>CM077827.1:31067722-32346764 GCA_039720395.1 Liquidambar formosana | reverse complement strand
TCTGTTTCGTTTTTGTTGAAATACAAACAGGTTCCACTGTTTGACCAGATGGACGAACAAATGCTGGACGCAATATGCGAGAGGCTAAAGCCCGCCTGGTGCATCGAAGGCACATGCCAAATGCGAGAGGGTGACCCAGTCAGGGAAATGCTCTTCATAATCCGAGGCCACCTTGATTCTTACACCACCAATGGTGGCCGTACAGGGTTCTTCAATTCATGCAGTCTCGCCGCAGGCGACTTCTGTGGCGAGGAACTGCTGACTTGGGCGCTCGACCTGCGTTCAAGTCTCGTCCTCCCATCGTCTACTCGCACGGTAAGAGCCGTCTCGGAAGTGGAGGCATTTGCTCTTAAAGCAGAAGACTTGAGGTTTGTTGCGTTGCAATTCAGGAGGCTAAATAGCAAACATCTTAGGCACAAGTTCCGGTTCTACTCGCACCAGTGGCGCACATGGGCTGCGTGTTTTATACAAGTAGCTTGGCGTAGGTACAAAAGACGCAAGAATGCGGTTGAAGTCGAGGGTTCGGATATTGGCATAGCCATTGAGCCTGACTTGCCTTCACCAGGGTCAGGTTGGGCTATGTTCTATGCAGCAAAGCTGGCAGTAAGACGAGAAAGCTTTAGGAAGGGTGCCAACCAGCATGCTGGGTTAGAATCGCCAGAGCCTGATTTGTTTATGTAAATGAGGAAGGAATTGTATGGTATCACGAATACTCTTATACTCGCAAGGTGTTTGATAATATGCCTAATAGTCCAATATACGAAACACTTAAAAATGTATTTTAATGCTTGATGGCTTATCTATTGTTAAGCAAGTTTGTAATTTGAGTAGTTAGACTTACAATTGGGGCAAACTCCAATCAAAACCCACGGCCAATCCCCCGGGCCCCGGCCGCTGCAAGCCACGAGACTCACAGTACTGTTGAAGCCATATGTGCAAGTAGCTTGTTTTTACACATTTAACTTAATTCCTAAGATCTCCATTCATTTTAGTTCACAGGTAGCTTATAAAATTGACTTGGACCCCATCCTCCTCAATGTATCAACTATTAGATGCTTAGGTCATACCTTTGTCAAATGGACTACCATGTTTTCTTTAGACTTTACAGAGTCTAGGGTTATACCCCCATCACAAAGAAGTTGCTTCACGATATTATGTCTAAGGTTTATGTGCTTGATATTTTCATTGTGAATTTGAGCCTACTCAAGTTGTCGCTGCCTAACAATCACAATTCAAAGAAATAAATGGAATAGCTAGGTTTAGTTCATAGAGCCATAAAGGTATAGTAATTACCCAAGAGAGTTGTAATTCATTCGGCTTCTCCATCTTTTAGTTCGAAGGCGATAAACTTGGATTTCATAATGAATTGAGCATTGCTAGTTTGTTTAATGAATCTTCTAGAAATTGTTCCACCACTCAAAGTACTAAGGACCTATTTGGTTGTTCAATTCGAAATTAAACAATTCAAAAAATTTTACATAGTATGGAAGACAATCTATCATCTTGAATTAACAAATTCAAGAAAATGATGGTCTTCATTACAAATAAGAGTGGAGATTCAAAATAGTAGGATTTCATGAATTCTTTAGAATTGATTTTACAACATCAACCATAGTGATAACTCAACATTTTAAAATATTCTAATTTAAGATGATGGATTTATGCCTTCAATCTTATGTAAAATTTCTCGAATTGTTTAATTTTGAATTGGACAACCGAACAGGCCCTAATAGTATGGACTTTGGAGACTAAATTATTAGTCCCCTTAAGGTATCCTAGTACCCTTACAACAGGGTCCAATGGTCTCCATTATGGTTATTAGGATATCTACCGAGCCTATAGATTACATATCCTATGTTTGGCCTACTGCAATTAATCAAATAAATTGAACATTTTTGTGATTCTGTATACTTTTGTTGTGATACCCTATCACGTACCTTTATTTTTTTTAAGATGAATGCTAAGATCAATAGGAGTTTTAACGGTTGAGCCAATTACTTAGTGACCCATCCTCTTCTCTAAGTGTTATTTGGTTTCTTAAATAACTCTGAGAGAGAGAGAGAGAGAGAGAGAGAGAGAGAGAGAGAGAGAGAGAGAGAGAGAGAGAGAGAGAGAGAGAGAGAGAGAGAGAGAGAGAGAGAGAGAGAGAGAGAGGAAAATGATTAAATGAAAATTAATACGGGAGACAAAAGAAGAGAGAGAGAGAGAGAGAGAGAGAGAGAGAGAGAGAGGAAAATGATTAAATGAAAATTAATACGGGAGACAAAAAGGATAATTTTTTTCTTTTAGGAGATGGGTTGAAGATACACCCCCCCCCCCCCCCCCCCCCCCCAACCAATAGGCCCATGTGTGTGCCCCTTAGCATCACAACAATTCATTTACCAGATAACAACGTAATGGCATCAACCATGCTGAAGAAGGAACCCCCCCGCCCCCCCCACCCCAACCAATAGGCCCATGTGTGTGCCCCTTAGCATCACAACAATTCATTTACCAGATAACAACGTAATGGCATCAACCATGCTGAAGAAGGAACCCAAGGCAGTTGTGACCTCTTATGGGTCACATGCAACTTGTAAGTCACATAAACGGATGCACAACGTGCAAAGAAGGCCGATCTATCTATGCGCAAATAAATCCAATCTGTAGTCAATTTTCGAAAATCTCCCACCATCGTGCAGATTGCATGGCACATGACGGATATGGCGAGAGACCCGACTTTTCAAATTTACAGTCAAATCTTCCTTGGCCAGGTCAGTCACCAACTAAATTTATTTCAAGTATTAACTGATGTGAAACCTTACTTCCTAAATTAGTTAAATCAAAAGTTCGAATATCCGAAAGGTTAGAAGAAGAAAATGGACATGCCGAACCTAGAATTCAAGGGCATTTTGGGTACATTTTGATGGGATTATGATACTAAGAACCAGCTAAGTTTATTTTAAGTATTAGCTAATGTGAAACCTTACTTCTTAAATTAGTTAAATAAAAAGTTCGAATATCCTAAAGGTTAGGAGAAGAAAATAAACATGCCGAACCTAGAATTCAAGGGCATTTCGGATACATTTTGATGGGATTATGATACTAAGAACTAACTAATAAATAAAAAAAAAATTATGGGTTCTCATTAGGGGCAAGGCTTTGGAAATGTCATGGACCGTTTACTTTCACTAAATTAAATGTTTGTAGGTACGAGGTTATTTGTGAGGGAGGACTTATAGATAAATCTCATGAATTCTTATTTATTAGACCACACCTGACACCACCACGGGTACCGCAAACGTCATCCACGTTCACCAATTCCACTATATATATATTTTTTTTGGGGGAATTACCGATTAGGTTCATCATTCCATGGAATTGCCTCAGAAGGATTGCCTCAACAAACTGACTACTGACTTTATTATAAACTACTGGAAACAAAAACAAGTTGATAGTCAAAACATCCTTATGGGGCAATACCATGAAATGATCAACCTAATCGGTAATTCCCCATTTTTTTTTCAGTGAATATTGGTGTCCAGTTGTGAGGTTTGAGTCATTGGTGAGATCATCATATCATGTCTCATCAAATTTTTTAATGAGACTATTTTTTAAATTAAAATTTAAAAAAGAGTTCTGCTTTTATTCTTTTTCTTTTCTCCCTCAAGCTGATATTAACCTATATTACCTAGCGTAGTCAACTCCACGGATATTCACTAAAATAATTATTAAATAAATAAATAAAAAGAAAGCATCTCCAGAGTTTGTATTGTTTTGGGGGCAGATCGATTCATGTGGGTATGAATATTGCATTAATATGGCAGTGTTCAATTCTTTTGGAAAACACCCACATGACCAAAAGATGGGAAAATCTTTGAAGAAAGTCAAGGTGCTCTCCAGAGTTTTCTCTGAGGACTTCGAGAGGGTGACGAAAAAGATATTGGATCCTGAAGGACAAGCCGTCCGCCGATGGAACCAGGTCTTTTTAGTATCCTGTTTGGTTGCTCTGTTCGTCGACCCTCTCTTCTTTTTGGTGCCGAGGGTGCAGGAGGATCAGTTGTGTGCAGATGATGATAGATCATTCCAAGTTGGACTCACCCTTACAAGATCGGTGTGCGATGTTTTTTACATAATTCATATTCTGGTTCAGTTTCGTACCGCCTATGTTGGGCCTTCCACCCATGTATTTGGGAGAGGAGAGCTTGTGATCGATACTTCGAAGATCGCCTTGAGGTATCTTAGGAAGGGTTTCTGGATTGATTTCATTGCTGCTTTGCCGGTTACTCAGGTATGCTATTTCGCCATCTTTATTCAATCATGTCGATGTGTAGCCAAAAAAAAAAAAAAAAAAAAACTTGGGTAGTTTTCTTTCTTTGGGGCCTCTTTTAGTAGGCTAAGTTGAGACCGATGCCTACATTTTTTTTTTCCCCAGGTATTAGTTTGGGCTATTATTCCCAGTATTAGGGGTTCGTCAACAATTGCTTACACAAAAATGGCATATCGATCCATCATCCTTCCTCAGTACATCCTGCGGCATGCTCTTGTACATCCGCCCTCGTCGCAAATCGTTAAGGCCGCAGGCGTTGAGACGAAAGCAGCATGGGCAGGGGCTGTATATAACATGATGCACTTCCTGTTTGCAAGCCATGTAAGTAAAGAGACACCTGTTTGAAGTCATTAATTATTGATCTAAGTAATGCTATATTCATCGGATGAATCAACGGGATAAGGAATTCAGGACCATTCTCTTTTTCCATACACAAAAGGGTTTCAATGTTTTTGTTAATTACAAGTATGTCATGGACACATGAGCACGTATACCAATCTGGTAAACCAACTTACATGCTTGGCATTTCCTATTAGTTTCAATGCTATGTACTGGTCGTAATATGGAAGATTCTCGTCTAATTAATCTGTGGAAGTGGATAACCGCCAAACGACATAAAACTTGCTGTTACGTTGTTTTGATTTCTTGTGTTTTTTTTAACCAAACAAACAGGAAAATTTAGCTGGTTTTGTAAGTTTATTGTAACTTTTTCCACATTCTTGACAATCAATATCTAGTATTTATTATGTTAAGCTAAACCATTCATAGCTCTTAAATCTCTTATTTTGTAAAAAGGTTGTAGGAGTTTGCTGGTACCTTATATCGATCTATCGACAAGTATCGTGTTGGATAAGCGCTTGTAATATTGATCCATATTGTCAACACGAATTCTTCGATTGCTACAGTGTTGATGACCCTACTAGGGACTCCTGGTTCCAATCGAACAATGTTTCGACTCTATGTTTCCCAACTAATACCTTCATTACTTTTGCTACAAATGGGGATGCGATAACATACGGCGTCACATCCAGCAAGTTGCCCAACAAGATCTTATACTGTTTTTGGTGGGGCTTGAGGAACCTAAGGTAAAATCCTTTCTATATCTCATTCCTCAAACTAAATTAAAGCAAATTCATTTTCACAAGACATCCATTTCTCTTATTATAACTTTATCAATGATGATTTTCATGCATCAACATGTGCAGTACTTTCGGACAAAATCTTTTCACAAGCAGTTATGTTCCAGAAGTAGTATTTTCCCTCTTAGTTGGCATATTCGGTTTGGTTCTCTTCGTATTGCTCTTTGGGACTATGCAAGTAAGTTTTTCATATCATATATATATATATCCCTCAAGGCCACAACCTACATGCAGTTTGGCCCTCCACTTAATAGCTTAAACTTGTAGATTGAAAACTTAATATGGTATCAGAGTTTGTTGTTTTTTAGTCTATTTCAGTCCGACTTTGTTATTCACGCGATAGGGTTGGAAACTTGACAATGTTTAATGTCTTAAACTACCATGTTTTGATTTTTCCATTCAAATTTTAAACTTAGAACAAACATATATTATACTGGCAGAGATTCCTCCAATCGACAACTGTCCGATTAGAGGAGTGGAGGATGAAGAGAACTGATACAGAAGAATGGATGCATCACAGGCAGCTACCTCCGGAATTAAGGCAGGCTGTTCGAAAATTCGAACAATATAAGTGGTTTGCTACTCAAGGAGTGGATGAGGAAGATCTTCTTTGTGATCTTCATTTGGATCTACGAAGAGACATCAAGCGCCACCTATGCCTTGATCTAGTTCGAGGGGTAAGTCATTAGATCTTATGTCCTGCAATCCTCATCTTAAATTGAGGATATATTGTAGTCTTTAACAATATCCTATTACTCTTAATCTAATGTACCTTTTCTTTTACAGGTCCCATTGTTTGACCAAATGGATATACAAATGCTAGACGCAATATGTGACAAGCTCAAGCCTACCTTATGCACCGAAGGCACATTCAAAATCCGCCAGGGAGACCCTGTCAATGAGATGCTCTTCATAATCCGAGGCCTCCTTGAATCCTCCACCACAAATGGTGGCCGTACAGGGTTCCTATATTCATGCCTCCTTGGCCCAGGTGACTTCTGTGGCGACGAACTCCTCAATTGGGCACTTGACCCACGTTCAAGTGTCATCCTCCCATCATCTACTTGCACCTTAAAAGCCCTCTCTGAAATAGAGGCATTTTCACTCAAGGCAGAAGACTTGAAATTAGTTGCGTTGCAATTTCGAAGGCTAAATAGCAAACAACTCAGACACAAGTTCAAGTCCTACTCGCACCAGTGGCGGACATGGGCTGCGTGTTCTATACAAGCAGCTTGGCGTAGGTACAAAAGACGCAAGGATGACGCTCAACTTGAGGCTACAGATAATCGCCTAGCCGGTGAGCTTGACCTGCCCACGCCGGGGTCAGGCTGGGCCGTATACTATGCAACAAGGCTGGCGGTGAGGCGAGCAGAAAGCTTTAGGAGGGGTGTCAATCAGGATTTTGGGCCAGAATCATCGGCCGATCCTGATTTTTTTTTTAGATGAGGAATGAATTAATGGGCACCACTCATAAGTCATAAGTGGAGCTAGCACCAAATGTGTGTATGAGAGGGGGCTTTTTTTTTTTTTTTTTTTTTGATCAAGGTATAAGCAAGATCGATGTGTATGTAATTGCTTAAATGCAATAGTTTCAACTTTAATGTATTAAAAAAAATGTAGAATTTGTAAAGCATGAAATTAAATAATTTCCTAGACAAATATTGATAAAGTAATTAAGGGTCTGTTTGGTCGTCCAATTTGAAATTAAACAATTTAAGAAATTTTATTTAGGATTGAAAGTATAAATCTACCGCATTAAATTAGAATATTTTAAATTGTTGTAGTTATCATTGTAATTGATGTTGTAAAATCAATTTTACGGAGTTCATGAAATACCACTCTTTTGAATTGCTACTCTTATTTATGATAATAACTATCATTTTATTGAATTTGTTAATTCAATATGATGGAGTGTGACGTCACTACTATGTTAAATTTCTTGAATCATTTAATTTTGAATTAGACAACCAAACAGGCCCTAATAATTTACAACAATAAATGAATAAAATATCAATAAATAATATACAACTTAATAAGAGCATCTACTATCTTTTTTTTTCTTTCTTTTTTTTTTTTTTTTTTTTTTTTGTCAATATTGCATGGGAAATAAGGATTGAGAGAATTGAAGAAGCCCTGAAAATTTTTAATTCCATTTTTGCTTGAAGATGGCAAAAGACAATGTTGATTTTAAAAGTTTCAAACCCAAAAGATTCCATTTAATCCAAGAATTCCGTCCTTTTTTTTACAAAAGTTATGTTTGTTACCAGAATATTTTTTTTTTCCTCATAGAATACTTTACTTTCCTTTTTCGTGAGAATTATGAACTGAAAATTGATATACTCTGCCTCTCTCCTATTGAATTATGTGGATTTCGGTCATCTAATGAGGCACATAGGCTAATCGATCACTTGAGCCCAAGTCTAGCCCAGAATAATTTTTTTTTTCTTTTTTCTTTATTTGTTGGTTCAATATTTTCTTCTTTTTTCTACTGTACCATTTTTGTACTTTTTTATTTTATTTTATATCATTGTTTTAACAAGATAAAATGAGTCCATTGCTAAATGAGACTACATGAAGAGAAGTAGGTCTTTACAAGCTTTGTTTGGAACATTCTTACATCATAAGGTAACCCTCGAATCTTATCTTTGATTTAAAACCATGTTCTTTCGAAAAATGGAGTCACTTTGATTTTTATATCTTAAAATCCTATTTTCAAAATTTTTTGCTTATTTTCCCCAAAATAAATTAGCAACTCCCAATTTTTATTATCCTGGCCTTTTCGCTAAGAGCCTTTGGCCTTCAAAATGTAAAGATTCTCACACTCAGTGACGAATCAAAACTGTTGGTAGAACCTTTAGCAACTTTAGCACTAGCATAATTCATCTGTCCGATCTCTATTTCTGTAAAAATGAAACAAAGATAGTAAATGATAAAAAAATCAACTTAAACAGCAAATTTTCTACAAACTTTTTTCAACAAAGTTATTCAGAATGATATTTTCTAATGAACAATGAGGCCAATTTTCATAAAATCTTGAAAAAATTTAAAAATAAGTGGGGGTGCAAAGAAAGTTTAGGGGTGACAAACATATCGACAATAACCGCTCCTAAAAATTTTGAAACTCAGGCCAAGCCCACGGGCTTGGGTATTTTTGGGTGCTATTTGGGTTTTGGGAAGCTAGATTGAAAGATTTTACTGAGGTTTAATTAGGGGTTTGATCATGAACTTTGATTGAAGGTAACTTGATCTTTCAATCCAACAGTTTGACCTTTGAACAGAACCTTTTAAAGCCCACCATCAAATCCCTAATTAAACATTAGGTGGTAAGATTTTTCGATTCAATAGAAAGACTAATAAAAAAGTAACTTTAAAACCATACGGTTGTATCATAATTAAGAGGGGAAAAAAAAAGTAATGTACATGTGTATCTCACTTATAAACATGTGATTCTCCACTTGGGAGTGTTGTCCATTCATTCCTCATACACAGAAAAATCAGGCTCCGTCGGCTTTGGCAATGGGCTGAACCTGCCCGATTCTGACCCAGAATACATGTCAATGCTTCTCCTAAAGCTTTCTGCCCGCCTTGCTGAATGTACAGCCAGGGCTAACCCGGTTCGAAACAGTTCAGACTCATCAGCCACAAAATTCTCTCTCGCCTCGAGTTCAACCTCATCCTTGTATTTTTTGAACCGGCGCCAAGCTACTTGAATGGAACACGCGGCCCATGTACGCCACTGGTGGGAGTAGAAGCGGAACATGTGCCTAATTTTTTTGCTATGTAGTCTTCGAAATTGTGCAGCAACAAACTTCAAGTCTTCTGATAGGAGCACAAATGCCTCCACCTCAGAGATGGCCTTGACTGTGCGAGTTGAAGATGGGAGGATGTCAATGGGACGTGGGTCAAGGGCCCATGTGAGTAGTTCCTCGCCACAGAAGTCACCTGGGCCAAGACGGCATGAGTTGAGGAAGCCAGTACGGCCACGGTCAGCGGTGTAGGAGTCAAGGTGGCCTCGGACTATGAAGAGCATCTCATTCACTGGATCACTCTCGCGCACTTCGAATGTGCCTTCGGTGCGCAACGCAGGCTTCAGCCTCTCAAATATTGCGTCCAGCGTTCGTTCATCCATTTGGTCAAATAATGGGACCTGTGGTTTTTTTTTCGTTAAAAAAAAAATTTTTAAAAGATTGCATTAAATTAAAAATATGATCCATATATAGGTCACCCAGCATTTTTTTCATTAAAAATAAAATGATGCTATGCTCCCTTTACCCCCGACTTGTAACCCATCCCATGGGCTCACGTGAAACGAGGCCCATGTGGATGGGTTATGGGTTGGGAATCAGGTATTAAAAGTATAAATCTATCATGTCATGGTATACATTACGAACTTGTTGAGTGTCTAATTCAAAATTAAACAATTTAAGAAATTTTATATAGTATTAAAACATAGTATTAAAAGAATAAATCTATTATCTTAAATTAACAAATTCAAAAAAATGATAATCGTCATCACAAATAAGAGTAGAAATTCTAAAAAGTAGTATTTTATGAATTTCTAATAATTGATCCTATAACATCAACTATAATAATGACTTCACTCCAACTTTTTAAAATATTTCAATTCATGGCGATGGATTTACACCTTCAATACCATGTAAAATTTGTTGAATTGTTTAATTTTGAATTGAATACTCAAACAGGCCCTAAACTCGGTCCTTAATTAATTACGATTTTTTTTTTTCTTTTGAAACTTTTCTTTGATCTAGTACAATTAATATTCTCTATCAACCATTGACAAAATCGGGTTTTAATTTTTTAACCATCTATATATACTAAGTTTAAAATTAAAGACTTACTCTTCGAATTAGATCAAGGCATAAGTGGCGCTTGATTTTTCTGCGTAGATCAACAGGAAGACCATTGAGAATAGCTTTTTCATCCACTCCTCGAGTAGCAACCCACTTGTATTTATTGTATTTCCGAACCGCCTGCCTTAGTTCTGGAGGTAGCTGCCTGTGATGCATCCATTGTTCTGTATCTGTTCTCTTGAGCCTCCACTGTTCTACTCGGATAAGCGTGGATATGAGGTATCTCTGTCAGAATAATTTTTGTGATCAAAACATTAAAATCATACCATGGCAGTTTACAACTTCTTATGACTTATGGGGAGTCAACTTAGAGGGCAAATGATGTGTAATAGGCACTAAAGTGGATGATTAATTGGCTCACCACTTGATGTCTTAATTGAGAGTATAAGAAGGATTTTATTTTACTTTATTTTTATTTTTTGCCAAATGAGGGTTCCCCTTGGTGAGTTTGGATTTGTTAAGCGTTATGTGGTAAGTGAGATCGTGACATGTGGCGTACAAAGGGACATCTGACGGTTGACATAAAAAAGGACTATCTTTACTGTGTTTTATCTTAAAACAGCTAGCGTTTACCCTTTGTATACCACATGTCACGATCTCACCTATCACATCACACTGCTGTGTTTTTGTAACATAACAACAAATCCAAACTCATTCCACACTTACTCCCCCCAAGGGGTATTCCAGTAGCTTCTATTTCTTGAGGCATAGGTACTAGAACCGTGAAACCAACTAAACTCTCCTTTAGGATTACAAACTGTGCAGTTCATACCACGGTGTTTGATGGTCTTTTCCTTGAGCCCTGATCGTGTTGAGGCCGAAGCCAAACACGCTTTTGATCGATAACACTAGCTAGTGTTGTCCAATACTAACAATATTTACAGAACTCTGATGAATTACAAAAGTAAATATAAGTTGAGAGATGGTCATACTTGCATATTGGCAATGAGCAATGACAAGAGAACCAAACCAAGAACGCCCATCACGATGATATACGATGTCTCCATAATGTAAGTGCTTGGAAGAAGATTTTGCCCAAATGTACTGCACATGTTGATGGAAATTCATTAAGCGTTTTAAGCAATAAGAGAGCAATATAATGCAAGCTTTTATTTAATTGAAAGGCAATTGGATCTCTGATGGGAATGAAATCATTTACAAAACTCCCTTTTTTTAATCAGGCCATTTTTTCATATCAGAATCATGCCTTATAAAAATTCAAGGCTTACCTCAAATTTTTGAGGCCGAAATAATAACAGTAGAAGAACTTGTTGAAGAACTTGGTGTTTCGTAACATCGTTTTGGTATGCACCGGCGTAGATACCAAAATTGTAAAAGCTACCAACTGGGACACATAGAGTTGTGACATTGTTTGATTGGAACCAGGTGACCCTATTAGGGTCATCAACCGTCTGGCAATTGAAGAATCCATACTGGCAAGATGGATCTTGATCACAGGCGGTCATCCAACATGTTTCTTGTCGCACGATTGATTCAAGGAAATAGAGAGCTCCCATAGCCTTTTATTTTTCAAAATAAGAGAAATGGATAGCTTGAAAGTTATGGTTTATATATCTTGCATGATAAAATTGAATCATATCGAATGAAAAGAAAAAAAAAAAAAAAATGAATCATAAAAAACCAACCAATTTCTCTTCTTACTTACATGGCTTGCCAACATGAAGAGACTGAGATTGTAAACAGCCCCTGCCCATGATGTTTTTGTCACGACACCGGTGGCCTTGGCAATTTGCGATGAGAGCGGATATATAAGAATAAGCCTAGGGATGTACTGAAAAACAATGACGAATAGAAGGATATTTTTTCTGTAGGTTATCGTCGGACCCTGCAGTCTGGGGAAAATAACCCAAAGTAATACCTGAAAATGTAAACGAGGCCTCAATTTAGCATAGCAAAACAGGATTGTATCATCGAAAGAGGATGGTATGAATAATTAGTCCCACATCGCCTCAGGGCTAGTCCTGAGCACAAGCCACCAAAGCAACTGCTTTAGGACCCAATTTTTAATAAAAAATGATGAACCCAAATTAGGTTTAATCCTCATACTCAGACCCAAAAATAAAAGCATATCTTTCTTAAACCTATATCAAATCAAGGTCCCAAATCAAGTCTAATGTCCAAAAGGCCCTAACCTAAATTTTATATATTTATTTGTAAATATGTATAGAAAGCCTTATCTTAAAAATTTGCTTAGGGTCCAAAAAAACTTAAGACTGGTCTTGCATAGCCTGGATACAAGAGAAATGTGCACCATAAAAGCTGGGAGGGCGCTCTCACCCTATGAGCATGCTTTTATAGTTGAGTTCCACCCTTATTGTTTCTCATGGTGACAAACAACCCCAAACCCCCCCACCCCCCGGCAGTGAACGCCAAAATAAAAAAGCACTGAACGCCAAAATCTAAACTGGGAAAAATTTGAGTGACATTACCTGAGGAAGAGGCAAAGCAGCAATGAGATCCATGCAGAAGCCCTTTCCAAGGTACCTTAGGGCGATTTTCCAAGTGTCTATTACAAGCTCTCCTCTCCCTAATACGCGAGAAGAAGGTGCGACATAAGCCGTACGAAACTGAACCAGAATCTGAATCATGTAAAAGACATCGGCTATCGATCTTATAACCGTGAGGGTGACTGCTAGCGGTTTTGACATATCTATGCACACTTCCTCCTTCACCATCGGTAAGTAGAAGAACACAGGGTCTACGTACACCGAAAGCAAACATGTTATGTAGAATATCTGGCTCCATCGGTGGAAGGCTTGCCCTTGAGGATCCAATACTCTTTTCTTCACTATGCCATAGTCTTCAGAGAATACTCTGGACAGAGCTTCAACTTTCAATGATTTTCCCATTATTTTTCTCTCTTGTATGTGAATGTTGAAAGCAATAGAATCATATTCCCATGTTAATATGCCATAGACATGAGAATATGAGATAGAAAAAGGGGGAGAGAGACAGAGAGGACAGAACCATATGAATCCTGTCCAGAACAATTGAAGGCTCAAAGGTATGGACTGAGGAGATGTTTCTTTATTTTATTAATTTATTTTTGTAAACATCCTAGGAGTTGACTATGCGTGGCCTATCGTCCCTTGACATGTGCATGGCCATTTAAGTTTATTTTTTTTGTGTTCTTTTTCTGTGTAATGGGACTCACACAAGTCCCACCTCTTCTGTGCAAGGCGTTATACCTTTCCGCCTGCTTGATAATGATGAGATTATCATTTTTGTTGTGGTAAAAACAACTTCAATCATTCTGTGTTACTACTCAACCCAAATCAACTCGGTCCTAATCCCAATCATACAGGTTGGTGGCTTGGTGCATTTGGAGGCTCAAAACCCCATATTCATATCCCATACTTGCTTTCCAAAATCATTATGTGATTTTGCAAATCTCGTACTTACCTCTTCAAACAAGTAACATAAATTAAAATTTCATCCTAACCCAAGGTCCAAATTTCGCTTTTAAATTTTTTCATTGAAAAATAAAAAAGGACTTCATTTCTCTTTGTCTTGTGAGGAAATTTAAAATGAAGGAATTTAATTAGGTTTTTTATTTTCATTAAAACTCTTTTAATAAATCCAATTCTTTTGAAATTCTAACACTTTGGGCCAGATTTCAATACATATGTTGAAATCCCATCAAATTCCTTATATTTCATTTTTTCTTATAAATGCCTCCAATATTTCAAACACTGGAATTTAGAATTGAATTTCTTTCCATTCCTTCAAAATCCTTCCATTTCAAACGCAATATTAATTAATAAATCATTCTCAACCCAAATCCCCATGTATTCCTCAGGAGGCATGGTATCACCTGTAAGTCCTGCCTCATAGTAGATGGTATGTTTTTAAAAAAAACAAAACTAGCTAAAATTAAAATATTAGTGATAGTAAACAGTTGGTAACGTTTCTAATTAGAACTCGTGAAGTCGATCACCAATTCACCATCGACTCCCACCTAGCTCATAACTAAAATATATTGTACATACTCTTTAAGAAGAAAAAAAAGAAAGAAGAAAGATAGATTGTGAAAGTGAACGATGGATTAGTGATGAGAACTCGTAATTTAAAATAATAAATATAATATTAATTAATACTCATGAATTTTAATTTTATGCATTAGTTAGTAACAAAATCCCCACAGAAATGTACCGAAATGCCCTTCCATGGTCATATGTCCATTTCAAGCATCAAACTGTAAAAAGTGAGGTTCACAGTCATGTGGGACCCTTGTGTGAAGTCAACCATTCCTCTCCATCTTTGAGTTAAGGAGATACTAGCATCACCTCCATGACACTTTACCAATCACAACACCGGCAGTTTGGTCTTCTACTCTTCTCCATATTTGAGTTTGAGAAATGCTGCCCCTATGGCCAATGACAGCACTGACGGTTCTACCGTCATAATTATGATTAGGATTTCTCATTAGAGTTATTGACCACACCTTCCTATGCC
Source organism: Liquidambar formosana (assembly GCA_039720395.1). Lineage (NCBI taxonomy): Eukaryota > Viridiplantae > Streptophyta > Magnoliopsida > Saxifragales > Altingiaceae > Liquidambar > Liquidambar formosana. The sequence goes on along the minus strand of CM077827.1, from coordinate 32,331,969 downwards.
TTGCGTAATGTGCGCATGAAGGTGGAGTGATGGTGGCGGCAGTGACAGGTGGATGGGGATGGTGGCCGGTGGTGCAACAGCAACAGTACTGACGTATAAGGAGATTATATAGTTATTGAGGGAATAATTATTTCTGGATCACAAAAGCCAGGATTCGATTCCCATACCTAAACTACAAGTTGCAAAGTGAATCACGATTCTCATTTTTCAATCCCATACCCAAACAAAACACTTAGAATGGAAGAAATTGAATAAACTGCTCAAATGCAGGCCGGTGACATCCTTGGTGGTCATAACCAACAGAATTTTCCATTCAATAGTAAAGTTAAAATTATAATGTTCACAAATTTATGAAAGCTTATCAAAAAGTGGGTAGAGTCATATATATTTGCTGATGCGACCCAGAGCGCATGCGTATTGCAGGGTCAAGATCCATTATGTCATTGAACTCTTGCCAACGGTTCCACATGCATATATCTTGCAAGCTTCAATGAATACAAATTTAGGATTTTATTAACAAGTAGGAGTACTAGCTTTACCCATCACATTTTTATAAAAAAAAAATCATGCAAGTCAAAGGTTTCAAACATCAAGGTTCCAATAGCTATGGCTTTAGGATGACTATGACTAGCTAGAGATATGATAATAATTATCAAGTACAAGCAAGAGGGGCATATGAACTACTCTTTTTTCATTTCTCTCTTATTTTATTTATTGGAAGGGGCAGCAGGTTGTAGAATCGATCATAAACAGCCTTCAACCCTACCCATAGTAAATCCCCCCTAACTTAATTTTTCAGAAATTGAGGTCAAGTTTTGAACCTTCTCTAACTTTCTACCTATCAAAGATCTCGAGAGACACCACCTAAATAACAAGACTGGCCAATGGGTGGCAAAGAGTCTATAACTTTTTTAATTTCCAACGAAAGGTACATCAACATATGCTAATCTTAGTGTTTTTCAAATGTATGCTATGTAAGAAATCACACCAGACCACATAAATAACTATATCATTAGGAGAAAAAATTATAGATTAATAACATTTTCCAAGGCAAAATTTTCTAAACCGCATTAGACAAAGGTTGACGGGTTGGGGTTTTAAAATTTCATGTTGGGCTCTCACATTTTTTTTGTTTTCAACTTGTTTCTTTTTTCTTTTTCTTTTTCTTTAGGCCAAGAAGTATCTCGATTTTGGCACGACTAATGAATCTCTTTAAACACTAGTAAATTCACCACCTATTCTGCATCAGTTAACGCTCAAAATAAATCTAATTTGTGACTGCGAGAGGGAGTGAAAAATCGAACCCAATACTTTCTTGATTCTTCCTAAGGCGTGACTGTGATAAATATGTGTGTGTATATATATATATATGCATGTGTATGTAGAGATTGTAATATAAAGGGAGAAGCAATCTCATTTTGTTTTGGGAGGAATCCACTTTGTATTGGGAAGTAGAGTCCTACATAAAAAAAATTTACAAAATCTTCTATAACTTTATAAAGGAATCCAACTTCCAAGAGTATCTTTAAATCAAAAGAAAAGAGAGAATATAGCACGAATAATGTTGGAGTGTTGCCCCATTCATCCCTCATCCACAGAAAAATCAGGCTCCGGCGGCTTTTGCAAAGAGCTAACACCCCCTGATTCTGACCCAAAACGCTTGCTGACAGTACTCCTCCTACTGCTTGCTCCCAATGTAGACTCAGCATCAGTGGAATTCTCTCTACCCTCAATTTCAGCCTCATCCTTGCGTTCTTTGAACCGGCGCCAAGCTACTTGGATAAAACAAGCAGCCCATGTGCGCCATTGGTGCGAGTAAAACCGAAACTTGTGCCTAAGTTGTTTGCTATTCAGCCTTCGAAATTGCAACGCAACGAACTTCAAGTCCTCTGCCATGAGAGCAAATGCCTCCACTTGGGATACGGCTTTTACGGTGCGAGTAGACGATGGGAGGACGACACTTGGACCGGGGGTCGAGTGCCCAAGTCAGCAATTCGTCGCCGCAGAAGTCGCCGGGGCCGATACGGCATGAATTGTAGAACCTTGAAGTGGCACTATTTGTTGTGTAGGAATCAAGGTGGCCTCGGATTATGAAGAGAATTTCATTAACTGGGTCATCCTCGCACACTAGGATTGTGCCTTCGGTGCATAGTGCAGGCTTAAGCCTCTCACATATGGCGTCTAGCATTCGTTCATCCATCTCGTCAAACAATGGGACCTGTTTTTTTTTTTTTTTTTTTTAAATTGAAAAGGCACATCAGATTAAAAATAAGCAACACGATTATATGACAATTTGTTATTGCTTCTACAATAACGGACATTCGTGACACTACATGTACCCGTAAAAATACAAAATGCTCACATAATTAGGCATGTGATTGCGTGACCCATCTTACTAGTCAAAAACTAAGAGGAATTGTATGTTATTATATATTACAAATGTTTTTTGTGTCTAAAATCAACTTCCCATATTGCAAGGGGAAATTGTTGTTTATAGAATTATAGAGAGGAAAATCAAACTACAGATTTCTTTGCTTAATTTCAATCATAGAATAAAGGACAATTAGATTTAGAAATTTATCTAAATTTTTTCTAGAAAGTACATGATTTTAGTTGTTCTTTAATTGAAGAGATGCCGTCGAGCATATGTAGGTGAGATGGCATTTTTCATCCATTTGGGTGTGTGAGTTTCTAACATTTGACAAAAAAAAATTGAAGAGATGCCATTGGCCCATCGAGTCCTAGATATTGTTAATCTCCTTCTTTGACCTTCCCCACCCCAAGACAATTTTTTTATTAAAAAATGGGGGAGTTGAGTCACAAGAGATATTCAAGGCTCCACCATCAACCACTTTCCTTTGTCTTGTGCAGTATTTCCGGCTAACAACATTCTATTTGGATACCATTTTATTTTTTTTATCTGCAAAATATAAATTTATTAATGATAAAGACAGAATACAATAATAACAATAATTATACAACCCCGAGACAAGGAGAAAAACTTCGGTGAAACCGCTTCACCACCGTGGCTGTGAGACCAGCCACTCACAGCCATGGATCAATCTGTTGTGGGGCCCAAAAACAGAGTGATCGATGGCTGTGAGTGGCTGGTCTCAAAAACAGATTGATCCATAGCTGTGAGTGGCTGGTCTCACAGCCACGGTGGTGAAGTGGTTTCACCGAAGTTCTTATCCGAGAGAAGATAAGCCACCCCACACCAAGAGAACCAAACAAAAGCTAGAAGACACAGAAGAACTAGCTTTTCAGCAAGATACTGAGAAGAACTCCACCATTTACAATCTCCAAAACATCACCCAAAGGAAACACGACAACTACCCCACAAAACAAACAAAAAGCCGTAGAAAACACCCCTCCTAAATCACTCCAACCAAAACAAAAACTATTGAAGCCCACCTCCAACTAAAACAAACAACCCCACAATTCACTTGGAGGTTTTCTTTTGTGGGTGGTTTTGCCTTGTAGTGTTCTATTTGGATACCATAATTCCCTTCTCTCTCTTTTTTTTTTTTTTTTGGCATAATGTCAATCAAAAGGCTTTTGGCCTTCCTCTTATCCTCGGACTGTAGTTAGCTTGAAACAAAATTATTCCTACCTACGGGTTCAAGTGTACAACCATTGGCTGACCAGACCATTTTAGCCTAGCTAGTTCCTCATCTTATTCTTGATTGGTGTTCCTCCAAAATTTGTTTTCTAATTTCATGAACTGAATTTTAACAATCTTTATCAAATTAAGATGAGAACAAGCATAAAAGATATTAATGACTTACTCGCCGGACTAGATCAAGGCATAGGTATCGCTTGATGTCTCTTCGTAGATCCATAGGGAAGCCCATTGAGAATGGCTTCTTCATCCACTCCTCGAGTAGGTAACCCACTTATATTGATTGTATTTCCGGACTGACTGCCTTAAATCCGGAGGTAGCTGCCTGTGATGCATCCATTTTTCTGTGTCACGTATCTTCATCCTCCACTGTTCTAACCGGGTAGTTGCGGATTGGAGGTATGTCTGCCAGTATAATGTGTGATCAAAACTTTAATAACTACCTTAAATGGAAAAAAAAAAAATCAAACCATATATGGCAGTTTAAAGAAGAGAAATGAAGGTGGAAAAAGATGCTTGGTTACAGGCCTCCAAATGAAGCTGTTATTTCTTTTTTTTTTTTTTTTTTTTTTGGGGGTTTTGTCCCCTTGAGGCTTGAGCCTTGTTTTGTTTAATTCTAAGTAGATTTTTTAGAATTTTGATGAATCGATTGCGCGAGTAATTAGAGGTGAGGGATATAAATAGAAGTACTCACTTGCATATTCCAAATAAAAACTACGAAGAGAACCACCCCGAGAAAGCCAACTAGGTTGGCATACAATATTTCTGTAAGGTAAATGCTTGTGGTAAGATTTTGTCCTGACGAACTGCAAAAAAAAATTTATCAAAAAAAAAAAAAAACATGACTTATTCCTATGTGACATGAAAATGGCCCAATTTAATTTTTAGGGGAATAGGGAGTTTCAGAAAAGATTTTTACCTTACGTTCATCACACCCCACGAAAGACAGTACAAGTAGCTGTTCAAGAAGGAGGCGGAGGTGACGCTGTTTATTAACGCAACCGCATACATCCCAAAATTGAAGAAGCTTCCACTTGGTCCAGTTGGGTTGTTACATAGAGTTGTGACATTGTTTGATTGGAACCAGGTGACCCTATTAGCGTCATCAACCGTCTGGCAATTGAAGAATCCATATTCACAAGAAGGATCAAGATCACAGGCGCTTATCCAACACGATTCTTGTCTCACGACCGCTAGAAGGTACCAGCCAGCTCCTAAAGTCTTGAAAATGGAAAACACGCCAAGCTAAGAGTCTCATTAAAATGTTCTATAATCACCAAGATTGCCGCATAAGTATCAATCACCAAGACTTGGGTGAGCAGACAATTTGATATACTTCCTCCTCTGTTCCTTAAAGATTGTCCTCATTTCCATATTGGGCTATTCCAAATTTTTTGTCTCAATCAAAAGATCAATAACTTAATTTTAATTGATTTTCCAAAGTACCCTTAATTTCTCTTGGTATATATAAATTGCATGATAAAGATAAATTAATACATTTTTCCATTATGGGTAAAACTAAAATACCAAAACAGATTAATGGGTGTGAATGCATTAAATGCATTATCCTTAAAAAAATGTACGTGTTCTTTCAGAGGGATCGGAACAATGTTTAGGTAATTGAGGGAGTAAAACAAGCTAATTAATGGATCTAACACCGTTGGGTTAAAGAAACACAAAATCAAAACAATATAGCAGCTAGTTTTGTGTGTTTAATTGGCGATTGCCCACTTGCACAGATTAGACGAGAATATATGCTCTCTATAATTATGATCAGCACATAGCAGAATATGTGTAATTGATAATGTGTTCAAATGGGTATCTCTTTACTTACATGGCATAACAACAAGTAGATCAAGAAGTTGAAACCAGCCGCAACCCATGCTGTTTGTGTCACTGCGCCTGCGGCCTTAACAATTTGCAATGCAAGTGGAAATATAACGACAACCCTTGGGATGTACTGAAAAGCAATGATGGATCGAAGGGCAGTTTTTGAGTAACCCCTAATATTGGGAATAATAGCCCAAACTAATACCTGAAAATGCAAACAAATTTAAAGGCCTCAATTTAGCATAGTACGGGAAACATGATGGTTCCAATATTAGTTATAAGACGGGAGGAAGAAAGTTAGAGGATCATGCATCGATAAAACTGAATAGGTAGCACAGAAGACTGATAAGCAAGTTAGACTCCAAAAGCCTGTGTGAATTTTAGAGATAGCTCTCATTTGGCACAAACAAAAAATAAATAAATAAATTATGGTTCCATCGATAGGGCTGAACGAAAGGAAAATTTACCTGGGTGAGGGGCAAAGCAGCAATGAAATCAATCCAGAAGCCCTTGCTAAGGTACCTTAACGCGATCTTTGAAGTGTCTATAACAAGCTCTCCTCTCCCAAATATGCGAGAAGAAGGCGCGACATAAGCCGTTCGAAACCGGATGATAATCTGAATCACGTAAAAGACATCGGCCAATGACCTTAAAATGGTGAGGACAACTTGTAAGGATATCTCAACATCAACGCACAATTCTTCCCTCACCACTGGCACCAGAAAGAACAGAGGGTCGATGAACAAAGAAAAGAAACATGCTATGATGAAAATCTTGTTCCATCGGCGAATGGCCAGTCCTCCGGGATCCAGTATTTTTTCCTTCACTCCCTCATAGTCTTCAGAGAAAACTCTAGACAGATTTCTAGACAGTACTTTAACTTTCAATGATTTCCCCATTTGTCTTCCTTCACTGGTATGTGTATGTCCAAATTAATAAAACCTTCTCATATTATTATTACACCGGAGATATGAGAGAAAGGCATGAAAGAATACAGAGGAAATGAATCTGTCCAGAACAAAAGAAGGTTGAGAAAGCTAGGTGATGAGATGAATGCTTCTTTATTCTATTTTTCCTTTACTCTGGCAAGCAAAGGGGACACATAATATTTTATATTTCCTTTTAATTAATATTAACATAGTCGGACTAGCACGAGCATCCGTTTATTTATTTGTTATATCGGAGAGATTCAATCCTTAAACTACCCACACTCCACCCTACCTAGATACCATTAACGACCCACAATCATCAGTATCCGTTATTATCACTATAATGGATCTAATCTTATCATCACGTAGTAGTATGGTCTCTCTCACGAGAAATTAGGCACACAAACACTACGGGGTGGGGCCTGATTTTATCGGTGAATCCTATCTCACTAAGTGACATCATACACTAAACAATTATTCATTAAAGTAAACGCTCAATTACGTTGGCGATACTCCTTGTTTAAAGAGAGAAATCTCAAAATGTCAACTATAAGCCCTACCTCACAAGCAACCTCGTAGCCTAAAAATTATCCATGGTATGCCCTTCTTCTAACGAGAATACGGAATATTTTATGTTTTAGTTAGTATAAAAAATCCCGACTTAAGAATATTAATTGTCCATGCATGGTATGCCCTTCCTCCAATGGGAACACATAATTTTTTATGTATTAGTTATCAGTATCAAGATCCCAACTTAGAAGTACCAAAATGCCCTACAAATCACATGTCCATTTCAAGCAGTAAAAAGAATATTTTTTTGTTCTTAAAAAATGAAATTTTGACCGCAGAAAAAAAAAGTTGATTATGTCATTCTGCAAGGTGACCGATTGAAACTACGGGCCAGATTGATATATACTTGCATGGGCCATGCAGTGGACCCCAAAGATTGTCCTCCAATATTGCACGCGGGTTATGCATGGGATGGCCGGTGTGATATACAAGTAACGTACCTAAAATTCACCGGTGTTGTGGATACCTACCTTCTTCAACATGGTTGATGTTGATTTTATCATTTTGGAGGAAAACTCCTGGAGAAATTTCAGTGAGTAAGATCTTACAATAGAGATGGTAAACAAGAAAAAAAAATAATAATAATAATAATAATAATTAGCATTACTCATTGAAAGAGGGTCGGCCATGGCTAGCTGCCACCATTTGATGCCGCGTTGGCTCACCAGCAAAGAGACGCCGAAAGAAGAGAAAATGGATATTTAATTACGTCTGTAATGTGTTATCGCATTAGGCTTACACCTTTCAATCTGGATTTTTTGTTTTAGAAATTATTAAATTTGAATCGTGCTATGTTAGAAATTCTTTTTTGAATGGACAAGCACGCTGTTTTTTATGTGATTCGTTTTTTTTTTTTCCTAGAGATATTTAGGGCACTGTCATGCGTGCAGTTATTTTTTGTGTATTACTATCAAATTGCAACTTTAATATTTGCTAATGACCTAGATGGACCGCGTGCATATGATAAGGTCAATGTCCATGATATGGACTCCACATAATGAGACACCAAAAGTGGGGGAACATGCATGCATGATCAATTTAGGTCATATATGCTTGGTTGTTTAATTGAATAATTATAATATGTGTTGATCGATAACAACTAACTCTTATCATTGCTTCGATCACATCAATATACAGGATTAGTTTAACTCTAGTCAATGGTTCCACTTCATATGGGTTCAATAGCTATAACTTTAATGATATCATGAGAAAGTTATTCTTAATTTGACTCACAGCTTTTGTGACCCTATAAGGATGGTGCTACTGTGATATTATATTTCATCTTCATGGGGCTCTCATACAAGCCTCAATCTAGAGAGGTGATTGAGAATATATATATATACTACCTATAAAATGCTGAACCTCAGAAAAACTTTTGAACAACCAATATACCCTTATTTTTTAAAAGAAAAATACATATCTACCCTTCCTTTAATTGAAACACATAATAAACATTCTTATCATTTGATAACAAATGAAAATTAGATTTTAACTCAAACTCTTAACAAATTAAAGTTAGATTCTTATTCAAATTCTTTTTCCTAGAGCAACTATCAAGTTGCATGATAATATATATGGATATAAACTCTTTAAATATTTTGTTTTACGAAGAAAAAAAATTATGAATGTATACCTAAAGAGTTTTTAATCTTTTGTTGACAATTTTGATTATTAAAAAAAAAATGTACTTTTGAATTTTAAACTTTATCTTTTATGAAAAAATATAAAATCTTCATTTATTTATTATTTTGTATAACTAATATTATTTAAAAATATTCACATGCAACGCACATGTGCTATATCTAGTATATATATATATATATATATATATATATATAAGATGATGATTAAAAGATTTTTATGAAAAGTAGCTATCTTTTCCACTAAAAAACATATTTTTCAACAACTTTGTAGAAATTATTTTTTTCAAAATATATTGCTTAAAGTAGATTTTTTTACTATTAATAATTTTAATTTTTTTTAAAAAAAAAATAGAGACTAATGGTAAAAAATTCTTCTTAAATGAACGATTTTGAAAAAAAAAAAAAAAATTCTACAAACTTATTCAAAATAATGTTTTTTAGTGAACAACACTGTAATTTTCATCACAATCTTTTATATTTTTCGTTCAACCTTGAAAAACGGAAAGACATAGAATTTACAAATAAAATTAAGGGGTTGCAATAGCCGTCCTCTACATAGATATTGGACTTTAAGCCCAGAAAAATATGGGTGCGCTCTCAGCAAGATTAGTGGACTGGGTTGGCCTGATTGGATCTTTGGGCTTTTTCTTCACAGGCATTGGGTTGAACTGCGCACACAGGCCTAGTAAAGAACTCACTGCATGTATGGGTCAGGATTGTCTTCTTAGTTGTCCAAATAAAAGCCGATGTCACATGGCCCACTCTAGCATAACACTCCGTATTTGTTTCCACAGGTCATTCAGCCCAGGTGGGTGGCATTTCATGAATTAATACATTACACCTTTTAAGATTTCAATGAAGTGCAAAAGCATGTTTTTCTATTAAGAAAATTAATTTTAATTTTCTCTTAGACTGGAATATATGATAATTAGGGATTTTCTTTTTCATTTTTTTTTTTTCTTTTTTGGGGTCTATGATAAGAACACCCTACCCTTCTCTTTGAATTCACGTTTGCACGTTTGTCTGTCACTACAGCTCTGGTACCCCATTTGGTTAGAAGACCATCTCATTTAGTTCCTTCTTTTTTTAATTTTTTGGTTTCCAAATTTGGATATTCTAAGCCTACTCAGCTACTCCTGTCAAAGTATGAGCCTTAATTAGTCTTACCCGGATTTACATTCCACTTGTAAGTCCATGCATCTGGTAATAAGAGAGTGAATGATTCAAACTTTGAAATTCCACTTCTTAAATTGTAGTCTTTTATCATCTACACTGGCTTAACAGACTTTTAGTTAACCAAACACAATACTTAGATTCGGGCTTTGATATGTGGTGGCAAAATTATGCCTTGAAAATTGCCATGATAAACTAATGGGGTATGGTCATTGCCACCCCACAACTTTATTTGCATCCTCCAACCCCTGTAATTTCTCAATATTTTATAATAAAAAAATATATAGAAGGTTTTCATGAAAGATAATCACATTCTCCATTAGAATACATCATTTTAATTTTAATAAATTTTTTTCCAAATTTTGTGGTTCAAGTGGATGTTTTCACATGTTTTATGAAACATTTTATACCAAAAAAAAAAAAAACCATATCGTAAATGACCAAAAAAGGTAGGGTTTTTTATTCTTTTATTACTCGACAAAAAATGAAGTGGGGAAAACAAAAAATGCATCACTGCCACATAAACAATAAGTTTATTTCCTGTCAATGAATTGATGTATTACAGATTTACTGGCTATTACCTTACACTGCATATAAATAAATAAAACAATCATTTTTAAAATCCCCTGGATATAGCCTAAAATTAAGAGAAATAATGTACACAAGCATCTTGCTCATACACACATTTGATGCTCCTCACTAGAGAATGTGAGTCCATTCATTCCTCATCCACAGAAAAATCAGGCTCCGCCGGCTTTTGCAACGGGCTGACAACGTCGGATTCTGACCCAGAATGCTTGTTGACACCCCTCCTAACGCTTGCCGCCACCCTTGCAGCATGCAGAACCAAGCCTGACTCAGGCGGGGGCAATTCAGGCTCACCAGCCATGGAACCCTCTCTAGCCTTGAGCTCAGCCGCATCCATGCGCCTCTTGAACCTACGCCAAGCTGCTTGTATAAAACACGCAGCCCATGTGCGCCACTGGTGCGAGTAAAACCTGAACTTCTGCCTAAGTTGTTTGCTATGTAGTCTTCGAAATTGGGAGGCAACAAACTTCATGTCTTCTGCTATGAGAGCAAATGCCTCAACTTCGGATATGGCTTTTACCGTGCGTGTAGAAGATGGGAGGATGAAGCTTGGACGTGGGTGAAGGGCCCAAGTCAGTAATTCCTCGCCGCAGAAGTCACCAGGGCCAATACAGCATGAATTGAAGAACCCTGATCGGCCACCATTGGTGGTGTAAGAATCAAGGTGGCCTCGGATTATGAAGAGCATCTCATTGACAGGGTCACCCTCGCGGACTAGGAATGTGCCTTCAGTGCACAAGGCAGGCTTAAGTCTCTCACATATCGCATCTAGCATTCGTTCATCCATTTGATCAAACAATGGGACCTGTTTTTTTTAATGAAAAAAATGTACGTTCGGTTACAATTTATGGTACGGTGTTGCAGATTACAAAAATCCTTAAGAGTTAAGGTTGAGTTTGGAATTAACTTCAAATGACATATGACTTCCATTTCTGAATTGTTTCCGACTTCAAAGTCGCCAAAGTAATTCGATGGTAAGGTGGAATCAATTCAAGAAAGAAGCATGGGCATTGCCTGCAGATGCCTGCTCTTTGGTAAAGTTAGAGAGGACCACCTTGGAGTGTTGAAATAGAAATACTCTGTTAAATCTAGAACCCAAACAAGTCTTTATTTGCTGTAGCTTTTGAGAAGACTGCAGCAAAGTTTCAAGAAGAGGGGAAGCCATGGTCTGGTTGATGTCGGTGAAATGTATCCATGGAGTGGACTAATCAAACCAAATCACACCTTACCGGTGCAACCATTGGCCGACCAAACCATTTTAGCCTAGTTAATCCCACCTAATTTTCAATCGGCATTACCTCTTCTCCAAGTGATTGATTTCTTATTCTATAAACTGGATTTTAGCTATCGATGTCAAAATAAGATGAGAATAAGAATACAGTATCTAATGACTTACCCCTCGAACTAAATCAAGGCATAGGTGGCGCTTGATGTCTCTTCGAAGATCCATAGGGAGGTCCTCGAGAAGAGCTTCTTCGTCCACTCCTCGAGTAGCAACCCACTTATATTGATCGTATTTCCGAATAGACTGCTTTAATTCTGGAGGTAGCTGCCTGTGATGCATCCATTGTTCTGTATCTCTTCTCTTGATCCTCCACTCTTCTAACCGGACAGTTGTGGATTGGAGGTATGTCTGCCAGTATAATGTGTGATCAAATTTAAAATTACTTCAAGTGGGAGAATTAATACTAATTAGATTTTTTAGAACTCCAATGAATTACAAAAGTAATTGTAGGTTGAGAGTATCATTAGAAGGACTTACCTGCATATTCCCAATGAGCAATGCAAAGAGGACCAAACCAAGAGTGGCATCTACGATGGCAAACATTATTTCTCCCACGTAAGTGCTTGTGGAAAGATTTTGTCCCAACGAACTGCGCGCATTGATGAAAATGAGCATCGAGTAAAAAAGGACAGGCTTCATTAAATGATGGGCAATTGAATGTCTTGTGGGAATGAAAACGGGATAAATTCTTTTGGGGAAAATGAGATTGGAAGGGTCTTTTATACTGTGCTCCTTTTGGTAACCAAGAAATTTTAAGGAAAGAAAGGAAGATACATTTTACAAATTTTTGGCGGAATGATAATACTTTCCAAATTCAACTTTCTGTTCTTCAACTTTTCAGAATCGAAGCAGAGCAATATAAATAAAGTCAGCTTGGTGAGGCTTGCCTTGTAAAAAATTTCATTGTTTGAAGGGACACCATCCATTCCATCCAAAAATGGAGCCATTGAACATTGAATTTGTCAAAATAAATTATGGAAAAAAATCTAAATGATGTCTCTAAATCCTAGAAATGATCCATACATATCAAGGAAAACATGGATTTTATTCCCATGTGGCATGCATTGGCCCAATTAAACAGAAGTTTCAGGAAAGGTTTTACCTCAGGTTCTTCAAGCCCCACCATAGACAGTAGAAGTACTTGTTGAAGAAGGTTGAGTTCGTAACACCAGATGTCAATGCATCCCCATATATACCAAACTGATAAAAGCTATTACTTGGGACACATAGATTTGTGACATTGCTTGATGTGAACCAGTTTTCCCTAAGAGAGTCCCCAACCCTGTGGCAATCGAAGAATTTATTCTCACATGAAGGCTTCTCAAGATTGCAGGCGCTTCTCCAACATGCTTCTTGCCTCTCGATTGATAGAAGGTACCAACAAGCTCCTAAAACCTTTTCAAAATAAGAAAAAAATCAACAGGTTGAAAGCAAGGGTTTAGCTTTAACAGTAAAGACTAGGGGGGAAAAATGAAGTTCAAAAGGGTATTTTATTTACTTACATGGCTTGCTAGCATGTATAGCATCAGGTTATAAGCAGCCCCTGCCCATGCTGTTTGTGTCACCACGCCAGTGGCCTTAACAATTTCCGATGAGAGCGGAAAGATAAGAAAAAGTCTGGGGATGTACTGAAAAATGATGATGAATCGGAGGACATTTTTCGTGTTTCTCATCGTTGAACCGTTTAGATTGGTAATAACACACCAAATCAGTACCTGAAATGTAACCAAAGGTCTTAAATCCTTAGTATAACATAAAAGTAAAAATTTACTGTTCCATCAAAACGCCCAAACAGAAGGAAGTAGGATTTTAGTCACATACCTGAGGAAGGGGCAGAGCAGCAATGAGGTCAATCCAAAAGCCCTTTCGAAGGTACCTTAACGCGATCTTCGAACCATCTATAACAAGCTCCCCTCTCCCGAAAACACGGGAAGAAGGCGCAATATAAGCCGTACGAAACCGGACGAAAATCTGAATCATGTAAAACACATCGGCCACTGATCTTATAATGGTGAGAACAACTTCTAGTGTTATTCCAATATCTATGCACACTTCCTTCCTCACCACCGGCAAGTAGAAGAACAAAGGGTCCACAAACAGAGAAACCAAACATGCTACTAAGAAAATATTGTTCCATCGGCGAAGGGCTAGTCCTCGAGGATCCAATATCTTTCTCTTCACTCTCTCATAATCCTCTGAGAAAACTCTGGATAGTACTTTGGCTTTCAATGACTTTCCCATCTTCCCTGACCCTCCCTTTTCCGCCTTCTTGGTGCTTGACTCTGGTATTTGGGCTCCATCAATCTTGTACTTGACCTTGATCACGCCGTCTCTACTGGTTGTTGGGAGTTCTGCTACTTCAAGATCATCCCTGAATCTGAAAATTTATGCCCATGTTAGATTTACAAGCTATTCACCACCACCAATATATATATATATATATTTGAATTATGAAAACCCATCAAAGAAAAAACTATATAGTGAAAGAACAAGCAGCGATCAGAATTGAAATTCTAGCTACTAATATCACAAATAGAGATTGAAGAACTAGGAAGGGATGGACCTCACGGATCTTGAATTACCATAGGTCATGGTGCTAGCTAGTATGGAAAATTTCGCCGTGGCATCAATATAAGGACTCGATCTGTACTGCAATAAAAATCATAGGATATATGGTAAGCATCATGCCATGAATTCGCCGGAAAACGACCCAGATGAGTTCAGAGCCACAAGAACCAAAAGGGTCTCTCGATGGCCACTTTCTCCAGGTATCATGTGAAGAAAAAAGGAAAAAAAAAAAAAAAAAAAGATGTATCAACTTGGAGATCGATCAAGCTGTAAAAGACTATATCCCTTCCCTTTACGCCAAAACTGTTGTTAATTTAGTCAAACATGTGAACAAAGTTTCTTTCAAATTATTATTTTTTTTATTACTTTTAAAAATCAAGAAAGATCCATTCTTATAAAGCAACTTTAAAAATTAAAAAATAAAAATCGTTATTTTGACTTTGGAATTTCAGGTGAAGCAGACACTAATAAAAATCATGAATGATACTTTATTACAATTTAAACATATTGAATTTTGTCAATAGACCAAATAACTGAATTTGCAGTTTGTCCCATTAAAAAATATTATAAATGTATACACTGAGGAGAAAAATGAAATCAGCCATTGTCGATGACTACAGAAAACCAGACCAGGGAGAAAAAATTAAAAAAATAAAGAGAATTAACAGAAAGAATGCTGATGGGTTCTACTCTCTACTTAAATATTAATCTAAATTAACATTTTGAATTGGTAAATGCATAAATATATATATATATACACATATGTGTTTTATATATAGAGAGAGAGAACTTACCCCTGCTGTAATTGATTCTTCAGCGCATGCAGGTAGGGGAGTTACTCTGATCATGTCTAGGTAAAGTCGTTACAATTAGTTGCCACTGCTCTATCCCTTTTTTGATTATCAATAAAAAACAAGACCAAAAGAAAACCAAGGAATTGAAAATTGATTTAATTGCATAATAGGAAAGAAGTTGTGCATGGAAAGTTTGCTGCATGGGCTTGAGGAACAATTCCCATTATTAGCACATGAGGAGACACACTCCCTGTTATAGTCACATTAATTTAAATATTAAAAAAAAAAATGGCTTTATCCTAAGCCAAAAAAGGTGGAGGGGGTCTGGATCATAATTAATAATTCAGAATTTAAGAAGATGACAGATTGACAAAAAGGAACATATATGAAAGGGGGATTTAGCCATTAGTTAAGAAACTACATCTTATTTAGCAATTAGTCATCTAACTTTTTTCCTAATTCAATTAGTCCATTTTACCTTTTTTTGACAAAAAAGCTCCTGATTTACTAACTAATCCACACCCGTGCCATTCCTTCAAAACACAAAACCTGTTCTCTATATCCTAATTTTATATTTCAAATGCCTTTCTTTAATCGGGGCACTGTCTCCTGCATACTCTTCCCACTGCTGCCCCCCGACCACATCATCCCAATAGAGGCAAGACAAAGAAGACCAGGCTCCACTTGCTCTATCAATCTCAGTTCCAGAGCAAGCGATAGTATTTCAATAAGAGGACAAGCATCCGGCATACTACAACATGATATCCATCGAGCCTGAAGGACCTTACTTTGGGGACAATACAGACAATCATAGCTCAATTGGAACATCTTGGCGAGCAATAAGGTTCACAGTCACAGCATTTTCCATCACATGGTTTAGCAGTTCCGAAAAACAGATCTCAGCCTCTTACCATTGCATGTCCCATACTTAACTCCACAAACTACCCTTCCCAAAACCATCCAAAGTAGCCACTCACCATCAATCCCCCTAAAGCATTCCCATATGAAACCAAGCACCAGGTGCCCTAGAACTATGGCTTTGAGGCTGTTCTGTCTATAGGAGAGAAAGTTGAGGCTGAAGTAGCAGAGGTTGGAGGGATGACAAGGTCCGGAAGGTGCGCGCTATACCCCGGAAGAGCTAGAACTGAAAAGGAGGAAGGGTAAGGAAAAGGTTGGTGAGATTCCAAGCCTAGGAAGAAATAGTTAAGCAAGGGGTGACGGAAGAGGAAGTTGCAGAGTTCCTCAAAATCATACGGAAGAGTGAATATCAAGTGGTCGAACAACTTAACCTGATTGCCTGCACAGATATCCATTCTGGGACTCCATTGGTTGTAAAAGACTTGGTAAAGTAGTAAAATTTTACCACTTCATTATAAAATTTACTTCATAAAGTAGAAAAATTTTACTATTTTACTAGTTCACTATAAAATTTATTAATTCGTCAAGTAGTAAAATTTTACGATTTTAATTTTTTAATAATTACCCAATCAATATGGATCTTTTTTCGAAGATGCCGACGAGTAGGTTCCAAAAATATGATTTTTTTTTAAAAAAATGGATATGTATATTATAAGTTATAAGCTTTTAAAAATTATAATACTAAAAGGTTAAGTTAGTTACATAGGGTGCCCTTAATAACAAAAAGGGGAGTGCCCTTAATAATAATAAGGGTAAACCTGACATTTTAAAAAAAAAAGTGTGACTAATTGATAAATAAGTTCAGTTTCCTTGATTAATTGACTTAGAAAAACTCTCACTTGATTAATTGTCAATATTTTACCAAAAAGTGGACAAATCGCTAATTTCCCCTATATAAAATTGAAATTTTAAATGCTGAATTTGAAAAAAAAAAAATTTAATTTTTTATTTATATAAGAAATGTTAATAGAACATAGACAAGAGAGAAGGACAGAGAGGCAAAACCATTTAAATATGTCCAAAACTATAGAAGTTTCAGAAAGGCGAGGAGATGCTTCGAATATTTGATTATCATCAAAAGGAAAAGGCAAAAAAAAAAAAAAGGAGAATTATAGATTGGTCTGGCTATGGACAAATAATTATAGTTTAAACAAATGACTATTACTTTTGTAGTAAATGATTACCAATTTAACTAAAAATGACTACTAAGAGTAATTATTTGCCCGTAGCAAGAATAATCTGTAATTCCCCTATAGAGGTAAGGAGGGGATGCTTTTTTTATTTTAGGGGAAATTAGCAATAACCCCTATTAGGGGATTGCTTTTAACAAAAAACCCACCATAAGATTTTTAACTCCAAAACCCCTTTTTTAAAAGATTCTTTAAGCAAAAGGAAATATTTTTTTGAAAATACCTATTTTAACCTTTTATATTTACAACCCAATTCATTTACAGGAAGAAGGGAGGGGGGGAAGGAAAGAGAGAGATAGAGAGAGAAAGAGAGAGAGAGAGGGAGAGGAGTGGTAGCAGCGGTTGAAGAGGGGAGGCCATGATGGCTATGAAGATCTGGTTTTAAGGAAGAAGAAGAAGAAGAAGAAGCAGACGAAGTAGTAGAAGAAGAAGAATGGGAGGGAGGCATTCTGCTATAGTATCAGATCTGAAAAATCAGATCAACTTTCTTCTTCAACAGCGACTGAACTTCTCCGATCATCGTCCCGGATGTCATCATGATCTTCTTCTTTTTCTTCTTCTTCTTCTTCTTCTTTAAACTTCAGATCTGGGCTGGTTTATTTATTTATTTATTTATTTTTTTTGTGTCTTTGTTTGAAACTTTAGATATATTAATTTTTGGGGTGTATGATTTGTTCGGAAAAACTTTTTGACTATTTTTCTTATTCCAACAGTATATTGGTACTGTTGCACACTATTTTTTGTAATAGTGCGATTTGTAGATGTGTTTTTTAATATGGAACAGTATGCTGTTACTGTGTAATTACCATTTTCAAATAGTATATTGGTACTGTTACACATTATTTTTTGGAACAGTGCAATTTGTTTTGCCAAAAGTATCATGTTACCATATATAGTACTATTTTGAGTTTTTTTTCCTTGGAATTCATATTTTTTGCTTCAAATAGACGAATAGTATTATGATACTGTCACCTATAGTGTTTTTTATAACATAAATAGTAAACTGTTATTATGTGCTGTTTAATTTTTTCAAAGCAAACAATAGTAAAGTGATACTATTGTATGTATAAATTTTATAAAGCAGACAACAGATACTATTGTATGTATAAATTTATAAAACATACAACAGTAAATTAATACTATTGTATGTATAAATTTTACAAATCACAAATAGTAAACCGTATGTTATTATTAGCTATGATATATTATCACCAGAAGCACTTTGGGACACTCGAAAGAGTGAGAAAAAACCTTATAATTGACTTTTGGTATGGTGTGAATGATGAATGTGACTTTTGGAAGGTTTTTAGTGCCGTTTTTTTTTTCTATATGTATACTCACCGGGAAAAATGAGGCGTGGGAGAAGGCTGATTTTCGGGGGGGGTGAAATGGCAAGTTTGTAAATTAAGGTAAGTTGTTAAAACAAGGGTGTTTTAGTCTTTCTACTGTCAAAAGGGGTTTTCACCAAACGTTAGTTTTTATGCGTTCTATTGTCTAAGAACTCTTATACATAGGGGTGTTGGCCAAAATTCCCTTTATTTTATTTACAGAGTATTTATTTTTGTAAAGGTCCAACGAGTTGACTTTGGACACACGTGTCGATAGTTTACTTTATTTGCTTCATCACGTGAAGCTCTCGCCAAAAGAGCTAATAATGTGTACACCTTCTCTATTCACTGACAAAGACAAATACAATAATTTTTCTTTAATTTTTAAAATTAGTGACGACTTTTCTATCACTGTTGTTGGCCCGACGGTGTTAGCAGAGAATATAGAATGATAGAAAATACTCTCATTTAGTGAAATGCACCATTTGAGGTAGGGGTGTTCATGGTTTAGGTTAAAACCGAAAACCAAACCAAACCGATCGGTTTGGTTTGGTTTTCGGTTTTAACCGATCGGTTTGGTTTGGTTTTTTTGTCATTAGGTTTGGTTTTGGTTCCAATTTTAGAAAACCGAATTGAATTGGTTTAGTTTTGGTTTTCATGTTTAAAAAACCAAACTAAACCGAAAAACCGAAAAAACCGAAAAATATATAATATATATATTTTATTTTATTTTATATATTATATATCAAATTTTAATTTGTAATTTGTTGATTTTAAGTTTCTTATTGTTTTTCCTATTTTAACTTGGCATGTATTAAATTAGTTATTAATGTTGTGTGAGATAATGGCATGTATTAACTTGGAGATTTAAAC
The DNA here is from genome assembly GCA_039720395.1 of Liquidambar formosana. Taxonomy (NCBI): domain Eukaryota; kingdom Viridiplantae; phylum Streptophyta; class Magnoliopsida; order Saxifragales; family Altingiaceae; genus Liquidambar; species Liquidambar formosana. The sequence goes on along the minus strand of CM077827.1, from coordinate 32,312,658 downwards.
TTGGATTGACATATGTCAATTTGTTTCCATTTTGATACAATGTTTAATGTTTTTTGTTAGTTGCTAATGTAATGCTTTTATTAAAAATGTTTTAATTTGGAGTTTGGCATGTCATTTTTTTCATTTTCAATTATTTATTTATACTTGATTGGTTAAAACCGAAACCGAACCGAACCAAACCGAATTTTTATGGTTTGGTTTGGTTTGGTTTTTTTATAGTATAGTTTGGTTTTGGTTTGGAAAGAGCAAAACCGAAGTATAATGGTTTGGTTTGAAAAGTACCCCAAAACCGAATCAAACCGAACCACGAACACCCCTAATTTGAGGCTCAAAATTAGGGGTGCAAGTTGGTTTGGTTCTATTTGATTTGGGGTCAAAATAGAAACAAATCGATTTATGTATGTTCTGTTAAATCTTGACCAGAATTGAACCGAATCGACCCCAGGATAAGATTGAATCAAATCAACTTAAATTTGCTTCCAAACAATAAATATTTCTTAAAAAATAATAATACTAAGCTTCTTTGGGCAAATAAAAATTATAAATAATGGGATCAAAACATTTCCATATTACATTGTTTGGTGGAAGAATAGAATTAATTTTGTAAAACGCTCCTAAAGTTTTGGGGCCAGTTTCTCTTTGATACCCTAAGGTCATATTTGTTTGGTTGGAATGGAATGGATGGAATGAAATTATATTCCAATTCATTTCCAACAATATATTTGGATGAGGTAGTTAAACTGGAATGGAATCAACAAAGAGGAATGAATCATTCCACTCCATTCCAGGTTATTTTAAGTATGAAATCAGATTCCATTCCCACTTATTCCATTCCAGCCAAACAAACATGGCATAAACTTCAAAATTAAAAAATTTAATACTTTCTGACCTTCTATTAAACAGATGTTAATAAATCTCACTATCAAGTGGGCATATTATTCTTAAAACGCTTATTTTGCCTATTTCATGCAACAGCTTTCTAATTTTACCCCTTACTTGTTTGCTAATAATAAGCACATTTTTACTGAATCTAATTCAAAATCCTAAATAAATTTGTTCACAATCCCTATCAAGCCCCGTTAACAAATTCACTCATGAGCCTTATTACAAGCCCTTAACAAGCCCATTCATGATTCCAACATAATCAATTAAATTTGAACGAGCTCTCGTCGAGCTTATTCACAAGTTATTACCGAGTACATTGACTCGTTCCAAGCCCTAGCTGTGGGTAGTCCACTTGTTTAAATTCACGAGTTTTCGTAATATAGTCAAAGATAGATGACGCCCTCGTATCAACACATGTCCTTGTGTGCTTATGTGCGCTAGGCCATTGAAATGGTCAATTTAGCCTCTTCCAAAGCGGTTGTGACTTGGGAAGCAACTCTGCCCAGTGCCCACTCATAAAATAGCATACATGTAGAATGATTTTTGCCATTATATCATTTTTTGAAAACTATTTACTGCTAATTGGACTCTTATTTAATAACGACGTGGCAAATTTATTTGTTTATTTATTTTTTTGGCCGAATAAAACCATGCGACTTAACCACGTGACTTCTCTTGGTCTGACAAATAGTTGTTTTGGTTCATGAATTGATGTAGATTAATGCTGGCATATGCACCACCGAGTGCCTTAAAAACGACTCTCAATTACTTACTCGAAAGGTAATTATTTATAGTAGTTTCATTAATTAATCAGTCAGGTCTTCTCATGTGCCCAACGCCGTCGGTCATTAGTTAATCCTTTTTTTTTCTCAAGTAAAAATTATCCTTTAAAAATTATCCTTTAAATATTTTGATATCACCTTCTTCTATCGTTTGGCATCGCCCCTCTCCCCCCCTAAAAATAAAAAAATAAAAAAAATATGTTTTGATCCGACATTTCATTTTTTGTTTGGATTAGTCATTAATTGAATTTATTTTAACTGTAAACTGATATAGAGTGAAAGGAAAAGTTGTTTGTATATGCTACCAAATAAATGCCCATAGATAAATAATCATCACACATAAGTAGCGAAACGCCCTTCTCGTGGTCAAAATGTCCAGTCAAGTTGGCAAAAAGAAAGCTTGACTATATGAACACCACAAATAATTCAGGGATAAATTCATAAATTGAATGGAAGTCCAGGACCGGCAGTCAAGTCACAGGATGGGGATGAGATTACTGGGAGTGCGGTGAGTTGACCATGCCGTCCAAGTCCCTGGCAATGTGCTTGCCGGTGGAACATTTTCGTAAATTCATGACAATACAGAGGGCTAATATATGTCACCGGCAGTTTAATAATGATGGGATTACTTTTAGCACCAGCACCAGCTGCTATACAATTAAGGTCCATGTGCCCTTAATCTCAAAACATGGACATGACCCAAAAAGGGCAAGGTTCTGACACGTGGCATTATCTGATTTGGCATGATAGTGTTCATGATACATTCATCATCTTATCCTAGCATTAATCATGACCATTCGTTGGATGGATGTTTCTTTTGGGAGGTGACCATTGATTATCAACAGACTGTATTGATGCGTGGATGGCCTTTGCATTAAAGTGTGATTAATTTTGTTTTTTTCAATAATTAGACCTCATTAGTATAACAATAAATGTGTGGCCATAGAATGGATGATTGTGAACCTATGAGATAGTGGGCTGTTGATTTTTGGGAAGATACAATGCACTTGGAGGGACAAACTGTTTTTGTGGTTTCCAATCTGTTAAAAAAAAATAAATAAAAAAAGGAAAAATGAAATCCAATGGGCTTCATGTAAGGTATCTGTTTTATTTATGAGTAATTCATTAAATTTGAGTGTAACTATGAAACTAGCGACTAGTGTGGGACTCCCTTTGAGCAATTCTTTCAGCCTAGCCTAAAATCACTTGCACCCCACCCTAAACTTTATGTCTTGTGGCAAGTAAAGCTACAATTTTTTATTCTAGCCATAAAAGCTACAATTGTAACATACTTATAAGGCATAAGGGAAGCTTTCTGGGGCCAAGGAAAAAAGTTCACCATGTCTTGATTTTAATAATGGATCACTTAAATTTAGAGTCAAGCTACAATTGTCCACAAGGCATGCAACATAAATGTATAGATTCTAAATGCTTCACATAAACGATACACAACCAAAGAAGGTTGGCCTGAGTGGAAGGGGCTCTGGTCGCTTAAGCAAGAGGTATCAGGTTCGAGTCCTTGTGGATGCAGCAAATTTTCTTGGGAGAGGTCCCCGCTTTGGCGCCTGACCGTACCTCAGAGGATTAATCCTGGGCAAAGCTTGGGGACACCTTAGGAAACCAAAAAAAAAAAAAAAAGATACACAAATACATAGTTTTAGCCTTTTAGAGTTGTAAGATGAGTCAATTTACTCAAATTTGACATGAGAACAATTTAGCAAAAGTCTCGTTTAATCTCACTCATAAAAAATATAAATCTATCTCAACCATTATTTTTAAACTCGTTAATTTATCAAATTGTGCTTGAATAGAGTACTCCTTGATCCGATAAGCTCATTGGTATTTTAATTTGTCAAACTACTCCAGTTCTACTCGAATTTGACTCAATATTTATTTTGAAAGAATTTTTCAATTATTTTGAAACCCATTAATTTATCAAGTCAAGCCTCAAGTGCCTATTTTTTGGTTCAACTCGACTCATTCATCTCTCCCTAGAGAGATGCAACAAAATGCTGAGGGAGAGAATTCCTACTTTGAGATGTCCCAAACAAAGACTAAAATTAAAGTTAATGGCAAGAGAGATCACCCCCCCCCCCCCCCTCTCTCTTCCTCAAATTCACCCTAGTCCCCCAAGATCTAGGAATGTATGAATCACATAGATGAGGGGTGGGAGTATATGAATGATGACACATGAATGAACCGTTATCATAAGTGGGTTTCATGACCCAAAGTATTGATAAATTCTATTCAAAATGAATGGTTTATTTAATTATTAGGAGGAAAAAAAAAATTAATTTTTTATGACCGCCGTACAATTATTACATCAAATTAGAAATTAATATTTGCCAAGAGACCCTGGACCACATGCAACAGGGTCAAGGTCCAAAATGGGATTTAGTCCCATTTAAGACAAATGATTCAAATATTCTAGGTCCAATTTAAGGTGTTCCAAGCTTAAAGAACAAGTCAGGGTGTGTGGTCACCCACTCCAGACTTCTGTGGCATATTTTCTTTTTAAAAAAATTTAAATGATTCTAGGAAATTTGGGTCCTCAGTGTGGAACATTAATTAATTTGGTTGGTACTTAATTATTCAACTAAATTAAAATTTACTTTCAATGGTTCCACATCTTAAGCCTTAAGGCTTCAACAGCTACGACTTTAAGGCTGACAAGGACAATTTTGCTAGAGATGATGATAACGTTATCTTTATCTTTGTAATTTGCTAAAGCGGGTATTCAAACATTTGATTTAACTAATTTTTTTTTATCTCAGATAAGACTATCACTTACTCCACATTAGATATTCTTTAATATAAATTTAACTAGTTGGATCAAGACTTTCACTTCTCTTGGGGTACGAGTCCTTATAGCTACACCATTAAGGGATGACTAAAGGTTATTTTTCTAGAGATTATGATAATATTATTTTTTACTTTAGTTGCCAACAAGTGTCCAGATCTTCGACTTATATGATCTTTGAATGCAAAGAAAGATTATCACTTATTTTATACTGATTAAAGTTTAGGATAAATTCTTGAGAGAAAATGAAACCGGAACCCAATACTTTCTGTTTTTCAATATACAGATCTTAAGAATTATTGATTGACCTCTCGAGGCTATAAACTATTAACTAGAAGGTTTAACCTTTTTTGCTTTTTTTTTTTATATTAAATAATTGATAGAGCTTATCCCTACCCCGAACCCCTATTAATAACAATAAATAGATATCAGTGCTGGAGGGTTTAACTTGACTTGTTAATTTCTAATGAAAAAAAAGCTTTCCCGTAACCATAACGTTGGCGAGGCTCTCCATTGGAAAACAAGCCTGGGAAGCAAAGAGCCCTACGTCATTAAAAAGTCCACAGAAATAATGACAGATTGGCTTCATAGTAGGGGCATATTATTGTCTTCTAGTGAAGAAAAGAGGGGGCGAGAGAGATGGCATAATTGTCTTCCATTTGAAAAGAGGGGGCGAGAGAGATGGCATAATTGTCTTCCATTTGAAAAGAGGAGAAGAGAGAAAGATCCACAAACGAAACAAACTAATCCCAAACGAAACAAACTAATCCCACATCGGGAAAACGAAAGAAAAAGAAAGCATTGATATAGAGCCAAACAAACCTCAAGTGGCACGACCTTACTTGAACAGGATCTGTTCTATAGGCTCGTACCTCTGTATCCTTGAGTTCTAAGGAGACAGGAACTAAAGTCTGGTGGATGAATTAGGACCGTGTGATCAGAGCGTGATTAACGGCTTGATGGCCCATGTGATGGGCCTATCAGGCTGTAGAGGATCGTTCTCAGCCAGGTTTACCTAGCTGGGATGGTCACACGGTTGTCTGACAGACTCAAAAACATCCTTTTTCTTCCACGTTGATTTCATTTTTTCCCTTCCAAGTTCTTGTGATGGATCAATCGGACGGCAGATCATGCAATCTATCATTGCAGGTGCATGAACCTCAAAGTTCTGTTTTAACACATGATCATAATTTCATGACACGGATTCTAAACTTCCAAACTCTACTCAAATATGGATTGGGCCCAAATGAGCATTGCTCTTCATATATCCCCCGAAACAACACAATGATCCCAATTTGGCGTTGCTTTCATCCGAGCCGTTTATAAAATTAATGGATGTCTCGGATCAAAAGACAAAAAAAAGGTAGCTATCCATTGATTTTATGGACAGATGACCCAGATGAAACAGGTACGATGGTTTGGGATTGATTTATTTTTATTTTTAATTTTTTTTTTTTCAACAAGAAAACTCTTTAAGGAAACCATTGGTCCTAAGTGATCAGCAAGAGTTAAACTCAAGGCCAATTGATTTTGATTGGAAATGGAAGGATAAACACACTGACTCAAGCTAAATTTTGGTGCATGTGACCTAATTGTAATCCATCATATATATATATATATTTGGGTGCATGTGACCTAATTGTAATCCATCATATATATATATAATAAGCTCGATTTTTATTCGAAGCTGACATGGCAAACCTTGATTTGTCACTGCACTACACAACGGTGTGATTTCTAACCAAATGAGGAAGCAGACCAAAGTGGCTATGCCATAGTTGTTCAACACCATGCGGCTGGGGTTCTACCATTCCAGCTGCGACAATTAAACTTACCTTTAAGTTGCCTCCCTTCTATGCAAAGATGGCATTCTGCAGTATTGGATGACCAAAAGCAACTAAAAATGTGAAGCATTCCTTCAAGTTGGATTTCGACCAAGTCTTAATATCGGTCAGATTTCCTGAAGATTAGTCATGTAAAAAATCTTAATGCTATGCATGGATAAGGAATTTGTAGGTATCCTTTATAGATTCCATCTCATAGACAAATTCCACCTAAAAATTCCTTATCCAAACATAGCGTTAGAATTTTGAGGTATCAGAACTTCTGGCCACAGAACAGAAAAAAGGGCGGAAAATAGGGCTTTCAGCCAGAGGTGCTCCAGACACATTCCCTAGACCTGCATATAATTTTTCCTTTATAAGATGCTTCAAAATGGTAATCCCACCTCATATAACGAACAATCCAATACAGCCGAAACACCAAGATACACATATATACAATTTTTATGCTTCAAATGGTGAGATCACACTATTCAGGAGTCATCACTAAGTGCTGCCAATCTATGAGACAATACGGTGCATAACATGTTAAACCTTTACTATCATTCTTCCTTTAAGTGCAATATCAAGGAATCCCAATCCAAAAATAAAACAAATAAACTGGAGACTCAACTAATAATAAATAATAAAAAAAAGGAGAAACTGAATTTTATGAAATAAGAGCAAAATCAGGCCATACCCCACAAGAAAATTTCCACAAAACTTGTGCAAGGCCTTTTCAGGAGGAGCAGGGTGAGGCAAAGAAGGGGAAAAGTAGGGGAAAGAAGGGAAAGAGAAAAATCTAAATCTGTGACTTGCACTATTGAAGAAAATTAATACAAATGCTTCCTTTCTAATCCTGTGAATCAGAAGCAGCGTTTTTCAAACATGACCTCATGATCTCCCCAAGCTTTGAGCAAGCATCGAGGCAAAGCTGCATAGCCTGTTCAGAAAAGAAATATCAGTCCTGTAAGCCTGACTGTAACTCATCCATAATTATATTAAAGAAGAATACCTTTGGACTACCAAATATTTCATGTCCTAAAATATTCTTGATTATGATTTATAGTATGTAAATATGGTAAACGGGCATACAAGTAGTTTTGTGGGAACTCCGCAAGTACATTTTCAAATTTCAGTCACCACCTATAGACAACTTCAAATGAAAGAAAACTTTTGACCAAAGGCCATAGGGATGATCTTTGAACCAAAGACACATGCAAAAATATGCTAATGCAACCATCCAACCCACAATTCACAGAACAGTGCATACACTATGCCGCTTATTTCAATCTCTTATAAATAGACAAATAATTCCAGAAGTATAAGAGAGTTCTTCACAAACCAACATATGAGATGAAAAAGCTAATACCAAGGATTGCATACCTCGTGAATCTTTGGAGTTGACCAATCTCCTGTAACACTCAGCTGAGTGACCTCATTACGAGATGGCATACAAGCAATCATTAGGCTTCCATCTTGATAGCTTTCCTCTTCCAAAATAGGATCAATGACAAGGTTCAAACCAAGAGCAGACTGAGGACCAAAATTAACAAAACATGAAGTTTGAGAGTTCAATGAAAGGAACAAATAAGAACGAATATTTTTTTTAAGCGGAAGCCATTAAAGCAGCTAAATTTATCTTTGACGCTCTAAAAGGTAAGTTCATAATGCAGTCTTGAGTTCAAAATAAACACAACGGATCAAACTGTTATAGTGCCTTCTGGTTAAAATTCACCTTTTTGCTTTGTAATAATATTGTCTTGGCTCTTTCAATTTTAACACAAAACAATAAACCAGGTCACACACCCAGGAATCAAATATCTACATATGGGATATTGAACAAAAAAGTGAATGTTGTCATATAATTGAAAGAGTTCTCCTCAAATAGTCAAATTACTTGTGTTCAGGATCCAAGAACAAAATGCCCAAAATTAAGATGCAAATGAGATGGCAAAGTGGAAGAATAATCAAACTAGGAGTAAAAAAGTAACATTGAAATAATAAAGATAAATTTAGCAATTGACCCAATGCGTATGTGATGCTGATATAAGGGTGAGTGCTGACTGAGATAGTCATATCCACCAAAGGGCCTATGGTAGCACAAATAAAAGGAGCAGGCAGGCGAAGGAGAACGGTTGTAGAAACAAAAGGGGTGGCCAAAAAGAACATGTGGTTAACCAATCTTATATCTATTAAGCTCATAAGTGACACATAAAATTATAAAATAAAATAAAAATCTGAAACACCAAACCTCCATAGTTAATCAATTCTTGCCTGAGTTCAATATAGAACACAATTTATGAAGTCTTCTAATTTTTTTATTTTTTTTTTTGGGGGGGGGGGGGGGGGTGGTGTCGGAATTGTCCCTAAGAACAAGACAAAGTTGGTTACTATTTAGCATTCACTGCCTAAAACACTAAGAGGGTAATATCATTTCATTCTATGCTAATGAATGCTCCAAAAAGTTAGTTTAAGGGTAAACAGATCAATCATTCAATATATCCCAAGAAAAAGTTCAAAATTTCACCCAATCGTTGATCATTGATGTTCTAAATAAAACACTGAAAGAAAGTGTTTAATATAATATAATATATATATATATTTTATGAAACCAATAAGTTTGAGAAAACTATAGAAAGGCTGGGGAAAAAAAAAACATCTTTGGTTTCTTCAGAAGTGCCACCCAGTTGCTTGCATTTCCAAGTCACCAGGAGTTTGACAGAATTACTGTCCTTGTGTTATTGTTATTCAAGCATTTAGTTCCTACACACACACACACACACACACACAGGGCTTCTATTAGTGGAGATCCAAAGACAGCCCCACATCAATTATGGACTCTCTTCTACAGATGTTCATTCCTTTCAAGTATTGATAACTGACTAATTGGTTGTAATGGAAATGTGACGTTAAAAAAATAAAGAGCTCCCCTCGTACCATAAATCCATCTTGTTCACAATGGGATTTGTAAAGACAATTACAGCCAATTCCAACACTGTTTCATTCAGAGAGAGAGTGAGAGAGACCCTCACTACAAAATGACCTGTTGAGAGTGCCTTGTATGTCACTTGGTATGGAGAAGATATCAGGAATTCAAAGTTCCTTATGGGCAACCATCCAGCATATTAGGTGAAGGGTGGGGTGCAGTAGGGTTCAAGGGGTTAGTTCTATCGTATGCACGGACAGAGGGAAAGCAAGAGAGAAGAAGAACAACAACAGCAATAACAACAAACAGTGAGGATGCAAAGAACTAAGGATCCATAGCAACAAAAAGAGAACAATTGCAAGAACATAAAAAATGAGTCAAAAAATATGCATTTTAGGGGAAAATAAAAAATTAAAGAAAATGAAGTTTGACTTAACATTAATTGCAAATTTCAAAGAAAAATCAGAGATATTTTTTCCATGAGAATTCATGACTTCTTCAATTTATTATTTATAATATACTCACCTACTTCATAAAACAGGATTTGCAGATCTGATCGAAGAATGGATGAAGTATGACATGGACTATGCTAAATGATAGCAATAAAAATAATGAGTTCTCAAAATATAGACACATGAAGAAAAATATCAGACATTAATCTTGTATCCCTTTTATCAATCAATAGCACTCACATTGGACTCTTCCATACTTGTTTTAATTTTTTAAACATATTTTTTTCTAAAGAAATAGTCTACGCAATATCAATCAGGTTACTACTAGTAGAAGACAATCTTTATGATAATTATAAATTGTGATAATATCAGCTCTGCCATACATGAATGATGAATGCCTAGTCTAGTTGGAGTTCAAGGATGTTTTTCTTATCTACAAATATAAAAATGATTAGGAAAGAAATACATTCAAGTGTCTATGCATACCACAGAAACAGAGGCAACCAGGTCATACATCATGATTCCTGCATCTGCAAGCGCAAGACTAGCGCATGATATCACAACAGGAAGATCACCTACAATCATGTGGTACAAAGCTCATCAACATACTCAAAACAAGATTAATGCTTGACCTTCATTTATCTTACAGAAGGATAATGGTCAGTAGGATCAACAGATCAACTCTATATTTACAATAAATTTATCTTGTATTCAACGAAGGATTAACGAATTATACGAAATTCATAATCCAAAACAAACACTTCCAAGATAAAACCAGAGAAGAATGGTTAAAATCTTCAGAAATTGAATCAATTAGAGACAAAATGAGGCCACTAAGGGACCTTTAGAGAAAAAAAAAAGTTAAAAAGGTATGAAATTAAAAAGTTGTTTAAGAAAATACATAGAGCATAAGAGGGAGGCCTTTTTTTTTTTTTTTTTTGATAAGCAATGATAATATGGGAAGGAAACTATTATATTAAGTTAACCAGCAATAAGAAACTGGCCATGACTTTTGGTAGATCTTTCTACCACCAAAAAAAGGTGGGGTGGAGAGGCAAAAAAAATATATATATAGGGTAGGTCCAGTCAATCTTCTTAAAATAAAATAAGGCTGAGATCGGGATAAATACTTTTTTATTATAATGAGATTTCAAAATTTAAGATTCTGAATCAATGCACCATACCAATGAAAAGAAAAATACTAAGTGGTGAAGCAAAAACAAGAAACGTGTGAACTTGAACAAAAGAGGAAAAAGTTTAAACACCCCCCCCCCCCCCCCCAAAAAAAAAAATTCGAATTTCATTTTTACTACTTTTTTGTTTCTTCCCTAAAGAAAGCCAAACTTCTAAGCATATAAGATCATTAACTAATATAATTATTTTTCATCTTTTAGATGATAGAAAGAGCAAAATGGTAGACTTACTGCCACCGGATTCCAACACCAATGCAAAAACATCAACAGTTGTCTTGGGGAAAGTCTCCAGTATTATGGCACCCTCCAAAGCTTTATGAAGCATTGAAGAAAACTCTTTGTGGTCTGATCCCTGAGCCAGAAAGGTCTTTGAATATTACAAATGGAAACTTGAAAAAAAATAAATAAATAATAAAAAATAAAACTATAAAAGCATTATAAAATCCATGTAGGTGGCTATCCCACATACCTGTCCACGAACCGGGGTGGCAAAGGTTGTATAGGTTACATTACAATTTAGCCGGCCTATATCACTGTACATCATTGCCTTCTTACTTTCTCTTGGCCCAAATCTGAACCAAACAAGAGCAAATACACATTGGTCAAACATGAGGTAATAGTGCAAGGGTTTACTAGCTAATGGTGATCAAGTCATATAAAAGAAAATCTAAGAACATGCCATGAAAACAATAATCTATGCTTTGATAAAAAATAAAATAAAAAAGTAAGAAAGAAACGAAAATCCAACTAAGCTTCAGAGATAGAAATCCTCATATTATGCATCTCAACAAGAATCTGAAATTTTCAGTATAACAGCTTCCAAAGAAATTGGTTTCCTAACAAAAAATAAGTTTTTTGGCATCTATAGTGTTAGTCAAGGGTATCATCACCATTGGGAGTTAAGGTAACAACGCATGAATACAGATGGTGGGAAATGAGGGCAGCGATAGGTAGGTTGGTTTTGATAGATTAGAGAGGCTAAGTTGTCTATGAAAAGGAAAAAAAAGATGAAAATGATTTTGGATTTCCTAGTAGAACAACTCAACTCAACTTGACATGGCCTTAACAAAGACTAATTGGATTGGTTACCTGAATGGCTGAATCCCACCTCATTCTAGAAGTATGACTTCAAATATTGTCCATGTCCTGCTCATAACTCAATGCAAACTAATAATTTTGATTTTTTTCATGACTAATTTCTGCATCTCAGCATATATGTATCACCGAGTCAGGTTTCCTACGAGATTGCATGAACATATAACTCCCAAGTTTTCCCAGCCCCAATCAAAGGAACATGTATCCATTTTTATTTTTTATTTTTCGAAAAAAAAAATGTACCTTGCCAGATAGCTTTTAACAAAAATAAAATTAACCAATAAAAAACAAACACTAATAAACAACAATATTAAAATATGAATTGAGGAACATCTGAATGGAGACATGGATCCATTCCAGACATCAATTCTACATGGTTAAAGAAAAAAAGATACAAGACTTTTAATGGTATCAAATATATACTCACACGGACACAATGACTTTGGTGTTTCCGATTTCAACATAAGCAGATCCTGACGCAGCATTCACTGCACCAGTCCTCAAAACTGCAATATCAAGAAAGATAAGTTTATTTTTTTTCTTTTCAAAAAAAGAGGAAAAAAAGTAACTTGTGCTCCCTACGCAAATGCCAAATATAATGGGAAATGAGAAATTTAAGAAAGTATGATAGCATAACCTCAGGTATGAATACATGCACAAATCTATTCAAACATAATGAACCATAATATCCATGTCATTCAGTGTTAAGTGAGATGACATATTGATGCAGATAACAGTAATTTTATGAAATCTTTAAACAGAATGAAGCAACAGTCCACACACGAAAGAAAAAACATAAGAGATACATTGCATCTCGTAGATTCTACAAAGCTACGCTAAGCATAAAGAAAATGCCCTGATGCACAAGTCTATCAATCTAATCAAAACGCGATAAAAAAATAAACATTTTAAATAGCCCCCAAAATGAAAAAGCAATGATCTGTATTCTGAACAAACTGATCAATGAACCTATTGGAAGCTGGGTTTATTTGGTTCTGTGCTTCAAAAATAATTCTATGTTCTTAAAACAATTTTTTTTTTTTAAATGAAAAAAAATATACATATTAATAGTAATAAAAAAGGGTTTGGGAATGCGTCTTCAAAACCAAATGCCAATGAAATGGCATGTCCCCAAAATTCTTGATGATTTCTGCAAGCGCATTCTAAGAACTGTATATATACATATATATATATATATATAGAATGGAACCAAACATGCCCAAAATCCCATAAAAGATATATAGCTTCGGACATTGAAATGCACAAAAAAACAATCATAATGTTATAGAAAGAGACGCAACTTCTCATAATATTGAAATTCACATAAAATGAATCATAATCCTATAAAAGAGACACAACTTCTCATAATATCGAAACTTTCAGAAGCCAAAATACACTCATGGATGTGCTTATATCCCCTTGATCACAAAGCTACACCTAAAAAAAAATAATAATAAAAAAACCCCGCAATTCTGCAAAGCATAATATAATGTGATTAAAAATAAGAAAACCCACTTGAAAAATCTGATCAACTAATCTGATCGACACACAGTCGGGCATATATATACAAATATAGGGATGAAGATTGAAATTGACGAGAGAAATCAATGAAGTGCATACTTACAGGCGGGCCTGCACTCGGGGAAGCCACGGCCATCGGGGCGGACCCAATCGAGGTCCTCGCCTTTGAAAATGGGTGTTTTAGTTTTCTGGGTCGGTGACGGCGAGTAAGTCGTCGGAGCCGTGCCTGCCTTTCCGGCCATTCTGCCTTCTGTTCGCGAGCTCTGTACTGCTGGGGGCGGAGTGAAACGCACTGTCTTCTGGAGTCTAGAATCTATTGACACTTTGCCCCCCACGCGGGCCTTTCTCCTCAGCGTTGGTTTGATTGGTCCATGCTATCATGCGCCAGGATGTAATGATTTATAATAGGGAAACGCAGATGAACAGTGCGTTTTGGTCATAACTCATAACCATTTGTACAACCATGTCTTGTAGATTTAGATGTGAACCATTTGAGATACAGGGTGTACGTCAATCATATTGAATAGAAATAAATATTGTGTCAATCTAAACTCAAACTCAATATGACACTCTCTACCTATAGCCTATAGCTAAGTCTACGAATAAGTCCAGTTGAGCTAAATTTTGGGATGTTTAAGAACTTGATTATTTAAGTTCTATCTGAACTTGATCAGAGCAGAGACAATCTGAGTTTTAGTTTATTTGAGCTTGACTTTTAATGAGTCTTAACAAAACTTGTTGATGAGTTATTCACAAATGATTTAATTTGTTCGTAGCATTACAAAGAGCTAAAACTTATAAAATACGTATTTAAAATGTAAGCTTATATGAGCTAAAACCATGAAACCAAAAATCCTTCTCCTAGCGGTTCCAATCATGAATCAAAATAGAGAGGAGTAGGAGAGAAAACAAAGTGGGATTGGGGGACAAATGGGAACCAAAAACACCGTAGATTTTTACACAAACATTGGACAAATCTAAGTTTTGACATGGATTCATAATGAATTTTTTTATTTTTTTTGGGGTGAGTTCATAATGTTTTTTATTCCAAACCTAAACTTGGGTTTCATTTATTCTCCCTAGGCCTCAGCATCGGGTCGGACTCGGGCTTTTTTTTTTTATCAGGCTGCGCTGGACTCTTCAGGCTTACACTATTCATTGGGTCGAGCCATGAAGGAAATTATGAAGCCCAAGCCCAGCCCATGAGCTCGAGCTTTTTTGGGTCTCGAGCGTTGGGCCTTAGGGCCTAAGCAAAATTAACCTACTAGTAGTGTTGTAACAAAAGAAAAAAAGTGAAAAATTATCTCCTGGTGACCACTTCCCATTGTAATACCAAAATAGGGAACATTAGTAGTCACTTTGTATTAAGTTGACTATCTATTTGTTGTAAGGTAACAGGAAACACCCTTGTATTGGTATTAATCTGAGAAGTAATCACAAAAGAATACTTCTCCGAACAATTAAAAAATATTCAAAATTATATAGAATGCTACAATGTCGGGCCTTAGGCCAGGCTTCAGGCTTTAACCAAAGACCCAAGTTTGCCCAAGGGTACTTGGGCTGGGCTCTGGCCGGATTCTTTCCTTTGGGAACAGCTATTGCAAGCCCCCAAAGGGATAAGCCACCCCCACCTGATATCCCCACCCCACAAATATATATACCCACCCCTTTAAAAGACTAAAACACCTCTATTCTATATAACCCTAACCCTCACCCACCCCCCTCCCCCCCCCCCCCCCCCACACGAGATGGCGATGGCGATAAGAGGTTCTTCCCTTTCTCTTTCCTTCTCCTCTTCTTTCTTCTTCTTCTTCTTCTTCATTTTTTTTTTCTTCCTCTACTGGTCAGATTTGTGGGGAGGGTTGTTTTTTTTTCAAAACCTCCATTTTTTCTGGTGGGGTGGGGTGCCAGCGACGGGAAGTTCTTCCTCTTCTCTTTATTTATTTATTTATTTCTTCTTTCTTTTTTCTTTTCTTTTCTTTTTTTTTTTTTTTTTTGTCCTTTGCTACTAGTCAGATCTGTGTGTTTTCGGCAAGGGAGGTTTTTTTTCAAAACCTCCATTTTTTCCCGTGGGGTGGGGTGCCGGCAATAGGAGGGAAGAGAAAGAAAAGGAAAGAAAAAAAAAGAGGGTTGCCGGGAGGAAAAAAAACAAAAAAACAAAAAAAAAGGAAGAGAAGAAGAGGCTGCCCTCGCCATCGCCGGTAAGCTGATTAGATCTGTGTTTTCCAGCAAGGGGTACTTAAGCCCTTTTTAATAATTTTATAGAATAATTTTTTTAATTAAAAAATTAGAGGGGGCAACTTATCCCTTTGGAGGGTTGCAATAGCCATTCTCTTTTCCTTTGGATTTAGGGCTGGACTTTTGGCTACCCATGGGCCGTGGGCTTTTGATGAGGCCTAATTCTCCCCAATCCCCACTTTAGGATCGACGACAGAAGGGTGCCTCATAGTTCCGTTACAACAACGGTGACGTTCGAATGTTACGAAAGAAAATTGTAGAGTTTTCGAGGGATAACAAAGACGGTGTCGTTCGTGTGGAATGGGGAAAGCGGTGGAGCATCCACTCTCATCCCATCGTTCTCGCCTTTCTATACAACTATTCATCTCTGTTCCATCCACGCTCATCATCCTCCACTCATTTCTCCGGCACACCGTCGTCCACAACGGCTGTCGGCACCCCTTCGTCTGAAAGCGCTCATTATTTATTTATTTATTTTTCCTCTTCCATAAGGCACTTCGTTGGTTGGGAGCTCAGGCCTAGACCATCCTCCGCCACCCTTCCTCCGGCACACCGTCGTCCACCCCGGCTTTCGGCACTCAATCGACACCACCGGATTCGGTTCCTCCCTCTTCTCTCAACAACAGCAGACTCCACTGTCTCAGGCTCTCAGCCACCGATCGTTCTGGTGGTTTCGGCTCTCAGACTCCATTAGCCACACCTCAGTCCACTCCGATCGCCACATTCATGTGAATTTTCCATTGTTTTGTATTGTATTGGTTCTCCAACTGACCAAGTGTAACACAGGCTCTCAACTCCCAAAAGGTACTCCCTTCGTATTCTTTGATTTCAACGTTTATGTATTGTTATCATTACTCTTGAATTTTTCTTGAGTGGACGTTCTGTTTTTCTCTAGTCCCAAACGATCAGGAACTCTTTGATTCAAATGTCTTCTGGGCAATCAAACAGAGCATATTAATCGAGTCGGTTTGGGTCATTGTCAATTGTATAACTATCAATTCAGGTTCACCTTAGGTCCTACTATACAAGCTATGACCGCTGTCCTTGAAACAACAATGGATTCGATTCACCACCTATGAAAATGAATAGTACTATAGTTGTTGCCGCCACTAGTGCTAAAATTCGGGGAATTGGGGATTCGGCTTTGGAATTCAGAAGATGGGGCAGGAAATAAAATAGTCAATTCGAGAGGTAAGAGTTAAGGAGCACCTGCTTCGGTTCAGTGCACTCATGAGCGGAGTGTCCCAACTTTTTACAATTATAGCAGGCCATCTTAACCTTATGGAATTTTAGCCTAGTGTTGCCTCATTTGTTAGGTGAGTGATCTCAGGTTCAAGTTTATGGAGAAGTATTGATACCCATTTGTTGATATTAAGAGGGGTAAGGGTAGATTCTATCGATTGTCAATATGGACCTTGGAATCAACTTGGAACTCACAATTTCTTTAATGCACAAGAGTACAAGACACTGTTTTTGTAATGGTACCTCTATCATTAGTCTTAAAGAATGATTGGAATTTGTAGTTCAGCAAAAATGTAGCAAAGTTGAAAGATAATCATGAGTGGGAGATCATTGAGACGAGAAAAGCACTGTGAAGAACAGGTCCAGTTGACAGTTATAAGTAGACCCAAAAAGATTTCATTGGAGGAGCTAAGTTTGAGTGATTTTCACCCACATATCTTGAATTTGGATTAATGTTCTGGTTTGACAAAATGATCATGTGAAGATCTTCTCTATTTTCAGGCTTTGCAAGAGAAGGTTGACATAAACAACTATGAGTACAAGAGAATTCCTAGACCAAATGAAAGCAAATCAAGCTAAGACTTGTATGTGTCTGCAGGTTTACTTTCTGCGGTGTTACTCATTGGCATCTGTTTAGAATACTCATATTTTTTAATCATAGTTATTATCTCTTTAATTTCAATTAGATTAGTTTTAGTCAAATGAATTCATTTGATCATTTCATGTCTTTCTTAAGCATTAACATGTTTATCTATTGATCTGTTTTTCAATGGTTTTTTTGTGGGTTTTTTATATTTTTTTTATTTTTAAAATTAAATTAAATTATTTTTTTTGGGGGGGGTGGGGGGCAGCTAACAAATTGTTTCAAAAGTGATGCATAGGTTTTTGATTACCATTGTATTGTATCCTACATAAATCAACCTTTCAGATCTGTATAATTATAATTTCTACACTGTTGATGTCTGTGGAGGACAGGATACATCATCAAATTATCTATAAGAAATTTAGCCGAGTGTAAACTACGATTAAGAATTTTTTTTAGTGTTTGGATGAGTTGAGTTGGTGCTTTTCCTATATCTTACAATATTTTAAGTGTACTATATCTGGATCACAAATAAGTATCATAGATCAGGGCACATTAGTTCAAAATTTCATTTTAGAGGTATCTTAGTCCTTCAGAAGAAAGACAAGTCTCAAAAGCATGGAAGGGAGGGAAGACAATTTACTTAAATTAGTCCAGACATATGGAAAAGAATAGGCATTCCCAAAATGCAAGAAAGCTTGTCAAAATACTAATGTTTTTCTTGTTTAAATGTAAGGATAAATCACATATATGCTGGATAGAGTTCAAGATTCTTATACAAACACACATCATACGAAATAGTAGTAGGGGCTCCTCGAGGTATTATGATCCTTTCTGGGATTCTTCTCCACAGGTTTTGGCAGTTGCCTTCTTGGAATGCATGGCTTTGGAAATGCCACGTCGTCGCTTTTATGCGGATATGGTTCATCCTGGCCTCCTGGGAAAAACTTACCGAGTCTTTGAAGATGTGTTTTGAACAATGTATTTTGCCTTCAATAATGATGTTATGGTTTTACGTTGGGTTGTGCTCCCTACAATTTTTTTTTTTATAAGAAACTAATTGTATTAATCTAGAGAAAAATACAGATTGGACAAGAAGTCCAAATGAGAAAACCAAAAAACAAAAACAAAAACAAGGCCCAAACCTACAAGCCAAGCAGAAGAAAACCAAGACTCTCATATGCTCAGCAGGAAGCCACTAGCCAACCAGCAGAAAAACCCAAAAACCAAAAAAAAAAAAAAAAAAAAAATATATATATATATATATCAAATCGGCGGGGAGGGGGGGGGGGGGGGTTGGAAATGGCCTCTGACAGCAGTTTTCTTAACAGGCTTCGAAGCACAAATCTCAATCCAATTCCTCATAATCAGAAAAAGGAGAATTCCTTCAAAAGATTTGTCCACCAAAGCCCACAAGGAAGCGATGTTTCCTACATTTTCATTGTGATTCCATTCTCTCTTAATTTGTGGAGATTTGGGTGAATGAATGCTACCCAAAAATTGACTGTTTGATAGAAGCAATTAATCTCCTCCTGCTTGAAACATTACTTTGATGGATGCTATTTTGCTTAACCCAAGCCAACTTAGAAACGTTGGGTCTTGAGGAAACATGAGTTTGGTTTCATCCTCGCTCTTTTTCCCAATCAAAAGGAAAATAAAAATAAAAATTAAGTGTTGGCTTGGGCGAGGCTAATGGGGAAAATTAGGATGCCTTTTAACTGGTCTGAGGGAAGTTTAAGAGTCCCTAAAATCATTGTCAGTGGTGAATATAGCATAACGGAAATTACCCGACCTTTGGATCCAGTTGGTTTTTCCAGTTCCTTGGAGTGCATATTTTTTAAATGCAGGGATCAGTAAATGCAGAAGCCAACATTTCAGCAAGGAAAGGTGCCAACATTGTAGCTTACTAGCTTTCTTATTGATTTTTCTCCTTTTCTACAGCATTTGTTATTGATGTCAGCTGTAAAATGCAGGAAATCCCCAAACATACAGCAAGATGTACATCCAGTATTCCTGTTTTCCCATGCTGGTGTCTGTAAGGCTAAGTGAAACCAAGATTCTGGGAGATCTCAGTGAGTAACAAAACCAAAGAGGGCCTTTTTCCTTTTTTTTCCTTCTTGTTGTTGTTTGTACACAATATTACATATTTCTGGCATTGAAGGGCTCAATGCCAAATTGTCCATGTGCAACTGTCCCAAGAAGCCAAAAGAGGGTGAGGGATTTAATAAACAAGCATAATTGTCACTCTTTCATAAAAAATAATTTTGAGAAGCTTCATTACAGATACATGAGAGAAAAAGAAAGAGGATCAGTTCTACAAACTTTCAAACTCTAATAGTTCAATAGAAAGAAGGGTATTCAAGGATACCTCCAAATGTATTAAAACATGACATTGGAAAAGATAAAGCAGGACTAACAAAAGGGTCAATCAGCACTGTTTACTATTTTTCCTCACACATGCACATATGACAAAACACATCTAAAAGGAAAAGGGAGGTGATTAGGAGATGCGTATGTAACTAGGGAGGTGGAGGCCCGGGCTCAAACAGTGGAGGGCAGCAGCATGCGAATAGACCACAGCAGCATAGAAACCACAAGCTGCAAAATGTGATCCCAGAAAAAAGAAGAAACCAAAACAAAATAACGTCAAATTCCAACACCATTCATCCTTCCTGCAAATCCAAAGGGGAGGAAAGAAAAACTATCTTACCAGCCATTCAAGAATCCTCCGTCGGGCGTAGCCGGTGCCAGCAGCGGCGTCTCTGGCGGTGGAGGTGGATCCATCACTGACTGGAGAAGATTGACACAACCACTATATGGTAGGTGGCAGGACTTTGAAGAGGTAACATAAGTGGTTATGAATTTATGATTCACTATATATATATATATATATATATATATAATGCATTATGTACTGTCCTTCAAGTCAAATTTCCAGCTACCATTCAAAGAAAAGACTTCAAGATTGTAAAAATTGAGGTGTACCCAACTAACGCATGAACCAAATTAAGTTTGCACTATGGTTGGTGCATATGGGATAACCCACTAAAACCCTCAAGACATTTATGAAGAGACACAGTAGAATTTACGTTATTGACTCAGAAGTTTGTCTCATTGGATCTCAGAGGTTTGTGATTTTTTTTTGAAATGCTTTTGCTTCTTCTCGCATGGTGGCTTGTGCAACCAATTTCATGAACCTTGTATTATATAGGATTGAAGAGCATTTACGCCACGCATTGCACTGACAGGACTGAGTATAAATATAATTTGGCACATAGTTAAGGAAACTGCCGCGATTTGCGCAAATCTCCTTTGAGAGAAGTCAATTGAAGATAAAAAATTAGTATTGAAGACCGGGTAATGACCTGGTTATTGGTCATCTTATGTGATTAGATCTGCACTGGTCATGGTTAATCCATACAACTCACAACGGCCCATTGAAATTCTTCATAATTATTATTATTATTGTTGTTGGGAATTCTTTGTACTATTATAGTAGTGAACTATGGTTCATCAATGTTTAATTCAAGAAATACCGTTTAATATTATTGGACTAGAAGTAAATTAGCTATAAATGCCAATGGTCTTTGGGTCTAATTAATGGCATGTTCCTTTCCAATTGGGATGTGGAGTTTGGGGAGGTTTTGATTTCAACTCCGCATAAGTATGTGTGAATGTATGTGTTTTCCTATTGTTTTATAAAAAACCAATAAATGGCATCAGGATTCTAGCCACAATAGAGTTCTCTATATAGACGACCCCATAGACTGACTCCACCAAGCCACCATATGATGTTATCATTTCCTAATTAATTATTTTGTTCTTACTTCTTACTGAAAACGAAATAAATTAAAATAAAAAAGAAATAGTTTCTGATTTTGGAAAGAATTGAAACAGTGGTGCCTTTGATGATATATATGGTCCAGGGACCAATAAAAATACTTATGGTAAGTGGGAAAAAAAAAAAAAAAAAAAGGAGAAAGGATCGAGACCAATTGTCTGATTGCTATTACCATCCAAAAGAAAAAGACAAAAATAAAAATGAAAACGAAAGGAAGTTTGCTTAATCCAATGTAACCATTTAATTTGCATCGTCCACCAAGTTATCTTTTCCGATTGTTTACTTTCTTTTCATTTTTGTTTTTTTCTTTTGGTTTACTCAAAAGTAGACCTATTAATAGATGGGATTAAGATATGGTAAAAGAATTGCAATTCTTTAATCTGTCAATAATCTGAATTTGATAATTCTTCAGCTAACAAATCAAATATCTATTGCTTAATCTGTTCTTAAAATAATTTGATCAGAAAGACTTGAATTACATAATAAATTTTTTTTTTTTTTTTACTGTTAATTTACTATAGACTATAGATCTATGATGGGTATAAATATTATCCCTAATCCTCATGGCCTAGTGGTACTTGGGTAGGGTGAGAGGGGTCTAGGTTCGAGTCTTGCTAAATAAAATATATAAAAAAGTTTTTTTTTTTTTTTTTTTTTTTTGGGGGGGGGGTGTTCTTAACATTATTGAAGAAATTAGGGGTGTTCATGGTTGTGGAGTCTGCTACTCTCTGATGCATTGCAAAACAATTATATATATTAGCCATGCCACAGCTTCAAAAGTTCAGTGTGCAACCCATTCAAAAGTTCGTGCGGTCTTAGTAATTCATAACATATATAAAATATATCAGTCATCTCTCAACATGATACAATTTGAATTTTTATAATTTTCTCTGTACATGAGTGATCAAAAGAAAACACAAAAATAAAGAAAACTATAAGATCGTTTAGTGAAATAGCCTGTGATATCCTCTCTTTTTTCTTGAAAAAAAAATTAAAAAAAACCCACCAACCCCCCTTCCCCCGCCCCCCCCCCCCCCCCAAAAAAAAAAAAACAAAAAACAAAAAAAAAAACAAAAACTGAAAAAACAAAAAACAAAAAACAAAAAACAAAAGGGCAAATGCTCATTGACCAGTTTGCTTCCTCTATGATCTCTTTGAGCAACCTATAACGTGGAAAGTTACCCAAATAAAGATTGATGTGCGTATCACCACAACGCATCGTGTCACCTGGGCTCAATCCTCTTTGGGCAAGTTTTGTCACATCATCTTTGCCTGTGCCTGGTAGTTTGTTGTCAAGGGGACTTAACATTTGCCATAGAGAACGATTCAAACCGCGGCTCTGTCAAGTCCACTGATTCATCCTCCTTGACACGCCAACTCCTCGCTTGTGAAGTCAAGAGGATCAACCTCTCCATATATGAAACAGAATCCACTTCTTTCTTCTTGTTTCCAATACCGAGTGTACGGTCTATATCTAATGGCAATGAACACCGAGCTGACCATCCATTGGATGTGGCTCGCATGAACTCTGCATTAACAGGATTCTCAGCTTGGTTGCCAGGTCTCTCGATGTCTGGTTCACTTTTCATGCTACGAGTGGATGATCTCTACATCACAAGTGAAGAATACAATGTTTAGTGGGTCTATGAATTGGGCAATTAGTAAACCTATGTTGGTATTTGAAAACAAGATAACTTCCACTTCATGGAAACTCACTTGATCAGTTACCTGGATTCTTATGGGGCCCTAATATGGGGCCAAAAGTCAAGACTACAACATTATGAATTTACCCAGGAGAGGAAAAACAAAAAAGGAAAAGAAGGAAAAGACAACAAAAAGAAGAGTAGAGCTATTAATCCTTAATTTTTATACCTAACTACTTTCCCCATTGATGTGGCAGTTGGTCACTCCAGACAACATACTTGGATGAAGAGCCTAACTAGAACATCCAGTTTAAAGAAATGGATGAAATTCTTTCACATTTAGAACAGGGTTAGCCACATCTGATTCACAAGTAAAGGGAGATCTATAGAGATGATCAGCCATGCCAAGTGCACATAGAGAACAGATTTCAATCGTCATAAGTAAGTTCAGCTAGACATGATATAAGAATGTGAGTGAAAGTCCCACAGAATGGAATCACTACTTCGTGTTTTCCATAGCATTCCAAGGCATAAAATAAAATTATACCACCAATAATTAGATGAGGGTAAATCAATTTTGTTATATCATTAAAAAAATTAACTAATAAATAAGCCTATAAATAATCCTGTGCATGCAACCCAAAGCTATTAGGCTGAGGGCACATCTTCCTAGACGTCAAGTATTAGGTCACCAAAGGAGGAAAAAAAAAAAAAAAAAAAAAAAAAAAAAAAAAAAAAAAAGAAGAGAGAGAGAGAGAGAGAAAGAAAGAAAGAAAGAAAAAGAAAAAAGAAAGAAAGAAGTCAAAGAACAAATACACTCATCCTCACTGCAATGAAAAACAAAAATGAATGCAGGTCAAATGTTAGGGTAAAGAACATGAAATAATTTCGTTTTTAGCACATGTCCGAACACAACAAAATGAATGTCCCACTTAGTTTGTGTAAGTTCATAACATATAAAGACATGCACATGCACCCAAATTTTGCTTCAATTTTCATTCTCTACACTAATTAGAAACTCATTTGTATTCATCACCAAAGCCATGCAACAATTTCGTTCTCAAAACATGTCCTAACACAACCAAATGACTGTCCCAATCAATGTGTGTAACATAAAAAGATATGCACACAAACACACACACACATGCACAGACTTTGGTTCAATTTTCATTCTCTACCCCAATTTTCATACAAGTTTAGAAATAATGTATCTTACATGGAAACTTTATTTTACCTTCGGCTTAGAAGAAGAATTATTGAGCATGCTAACATATTCAATTGTGTAGACATATCAAACACTCCATGTAACAAAGGAATTGATTGAAGTGGTTAATTTTTTTCAGCTTTGCCCCAACCAAGAGGTGCTAAAAAATACGAGCAACAAAAAGAGCAAGAAACGGACAATAAATAATATATCAGGAGGAGAATCCTCCCAGAGTATACCAATAATAACCAACAAAAGAGGGGAAGAAATATCCATAAAAGAAGTAAGAAAACCTAGTAATAGTCCCGTAAAAAGCACCTAGGATAAATTTAGTGAAAACAAATTTACCTGAAAAATATTTACAGGAATGTTTCTTCTTCTAGATTTCTCAGGTGCAATGGTTGAAAGGATTTGAACAACCTCAGTCATTGTTGGCCGAGAATCAGGATCCAACAGCAGGCACTCCTTTGCTAAGTAAGCCATTATCTGCATTTCTTCTTCCGGAAAATTCCCTTTAAGATCAGGATCAGGCAACTCCGAAATCACTCGCCTACTGTCCTGTAATCGAGGCGTAGCCTACAAGGAAATTTTAAAAGCTACATTACTTTTTGACCAAACATGATCCATAAAAATAACGATAGTTATTAAAAATTGGGCTTCAGAAATTGGTTATTGAGTACACTAAATTATGAAAATTAAATAAAAAAACAATTATTAAAGAAAACGGGTTAAGGTGATGACCATTTTCCTTCCCATTTATTCATTTTCAACCTAGTACTTCAATTACGACTCCAAATGAAAAACTAATACTCAATTGCTAAAGCACACTAAATAATTGTCATTAAAACTGATACATTTTCTGAAAACGTTTATATAGATGCTAAAATTATCAGCAGGTAGAAACAACACCGCCCCTCCCCAATATATATATATATTGTGTGTGTGTGTGTGTGTGTGTGTGTATCGGAGCCAATCAGATGTGGACCGTCTAGGATAGATCGCATGGCTTGGAGCCATATGTGGCTTTCAAACACATGTGCGTGTTTGCCACGCATAGCTCCAAGTTGTGTGATCCCGTCCGGAATGTATGGGATGGTCATCAATCGATCATATATATATATCAGCTGGGTATTTGAGCAATTATAAGGTGAGATACTTTACACCATGAAATCTCTAGATTGATGACATGGCCTAGCTGAATGTTATATGGATTTTTGACAAGTAAAATCATTATGGAATAAACTAAGTATAATGATAAATTACTATACCCATATGACAAGGCTTTCTTCTCCCTTATTAACCGATTTATGGATGGGTTGCCGACCACTGATCAGCTCAAGAAGAACTACACCAAAACTGAAAACATCAGACTTAAGAGAGGCTCTTCCAACAATTGCATACTCTGGCGCAAAATAGCCAAAAGTTCCCTGCATTCTTGCTGGAGAACTGGAACAGCTGGGAACGCCATCAGCTTTTAAGCGTTTAGCCATACCAAGATCAGTTATCTGCAATTATTTATAAAGATGAGCAAAAAAAATGTTTATACATATGTCGAGTGAATGAATGACGTATCATAGCCTCCAGTTTTGAAAAATTTTACCAAATTTTTTTTATCGAAAAACAAGCGCTTCTTCAGATGTCCAAGACAACCAGATGGCTAGCAAAGATAACCAATTTCTTTGAGAAAAGAATAACCAAAAATTGAGCTCATTCCATTATTAAACCTTTTTTTTTTTTTTTGGTTACCCAAACCCAATCAAGCCGAGTTAGCTTGGCTGAATTCTAGTCAGCACAGATAAGGTTTCTTTTCCCCTCACTTACTGATATATAAATATGTGGAAGATATCTAAAACAACCAATGTTCTTACTTTTGCTCTCCAATTATCATCCAGAAGAATGTTTGTGGATTTGACGTCCCTATGCAAAATTCTTGGAGCAGCTGCTTCATGGAGATATTCCAACCCCCTTGCAGCTCCAAGTGCAATTGTAACACGGGTGCCCCAGTCCATGCTTTTCCCTAAAGCCCCATCTAAATAGTCTCTCAGGTTACCATTGGCCATGTACTCAAACACCAGGATCCTCTTAGCATGTTTGCCTTGGAATTCTGAGCAGTAGCCAAGCAAAGGCACCACATGACAATGATGAAGTCTTGACAACACTTCGATCTGAGAAAAATAACAGATTGTAAAATCTCCAAGACTGTTTTGTCACATTGATTAATTTGCTCCTAATTCTCTTATACATTACTCAGAGACAACAAGATTCTGTCTAATAACAAATGGAAATGGATGGCAGCTTGCTGTAGTACCTCTGTTAAAAATATGGACTCTTCATCTGGCCCTCCCTGAATTTTTAGCCGCTTAACTGCCACAGTTCTACCATCTTTAAGCTGACCACGGTAAACATAGCTGCTTCCCCCAAGTCCTATTAAATTAGAATTGGAGAACTTATTGGTTGCATTTTCCAGATCAGAGTATGAGAACTGGACGATGGTTCCACGTATAGTTCCTGTTGTGCTCCTGAATAAGAAAGAAGCTCTAAGAAAGCACCCTGCAGAAAAGAAGATAGCAATTTATAGTGGTTCAAATAACCAATGACAAGTTTTGCCCAAAATTAAGCACATTATATAATGACCAAAATAAAAGAATGTGTATTCTGTAGTAGGGTTAACAGCTTTTAAGCGTTTAGCCATAAAATTCCTAGACTCAAAGAAATAAACAAGCAATAGATGACTAAGGACACACTTCAATAGGAGAGACTTTATGCATAATTTCAGTTCAAGATCATCAAAGAAACAGGATTTATACCCATAATAAAAACAGATTGTACCTGTAGTAGGGTTAAGAGGGGAACCTGTGATCACTGCGGATTCTGGCTCTGAAGAAGTCCTATGGCTTATTAAGTTGGTAGCACTATTGCAAATGGTGTCTTTGTCTGATGAGAATACTGGTGGTGGAATAGGGCACTTGTCCCTTCGATAGACATAACATACCACCGAAGCAAGAAATGCAAGTGTTGTGAGAACGACACATAGTAAGAGAATAATAACAACTACTTTGCTGGAAATGCGCTTTCTTGAAGCCTGTGCCTCACTGAGAGATCCTGTTGAGAAGACATCAAATGCCACCCAAGTGAGCTTTTGAACCCTTTTATCTGAACACTGACCAATAATTTTGAATATAAAACTGAAATTTTAACAATACAAAAAATGTAAGGACAAAGATGAATACAAATAATACAGCAAAATGTTAATCTGGTAATCAATTTAAATTTGTTCCATAGATTAGTTATACAAAAATGACAACCAGGTTGAATTTGAAGCCCACCACAATTTCGTCCTGTCCAACTGAAAAACAGAAATTTTCCCAAAACCCAATGACAAAAAAAAAAAAGGAAAAAAAAAGGAACAGTTTTGGCAAATGGGACCAGTTGGTTTTATGAGTTATGTGAAAATTGGTCAAGTCGACAATCTTTAGAGTATGAAAAAAAAAAAAAAAGGGTAAAATAATAAATGAAAAAATCCATCAAAATTATTGCAAAAAGAAAATTAACCCGTCCACTTCTCTGGTTGGTTTTTTTGACCATTGGGTTAAACATCTCCACAAGTGAAAACAGAACACACAACCTTTAAAGGTAGTACACCAAATATGACATTAATTATTGAAGACTACATATTCTGAAACAGAGCTCCATCATCCTCGATGCCTTAACACTAGATTTATTATTATTATTATTATTATTATCATTAACAATTAGGGTATCCCAAGTCTTAACACTAGACATATTATGTGGCCTAGAAAATAATTTAATAGAAACTTCTATAAATGACTTCTATAAATGTGGGAGCATATGCTAGATATGAACGAAATATAACCTTTTTTTTTGGGGGGGGGGGGACACTTCTACAAGAAAAAAAAATTAACTGCTTGAACAAGATAAACTCATGAATCATGATAAAAAAACAAGGATATCAGGCTTTCAATCCTCCAAAGTGGCCTAGTTATTGGATTGTTGGTCCCAATAAAGCAGCTGGTCGATCAGCAATACAATCTTGGTTATAGTTTTGAGAATAATAAACCACTCAATCTACCATACATCATTATTCCATCACCAAGAGACAATAATCTTTTGAAGCTGTTCTTACAAACACTCCCATGAGTGAAAGGGAAAAGTGTACCGGAAGTGCAGTTGCAGCCAGTAAAACATTTGATATCGTGACTGTTGGCCGCTACTTCAGGAAATCCATTAGCGGCACATATACATGTCCATCTACCCCCACTTGATCCACCTCCAGCTACATAAAAAGCAGAAATATATACTACCCAATCAATATATGATATAAACAAATTAACTTCATTAAGACAGAACAATTATACTTTTCAGTAACCAAAAACAAAAAAACTACTAAGCACATAAATTGCAACTTGAATAAAGATACAAATAGGGGAGGGGAAGCTTTCAAGGTTAAGAATTATTTAGAATAAATAAACAAACCATGAGCCAGAATTGTTTTTGGCGCACAAATCCACATCTTTTTTGTTATTATTTTTTTAAATTAAGCCTCTGAAACATTATAACATGAATATCAGCATCATACCTGGACTGCAATCACATGATGTAGAACAGTTAGTTGCTAGAGTGTAGCTCTGGTTTCCTTGATCAGCAGAAGTACATGTACATGTCCATTTAGCTGTGCCAGAAACATCAGAAGGTCCATCTGCCACTATCAAGGGAACAAGAAAAATGAGCTTCACAGAAAAATAAGACTTTATTTGGAGGAGCGGTTGTCATTGCAAGATTTTATTCACTCCATGGTGCTTTAGTTTTTGGGGGGTTGTTTTGGCCTATGATCCTTGCAATTGAAGGATCATAGGTGGGGCTGTGGTATACTTTTGGTATAATTGTATATGGCTTATTAATTTCTTTAATAAAATTTACCTTCTATCAAAAAAAAAAGAAAAATAAGCTCCACAGTTACTATGTAGATGTTAAAATTTACAAAGAAGCAGTACCCCTTTAGAGTCTCAATAGAGGGGGAAAAATGCTGAACACGCAACAAAAGAAACACTAGTTGCAGTCTATTTAAAGTGACTAGTCAACTACTGAGGTGATTAAGCTGTCCTCAGGCCACCTTCAAATCTCAAGCTGAGAACTTCCAGTTACAGATTCCACTGCACTGGGAGGACGCCAGGTAGAGCAAGTGTCAGAAAGTATGTCCATACCAACCAGGCTGAGGAGTATGTTAGATTCCTCTTTGTTAAAAGGCCAAAGGTTACAGAGAACAATTCCAAACTAATAAGAAGATCATGATACTAACCACAAAGTATATGCTGAATCCAAATCAAGCTAATGAGACAAGCAAGAGCAACTTCAACTTGGAGCTTCATTTATTCCAAACTCCACACTAAAGTGAAGGAGAGAAGTACATCCGACTTTGGAAAGACAACTGCCACTCACAAAACAAGTTCTCTTTCAAAATCTTACCAATTGAGCATCAGGAAAGTTTAATTAAATGAAAGCAGTTTAAACAGACAGATCTTTCTTAAGTCATCTTAAACTTCTGAATACCATTAACTAGTAAAGTCTATTAAATCAAAACTCCACCTTCAAATAATTAGCAACTTGAAGAAAACCATTAGATTCAACACTCAAGCTAAACTACATCAAAGAGATGACTTCAAATCAATGGGAGGAATGTAAATATTCCATGTAAAAAGCACAAAGGTCAAAGTTATAGTCTTGTACAAATAATAACATGTGTGTATGAATACATATAGAAGAATAAAAGAGGTTTGCGAACCTTCACTAGGAAGAAGAGGTTTTCCTTTTTGACACCTGTGATCTCAAGCCATTTAATCTGCATATATATAAAACAAGAACTTATCAATTCGAGCATCAGAATAGACATTGCGCATAGAAGAAAATGATAGCAACACTACTAGAATGAAGCAAGAAGAGGGAAAGAAAGGCAGCCTTGATTGGTTTAAAGCTATGAAAGGTAAAATATTTAGCAAGATGACCATGACAACCATACAGGGCTCTTAACAATTACATGGCTTAAATTCCAGATAAGTCATCTACTTTCAGTGGATGAAATGTGACTTGGATTAAAAATGACATTCTCTTTGTTCAGGCATGGAGTACTCAATACGAAGATCACAGAAAATCTAGATAAAAAAATTAAAAAAAAAAAAGAAAAAAAAGGGAAACAAAGACATACACATACCATAAATGACTTCAAGTAGACATGCGTGAATAAAATATAATATGTAGGAATGGCTAACTTCATGGTTGGCCAACAAACATTTAGAGGTTCTATTTCATGTTGAGTTTTCAACCATAGAAACAAAGTTCAATTATACCTTATCAAAAAAAGAAACAAAGTTCAATTATACAATTTTGGAGTATATTCGACATAAGAGTTTGCCAGAAAATCTCCAAAGAAATTATTGGGTCATCTACAATTGTGACTAGCTATGTGCCATGAGATAACGATGCACAACTAATGCACTTAAATGCATATAAGTCCAAGAAACAAGCACATCACTGCCAGTGATTGAATGATTTCAGTCAATCAGCCAGTCATTGAAAGTTATAACTCTCTAGTGTATAGTTACATCAAATAATAAAGATACATGGTCAGTCTGGTATACATCAATTTTTAATCTATGAAACACTTCAGACTCAGTTTCTCCAACCGAATAGAAGAGCATGGATAGAAAGAAAAGGAGACAGACCAAAAAACTAATTAGTGAAAGTCTGCTCACAAAAATATTTTAAGAAGGATACCGTTTCATCCACATTACTTGAAACTCGGAAAAGAAGAAGCAGTACCAGCAGACCCATTACCTTATCTGGAAAACTAACCCAATTCAACCTCAACCCCACAACTTAATCTTCAGATTTTAAACATGGGTATTTAGCTGAAAGCAAGACTGTACCCAACCCATCATAGATTTGTTAATTCAAGTCTGGGCAAACCAATCAGAATTTAATGGCTAGAAGGGAGAAAGGGGCAAAAGCAGAGCAGACATTTGACAGCATTTATCACAGATAGAGATTGATTGGTTTTTGGGAAATATTCAGAGGTGAAATAGCTAGAACCAGATCCATCAACTACCTCTCTGAAAGCAACCCTTTCGCAAACCCGAAAGGGACTCGTCAACAATCATTAAGCAGATTTTAACCAATACGGATTAGAGCCTTAATTTCTGTCCTTTTCTGATCTTAATCCTCATGGGTCACTGTTGTTACATACGTAAATGCGTTAAATATCATTTCCTCTTTGTCTTCTATTTTCCTTTGGTGCGTCGATGGGCCCCAACGCCTAACATCACCGCACGCATCTGTGAAAAAAAGGTAAGTTTTCAAATTTTCAAAAGACTGGTACGCCCAACGGTTGAAATCTGAGTATCCTTGGCTTCAGAGTTACACCTACTATATTAGATGGGTTTATCTACGTCACGCGCGCCTATTGGACCCGTCTCATATAGATGTTCAACACTTCAACGCCTATCTATACACTAGAAACGTTTTCCCCCTTTTCTTTCTTTTCTTTCCTTTTTTTTATTATTTTATTTTATTTTATTTTTTATAATAAGGGAACCATTTGGATAAAGCCATGTAAGAGGACATAATTTACATGGTTCTATTAAGATAAAAACTCACTGAGAATTATAAAAACCTTATTTAGATGAGCTCAAGAAAAAAACAAGAATCGAAAAAGGGTGTCAGCTTACAATATTTGATCAGTAAAAGCCATACAGCCCAACTTAACTTATCGACTTAAATTTAATGGTTTTTTCATCTCATATTGTGTGATTAAAATTTTTTTATTAATGTTAAAAATTACACATGTGCCATCTTTAAACATTAATTAAAATTTTAATCGATGTTATAATATAATAAATATGATAACATATCGTGATAAAAAATTTGCCTCTAAATAGCTGAAAAATTGGGTAGATATAACCGCCCGGATTCGGATTTGCTGCAGTAGCACCTTTTCTACTGCATGCTGCAGTAGACGTTGTGATCGCGTCACGTGGCAATTGGGGGTCAATAGATGGCTGTGGTCTAAAACGACTCAAAACACAGCCGTTTAAGAGACAAAAAAAATCATTGCCGTCTTCTCCATTTCTCGGGCGAACTTCGCCGGCTACTCAAACCCGCCGGTGCTCAAGTGAGGCGTTAACGGTGTCTGCCCATTAAGGGTCAAAAACACTTCCAAAACGCTGAGCGTTGGCCAGCTGAAGGTTTCCCCCAAAACGCAGAGACTCTCCGCCACCCTCCTGCCGGCCAAGTAACCTCACTCCCGCCGTTTAGGGAGAGAGGAGTAGATCTGAATTTTTTATTTTTTTAGTTTGTGTTTTTTGTGAAAAATTTGTTGCGTAGAAAACTGGAAAAATAGAAAAGGAAAAAAAAAAAAAATAGTAGATAGAGGCTCGCCGACGCCATTGTCCAGACGAAGGGGGAGAGTACCCTTGAACTTCAGATCAATAATAATAAACGATACAAAAATAAGAAAAAAAGAAATGGATTCTTCCTTCTTCCATACCTCCCGAAACCCACGTCGCGGTGACAATCTCCACCTCCTCTCTCGACGCCATCCTCAATCAATCTCTCATTTTTTTCTACAGAAAAAATCTATCTCTCATTTTTTTGAACCGAGATGTGGATGGAGAGGGATCTGTATGGAATATCTGAGATCTGAGAAAAATTTTAAGAAGACAGCCATTTTTCAGATCTAAATTTGCCACCATCTTCGGCGAGAGAAGGGGATGATAGTGAGGAATGAACCGAATTAGGAAAAGGAGTTAAGATGAAAACTTGAAAAAAAATCAACTGATTAGCCGGAGATGGAGCATTAAGTGACCGGCAGAGCAACCAGAAGCAAGATTGCCGTTGCTTCCTCTCTTGGCCACGTGTCGATGATCCCATGGTAACTGCATGGTGCAGTTAAAACACCAAACTACAGCAAATCCAAATCCAAATCCGTTATGGGCCCCCTTCCTTACAGCTTTATATACACCCCGGCCCTACCCGCTCCACTCGGTGTCGGCTGTCGGGAAATAGCGACATATGATCACGACCGTCAAACTAATGGACGGCCAGGGATGTCCCGGAAAGAAATCTGGTGCGGAATTGGAGGAGTCTCCTCCAATTACGTGATGACGTGGCGTTGGTTGGTGGAAATAATGATCGTCATTACATGGCTCAGTTACTTTTATGAGATTTGTCTCATTCCAAATATACCCTTGACCAGTTAAATTAAAAGACAGATATACCCAACACCAAACCATCGATCTCCTGCCACGCCACAGGGCTGGAAATAACCCCGCAAACAAGAGGAGCAGATTTCCACCCAAATAAACTCCAGAAAAAATAAATTTAAAAAAAAAAATTCCCTTAATGATCGTGAGATAAACGAGAAATCAACGTACCTAGAATCGAGAAATTAGGGCTTTTTGCTATTCTGTCTCCTTCCACTGAGGAGCCAGTGCCGTATCTCCTACCGGAATCCACAGAACCCAAAGGCTTCGAGGGTTAGGGTTTGGAGCATTTCGAGTTTACAGAGAAGACATTGAGCTTCGGACCTTCCAGAGAAGTTGAAAAACTGAAGACTCAAACGCCATACAAATATAACACTGTGAATCGAAATGCAGAGAAGAACTGCTATGCGTAGTTGCAGTGAGCTTCGTGTAACGGCAGTTCACTAAGTACGCAAAGTACAAATCCGAGAGAGAGAGGGAGAGAGAGAGAGAGAGAGTAGGTATGAATGTCTAGAATATCATGATGAAAGGAGGAGGCTTAAGGGGTTTAGAGAGAGAGAGAGAGAGAGAGAGAGAATGGCATTCTAGAGAGTAGAGAGAGAAAGTGAAATGCCGTCGCGCTTCGGCAGCTGGAGTACAGATGCGAAGGAGGCGCCTTACTTACTACTGCTTTCAGAGGTGGTCCCCACTTTTATCATTAGATTAGATTTATATGTAATAAAATATAAAAAAGTCACGTCTACGTGGCACTCAGCCTGTTCCGATAAAGCCACCAAATAGGTTCGATTCATTGCAGCTTTTGGTCCACGTGTAAGATTATGATTTGTCAGTCAAAATATTTGGTGATCAAAAGACCCGAGGTCGCTTTTTTTGACGGCCCGGATCAGGTAGCTGATTGACTTGCATCGAGAATGATGAATGTGCGTCTGTATAAATATATAATTCTTTTTTTAAAATTGTCGGTTGAAAAAGAAAAATAAATTAGGCATTAAACAGCCGTAGTTATGGTAGAGTAGTAACTAGCAAGTGATTAACTAAGCAATGACAGCAAAATAAGCAAATAATACTAATTATGATCCGCATGGGATTGGGACTTGGGAGTAGTGGGAGTACTAATTGGTATTCCGATTGTTACTATTAAATTGGAGTATTAAAACTCTTAATTATTAGTTACTATTTTTATACATAAGATTAAAGATTTCTTCGTGCTTGTCTTGAAGATCCATGCTAAGTTGTAATTAATAAAATAATCGTAAGAAAATGATAAAAATGTATAAAAAATGATAAAAATTACTTAAAAATTTATGTAATCACACTTATTTATGGAATGATTGATATGTACCTTAAGATTGTGTTTGTTACGTGGATTTGAGAGATGGAATACAACCCTCATTCCCTTGATCAAAAAAAGTGGAGTGTTTGGTTAATAAAGAGGAATGGAATCCTCACTCCCTTCGCTGCCCATTCCCTTGGTTTAGTGGAATAAGCATTCCCCCCTTCACAAAAGGGATGCTCATTCCCAACCCGATAATGAAGTAAATGCCCTATGGCCCACCCCTGACACATCTCATCTCTCTCTTTTTCTCTCTCTAAATCTGATCTCATGCCCTCCTCTCTATTTTTGCTCTCTCGCACGCACAAAATCTGATCTCATCCTTCCTCTCTCTCTCTCTCTCTCTCTCTCTCACAAAAATTATTCCCAGAAAATTCACAGATTCAGGTATTAGAAAATTTGGCCGCCGTCACTATCCATAGCCGTCCTCCTCACTGACGTCGTCCTCACCACCGCCGTAGTCCTCACCACCGTCGTCGTCCTTCTCCTCCTCCTACAAACGCAGATGAAGCCCCATCGATCTAGTCGAGCTTGGGAACTTCTGCTACACGGCATACAAGCCCACCATCCTCTATACGACTTTTGCCACTACTTCACCGGTGTCAGAAATGGGTATTACGGTGGTTGACACACCTCAGATCTACCCCATATGGAGCATGATGTGGGTAAATGGGTATGTGATTTTGAAGATGATGGTGAAGAAAAAGAAATTTGTGATGTGATTGTGGGTAAACAAGTATGGGATGATGAAGATGATGAAAAGAAATTGTTTTTTTTTTTTTTAATAATTTTTTGCTCTGCTGCCTGATGATGGAAAAAAAATTGACGAAGAATATTTTTTTTCTTTTCGTTCTGCAGCAAGAATTTTGGGTATATGCTGATAAAAAAGAAAAAAAGAATTGTGAGTATATGGAATGAGAATTCCATTCTTCAGTTGCCCCAAACAAAGGCACAGAATGGTCATTGGAATGACCATTCTTTTCATTCCCTTTTCCATTCCTTTCCCATCTTCATTCCATTTCCTTTTCATTTCATTCAACGTACCAAACGCAGCCTAAGGACATATGTTTAGAAAACTCATAAGATTATTATCTGGTTATTAATGAAAATTTTTCTTTATAAAAATAACATAATTTGAAAACATACAAACAAAAAGTGTTAGAACCCAAATAGAATCCAAGCACACATCTCAAAAAGCATAATCTTTGAAAAGTGTAACTTACAATTTTATTTTATTTTATTTTATTTTTCTAATTATGTTTTGCTCGATTTTTGATCTGATTAATCTTGTAAAACATGAATAATATACTACATGTCAAGTAACACACAAAATAAATTCAATTGGTGACCGAGTCAAATAGAAAGTGGGAAGTTGAACATAAAACCTTTACTTTCACCTACTGTCCTAAAGGTAACTTACAATTGATATATGTGAAAAATGGACTAATTAGGTCTTTAGCAAAAAATGGCGTGAAAATAGATCTTCTATTTTCCTTCCTATTCGAGGTATATATATAGGAAAATTATACTTCATCCATTTAAGTTTGGTCTGGTTTCAGTCAACCCCCATAATTTAAAAAATACAGTTTACTGCTTTCAATCACACGTGAATAGGTTATTTGTTGTTAATTTATTCATCTTCCTTACAAGAAAGAGAGTACGAGCAAAGTAAAGCAAGTTTTGGGGTGCTTGAGTTTGGTTCATTCAAAAGCTTGATTATTCAAGATCGAGTTGAGCTTGCTATTAGCATGATTAAACCGAGTTTTAGTTTTCTTGAGAGTAGTTTATCTATTAAACAGACCTAAACTCCAAGCTTGAGCTTGGTTAATCTTAATAGAAGATTAAACTCCAATGAGTTTTTACCGAGATGATTTGCAGGTTGCTCAAAAATGGCTTAGTTTGTTTGTAGCCCTACACTCCCCGCCTTTTGTTTGTTTGTTTTTTTTTTTTTTTTTTTTGTATGGGCAAAAACGGCAAAAATGCTTTCATGACAACATTTTTTGAAATGACATCCATCGCAAGCAAGGGGTAATTAGAAAAATGGTAAATTACACGAACCCACCATTTTTCATAAAATCCTCCTAAAGAAAAAATAGTTACAATGCCCACCGATAGTTTACACATTTAACAATTAGCGTCACTGTTAATCATCATTCATAGAATTCCCCCCTACTTGCATGACAGTGGATGTCACTTTCCCCCTCCTTCTTTTATTTATTTATTTAATTTTATTTTAAGAAAAAGTCATTTAGCATCAGGGAGAGTCAAGAAATCCCCACTATGTTGTCAACTCTTAGCCCTCAGCATCATCATGTGCTTAAGGTACTATATATTATTAAATGAAAAAAAAAAATACAAAGAAAATTGGTTTTGGCTTCAATTTGCAATAAATTTCTTTGCATCAATATAACCATGATGATGCCGAGGTTCTTCCATCTTCTTATGTAATTGTGATACTGCTGATGTGGTATCATTAGCCAATAAAATATAATAAAGTGGGATTGTTAGAATACTTTTTAACGTCACAATCCCATTTTACATCACTCCCATTCACTTGTGACATCAATTGATCGTGTCACAATTACATTCTCATAGCAAACTCACTTACAAAACTGCAGATGCAAAAAAGTACATATGGATTTGCCCAAAAACTTACTATCCGCTCTCCATTGAGCAAGATTGTGAGCAATACAACTAGTCCTCCTAGGAACTTTCCTCACATTCCAAATATTAAAGAACCAAGCCTCCCCATCCTCTTATATATATATATACACACACAGTAGTCTTCCTATCAACTGAAGCTGATAGGATGCTATGTCAACTGGACACATCTTAGCCGTTCAAGCTCATTAATCATCATCTAACAACTGAGGAAGAGGATCCGAGTTAAAACGGATCGACCCGCTAAGTTGAACACTACCCCCCTTCTCACTTCACGATTTAGGAAGCCCCTCACTAGTTCGGCGAAAAGCCCTTTACCAGTCTGGCACACCAATGGCCCTTCACGACAACGGCGACCTAGATCTGAAACGCGATCCGGTGAAAATCTGCTGCCCTTCCCTCCCTCCCCTCCTTTCCTCTCCACGAAAAAAACAGATCTACTCACATTCAGTGAAGCCACACCACCGACTAACAAAGGTACACCCTCCATATTTTAGATCTAGTGTTATTTTCTTTTCTTTTCTTTTCTTTTTTATTTTTTTATTTTTTTTTCTCTCCAATTCCTCACTGCGTGACCCTCTCCATCTCCATTCAAGCCGGGGAAGGTTGTGCTGTGCCGTAAACATTCTTTCTCTATCCAACGACATTCCAGCAGGTCCGACACTCACCGCCAACAACTTGAGGTGAGTCTTCCATCTTTTAAGCAATCTTCCCCCTGTTTTTTCCACGCCTTCGTGCTCCTTGTTTTCCAAAAATCAACAAAAAAATCCGACGGATCCAACATTCCCCGCCGACGACCTGAGGTGAGTCCTCCATTTTTTAAGCAATTTTCCCTCTATTTTTACCATGCCTTCGTGCTCCTTGTTTTCCAAAAATCAACAAAAAAATCCCCTTTTATGGTTTCATTGGATGTGAGCAGATTTGCCTTGTTAATGGAGAGGGAAGGAAGGGAGGGAGGGAAGGGCAACAGATCTTCACTGGATTGCATGCCGGATTGGTAAAGGGCTTTTCGTCGGACTGGTAAAGGGCTTCCTGATTCGCGAAGTGAGAAGGGGGCTGTGTTCAACTTAGTGGGTTGATACGTTTTAACCCGGATCCTCTTCCTCAACCATTAGATGATGATAAATGAGCTTGAATGGCTAAGATGTGTCCAGCTAACATAGCATCCTATCAGCTTCACACTACTATATATATACAGAGATGATCCCATCAGCACGTGCTGATATAAGTTACATCAGCACTATGCATTGGGGGTTGTACCCTTTGCATTGATTCAATGCACCTCACATCTCACTAATGCACAAGGTACAACTCCCAATGCAGGTTTTGATATAAGTTATATCAGCACGTGCTTACCTGATCATCATCCTATATATATATATATATATATCTTTCAGTTGTAATTTGTTATTTGCATTAAAAAGATTGCATTAAAATTAAAGAGTACAATTACAACTCATAGTTCTTGGAAGGTAAACTCCCATACAATTAGTTTTACAGTATAGAAAAATAGTATGTACATCTAAACTTTCTTAGATAACTTGCTTTTGACAGGACTAATAAATATTGATACCCATTTGTTGATATTAAGGAAGGGTATGGGTAGTTTCTATCAATTGTCAAAAGAAAAAAAAATATGTCTCACAAGACCA
This sequence comes from Liquidambar formosana, assembly GCA_039720395.1. NCBI lineage: Eukaryota > Viridiplantae > Streptophyta > Magnoliopsida > Saxifragales > Altingiaceae > Liquidambar > Liquidambar formosana. The sequence continues at coordinate 32,273,512 of CM077827.1, read as the reverse complement.
TTTAAAACATTGGAGTCACACCACAACATCACCATAACTGATGTTATGGGATTATTGTTAGAAATTCAAAAAATACCTCTATTTTGAATCTTTCACTCTCATTTTTGACTCTCATTTTTGTTGATGGCCATCATTCTCTTGAATTTTTCCATTCAAGATGATGGATTTGAAACTTCAATAGTATGTAAAATACACTAATTATTTAATTTCCATTTGGATAGCCAAAAGGCCCTTAGAAAATTAAAAAATTCAGGTTGGGAGGCAGAGATTGACACCCAAGACTTGCTTTTTGTCTTCTACTTATTTTATGCTTTAAGGTTTTAAAATATAAAATCTATTGAACAACTTTATAAAAGAAATTTTGTCCAAAATCTATTGTTTAAATAGACTTTTTAACCGTTTATGAAATATAAACTATAAATTGCCAAAAATAAACTTAAATGACAGATTTTGAGAAAAATTTATTCTACAAAGTTGTTCAAAATAATGTTTTCTAAGGGACTACACTATCAGTTTTTATGAAAACTATTCATATTTTTCATAAAACCTTTAAGGCTATGTTTGGTTGGTATACCGGATAGGCCGAATTGGATAAAAATATCATTTTCATGTACTTTGTGCTATTTTCAAATAAATAGGATAGTTATATCCTCCATATATGGGATATAATAAACCTGCCAAGGGAGGTAGTATATTTTTATTTTAGAATACTTTCTCATTTAAAAATAACAATGAAATAAAAAATTGTCTAAGAGACCATCTTCCCCGCTTAAAACCTTGAAGGCTATGTTTGGTTGGTATACCGGATAGGCCGAATTGGATAAAAATATCATTTTCATATACTTAAAACAAAGCAACTAAAAAATTTTTGTTCATCCAATAATCCTTATCCAACCTTTTAATCTGGCGTACCAAACATAGCCGAAGTGTAAAATAAGTGAGGGATAAAAAACAAGTCTTGAGGTGCCAATAGAAGCCCATTCAGGTTGTCCAAATTCGGCTCAAACTTTAGTAAATGGAGCAAGTTTTCAGTTTAGATTGAACTTGTAAATTAATTATAGATTCTCATTTTAAAATGATGATAGGGAATTATGGAAAGAATCAAGAGTAGATATTTCATAACATATAATATGGTGAAGAATACACCCCAAGTATCCCCACAATTACAAGGCTATACCCCCCTTCCCCCCTTTCTCTCCTCAGAGGAACACCATTTTTCTCTGTACATCACCCCATTGTCAGACTTTGTAAACTCTAACCCCCACTTTTTCCTTTTTCACCAATTTTCACAATCCCATCTTCTTAGCTTACCCCAATTCTTATTCATTTACATTGCAAAACAAGGACATATACCCACCATGTAAAAACGCCCAAACACCCTTTTCTCTCTCTCCCCCAATTTATCCCCACTTCCCAAAACAACAACAAAAAAGGAAAAAAAAAACAAAAAACAAAAAACAAAAAAAGTACAAAAATTTAAGAAACAAGATCCATGGATCTAGACTATGAATGCAGGGTGAGAATAATTCTCAAAGATAATCTAATCATTACCTTGGCTGCGGCCGAGCTGGAAATGATCGAGTTGGCCGGACTGTTGGTCGAGATGATCGGTTCCGTAATAACATGGTCTGAGACTGGGTCACCATGTCTACCATGGATGGGGTCTGGTAAGCTTGCACAAGGCTTGTACTATCAGTGGAATCACCTCGTGCAGTTGCTCTCTGCCATGAGTGCGAGCTCAATCCTGATAGAACATACGCCCTTCCAGATGCCTCATAGACCCGACGGTTTGCCATCCTTTCTTGCATCTCCTTCAACTCAGCGCAGAGTGCAACAGATAACCGTTCACCAGCTTGTGCAGACACGGTCTCTGACAATACCCTGCAACAGTTCTCCAGGATAGAGACTGCACTGGGTAGATCACCATTTTCAGCAGAAACTCTAGCCTCCGCCATTGCCTCTGCTGCACGGAGCCTGTTTCGTTGCCTATCCACCTCAATTGACACTACTGGTTGTTCAGTTCTTTCAGGCCTCTGGATCTCTACTTCGCTGGCCTCATCCAAAGTCACCATTTCTTTTGTAATGGGGTCTCTGTAAACACATCTAATCTTTAACAATGACATCTGATCATCGGACCCATCAGCAGGAATGTTAACTGTAACCAAAAAATCCCTCTCTTCTTCAGCATACAAGTCTCCAACATTAATGAAGCCCATTCTTGCATCTGCCATCATACTGGTTTGATAACTTCCTGCTTTCATTGAACTGAGTTTCATACCTGGGTGAACACATTCAACTCCCACCCGCAGCTCCTGCACGACCACACTCAAGAGCCCTCCAATACACTGTGCAAATGCATCCTGAATCACACCCTCAGCTTCTATGAAAGAAAACGTCCCCCCTGAAGTTTCAGAGATTGCATGCATTGAAGCAGCATCATGGTCTGCACCAAATCCAAATGAATGCACAGGAATCTGTAAGCCTGTTCCACCATTGCGATGAGTTGATAACGGAAGCAGTGACTGGTAGTCCCTTCGGGGAAGGGACCCATTAGGGCTGCTGACGGTATATGTATCCTGCCCATCAGATAACAGTATGATACTACAAACTGGGTTCTTCCACTTGCGATCTACCATCACCTTGGCACCCTTCCTTAGGCCTTCAGCAATGTTTGTGCCACCATTTGAAATCAGAGAATTTACGGCCTGTAATGCCTGCTGCCGTCCAGTATCAGTCATCCGAGTAAGGGGAAAGAGACGGCGGGATGTCGAAGAAAAGGCAATGACAGAAAGTCGATCAGAGGGGCCAAGGTTCTGTATCACAAAACCCATGGCTCGTTTCAGCAAAGCAAGTTTGGTACCTGCCATGCTTCCACTGACATCAAGCACTGTGACAAGGTCAACCGGAGCACGTGAATTTTGGGTTATTGATGGCAAGCCAGCCTGGTTTTGGTTGCAACTCTGTCTTCCACTAGTAAGAGGAGCTTTGAGATTTATTAGAACAGTGAAGTTATCATGAGAGGTTGATCTTGGAACAGCTGAGACTTCTGGATATGTTTTAAACTCTATCATTCCAATAGAATTGTTATCCACAGCACCTGTAGTTGATGAGCTTTTCTCAATAATCTCAGTTAAGAGTTCGTCATCATCAAAGACGCCTGGCTCGGGGCCATGAAAAAGCGATGATATGTGTCGATTGGCATCTAGGCGTGGGGGAGGGAATGGTCGTCGTAAAACAGTCGTCCAGGTATCATCTTGGGGCCAATTTACTGGGTTGATCCTTGCCTTTCCATGGGAAAGATCAGAAGCAGGACTCTGAAAGGGGATTTCCTTCCATTTTGCTCTGCAAACTGGACAAATTTGATTGCCATGTTTTACATTTGAGGTAATGCAATGAAAGTGGAAGGCGTGTGAGCATTCCGCTGTGAATATGGCATGGCCCTGGCCAGGTTTCATGGTGGTCAGGCATATTGTACAAGTTCTCTGCATTTTAGAAAGGGAGACAGGTGAGATAACATATCCCAGATACAGCATTCAGGATTATCGACAACTACGATCAAAAGCACAAAAGTTGACAATAAAAACTATGAAAGTATCTGGATAATGTCCAGATGCAACCCCATAGAAATTTTCTATATTCATAGAGCGCATTTGGAAGCACAAATCACTCTATTTTTTATAAAGACAAATCACTCTATATTCCTCATCAAAATATTTCAATGCTTCTATAGTATGGCATTGTTTGATGTGATTTTGTTCAACTCAATTAATTTGTTCAAAAAGTGAGGCTCAAGAACAGTGAAAGAGAACAGTGCCGGGGTTTCAAGTTTTTCACCAAACTCAACCAATTCAGTTTTATGCAACTTGTCAGACGTAATTTTGGAATTATACCCTCGGCAGAAAATACACAAACACATGCTACCAAATTATTGAATTTGCATGATTCGATCGTCTGAAATGATACTAATCAAGAAAGAATCCATGTTAAATGAAATCATTTGCAGCTTTGGGCTTCCACACTTGGTTCAATTTCTCACAATATGAATTATAATTTGCAGCTCACAGAGCAATAGAATGATTCCTGGAAAGCTAATTGACATTCATAAATAGAAAACAGAGTACTTTCAAAATTCTAATAAAACCAATCACCCAATTGATTTGGCCAGACCTTGAATTTCAGTGCTCTATAAACAAAATATTTAATATAACGAGAAGCATTTTTACATAAAAATAACTCAAAAATTCTACAAAATGTGCATGAATTTGAATGGCTGTCAATTTCAAAAAGTCACAGGTTTGTCTAAGACTGAACCATGTGTCTAACTGTCAGCTCATTTATCTCAGACTGGCACATAAAACAACGGAATAAAATGCAACCTATCTAGGCCGCATATACACTGACCATACGAATATTTCAAATACAGGTAAATTAATATAAACTGTAAAAGAGCATAGTTACTCAGTTTAGAAACCAAAAAAATAAGTCAATGTTAGCTAGCCAGGACATAATGGAGAACATAATGGGCAATTGAAAAAAAAAAAGGGGGAGGCGACTTTTTAAAAGTAGGAGTAATCAAGCAACACTCAAACTAATGATGAAGCTTTCAAGACAAGAAGAAAATGAAAAAAAATACAAAGCTAATCCATCAAAAGAAGGGGAAATCATGAGTTGCTCTGAGATTTATTTATTTATTTATTTTTAATTTTCAATCAATTCCCCTTTTTCTTCGTTGAAGCTTACTGTAGGAGAGCTCACAATCAACGGTCTACAGCCTTTTCTAAAATTGACATCAAAAGGAGAGAGAGAGAGAGAGAGAGAGAGTGAGAGAGAGAGAAATGGGTATGGAATAGTGCAGGTTGCTGACCAGACAAACCACTTTCCTTCAAGGAAGGGCAGAAAAGGAAAGGGAACAGTATAGTTGTCCTTTTCTAATAAGCCAAAGCACAATGGTCCATGAAGGGACTACTGCACTTTATCCCCCACAGACCAAAGAGCGTTGAAAACAACATGACATCAAATACCCATCTCTTCACTATTCATTATCAACCCCAACCCCCCAACCCACTTGAGAAAGTAAAGAAAATATCGTGCTATACACACATATATATATATATATATATATTTATGGAGGAATTTTTTTTACACAATCAATAGAATCTACCCTTATCCCTAACCCCCAACATCATCTACAGATGGTATTAATGCTTCTCCATAAGCTTGAACCTGACATTGCTCAAGTAGGAAGAGAGGAGAATGCCACCAGGCTATCATGCCATTGGCACAAGGATGTTCACTTGGGCGATCTTGCCGATTTGTGACACAAATTCCACCATCGATCATGCGTGCATGATTGTCCTACGGCCTTGATCAACGGCTGTGATCTGAGCGGCACATGAAATCACCTGCTGTGCTATGTCTGTCGAGCAGGTGAACATTTTCATGTATGTATATACCAATCCTGGTCTTATCGAAATCTTTAATGTAAGATACTATTAATCTCAGCCATTTATCTTTGATCCAATGGCCAAAATTTCGAATACCCGGGAATACACTTTTCAAGTCCCCTACATTTCAGATGTATGACACCCCCCCCCCCTCTCTCTCTCTCTCCTCTCCTTCCCTACCCCACTAACCCAATAAAGAATCTGGAGAGTAAACAAAGTTAGCTAAATGAACAGTAATTATTATAATATATACATACATATATAAATATAATATATATGTCACCCATTATATAAAGGAACAGATTGTTACAGTAATAAAGAAAGTTTTAGATTAATTAGCTCAAAAAGCAAATAAATTACAGGTTGGCTTGAAGTCGGAATCTACCATGGAGATTCAGAGAAGAAGAAACGACACTAGAACATCACAATAAAACAATAGTACTAGACAAAAACCCATAACCATTCCTTCCATTCCTTACAAGCAGCAACAATATTCACATCATAACGCACCCAAAAAAAAGAAAAAAAAAATACATATCATTCTGCAAAAAACCCAAAAATAAAAACAACATTACAATCCCAAAAAATCCTCCATAGGCAATATTAAAAATAAAAATAACTTCAGACGATAGTACTCATATACATGCAATTAATATATATATATATATATACGAGAAATGCAGACCTTTGAGGATTTGGATGGGGTTTTGGACAGGCGGAGGCCGGAAGAAGAGGGAGTGGGCGTCGTCGGCATCGCCGGAAGATAATCGGAGCTACGGGCGGGGGGTGAGAGAGAGACGGCGTCGGACGACCTTCTTCCGGCGACCCCGACGGACGGCGAGGAATCTTCTAGAGTTCGAGAAGGAACATATAAACACAGGTTCATTCCAAGAGCCAGCTTCGCTTTCCTCCATTTGCTTCCCATTTTCGCTTAGATTTGGAGTTCTAAACAGAACTAAATCAGATCTTCAAAGCGTCACCCATACAGATCTTCAAATCGGAGATGTGCTATTGTGAATCTAATGGGCATTATGGGCGAACTATATGTATGTGCTAGACCTCTCATGCCATGAGAGAGAGAGAGAGAGAGAGGAGAGAGGGAGAGAGAGGGAGAGAGAGATAGAGAAGTGGTTTTTGACCTTACAGGGGCAAAGCAGCCTTTTTGTAACAGCCGAGATGGAGCGAAAAAATGTGGTAAACGTCGGATGTAGCGGTTCGTTCAGCGAGGGAAAGTTAGGGTTACATGTACCCCCTTTAATATTCTACATTTCTAAATTGCCACTTGAGGTTATACTTTATTACCATTTGGCATGCCATTGGTCCCTTGTAATTTTCACAACAATACCAAGAATATCTTTTTTCTCAAAAATCACATTTTTGTTTTGGGTGTCTTTAATTTTTAGTCAACTTAGCCATGTGGGTGGGGTGGATTAGGCCCGTTACGTTTTAGGTGTGTTTCTTAAAAGTTATTGTTTTAATTGTGGTTATTATATCGTTTATATGGATGAGCATGAGACGTTTTACACATGTGTGACGTATCCATGATTGATTAATTTGAGTTCAAATCCTGACATGAATAAGGTCTAGGATATTTGTAATTGTTGATTTTTTATTTTATTTTTTTTAAAATATAGTTCAACTTAACTCAACAAACAAAATGCTAGTAAGGCTGTGGGGTGAGGTTCGGAGAAGCTATGGTTTTAATTCCTCCTAAGGTCTCATTTGTTTGGCCAATGATAAGTAGTATGGAATGAGATTCCAATGGTAAGCAATGAAATATATATATATATATATATATATGAAGAAGAAGAGATATGAGAGAGATATGTGTTTATTGTTTATGGTTGATATGTAAATACAACCGTCTACGGTATAATAAGATTAAGGCTCTCAAGAACCTTATAATTCCACTTCTCCTCTGTTTTCTTCTTTCTCATCGCCTGTTACTTACCAGAATCTCATTTCGTTCCACTTGCTTAGATTTAGATCAAACGAACAGTGCTTAAAGACGTGTATAAAGGAGAAAGGATTGCGGGAAAGAGAATGAACCACCTTTATTGAGTAGCTCAATTGCTCAAAGCCTAGATCTAGACACCCTTGTCACCCCTTCCCCACACCCCCACCAAAAAAAAGGGAGGGTTAAAACTATGCTTTTAAGTTTCTCATGAGTTCATATTTCTTTTTAGTCGTGAATTCATTATAAAATCTGTACATCCTCATTTGGGCTTGGTTCATTTTATGAGTACATTATCTACTTTTTTTGTTCCCCACTTAGGTCGGATGTAAAAGAGCACATTGTTGCTTGATTACTCAACATTTGGAACTATAGATTATGATTAGCTTTATAAAGGCACCGCCGATGTTGGCTTGACCTGATTTGAGTGCAAAGGAGCTAAGTCCTGTCAAAAGCACAGGCAAAGCTAAATCTAATGCAAAACATACTTGACTCGTTTCATCTTCACGAGGACATCAATGCCCTAAAAATCCTAAAGCTACGCAGTAAAAGGATATTGGCCATGATAAAGTGGAGTGCTATTGCACGATTTTTTTAAAAAAAAACTTTAAAGGATTCCAAATGTTAGTCAAAATATAGCTGCCCATGTTGGGTTCCATGATTAAGCTAATTCTAGCAAATAGAACCAATTAAAGTTATATATATGCATCCAAATTTTTTTATTTTTTTATTTTGGGAACCTGATTAGAATTGTAATATACAATAATTTTATAATTAGTAAATTAGTAAGCTAAAAATTAGTCGTCTAACAGATATTCAAATATGTGTATGATGGTCACAAACTTTACCAATTCACTTTCAACTTAAATAGCATCTTCATAACACCAAACTTGGCATATAAGAGGATGGATGGCTTGTCCATTCTTGGCCTTTTGGCTAAGACCAAGGATTAAGGGATAGCCTATTTCCACACTTTTTTTTTTAACTACATGTACAACCCTCCATGGTAAAGGGTGTGGAAGTAGCCCATGGAGAGTATGCAACAAAAAAAGGTGCATGCTTGCCTGTGACTCACATTTAGGAAAGCTAACTGTTAAATTAGATAGTCTTCTCATGTAAACGATGCATGTCAAAAATCAAGTTAATCTGAAATTACTTGCTGTCCGATCTAGAACTTGAATCTTTTTTAATGAATAATAATCGTTCGTTTATCCACATTTACGGATGAAACAGTTTTTTTATATCAATTTGATTTTTGGTATGATATGAAACAAATTTAATATAATGACCGGTTTGTGAGATAAAAGTCATAGATAAAGTTTGAAAGTTGCACTAGTCACACTAGGTGCACCTTATAAAAAAAATAACTGTGGATAATGATTAACCAAAATGGAGCAGCTTCTGTTTGTCTTAATGGATTAATTAGGTCAAAGTCACTTTCATAAAACCTCACCATCCTTTCAATAATATCATCCATTGAGTACTTTTCTGACTGAGTTGAACAAAAGGGCATAGCTCCATCATGATGGATGGTTGTAATTAGTAGGGCACGGATCAATGGTGGGGATTGCCCAGTGATGCATCTCAGTGCTACCTGATACATCGTCCACACGTGCACGACAGCACCACCATCATCCTTGTTGCATCGTGGGTCATTCTGCAGCATATGTTGACATAAGTGGATTTCACAAATCATTTTCATAAGTAATTAATTTTTTGTCTACCCAAAAAAAAAAAAAGGAAGTGGCTGTCACAACTTGGGTTGAATTTTAAACTTTTTTTATTATATATTTTTGTAGATATTTTCTTCATTAATGAAAAGGACCTTATAGTAAACAGGAATTATGTTGAGATGCATTTTGATAAAAGCTAAAAACCTTAGGTTGAAAGTTCAATATGTCAACCATTGGAATTTTCGGGTCCAAACATAAATTGTTGCACTCAAGTCCTTCATATGGACCATAATTTTTGGATCTTGGAAAATTTAGACATCAATGAAAGTGACCAATTCAATAATACATACTTCTAGAATCTAGGGAATCAGGTCATCAAATTGTACCAGAAATGTTTTATGATTTTACCTCTTTTCTTTCTTTTTCTTTTCTTTTTTTTTTTTTTTTTTTGCCCTCTAGGTAAAAGTTGCTTTATTCTCATGTTTGAAAATCAAGAATGACCCTCCAACTTGGGATCTGGATTTGGGGAACTTTGGGATTTTAAATGCACCATGAAATTATCGTTAGGTTGACACTACGTGATAAATAAGAAAAAAGGACGATTCGGATTCGTTGATAGCAAATCTAGAGATAACTTCACCATGCATTTAAAGCCCCAAACTTCACCAAATCTCAATCCCTCCAACTAACTTGTGGCCTAGGTGAGATCTTTTAAGTCGTCTACACCAGACAATTTACTTTCTTAACTACATTTTATTCTTTCTTTGTTTTTGTTTCATTTTTTTATTTTTAGTTACATTTAGAGCTGATGGCATATGAGTGGGAATTCTCATTGTTGAATAACTTTGGTCATGTTTTTAAAAGTTGTAAATTCTTTGAACTATGAGATGGTCGATCATGACTTGCTATCGTCTGATGTCGAGGTGCCTCACAATATATTATTTAGGAGCCTAATTTTTTTTTTCTTCAGGGTTGCTGCTTCGGCAGGAGCTTAGATTTTAAACTAAAACCATTTTTCGAAATGTAGAAGAGGGAATTTTAGATTGGTCGGACTATGAAAAAATAATTAAAGTTTAATATAGATTATTACTTTCTAATAAACAACTACTATCGTAACTAAGAATAACTATTAATTATAATTATTTATCCGTATTCCCCCAATTTAGAAACTTGAAGACCTACTAGAAAGCAGGGAAAGACTTTTAATTGTTATGAACCGCCAGATCTGCACCTTTTATATATATGCCAAATGAACGCCTGACTGGTCATGTGTTCCAACCTCGTGGGTATAATATTCCAGACCTCACAAAAGTGCCTAAATCTAAGCCATACAGCAAGTATATATTTTTTGGGTCAAATTAATCCCGTAGTCAATCTTTGAGGCACAGACCAAACCCAGTAAGGGACAGGCTGACCGAGATGCATCATGCATGACACCATTCTCAGACCCTGCCTTCACCGACTGAGTTGAACCCGTGACCTATATTCAATAATTTTAGTATGACCAATCACCAGCTAATTAACTCAGTGTTTTATGCAATATTTCTAGTTCATATTGCGGCTGAGTTCGTACAAGTTGAAGCCTGAAGCATCTTGGGGCCAAAGCCTCGCGAGGCCATACAATAATGCACATTTGAGGGGCAAAGAGCCGAAGAGCAAAGCCATTGTCATGATTGAGGACGTGGGTTCGTGCTTTCCCCTCAAATAATGACCCCTCATGATCGAGCACTGGAGCATGGTTTTCCTTCATTGCTACTCCAGTTGGTTGTCAATGCACGAGACATCCTTGCCTTTCATAACCCTAGGGTTAGCCACCAAGTGGGGCTAATTTGGGTCGTTGGACCCCAAATCTCTTGGTGCTAGATTCCCACAACTATGTCATGTCTTAATAGGGCAGTGCCAAGTATCAACCAGGCTTAGAAACATAGACATCTTGTGTTTTTGTTAAATCCATGTCACACATGGATCATTCAGTCAGTCATGTCACAATACATGTGCATATATGCATACTTAAACATATATACACAAATAAAATAACAAGATCGAGATAGAATCCAAGCATGTGCATATCTTGAAAAGGTCTCATAAGCTGATTGGAGTTAGCTTTTTTATTTAAATAATTTTATTATTATATTAAAGAGTGTTTTTTTTTTAAAATTATTATTATTATTATTATTTTTATTTATTTTTTTATTTATTTTTTTTTGTTATGGGCAAACCAGAATTTTATTAGAATAAGCACCAATAACACCCAATAAAACCAGCACCAAAAATACCCCGAACCCCGAACCCAATACATGTGCATATATGCATACCTAAACATATGTACACAAATAAAATAACAAGATCGAGATAGAATCCAAGCCTGTGCATACCTTAAAAAGGTCTTATAAACTGATTGGAGTTAGCTTTTTTATTTAAATAATTTTATTATTATATTAAAGAGTTTTTTCTTTTTTGTTTTTTGGGTTATGGGCAAACCAGAATTTTATTGGATTAAGCACCAATAACACCCAATAAAACCAGCACCAAAAATACCCCGAACCCCGAACCCAGCAAACCACCCCAGACCAAAAGCAGTCCCCACAGAGACAAATCAGAGCATCCAGATACTAAGAGGAAAAAAAATCAAAATGCCTCCAAACTGACCCAAAAACAACACTGAAAACCCCTGCAAAAACAGCAACACCCAAAAAACAAATACCCCGACGACAATAAAAGAGTTGTCTTAAATTTTACTAGTAATCAAGCACACGTAATTCGTGTGCAACACATCTTTTTAAGTTTCCAATTCATGTCAGTTTTCAAGTTTTTTAAATCGCATGTGTGTGTGGGAGAGAATGAAGGAGAAATAGGTTATAGGTTTTTTAAAGTTAGTAAAATTACCAAATCATCTCTTAGTTTTATTAACTTGTAAAAGTGTTTTAGTATTTTCGAGTATAATCCAATCACAAAAGAGAATTGACTTTATATAGTAATATAGATTTTTAAATAGGTGTCTAGAGTTTTGGCCTTAACTAATCCCTCAAGTGCATGCAAACTCCCCCATTCCACGTGGACTGAACAATCACAAAACCTTTTTGGACCTTGGAATAACTTCAAAGGCGATCAAATGCTTTTGTGAGATTTCAAACTTGACCTAGGTTTAATTTCTAAGATGCTCGTCATGGCTCGTAGATTCAAACACTTGACCTATGCGCGAAGGAGTACGTTCGTTCGTCTAGTAGTATCACTGTACCTGAGAGGCGTACGCGCGTCAAAAGCTTAAGGCCATGCTGATAATGTAATGACTTAAAGTGAAAAGTTGACTATCACCCTTTTTTCACTAATTGGGCAGTGGTATTTATCGGTACACTCGAGAGGTATCAACCATCAAAGACTCAAAGCATTATTCATAATGTACTGAATTAAAGTGGAAAGTTGACCCCTATATCTCTCTTTTCCATCATCCTTTGTGCACAAGCTACAGTTTAGGACACTCAAAACACAAGCACATGCAACCGCCAAGACAGGTTAATTTAAGGATAATCCCAAAATCCATAGACATAATTAAAGGCTAATTACTGTTTAATATGTTTTGTTTTGGAGTTTGGACACTCGTGGAATGGGACCCGAGTTTATAAGACTGTCGTTTTACATGCCTAAGACAGATAATAATTCGGTTGTTAATAGCCCTATTTGCATGTTACTATACGAAAATTGAGCACTATTATATTTGAGTTTTCAATTAAAAAATTCGAGATTCCATGCAATCGAAGCCACTTAGCTTATTGAATCATCACCCATTATATTTTGTAGTAAAAAGTCATTCAATTGTGGACAGACCATGGCCCTATTTACCAATTTAGGGACACCACTAGGGAAGATGTTCCCTTGGAAAAGCCTGCTTTCTACCTTTTCTGTTGACTTGCCCCATAAAGTCTGGCAAATTTAGTGCTAGGAAAAAAAAAAGCCCTAACCCCACAAAGGAGCAATGAAGATTCTTAATGTTTCTCAATCTCCACTGACCATTCTAAATCCTCTCTCTCTCTCTCTCTCTCTCTCTATATATATATATATATATATATATATATTATGGGAAGCAAGTTGGAAGCAATTGTGGTCTCAAAAGGAGTAAAATAAGAGGAGCCACTGTCTTGGGTCCCTATTTTATGTTCTCTATTGTGGGGAAGAAGAATAACTTTAAAATCTAAAAGATAGCGCCCTATCTTTTAGAGAGGCCCCCCCCCTCTATATGGGATTAAGAAAAAAGTGGGAATTAAGGCAAGATTATGGTTGTCTTTTCTAATATGTGTGTGTGTGTCATTGTGTGGATAGTGGGTTGTTCATCTTTTAGTAGAGTGAGTAAAGGTGCCTTGGCTAGCTGTTATTCTTGGATTCTGAGAATGCCATGAAATTAAAGTGAATCTTTCAATGCTCCAATACCTAACAAGTGATTGGCGGAGAAAATGTACACTTTCAATTAATGCTAGCTACCTCACCCTCTCTCTCTCTCTCTCTCTCTCTCTCTCTCCTATATATAAATATATATAAATAATAATTATAGCTGCATGTGAAGGAGATAACAGGGTGTCATACATCATATATGCATGAATGAGAGCAAGTTGACAAATATGAGTGGTGATCTGCCCAGGTCACTAGGTCACTTCTTTTTGGATGTGCTAGTTGTCAAAATTGATTGCTTCAAGCTAGCCCTCTCCGCCCACCCCCACCCGAAAACGGGAAATTGAAGAAATCAATGGTATTTACGTCAAATGGCAAGTGGTGGCCTGCAAGCAACCAAAGCTGGTCAATAACACAAGCCTTGTTTGGAGGGAAACTAAATTGTTTTTTAATGTCTTGGGCTGCGTACGTGGGACCCATTTGACATTTCTTGGTTTTTTTGTTTGTTAGGACCTTTATCTATACCATGGTGACACCGGCGTCATGGTGTTTGAATTTTATTATTCTACTAACGAACCAAAACGGCACCAGTCACCACAAAGGCACAAAAAAAATAGCCATAAGCCTACAATGCATTGGCTTCTAGTGGAAAATCAATGAAAGTTTACAAATATATAACTTGGAATTTGAAAAAAATAAAGAATAGAGAGATATGTGTATATACAACTATATATTATTCAAATTTCATGTATTAATTCCATTCCCATTAATGGAAGGGCCAAAGACCTGTTATTATACAAAATATATAGATCACGTCTTGTCTCATAACATTTTATATTATTAATTAATAAAGAGTCCGGTCAATAAGATGGTCTGTTATTGTTTTCTACAACGGACACTTGGAAGCATGGATATGTACATAGACTTGTTCATGTACATGATGTCATGAGTACTCCCTAGGTGATTGACATGGGATACGGTGTGTTTCATGCACATTAGATGCCATGTTATAAGTAACTTCCCACAAGGGAGTAATTAATTATGTGAAAGTACACTTGAAAGTGCATGAGCCTTCAGACTTATTGGTAGTCGACGTAGTCAAGTCACTAGGATGGTCGAGGGAGGGTGGGATAAAGAGTTAGGATTATGATAAGTTAGATGCAAGGGTGGATGCAATAGGTGCATCTGTGTGCACGTGCAACCACTCTTTTCTTTTCTTTTTCTTTCTTTTTTTTTTAAAATTTGGATAAATAATTTTATTTAAATTTACGAAAGTGCTTTAGCCTCTATTGAAAAAAAATGTTTAATTTTGATTAAATTTGGATTAATTTTGGTTAAATTTACTAATGTGCACTACTTTGGTAGATTATATAAAGTTAATGTGTAATTTGTAAGTTATTATGTGCAACCATTGAGAAGAACCTTGTTCCACATCGGGTGAGGGAGTGTTAGAAGTGGTATATAAGTAAAATTTCGCATTTCTAAAAGTCGCCTGAGTTTTTGAAGAATGGCATGCTTGTCAATCTTATATCCTATTTCATAACCTCTATTCAGTTAGTTCAATGTATAGTTTTGTGACTTTCATTATTTTCCCATCTTGCTGAGACCTTGTTCCACATATGATAGATGGGGATGAGAATGTTGGGAGTAGTATATAAGCATGTTTCGCATTTCTAAAAATCGCCTAAGTATTTTAAAGTGTGAAATGTTTGTCAGTTTTTTGTCATTTCCCCATTTCTATTCAGTCATGCCGATGTGTGATCCTATCTTTCCCCCTTCCTTATCTAACTCCTAACAAAAAAAAAAGTTTAAAAATTAAAAATTTAGAAGGGTGTAACCAGTGAAAAAATTCTTTGAATCCACTCTTGGTTAGAGGTTCGAACCCTTCCAATTGTACAAAAAAAAACAAAGAAAAAAAAGAGAGTTTATGTAGTTTTAGGAGACATGCCTTTTGGAATAGAGATATAACTTCTTAAATGGCCAGATTACAATGTGAATATGGGTATGGTTGAACGAACCGGCCTTAGGTTTGTTTTAAAGGTTATCGTTTCGATTCCTTGCAACTATTATTATCTGTGGGTATGAGGCGTCTCATATGGGTCATTAGGGGGTTAATTTGAACTAAAACCTTAGCAGAAATAAGGATTGGGATACCCCTAATTAATCATTAGTGAATGAAAATGTGGCTATTATGCACTCTTTGGTATTAATTTATGAATACCATTGTTCTTTCATCTTTAGCCTCTCCCATAAGAAACCGCTACTGATATTCCTTCGTGTGATACTCAATCTCATGACATACGCGTATCACTGATCATTTTAGGTGCAATAACTCCATATATGTTTTTTTGAAAATTTGTATGTGTCTGAACTATTATGCACGTAAGTATTTTTCATTAATTACTAATGTGTCCACTTCTTGCCTCAAGTTGATAAAACGTTATCCAAACCCACCAACTTGCTCAAAAAAAAAAAAAAAAAAAAAAAAAAATGTGCATTAGCAACGAAATCCAACTTAATTATATGTGGATTTTATTTGGGTTGCACTTTTAGAGTTAGCAATAAAAAATGGAAAATACTGCTCCACCCATTAATATCATTCATCATTGACCACCCACCAATTGCAGCAGTTGCCCCTCTTTGTTTTTTTTCCTTTTTTTTTTTTAATGATTGAAATACCTTTCTTCTCGACTACCACATATGGATGGGTGATTACTGATGGATGATATCGATGGATGGTATAACATAATAGATCAAAAACCATTTCTAATATTTATTATTATTATTATTATTATTATTATTATTTGGGTATGTCAAATTCAACCAAAGCCAACAGGATTGCCAGCTCTACCAAGATTGGAAAGATCAATCCCATGTGAACCCTTTAGAATAGTAATAAAGATGATGGAATTGAATTTGTATCCTCAACGAATATCTTTGAAAATGCAACACCTATTTATTATCATTTATAAATAAATCGTCACTATTACCCAAAACTAATCATAGATTTTGTAAATGTTTGACCATCAGATATATATATATATATCAAAACTAAAGACGTGGCCATAAATTTTTACTTTAATTTTTCATAAGAAAACACCTTTATCAAAAAGAGGCACGACATCGCTATAACATGTCATCCAAATTTTTGGTTGGACTCGCGTGGGTGGTGGGTGACGTTCGACAAAGTAATAATCTTATCTACGCAACCAAAATGGATTAGGACTACCAAATTTGTTACGTAGTTTAGACCCCTCAAATTCTATATATATATATATATATAGAAAAGGTAAATAGAAATGATTTGAAGGAATTTATTTATTTATTTATTTTTTTCATTTCGATGATTGAAGCATTGAAAGAGGTATATTTTGGCTCAAAGTCGGCCAACAGGCAATTTAAATGATTGGAGCCGAACTAGGTTATAGTTGAATTTGATTTATTCAAAAAACCTATTCAAATCCAAATTGATGTATCGACTAATTTATTTTATTTTTATTTTAAAAAACAAGAGTTTGAATTCAAACCTGTTTTCTTTTGATATTTTGCCGTTTTTCGAATATCCCCTCTGCGTGGTTTTGTTTGGTCGGCCTAATTTAAAAGTTGCTAGTGTGTGTCTTTTGCGTGTGCGTGTGCGTGTGCATGTGCGTACATGATCGGGAGTGATGGCCCCTCTTAGCTACTTCTGTGCCTCATACGTGTATTGGATTTTTAATGGATTAGTTTCACCTATTTATGGGTTTAGTCTGTTAATTTGATTATCAAATCAATTGAAAACTTTAGATCATTATTAAATCACAATGCACTACCTGATTTGATTAAGCAGATTGATTTTGGCTCTTGATCATCTGATGCATCTGATTGGCGTAATAGAAATTGAAAGTTTCTATTAGGTCATGGTAAAATGCAGTTGTACTTCTTAATATCAAAGTACGTAGTTCAATTGTTTATTATTTTTATTATTATTATTTTCAAACGAGGGGTATTTCAGGGGTACACCTTTGGCCCAAACTAGAGTAGTCTCCCACAATACACATTCCCTTTCCAACCCCCTCCATTCGATGGTGAGGAAATTGAAATTCAAAATTGGAACCTTTGACTTTGTTTCCTTAGCAGTGATCTTTTACGATCTATGCTGCCCTCATGAGTTCAAAAGGTGACGTAATAACTTCAATTAACTCTTTATTCAAGTACTTAGAAAAAAAAAAAAGGAAAAGAAAAAAAAAAGGAAAAACCTCCTTATACAAGTGTTTGGAGAACCCATGGGGTAACGTAGATGGGAAAGATCCCAATTCAAGAATCAGAGGTCTCAAATTCAAGTTTCTATTATTTCATTATCGGATGCATGGTCTTACAGGTGGTTTGTGCATCACAGGAGACTAGTTTAGGTCAATGGCTTGGGATACCCCATGTTTGGCCCCAAAAAAAAAAAAAAAAACAAAAAAGTATTTAGAGCACTGTTTAGACAATTTCCGGATTGGAGCAATTTGTGAGAATTTTTTTTTTTTTTTTTTTTGGATAAGAGAATATGTTATTGAGAAACAGAGGTTGGTTCCCACCCATCTATTGCCTTCTCTAACAACACAAATAGAGAGGAGATCCAAGATGGGCATGACACTATCACCATCTCCGTTTTGTAAAAATGAAGCTAAGATTGTAAATGACTAAAAAATCCACTTAAACGATAGAATTTGGAAAAACGTTGTTCTATAAAGTTGTTTAAAATGATGTTTTTTAATGGACAAAATGACTATTTTTTACAAAACTTTTAACATTTTTCATAAAATTTTGAGAAGTCTAAAATAAATGAGAGATAAAAAGCAAGTCTTAGGGTGGCAATGGAGGCCCCCTTTCTCTTTTTATGGTAGAGGTGGCCCAATGTTCTGTGCTCAATCGTGAGTGAAAGCCATGGAGCTGGGTCTAGAGTTAGCCCATCATTGTGGTCGAGAGAATCATGAACGGGAACGGCTATTACCACCACTCATCCTTTAGGTTTTTAAGGTTTTATGTAAAATATAGAAGGGTTTTACGAAAACCGGCCGAGACATTCACTAGAAAACATCATTTTGAACAATTGTGTAAAATTTTTTTTTTTCAAAATCTATCGTTTAAGTAGACTTTTTAGCCATTTATATTTATATTTTATTTTTTTTCCAAAAAGTTTACTTAAATGATAGATTTTGGAAAAACTTTCTTTTACAAAGTTGTTCAAAATAATGTTTTTTGGAGGACCATGTGACCAGTTTTTGAAAAACTCTTTAAAAACCAAAACAAAAGGAGGGGTTTAATAAATTAGTGGGGTTGCAATAACCATTCCCTTACCAGACTATTATTACCATAAGCCCATAAGGTCTTGCAGTTGGAGGCCAGGATTGAAGTAAAGCTCCATGGAGAGTGGTCAAGCATCTAGGGGAGGATGATGATGGCCATGTGACATGTGCGCACAAGCGCGCGCACACACACACACATATATATATATATATATATAACTCCATTTCAATCTGGAAAATACCAGACAAGAAGTCCATCCGGTTTTACTTTTAAAGTTGTTGGACGGGATCTACGTGGATTAATGATTTAAATGATGTTGATACATTCGCTCGAAATTAAAGTTGGGAAGGAATTCCTGTCCAGACCTAGAAAAGAAGTCAAATATACATATATGCCAACAGGATATCTAAACCTTTGTTTGGTCCGAACAATCCATTGGAACACAAGCCAAGCCACAGCCCATTCCAAATGAAATTTGGTCCGACAAATGCCTTGGAACACAAGTGAAGCCCCATTCCATACCGTATCATTCTAAGTGAAAATTTTCACCGAATTCCCATGCCATGTGACAATTGGATGTGTACCCATCATTTTGAGGACATCTTTTTTATATATATTTATATATATCATGACGTTCCAGATGCCTTACACTCGACTAATCCCTAGATACATGTAGTCCTCTCGTCTCACATGCACCAGACAATTACAGGACAAAATCCATAGAGGTGACTTTGAGTATATCAAATTCTACTTGGAAACCGAAGTTGTTATCTTAAAAAATTCATTCGAACGAGATGAGACATGAAATTGTATACAACACGAAGTGCTCAGCTGATGATGATTGTGTGGTGGCTAAAATTTTCCAAGATGGGCTTTTCCGAATAGTTGTAGGAATCGGTACGAATTTTCCGGGAAAAAGTAATTCATTTTTTCTGATCATATATCCCTTGCAGGCAATGAGCCATTTGAGTAGTTCACTCTTCCAAACCCTAGAATGGTTTGAGAGATCAAGATGGTATGATCTACCAGTCAGGTGGGCCAGCACTCAGCAGTGGTTCCTCTGCTCAAAATTATGATATTCCATTAATGTGTGTATTAGGCCAAAAACAGGCCCCATTATATTTGGACTTTTAACAATTTTCTTTAGGGAACGGCTATTGCAACCCCCCATTCTTATTACCCCACCCCCTAGCCTTTAGGTTTTTAAGGTTTTATGCAAAATATAAAAAGTTTTTATGAAAACCGGTCATGATATTCACTAGAAAACATCATTTTGAACAACTTTGTAGAAGAAAGTTTTTCCTAAATCTATCGTTTAAATATACTTTTTAGACATTTATATAATTTATTTCATTTTTTGCCAAAAAGTCTACCTAAACGATAGATTTTAGAAAAACTTTCTTCTACAAAGTTGTTCAAAATGATGTTTTCTACTGGACCAAGCGATCGGTTTTTGCAAAAACCTTCTATATTGTTCATGAAATCTTAAAAACCAAAAGGAAAGGGGTGGGCTTATAAGAATGGGGGGTTGCAATAGCCGTTCCCATTTCTTTAAGAGCTGGGCTTGGGTCTTAGAATCTAGGCCTGCAGTATTTGTTGGGCTGGGTATGCTACATGCTCTCAAATTAAAACTTCATGCCCATGCATGTCTTGGTCTGATGTTTATTATTCTGATGACTATTATTTAGTTTTTAATTAATCGAATTAGTAACAACTGGTGTTGTTCATGGTCTATAATAGTTAGACGATTTTTCGATTAGTACAAGACTACAAGGTGCTCAACCCGAAAATGAGAAAATTTGTGGGGGAAGAATTTCTTTCTTTAAGAAAAATTCTACACAAAAAAAATCCATAAAATAATTTTTCTAGCAACAAAGCCCAAATAAGGTTAAAACGTATTTTTAAAAAAGGGGGATTTATTCAATAGTCAAGTAAATAACATTTATTTATCAATTAGTCAAGTAAGTTTTTTTTTTTTTTTTTTAAATTCATTTAGTCCATTTGATTCATTACTGACCAAAATATCATCACCTTTATCTCTTTCTTCCTGCTTGCCTACCTACCCCCATGACTATAGAGAGAACCACTCTACAGGGACCACTCTACGGGGACGATCTCTAGCGACGAGGAGCAGATCTAGATTTGTGAAATCAAAGCAATCCTGCTAAAAAAGTGAGATGGAAGGACTAATGGGAGGATCCTCCCAGATCCGAAACCCTTGATGCTACCAATTTTTCTACACGTTTACAAAAAGAGCAACAGCAACTACCCCTCCAAGAGCAGTCTATATTTGTCTTCCTTCTTCCTTTGATTTTTGCACTTAAGAATTTCTCTAGTAAGCGTGTTATTTTTCTAGCCTTTTTATTCAAGCTTCTTTCAATTTTTTATTAATTGCTTCCATTATGATATCATGTGAACAACACATCATATATTAGACAAAAAAAAGTTTCCTAGTCCAGAGAAGAACATTAAGCACCCTTGCCCCTGTTTGGCTCCGATCATTAAAGCACCTCTCTCTCTCTCTCTCTTTTTTTTTATTAAAAAAAATGGTTTAACAATCAAAACATCAAATGCATTATTTTCCTTTCCTATGGTTGAGGTGGAAAACCAGAGGAGTAATTAGAATTTGATTTATCTCCTCCGGTCATCTTTGCAAGAAGCTAATCAAGCCCTTATCGCGCACCTGTATACCCAATTTTCGAAGTAGTAAAATTTACTGTAAAATTTATTTCGTAAAGTAGTAAAATTTTACTACTGAAGTAGTAAAATTTTACTATTTCGTAAAGTAGTAAAATTTTACAGTTTTATGAAGTATTACGTTAAACTGTGTCAAGTAGTAAAATTTTACGATTCTAATTTTTTTTAATAATTACCTAATCAATATGGATCTTTTTTTGAAAATATCGATAAGCAGATTCCAAAAATATAATTTTTTTTTAAACGGATATGTATATTGTAAGTTATAAGCTTTTAAAAATTATAAAACTAAAAGGTTAAGTTAGTTACATCGGGTGCCCTTAATAACAAAAAGGGGAGTGCCCTTAGTAATAATAAGGGTAAATCAAGCATTTTCAAAAAATGTGTGACTAATTGATAAATAAGTTCAGTCTCTTTGATTAATTGACTTAGAAAAACTCTTGCTTAATTAATTGCCAATATTTTACCAAAAAGTGAACTAATCGCCAATTTGCCCCCCAAAAGAAAAGAAAAGAAAAACCTAATTCCCTAACTTTCATCCCACTCCGTTTGGATAATGACTTTTTTGAATAGCAATACTGCCTTGTTTCACAATTGTTTGTTTTGTTTTCTTCATGGCAAATGACCGATACTCCTCCTATAAGAAAGGCAAGATGGCAAGACAAATATTTAGATATATACGGAGCAATTTTTTTATTCGAATACAAAATGTTGTAATAAGGGCATTTTAATCAAAAAAAACAATGGTGTTGGTTTTTTTTTTTTTTTAAAATCTAAAAAATATACTTTGACCTTATTTGGGTTTGGTAGATAAGAAAATTTTTTGAAGAATTTTTTGGATATAATTATCTTTTAGGGATATTTTAGATATTTATTCTTTTTTTTTTTTTTTTTTTTTTTGAAAATTGAATTGAGAAATGTATTATGTACTCGATGAATGCAGAATATAGGAATTATAAAAAAAATTGGACCAAGTATTGTAATAAAAATCATAAATACTCGACATGAGCACATCAAACAGGGGCCGAAAAACAGGCCCACCAGCGACCACTATGGGTTAGCCTAAAGCGGGTAGGTATATTAAGCCGTTGGTAAGTGTCCACGTTGCCAACAAACTGAAAGTCTACTACGCCTTAAAAAATAAAAATAAATGGGATTTGTAAATAAAATTAAGGAGTTGCAACAACTTCCCTATGAGCGATATTCTCTCTATGAACTCGGGTTATGGGGACCCATTGATAAGCCCACTTGCCATGATGGTCCGCCAATTGCATTAATGAATCCGAATCATGGTACCTGGTTTGGTTGTTGCTGCATCTTACAATAAGGGACAAATTATGATTGGTCACCAAAAAATAAAAATCCTTAGATTGAATTGAAGGATCTTAAAAAATTATGGGTTTTTAGTTTAGGATTTCTTGTTCATGGAAGTGAGATATTGGCATAGTTGTTTTGGTTGCTCTCATGAGGAATCCACATGGTTAATAGGGTTGTCAATTGTAATGTAGATGATCCACTTTAATATAATAGCCACGGCTCAATAATATCGATCTTAATTAAAAACCCTAATGATGTTTACTACCCAACTCATGAGGGATGTGACATTTTGCTCTAATCAAACTCAATTAGTGTGGTCTAAGCTTGATTTGAAATGTTGAGTTGTTGTTGGATTCAAATTTGTAAAATATCTTGGAATTGAAGCAGACAGAACATATCTAACATTTTGCCTTTCCTTTTCATGGGTCCACCCATCTTTGGTTTTCATTATATCTATCAAGGTTGAATGATGTTCTTGGGTTGGAGGACTTCAAACTTCTCACTAATCATTTGCCTGAATATTGGTCAAAAAACACAAGGCAACTTTCTTATATCTTTTGTGCATGTGTTGTATTTTTACTTTTATCTTTGGTCATAACATTACAAAATTTTGATTAGTTTCTTCAGCAACTCAAAACATGTGAAAATGTGAAATCATCTCTTTAAAGATTGTGAATGAATAATATAGTAAAATAACTATTGAACTGATTGTCCCGATAAACCAATTTTGACAAAACACGCAGAGTAAGAAAAGTTATTAATACTTTGACTTGTCACTCATTAAACATTTTTTTCCCTTGAAAGTACTCCTTTTTTTTTTTTCCTTGAGATTTGGTTTTATGTTGAAAGTAATTCTCGAAATAACTAAGGCCATGTTTGTTTGGTTGGAATGGAATGAATGGGAATGGAATCTGATTCCATGCTCAAAATAGTTTGGAATGAAAACGAGATTGAAATAAATATTGCGAAATGAATATCATTATAATCCACTACTATTATTTGATTCCATTCCCATTTAATTACCTCATCCAAACATGTTGTTTAGAATGAATTGGAATGAGATTCCATTCCATCCATTCCATTCCAATCAAACAAACATGGCATAAGGGTAGTATAGAAAAATTCAAAAAACTAATGATTTTGACTTTTTAAAGTGGATAAACTTTTTGAGACAAAAAGATAAATATTTTGAGACCAAAAAAAAAAAAAAAAAAAAACAATTACAGCTTAATACAAATGATCACTAACTTAATAGTAAATGACTACTAACTTAACTAATAATGATTATTAACTGTAATTAAATTATAATTAATTGCCTATAGCTAGACCTATCTGTAATTCCTCCCCAAAAAAGTAGTAAAAATAGTTTATCTCGGTGGGATAGGAGTATCAAGTTTTTAAATCAAAGAATTAGGTTACACATGCATGGTCTATTAATCTTACAAACCTACTACAATGAAACTATTAGATGTAAACTCGTGGGCACTCCACCTTACCCCACTCCAGGGTTCCTCACTCTGACAAAAGCCACACAAAAGCAAAAAACAAAAACAAAAAAAAAAAAGGAAGAGAAGGGAGAAGAAGGAAACAGACGCAAAGTGAATGCTGAGCTTAATTGCTGTGTGCTAAGATCATGTTCTTGTGGGGCATGTTCATATATTATTTTTACTTTCGAAGAAACGTACCAGACCCGACTTGGGATATTTCTATTCATATTTGGAACCAATAACAAAAGGGATTGCGGATCCAATAGGGGAACATAAGTATTCCTTCAAGCCGATTGTGTTATAACTTAATTCAGTTTCACCAAAAGTACTATCCCAAAATTTATCACTCATCAAATCACTTGAGAGAAGTCAAATGCCATTAGACTACTATCCAAAGTATAATATATGGACTTTCAGATCATATCGTCTGTGTACGGGGAAAAATGCGGATAGTCAGCAGAGCGCTTCAAGGAAGGTGGTCCGACGATCCAGAGCGTCGCGTGATGGTGGTCGGAGAAAATTGTAGAGGCTGAGACAGCACTTGGGCTCTCAAATGAATAGTGGTGCTGGGTGGCTTGATGAACAGTAGCGCTAGGTGCTTCGATGAACAGCAACGTTAGGTGCTCCGATGAATAGTAGTGCTAGGTGCTCCGATGAATAGCGGCCTAAAAAGCACAAAGATGCATCAGGGGAGGCCTGGGTTTGCCCGGCTGAAGACCTTCCAACGGTCGAGTTAGTTCTCAGCGTCTAGAGAAAGAAAAGAGAGAGAGAAAGGGCTAGGGTTTTGGGAAAGCAACGTACCTCCCCCATCTAGAATGAATAGTGTTCCTTTTATAGGGAAGAGCTAGGTCTTGGGCTAGGTTAACGTTTTAACCTGATCATAGTTAAATTAGGGTTTCGGCCTAACCATGGTCAACTTAGGGTTTTAGGCCTGGTCACCGACAATTGTTCAGCCCTAACTCCGTTGTCAGGAGCGTGCTCTGATCACGATTGAACCTCTTTTGTCAGATTTGGATAGTGGGAAACTCTGAAGGATGTATTGAACAAGTGACCAAAACCGAGGACCGAACAAAGGGTAGACCGAACGCCGAATAAGACTGCAGTTTGATGACGTCATTGGTGCCGAAGATAGTTTAGGACCGAAAGATTTATCCACCGATAATGGATCGACCGAGGACAAGAGTCCACCTTGCTCGGATCCCTCCTTGGTCCTCGGATCCTTGCACCAAGGAGATGGTTCTTTGGCCTAAGCATATGTGGACCGAGGAGATGGTTCTTTGACCCGAACATGTGTGGACCGAGGAGATTGTTTGGTGATCGAATGCTTTTATAAACAAGTGCTTGGGCCGAACAAGCCTAACCCGAATAGTCATTAACCAGACAAATTTCGATCGAACAGATTTGAACCAAGGATAAGGTTTGGTAGTGGTCGAGAATTGCGGGATTGAGTGCTTATCACGCTTAGGTAACCGAGGTAATTTACCCAAGCAATCTTCTTTGAGCTTTTTGGTTTGACATCTCTCCATTGAAATAAGGAGAAACTTGGTTGAGCACTTTGCCACGTGTCTTCTGATCATTGGTGGGTCAGAATTTTCCCACACAGTCCGGTCGTTGTGTTTGTGGGGCATCTTAGAATGCAAACCATCAAACAAGTATTCCTTCAAGCCAATTGAGTTATAACTTAATTCAGTTTCACCAAAAATATTACCCTAAAATTTATCACTCACCAAACCACTTGAGAGAAGTCAAATGCCACTAAACTACTACCCAAAGTATGACATATGGACTTTCAGATCATATCGTCTGGTCTTTTTGTTTGTGGGCATCTTGGAATGCAAACCATCAAACAATTGGATTACAACTTAAAATGTGGCTTTATGAGGTTTTTGTTTTGCTTTCCAAATTAAACTAAAAGCTTTGGACAAAAAATTTGGGAAGTCTGTAGTTCAATGGAATTATCAAAGCAAACTAAAGACATTTCCACTTGAGTCATTAAAATATATGTACGGCATCATGTGTATCAATTTTGAATGGTTTTTTATTATCTCAATTCTCGCATATGAGAATAAGATCCAAATTAATACCCACGTGGATGAACTATCAAATGAGTGTCACACTCCGACAAGAGGGATCGATCGAGCCTCGATGTGGGTGCATAGTCTACGTGGGAGTGTAGGACCATATTAAACGGAACCAAAAACCACGTGCCCTAGTGGCGTATGTTAGCATTAAGTGGATAGGTGTATTAAGCCGTTGGTATCTGCCCACGATTTCATCCGATTATTATGCTGCGTGTCATGTTTAGGTGCAAAGTTCTGACTTCTCCATTGATGGAGACTGAAAATTGGGAACTTCATGGGTTTCCAAATTGCATTAATGAATCCTAAATAGGGTGGTGTTCTTTGCATTTATATTTTACAATAATCGATAAACTATTATTTGTTACTGAGAAAAAAACGGAAGATGATTTTGGACAAATTTTGAGGTTCACTTCCAAACTCAATTTGCGCAATTTGAGCGTGATTTGCTGAGAAGCTTGTTCAGGAGTCTAACCAGATATCAAGGCAGAACCAGGAGTTATTTCTAATGGGGGTGTACTATGATTCTGTAAAGTGGGAATTGGAAACTAAAAGCTCTGAAAAGCATTTTTTTTTAAATATTACTTTTTGGTAATCATTTTCCAATTTAATACAAAAAAAAAAAAAGATACTATTGTCAACATATTACAAATTGATTGTAAATATGCTTTTAAATGACTATTAGTTTCCTCTTTTTGGCATTATGTTGAGAAATAACCATCAAATGTTAATATCTCTCCAAAAAAAAAAAAAAAAACTTGGTTGAGCTAGTGGGCGCACCTGCCCCCAAAGGGCCCCCTTTGGCTCCGCCAGTGCCAGATATTCATGCTCTCGCCAAAGTTCATAATGCTCTCTACAAATTAAGAAACTACACTCAAAATTTAGATAGGTGTGGCAAATCGTTAGTAAAATATATACGGTCAATTCAAATATTATGACCATTTATTAATCAAATCAATTTTTCAGACACAAACACGATTTGGTTGTTAATCAAGTCGTACTCTATGTGTTAGAACGATATTATTATTAAGGTAAATCATAGATAACCCCCTTGAAGTATGGAGGGTCAGCAGATAACCCTCTTATATTTTAATTATGTCAATGCGCCTCTCTTATGTTTTAAATTTTGTCAATGTATCCTACTATCATTTGCCGTCGATAAAATTTAACAAAAATTAGTGACGTGACTACGCACGTGATATCGTTAATAGACCCGTGTTGCCCAAAGTTACCGAAACCCTCGTCGGCATTATGGCTAATTAGGTAGCCATTGACTATTGGTTTTGTTTTCCAACTAAACTAGAGGACACATTGATAAAATTAAAATATAAGGAAGGTTATGTGCTGACCCCATACTTCAGGGGAATTTTCTGTGATTTACCCAAATTATTAAATGGGTCAGTTGTGCGTTGACTTGAAAACGACTTGTTTATTACACTGGTTAGATGCACAATTAAATGAAATCTATACTTGCTGACACATATTGGATCTGAATCCCATTTATGGGTCCTCGCGTTGGCTTTGCCACCTCTAAATTCGGCTTAAGCTTTTACCTATTTAACAAGTCAGTGAGCCCAACGAAGTTCTTACAAGGCGAAGCCCAACTTGCTTAAAATTAGTATTTTGGCGGCAGGCAGAGTCTATCTGACGCTTAATTAACCTTATCTTTTCAATATTTTGTGGTAGCCTAATCTTTCAATTTTAATCTTAATCTTAATCTTAATCTTTCAATTTTTATCAAAATGTAAGGGGCCTTAAAAGCGGGTAACCGAGTATCTAGAAAGTGAGTTATTAGATTAAAAAAATAATAATAATAATTAAGATTAAAAGTTTTCATGTATCTTCTTATATTAGAGAACGTAACCCTAATCAGATTAGTTGTGACATCGCATAAAATTTTATTTATTTATTTATTTTTTTTGTGGTGACATGAATAGTGTATCTTGATCATGTGTACATCCATTATCAGTTGCGAAAATACCCGTGCATGATTAATGGCTACAATTTTTGACGTTTCAAACGAAAAATCCTGCACGATGTCTCAAGGGTGAACATCAGTGGGTATAAAATGAGCATAAGAATTCCAACATAAATTCCAAAAAATTGAGTCCGTACCATCAGAAGCTGTAGTTACCCGCATCATATATAATGGCTCTTGTAAAACCATAAATCCTCCAGCAACAATAAAAAAAACTGGGTACAGGTTCCGCATGCAGGTTTCTTCTTTACGTGTGATCGTACATGGAATTTCCAGCTGGTCTTCATGTATGGCAAGACGGCAATAACGTACATATGTCTCGGTCAGCGTTAGACTCATATACTGTGATAAAATGTAAGCACAAAAAATAAAACTCACGAATTAACAACCAAGAAATGTGACATTAATTACGTGTCGTTAATGACTTTAGATTGACCTAATCAACCAGTTTTAAAAGCGGTTAGGTCACACGCGCATGGTAGGTCAAATGTGCGAGGTTGTCTACTCTTACAAACCTACTACGATAGCTTACACCGCTGGACAGTTCTTATATTCTTATCTAATCTATCAAAGAGAAACATGAAACGATCAGACCGTCACACTATGATTGATACACGCATCTCCCATGCATCCATCAATGTGTTTTCAAAATGGAAAAGGGTTCATTTCTGTCTAATTAATGCCACAAGCCAATGGTTCATCAATGCTACGATGGGTTGCTTCGTGTATTTAAATGCACCTCGGAATTTTTTCACTGACAAATGGGTGTTTTCGTGTGGTAAAGGTGCCTAATTGCATCCAAAAACCATAAGATAGTTTTGTCATATTTCATACGACATTATTGAAAAATGCATTTTTTTTAAAGAAAAAAAGAAAAAAATGGTGGCATGTTTTTCAGAATTTATTGTTTCGACTCTTTCCAACTATCGTTACTTGTGTGGGTATGAAGCGTTTTACATGGTCCATTAGGAGATTTGCCTGGACTTAAATCCGGCAAGAGTAAAACTTGAGATACACTGGCCTAATAGTAAATGCCAAAAAAAAAAAAAAAAAAAAAAAAGGAGGGGGAAGCAAAATTATTTGCAAATATATCGCTTTCAGTGATTTGTTTCTTGGATATTAAAAAACGATTGAAAACAGAAACCCAAAAGATCATTTTAATGTTCTAAATAACACTGTGTTCAAGAAATTTTCAAGAACTCGTTACCTAACAAAAGGTTTTGCCCAATTTTTGAGAAATTTTTTTGAACATCAATCATTTTTGGAAAGGACAAAAAATCACGTTTTGAACATCTACCAAGTGGGACAAGGAAGCTAACACTCGTTTTCTCTACCAAAAACCTAGTTTGGTGTTGAAAAACATCACGTTTTCTAACTCTACCTAATACTACTTTCGAAAACAATAGTCCACCTAATACTTAGAGTTTATCTTTCTACTTCAATTATAAGAAAAGATAAAAGAAAATAAAGTCTTTTCCTTTTGTTGAGAAGGTTTGCACGTTCTTTGTTGAGTGGGTTGGTGAAGGGAATTCTACACCAACCACAACGAAAAGTTGCTTTATCCTATGAAAATTCTCAATATGCTATATATCGAAATTGATGCAGACCGTTTCAGAGTCGCATGATTGGGAGTTATGCGTGACAAATACAAGCGTACACGTGAAAGCCACATACGATTTACAACGGTGCAATTTATCTCGGATGATCTACACTTGATCATTTCCTTGGATATATATATATAAATACACACACTTTGGTGGCCTAATCTTTTTTTTTTTTTTTTCCTTTCAATTATTGCTATTTTTTTAACTACGTACCTCATGATGTAATTGCACACATGGATTGACAAAAATGTATAAGAACACCAAAGCACCACCAAGTCAGCCGTATTGAGCGTGCGATGCATTAATAAAGATGTTTGAAATCCTATTGATTAAGTCATTCTTCACCAGATCCAATAATGGCCACAAAAAAAAAGGTTGTATAAGTACATATATGATAATACCCATTCAAATTGGGGATTTTTTTTTTCATTGTTCTTTCGAGGCTGTTTGGTGATCACGAGACCAATTCTATGCAAAATCTTTCCCGTTTGGGAATATTGTTTTGGAAATTGTGAAATCACGATAACAAATTTCAATTTTTTTCTTTTTTAATTTGGTCATAAAGTTTAAGTCTAAAGTATTAATTGGGTCATAGTAGTCCCTAAAACGGTATGCAATGGCACAAAGCTAGGCCTCATTTCCATTCAATTCTCCACCAAAATTAAAAAAAAAAAAAACTTTAGTTTCCCCAACCCACACCTAAATTAGTTTAAAAAACACACGAACAATTAGATCGATCATATTCGACATTCTGAGGTCATAGAGTCCGATTCTATGTCCATACGGGACCATACACCAAAAAAAAAAAAAAAAAAAAAAAGAAAAAGGGAGGGGGGGGGGGGGGGGGAAGGAGTAAAAAAACACGTGTGGGGTGAGGGATGCTTCAATTCATAAGGGCATCAATCGCCGTGGCGTCAATGGACCTGAAGTGGACTAATTTAATACATGGAAAATTAGAAGAGAATCCTAAACAACCGATATATTAAGCAATAATAGAAACTAAAATCATTTTGAGGGCGTACGTATATATAATGCCTCTCACGTAGAAATTTGAGTTGGTGTCATGGTTCATCTAATCACACCATTATTCAAGTCTAATTGAATCTACTTGGCCGGAATGCTTGCTGCCAGCCTGCCACCTACCGCATAGAGAGGGTGGTAGCTGGTGGAGGTGGTGCGCCCCTGCAGCCAATTTGTTAGATCACCAAACACTAAATGTTTTTTGGTTAATATATATAGTCATACAAATTAATGGTCTTCCCTTCATACGACTTTTGTGGGCGTTTTCATCACTAATTTCAATACTTTTGGACAAAGCAATGATAAATACATAAATAGTGTACTTTTTTAAAATATTTTTTTATTTCATCTATATCTTGTGCCTAACCAATGGGGATTCCCATTTGTTATAAAAAAATGCTAGGATCAATGGTTGTAATGTTGCATCACCAGAGAGGTACGTTTTACCTTTGCCATAAGCAGAAGTAGATATGTGTGGGTCTATGCAAAACCAATTTTATTTATTTATTTATTTAATTTTCTTTTGGGGTGGAGGGGTCTATAGATACCTAGCTAGGCACACAAATACATATATGTCCTTTGTTTTCAAAATATTTTATAAAATTTTCAATTAGTAAAGAAAATTATGGTGTTTGTAAGAAAGTTCTTCAAATTTTATAAGGGTTTGTTTCTTGAATGTGGAGAAAACAAAAAGAAAAGAAATGAATTGAAGAGTTGAATTCTACATTTTGTTTGGCATTAATTTTATATATGTAAGTGGGGTGGAAGGTTTTCCACTATATGTGGATCGAGAATGAGGTGATATCAAGCATAATCAATCACCACCGACACCGACCTTAATTGTGTGATGTGGTACTCATAAATTTCGCAATTCCAACAAGCATTACTTTGCTAGAAAAATAAAAAAAAAAATATCCATGCATGGTTTGATCAAAGTTCTAAAAAATTATTATTATAGAAAATCATAATTGTGCACAAACCCTCATGTTGGATCTGGATCAAACCCCTCAACTTGATTCCATGCTAGACTTTTTTCGCAATTATTTCTCATAAAACGTCTTTGATTGCTTCTTCATTTGCTTGTCGCTATCTATTTTGGGTGGCAATTAAAGCCAGCATCAAAGACATCATGCGGTCATGCCCATCTCTATAGCTTTCTTTCAATATATCATTCTCAGCTTCTATCTGGATAACTTCAGCTGGGACTAGTCCTCACTTTGTCCCGTCCACTGATTTTGTCTTTAATTTGGTCCTCTATCTCCTAATTAGGAGCTTCTTATGATTTGGCTATGTGCATCTGAGCGACCAATTAGTAAGTTTAGTGTAATTTTGCCGCATAAAACCGGCATTGCACATTAATCTAAGAACCTTAAACATTTGTAACGTGCCTATTAGTATTATGTGATACTTCATCATCTTTATTCAATCATACTAGATGTGTGATCCAATGATTTCCCTCTTCCTCTTTAATCTTTACCCAAGAAAAAAGAATTCAATTAGAATTTCGAAAATGCCAATCCCCCCACCTCCTTCCCCCCGCGGGGCCCCCCCAATAACTTTGCATTCACCTCGAAGGAGTGCCAGCTTGCACATTAAAATGTGGTGTTCTTGTTTTGTTTCTATTTTTTTTTTTTCAAAAAAAAATTATAAACTATGTGACAACATCTTGTTAGAAGCATAGGCTATCTATGTGTCATACTCCATAGTCTATATATATATATATAGGGGAGGGATTTGTTAACATATGGGGTAAAACTTTTATTTTTACATCCGTCAATCATTTTGTAAGATTTATATTTTCTCAATCCAACCACTAGATTAGACATTTTCTTCATACACGCTATGTATGCTGAATTTCAAGTTAATCGAATACTAAAAATTATGTCATCCATATAGTGTCATAGATTGTAGTTCTATTTATTTTTAAAAATAAATTTAGAGATCAAATACTTTCCAATATTCAATTAATTTGAAAATTAGTATGCATGATATGTATGACATGTATGAATAGAGTTAATAAGATGTTGAAAGTATGATAATATTCAGTGTTGACTTGATATAAGATACCAAGATGGCAAGAAATTAATTAGCATTGAGTAAACCATATTCAAACAATCTTCTTTGATCCTAGCAACCATAAATAAAAATAAATAAAAAATCCTCTTTAAGAGAAACGTGGGTTGTTTTATTAATTGGATTAGTTGTTACATTTTAAAAAGTATACAGTACTAATAAATTAATAATGTTGTACTCCCTCTGTTCCTAAATAAGTGTCCTATTTTTTTTTTTGGGATGTTTTAAAATAATTGTCCTATTTCAAAAGTCAATGGTCATTTTTGATTCATTTCCTAAAATACCCTTAAAAAGGTTCTTATTTTTTTAATGTTTTACAGGGCAAAATTGGAATTTCAAAACATATGCGTTGATGTGAAAGCATTTAATAGTGTTTTCTTAAACAATATGTTTTTTCAAAAGGAACACTTAATTTGGAACAGAGGGAGTACCAATTACGATAGATAAAGAATTAATTATCGCTACTAACAAAACTTCCATCTTGGTTGTTTTCACTAATTTAATATTAGGTGTTTAGTTCAAATATATAATTGAGGGTTAAATTCGACTTAAAAAAAGTCAGGCAATTTACAGAAAGTTAATTGCCAAAATAATGGCAATTTTAATACTTCTAATAATTGAACTGAAAGTTTTGAGAAAAATGCAGGCTGAATAAACTGGCAACAGATAGGGACTACATAGAGAATACATAAATACACACTTATACAAAATATTTAAAAGGAAAAAAAAAAAAAAACAGTGTACATTTGTTGTACCTACTACAAATGTAAGAATATTGATTATAGGGACATTCTGGCGTATTGTATTTGTTGTAAGGAGTTTTCAGTAATTTAACACCCACAGTTTTCTGGTCAGAAAATTGGGAAATGACGTGGGCGCTCGTGACCATACACCATACACCACACACACACCAACCACCACGTCCTATTTGACGGGTAAATACACCAACATGCACCTCTCATGCCCAATTGGCATCCCACGTGGCATCATCACACCCCTTGGATTTCATGCAGATCACACGGCCACCATCTGCCTTCAACTAACACCCCCAGCTCCTCACCCAACACTCTTTGGGACGCTGTCTCTATATAACAAACCGTAACGGGTGAGCCGACCTCAGGAAAATCCAGGTGCTCCCCCTAATTTTCCTACCCTTTTTTTTTTGTCCATTGTAATTTTCCCACAAGCCAAACGGGTTTCTTGGTTAATTCCCCTGCTGTCCTCTTTTGCCTCACAGTTCCCATACGTTTCTGAACCTTTTCGTAACGCTCTTCTTCTGCTTTTTTGGGCATTATAAATTTTGGTGGCACCGTTAGTCTATCAATATTATCCGTCAGCCAGTGTTTTTGGATATGGAGCACGCTGATGAGAACGGCAATGGCGGTGCGGCGATCGGGAGTTTGTGCATCAAGAATGATCCCTTGAATTGGGTATCGGCGGCGGAGTCGATGATGGGCAGTCATTTGGAGGAAGTGAAGCGGATGGTGGGCGAATTCCGGAAGCCGGTGGTGAAACTCGGCGGCGAGAGCCTCACCATATCTCAGGTGGCGGGTGTGGCGGCTGCAGGACAAGGCGGGGTGGTGGTGGAGCTGTGTGAGTCAGCCAGGGCTGGGGTGAAGGCCAGCAGTGACTGGGTGATGGAAAGCATGGACAAAGGGACAGATAGTTATGGGGTCACAACTGGGTTTGGAGCAACTTCACATAGGAGGACCAATAAAGGAGCTGCCCTTCAAAAGGAGCTGATTAGGTAATTACTTCCTTTGGTTAATTAATTCTCTCATGTTTTAAGAAATCAAGATTAGTGAAATCTTAATCGTGTGGTTAAATGGAATTTTGTTTGGGTATAATTCTATGAGTCGGTGAGTTGGTGGTTAACATTTATGTAGAGATCTGTCTTATGTTCATATATTAAATATATTTATATATGGAATATGCTTTTTATATTTCTTAACAGAGATAAGGAGGTAGGGTCCAAAGCTGGGTGAAGCTTAGAATTCGGGATGTGTGTAGTGTAATTTGTGTGCAACTGGTCTTGTGGAAAAATCCACGTAGGCCATGGTTAGACATTCGAGGTGTTTTTAGGTGTATTTTTTTGTCATAAAAAATAATTATTTTTACTTGCAATCCGTAGGAGTGTCCTACATTTTTTTTTTTTTTTGTTGTTGTTCTTTTCCGTTTTTTTGGACTGATAAAGCAGAGTATATGAAGTCCATAAAAGTTTCACTTTGTCTCTTCTTCTTTTTCTTTTTCTTGTATTTTTTATTTTTATTTTTAATTTTAAAACTAAACGATAAGAATTCACGCACACACGTACATAGAAGAATCAAACCTAAGACCTCCTCGAAACTCCACACTCCTTTGAGATGGAACGTACCACGCGGTCTTGTAAATCATTGCCGTCTCTTCTCTTTTTGAATCATTTAAAACCAAATTGGCAAATTTCCAGATTGCCACTGAGCATAATTTATTTATTTATTATTATTTAAGTTCAACATAATAATTTTGGTGGGGTCCCCAAGTAATACTAACTACTAAGAGTTAAGACTTACGTTGGTCATTCATGTTCTCAATGAATTTGCCAAGCCTACCAAATTCAAGTGGCTGCCACTACAAACATGGGCATCAGTCTGAATCTGTCTCATTTGACTCTTTTTCTGGCCTTTTACCTCCTTTGTTAAAGGAAAATGGTAGGCAGGCTGTCTTAATATTCATAAGTACACGTGTCAGTAATGACTTTTATTTATTTATTTTTTTGGGCCTTTTCCTCTTTTGTTAAAGGAAAATGGTATGCAGGCTGTCCTAATATTTATAAGTACACGTCTCATGAATGACTTTTAATTTTTTTGGCCTTTTTCTCTTTTGTTAAAGGAGAATGGTAGACGGGGTGTCCTAAATCCTACTCCGTAATATTGATCAGTATACGTGTCATGACTTGACTTCCCAACTCGCGGAAAATCCAGACTCTCTAGCCATAGATTTCTTATCGTGGATGCTACATACACGAAGTAATTATTACTAAGTCTTAGTTAATTTAATTTTCGTTCCAAATTAGTTTTGGCCAGTTAGTTATAGACGGTATATTTAAAATCAATAGTATCTCCATACTCCCTCCCTTCCTATATTATTAGCTTTTTTTTTTTTTCTTTTTTTGATGTTTCAAAATTATTATTATATTCTAAAAGTCAATAATTCTTTTTATTACATTTTCTAAAATACACATTAAAAAGGTATTCTATATTTTTTCCAATATCTGTATACTTGAGAGTAAAATTGAAATATTAAAATATATGTGTTGATGCGAAAGCATTTAATACGATTTTCTAAAAAAGAATGTTTTTTCAAAGGAGATAGTGGAGACAGTTAATTAGGAAGGGTGAGAATATGAGTTTTGCTAATTGCTACCATTAACTTTGAACCATTGTGTTAATTGGTGCGTGTCATGCATGTGCGTGTGGGTGCTACGTGTTGATCCCACATGTAAGTGTCTGAAATGCATCAATTAGTGCGATGGTTCAAAACCGTGGTGACTGATGATAGACTCACCTGTATCTATATAAACATACACCAATTAGTACGACGGTTCAGAACCGTCACAAGTCGCAATTGATGAATAAACTTTCTCATTTCTACATATATTGATGTTTAAAAACCATCTGAACTGTCAACGAGAATGCTGCAATTCTTATTACCTAAAATTTACACTATTTAATGTGATGGTTAATGCGACGGCACCACATTAGCACAAAAATTCCAAAAATGCGTAGAATCATGGTATGAGATTTTCATTATGTTGTGGTAATGTCATGTCAGTCGCCATAAGTATTATGCTGATGTGATAATATCACATCAATGTGACATTTGGCGGCTAATTTGTTTTGATAACATAGGTAGCAAGAGTTCCACTTCCTTCTAGTTACATTAGTGAATTCTACTGATGTGAAACATTTGTTGCACCAGATTCTTGAATGCTGGAATCTTTGGCAATGGAACAGAATCTTGTCACACATTGCCTCACTCTGCAACAAGGGCTGCAATGCTTGTGAGGATCAACACTCTCCTCCAAGGATACTCAGGCATTAGATTTGAGATCATGGAAACCATCACAAAGCTACTCAATCATAACATCACTCCATGCTTGCCACTGCGTGGCACCATCACTGCCTCCGGCGACCTAGTCCCTTTATCATACATTGCAGGGCTCTTGACTGGCCGGCCTAACGCCAAGGCTGTGGGACCTAAGGAGAATCCCTCAATGCTGAAGAAGCCTTCCACCTTGCTGGCATCAATGGCGGCTTCTTTGAGTTGCAGCCTAAGGAGGGTCTTGCACTTGTTAATGGTACAGCAGTGGGGTCTGGCTTGGCTTCCATTGTTCTTTTTGAGGCCAACATCCTTGCTGTTTTATCGGAAGTTATGTCAGCCATTTTCGCTGAAGTTATGCAAGGAAAACCAGAGTTTACTGATCATTTGACCCACAAATTGAAGCATCACCCTGGCCAAATAGAAGCTGCAGCTATAATGGAACACATTTTGGATGGAAGCTCTTATGTTAAAGAAGCTCAAAAGCTACACGAAATGGATCCCTTACAAAAGCCAAAGCAGGATCGATATGCTCTTCGAACTTCACCACAGTGGCTGGGTCCTCTGATTGAAGTGATCAGATCATCGACAAAGTCTATTGAGAGGGAGATCAATTCAGTGAACGATAACCCATTGATCGATGTGTCAAGGAACAAGGCCCTACACGGTGGGAATTTCCAGGGTACCCCAATTGGTGTCTCCATGGATAACACCAGATTGGCGATAGCCTCTATTGGGAAACTCATGTTTGCTCAATTCTCCGAGCTAGTAAACGATTTCTACAACAATGGTTTACCTTCAAATCTCTCAGGGGGGAGGAATCCAAGCTTGGATTACGGGTTTAAGGGTGCAGAGATAGCAATGGCAGCCTATTGCTCTGAGCTCCAATTCCTTGCCAATCCTGTCACAAATCATGTCCAAAGTGCTGAGCAACACAACCAAGATGTGAACTCATTGGGATTGATCTCTTCTAGGAAAACAGCCGAGGCAGTCGACATCTTGAAGCTCATGTCTTCAACCTTCTTGGTTGCACTTTGCCAAGCTATTGACTTGAGGCATTTGGAAGAGAATTTAAGGAACACAGTCAAGAACATAGTGAGCTTAGTAGCCAAAAAAGTTCTGACCATAGGTGTCAATGGGCAGCTTCATCCTTCCAGATTCTGCGAAAAGGATTTGCTTAAAGTGGTTGACCGTGAGCATGTCTTTGCCTACATCGATGATCCTTGCAGTGCAACTTACCCACTGATGCAAAAACTAAGGCAAGTCCTTGTGGATCATGCAATGCTCAACAGCGATGACTTGAAGAATTCGAATGCTTCAATCTTTCTGAAGATTGGAGCTTTTGAGGAGGAACTGAAGACCCTTTTGCCTAAAGAAGTTGAGATTGCAAGGTGTGCTTTCGAGAGTGGAAATTTGGAAATTCCCAACAGGATCAAGGAGTGCAGGTCTTATCCACTCTATAAGTTTGTGAGGGAAGAGTTGGGGGCTGGGTATCTAACAGGAGAAAAGGTTACATCACCAGGAGAGGAATTCGACAAGGTGTTTTCGGCGATTTGTGAAGGGAAAATGATTGATCCACTGCTCGAATGTCTCAAGGAATGGAATGGAACTCCTCTTCCAATCTGTTAAAACCCTGTCCTGCTCTGGAAACGCCAATGTTCCCAGTATGTTGTTGTTGTTCTGTCAGAAAAACTTGTGTTCAGAATATAGCGGGAAAACTCACCTTTCTTTTGTTCTGGCTATTTACTTCATTTCATTTGAATGCTTTTTTTCATTTTATTTTTTTCCTACCTTTGGTTATTCAATAATGTTGAGTATAGCAAGAAATGTAATTCAGTGATTAGCTCTGTTTTGTGTCACAAAATGAAGATTTCACCCCTCCCCCCTTTATCCCAATGGCCAAGCTGAAATCCAGCTCAGTTTTTAAACTTTCATGTCAACGACTCAGCTTGGCATACAAGCATATAATGAATGGATACTAAACCTATTCGACTAAATATACATTCCAAAGTAAATCAAGCACCATGATAGGCAAAGGTCCATATATAGGAAGGTTAATGCCATCTGCAAGTCAAAATTTGCTCTAACCAATGCAAGTATAGCATATTTTGTTGATTTATCCTGAGCTCTCGATAACTTCCTGTTACACACAAAGTGTCCTGTCTTGAGCTATTGTACGGGTTGACACCCAAAAAAAAAAAAAAAAAAAAAAAAAAAATTGAAGTTATGAATTGTAATGATAATATTCATGCAAGTAAACTCACATTCATATTTAAAGGCAACCGTAACAGTAAATCAAGCAGCTAATTAAGTAACTCCACCCCAAAAGACCTTCCAAGCAACCAAAATAAACATTCGACTTTAACAAGTGATGTCAAACCAAAATTCTGCCAATGAAAAAAAAGAAAAGAAAAGAAAAGAGGGGGGCAAATAATTACATATCAATACAAATGACTACTAACTTTGTAGTATATGACCACTAACTTGTATGGAAATGTAATTATTTACCTTTCCGCTTGAAAAATATACCATCACAGATCTTCAATATCTTCATCAGAGCTCGAGGTTTTGGTGAGAAGATACAAGACAATTTTCTTATCATATTACAATTATTATTATTATTGGTTCTAACAATTTTCTTGTTAATCAAACAAAGAAAGCAATAAAAGGGAAAGCAGAAAACTCCCTCACGATCTTACTGGAGATTTAAGAGCCATTTCAATGAAAAATCAATAGTTAATGCCACGCTCAGAAATGAAGCCTCTAGCAGCAGTACTTACGTTCTTAATGATAGGACATAATTTAGGGGTTGAATATCTAAGGCTTTCTGCTCCAGTTCTTCAATGAGGCAAAAGATAATTTAAAAAAAAAATTAAATTAAATTAAAACTAAAAATGAACTTTTACATTAAAAATTTAGAACTACAAAAAAGCATTCAACCATGTACAGCTGCAAATTCCTCCCAAAGTCGGCATTTCATTTTCTGCCCTCTCCAGATAGTAAAAGTTACAATGACCCGCATGGTGGCACAGAATTAAACAATGTGCAGTACCTTACAATATTTACTACCGGTCAGTCATCATCTGATAAATAAACCACGTCAGAGGCTACATCTACAGGGGCTGAATTAACCTGTGTGCTTCCTGGCGTTCCAAATTCAGCCAGGTCCACCAAACCAAAGTTTGAACTGTTTGGCAGCTTTGCACCAGGGCGATTGTCAATGTCCATGAGCAACTCCAGTGCAGAAAGAGAAGAGGTAGGGAGAACTGGCAAGCCTCCTGCACTTTCAGGCTGGGGTGCCCTATTATAAGGACCAGATTCATAAATAGGTGGTGGCTGTGGACGGGCTGGAAGTTGATGAAGTGAAAGAGTGGTGGCAGGGGCATTAGTAGGTGCCAGCTGACTTGGCATCCCACGTGGAAGGGATGAAAGAGTGGCAGCAGACAAGGACGTGGAAGGTCTGAATGGTTGAAGGTGGGGTGCCGGAGCACGAATTTCGCTGCCAACTTGGAGATTTCCGGTGGAAGGGGTGATGGGGCTTATGTGCGGGGGTCTAGTTGGAATGCTTGAGAGAAGTGCCGGGGAATGGCGAAAAACCGGCACAGGTGGGACAGCAGTCCACAAACTGCCTGCAGGTAGGCCAACTGAAGACTGACCGCCAACAGGATGAGCTCTAGGCGGGACAGCAATTGGTGGATTTGCTGCAGGTGGGCCAACTGAAGGAGGAACACCCACAATGGGAGGTCTAGATGGGGCAGCAGTCTGCACACTGGGTGCAGGTAGGGTAACTGAAGACAGGCCAGCAACAAGCAGAGGTCTTTGTGCAGATTCCTGTGATGACAGCTGAACCAAATGCTGTGTAAAACTGGAAGGCACATCTGCAAGGAAAAATAGGTGGTTAAAAGAACACCGACAAGCATACAGGTAAATCCAAGACGCCCGCATGCGAGTCATGACATGTGCATAAATATTTAAGCAAATAACAATCTGATCTGATATGTTTTATTGCATCTAACATAATCAACTTGAAGGTGCTAGCTAGCCTGCTGATGAAGTGTAGGTGGTTGTACCAGAGACCATGGATGGAATCCCACCTTCATTTGGGTTGAGAAAGTTTAGGAGTTTGTGGGAGGACTAACCCAGTTTTGTAGTCCATAAGCCTGAGTGGGCTGTCCCGAGGACCAAAGGAAGAGTAAATAAAAACAAAAACATTAGCATTACTCCATAGTGTACTTGCATCGCACTTGGAGCTGGCAAACTATGGCCAACAAGGCAACAACTCACCAGAATAAACGAAGTCTATTTGGTTGTTTTTTCTTTACCCCGTGTCAATTTTGGGTTACCCAATTACAATGCAATGTAAACAAAATTGGGCCAGGTTAGGTGGTTAGGCTCCTGGAACCACCACACGAATACAACAAGATAGTATTAATTAAGTACCTTTTAAAAATCCTCCCTATATATAAATATATATATTTTTTTATCACAATAATTGATATAATTTATAAAATAATTGTAAGTATAGACAGGTTGACTCAATAACATATGGATCTAGTTCAGGTCTGTTTCTAAACATACTGTAAACGGTCTGGATTTAAACCAGCAAATTTTGACCTGGACTAGACCTAGCCAAACCTTGCCCAGCCCTTAGTCACACATTGCAGTCACTGGGTCCTGGATTCAGTATATCTAAATTAATATTACTATATCAGAAAAAGAGGTGATCTCACTTAATTTCAAAAAAGGTGTACGAGAAAAAAAAAGAGGAAGGAAAAAGTGGAAAACCTAGGAGGCAAACACCAAGTGGATGCAGGAATCAGATGCATGTTGTATTCAGCAATTGCTCATGCAATGGGACACAACTGTAACAATTAAGAATGAGATCCAAAGAATGATAAAGACTACAGCAAGAAAACAGAAATCTCAATCTATTTATCTCTGTCTAAATAGAAATATTAAAGAGCTATAATCTGCGGACTCAGACATGACTATTGCATTCCAACAAATAGGTTCCATAATAATTAAAAAAGATGCACATCCTTCAAGTAAATAAATGTCGATTTTTTTTTCGAGGTTAAAAATGATGCTGGAAACAGATCAACAAGGATGTTTTGACGAGTTTCCAACAGCCCTTTCGAGAAGAAGTACCCTGCATATATCATAGATCAAAGTGGTCATTTCTGTAGGTGCCTAAGTTGGTTGTCCAATGAGTATGGTGTACACAAGCTTCCAACACACCAAGTGCCAATGGCCTGAGAAGTGCCATGCATACACCATCTTTTAAAAGTTGCATCTTTTGCTAAAGACTGCATTATTCAATAATCTGATTTTCTATTAGAAATATATGGGGAATTGTATATTGTAACTTTGTAAGCAGCATCCTAAGTTGAAGGTTGAAAAAATAAAATTCTGTGACTGGGCAAATAACAACTTAGACAAGATATAAATTATTGGTTTTTGACATAACAATTTTAGGTAATCACACCAAATTTTTTAAAGTTGTAACTGACCTCTATTTTGAGCATTGTTAGTCTCTAGTATGAAACAATAACATTTTTAAAAACTGTCCTCAGACAAGTTACATACCTTGCTGCATTCCCGGGGCTGCAGATGCCTTGAGTTCCACGCATTTAGACCTGAAAGCCTCGGCCAACAACTTGTTCATGAAAACTTTGTTGCGATTTGTATCCAGCTCATTCTTTCTAAGCTGAAATGCAGCCTCAACATCATGAAGTTTAGCCTCATACTTCCTATGAATTTGAGCAACAATCTCCTCTATTTCCTTTTCACACTCGGATTTAAGGCTCAGCTTCTGCTTAAACAAAAATAGTTTTCAGCATTAACAAACAATGACTAAGGTTAAATTCTTGTAAGGAAGAGCAACTACAGAAACCAGAAACCAACCGTATCTTCATGGATCTTCATGGTTTGGTCCATCTCTTTACGTATTCGTTCCAATTCATTTTGAAGTGGGTCAGGATGCATATGCAAAGGCATCCGGGATGCCACGGTGGATGCAGTTTGTATTGGACGGTTATTGAAGTCCGAAACAATGGGCATAGTTCTTGTATCTGAAAGACGTGACTCAAATCCACCAACAGGAGTATCAATCTGAGGATTCAGCTGGACACGTGTCAGAGGTTGTGAAAGAGCTTGATTCGGAACCTCAGCTAGGTTATCTGCCAGCGGGGTTGGAGTCTGAGCATTTTGGGAAGAGATATGCCCTTCACTATTTGACTGATGATCAATTCCACTAGCTGAAGGTAAATCAGGTAGACTGTGGTCAGAAGAAGGTAAATCTGGACATTGTGATACCTCCAGTTGCACAGCAGGCTCTATGATCAGTGCTTCATGATTAGATTGACTAGATGCAAATTCAGAATCTGAAGGTAGACCAAGTTGATTTTGGGAAGAGGTGTGCCTTTCATTGCTACACTGATGTTCACTTCCACTAGCCACGGCTACAGGTTGATCACAGCCATCAGAAGGTAAGTCTGCAGATAGTGACAGCTGTGAGTGCATAACAGGCTCTATGACCGGTGCTTCATGATTGGATTGATCAGTTGGTACAGCATCACCTAGATGTGATGGCGTAAATTCAACTTGTGGAGGATTCTGCTTTTCACTACTCTCTTGAGGCAAATCAGTAGACTGTTGCACCTGCAATTGCACAACACGCTCTATAACTGATTCATGATTAGACTGCACAACAGGCTGTATAACTGGTGCTTCATGATTGGAGTGGTCAGACGCTACAGCATCAACTGGATGCAATATTAGAACTTCAACTTCTTGCAAAGTATTTTGCTTTTCATTTGCTGGTACATCATCATCTTGCATTCGAGTAGATGAGGCCAGATGAGAACATTTATCTTGGAGTGCCTACCCAGGTAAAGAATCATTAGTAAGAATCTGGGCATCTAAATCAGTTATGTTTCTACCTCCTTTGACAGATATTCTAGAGGAAAAATACATCCAGTCAAAATCTGAATGGCATCTCCCACTATATGAACGGGGCATCTAGACATAATAATATCACAAGACAGTCAACCAGCAACATAGTTATGTACACATGTCCCATGAGTGGAGGTGGGACTAATCCTTTGGAATGGTCAAATATCAGTAAGATGATCAAATCAAACCCAAACCAACTAAATTATCAAGATAGAAAATTTATATACCTGATTCAATGGCAGTGGATCTTCTTGAGCCAGAACAATGGCTGGTTGCAACAAAGGTGACTGTTACTGGTAATAGCACCGGGGAAAGTATGCCTCCATTGATGGAACTACCTCCTCCATCATGCTGGTTAACCCCAGGACTGTTTGGTCTATCAAAGGCCATGGCATCCACTCCATCATTCTCTCTATTGGATGGACCATGCCCAACCACTTCATCAGGAGCCGTTTCAGGCACTTCAAACGGAACCTCTCCATCTGTGCTTAATATCAATCTATCAGGAATCTGTTCCTCAGAAGACAGAGGACATGCAGAAACAAAATTTTTGGGACTATCACTGGAACTTGCTGCCCTGTTGTGCTGCTCAAATCCAGTAACTAATACT
This sequence comes from Liquidambar formosana, assembly GCA_039720395.1. NCBI lineage: Eukaryota > Viridiplantae > Streptophyta > Magnoliopsida > Saxifragales > Altingiaceae > Liquidambar > Liquidambar formosana. The sequence continues at coordinate 32,228,892 of CM077827.1, read as the reverse complement.
CTCTCTGAGGACCTGGTATCAAGGTGACTAATCACACTGGTGGATCTCATTGGAAGAGTAACAGTCTTAATAAGGCCACTACACGGTGCAGTTTCACTGGAAATAGTTTCAGAAATTCTAGAGAGTCCCACTCCACCCCCTGGCTTGCTATGTACATTCCTACTCTGCTCTTTTGAAAGATGAACAGACACAGAGGCAACATTACTGGAACCATCATGAGTTCTAACTTGTTCAGTAGTCTGCTCTTGTTCTGGTGCCCAGGACTTCACTTCTTCCAAACAACAAGCCTTCCTCTCATTCTCCTTATTCCTTGCAGCCGAATACATTGCCTTAAGATTTTCGAGGCGTATGTTCATCTGGCATTTGTGTTCTTCCAACTTCTTTGCAAATGTGTCATCCAAAATTTTCAGCCTATCTATTCTTGATGGATTATGACTATGAACAGAGCGGACAACAGCCAATTCCACTTGGTGTTCTTTCTCCAGTCGTGCTTTTTCTTCTTCACAATTTCTGATGAATTCCTGCATTTCCTCCTGCTGCTTTCGAAGGAGGTTTAACATCCTCTTTCGGCATTTCTTCTTTATTTGTTTAATAGTGATTGATTTCTCTGCCTTTCTAAATTCAGATGCCTGTCCCTGCTGGGAGAGGACCTGTTTATCACAACACTCTAGACTAAGTAATCTCTCTTCAACCTCAAGTTTCACTTTCTGCTGGCAAGATGTAGTTGACTGTGAACCCCCTGCATGCAAAAAGTCTTTCGAAGTATCTTTAGTTGCTGATACAGGATTTAATGGAGAACCTGTTACCTCCAAGAACATTTCCTGCAGTGACGACAACTTTGAATAGACATAGTCTACTGCTTCTTCCTCGCAACCAAAATTCAAATGATGTTTTGCGAGTGCAAGCGATTCCTTGTGATCAATTTTGTGTTTCAGCAAAGAAGCTGCAATCCAACACTAGAATTTGCAAGTACATCAGTAAATTGGATGTTTAGAAATGATATTCCATTCAAGTAGTTTTATACATGTGAGTGTGTTTGTGAAATTGACTAAAACGAATGGATGCAAGTTCGGCAAACAAATAAAACCAATGTAAGTACATGCTAACAAAAAAAAAAAAAAAACTACATTCCTTGTGAATAAAATTACATACTTTCAAAAACTCAATTCAATTTGAAAAAACTTGTAACTAACTACATTCCTTGTGAATAACTAAATGACATACTTCAAAAACTCAATTCAATTAGAAATATTTTGTAACACTGTTGATAATATTGCAATGATTTTAACACAACCACACACACTAGTCAGTCTGCATGCATTGCACATATATCTAAATGGTGCCAGTATAAAATGGAGATATAAATTTTAACTATTATTTTATGCCTCAATTTAATCTAAGTATAGTGGTACCTTTACAAATTATTGAATCTCTATTATATAGATCTGTCATATATTTGATACACAATATGTTATATACAATAGTATACATTATACAGGGAAAAGTGCTGCATACCGACTTTTTCTTAAAATAAATTAAATGATACATGTAATTTAGATTATACATGGACAACAACAGTTTTATTCAGCCTTTGAGGAAAAATTAATTTTAAGCATTTTTTTTCAATAAATTTTCCATACAACTAGTTTGGAAAAGCTTTGAGATTAGAAGAAACCATTTAAAGGCTCTCTCTTTTGTTTTGTTTTTTTTTTTTTTTGAAAAAAAAAATCACTATCATACTCAAAATCTGGGATCATTTATATGTCCTTCATATTTAAAGGGAGTGTAAATATTATACTCTATTGAACAGCTAAAGGCAAGGGTATAATTCACCATAGAAAACAACTATTACAAACTTAAAACTTGTAACATGGAAGTAAAAGATATGGTGACACATTACACATATTATAATTTATAACTTATAAATATAAAATGCAAGTACAAAGTTTAATTTGTGAAACTACATGTTCCTTTTTCAGTGTTTAATTTGTGAAACTACATGTTCCTTTTTCAGTGTAACATTAAAAAAATTGAATACTGAATACTGAAGTTTCAAAGTAAAGTAATACTACAGGTTAGTATTATATTTCAAATGCATTTAAAATGTTTTTTTTTTTTTTTTGAAAATATTTCTTACAATAATGACTATTTCTTATCATAAGTTATACAATACAATACATGATGCAAGAAACACAATTATAAATACTTAAAGCAATACATGACTTGGAATCTATCAAACTGAAGATCTAACCTTCCCACATTTGAAGACAAGACTACTGTTTAACACCTTAGTACGCAATACCCACTCTTACAATAATCTATAAGTCATAGATATATTATCATCAAGGTAAAGCCAGTTTACAATGATTACATGTAGGAAACCTTTTATTTTATTTTTTATAAATAAAGATTTTATTGAGAGAAAAAGAAAAAGGCCTTAGGCCAGTATACAACCTCTATACCAAAAAACAAAAAAACAAAAAAACAATGGTCAACCTCCAAAAGAACAATTCTATAAACTCCAAACCAAAGATACATGGTCCTGAGAAGGAGCTTCATCTCATTACAATGTAAGCAGTTCTTATTGCATCGGCCCAAAACCTCATTAATTGATCTTGACGGTGCTTCGTCTATCAATTGGATCCTTCATCCATAGAATTAAGTATCTAAATAAAAAGAATTCATTAAATTTATCGAACTAACTTCTCATTGATGTATTGTTTCGTTGAGATCCAATCCAAATCATGATGTCATTTCCTTTAAAAAATTCTTCTATTTCTTTCTTACCACACCACCTACAAAAGACAAAGTGATGCTACCCCATATTACCTTCCTCTAACAATCTCCCGCTTGGAATCTCCAACCACAAAAAAGATCCAACACAGGGCCCAGCATACTCCCAATGAGAAAAGGAGTGACCATAACTCTCTTGTAAATGAGCATTGAATAAAATATTATTTACCAATTCCCCTTTTACACAAAATGCATCTACTAGGCAACAACCACACTCTTCTTACAAAATTATCTACCGTTATGCATTTATTTTTCAAAGCCGTCCAAGCCAAAAAGCAACTTTAGAAGGAACCTTCGAACCTCAAACCTTCTTAAAAGGGATTGCCCCACTTGAGCTCTAGTGGGCGAGCAAAGCAAGGAGAGAAAAGAACACCAAAAAGACACCCTTAGACTCAAATTTCCACACAAAGTCTTCTTTATCTCTCACCAAAATGGCCATCCAAGAAATTAGACACTTTCTAGGTCCCAGTCATGAAAATTTCTCACAAAAACTGGATTCCAATGTACACTGGTGCTCGACGACACCATATAGTTGCTCACATATCTGGGAAATCTTACAAGTTGCTTCTCTTCCTATAAAAATGCGAGGGTGTACTTACTGATATGCAAAAAACTTTAGGCCTCTAAGCAATTAATTGGGAAACAAATTGATTCAATCCTTCTTCTTACTTTCAATGGGTCAACGTGGGTCCTAAGGAAATTTAATATTATATATTTGAATAAGAAAAAAAGCCACTTTTTAATGCCCTAATAAGAGAGTAAAAAACAGATATTATATTAATATATATATATATATATATATAGTCAAGGAGAGACCAATTAGTAATATATATTTTTTTTTAATTCAAGAATTTTTTGATATTTAAATATTTGTAACCACTTAAAGACTACTGCACCTTCATTCTATGAACATTTTTTTGCTAAACGAGAAGGAAAAAATATAACAAATAGAGTTCAGATCATGTATATTTAAGCATCAACATTTCAATCCACTGATTCACCAAGTGTGGAAAAACATTTTAACCACACAGTCATAGAAATTTAACAAGTCCACGGTCCACCAAAAAGTAATCACTTAATTGTATAGTTACATATAAATATAACAGTAGTCAGATAGAATTACACAGGTCAATGTCTATTTCAAGTTTCAAGTTCCAACTCACAACTTCCGTGCTCATAAAATTTCACTGGGTTTTCCAAAAGCCAATTTCCATTGTGGTTTTTTCCCCCAATCTTATTACAAGCTAGGTCATTGTCCATTATTAAGTTTTGGCCAACACCCAACAGAAATGCAACGGGTGGCCCAGAATAATATGTTCATGATCAGTTCATTCATTGCAATCAGTATTGTGTAGCAAGGATAAGATTCGTAGCCTCCACAATTCATAATCACCAATGCAAGTTCTGTCAGAAGTTAACAGTAGAAAAGAGGCCCGGATTATAGAATGCAAGTCATATTATTCAAGCCCTAATAAAATATCATTAGAAATGAAAATTTCATATTTAACCTAATAAAAAACAAACATACTTTGAAACAAATCTTCTCCGCGTATTCACAAACATCTTGATTTAGAAAATGTTATGGACAAGCAAAGAAAGATTCTAACCAGGGATATCTGAAAAGCCTGCAATATGGTCACTGATTCCCTATTGACATGATGATTATCCATTATGTACTTGAGAAGCTTTCCAACCATACCCTTGACATCCTCCTGCATTTACAGTCAAATGCATACCATCAGGTATAATATAATCACAATATTGACTAAAACATGTGCTGAGAGAGATTTTTCTCTTTTTTTTAAAAAAAATAATTTATTGAAATGTAAATAAAATATGACTATCATTTTGCAGAGCCATGATGCACAAACCCTCAATTCTAGAAAACCTTAATAAATTAGTTCAATTAATAAAAACTACTACTTGTAGGCAACTATTTGTTTTTCTCTTTCAAAAAGGCAAGCAATACAAGAGAAGGACAAGATGTCCTTCGAAGGAAAAGATAGCACAGAGCTACTTTCAATCATCCACAAGACAAGCCCACTAAAAATGTCTAGAAAATTCCGATGAAGTTAATGCTCCTCTCTTTGCTTGATAAGGTTGTTGATACACCTATTAAGTTGAATGCTAAATTTTCTGCCTCTGATGGTGTTCCTCTTGATGATCCTACTCTGTATCGTGAACTTGTTAGCTGTTTTGTCTATCTTAATGTGACACATCCACGTATTGCCTATGTGGTTCTTTATTTTCTATTATCCCAAATGATAGGAGAACCCACACCCACAAACGCACCCATGCGAAATCAAAACCAAGAGCTCCGCAAACCCCACGCTCTTATTTGGGCAATAAATGCACCCCCAGTTTGTTTTTGCGCCTCAGACTACTCATTGGGCTGATTTGTTGTGCATCTTGTACTACGTCAGGGTTCCATATTCCAAAGTTTGTTATAATCTTCTACTTCAATCTGATTTTCCAAACTTATGTTGACACTGTTTGGGCTAGTGATACTATTGATTGCAAGTCACAATTGGTTTTTGTGTTTTCCTTGGCAACTTTCTTATCTCTTGGAAAAGCAAAAAGCAATCAATAGTCGTTCGCTCTACAGTTAAGGCTAAATACCTTACTTCTATCTAATCTAGGTATTTTTATCTCATCCCCAGCGCCATTTCCTTGTAACAAGAAGAATGCCATTCAGATTTCCCATTACTTTGTTTTCCATGAGTGCAGCAAGTATATTGGGAATTTGGGATAGATTGTCACTTTGTTCCTTTTGTCTTTTCCCCCTAGCACCTTGCACATTTCTTCACTAAGACTCGTACTTCCGCTTGCTTTCATTTCTTGCTTGACAAACTCCCAATGCTCTCAGGGCTTGCATCAAGAGTTTAAGGGGGTGTGAGATGAATATTTGTACATATATTATTTTTATAAGGGTAGTTTAGTCTTCTTGAGTATTTAGGTTTAGATCAATATCTAACCTCACAATCTTTCTTTCTTTTCTTACTGGATGAGAGTGTGTTTGGTGTCTACTTCCTTTGCTAAGGCCAAAGGATGGTTTCCAGCTTCTAGGTGTCTTAGACAAAGGGATCCTCTTTTCAAATTCTTAAAGACTATTTTATTAAAACCCTAAGGTTTTTTGAGTTTATTTTAGCCTAAAGGTTAATTTGAATAAAAGCTCAATGATTGGAATTAACGTCCCGGAAGATAGGTTGGCTAGTTTTTCTTCTACAATTGAATCATACGATTGGTAATTTGCCCACTTAATATATTAGTCGCTCTCATGGTGGGGAGCCTAAATCTTCAAATATTTGGAATCAGTGATGGCGAAGGTTTCTAAGAAGCTAAATGGGTGGAAGAACGCATTTATATCCCTAGGGAGCAAGACCTTCTCATTCAGTATTGTTTGGCTACTATTCCCATTTACTACAAGCCTATCTTTAGAATGCCTGTGAGAGTAGTCAAGAAGATTGAGAGGATTTAGAGATATTTTCTATGGTCTCCAAAAAAGATTATTTCATTAGGTGGGAGGTTGTGTGGAAGTCTAAATTTGTTGGGAGATTAGGTTTAGGTAATGTAATTATTAGGAATCAAGCCCTCATTGGGGAAGTAGTTATGGAGATTTCTAGAGAATGTAACCCATTTTGGTATTTGGTGATAGAGAGCAAATATGGGCTTCAAGAGAATGGTTAGGAGGCCAATTAGGATGTAAAAGAAATTCATATCGTTGCCCTTAGAATTCATCTCTCATGGATATCTAAAATTTTCTTCTTACACTAGATTCATTGTTAGTGATGGATTTGGAATTCGTTTTGGGGAAAATTTGTGGTAGGGTAATTCTCCTTTTTAACCCTTTTTTCCCAAGATTTTTGGCTTTCTACTTATAAGAAGGCTGATGGAATCGCACCAGAAACTCAAGCAATCTAGCTAAGAAAATGCTAGAACATGAGAGAAACAGAGAGAAATTTAAGGAAATTCAAAGGATCCATGGATTATTGGAGAGAAATTGAGCCTAAGCTCTTACAACTGCTGTTATGAATGATTGATTTCGGTAAAAAACTACTCTTCTGCTGGACAGATCTTTATTTATAGGTACAAGGCTGGTAAAATGACCTTGTTACCCCTTATCTAATCCTCTAATTACATGTAAACTCAAGGAAATAAATGCATAAGCTAAACCACTGAAAATAGCTGCTGGAAAATAAGACAGCCAGTCCAAATAAGCACATCAAAGGCTCCCATCATTGATTTCGTGTCTCAGTTTAATTTATCTCATTCCATTTCTTACAATTTCAATTTTATAAAAAACTTAAATAATCAAGAAATACCTTATCAAAAATAATAATAATAATAATAATAATAATAATTAAAAAAATAAAATAAAATTGGATCTCTCTTCTTTTCTTGGTCATAGTGGTAAAGGTCTTCTTGGCAAATCAAAAAGTTGTGGTTGCTGATGTTTACTTATCTCCTTCATATCCAAATGATAAATGTTGATGTTTAGGAAGTAAGGATATTTTTTCTTCCAAATCATTCTCTCGATCACTTCTTCATTTGGATATCAAGTCCTCTTTCCTTCCATCTAAGTTTGTTTGGAAACCCAAAGCTCCCCCCAAAATGAAAGCCTTTGCCTAGTGAGTAGCTCATAAGAAGACCGTTTAACAATGACTATCCTCAAGCCAGAAGACCCAATAAATCCCTTTACCCAAATATATATCTAATTGCAGGAGCAATAGCAAGTCAGTATATCATTTGTTTCGTTATTTCCCTTTAACTATTTAGATTTGACAGAAGCTTTTTAGGTTCTGTGAAGTTTGTTGGGTGATCCTTCTAAATGCTATGTCTGTGATGGTTACTTCCTTCTCCACTGTTGGTAGATCTTTTATGGTCTTTGATGACGATGGCTATTTTTCAGGTTATTTGATTAGAAAGATATGCTAACCTATTTGAGGACAAATTTTATTCTATGGATATTATTTGGGACAAAAACAATTTCATCTCTTCTTTGTGGTTTCTGTCACTCAAGAATTTAATGGCATTTCTTTGGGGAGCATTGTGAGGTATTGGACTGCTATTTGTTCTTCAGTTAGGCAGACAGTGTGTGATTCCTATTTGGAGACCTCCTCATAAAGGCTTTCAAGCTTAATTTTGATGGGTGTTCTCTTTGAGGACCCGAGTTGAATGGGCATTGGAAGTATTTTTAGTGATTGTAGAGGGGAGATAGTGTTTGTCTTTTCTTTCCATACAAGAGAACAAGCTGAGCTGTTAGCTCTCTTTGAGGGAGTCAGAGAGGTTTCTAGAGTGAAGTTTTCTCAGTTGATAGTAGAGGGAGATGCACCTACTGTTGTAAGCAGGGCGATGACTATTAAGTCTTGGAGCATGGAAATTCGTTAGAATTGTTGGGAAACACATCCCACATCGTTTAAATATAAAAAGTTAATATGACTCAATATATATGTTTGGGCCCTCCACCTAGCTTAGGCTTTTAGGTTGGAAACTTAAGTTTATATTTAAACTTAATATACCTGTCATTGTTGAGAGTCTAAATATGTTAAGAGTTTTTTTTTTAAAATTTTAAATTATTTATTATATTATTTGGAGAATATATGGGATGAATATTTTAGAATATTTAGTTTTCCTGAAGTGTTTATGATTGTAATCTATTTAAACCCTTTTAGGGTTTTGATTAATATAATTCCAGTCTTCTTTATTATTTAACTTGGTATCAGAGCGTTCGATCTACTTGTGACACGTTTGTGTTCAATCTTCTACTGGGGGCAGCTTTCTTGCCAACTGCCAAGCTTATGATTTTTATTTTTCCTGCTTTATTTTTCCTCTGCGAATGGTCATCGTCGGAATTCTTCTCCGTTGTTGTTCTTATACACTATCATATTCATATTCAAAAAGTTAATTAAAAAAAAAAAAAAAAAAAGAATCCGAGGAAAATTCTATCATCATCATCTTCAAATAGTAATTAAAAAAAAAAAAGAGGAGGAGGAAAATTCTATCATCATCATCTGGTTTAGTCATTGTCAAAATCCATCCATAGTGGTTTAGACTGGTTCACTAGGTTTTCATCCAGGTTTGCGCACATGCAGGCATGGTTCATGCCGATTCACACCGATTCTTGGAAATTTAAAACCCCCCCCCCCCCCCCCCCCCCCCCAATCTTCGTTTCAGCCTCAATTTTGATAGAATTTGTTTTCACATTGAAGATTTTGATATTAATTCTCAATTTAGTTTGGTGCTGTTTGGATTTAGTTTTTGCTGGTTATTTGGGGCTCCTTTTAATTATTATCATTTTTTGGTTAGTTTATGATATCTTTTCCCAATAAAAAAAATTGTTTGTTTTGTGGCCCTAGAGTTGGCCCTTGTTGTGGTGTGGCTTGTTTTGCCCACCGTGTTGTCCAAGCCCATTGAGGTTGGCTTTGTTGTTTGGAGGCACATGATGCCTTAAGTTGTTTGTAGGCTATGTGTTGCCTACTTTTTTATTTATTGTGGCAGAAATATCCCTAGCATTTGATAAAGGGGGAGCATTAACATCAGCATCATCAAATCAAGTGGTACAAAGTTTGTGGCAAACATCAATTTGAGGGGGAGTGGTGAATATCAAGTAACTCAATTTTGAAGATCAAGCAGCTCAGTTATCTATTCAATTATCACTTTTTAACTTTCATATTCTCTATTTTGCAAGTCATGTAACAAGTTAGGCATAATGATATAAATGCTCCAACTTGAGGAGGAGTGTTGAGAGCCTAAACATGTTAAGATTTTTTTTTTTATATATTATTTAGATAATATTCTAGACTATTTAGGGTTTCCTTGATTGCCTAGTATTCAAAGTTTCTTTATTTGCTTAGATTTGATTGAGGCCAAATATGGTAGAATCTATAGGATGAATACTTTAGAATATTTAGTTTTCCTGAAGTGTTTAGGATTGTAATCTATTTAAACCCTTTTAGGGTTTTGATTAATGCAATTCCAGTCTTCTTTATTATTTAACTAGAATCACAAGAGAGATTTTGGACATCACGGGTTTTCTAGATGTATAGGCAAAATGGGTAGCAAAGGAGGCTAAGGAAGGCTCTTCATCTTGGCAGCCCTTAAGAGGGCATTTTTTTTTTCCACCAAGGCTGGTTGGGTTCATGATTTGTGGTATTTTTTTGGTCCGATTGAAGTTGTAAATTTTTTAATTCCCCTAGGAGGAACCTTCTTCCTCCTTTTTCTTGCTTGTATATTTATGTTTTATTTTAAGTGAAATTCTTTCGGTTCTTATCGAGAGAGAGAGAGAGAGAGGATATCATAAATATCTCAATCCTTTTTTTTTAATTAATAAAGTAAGTACGTATTTTGTTGGAAATATACCGCATCCCACATCGATTAAATATCAAGTTAAACATGCCTTTATATATACCTGTTTGGGCCCTCCACTTACAAGCTCAGGCTTTTAAATTAAAAACTTAACATGGTATCATAGCATGTCGTTCCTGGCCCCGTTTCGCTTGTGACCCATTTCTATTGTCCATGTGATACTGTGTGTGACACAGGCCCGTTCTTATCTTGTTAAGCCTACATGTAAGGGGAAGTGTTGGAAATATACCGCATCCCACTTCGATTAAATATCAAGTTAAACACGTCTTCATATATACCTGTTTGGGCCCTCCACTTACAAGCTTAGGTTTTTAAATTGGAAACTTAACATATTAATATCTCAATCCTTTAAATAAAAAAAAAAAAAGTATGTATTGATATCTGAATCCCTTTTTTTTTCTTTTTTCTTTTTTTCCATTTTTTTGTAGGGAGATATCTCAATCCTTGCCCACACACATGTCACGTTGTGTCAACACAGTGCTCCACAGTGAAAAAAAGGGTCCACCTATACTACCTATAAAAAGATGAATGTGAGAAAAACTTTTGATTGACTAATATGCCCTTATTTTAATTTTTAAATACACCACTACCCTTCTGCATATATTGGAAATATAGCAATATAAAACACATACTTTAATAAGAATTCTAAGGAAATATAGCAAGGATTTGATGACTTTAAGAAGGAGATTAGTTTTAAAGTTGGAGATGGTAGTAAAGTGAGTTTTTGGAAGGATGTGTGGTGCTCTAATTTGCCTCTCATGTATGAATTTCCTTTTTTGTTTGATATAGCCCAAGATAAGGAAGCTTTAGTTAAGGAGTATTTAGATTGTTAATGGTGGTATTTTTTGGAACATCATCTTTGTGAGACGTTTTAACGATTGGGAGTTGAAAAGTGTCTTACTTTTTTTCCAAGTGCTTTATGATTATAAGATTTTGGTAGGTGAGAATGACTCCTTGGTGTGGCGTAAGGACTCCAAAGGACTTTTCCCCGTAAAATCTTTCTTCAATTCCTTAAGGCCGTTAGGAAATCCTTTCTTACCGGCTAAGAATATTTGGATTACTTCGGCTCCTTCTAAGGTGGTTTTTTTTTGTTGGTTGGTGGGTGGTAATAAATGCTTGACCCTGGATCACCTTATTGGAAGAGGATTGGTTTTGCCTAATAGATGTATCTTGTGTAAAGAGAAGACGGAAACGGTGGATCATCTCTTCATCCATTGTTTGGTGGCTAGGAGCCTTTGGATGCTCATTTTCAATTTATTTGGTGTTCATTGGGCCCTCCCGTCTTCTAATTTTGATCTCCTCTCAGGTTGGTGGTTAAAGGTGGTAATAAAAAAGCTAAAGTGGTTTGGAAAATGGCCCCTCATGCTATTTTTTGGTGTCTTTGGAGGGAGAGGAATTTTAGGACTTTTGAAGGGATTGAAAAATCAGTCATTGAGCTCAAGTCCGTGCTTACTAAGAATCTTTTTTGGTGGTATACTAGTTTTGCTAACATTAGCAATCCTTCTTTTGTTCACTTCCTTGATTCCCTAAAGTTATAAAGGGGTCTTTCATTTGTACATTTTCTTTTTGCTTTGTTCTTGTATATGTCTCATGTACTTGAACTTAGTCTATTCTTTTTAATACAATTTTACTTCATCAAAAAAAAAAAAAAAAAAACATATATATAGGAAATATAGCAATATAAAACACATACCTTAATAAAAATTCTAAGAAAATGGAAACTATAATTCATATATCTATACTACCTATAAAAGTCTATATCTTAAAAAAAGGACAATTATTCATTATTTAAAATATCTAGATTATTCCTAATTCTTTGCTATACATGTTCATAAAAAATTCCTTGGAAAACACGTTAGCATATATTTAGAGACCTAATAATAATATACAACCAATCAACCATACATCTCCCTTCTTCCTTCTACCCATATGCTTCTCCTCTTTTCTCCTTTTATACATTTAGTCTTAATTTACATTCTCCGCATATTATCTAGTGGATCTCACAAATAATCAACGATGGTGATTCTTGGCACCTCCTCCTCCCCCCCCCCCCCCCCCCTTTTTTCTTTATAGGCAGCATTCAAAACTATGAGCAAGTTTTGAGAACTACCCTTATTTTTTGTGGTTGTCTTTTATAGTATTTATTATTTAGAAGTTTTTCTTTTCTGTTTCTTGACTTTGTATTGGGTGTGCTTAGGCATAGATAGTTAGCATGTAGAATTTTAGAATTAAATACCAGCGTATTTAGTTTTATAATGCTTATTGAGTAACCGTCGACTGGTCAATCAGCTTGACATTAATTCTTTCTCTTCTCTCTCATAAATTGAGTATTTAATCTTTCTCTTTTTCTCTCTTTATAGACTCAAAAACCTGTTATAAAAAGGTACCAATTTTTTTTCTTTTCTAGATTCTTCATTTTGATATGCTCAATATGTCTGTAATATAATCTTGGAGATTAAAACTCCCTACATAAGAGATTAATTTACTTTATTTTTTGTATGTTACAATTTTTATATTTTATATAATATTTTAGGTGTTTTTTTTAGTGATTTGTTGAACAAAATATGTTTGTAAGAAATTGTCATTGTCATGGTCATAAGTTATTGTTCCCTATAAATTTCACTATTTTTTTTTATATATATCATTTATAGGATCAATTATAGTCAGTAATTTTGTTTCTTGAAATCTGTTATAGCATACCAGTTGTATAGTGGTTTTTTATCTTCCAGATCAATGAATTGTAAGTGCATCTTGATTTTTATCATTCTCTTAATTCATTGATCATGGGCGTGCTTAAAATTGGATGATCAAAGGTGCACACAAATTTTAATTTGGTGGCCAGTTATTTATTTATTTATTATTTTCTCCATATTCTTAGAAAACTTCATTGTCTTAACAAAGGTTCTTCAAGTCTTTGTGTTATATCTTATAATATATATAGGCACATGTAACGTTATGCAAATTTATGAATCTCCTTACAGTTGTATAACTGTCTTTCAAACCTCTTTTTTTTTTTTTTGGTTGCTTAAGTTCATCTGGATGTTAGTTTCAATATTGCATCTTGATTTTATTGGAATGAGAAATAAGCAAAATTAAAATAAATATTATTCTACCCAAACAGGAAAACAAAAAAAATTTGTTACGTAAGTGAAAAAAATCACAATTTACAAATTTGAGTTATAGTGGGAGAAGGATAAAAGGCAATGTGTGGAAACTAAAATTTGAGGAATTCTATCTAGAAGAAAAAATGGTTACATGATTGTAAAAAGTTTGGTAGTTATATGAATTAGAGTTGTATTGGAAGATGAACAATGAGTGAGTATAGAAATTTAAATTTGATTTAAAAATTATTTTTTACAACGCAAATATTGTCACGTGCAACGCACGTGTTCATCAACTAGTATAATATAAAAGGTAAGAGGGCTTTGTGGGGGGGGGGGGGGTCATTTACTAAACTTAAGAGCGCCTCTATTCATAAATCCTATCATAAAGTTTTTCCAGCTCAACTAAACATGAGCAAGAATGGCGTCTAGACAACTCCTCACGCACCACCACCTTGTCCCAATTCCCAAAGTTAATTCACCATTGTGTTATAACAAAATTAGATGCACATAATTCAACCCATCGATGATTGATAGACCAAACCCAGATTGAAAATGCCAATAACTGCTACTATGTCTATTGCCAATCCAAACCCTTGGTACCAAGGGCGACTTTTCCAAGGAGTTGAATCACTAGACCTATAATTTCCTCCATCCCTAAAGGTCGAATCTCTCAAAAATTATATTGGCCCTCAATCTCCAGTAGGAAGCTTAGATGCACCAACACATCAGCTGATGTTGAAATAGAGTATCCCTCAGGAATCAGAGGTCTTAAGTTCAACTCTCGCTAAACCCCTAGGAGCCACCCACATAAGGTTTCATGGTTCTCATGGACCTTGGACTTACCTAGTCCATATGGGTTGTGTGGGGTTTATATGGACCCAGGGTTTAACTAAAGGGTTTCCTCATTATCAAAAATAATATACATATTGAAATAGAGTATCATATTTGAATCTTAGCATTTTTTTTGATAAGGGAATCTTAGCATTTTAAATAACTACTGCTTGCCTTTCCATGAATCTTCACCAACAGACTTTGCACATCACAGAGGCATGAGTCTCATTAGCTGAGGCATAAAAACATGTAAACAGTGAAGTAATGCACCTTTGAGCTTCCCTTCAGTAGTGAGGTATACATCTAATGAAAACCCAGCTTACATTTTAAGCCCTAGTTTTCCTTGAGCAGATTCTTAAAAAAAAATTCCTGCTCCTTTTAAAAAGATTTGTAAGCAACTAGCAATATTATTTGGCAATCTATTCATATCCAGTGTACCCCACCTTAAAATAAGTCAAAAAAGATAACTTGCTATGCAGAATTAGCTGCAGAAGCACAGCAATCAAGGCTTAGTAATGTCTGAGCAACTTTCTGCCTTAGGCAAGGTGATGTTTGGCAATGCATAGACAAAAACATAGGCCACAAGTCTACAACCAAACAGAGAATATTGCTTACAAATACAAGAAGGTAAGGGGAGGAATTCATCATTACCAAAATTACAAAAACCTCTTCTATACGGAAATCCATTCCCAAAGTTTATGCAGCTCAATATGAATACAAGAGCAAGAATGGAAGCAAGACGTAAAGGGATCTTTTTTTGTGCTTTGGAGCTTTGCTCTTGTATATGTCTCATGTACTTGGGTTTTGCCCTTGTTATTAATACATACTTTACTTCATCAAAAAAAAAAAAAAATTTTACTTGAAATCTTTTGATTCTAAATTGTCTATTGTAGTCTATTTCAATGATTTCCAAAGTTTCATTGAAAATTTTGATGTTTTACTACTAACTCCCATCATTTCCCTCAATTGATATCTCTGTCAATATCTCCATCGATTTCTCATTGTTATCAGATCCTTGATGTCTCAATCGCTATTAACATTTAAATCCTCGTGCATATCCAACTAGAGTACATATTAACCATATACCCTCCTCATATCATATATACAAGCAAGCAAAAGGAATTATGTACATCATAAAGGTAGAGAACCACTACAACACAAAATTTACAAATGAAATTTCTTTGGTAGGGAACATGAGATGCATACCGAGAGTTGTAGAATTTCACAAAGTTTTGATATTTCTGGCTTTATAAGAATATGAAGACTCTTCTGTGCATCACGCAGTTTCCTCCTTTCCTCAAACTCAACCAAGTGAACTTCAGGTTCCACTGAGATATCATTATCCAAAAGAGGTGAGGTGAAAGGATGGTGTAGTGTATCATTCACACAAGCAATTGACGTAGGCAAAGACTGAGACACAGTTTTGGCTGGAGTTCCAGAATCACCTGCAGAAATAAAAGATGCTTTCAGAAATCCTAGGTAAAGGTATATGGAAAGCAACAAGTTTTCCCCACAGATATCCCAATTTCATCGCACCAATACATTCCCTCCCAAAGAAAAAGACAAGGTGGTCACAAGATGTTGAAAATAGTAGCAATATCAGCCATGACCTTTGGATCCACAAACTACTTTTCCAAGTCTAGTTTTTGTGGAGGCTGAATCAGTTCTATGGTATAACTTCTTGCGCTTCTTTACAGCTTCACCACCTTCAACCTCTGGTTTCTTTGGTGACTCATCATAATATTGAACTCTTTTCCGGTTTCTCTGAGATGAACCAGATAAATATTTCCACCGAGGATGCCTTCCCTCCAACAGTTTTGTCCAAAAAACATTTGGTAGCTCTTCAAACGTTGACTGAATTTCCTTCTCACCAAGCAATGAGATATTCATAATGTAACTTCCTCCATTCACTTTTAAAATAACAGAGGAGTTGCTTGTATCCATGTTTTCACCATTCTGAGGAAGAATGGTCATGAACTCCTGGACTACATCAACCATGAGTGATTGCTCTGACGGTATGTTTTCACTGGAGACTGGGACAGTAGCACCATGGAACTTCTCTAATTTATTAAACAGAGATGATGCTCCCCACATGAGCAGCATGTGAATAGTACTCCGGTTCATGTTCTGTAAACTACTATCATTGATCATGTCCTCCTTTGCAAGGATTAGACCTTTTTCTTCCACAGTACAAACTGAATACAAACGGAATATTTTTATCTTTTCAAACTGTGAATCTATTGTGATCCTCTGCAGGGCTCTTAAATCATTAACTGGATTCCAATCGCTATCGAATATAATAATAGTATCCACTGATGATAGTTTAATGCTAGGAAGACAAGCACGGTTTTCTAATAAAAACACAAATCTTCCACCCTCCTTCTTGTTGAACTTGTTCAGAGCAGCTTGCTTCTTAGAAGGAACAAATCCACCCCCATCAACGCGTTCATAAGAATCTAGGCCAAATCTTTGACGCAGATAATCATCCAAAATATCTCCAATTGAATCCTTTCCCGAACCACCTATCGACTGTCATATCAAAAATGTATAGATCAGAACATAAAAAAGACACAAAATGAAACACACTGCACCAGCCCACAAGCATGTGCGCGCGCACTTGCACACAAAAACAGACATATAGAGAAGGAAATAAGAAATTTGACAGTGTAGTTCTTGTGAAGCTGAACCTAAAGGCAAACAGATACCGAAGCAACAATATCTGAATGCTTTACATAATTATGAGGCGGATGAGCACCAGATAATTCAACTGGAACAAAACCATTAATGGCCAATCAAAAATTTCTTCATTAACTTGCAGCTTTCCTGCTTATCAAAAATTAAAAAGTTTGAGGCTTTCCTGGCCAAAGGAAAATAAATAGATAAACATCCATATTTGGACCACCAAGCCCACAATTTAAGGGATAAATTGTGGAAAAATCCAAACTACATACCAACTTTTAGAAATGAGCATGCCATCAAATCCTACAGGGTCACAATCCCGCAAATGACCAGCAGACTCTTCATGAAAATCCAATTTAAACACCAAGTATACCTTACTAACTATAAAGAAACAGAAAATCTTACAGAAAACACAAGCATAGTGATGATTTCAGGAGCTGAAATCATATAAATAAGGGATAATTTGGAATGTGGAAATTATTCAAGATAAAGTGGTAACAATCTATAGGTCATATGTAAGGACAAATTTTTAATGCAAATTTTCAAAATAATAAATAATTGAATAAATTTTGCAAATTTAATTATGATTACATTAACGGTTTACCCCAAGTCATTGAACTGTTTCATGGTCAACCTTTTAACAATTTTGATACATACTCTTAATGGGAAGAAAAACGATTATTATCACCGTGAATTAAAGGAAAATGAAAAGAGGGTATAGAACAAACATAGAAGGCTTGTAGTCATGAAAATTTTATGTAAAGCTTAAGGGTCTCTTTGGCAAAGGGAGCCCGTGCAAGGAATGTTCCGATAACATGAAACCAACATCCCAAAAAGAAGTGGACAGCATTAAGAAACAACAAATTTGAAACATTGCATCTTTAACTCAAGCAAGGATTATTCAAGAAATACCATGAGCATCATTGCAGACTAGAATTAACAAAATAATTAAGCATATATATATATATCAAAAGATCGAAATGTGTACCTGAAAAAGGAATGATTACTCTTAAACCTCGATTCTTAATCTCTAAAAGCATTTTGTCAAGAAGTTGCAGCTTGCCACTTGCCTTTATTCCCACATCCAAATACTCAACATCTTGAAGTTGAAGATCCTTAATAATCAACTTTTGCAAGTCTGGATCCACAAGGTAGGGATGATCGCAGCACTGTCAAGAAATAAAAAATATATGTTATATAATCATAATAGCTTTTTTTTCTTTCTCGTCAATCATTGCTACAACATTATCTGATGAAAGAGAAATTGCAAACACGAGAATAAAACTGTGTCGGTACATCTTATTGGAGTTTCAATTTATTTCTAATTGAGTTAGGGCCCGTTTGGGCATCCAAGTGGAAATTAAACAATTATAGTGTACTATAAATAGTATCGAAGACATAAATCCATCACCTTGGATGAAACTACTTTAAAAAGTTGGGAGTCATCACTATAGTTGATGTTATATGACCGGAAGGCTGTCGTAATTGACCCAGGGAATTCCCAAATGGACCCCACCATTTGTTATCCCAAAATGACTGAAATACCACTGCAGGTCCCAAATGACCACTATAGTTAATGTCATATGATCTATTTCCAGACAATCATGAAATGCCACTATTTTGAATTTCTACTCTCATTCGTGATGATGGCCATCATTTCCTCGCTTCAATACTATGTAAAATACACTATAATTGGTTAATTTCAGTACACTATAATTGTTTATTTTCCATTTGACCAACCAACTGGCCCTACATTGTTGACAAACCAAAAAGAAAAAAATACGAAAGGATAGATTTACATAAACATCCCCAAAGCATTAACTTTAAAGTGCAAGGCCTTTGGACAACAAATCCTTTAACAACCTCAAGAAACATAAAGATTCTGATAAATTAGATCATTCAATCACTATGTTTCCAACACACACAAAGACAAGGTGTAACTAAAAGGCTCGACTTAAATGTAAAATAGCATAACATACGGAACGATGCAACTACTACAAAAAAAATTCAGTTAGACCCAACCTTGCGTGTAGATATTAGAACTTCACGAAGGGCCCCCACAATATCATTCTTCGAACATGAGCGAAGTGATAAATAGTTTGAAAGTATGGTAGCACAATACTGCTCAAGTTGCAAATTTGAAATCCAAACAGGAACCCAATATTCTACAAACTTGGAAGAGTCTGACTTGCATTCATACGCAATATGTCGTGACAACCTCTCCTTCAATTTACCAACATTATCACCAGAGCTGGTTCTAAATCCACCACTACTGTTCGCATCACAACCAGTTTCAAGCAATGACAGCAGATTTGTGTACTCGACTGTGGTATCCTGTGAAATCCAGCAGGATTGTGTAAACCAATCTGTCATAACTCATAAATTATTATAACGTTAAAGAACAAGAGGAATTGCACCTTCATTTGACCATTGACAAAAAGAAGCCTCAAATCAGCAGCCATCATCTTAATTTGTTCAAAATGTGTCGAAATTTTGGAATGTTGGCAGTCATCAACTATAATTGCTTCCCATCGTAGGCATTTAAGCACTTCAAAATCCTGCGGATAAACATCTAAAAAGTTAAATAGATCACCATGGCAAGTGAATAAGAACAAATAAAAAAATGTGGCAGTAAAGATTTTTTTTCCACAGAAAATCCAGAGCAACCCATCACCGTAGTGTGAACAGCCAATATAGATACAGCATATGTTCCAAAAAAATTGACTGCGGTTTTAAAATAATAACAAAAGAGAGAGAGAGAGAGAGAGAGAGGCTCACAAGGGGAGAAGTGGGGTGGAGTTATTACATAGGAGACAAATTAGATTGCATACCCTAAAGTCAATAAGAAATATAAGGTGAAGTAAATCACTGGTGTCATACAGATATACCTCAACAATAGCTTCTGGAGGGGATAAAAGTACTTGAAACATTATGCAACCCCCTTCACTATAAAACTCTAGTGTTCTGATACTTCTCCGCATATCTCTATTTCCATTGTAAACTATAACATTGACAGATGCTGCCAAACGTGAAAACTCAGCTTCCCATGAAGAAATAGCAGAGGAAGCTGAGATGATGAGAAATGGATAGCAGACATTGGACTGCAATGATAAAATAAATAAGATCACCTTCATAATCCGCTCCTGTAAACATAGTATATGTTAGATCCACTGTACATTTAACATTGATGTATGTGATATGATAAAAGCCAAACCATCATTGATATATAGAAGCTAGCTCCAATAAATGGGTATTCCAAGAAATGGAACCTCTAAATGCCCAAAATGTCTTTTACTTGAAAGAGAATGCAATAAACTTGCAGGGCACTACTTGCCTCCACCCCAAGGTGGAGGAGTTCCTCCCCACGTCCATTCATTTTCTGCCACGTGTCATAAATATTTTAGAAAAATATTAATTCAAAATCACAAACAAATAAATAAGCTAATATGGATACGTGGACACACATTCATGTTAACATAAAATGTAACACTCAAATATGGATTTATAAAATGTGTTCACAATTATGTAAACATGAGAATGCATACACACAATCAATTCTCCTTCTTTATTTGGACAAGTGGCAAAATATGAGTAGGAGGAGGGAAGGAGGTTCTCCACTCAAGGATGGAGGCAAGTATTTTCCAAACTTGCATACCCATGGCGATGGCACTATTGTGCAAAACACACCCCAAAAAAAAAAAAAAAAAAAAAAAAAAGAAGACTACAAACAATCAAAACAGAGTCAATATTACTGAGGAAAGTTTCAAAAGGAGATTAGGGAAAACACATATAAAGCTAACTGTTCATTACATATTCAACCACTAATATGGTTCAAAAGAAAATTTGTCATGGAATTAATTAGTGTCCAATACCACTACATATCAGGTGAAATGCATTAGTGTTGCAATTTAATGACCCAAATCTACGCTTTCATACAAAGGGAGTCCTATTCTTAGTGTCTTATCCCATATCCATCATATATCATTAACATTGGGCAAGTTTTCTAAGCTTCGATGACAACCAATAAGGATGCATAATATTTAACACTATACGGACTACCAAGATGAAAGAGTAAAACAGGGCAAGTTCAACTGGAGAGGGCCCACTCTTAACTTCCCAACTAGGACTAGGCCACCAACCCATTTCTATGTCATACACACACACACACACACACACACACACTTTATTATAAGGTGCACCTCCAAAACTCTACCTGTGACTCGCATTTTGCGAAACCACCGCTGGATTGATAGTCTCATGTAGGCGATGCGAGCCAAAAATCAAGTTGATCTGAGACTGATTGCTATTCGATCCAAAACTTAACATCACATTTTCAATCAATAACAATCACTCATTTATGGAGATTTATGGATGAAGCAGCTCTAAATCGCACTAATTCACAGATCAACTTGATTTTTGGAATGCACAACCAACATATGAAGCAGATTGAATCTAACGGTTGGTTTTGCAAAATACAAGTCACAAGTAGAGTTTTGGAGGTGCACCTAATGCAATATTACTGTTTTTAATGAACTATTACTGCTTCATGCCTATATAGTTACTTGGTGGTCTCGGTATACTTTTGTACATGGGTTTTGGCCCTTTTTTTGTGAACAAAATTTCTTTACCTTCATCAAAGAAAAAGCAAGGAGAAGGCGTCCTTCAACCAAACAAAGGAGAAATGACTTTTAATTGATCAAGCTCACCTGGTCATCAAAAACAACAGCATTGCGGCCTTTGTGCCAATACTCACGGAGCTTGTTAACAGAGTTTAGATAATTAATATCAGCTCCAGGTGAACCTCCAACTGGCAGTTTTGACAGTTTGATTAATGGACCTTTCCTCATCTCCTGCATATACCAAAAATAAAAATATAAATGAGAATAAACCAACTTTACTTCTCACACATTACAATATCTATGTGCAATTCAAACTAACTGATCTGTGCCTCGTAGACAATATTTGTGTTATTGAACAATCCTAAATGGAAAGAGAGAATCTTATGTACATCCACAATCTTAGGGAGTAAAAGGAAAAAGAAAAAAATCCATCAAGAAGTGTGTTATGATGGCTCCATGATAACAATTAAACATTAACATATTAAAGTTCATAAACGAATAAAAGCACACATCATTAAGCATTCCTGATTTTGCTAGTCACCAATTAATGCAGAACGGCAGGAACTTTAAGAAAAAAAGCGCTATAATGAATAATTAAGGTTAATGTTACAGCAGAAATGCTTAAGGATGAGAAGGGATCGGTAGAAGAGAATTCTAGAAAAAAATTTACGGTTTTTGAGGGGTTTTCTAATAATAATATGTAAGTTTAACACTTTAACTCAAAACAGAAAAACAATGTGCAATTGCAGATAAATTAGGAGAAATAATAAAAGAGTAAGAGAATAAGGAGAAAGGGAGAAAGGAAAAACGAGGTCTAAGCCATCAGGACTTCCAATCAAAGCTTAAGCTAATAAGAATCCTAGCCCTTCAAGTAAACAAAACCTAACCATACATTAAGCCCTAATTAAAAGAATCCATAAAGACCGCCACCACCCCCCCCCCCCCCCCAAAAAAAAAAAATAAAAAAAAAATACTTACTAGTTTACTGTTTCAATAGCATGAACAGTACCACCCTTTAGGAATGTCAACACTAATTCACTACATTGCCTGCCATTAGGGATGGCAACGGGGCGGGTTCCCAACCCCAACCCTATAAAAAAATCTCTAAACCCATTCCCTGCCCAAACCCTATACGGGACAGAACCCCCCTATCCCAACCGCGACCCTATAAAAAATCCCTAAACCCATTCCCCACCCAAACCCTAGACGAGTAAGGCATTAATTTCCCATTTAGCTACCAACCTATGACAATTCAATAAATGCACCCGTTTAAATATGCTTAAACAATGAATACTTGAGAGGTTTCCATCCTCTTACAGAGACTAACATCTTTTGACCTCAATCAAAATATTAAAAAAAAAACTGAGATAAATGAACTAATAGCATAAGAACCTAATGAGTAAAAAGAAGAAGAAAAAACACTTATATGAAATGATGGAAGACTAGTTTGGTAAACACAACATATATATATATATATATATATATATATATATATAGGATGATGATTAGGTAAGCACGTGCTAATATAAGTTAAATCAACACCCGCATTGGGAGTTGTACCTAGTGCATTTGTGGGATATGAGGTACATTGGACCAATACAAAGGGTACAACCCCCAATGCATGGTGTTGATATCTTATATCAACACGTGCTGATGGGAACATAACCATGTATATATATATATATGCGGGGCGGGGAGGGGAGGGGAGGGGTGGGGCGGGGTGGGGTGGGGACCCAAACCCGCCCATATCCCGAGTTAGGATATTTTATAAAATACCAATCCCGCCCCAATTCTATTTAAAACAATCCCAACCCCGTCCCAATAGGGGCGGGCCGAGCTGGGATACCCAGTTTAGGTGGCCCATTGCCATCCCTACCTGCCATAATAACTTGAAAGTTTCCACACTAATATATAAATATAAATATATAAAGCCAATCAATTTTAAGGCTCAAAAAGAAGCAACCAAAAGAAACCAAACAGCAATCACAGACACTTCTACCAGACCAAAAGGTTCTTGGTAGTTGTGAGGCTGCAACTCTAGTTTTAGGCTTCCTAAGAGAGTACGTCTCACCTAACCAATTGAGAGCTACAACATCACCAGTTCATGTATGGAAGGTAGTGTCGCAAATTAATTCTAAATAATGCATATGACTAGCATGTCTTGATATATATACTAGAGAAATTCACAGATGCGGATGATTCAAGTGCATATAATAACCATGTGACTAGAAGCACCTTATCTGCTTTAGAGCTCTTTGCCTTCTTGCAACGATTTTCATAATCTGTCATGAGGCTCTGAGCTTCACGTGCATTCAAAAATGAAGCATTTTCCAACTCCCATGTAGCGTGCTCATAATCAAGACCACGCCATTTCACAAGCCACTCATAATGGCAAACTAAAATATCACCAGCTTGCCTGCAATGATACTCATCATGCTGCCTGGGAGGCATTAACAATCTTTTCTTTAGCAGGCGATGTGGCATGGTCCATTCTGGATTCCACCTTGTGACCTAAAACATAAAGGTTTTTTAAGAAGGAAAAACAAGTTTTGGTATAAAGGAATCAATTATACAACCTGCTACCACTTATCACAATATAATCAATGATCCAATAAATGGAACAGGACCTGTCTGCCAGATTAAGAGATACTACTTTATGATACTGGAACTGGTTTAAGAAAAAAAAACCTTGAGAGATACTTAACCTGGGTTTTCCGATTGAATTTTGCAACAAGTAATGGGGCTTCAAGAAGCAGCTGACTTTCTGGTACCCACTGATTGTGAACATGAGCAAGACTTTTGTATTTAACTAAATACTGCTTCTGCCTTTGCAATCCTAGAACCAAAATTCCAAGCAATTTAAAACGTTTAATCGAAGAACCCACCCAATTATCCACATGCTAGCTACACAACTGGAAGAACAAACTAAAATTTAAACAAGCAGTTCATAACAGTACAAATTTTTTTAGATGTTCTTGTTAAGCCCATACCGTCAACATTTGTCACCTCCACTTCCCTAGCATCCCAAATAGATTCTATTCCTTCTGACACTGAATGGACACCTGATTCTATCTTTTTCTTAACACACCAAATACAGTGCCAAATTCCAGGTGGAACATCCTCCAGAGGAGGATCTAAACAAGAGAGATGGTAGCTTCTTTTGCACCCTCTTCCATCACAGCACCTGAAATTGTACATATATATCAACATCACAGCACATCCTAAAGCACTGAAAATTCATATAAAGGAGATCGTAGAAGATGCCAACCAGTTAAATAATATAATGACTATGTAACAGGGACATTGGCATGCATTTTTTCTCTTTTTCGATAAGAAGCAAGAAATGCATTCTCAGAGAAAGAAGGAAGTGCAGGGATGATGAGTCTTTCAAAGAAAAAAGAGTGAAAGAAACAAAACCCTTTAACCTAGTCAAATTCAAAACCCAAAGAGGAGGGTTACAAAAACAATCTGTTGGAAAGTATCACATCCCACGACGGTTAATTTTAAAATTTGACATGGATATATGATACCTATATAGGTCCTCCACCTAATAGCTTAGGCTTTTAGGTTGGAGACTTTACATGGTATTAGAGCATGTCGTTCTTGGGCTGTTTCATTTGTTAAGCCTATATTTGTTGTCCACATGACAGGTCCATTATTGTCTTCTTAAGCCTGCGCATGAGGGGTAGTGCTGGACAGTACCACATCCCATGTTGGTTAATTATAAAATTTGACATGGCTATATAATAGTTGTTTGGGCCCTCCACCTAATAGCTTAGGCTTTTAGGTTGGAAACTTTGCACAACCTAACCCATAACCAAAATATATCTCATCTCAAGGAGAGCAAAAGTGTCCTAAATATGACTGTAGAGTAGCCACCGCTCTCTTAGCAAGAAAATCCACCTCTTTGTTTACCGACCTAGACATCTTAGAGAACTGAATTTCTTTAAGACAAGATTGTGAACCACTTAAAGCAAATAAGTATGACTCCAATGCCCCGGATTACCATTAGTAGCCCAGTTAATAAGTGTAGACACATCACCCTCAACGAACAATTTCACTAAACTCAATTCGGAAGCCTCACCAACGCCCTTAACCAACAAGTTGGCATGTATGTTAGTGTTCGAAATAAACAAATAGCATCCGGCAAAGCAACCATTAGAATAATATGAATTTAGGCAGGCATGTTGGTGACTAAAGTGGTGTCTGCATGCATAGAAGTTTAATGCTAGTGTTGATCCAAAAGAAGAGGAAATTTAATGCTAGTGATCATTTATGGAGGAAAGTGGTTGTGTGGAAGTATGGGTGTGAGTATGTGAGAGAGGAGAATCAGCATCGAAAGAATCCAAGGATTCTTATGGAGTGGGCCTTTGGAAATCTATCATGAAAGGTTATGATGACTTTTCCAAAGGGGTGAATTTCCAAATTCGGGAATGGGAAGAGGGTGAAGTTTTGGAAAGATAGCTGGATTGGAGAGATCACTCTTGGGGAAGAGCTTCCAGATTTATAATCCACTGCTGTCAACAAAGATGATTAGAATATGGGTGACATGAAGTGATTAGAAGAGGGTATGCATAGCAGTCCTTTGTTTGTCACAAGCTTTCATGATTTAGAGATTGAATCAATGTTGTTATTTTTTTAGAAGGAGGTGGCATAGACACCCCCTTTGTTGCTTTGTGTTCACTTGATCCAAGATTTATAAGCTTAGATTGAAGTTTGGATGGCTTTAGGATTAAGAATTGAATTTTTGTATGAATCAATAGAACAAATAGAGAAGAGAGAAAGAGAACAAATAGAGGAGAGAGAAAGAGAGAGATTAGAGCTCTCTCCTCAATAGTTTATTATAAAATTGAATGTGTATGAATCAAAAGAACAAGGAAAGGAGAAGAGAGAAAGAGAACAACGAGAGAGAGAGAGAGAGAGAGAGAGATTAGGGCTCTCTCCTCTATAGTTTATTATTCAATCACTAATCAAGTAAAAGTACATGAATACCCTTCTAATTAATGATACAAATAAACACTGAGTATTATAAAACTAAGACAAAGTACTCAACGCTCCCTCTCAAGCTGGTGCAAAGATATCCTACATGCTCAGCTTGTCTAGGATAGTATGCAACACCTTCCTTACTTGACACTCCCTTTGTCAAGATATCTACAAGTTCGTCTTCAGTCTTCACATAAGGAGTACAGATTTCTCTAGAATTCAACTTCTCTTCAAAGAAATGCGTGTTCACTTCAATATGCTTAGTCCAATCATGTTGAATAGCATTGTGGGCAACATTAAATGCTGCTTTGCTCTCACAATACAATTGCATCGAATCCTTGAAGTCAAAAACTAATTCTTTTGGCAGAATCTTTAGCAACAGCAACCCACAAACTCCATGTGCCATAAATCAAAATTTAGCCTCTGCAATGTATCTACCCACTAACAAACTATTTCTTACTCCATGTCATAACTCACAACGCTTCCCCTTACAAAGCAAATATAGATCTTTTATTAGTGATAGAATCAGCCCAATCAGCATCATTAAAGAACTCTCTCCTCAAATGATCATATCTGGTGAATAGTATGCCTTTCCCTGAAGCATATCTCACTTATCTGATATACTACCTCCATGTGAGACTAACATAGCAAATGCATGAACAAACTCACAACACTAACAGCATACGCTACATCCAACCAAGTAGGGGATCAATAGAACAATTTCCCATCCAATCGTTGATATCTCCCCCTATCTACCAAGACTCCCACTATGTCCTCGCCTAGTTTGTGATTTCGCTCTATCACTCTATAGGGAAATCATTGGCTTTGCATCCAAGCATGTCAGTTTCATTAAGCAGATTTAAAACATATTTCCTTTGACAAATGAAGATTCATTTCCAGAATCTAGCCACTTCAATATCCAAGATGTACTTTGAGCTCCCAAAATCCTTTATTTCGAAGTCCCTAGCCAGACAAGTCTTTAGCTTCTATATCTCATCCACATTATCCCAAGTCATGACAATGTCATCAACATACACAATCAAAAGCACCTTGCCTTGGATGAAAGTTGTATAAATACTGTATGATCACATCAACTCTGGCACTCTGCTTATAACCAGATCTTAGCATAACTTAGGTAAACCTCTCAAACCATGTCCTTGAAGACTGCTTTAACTCATACAAAGATTTCCCCAACTTCAAACCTTCCCACTAGTAGAAGGACTTGCAAAGCTAGGTGGAACATCGATATACACTTCCTCCTCCAAGTCTCCATGAAGGTAGGCATTTTTCACATCCAATTGTTCATTGGGTTCTTCCTTCGTCCACTTATGATCTCCTCTCAAGTTGGTGGTTTAAAGGGAGCAATAAAGAAGCAAAAGTGGTTTCGAGGGTGGTTCCCCATGTTATTTTTTGGTGCATTTGGAAGGAGAGGAACCTTAGGACTTTTGAAGGGATTGAGAAGTCAGTAATTGACCTCAAATCCGGTTTCACTAAGAATCTTTTTTTGTGGTTCTATAACTATGCTAAGATTAGTAAACCTTCTTTTGTATATTTTATAGATTCCCTAAAGTTATAAAGGATTCTTTTTTTGTTTCTTTGTGCTTTGTTCTTATATATGTCTCATGTACTTAGGCTTAGTATTTTATTATTAATACACATTTTACCTCGTCAAAACAAAACAAAAAAAACAAGTGACCAACCCAAGTTTGCAGCTAAGGATAATAGCACACGAATGGAGTTCATCTTTTCCATTGGAGCAAAAGTCTCCTGACAGTCAATTTCATAAGATCTGTGTATAGCCTTATGCCACCAATCTTGCCTTATATCTCTCGACTGAACCATCTGCCTTATGTTTCATAGTATATACCCATTTGCACCCACTATCCTTTTTCCTTCGGGTAACTTAACTAACTCTCAAGTATTATTTTTCCACAGAGCTCTCATTTCTTCATTCATTGCATCCTTCCACTTTTGATCAATGAATGCATCCTGCAGACTTTGAGGAATGGAGACAAAAGACAACTGTGAAGAAAAGGCATGATAAAACAGTAAGAGATTACTAAAAAGCTATGTTTGGTATGCCAGATAGGCCTAATAAGATAAACATATCATTTTTATGTGCTTGGTGCTCTTTTCAAACAAGGGATATACTATCCGTAGGATGGTTATATCCTCCATACGCGGGAAATAATAAACCCACAAGGGAAGTGCTATTTTTTTTTTTCTTTTTGATGAAGTAAGATTGCATTAATAACAAAAGGCTTGGCCCAAGTACATGAGACATATACAAATACTAACCAATACACTACTAAAGCTGAAAAGAATCCACAAAATTAACAAAAGAGGTGCATATTAAGAGAACTAGAATACCACTAAAAAAAAAAGGATCTTAACAAAAGAAGATTTAATATCAGTGATCGACTTTTCCATCCCTTCAAAAGTTCTCAGATTTCTCTCTCTCCAAAAACACCAAAAGATGGCATGAGACCATCTTTCCCATTTATCCAAGGATACTATCCCATTTAAAAGAAACAAGCGGATAGAAACATGTCCAAGAGACCATCTTTCCCATTTCAAACAAAGCAACCAAAGACTTTTCTTCATCCAACAATTCTATCCTATCCAACCTTTTAATCTGGCATTCCAAACATAGCCTAAGAGACAAAATTGGATATTGGATATTGGGTACATGACTCAACTCCCTTCTAAAAAGCAATGGGAACATCAGAACCATCAGGTCTTATCCTTCTGTCTCCTCGAATAGACCTGCGATTCCTTCTTCTGACATCAAATCCGCAGCAATGGGAGAGAAAATAGGATCAACTATGTGAGAGACCACTGTAGGTAATACAAATGAAGGTTGCTCTTCACAATAATTCTCCCCTGAAGAGAATCAAAATTAATTTCAATGGGTCCCTATTTGTTAAGGATTACTTCATCCATGTCCTTTACAATCAATTTTTTTTTTTTAATATAAATAATGAGGAAGTCTTTTGGGCAAAACCCGAGCCCATATAATACCCACAACCTATATAGAACAAGTCTAAGGTCATAAGAACCATGGAACCT
Organism: Liquidambar formosana; assembly: GCA_039720395.1. Taxonomy (NCBI): domain Eukaryota; kingdom Viridiplantae; phylum Streptophyta; class Magnoliopsida; order Saxifragales; family Altingiaceae; genus Liquidambar; species Liquidambar formosana. Next base: position 32,199,449 of record CM077827.1, on the reverse strand, counting down.
TGTGTGAGTAGCCCCAAGGGGTTTAGTGAGAGTCGAACTTAGGACCTCCGCTTCCTAAGGTGGGATCCCTTGCCAATTGAGCTACCCCTTGAGGTTGTCCCTTACAAACATTCTCCACATTTTATCTTCTTTTCTTTCCTTACTATCCCTTTATTTTTCAATTCTTCCTTCATTTTCTATTTCACTTTGGCACTTCATTTTCATGAATTTTTTATTTTATTTCATTTTTTTTGTTCCATAAGCCTAGAACCTTAAGCCTACACTACGATCTGAAAAAATGATATTTTAGGAGAAACATGTATTGATTTGACCCCATAAGCAGAACCACCACCCAATAGTACGTTGCCGCCAAAAGCATACCCATGTATTTCTTCTAGAGAATCTCCTAATTGTTCCAAAGCAACTAGAAAGAAATGCAAGTTGAACATTGTTTTCAAAAAGCTAGGCAGAAGGAATAAAAACCTGCACCAGCGCCGCATGGGACATGGCACCAACACTCAAACAAACTATTCAAGACCAAATCAGCAAAGGAAACATACATGTTAAGAACAATGTTTTTGTTTCTAACTCATCAGGAGCTCTTTTATTGTCCAATGGGAGAAAGGGAAGCTCCTATTTTTTATGACACAGGCGACCTTATCATAAAATCATATACTCTCTGATTAATTAAAATTGTTTCAATTTGAATAGACTACGTCAGGCTTGATCCCTTTTTGGGTGTGTAGGCAACCTATAGAGGTGCAGGCTGTGCGGCTACATCATTTGAAGTCCATGCAAAGGTACAACCACCTCATTTGAAGTCTATGAAAAGGTGCAGCCACCTCATTTGAAGGCCATGTAGAGATACGACCACAACATTTTAAGTTCATGAAAAGGGCATAGGTAAAGAGACTCATTTGCCATCAAATTTGTGACAATTCAAGAGGATAGGTTGTAGCACTTTCAATGCTACCACATCTTGGGTAGGAAAAGAAGGCCTAATAAAAGGAAGGGAAAAAAAAAAAAAAAAAAGAAAAAAAGGAAAAAGGAAGGAAGAAAACAGAAAGTGAAGTTTAGCAATACACAAGCCAAATAGCAAGGAAGGTAATTTGATACTCGAGATGATGCACACTCCAATCTAATTCAAGAGGGAAGCCCAATTGAGTAGGCCTACACGCTATCAAAACAATCCTGTCTTGTAAGAAAGTTGACAGACTTCTCTGACTACCACGTGTGGACAGAGTGAGATGAATCTTGTAAAGTATTGAATATCCTTGTTAATGCAAAAGTTAACTAAAGGAATTGGGCTCTAGCTGCTAAGTAGTTATGGATATATCCCATGGAACATAATTCTTTATAGCATCCAATGATCAAGATTAAATAAGGTATTCATGGTAATGGATAGGATTCGTAAAATTATTAGTGTCCATGGAAATTTATTTTCCAAGGGCTTCTCCGTTTTTGAGTCATGTCAAGTTTGCCATTCATAATGGGTCCCTGTCTTTCCCCTCAATGGTGTTTCTTTGTGATGCAGCGAAAAATACGCAGTCTCCGAGCTCACCAAATAACACACAAGCTTCCACCAATCTGTTGATTGTCACAAGGACAATGCCAGAAGGTTAGGCAACCACAATAAATGCTAAAACTAGAACACAAAAGTAGGAATAGAAGAGAAACACTCTCTCTCAATATTATTAATCTCCAAAATCAACTCTCCTTTGTGATGCAGGACAACCCTCTTGAGAACAATGAAAGAGAAAAGAAGCTTGAAAAAAAAAGAAAAGAAGCTTGAAAGAAGCAAGAAGCAGGAACCCTAGCTAGGGTTTGTTTGGAGTCGAAACCCAAACGTGGGAAAACCCAATTTTAATTCATAATAAGATGAAAATTAAAGAGTTATTGGAGCCCTATACATAGGTTCCAATTACATCAAATAAGGTAAAACTCAACCCTAAAATCTAGGAATTTAAAAGGCATTTACTTAATTATCCTTAAAAATAAATATGCCTAAAATAAATATGCTAAAGCCTTGGTCTTCAAGTTAATAGGCCGTATTGGACCACCCGGTTGAACCACGTGCATGCTGTCCCCATCAACTCTCCCGGGGTGGGAGAAACTCGACCTCGAGTTTTAGTTTGGATGGAGATACTGAATTCGCCCATTCCAAATAAACAGATACTTTGAATAGGCCAATTGCTTGAGTCGTTGAGTTAATTCCACTTCAAAGTGTACAACCCGAAGTAAAATCTTCAATTTAGCGAAGAACTCGATCAGACAGCGATCACTTACCAACTCAAACTTGTCAACACCAAGAAAATCTATCCCTTGTACCTCAAGCAATTCAGACGCAAACACAATATCATCTACTTTTGACAGAATAAGATTTTCTTGTGGCAAACCTTCTTCTTCAACACTCGGTACTTTTGGGGCTTCTATACTCTGTTGAAACTCTTGCACGATCATTTCTTCAACTTTTGAATTATCTGTGACAACTTCAATGTCCCCTTCGAAATCGTCTTTAGCTGGCATACAGTTAGGGAATGAAATGACTCCTTGTAACATAGGCTCGGATTCATTGGCGAGATCTGACTGTGGTTGGACATCGAGCTTGGCACTCATGTCTGGAAGTAGTGTCATCATGGATTCCCATGGTGAGTAGTCCATTGGTGTCGCTTCCACAAGATTTACACAAGCTCTATCTTTGCAAATAGAAGTAACGATTGGAGCATGATCATCTAAAACAGAACCCAAGGATTGTACTGCTTCCATGAGATAGAGCTTCAATTTTTCAGCACAATTCATGAGGACCTATTCTCCCAATTGCCAAGACAAAGCTCCAACATTCTTGTTCTCCTTTCTGACACTATCCAAGAGAGGACATAGAAGCTCCTTCGAGATGTCATCGCTTTCTTCCAAAACCATGGTCATGATTGCTTCTATGTTGGCAAATGTAGCATCAGAACAATGAAATTTAGCAATTGTCAGAAAATGTTGAAACATTTCAATAACCAATGCATCGCACTCAAGATCCAACATCTCCATACATAACCTGATCTTTGCAACATTCTCAAGAATGGAAGGAGATTTAAAATAGCAACTATTCCTAGGAGACAATGTACCAAATGTTGAGACTATAAGTTGAAGAACTTCTCTCATTTGCTCATCATTGTAAGGAGGAGTTGGTGCAGTGATTCTCAAAATCTCACAGATGCAAGAGGCAACTGAAACTCTCACATTGGTGTTCATATGCTTCAAAAGCTCAAGAGCTATCAATGCACTCATTGCAGGTCGAAGTGCATCTTGCATTGACTGAGATGGGACTTGCCATACTTTTGATAAGTTATATGCAAGTCCATCAAGTAGACGAAGAAGCTCACCAACAGAATATATAGGAAATATGAGCTTTTTTCCCATATCCATAAGCCGCTTTTCGAACAATTGTTCAAAAGAATTCATTTTTTTTTTTTTTCACTCCTCTTTTTTTTCTTTTTCTTTTTTTGTCAAAACACTTCTTTTTAGTTAATCAAACATGAGAAATTAATTGATACAATTCTAAATAAACAAAACAAAAATCAGCTAAAGAATAGGAATTAAGTATTCTGGATTTGGATCACCTGGATCGGAATTGTCTGATTCGGGGTTGGGATAACCTTGTCCATGATTTTTTTGACCACCAGAATAGCCTATCCTCAGTTGGAATAGCTTAAATTGGATTGAAGATAATCCTACCTGAAATTGGAATATGATACTTTTGGATGGGAATGGGAATAACTTCGTCCGCGATTCTAGCTCCAATTGAAATAACCTTCCTGGATTAGGATAGTTGAAACTGAGTCCGAGGACAACCTTATCCACGGATTGGATAACAAATTATAATTGTAAGAACATTTATCTGCGCTTGGGGTATCCTTGGCCAAGGTTTGCAACTCTTGATTTGCAACCTGGAACGGTCAATCCTTGCAACCAAATAGCCCGTATTCCCTTTTTGTTTTAAACCCAAAGCTCCCTGGAAGCTTCTCAAAGACGAAACACATGAGGGAGGGAGAACCGAGGGTCGACGGCGAAGGCAAGGGTCATCGACGACGGCGACGCGAAAACGGCGGCTTGATCGCGCACGGCCGACGGTGAATCGGTGGTGAGAGCTCGCGGGGATGGCTTGTCGGGCTTGCGAGCATGTGGATGTGAGTCCCAAGGTGCGGAGTTGCTCTGATGGTGGCTTCTAACGACAATGGTAGAAGACTCAGATGGCGGTGTCGGTGGTTGGCGGCGACACCGTGGGCTCAAGCGACGGCGCTGGTGCTGTTGGGAGTCTGACGGTGCTTGTGAGGCAAGGGTTGGCTTTCCGACAACGCCACTGATGTGACAGTGGGCTTCCGGCGGTGGGAGATTGACGGGGATAGATCGACAGCGGCTTGATGGCGTGAAATCGACGGCGGTTCGACAGCAACGCTCAGGTGGAACCCGATTCGGAGCTGGAATGGCTCGATGATGGGGGTGGCTTGCTTGTGGTGCTCCGACGGTAGTGGGGCTCGACTTGGTGGTTCCTGTCGAGTCTGTAGCGGCGGTAAAATGATGGTGGAGGTAATACGGTAGGTTCGACGGGGAAGATATTGGCTTGGTTTGGCGGTGAAGGGAATCAACGGTGATGGAGTTGCCGGTAGGGGTGTTAGGTGACTTTTTTTTTTTTTTTTGAATGGGCTAATCTGGGTTATGGGTTTGGGGGTCTGTGTACTAGGAGTTTGGGTGAGATTGGGATTTTTGGTTTGGTTTCTGAGTTGGACAGGGTTGTGTATATGGTTTTGGGTTTTGAGTCTGGTAGTGGAGCCGTGGCAGTGGATGATGGTGGTGGTTAGGGTTGGTATATGGGTTTCGAAATGGGTGAGGGGTGAGGGGTTGACTGTGATGGTCGTGGGTGCGTGAAGGGTTTTGGTTTGTGCGTGGGGAAGGCTATTTTTGAGTTAGTTTTGGATAATTTTTTTGGCTGCTGTTTTGGGGCTGGTTTTGGATGATTGTTTTAGTGCTTCCTGATTGGTTGTGGATGAATTTTTGGTCTAACTTGTGGGGGTTAGGGATTGGGTTAGTGCAGGATGTGGAATTTGGTAGAGAGCGACGGTGGTGGAGGTTGTTTCTACCATGGTGAAAGGTGGCTGTGTATTGTGGGTTTGACAGTGAGGGTGTTGTGGCCCTTGCTTGACTGCACTTAAGGGAATCAGTGACGAAGTACGAGACCGAAGTTTGCTCTGATACCAAGTTGATGCAGGACAACCCTCTTGAGAACAATGAAAGAGAAAAGAAGCTTTAAAAAAAAAAGAAAAGAAGCTTGAAAGAAGCAAGAAGCAGGAACCCTAGCTAGGGTTTGTTTGGAGTCGAAACCCAAACGTGGGAAAACCCAATTTTAATTCATAATAAGATGAAAATTAAAGAGTTATTAGAGCCCTATATATAGGTTCCAATTACATCAAATAAGGTAAAACTCAACCCTAAAATCTAGGAATTTAAAAGGCATTTACTTAATTATTCTTAAAAATAAATATGCCTAAAATAAATATGCTAAAGCCTAGGTCTTCAAGTTAATAGGCCGTATTGGACCACCCAGTTGAACCACGTGCATGCTGTCCCCATCACTTTGCCATTAGGCTACAATCCTTTATATAGAAAACTTAAGCTATGAAATAGGAAATCCTTGTTCTACTAGAACAAGTTAAACTAAGTAGGAAATTAATAAACTTAAAGCAATAATAACATGGAAATACTTAAAAATCTATATATATATATATATATATATATATAGCTAAATAAATAAAAATCCCAATCATGCAGTGGTGTGCGACTTTCTTTTGTAAAGGCAGTGATGTGCGACTTTTCGCCGGGTTAAACTAGTTAACTTCATAACTAGATTTTCCTGGTGTGCGACTTTTCCTAGGTTAAACTAGTTAACTTCATAACTAGATTTTCCTACTGTATCAAAACGTGAACGATAGCCACTTCTCTTCACTTCTCGCCGATCCAACCCCTCCATGAACTGGAGAGCCAAACACGCGATGCGATCTGCGTCACTTTGTAAGAAAGATGGCAAATCAATGAATCATATTTTCTTATAATGTTTTGAGGCTAAGAGCCTATAGGTCCATGAGTGTGAGACCTTTGTGGACTTGTGCAATTTTAGCGGTTCTTTGGGTTATATGAAATGCGATGGAGAGAACCAGGTTGGTTTGATAGGATTAAATTGAACTTTCTACTCTTCCTTAGTCTAGTTCGGATAGAATTTCTTTGTAGTCTAGCTCTTCCACTTTTCCCTATTTCCTTGGTTTATCTACACCAGAAGACTCAACCTCCTTATGCGCTATGCACCAGCTCAACGATCCTAGCTTTGACTCATCAGGCATGAATCCTCCTAAGTCCTAAACGCTAGTATCACGTGTCTACACGCACTCCACCTTCTTATCACACTTTTCTTTTTTCTATTCACTCTTTTTTTTAAAGTTCTTATAAAGAAGATTGGAGAAATCCAACTTGGATTGATGCAATGCAAGATGAGTTTATTGCTCTTAATAAGACTAGTACTGGCAATAAATGGATTAACAAAAGTGAAGACCAACTCTACGGGTTATCTTGAGTTCTATTGCTAAAATAACCACTGTCCACTCCTTAATCTCTGCTGGAGTCATCAGTAGCCACATTTTCAACTTGATGTCAAGAATGCCTTCTTGAATGGATCCGTCTCAAAATAAGTGTATATGTGTCATCATTCGGATCTTTCTCATTTTCATGGGTATGTCTATAGTCTGGCGCTATCAATTGGCTATTGCTTAGATTCACTTTCATTCTAATATCCATCATTATGCTCTCTTCATCAACCACACTTTCAAGGTTTAATTACCCTTCTTTTGTATGTGGATGAAATGATTACCACTGCCTTTCACTCTACTACTCTTAACAAATTGAAAAGACATCTCCCCTTAGAATTTAGATGAAAGATCTGGGTCTGCTACAATCTTTTTTTTTTTGGGTATCAAGGTTGCATCTTCTCTCAAGGGTTTTCTTCTGTCATAGTCTAAGTATGCCAATGAGTTATTCATCATGCTCGACTTACTGATGATAAGGTTGTTGATACACCTATCAAGTTGCAAGACAAATTTTCTGCGTTTGATGGAGTTCCACTTAATGATTCTACTTCGTATCATGAGCTTGTTGGTTGTTCGTTTGTCTAATTATGACATGTTCAAATATTACCTACAAGGTTCATATCGCTAGTCCATTTGTTTCTATGCCTCATACTACTCATGGGGTTGATTTGTTGTGTATCTCGCGCTATGTCAAAGATACCATATTCCAAAGTTAAAACTATCATCTACTTCGTCACTGATTTTGCAAGCTTATGCTAATGTTGATTGGGCCGGTGATGTTAATGATCACAAGTCTACTACTATCTTTTGTGTTTTCTTTCGTGGCTCTTATTTCTTGGAAATGCAAGAAGCAATATGTTGTTGCTCACTCTATAGTCGAGGCTGAATATAATGCTATGGCTCAAGCTAGTATTGAGATTGTTTGGCTTCGATGGCTTCTAACTGATTTAGGTATCTCTCTCTCGTCTCCAACTCCCCTTCATTGTGACAACAAGAGTGCCATTCAGTTTGCCTATAATTCTATTTTTCATAAGCGCACCAAGCAACATTAAGATTGATTTTCACTCCATTCATCACCATCTACAGCTGGACTTGACTCAACTGCATTGTCTCTTCCTCATTGTGTAGATTTCTTCACCAAGACTCATACTTCAACTTAGTGTCATTTCTTGCTTAACAAACTCTCGATGCTCTCTTAGCTCGCACCATAAGTTTGAGGAGGGGGTGTGAGTGCATATTTGTATGTATGTTACTTTCATAAGGGTAGTTTAGTATTTTTGCTTATTTTAGGTTTAGGCCTATATTTAACCTTGTAATCTTGCTTTCTTTTGGGTTAGGGCAAATCATATTTTCTACAAAGTTACAGTCTAAAGGATTTCTGGTTTTATACAATATTTTGGGCAAACCCTAGGCCTGTGTAAGACCCCACAACCCCCATGGACCAGGCAAGACCAAGGCCCATGAGAATCATGGAAACCTTGTTTGGGTGGCCCTAAGGGGTTAGCAAGAATGAAACTCAAGACCTCTACATCTTAAGGCTTGGTCCCTTGCCAACTAAGCTACCACAATACTGTCAATAGGTGTGTTAAGTTTCCCAGCTAAAAGCCTAAGCTATTAGGTGGAGGGCCCAAACAGGTATATTAAGTCATATCAACTTTTTTATATTTAAATGAAGTGGGATGTGGGACTTCGCAACACTCCCCCTGGCCTAACAAGACAACAATGGGCCTATCACGTGGACAACAACAACGGGCTCATAAATTGGCCCAACAACAACAACAACAACAATAACAGGCTCACAAATGAAACGGCCCAAGAACAACATGCTCTGATACTATGTTAAGTTTCCAACCTAAAAGCCTAAACAATTAGGTGGAGGGCCCAAACAAGTATATTAAGTCATATCAACTTTTTTATATTTAAATGATGTGGGATGTAGGACTTCCCAACAAGGTGGAACAAAATGAAGACAGATCATTGGCATCAGGCAACCAGGTAAATACCATTCAGGCAAGTACCATAACATATAACCATATCTGCTATGTAACACATATAGTATCGGAACTGTTTCACAAACTTCATAATTCTTATAGGTATCATTTTGCACTTCTCAAAGTTGGGACATATTGCGGGATATAACAAAATATCTTAAAAATAATTTATAAAATGATAATTAATTTATAAGTGGCATCAACAGAGTTGTTTTTCATACAAATTCTTCATTCATCCACATAATTCTTTAGAAAATTAACTCTCTTCAATTTGTATACTACAGACACCAGAGAATAAATAAATAAATCAACATCATAAAACTCATGCAAAAGAGGTTTCAATGACCAAATAAAGGAATACAAGTATTCCCTTGATACCTAATAGCCCCAATGTATACACATTAACTACAAATAGAAATTAAACACCCCTACAGTAGAGGCAATTTTTAAAGGGCATATCATCAGGTTCATGCTAAGTATTTGTGGAGGAAAACAATGTCACCAAAGAGGAGCATTAAGAGGGAGATGCCTGAAAGGCTGAATATGAATGTATTGAGAAAGTTATTCTTCTCATTTGCTCAATTTGGCACGTTGGGTTTAAGATAGCATGTATACACCAATTGTTTTCATTTCTTCATCAAAATCTAGACACTAACGATCAACAAATAAAGAGAGAACATCTACCCATGAAATCCACAGTAATAGTTATGAAAATGCAATGTGTAAGACAATAGTTAAGAGCTTATTAGCCAACAAAGGTTTAACCTCCTGGATTCATCTAAAACCAAAAACAATTAAAACGGATTACTCACAAGATTTTTCCACCAAGTTTGCAGATGACACATGTATTTTGGTCACCGTCCATTTGAATATCTACAGGTAACTCCTTTCGTTGAGTATCGTGGTTACTCTTTTCAGCAAGTCCTGTGGTAACAATGGCTTGAACTTCCCCTCTATCCTAATGCAATGCATTAGACAAATGACAATATTTATTCCAAGATCAAAAACTCATCTACAAAAAATGGAAAAAAATTACACAGAAGTTTTTTTTTAAAGTGAAAACTGATACGATGCGGCTAATGTATATTAAATGCACATATAAAGATTTACAGAACAAATTACAAAATAACAATAATTGTACTAACATTAATAATATTAATAATAATATTGTCAATATTCTATAAAATTTGATATCTTCAATGGGGGGAAAAAAAAAAAAAAAAAAGAAAAAGTAACAGTAATGATCCAAGTTAAAGAATACAAACATTAAATCCCCAAATAAACAATAAATAAGGCATTAGATAAGACTCTTTCGCAAAGCCTGGACACTATCCTTTTTATCAACATGTTTAAAAGACTATAGGTCCTTTTTGGGTACAAAAATTGTGTACCATTGTAAGACTACAATTGTATACTTTAATGATAAATTATGCAAAATGCTACTACTTGAGGTTTTTTCCTTTTTTTTCTTCTTCTTTTTATTTTTTATTTTTTTTTAATACAAACCCCAATGCAAGACTCTACAATCCACATGGATAATGCTAATGCTTGAGATGTTTTGGTTGCTTTTGCAGTGTTAGGCATGAGTGTCCAATGGGAAGCCTCAAATGACAAATACAGCTTAACAGGCACCAATATTATTATCCCAACAAGCAACCCCCCCATAACCACTAATAAAACATTCCATTTGCACAATCCCAAAAATAAATAAATAAATAAAGATCAGTCACCAAAAATTAAAAACCCACATAAAAAAATCATCAAGCCCTAGATCTACAGATTCAACCTTAGGACTTCCAATTTCAATACTATACAGAGCCATCAAACCCTAGATCTACAGATGGGTTTTGGCTAATTGATGCATTCTTTTCTAGGAAGATTTGGAAATGGTTGACCATCTTGTCGAGTGGCATGGTCCTTATAGTCACTCATCTTTAATTTATTTGGTTTACATAGGGTGTCGCCCTCTAATCCTCACAAGCTTTTTGTGGAGTGGAGATCCAAGGCGGCGTACAAGAAAGCAAGGGTGTATTGGGACATGGTTCCTCATGCAATTTTTTGGTGCCTTTGGAAAGAAAGAAACCTTAGAACCTTTAAAGACAAGGAGGTCTCATTAATTGAGCTTAAGTCTACTTTTGTGAAGACTCTTTTTTGGTGGTTTAATAGTTTTACTAATGACCAAACCTTCTTTTGTTTCATTTTTAGATTCTCTTAAACTTTAGATAGTTATTTCTTTTCACTTGTATATTCCTTATATACTCGGTCTTTGCCCTTTACTTTCAATACAATACTTCATCAAAAAAAACTTTAAGAAACTGCACCGCAGAGCCATATGCGTAACTCTAAGCAACCAGAGTCATACCACTTCTCTTCAGCCGATTTGTTTCTGAAAGCATTTTTAATGAAGAAACTTTTGTAAGCATTATTGGTAATTTGGTATCCTTCTCTAAAAAATAGCATAAAAGGATAGCACATAGTTTAAATGAATGAGACCACATGTTTCTCAAGTCACCTATAGCCAATAAGCTATCACAGAAAAATACACATGCCACTATGAATCCCCATAATCAACCTCATCTTTGTTTCTTTTTTCTTTTTTCAATTTAGAAACAGAACTTAATAGTCAATTTTTTTATAAAAAAAAACCCCATATGATGTGAGGCAAAAAATGGTTTTTCAAAAGGACTGTGGTGATCCAAAGCACTAACTTGAATTTCCACAGAATTACAACAATTAAAAAAGCAACATAAACATTTTTTTTTTTTTTTTTTTTTTCGATGAAGTAAAATTGTGTTAAAATGAAAAGAGCAAAAGCTCCTGTACACACGTTGTATATGAAAGAGAATCCTAAAAATTAAAGTATCTAAAAACTATTGAAGGGGCAACAAAAATCATCCAGATCCCCCCAGGCAAAAAGAAAATCAATGAGATGAATCTTTAAATTCTAAATGGTATTCTCTACATCCTCAATTATCATAGTGTTTCTGTAATAACCCGAATATTTATTGATTTATTTTATGTGTATATTCGGTGGAATTGTACATAAGGTAATAAATTTAAATATTCTATATAAAGAATGAAGATTTGGTCAATTGGATGTTGGGAGATGTTGCATTAAATTGCTTTTGGTGGAGAAGATAATTAGATGGTGGTTATATATATATATATTGTACAGTGGAGGATACAAAAGTCATAGAAGATAAGAAAAGAAAGATGAAAGAAGAGAAGAAAAGTCAAAAGAAAATAAAGATGGAAGAAAAAGTGGTGTGAGAAGAGAAAAATAGAAGGAAGAAAGATGCAGGGATTAGGTGTAGAAAAAAAAAAGAAAGAAAAGAAAGGAGATAGGATGGGTAGAAGAAGGAAAAGAAGAGAAGAAAAGACAAAGAAGAGAGAGAAGGGAGATAGTGACGTGAGAAAGAAGGGAGAAAGAGAGAAGGAATAGATAGAGAAGAAGGGAAGAGAGAAGGAGAGAAATGCAGGGAGGAAGGCAAGAGGCAAAGGTCCGTCGCCGGAGCATGAGAGCTCTAATCCGACTTCTGTCAATATGGATTTTGTATTTTTTTGAGCCGATTTACACGTTTACAGTTGTAGTTAATCATTTTATTCACTTATTTTTTAGGTAAGGGGTTTAATTCTTGTACAGTGAATGATGATTATTTTGAAGCATATGTTAAGATTTGATTTATGCAAGGTGATAAATATTGATAATGATATTATTTGATATCATGGATTATAATGGTTGATTTTATTGAGGCCAATATATTTGGGAATTGAATTATTATTGATCAGTGGATTATATTTGAGGTATATGATTTGGAATTCGTATAATTTGATTTATATATTATTTTGAATATATAAATGCTTGTATGTGATATTTGAAACCTTATTTATTGTATAGGAATTGGATTTCCTACTAGGCTATTGTTTGCTCACCCCAATATATTTTCAAGTGATCACTGTTGGAGGCATGTAATAGAATTGGGGTCGAGATTTGGAGAGACTATTGTGTATATTTATTTTTATTTAAAGCTGATATAATTTTATTCATTTGGTTGGCCAATGTATATTGATGATGAGTTTTGGGTTAACCATCGCTACCCGCAGCTGCGCAATACTCTGTATTTTCAAAGGGAATTTATTTTTGAAAGGGTTTTATTTGTACAGAGCTCATAAAAATTGTACGTGTTTACTGTATATAAATTTTGGGGCGTCACAGTTTCTTTCTGTCCAAATTTGTCCAAAAAATGGCATGTGGAACAAGCTTCCAAATAGCCAAAGCAGATATATAGGAGCTACTGCAGCAGCAAGCCTCCAGTAAGTGTAATACCTTCCTAGGCATCACCCATTGAATCCTAAATGAATCCAAACAGTAATCCAACAACTCCCTAGCCAATAGGCATTGGATAAGTAAGTGGTCCACTGTCTCCTCCTCCCTTTTGCACAGCACACACGATTACTTAAAAGAAACCCCTCCTCTATACATTATCCATTGTTAAACTCTTGCCCCAACAAGCATCCTAGGTAAAGGAGGATACCTTTGAGACTGCTTTTTGGATTCAACTCCTCGACGTTGGAAGTCTTGTCCCTTCCATACCAACTAAGGCTGCATAATAAGAACAGAGTGAGAACATATCATCCTTCCCTTTTCTCCTCACAATGCCATCCTCCCCTCCACACCTGAGCTGTATTTGAGACATCTTCCTGGAAGTATCTCTCAAACAGCACACCCTAGTAAATATCCTCATTTACTTGCCCAAACACATCCAAGACCCAAGCCTCCTTGTTAACTGCCAGCTCAAACAAATTAGGGAACACCTCTCTCAAGGGCTTCTCTGCCCTCTCACAACACCAGACATCCTCCTAGAATCTAATAGACCCACGATCCCCAACTCTAAAAGAGATCTCTTTACCAAAATCCTCCCATCCCCCTTACCTCCTTAGACTTCCAATCCCCTTCCTCACATACAGATTTCCATCTCACTATCTCTCTCCACAGAGCATCTTTTTCCATTGAAACCTCCATAACCATTTTCCCAAAAGGGACTTGTTCATATCCACCAAATGCCTAAACCCCAACCCTCCCTTTTTCTTCAAGGAGCAAACCGTGTTCTACTCTGCAACTTCCCTAGTCCCTCAGCAACAGCTAGACCTGGCAATTGGGCGGTCTGGGTGGGTTTAAACAGGTTGGACCAAAGTCTTACCCAAACCCAACCCAACCCATTTATGTGTGAAACCCATTTAAGGAGCACCCAATTATGCCAAACAAACCCAACCCACCCATTTATGTCCCGATTATACCAAACATCACTGTCATCGAAGTATCATGCAAATCCAGACTTGGGTTTATCCAAAACCATGCCAAACCAGGTCATGACCCAGATCCATTATAGCAACTCTGGGTTGACCCAACCCATTTTAAACGTGTCAGACCCAGATCTATGTAAAAAAAAAGGGGCTTTTTTCCCTCCTCCCCACACCCGTTGTTATTGTTTTGTTCACCCCCGCACACCTGCTTGTTGCCAAAATGCTGGCTTTCAATCCAATAAGTCAATAACACTTCTACCCCCGTCTGGTGTAAGCACACATTCCTACTTGGATCCATGTTAAAAACAGATCTGAACCAAATCTCTCTCTCTCTATATATATATATATATATATTGGTTTTTTACTAGAGGAAGACTTATATTTTATTTTATTTGCTGCTTGTGAGTTGTGACTACAACTTGTTTTCAAATCTGCCTTGAAAAAAGTCCCCCCCCCCCCCCCCAAAAAAAAAAAAAAAAAAAAAAAAGCAAAAGTATAATACACCAATTTCGGGTTGACTCGAATCCATTTTAGCCGGGTTATGACCCAGATCCATGTTAAATCTTTCTTTTTTTTTGGGGGGGGGGGGGGGGGGGGGGTCTCCTGCTGCTCTCAACAACCACAACTTTTATTCAGATCTCCCACAAATACCAAATAAAAAAAATGCAAAATCACACATCAAAACGAAAACCACACCCTTTTGACTCTCCATTCCCCATGGTTAAAAAAAACCGAAAAAATATAGGAAAAAATATATATAAAATCTTAAAGAAAGAAAAGAAAGCTTCCTTCATTTCTACAATAGGCCTACATAGCTCACTCCAGTCTCCAATAAAATCCCCATACAAAATAAATAAAAAATAGAGAAAATGAACCCATTCAGGCTCAAATAGAACACTCAATGGCTTTCGATCTACCATAGGCTTTTCTCTTTCAAATGGGTGTACCCCTTCAAACCGATTTTGTTGCATAAATGCAGACAAATGGAAGTCTGCTACAGCTATTACTAGAAGTAGAGAGAGAGAGAGAGAGAGAGAGAGAGAGAGAGAGAAGTAGTTTAAAGTCTTTTGCACGAGAAGCAAAGCAAGGGAGAAGAGAAGGGAGATGGCAGCCATTGAAGAGAGGCAAGGGAGTAGAGAGGGTAGATGGCTTCCATTGAAGAGAAGCAGAGAGGGGAGACGTAACCCTAGAAAACATTCTAAGCCCTAAATAATGATTAAACTGATATCACTTGTGACTGGTTTTTCCCTTTTATAATCGGGTTTAGTCATCACCCAAAGGGACCTAGTTGTCAACTTGAAACCACCCGTTTATAATTGGGTTTGTTTTGGGTGACCCTATAAGACCCATTTAATACAACTTGCTTACTCAAACCCATTTAACTTGGGTGGGTTTGGGTTGGAAATTGCCAGACCTACAATAGCCACGGGGATCCAAAAAAGAGACATAAATAAGTAGGTCAGCTTGATAGAGTGCTTTTGACAATGTAATCTTTCCTCAAGTCCCAAGGCAAAAGAGCTCACATCCACACCATCCCCCACCACTATAAGCTCACTTTTAGGCAGGTTCATTTTCAGCCTAGACACAGCCTCAAAGCATAATAGCACACATCTTAAATACCTCAATCAAGAGCTGGAAGCATCACAAAACACAATGGAATCACTTGCGTAAAGCAATTGAGAGATACTTCCCCTACACTGATCCCCCCCCCCCCCCCCCCCCCCAACCACCACGAAGCCCTGAAGCATGTTTGCATCCGTTGTCCTCTGAATAAGTTTGCTCAAAGCCTCCACGACAATAGTGAACAGAAACGGTGACAAAAAAATATACCCCTGTTGAAAGGCTATGAGAGCTCCTAAAAAAACCATGCAGACTCCCCTTAACCAGCATGAGAAACAAGACAGTCAATATGCACTTCTCAATCCACTTCCTCCCAAAACCCATCCTCTCAACACAATGACAATAAGAATCTCCTGTTAACATGATCAAATGCCTTCTCGATATCTATCTTACAAATCAGCCTATGGGAACCCTATCTTAGTCTGAAGTCCACACGTTCATCGACAATCAGCGCGGCATCCAGAAACTAATTACCCCCAACAAAAGCATTCTGGCTCTAGGACACAACTTTACCAACCACCCACTTTAGCCAAGTAGCCAACAGCTTCAAGATGATTTTATACACACTGCCCACTAAGCTTGTTGACCGGTAATCTTTAATTTTCAAACCATCTCCCATTTTACAACCTAAAGCAACAAAAGTAGCATTCAGATTGTTCTCAAAGACCCCATGCTAATAAATTTTTAAAGGAGATTCAACAAAGTCCAACTTACAACATGCCAACATTTCTGATAAAAAGCCAACGTGATGTTGTCTGTTCTTGGGGCATTATCACCATTAAAAATCTTCACCACCTCCCACGCTTCCTCTTCCGACCATGGTCCTTCCCGCCAATCCACCTCTTCCCTATTAATCTGCCCTCAACTGATCTCCATCTTGGCCAGATTTAGGAACTCCTTTTACACTTCCTCTCTTCTCCTTTTTGCCTCAAGGGAAAGCCCCACCAGCACCTCTAACCCATCCAACCTATCAATCTCATTCAGAAGATTTTCTTCAGACACCTCTAGCCTACAAAACACATCTGCACTCCACTTCTTTAACTTCCCTTTAAGTAACTTCAGCTTTTTAGCAAATATAAAACTCAGGGAGCCCAACACTGAAAAACCATTCCACCAACCCTCAACTAACACCACAAACCCCTCAACTTCCAACCACATATTTTTGAATCTAAAGGCACTTTGTGTCCTAATGATCCCCTCCAAATCTAGAACAATGAAGAAATGGTCTGAACATGGTTTGGGCAGCAGCGACTGAGTAGCTCTTGGAAAAAACTCTTCCCAATCCAATGAGAAAAAAAATCTGCGAGTCTAGACATTGACAAGTTTGCCTAATTATATAACCACATAAATGAACCACCATTTAGTGTGGGGTTAACCAGCTCATTCCAATAAATAAAGTCTGAAAAATCCAACATGTCAGATGTAAAAGCTGCACACCCCAGCTTTTCACTAAGAAACCTCACTACATTAGAAACCCAAATACACACAAGAGAACGTTCCAATCTCTCTGCACCCCCTCCAATTCTTCTCATAAACTCCTTCCGTCCCCCAACCCATGAGAACCATACACTCCTGAAAATTGCCTATTCTAAGTAACTATTTACCTCCCTTAACCTGGCAAGACACTAAAAACATTTCCATCCCAATGTCCAACTTCTAAAATTTCTTGGAATTCCTAGTCAAAGTAATACCTCCGTCGTGCCCCTAGCACTCAGCACCTTTGACACCACAAACTGACTCTCCCATAAATCTCTGACCACCTCAGTTTCCATTTCATCCATCTTTGTCTCCTACACTATGACAATGTCAATCTTCCACTTTTTAAAGCAGCTTTGACCCCTAACCTTTCATCCCTATAATTCAACCATCGCACATTCCACATCAAAAACACATCTAAGACATCGAAGTAATTATCCCCTCCTTCCCCAAACCCACCAGCCTGCCCTTACTCTGCTTCCCCTCATAACTGATCGACCACTGTAATTTTTTAAATTCTCTGGCTACCCTACCCTCATAATTCAAACCCCTTGTCGGTGTAGATAGGCTCCCCTTACTTCTCCAATGTTACCCAATGGCACAGAAAAAAAAAAAAAGCAATATTGCTTCCTTCTCGAAACCTTCGAACGAGACCCCTAGAAACTTGTTGAAATTTCTCATTCTTTTCAATGCCCAATACAAGATCTCCTCCCTTTTCCCTGTATCACAACCCTACCCTCTACCACATCTAATTCAAATGTCAGAAGCTCCTCTATAGGCCAAAAGAACACTACTGGGACAAAACCACAGGCTCTCTGACTCCCTTTCGTCTCAAAAAGGCTCTCAGTCCCCGTTGTTCAAATTCATGTTGCCCAACCAATTCCTTACTTCAAGAAGTACGAGATCTAGCCCACTCAATCTTTGGCAGTCCAAGCCTAATGTCTCCACCTCCAACCCCTTTATTAACCTAGCCATCTACTACTACACTCTCCAATCTTCCTCATCAAATCATTATCCATCCTCTGAATGTTAACTACTGATATCCCACCCAAAGCTCCACCAGTCTCCTCTCCCGTGTAGACGACCACATCCTCACAAAAAGTGAAAGAAGAAGAATAGGGAATAAACCCATCCTTGCCAAGTCGTTGAGGCCCAAAATAAACAAACTATGCGCTCCATAATTCCCAGCCCATTGCTCCACTAATGTTGGGTTGAGGTCCCCCCTTATCTCCACAAGGCTCCTTCTATAGTAAGTTGCAGTGAACATGAGCATTCAGTTAAATGAAATTCTTGGGATTTCAAACCAAGTTGTGTTCTGACTGCTTTGTTTTTCCTACATGGCATAATAGCTCCACAGACCAAAAGGCAAGTGAGTTTGCTTCATCTAAAGATGTTGATGCAACAAAAAAATTTAAGTCCACTTTGCAGAGTGCAATATCTGATCTTATTTTGTATAAGCAAATATAGAGATGTGATTTGTTTTCCTTAAGATAATTAAATTAAAGCCCTCTTCCATCATATCATATGATGGAGGCAAAGCTTATGGAAAGTTACGAAGTTTGCACTTCTAGTTTACAGAAGACCCGAAGACATTGACACACCTCTTCTTTGAAGAGAATCTCCCCTGCAAACTTTACTAAAGAGGTATTATAAATATAATAGTTTTTGCAAAGCTAACTGAACATGTAACTCTTCTTCTATTGTCCCTCTTATGTATGCATGCATGCTATTATACTTGATCCCACTATTTTCCAGTTGCAAACATGTTAGTTAAGTTATCTAGAATGATGCTTGCCTTACATGGGTTGATAAAATGGATTAGATGATATGGGATAAGGATGGTTCACAATCCTCCACCATAAGATATTTATCATTAAGAGGTGTGACATAGTCCACAACATCCTACCCTGGCCCACTTGGGCCCACCTTCAAAAAAAAAATCTACATGGGCCATTACTTCCTTATCATTACCTAAAAACTTATGACCCATCCCCACCCAAACCAATTGCTTCTCAAGCCCTATTGCCTTCCCACGCCCATAACCCTGATCCCAAGATCCGCCCTTTTCAAAATTCAAATTAGCCATCTCCGTACCATAAAGTAAGCTATGTCTGCAAGCAACCCCTCCCCCCATCAAACCTAGATACAGGTGACCCTACCCCTCGTCACATGAAGCTCGCATGCCCCCACCACCAATTTTGTTCTTCCATTCCAGTAAGGGTACAACACCCCCTGCTCCTGAGCCGAGTTTGGTGTCTTTCCTCCATTATTAACATTGCCTAAGCTCAAAAACTAAAACAAGGTTCCTATCACCAGCATGGTTCAAAGTCTCGGTCTCGGTCCCCGTCTCGTTTCGGTCTCGTTCATCTCGGTCTCGCCCAACACGTCTCGTCTCGGGCGAGATGCAACTTTACGCAAGAAAAATAGTTTGAAAAAATTCAAAAAAATCATAGAAAATTCCTAAAAAATATGATGATTACATTGGAACCATCAAATAAGCAAAATAATGAACTCAATGCATATAATATGGTAAGAAAATATAAAAATAGGCGTTAGCGCACTAATATATAATGAAATAACACTATATTTCTGTTTTAGATTAGAATATACACCCAAAAACATAAATAAATATTTATAAGTGCATGATGATTACAAAAATGTTCTAACAAATTTCTAATTTAAAAAATCAGTATTTTTGAAAGTAAGAAAAAAATATCATTTATTAAAGAGATTTACCATTTATTAAGAAATTAGTATTTTCGTGATTTTTTTTTTTTTAAATCTGTATTTTATGAAAAAGAGTTAGCATTTACAAAAAAAAAATTCACATTTATAAGTTCTAAATAATTTATGCTTAATTATGAGTTCATGATGATTAAAAAAATGTGTAACAATTTTCTAAATTTAAAAATTAAGATTTTAATAATTTTTTATCATTTATCAAAAAGATTTACTATTTATTAAAAAAAATTCACACTTATAAATGTATGATACATGATGTGAGAAAAAAAGCTAAGACTATAGGTATTCAATAGCATTTTTTAAAAAAAAAAAAAAAATCCCAACCCACTTTAAAAATTGCTCAGCACTTATAAATAAAACATAACAAAAACAAAAACAAAAAAACAAAAAAACAAAACAGGACAAGTGGACTAGTAACCTCGTGTGTTTTAAGTCGGTGGGTCGAGAGTCTCGACTGAGTACAAGTCGACCCAAAGCTCCCTCCTTGGTGCACTGCGATTGCGAGGGAGAGAGAGGAGAGAACGAGACGCGATGGAGAACCAAAGCTCCACCGCCCACCGCCGACCGTCGACCTGCTTGATCCGCTGTTTCTCCCGACCACCGCAGCCGTTGCCGCTACCGCCGTCCTCAGTTGCCGCTGCAACTATCGCCGACCACAGGCACTGCCGCCGCTGCTGCTCTCGCTGCCGGCCACCGGAGACACCCACAGCAACACCACAGGACCTGGCTTCCACCGACAGAGACGACGACACCCACCAGCTATGCTCAGAATGAGAATGGAGAATAAAGAGAGAGAGAGGGGAAGATTGAGCTCGTTGGGAGAGAAATCAGGTAGGCCGTATGCTTTATTCGTAGGCATAGGTGCATAATTTCCTCCATTTCAAAGAGCTTTCTGCAAGATCACATGGGCAAAAAGATGCTCTCGTACGAATTGGACGAAATCTCGTTCGATTCGTCCCGAGATTTTGATTTCTCGCATGTCTCGTTTCGTCTCGTCCGAGATCTCGACATTCTCGGCCGAGAAGTGCTCATCTGACGTATATGCTTGTCACGCCCCTAGTTCTCGTATCGGAGGGCGGCGAGACCGGTTTGTCTCGGCGAGATCTCGGCCGAGACAACCGAAACTTTGAACCCTGATCACCAGTGATTTAACCTCCAAATTGAAAACCTTGAAGGTCAATCCTTCCACTACAACTCTGACGAATTCTGGGAAGCAACCCACTGCCTTTGTCTTCACCCTAGCCTCCAATCGAGTAGCTCCACTCCCGAACACCACCTCAAAAGAACCACCACATAGACCACCCTCCATTTCTACCTCAAGACAACCAGCAAATGGATCTCATACGTCACTCAATAGCGAAAATCCCAAAAGATGGAGAGGCAACCCTTCAATCCTAACCCATCTCTCTCGTTTCCTCTCCAACTAGTTTGAACTACCTGCTAATGGAACCCACTAATCCGCAACCAAGGCAATACCTTCTTTCACCATAAACCCATATTTCGTAACTATGTAAGCCTCTCTTTCAAATGAAACCAAGAAGCAAACAAATCATCAAAAAACGCAAAAACCCTAACACTTGAGGGCACTTTCCATTCTCTGTTGCACCATCTCGAAATTTATTCCAAAGAACCCACATACAATAACACCCCGCCCTTTCACTAGCAATGATATTGTCCGTTTGGGTTACCCATCACAGCTTTAAAACATATCATTGCAAGTTAAGGATGTTAGCACACATATATAGCCTAGCAACCCTCTATAACCAAACAGCGTGGGATTAAGTATGTGGAACTAGCACCTTACCTCACCCCATCCATCTTGGCTTCTTTGCCTTGGGAGTCTTGGCTCTTGGCTCTTGGCTCTTGGTCATTACAATCCACCCCCCTTAAAGTGGCCACATCTCCTTGTGTGGGACTCGCCCCACCACCATGAGGTAAGTTCCAACTCTGATACCACTTGTAACACCCTGCCCTTTCACTAGCAAAAATATTGTCCGCTTTGGATTACCCCTCACAGCTTTCAAAATACATCGTTGTAACTTGAGGATGTGAATCCGCATATACATAGCCCAACGACCCTCCCTAACCAAGCGATATGGGATTAAGTACGTGGACCTAGCACCTCACTTCATCCATCTCGGCCTCTGCTTAGGAGTCTTGGCACTTGGCTCAAGGCTCTTGTCATTACGCGTACAATATACATCTCGAATCTACTGATCAAACAACTCCACAAGCAATATAGAAACAATTATATTTGACCATAGTCCAAATGAGATTGATTCCTCACTCCTCAGTTGTTGATGCCTCCTCTCTGGTTACTCTAGTAACCAATCATAGCATACGGCATACCACATAAGAAAAATAGGTGCTTCAAGCATTTTTCCAGAACAAGAGCACCTCTCGGCACCATGATATGACACACAAATTGCTCATAGGCACCAGAGAGGCAAAAACCACAAAGAAGGCTCCTAATAGAATATAAAATAAAAAGAAGGACAAGTGATGCAAACAACATGAAAGAGGCAAACTGGATCAATTTGGGATGGTTTTTGTACTGGAAGTCTGGAATAATTATAATCTAGGAGCAGTATTATTTAAATTATTATATATAAGTAACATAATTAATAGTAGAATTAGTTAAGAAGTAAAGTCCCTGGCCTTTCTTCGATATTCCAAAAAAGGGAAAAATACTTGGTAAGTTTTAGAACAAATTATCTTCATCAAACAAAGTATCAGTATGAGTTATGATATGAACTGTATCAAATGGGGATTCCTTCTTCCTTTTTTAAAAAAAACTTGTAGCTATGGCTTCTCTTAGAAGCCACCAAGTTTCTTCTCCAAGAAGCTACTTAGTTGCTTATCAAGGAAGCTAGTGGTTCCTTCTAGAAGAAGCACCCTACTCTATAAAAGCATGTACCATGTTGTTGATAGTTTTGAATTAATTGAAGATTGAATTTGTTTACTAGTGTAACTAGTAGTGTATTCCCTGCCTACTTCACTTAGCTTCTCCTCTATTTCTCTCACTAAAATCCTTTCCATTCCACCTTCTCATCGTTAAATCCTAGTAAACAATAGGTTCTTTTTCTTCTAACCTATTATTTCTCTACCCCCTTGCCGCTTGATTCCACAAAAATCTCACCATCTTCATTTGCCAGACAGCCTTTATCCCTCTGGGTTACAATGTTAAAAGAAAAAGAACCTATTCTTGATCAAAGCAAAAAATCATGTCCTATTCCCAACCTACAATTCAATTTAAGTTGATTAATCACCATGGTTATGAATGTGGATCTATCATCAAATTTAGAGGCATTATCAAAGTATTATCATGCCACAAAGAAGGATGTTGAGGCCCCCAAGAAAGATGTTTTGTGGCTTAAAGGTGAAGTATGAACATTTAATACTACCTAGAAGGAGATGAAAATAACAAACAACAATTTGTAGGTTGCTATCACAGGCGATGAACCCATTCCTCCTCCACTCACCCATGAAAGCAAACCCCCTCTAGATTATCAAGAAATGCCACTTTAGCATGAGTTAACTTGTTTTGTTCAAGCTTATCATGATGTTCTAGATCAAATTAAGGGACGTATTCATTTCTCAAGCTGCCTCAATAGTTAATTTTATCATTCTAGAACAATTCAGTCGTGTGAATCCTAATTACCATCGTTGTTGTCTCCTAAAAGGAAAGCAAACTTGCACCTGTTCCAAACTTGAACATTTGCCGTGAAGATGCAAATTTTTCTAAGCTCCAAGAGTGTGCCACTTCAACACTACAAAACTCGAGGTCAAGTATTCTCCAATGTGGAGGAGAATGACGTAGAGCATGCTCACATGAAAGAGACAAACTGGATCAATTTGGGATATCGTTTGTACTGGAATGATTATAATCCAGAAGGGAGAAATATAATTATTTTAATTAGTAGATATATAATTAACAATACGGAGTAGGAATTAGTTAAGAAGTAATTTACGTTCTAATAAAAATCTACAGCTCTCTAAGAAGCTACCTAGTTGCTTCTCTTGGAAGCTACCTGGATTATTCTCTAAGATGCTACTTAGTTGCTTATCTAAGAAGCTAATGGTTCCTACTATAAGAAACACTCTACTCTACTTTTATTTTCCATTTTTTTGGCTAGTAAGAAACATCATACTCCATAAAACCATGTAATATGTTGTCTTTTGGGTAGTTTTAAATGAAGTAAAATTGAATTGTCTACTAGTTATACTAGTAGTGTCTCCCCACCCCCTTCTTTCTCTATTAGCTTCTCCTGTATTTCTCACTCCTCTCACTATCATCTTCTTCTTTCTCTTATTTCTTTCTCGCTAAGATCCATTCCATCTTCTCATCACTGAATCCTAATCAAAATTAGGTTCCTTTTCCTCTAACCTATTATTTCTCTATCCTAACCCCTTGACACTTGATTCCAAAAATATATCACCACCTTCCTTTGCAAGACAGACCCTATCGAGTTATGAGGCCGTCCTACATTAATAAATTGTTCTTTCTCATTTAGGGGTGCTCTTTTTAGTAGGAAAGAAAAACAATAAAAACCAGCAGTAGACTCTTCAAATAACTTTTGATATCCCATCTACCAAAAACATAAATAAAAAATAACATGGAGATAATTAGTAAAGAATCAAAATGGTGAAGCATAGCGGAAAATGGAAGAGGGGAGGATTGTATATGGCTTATGTACATGGGCTAAGCCCTTTTTGATCATAAATACATATTTACCTTATCAAAAAAATAAAAATAATAAAATAATAAAAAATAAAATGGAAGAGGGGAGGAAGAAGCAAGCCAACCTTAGGAGTAACGGTGTCACATAACTCCTGGTTTAATTTCGGGTTGCAAGAGCAAAGTTCCATCTTCATTGAATCATAGGCCACCCTGCAAAATAACAAGTTCCTTTTTTCATGTGTGGGAGGGGAGCATGTTTAAATACTAGAAATTTCAGTATATCAATGTATAACCATTGACCACTTACAAGCAAACCTATGCAGCTGCTACTTACAAATTCTAATTTCAAAATCACATCCATCAACTTATATACAAAACCCAAAATTCAGCTTTAACTTAAGAGTTTAGAACACATTTATCAATGTCTGCATGCAAACCAAGTGACAAAATCGATACAAGGACTCATTGACTTGAGGAAGGACCATTGCTTCATATTTGCATAGGAGACTAATATCAAAGTTGCCAATTCCATGGGTCCTCATTCCTCATATTAGCAGAGGCTAACATCAAAGTTGCCAATTCCATTTCAACATGCAATTCAAATATCTTAGAATAGATTAGTGTGGTGCCTATTTCGAATTCCTCTTTGTTTTTTGTTTTTTGTTTTTTTTATTTTTTTTTTTTGGGGGCGGGGGGGGTGATATTGATTAAACCATAACTTGTGCAGTGCCCCTCCACAAACCAAAACGCACCTCTGCAAGCCAAACCTTGCATGGAATCACAGACCATGGCAGTATGCAGCCCTGGGGGAAAGTGTGTTTCCCAAATCCCCAAACTTGCTCTTTCTGATTGAATAGCCCAAAATTTCCAAAAGATCTGCTAATTAATTTCCTTATGAAGTATGCTAAAAGTTTACCTATACATTTCGACTTAAAATAAATTGCCAACAGTTAGTAATCCAGATTCTCCATGGGGCTCTAGATGTTCCTTTTAGACATTGTGAAACAAATTTAAAACAATCCTCCTGCACTTTCACACATGAGCCAATCCATTTATCTGCAACAAAGGTTGGGCAGACCCCACCCAATCTCATGTTCCATTTTGGATTAACCAGAAAGAAAATGTATATGATGAAAACTAAGAACTACACACACACACACACACACACACATATATACAGGAAAATGCCAAACAACCCGTAATTACAGGTTCCCCCCCCCAACCCCTCTCACATGGGGGTGAGACCCAAACCTGACACAAGTGTGGGTCCCAAA
Source organism: Liquidambar formosana (assembly GCA_039720395.1). NCBI lineage: Eukaryota > Viridiplantae > Streptophyta > Magnoliopsida > Saxifragales > Altingiaceae > Liquidambar > Liquidambar formosana. The sequence goes on along the minus strand of CM077827.1, from coordinate 32,173,759 downwards.
CCCATGTGAGAGTATGGGAAACCCGTATTACAGGTAGTTTAACAATGCTCCTATATACATACACAGTTATACACCTATTATATTCTTTTTTTCCATGAAAATTTGAAGGTAATAGTTAAACGAGTTTTTTCCAATAAAAAACCAGAAAAATCATAATTGGAACGTCAAAATCCCACATAGAGAGAGAGAGAGAAGAAGTTAAGCCAAAATCAAATAAGCCGATATGGCCCAAAACGGCCAAAAAGCAACGGAAAGAAGAAAATTTCACCAATATGAATTGAAAGCCTTCATGTTACAAGTTTCCTAGAAAACATAATAAATTGACAACATTGAGTTACATCCTTCTGCAACTAGTATCCTAACCCATGCTTAATGCTCCACAAGTTTGTGGTGATGCAAACACCACACAACAAGCTTCCCTCTCCTAAATTCTCTCCATATTATATTTACACTTTTATAGTTAATTTAAAATAAATTTTACAAGTAAAATATATAATTAATGGCTTTTATCCAGCTGCATAACATGACCCCTGCTGACACAAGAAGATGGCCAATTTAAAATATACAAGAACATTAAGACTAAAAGAATGGCATTAATGGAAAAATGAAGAAGCGGAGGTTTTGGAGGCCATTAACTCTCTTGGTGGGGATAAAGCGCCCGGTCCGGATGGTATGACTATTGCCTTTTTTTTAAAGTGTTGGTTGGTTATTAAAGATGATTTGTTGAAGGTCTTGGGGAGTTTTTTTGAAAATGCCAAGTTTGAAAAAAGTCTTAATTCTACTTTTATTGCTCTTATCCCTAAGAAAGGAGAGGTGGTTGATGTGCGGAATTTTCGGTCTATTTCCTTACTTGGTAGTGTTTACAAGATTATTTCCAAGGTCTTGGCCTCTAGACTTGCAAAAATTGTTGGGACTATTATTTCTCCTTCTCAATTCGCAAATTTAATGGTGGTAGACAAATTGTGGATGCGGCGCTTGTTGCTAATGAATGTGTGGGCTCTAGACTTAAAAGTGGGTTCCAGGGGTTATGGTTAAAATTGATTTGGGAAAGGCTTATGATCATGTCAATTGGCATTTCCTCATTTACATTCTTGAGAGAATGGGCTTTGGGGAAAAATGGCGCAAATGGATCTCTTGGTGTATTTCTACTCCCTTTTCGATCTTGGTGAATGGTACTCCTTACGGTTTTTTCCATGGCTCTAGGGGTATCCACTAAGGGGACCCCCTTTCTCCCTTGTTATTCATTTTAATCATGGAAGTTTTGAGCAAGTTTATTGCTAAGGCCATGGAAGCTAATCTTTTGGAGGGTTTTCGGTTGGAGATGGTCAGGTTGGGAGTGGTAAGGTGTCGCACTTGCTTTTTGCCAATGATACTCTTCTTTTTAGTAGTGTTGATGAAGACCAAATGCAAAATTTAAGAGGTATCCTCCTTTGTTTTGAAGTGGGTTCGGGGCTTAAAATTAATCTTTGTAAGAGTGAAATTATTCTGGTGGGAAGGGTGGATAATATTACTAGTCTTGCTTCTATTCTTGGTTGTAACATTAGTTCCTTGCCAGTTAGTTATCTTGGCCTCCCCTTGGGAGCTCGCTTCAAAGACACTAAAGTTTGGGACCCCATCATTGAGAAGATTGATAAGAGACTTTGTGGGTGGAAGAAAGGCTATCTCTCTAAAGGAGGTAAATTGACTCTTATTAAAAGTGTGTTATCTAGTATCCCTATTCACTTTATGTCCATTCACAAAATCCCTAGTTCGGTGGCTAATAGAATTGAGAAACTTCAAAGGGATTTCTTGTGGAATGGTGTGGGAGGAGAGCGTAAATTCCACCTTGTGAATTGGCATACCGTGTGTCTATCAAAAGATTTGGGCGGTTTGGGTATTAGACCTATCTCTTGTATTAATCAAGCTCTTATGGCTAAATGGCTTTGGAGGTTTGGCAAGGGTGAGCAAGGCTTATGGCGGGATGTGGTGGTGTGGAAGTATGGAGTTACTTATGAAGGGTGGTAGACTAGGGAGGTTAGAGGTCCTCATGGTTTGGGCCTTTAGAAGGCAATTTCATAAAGCCTTAATGTTTTCAAAAAGGAGATTGGCTTCATGGTGGGGGATGGTAGTAGAGTGCATTTTTGGAAGGATTTGTGGTGTTCCAACTTGACTCTTATGCTTGAATTCCCTTCTTTGTTTGCTATTGTTCAAGATAAGGAAGCTTTGGTTAGGGATTACATGGAAATTGTTAATGGTGCTATTTTTTGGAATGTCACTTTTGTGCGACGCTTCAATGATTGGGAGTTGGAAAATGTCCTTGTTTATTATCAAATGCTCTATGATAGTAAGATTTTGGTGGGTGAGAATGACTCCTTGGTGTGGCGTGAGGACTCTAAAGGACTATTCTATCTTTCTTCAATTTTTTAAGACCTTTAGGGATTCCCTTTTTACCGGCCAAGATTATTTGGATTTCTTCGGTTCCTTCTAAAGTGGTCTTCTTTTGTTGGTTGGTGGGTAGTGATAAATGCTTGACTTTGGATCACCTTATTAGGAGAGGTTTGCTTATGCCGGATAGATGTATTTTGTGTAAGGAGATGGTGGAAACGGTGGGCCATATTTTTATCCATTGCATGGGGGCTAGGAGTCTTTGGATGCTTATGTTCAATTTATTTGGTGTTCATTGGGTTCTTCCTTCTTCTACTTATGATCTCCTCTCGAGTTGGTGGTTAAAAAGTGGTAAAAAAGAAGCTAGAATGGTTTGGAGAATGGCCCCCATGCCATTTTTTGGTGCATTTGGAGGGAGAGAAATCTTAGGACTTTTGAGGGGATCAAAAAGTTGGTTATTGAGCTCAAGTCCGTTCTTACAAAGAATTTTTTTTGGTGGTTTTCTAGCTTTGCTAAGATTAACTCTGCTTCTTTTGTACATTTTTTAGATTCCCTAAAATTATAAGGGGTCTTCCTTTTTATTTCCTGCTTTATCCTTGTATATTTCTTATGTACCTGGGTTAAGCCTTTTATTATTCATACAAATTTTTACTTCATCAAAAAGAATTAATGGAAAAATTAAATGGGCTATGGACTATGATATGGAGGACACTCCTCCAATTGACTAGTAGCATGACAGACACTTGTTGACACAAGCCCAATGCCTACTTGTGCTGAGAACAAATGTAATAGTATGTAAACCACAGACAAGACTATCAAAGACAACTCTCTATAGTTATTCCACACAAGAGAACGCACATGCTCACTTGTATGCCTTGCAGGTGAGAGATATGGAAGCTGAGAAGGACAATACAACAGAGTTAGAGCCCTAAATCTACTTGATATATCGGTCGAGATAGGAGAGAAGAATGAGAATCCTCTTTACCAATGGATTAGGCCATCACATATGGATGGGCCAGATGGTGAACCTGATCCAAAGGTAGCACAAGAAGCTCAAAACCTCGAGATTGACGTCCAAAGAGTTATAGTTGAGGAAGTTTTATCGAGCGATGATGCAATGAGAACGGATTTGGTGCATTTTAAGTCTTCTGACTCTTCTGACACCAATACTGGAGGTGGGGCTAGTGATGGAAACGATGATAGGGACAATAATGGAGGGGGTGGTGGAAATTATGGAGGTGGAGATAGTCCGAGGCCGTTGAGTCCTTTTACCTATAAAGCAATTTCACATATGCAACACAAGATGCAGACCATGGCTCTAGGAGAGCAAGACCAGGTATCGGGGCAATAAGCAAACAATATTCAAGGAAAAAAATTCAGGGAAAAAACACAACAAGCCAGCAAGACGTAGATTTCCTTTCCTCAAACTTTGAGTCTATGAGTATGGGATCAAAGCAAAGTCATTTTAGATATGAAACAGACTCGAGCCAAGATACCTATCCCTCTCAACAAGTCCAACGGTCCAACTTGTGCCATATGAGTCATACAACCCATATCGCTATAACACCGATCCCTCAGGACATATATCCATGTGCAACAATATCCATATAATCAACTTCCTAGTTATATGTCTAATCCATACTCAATATATCCATCAGTCCCACTAGATACAATCCCAAGATTTCCGGAATCACTAGATTGAGTGTCAAATGAAGGAGCACCTACTGAGATTGGTCAATTAGATTTACCGCAACGGGAATCCTAGAGCATGCTTCTACTGAAGAATATAACTTTCATTAACAGAATTTCCCATTGAATTATGCTAATTTTATGACATGGTCAAACTATCGTCGTAATATTACCACCTTAGAAAGACAGTATAAGGATAGGAATGATAATTTTGAACCACCAAGGAACTCCATGTGGTACTAACGTAACTAAACTACTAATGTAAGCATGTAAGTATGTAAGTGTGTTGGTGTGTGACATTAATAAATTCATGTATTAATTTATTATTGTGCAAATGATAAATGTTTACAAATTTTAATCTCATATGACATTTGGATGTTAAATTTGCATAAATTTCTATTATTTATTTTCTTAGCGAATCACACTATTTATACCGTACACAACACATACTTGTATTATACATTTAAATTGCAATATTTTGATGCTAAATTGTGTATTAGGGTCTAAATTATTGTTTCCCAAAGTTTCAATAAAAATATCTGTGTTTAACTCATAATATCCACCATATTTTTAAAATGATATCGATATTATCGATATATCCAACAATATATCCGATATATCCATATTTTTCGACCTTCAATATATCCATCGATATCGATATTAAAGTCCTTGCTTGTATGTATGTACATATGTAAGTTTGATATAGAATTTGAACAAAAACATACACAATAGTATCACTATTTTATTTATTTTTTTATAACGGGGGAACCATCTTCCAGCAGGGCTTTTAGACCCACCCATGGAACCTAAACCCCAAGGGAGACTATCACAGCAAGCCAGCTGCCATGGCCCCCCACTTAAATCTTGGGTTGCTCTAGTAGGAAATCAAACCCATGACCATGAGCCTAACCACACAATCACAATTCACCCTTACCAACGGGACTACCCAAGGGTGGGTCACAATAGTATCACTATTATATATCACTATTATAATAGTGATATATCACAATCACAGGTTTGCCCTTACCAACTGGGCTACAGCGAGGGTGGGTCACAATAGTATCACTATTACAAATTTTTGGGAATTGTTTTATTCCAATACCGCATTTTGTTCTAACATGGACAACATACATATCCGTAACGCTATGTTTGGATAAGGAATTTTTAGGTGGAATTTGTCTTTGAGATGAAATTTGTAAAACTTTTATTAAGGAACTCCTTAATAAATATTTAGTTCCTTAATAAATATTTTACAAATTCCATCTCAAAGACAAATTCCACCTAAAAATTCCTTATCCAAACATAGCATAAATGAAATTTCAATTTCCACATTTTTGCGGTAGTATTCCTTAATAAAAATTTTACAAATTCCATCTCAAAAACAAATTCCACCTAGAAATTCCTTATCCGAACATAGCATAAATGAAATTTCAATTTCCACATTGTTGCAGTAGTATTCCTGCAAATACAAACACAATCTGCGATATGCAGGGCAATGAAACTACAGTCACACATGTTAACAAGAAAATTGTAAAAGATTATAATTGCAAGGAATAAGGTACTAACAGATAATGGCCACGCTCTTCAGTTACATTTACACATGAGCACAGGCAAACACACATCTAAAAGAAGTGTTACATGGTCCACATAACGACTTTGCTCCAGCCAAGACACAGTGTCAGCCCCTTTCATGCCATGTCATTCATTTATTTAAGGGAGCTAAGGTCATTATCACATGGGCCCCTCTTAAAATGATAACGGTGTAACACAGTGTCAGCTGGAGGGGCTGTGGAATAGAGTTTATTTATTTGCTTCCTTATGGGCTTCAAATAAACTGTTTGAAGGAGTGCCAGTATTTATAATTCTCAGAAATTAGATCAAAGTTTGTTTTTCGAAAAGTTCGAAGAGGTGTGTGGGATGTCATTTTTATCCTCCTTAATACAGTGGTTTTGGGTTGGGATTTTGGGAGGATGTATAGGGAGGCATACTTTCAAGGTTTTTGCGGTTCTCCTGACTCTGCATAGAATGTACAGGTTCTCTTATTGAGGTACGGGTTTTATTTACTGGCGGGCTTTTTGTAAGCATAAGGCAGTCCTTTCTTCTTTCTCTTTGTTGGACTTCTTGTACATGTTGAATCTCTGCTTCTCCTTTAATACAATTCATTTCCTATAAAAATAATAATAATAAAATTCCCCTACTTTTCATCCAAAACGCCCTTTAAAAAGCCTTTCTATTGTCCAAAGCATTTGAAATCCTTTAAATAGAATTAAATGGATAAAATCATCCAAACATTCTAATTATTTGGACTTCTCCAACATGGTGCCCAAAAGATGGTGAGGCCCAATTCTTCATATGAGCATGCCATATGAAATGAAGACACTAATTATATGTGGATGCTTGCTTCTTGAGAAAGCAAGCTGCAGCTACATATTCCATACCATATGCACAAGGCCGTTATAAAATGCGGGAAAAAAAAAATTTTAAATGCGAGTATAAAAGTATAATAATAATAATAATAGTAATAAAAATTATAAAAATACTAAAACTTCTACAGTTCCATATAATTATACGAGGAATTCTATATGCCCAATAATGGAGCATCTGACTTCAAGCATCATATGGCTTCAAGCATTCAACAAGTTCAAATTCTTTGAAGAATATATCATGCTAATTATGTTGGCGAAAGGCACTCAACATCTAGAACTCTAGATAGTAAGAGCAATCTACTATACTTGTGTGCTCAAAAATGTGAAGAAATCATTTTATGTTTTTAGTAGGAAATGGCAGAATTCAGATAACTTAGCTGAAAAAGAGTGTATAGTGAGCCAATACCAGATAAATAAATACGTAATTTTACAAAATTTAGTACCTTTGCCTTTTTAAACATGTGACACATGTCGCATGAGAATGGTTCCTTTTGCACACAGGTGGTGACAAAGAAATGAAATCAGCAACAGAGGTGCAGATATATTTACTTGAACCCATAAGAGAAACATCAGATTCCATGTTCACCGCGTTCCTCTTCCTTTTAAGAGGTAAAACTTTGTCACCCCCTCCCAAATCAATATCACCAAGTGATCTTTCTTTAGAAGTAGACAACTCTGGTGTTTGCAACTTTTCTATTTCAGAGCATTCCCCTTCTTCCCTCTCAGCATCTACCAACTCTGGTGTTTGCAACTTTTCTATTTCAGAGCATCCCCCCTCTTCCCTCTCAGCATCTACCAACTCTGGTGTTTGCAACTTTTCTATATCAGAGTATTCCCCCTCTTCCCTCTCAGTATCTACCAACTCTGGTGTTTGCAACTTTTCTGTTTCAGAGCAACCCCTCTCTACCCTCTGAGCATCATCTGTGATCTCTTTGCCTAAGTCAACATGAGGTGATGGCAGAGGATTATCACCACTCCTAGAAACTTGCAAACCATCTCCATCTGCAGAATCACAAGCTTCCTTTCTGTTTGAGTTAGACAATTCCACCTCCCCATAATTTTCTACCGTTTTTTTTTCAGAATTTCTTAAACTAGAACTGGATCCCTCCAATGATCTTTCAACAGCTTGATATTCTTCTCTTAAATCCTCTCCACTCCTTTCCCTGCTCTCAGGACACCCACCCTCAACTTGCTTGGAACCACTACCTCCACTACTGGTGCTTTCACATTGAGGCAACTTATCGGGCCGTTTCATCGCCTCAGCAGGATCTGAGTCAAACAGAAATGGGTAAGAACAATTAATATGAATAATCCAGTGTCATTTTGCAACAGTTTAGATTATCACAAGCAAAAAATTAATAAGGACAGAAACTGCTACTCTACAGCCATAATTCTATTGCAAGAGAACTTGGACCACCCATGTAAAAACGAAAGTTTTTTTTTTTTTTTTTTTTTTCTCCCATTTTTGAGAAAAGATTCATGACATTGCCTCTATTCCAATTAACTCTTGAATTTGAAATAATAATCCCTTAACATAGCATGATATCATAGAAGTGTGAGTAGCGGCTATCAAAGCTGGAAAAAAGAGGGGGGAGAGGGGAGGGGCAAAAAAGAAACTCAGTTACCTGTTGCATTAGCCTTCTTTGTTTGTTGGACAATCAATGCCCTATAACTACGAGCATCCATTCTCTTCCTTTTCACTTGAACGGGTCTCGGATCCTGTCTCTCATTTTTACTGACTTTTCTGGATTCCAATGTCAACTGTCTCACACTCTTCTCTCTTTTCTCCTTTTTTCGTTTAGTATCTGATGAGCCTGAACTTCTGTCGGTCCTCTTTATTTCAGAAGAACTAGATGAGTGCTGCTTCTTACCCCTCTCAGACCTCCTCAAAGGACTCGGCATCCTCTGCTTCTCAACTCTCTCAGATTTCCTCTTGACAGGAGGAGTCGTTGGCATCCGCTTCTCAAGTCGCTTGGACTTTCGTGTACTTGAAGGGCTTGGAGTCATTTCTTTCTTCGATGATGCTTCTTTGCCGCTTATGTGCCTCCCTTTTGTAATATTGCTGTCATCATCCTTGATTTTGCGACTAGATCGAGTATCATTTGCCATATCTTCAAACATAAGTCACAATAAAAAAAATAAATATAAATATATATATGTTAAACTCCTTTAAATTAAAGGTGAAGAATTTTTTAGTTTCCCCCCATGATATCTACCAAAAGTATCTAATTTTGGCATACTCAAGCAAAATTCTATATCAAAAAGAGAGTACTTGAAATCCACAAAATAAATCCATCAGAAAAATATTTACCAGTCACGCCTTTCAGCATATTCATGTCAAATATTTAACTTAATTCTATGAAGTGACAACATAATATCGATAGAAAATAATAATAATAATAATAATAATAGTAATTCTTGAGAATTTATCCTCCTTTTGTTATACTTTATCAAAAAAATAAATAAATGTTAGAAAAAGCATCCAACACAGCCCAATGCATACTAGCACCACCTGTTCACCATTACAAATTAGACAAAGTCCGGCTGTTTATCAGTTCTCAGTGTCCACTGTAATTTTCTTCATGGGACCAGAGCTACTTGAGCCTACATCAGCACCAATCTGAGCTTTCACTCCATCAGCACCAATCTAACCGATTTTAAGACATGACAGACAGCTGTTTCCACTTCCCACTCCTTAAAGTTTACATTAAACTTATGCAAAAATAAAGATCTCCTCCATGCAAAACAAAGGGTGAAAAGAGGGCATCTATAATAACATGGCTTCCTCTTTGTTTAGTTGTCTTCCCTTTATCTCAAAGGTAAAAATACAAGAAAGGGTGCCCTTATATGCTTAAGGTGAGCTATCTCCCTACAAGTAACTCAAGCACCTTTTTGGGGAGAGCTACTTAGATAAGAACCACATAAGGACCCCATCAACAAAATTTCATCCCCAAATAACTTTGTATTAGTAATGCAACATTAGTGGAGGAGATGGGTACCCAAATGCAAAATTATTTTGAGCACAGATTTTACAGGCAGGGTACAGATCTTTCCCTCTTCATAATGGCTAAAACCATGTATCAATGAACATGCATGAGCTGTACAGAGCAATGGAAACCTTCCATGTCACAATAAGCATCTGAGGATGCCCTCTATATAGCATAAGTAATCTCAGAGTCCATTAGTAATCCAAGAAGAATAAATGCTACAATATTCAGCAACTCCAACATCAATATCATTACATTCTCCAGATGTCAATCTCGAGGTCCTGGTTCACTACAGAGTTCAGACCATCTTACAAGGTAAAATAGATTCCACAATTGCACATTACGTAATAAGACATTAAAAAATTTAACAAAAAAAGGCACAAGATAAGAATAACATCAACAAAAAGAAATTTTATGTGTGCTAGCATTCATCTAGCATATCTCTCTAGGCATTGAAAAAAAAATATTTTAGGTAACACTGCCATCCTTATGCATAGTATATCAAATCAGTTCTAACTCCTTTTAGACATTAAAAATAGCTTTCCCTACACACGGTGATGAATTTTTTTTTTTTTTTTTTTTTTTTTTTTTGCCGAGTATGATGAAGTTATTTTAGATGAGTGGAGTTTAAAAGTGCAACACATGCTATTTCTTAGACTAGGAGATGTATTGAGCATGTGCTCATTGCAATTGACTTGAATTCGGGGATCTCAACACCCCTTATTCCCATGCAAACCTGCAACATAGGAAAAAAAATTATAATTGCTGCTATTCCACTATACAATATCTTTTGATTCTTTTCAAAACTCATGCAAAACTTATTCACCTCATCCAACCCTGTACCCCTTTAAGCTCTCATTTTGATAAGCACCTCCCTAAAATTCTCAAGAGGAAGAAAAATCTCTCCTCCTTGGTGTCTGATAAGAGAAAATTATTGGATGCATAAATAATCTTAACCCTAATAAAGCCCCAAGAAGATGACCTTAATGGCCATTTTTTATCACACTTATCAGGATATTCTTGGCCCTTCAACCATATACCCTGTGACAAGTTTTTTCCCCTCAGAACATCTTCTAAAAGATTAAATGCTACTAATTTATTATTACTTCTGCCCTTCTTCCCATGAACAAACTAACGCCCATGGAGGACTGACTTCAATAGAGGATTATTGGGAAAGGCAATACTATATTCCTATTACTTGGCATGTTTAATCATTCTTCTACCTCAAGGGATGATGTGGGAAGGGGACTTGCTCACAAGCTTCTTCATGCTATGAGGAAGAAAAAGGGAGGCCACTTATTTTGTTATATTATCGATTTTGATATTAATATCCATATAACAACCAATATTTTAGATAAACCAAGAGGTATTAGATATGTTCTTCAACTGGTTCAACACTTAAATGCATCGCAACTTCATTTGGAAATGAAGTTGCAAGTCCCTATTGACAAATGATGCAGGCATCAGGCCCATAAGCTCCACCAGTCCACCACTGGTCATTGCTAGCAGACTACCTCGAGCTCTTGGATGATATTCCCCATGTGGTGATATACTTTTGTTACAAAAACACAAACTTTTCTGCAAACACTATGGCTTCCAATGCAGGAGCTAATCCGCCCTTGAATTTTGTACCAAAAGATCCTCATGCATTTTTGTATAACAATTTGTATAAATACCCTATTCTCCACTCCTAGAAAAGTGAATGAGAACCTCTCATTATAATTTCTTAATATAGTTCTATCGTTTCATTCTGCATGGGCGGGAGAGGAGGGGACAGGGGACTTGTTAACTTTTACAAAAATGCAAATCTAAGTGATTGATCACATCTTCAAACTGAAGCTCATCGCTTTCCATCCCCTCCATCCAAAATAGGACAACAAACAGCCACACTATACAGGACTAAGAAATACATTAATACTTATACTAGACTATCTTTCTTCATAATTCCACATTGGTACCAAATGAACGAGACAAACCCAATTTAGAGAACCAAATAAGCCAATCCTGCATTTTCAGAAAGAATAAGAGAGAAGATAACAGAATTATTTAAAATAATAAAACAATAATAATAATAATAATAATAGTAAGAAAATGTTAACCATTTTGATGTCCTTTATCACTCTTTCATATTACAAAATGGAGCCTAAAAAACTTCCTCTACTTGCTATTATCTAAGGATTTCCCTATGTTTTCTCTCATTCTTTCTGCAAAGAAAACAGGACTAAAAAGTTCCATCATATGTGATCCAGGTAACTTCCTACTTTTCCAAAAGATCCTATTTGAAAACAAAAATAACGTACACTATCTCAATATCTAACTCCAACACTGATCTCACTACTAATGTCTCTTACACAAATATTATCAGTCTATCAAACATTAGTTAAGTTGCATTTCAATTTCTTTCGACAAATGAGCTCCTAAGGCTCCATACATACATCTATTCACTCCTTCAATGTACCCGAAAGATAAAATTTTCATAAAAGCCCAAAACATATTAACCTCTGCACCATCACCCTTTCAAAACATTAAGTAACTAGTGACATCAGGTTGGACCCTTTATTAAATCTTTAGCACACATGCTCTTTCTCACCATCTCTAACCACGTTATTTTGGGCCTTTCTTTTATCCTTTTGAGGCCTTCGACTATGAAGGCCAAGAAGACTTCAAAGAAAAATGTCAAGCCAACGCAAGGCATACCACGAAGACATCGTGGTCCATTTTCAAAGCAAAAATGCAAGCATGCATGTTTGACAATAATGACAAATAAATAAACGATTTATATCCGATCTTAGTCATTACAATGTAACAGCTCCAAACCCCAAAAATCCCTCAAAAACCCTAATTTACTCCAACTGACAAGAACAATGGTGAGCACACAACAACTAGTTCCAAATGAGACCCTAATTCGTCAAAACTTGATATATCATGGGAAAGTAAAAGCACTAAAGGCTCGCATTAGAAGGAAAACGGAAAAAAATTCGAAGAAAACGAGAGAAAATTTGGCTCACCTGAACGAGAACTCGGACGAACACAGTTTTCTCGGGAAAGTGACAAGGGTTTCAGATGCCCTTTCTGTGATGATTTTTCAACTTCATTTTTCACAAGATTAATCGAGAGAGAACCAGAATTTTTCCGGAAAGGCGCAGATGGGTTAGAAAGTAAAGAGGAAATTAAATACGGAAAGGCTTCAACTTGGAGGAAACGTTGGGCAGGTGTTCCGGCCTCGGTATAAATAGGCAGGCCAAGTGTAGCGGTGACTTGTGAGGTAGGTGTCCCTGTCCTTGTTAAAATTACCAAAGTGACCTTGTCCTCTGTGATGAGGTTTTTTTCGACCTTTGACCCAAATAGTATTCAGCACGAATAATGTTTAAGGGGTTGTTTGGCATACCCAAAAATATAACCATATGAAAAAAATAAGTTTAACTAATTTTGATTTCACATTATTTGATAAATATCTTTATTTTACTAATTTGTTTAAATTTTTATTGAAAATAAGATATAAATACAATAGTTTTCAAACTGTAAATTGATTTATTTAAAAAAACTATATAACAATTAGGATATATACCCAATCTGATTCAATTTTTAGAATTCTCAAACAAGTCCTAAGAGTTAAGATAAATTCGTTTGATCGCAGCTTACAATCCATGTGAAATCACAAAAATTGGAAAATAATTCATTGTCGTTTTTAATTAGGTCAAATATGTTATTTGAAATCATCAACTAACAAAGAATTATGGGCTACGAAGTCTTGGGGAGTTACGGCAGGAGTGAAAGTTCACAGAATTGCTGATGGTCTTTTGTTATTCTGTTTCCCATCCGAGGAGGAAAGTTTAAGAGTCCTGAATGCAGGTAGTCGTCATAAGGGAGAAGCTCTGTTGCAATTGGATCGGTGGGGATATAAAGCGGGTTGTACGGGAATTACTAAGAAGGATGGGACTCGATGGATTCAGATTTTGGGCCTGCCTGTTCAAGTTTGGAGTTGGGATCTGTTTAAATCCATTGGTGATTTTTGTGAAGGTTATCTTGAGGCTAACTTTGATTTGGAAGGGTGTTGGGATAGAGTTAGGGTCTTGGTAAAGAATGATGCTACCACTCCAAATTTTGTGGATATTTCGGTCCATAATGTATGCTACAGAGTGCAGGTTGTCGAGGAACGTGTATATCGATTATTCTGTCAGTGATAGAGGAAAGGGTGAAACAGAAGCATGTGGTAGATAGAGGGAAGGGGGTGGTGTTGGAGGGAGGTGGTGGTTATAATGCTTAGCACCATGGAGGGTATCGCAGGGTGTAAGTTAGAAGATGGGTGGAGAGCCATGCGCGACGGAGGAGAATGGGTAGGAAAATTATAGTAGGTGGGAAATGGACATGTGTTAATAGAGGAGTGGGGGGAAAAGTTATGGTAGGTGAGACGTCTTTATCTACTAAGAAAGGTTATGTTTTTGAATAGGCGAATGTTACCCGTGATGAGGCACGTGACAGGGAGGGGATTTTTAAACAGATTGGGCCTGTAAATTATGGGCCTATTGATACAAGTTTTTCTTTTATACAGAATGAGGATGGCCTTGAGAATTCTGGGCTGTTTTATAATAGGATAGTTACAGATTGGTTGTTATCTGTTAAGGGTTGTGATTTGGATCAACAGCCCAGGGTAGAAAATGGTGTGTGTCGAGATATTAGGGGTGATTTTCTAGAGCTTCTAGGGGCTTCACACGATAACACGGAGGAATTAAGTAGTGATATACCTGGTCTCTCTTCTAGTCAGGCAGGGGCTTTTGACGAGTTGAATCCTGGTCAGCTCACATGGAGGCTTAAAGAAGCAAGTGGTGAGGAGACGAACAGAAGCTGGTCGGAAAGTTCAGAATTATCGGAACCTCTAGATTGTGTACCAATGGCTACACTTCATCCTGGTGAGTTGTTAAGTCAATTTAATAGTTTTTCTGAGCTAGAATTTTTACTGACAGATGAGAACGAAATGGATACCGATATTTCTGATTGGGTTAAGTCTAAAAGTAAAAAACTGAACAGAGTTTTGGGTGTATCTTATGGTGAATTCGAAGATAGTTTTATCAATCTATTGTCACGCATAGAAAAAAAGAGGAGTGCTGTAGGTGTTAATTCTCCAAGAAAAGGCTTGATAAGCCTGGGAAGAGAAGGAAGCAAGGAACTTAAGAAACTGGAGTTTGCTATTAATTATGGAGGCAAAGTAGGTAAAGGAGAGTCATCAGTGGGGATGCGGAAGGGCAGAGATCTTGAACTTATTGCTTTATGAAGATTCGAATTCTTTTATGGAATGTTAGAGAACTAAACAGTAGAGAACGGAGGAGAAGAATTAAGTTTGCTTTAAAGAAATGGAGGATTGATATTGTAGTTTCCCAAGAATCGAGGATCGAGCGTATGAGCAGGGAGGTGGTTAGAGACATTTGGCCTGGTAATTTCATTGATTGGGTCTCTTTGGATGCCAGGAGTACGACTAGTGGGATTATTATGTTGTGGGATTGAAGAGTGGTGTCTAAAATTGATGAGATTATTTGGGTTTATTCTACTTCTTGTCTCTTTAAAAATGTTATAGATGGTTTCGAGTGGGTGCTTTCGGGGGTCTATGGTCCCAATGAAGACTCTTTAAGAGGGTCTCTATGGGCAAAACTAGAAGAAGTTGAGACCAAATAGGTGGATGCTTAGTGTATTATAGGTGATTTTAATATTGTTAGATCCCCAAATGAAAGGAAAGGATGTTTATTCTCTAACTCGGCTATGAGAATGTTCTTGAATTTTATTGAAACAAATGAGTTGATTGATCCTCCTTTAGTGGGTGGATGGTTCACGTGGTCTAACAATCGTGAGGAGCCTTATCTTTCCCGTCTTGATAGATTCCTTTTCTCGGCAGCTTGGGAGGAGCATTTTCTAAGGGTTATCCAAGGGACTTTGCCAAGGCCTTTATCCGATCACATTCCTTTGATTCTTGATAGTGAAGGAGTGAGTCATGGTGTGGGCCCTTTTCGGTTTGAAAATATGTGGCTTGAAGTAGAGGGTTTTGTGGATCTTGTTCATGATTGGTGGAATGCTTTTAATTTTGAGGGTTCTCCTAGTTATGTGTTTGCTAAGAAATTAAAAGCTTTGAAGGATGAATTAAAAAAGTGGAATGAGGAAGTTTTTGGGAAGTAAGAAGTTCTTAAAGCTAGTGTTTTGGAGCAAATTCATGCTTTAGATGAGAAAGAAGGTGTTATTGGGCTATCGGAGGAGGATAAAATAAGTAGGATGGAAGCTAAATCAGAATTTTTGAGAATTTCTAGACTTGAAGAGATTTGTTGGAGGCAAAAATCTAGAGCCTTGTGGTTGAAAGAAGGCGATAGAAACACCAAGTTTTTCCATCGTGTTGCTAATGCTCACAAGAGAAGGAATTTTATTGGAAAACTAAAAGTCCATGGGGAGATAGTGGATGAGGAGTCTATTTTTTCCAAGGAAATTGTTGATTACTATGAAATGTTCTTTTGTGAAGAAGAGGACTCGAGACCTCTTTTAGATGGGGTGTTATTTCAAGAATTAAGTCAAGTGGAGGCCGAATGCTTAAAAGGTGCCTTTGAGGAAAAGGAAATTTCGGATATTATATGTGATTTGAATGGTGATAAAGCACCCGAGCCGGATGGTATGACTATAGCTTTTTTTTAAAAGTGTTAGAGTGTTATTAAAGGGGATCTTTTGAAAGTCTTTGAGGAGTTTTTTGTTAGAGCTAAATTAGAGAAAAGTATTAATGCTATTTTTATAGTTCTTATTCCTAAGAAAGGGGAGGTTGTTGAGATTTGTGATTTTCACCCCATTTCTCTTTTAGGAAGTGTTTATAAGATTATTGCTAAGACTCTAGCCGGTAGGCTTAGTAAGGTGGTGGGTAAGCTTGTTTCGTCTTCCCAATTTGCGTTTATTAAAAGGAGACAAATTCTTGATGCGATGCTTGTGGCTAATGAATGTGTGGACTCTAGAAAAAGAAGTAAAGAGTTGGGCATCTTGTGCAAAATGGACTTGGAAAAAGCATATGACCATGTTAATTGGAATTTTCTCATTTACCTTCTTGGTCGGATGGGTTTTAGCAAAAAGTGGCAAAAATGGATCGTTTGGTGTATTTCTTCTCCCTCCTACTCAGTTCTTGTGAATAGCTCCTCTTATGGTTTCTTCCATGGTTCTAGAGGGCTTCGTCAAGGGGATCCCCTTTCTCCTTTACTTTTTATTCTTGTTATGGAAGCTTTGAGTAAGCTTGTCTCTAAAGCTTAAGAGCATTTGTTGGAGGGGTTCGTGGTGCATGGTGGAGGGGAGGTAGAAGGGGTCATTTTCTCATTTGCTTTTTGCGGATGATGCTTTGTTCTTTTGTGGTGCTACTAATGAGCAACTTAGATATCTTAGGTTGGTTCTCCTATTTTTTGAAGTGGTTTCGGGTTTGAAAGTCAACCTTGGGAAGAGTGAGATCATCCCTATTGGTCACATTGATAACATCAATGAACTTGCCGTTAATCTCAATTGTAAAGTTGGGAGTTTGCCTATCACTTATCTTGGGCTACCTCTTGGTGCTAATTACAAGGAAGTTAAAGTTTGGGATCCGATGCTTGAGGAGATTGAAAGAAGACCTAGTGGGTGGAAAAAGGATATCTTTCTAAAGGTGGCAAGCTTATCTTGATTCGTTGCTCTCTTGCTAGTATACTAATTTATTTTATGTCCATCTTCAAAATTCCCAAATCGGTTGTTTTAAGAATTGAGAAGCTTCAAAGAGATTTACTTTGGAATGGTTTAAATGGGGAGTTGAAGTATCATCTTGTAATTGGAGCACGGTTTGCTTACCAAAGGTTCATGGGGGATTAGGTATTAAATCCATATCCTTCATGAATAAAGCGCTTCTTGGTAAATGGTTGTGGAGATTTGGGAGAGGTGTCCAAGGTTTATGGAGAGATGTTATTTTATGGAAGTATGGCGCAAGGGAAGGGGATTAGTGGCCTAAGAGTTGTAGAAGATCTCATGGTACCAGGTTATGGAAAGCAATTATGTTAGATTTTGATTCTTTCTATAAGGAAACAAGATTTAAAGTGGGAACGGGGGATAGAATTAAATTTTGGAAAGATATTTGGTGTGGTTCTAGGCCACTTATGGAGGAATTCCCTTGTTTGTTTGAGATTGCGGCTAATAAAGATGCTTGGATTTCGGACTACTTTGTGGATGGAGGGGGTGGGGGTGGTATTTTTTGGAATATTTCTTTTGGTCGTAGTTTTAATGATTGGGAGTTGGAGGATGTGATGAATTTTTTCCATATGCTTTATGAATGTAAGATTTCTTTGGAAGGGAATGATACCTTGTTGTAGAACAAAGATCCTAAAGGTTTATTCTCGGTGAAATCTTTCTATTATTCTTTTGGAGTCAATATGGAGATTTTTCAGCCGGCTAAGAACATTTGGATTCCTTCAGTGCCATCCAAAGTGGCTTTTTTCCTGTGGTTAGTGGCTCATAACAAATGTCTTACCATTGACAATTTAGTTAGATTGAGGTGGGAGTTACCTAATAGGTGCATTCTGTGTAAAAAGGCGGCGGAATCAGTGAACCACCTTTTCATTCATTGTGAGGTGGTGAGAAGTCTTTGGGAGCTTATCTTCAATCTTTTTGGTATTATATGGGTCTTACCTTACTCCCCTCATGATTTAATTACGAGTTGGTGGGTTAGAGGAGTAAAGAAAGAAGCCAAGGCCGTTTGGAGGATGGTTCCTCATGCTCTTTTATGGGTTATTTGGAAAGAACGTAACTTGAGAACTTTTGAAGGAGAGGAATCCTCTTTTGTGAAGCTTAAAGCATCTTTGGTCAATTCTCTCTTTTGGTGGTTTTGTAACTACACGGGTTGTAGTAACCCTTCTTTTTTATCTTTTGTTGACTCCCTGTCTATGTAATTGGGGGTTGGGTTTTTTTGGTGGTTCCTTTTTGTACATGGAGCTTTGGTTTTTTCTCTTGTATATGTCTTATGTACGAGGGTTTAATCCCTTTTTTTTTAATACAATCATTACCTTATCAAAAAAAAAAAAAAACTAACAAAAAACATAAAAGAATTTATTATCAATTCTAATTTGGTGTTAATTTAATAAAATTACAAACATGATCAAAATGAGTCCGATTTGGCTAGAATTCATTTCGCTAATATCTTCTTTTTATGGACTTCTAATTTTAAATTTTTTTATTTAAACTATATGTTAATAATGCAAAACCGTGGTATTAAGTGGTTAAGGAAAGGAGAAAAACTTATATGTGACGGTGACACCACCTCATTTGTATCATAAGCCAATAAAAGTGGATATAAGTAGGGAATATCATATCATATAGATTCATTTTTCAGTGATGTAAAATCTCACATTCCCAGTTATCTCAATTCAAAATTGATTTGTGATACAGATGATATGACATTACCATTACACACAAGTAATTCTCGAACGATAGAGAGAATGCACTTTAAAAAAAGAATGAGATAGATAAAATGGAAGGCTAATTATGATAGAAGAAAGCACTTCCATTATTTTAAAAGACTACTTTAACCCCAACTTCTTATTCTTCTGTCTTTAAAATTAATGAGGGGTTTTTGAGTCTTTTAATATTTATGTCTAACCAAAAGTACAATCCCTTCATAATATTATAGAAGGAAGAAAAAAAAATATAGGGGGAATTTTTAGATTTGTCGAGCTATTGGTAAATAATTATAGTTAGTAACCATTGTTAGTTAAGTCGGTATTAATTTATTAAGAAGTTAGTAGTAATTACAAGGACAGAGTAGCTAGTAGTAATTTGCATTGAACTGTAATTGTCTTCTAGTAGTCATTGGCGTACGCAAGTTCACCTTGAGTGTATGTATTCTTTGGATATGCCTACACACGACCGGGCGATGGGTGTTTTGCTGCGATGGGTATTTTGCTGATACTACTGCTAATTTTGGGGGTCTAGTTTATTTTAACTATTTTAGAAGTTTTAATTATTTTGTTTTATTTAATTATTGCTTTTATAGTTTTCCTAGTTATTTATTACTTGTTCTAGTAGAATTATGTTGTTCTAGTATAATTAGGTTTTCCAATTTCATAATTTAGTTCTCTATATAAAGGAACGTAAGCTTTATGACAAATGAGAGTTTAGTTTTAGATGATTGATTATTTTGAGATTTATAATATCAAGAGAAAGAGTTGCTTATTTATTTCTTGTTTTCATGTTCTTGAGTGAATATCAATCGTGATTGCCTACTATCTAGTATTGTTCTTGCGACAATCAACAGATTAATAAACGCTTAATTGTTTTTTGTGAGTTTCATCTCGATTGCGTATTTTCCGCTGCATCACGGACCAATCTAAAATTCCCACGAATATATGTTATAAAAGTTCCAATATATGAGTGATATAATTTATGCATGGTGAAATGTCAATACCTAATACATGATGCTAATATAAGTTATATGATTACATGCTCACTTAACAGGACTGATATATGTAAACTGTATAGGATATAGGTTGGAATCAAGATCCAAATTTTTATACAATTCTTAAACTGTTGGATCTTGTATCACTCGACAGTATCATTATCATGCTTGTACCTTTGATCCCTGACTCTAATGTACAAATAATCTTAGCAGAGAATACTAGAATCTTGAAGTTCCATTTACTAGATGTCTGGAGAGTTTTAATGGCGCTAATATTGCACTGGGATCATCATAAATATAAGTATAAGAGAAGGGGAAAAAACATTAGAAATTGAAGCTAAGTCTGAGAATTTCAAATCGGTGATTGTAGAAGTTGTGAACCAATTAATTAAGATGGCCTCGAGATGTTGCAGTACAGTTGGTCATGGGACAAGTGAGAAGAAGTGAATATCAAGGGAAAAACAAGACAATGGAGATTGTATGTGTCATTTGATACTTATATTAGTATTAAAATTATATGTATTTATGAAAAGCTCAGATGTTGTTTCTTATCGTCTCATATATTTTGGGTATCGTGTTGTCAATGGAGCTTTTAGTAACAAATAAGATTGAAAAAGAGTAAAACGAAGAAGTTGTGTATGGAGCTTTTCACAGGTAATGTTTCATTCGTCTTGCTATTTTGGTTTTCTGAGCAGGAAGTGGAGATGGGAATTCAAGAGGATGTATTTTCTTCCTTCTTCCCCACTGGGAAAGTATTACGTACTCCCTGTATCTCCCACTAGGGGAAAAGAGCATACAGAGAGGGTTGGTTTGTTTAAGAATAAAATAGTGGCCGGCCGGAATGGGTTCACACACGTGTTGCTCCATGTATCAGCCTACATTGCACAATTGATGGACTCCTTTGTGCACCCTCCTAGATTTGAAGAGAGTTTTTTTAAAGGCAAATTGATAGAATCTGTAAGGAGTATCAATGCTTTTCCATATACTTAAACATGAAATTGTTTACTTAACGGAGACGGTCTTTGTGCATTGGCCATCACCGACGAACACCACCCATCTCTGAGTGCTTTTTCTCTGCTCGACAAGGTCCTAGAGGAGTACCAGGAGAATTTCGGCGATTCATGGAGGACTATACAAGAAAACAACACTCAGCAATGCCAATGGCCCACCGACAAGCACCACCCACCTTTGAGTGCATTTTCTCTGTTCCTCAAGGTCCTAGAGTACTAGAAAAACTTCGGCGATTCACGGAGGGCTATACAAGAAGACAACACTCAGCAACAATGGCCCTTCTTGAACGAAGCCCTAATTAAATTTCAGGACCCTGCGGAGATTGATGAGTTGCTGAAAATTCAGAGTGACTTGGATGAAACCAATGATATCGCCCATAAGACTATTTTCGATTTGGTTGCTCGAGGTGGGAAATTCGTCATTCTAGTTGAGAAAATCAATCAAGGCCTTCCCAGGATGATGATTGGATTTGGTTTATTTTATATTTTGTCATTTCCTTGAAGTGGGTTTCTAATTAACGTTGTTTTTTGGATTGAAGAAAGAAAAGAAACTGACTGATATTGGCAATGCTTTGCTTAGTGTAGTGTAAAGGTTCAGGAGGATAAAGGGATACAATTCTTATACAATTTTTTTTTTTACTAGATTTTTATTGGATCCTGCAAGACCCAATGGTCTCCACCTGCACTGGCTCATTATTATGCAAGCTAATATCCTTTTTGGAGGCCGTTGGGTCTTGCAGGATCCAACTGCTTAAGAATCGTGTAAAAAAACTAATGTCTCCTGATATTGACTCGTGTATTTATAATTTTAGCCGGGAAGACTACAATTTCAGAGTTTCCATTTGCTAGATGGCTAGAGAATTTAATTGCACTCTTATTGCATTGGGATCATCCTTGATTAGTGTATTATAAGGGGAAAAAAGGAAAAAGAAAAAGAATTTGAAGTACAAATAAATCAACATAATTCCCAATTGATTATAGTAGAACTGTAGAACTTGTGAACAAATAAAGATGGCCTGAAATGTTCCAGTAAAGTTGGTCATGGTAAATCTGAGATTGTGAGAAGAAGTGAATACTAGTTTAAAAGCATGGTTGTATGTGTATATTTTAAGACTTGTATTAGTATTAGAATTATATGTTTATGAGAAATTCAGATGTGGCTTAGTATAGTGTGATATATTTTGGTATTATGCCGGCGATGGGGCTTTTAGCCTTTTAGTAATGATGATTGAATTGATAGGGCTGAAAAAGAGAAACAAAGTTGTCTATGGTTTGGTCAATAAAATTAATGTAGTTTGGGATTCTAATGAGCTAGTTAGTCCATAAAAGGCTTAGCCAGTGGTACAACGGTAAAAGTCACGGGCTAACAGGTTTGAGTCTTGCAAGCAGCCATTTTTGTGTAGGAAGTGTTGAAGGTTTGGATCATATTCTGCTCACCTTCTCAGGACCTTGCTTTCACAGGACTAACACTAAGTAATGGCCTTTAATACTGCTAAGTGCTAACTTTACTGTCTTGTTCTTATATATGTCTCATGTACATGGGCTAAGCCCTTTTTGTTCTAATACATATTTACTTCATCAAAAAAAAAAAAGTGCTAACTTTAATGTCAAATATTAGTATCTATGGAAGCGTCCTTTTGGTGCCGAAACATTGATGAACTGACACAGATGACTCTTAGATCAATCATACATACATCTAATTAATTGATTTTGTTTGAATAACCAATGGCCTTGTTTTAAATTGCGGAGCTCATAGCAGTTTGTAAATTGTAATCACAACTTATGTGCAAAGCCTAGCACAATTCTACCTCATGATCTAAAAGGGTTTGTCCGAACCCTCCCGGTATCCTGCATTGTAAGACCAACATTGGATAATGGATTTTTTGTTGTTGTTGATGATGATGATGATGATGGTTGTCAGGTTGTGTTTCCCTATGATGCCATCTTTCATTCGCTGCCTTACTTATCAACTAGCTAGCACGCTGGTCATTGGTTTTCTTTATGTTTCAAAGCATCTCTCTCTCTCTCTCTCTCTCTCTCTCTCTCTCTCTACATTTATATGCATCTATCAATTTCAATCGAGTTTATTGTACGACTGGTAAAAGCACAAGGATGGTTTATCTGAGCTGGAGGTGCTAAATCATCTTTGATCAGAGAAATTTATCTATCCATATTTGAACTTTGAACTCTTAATTTAGGAAAAATTGATGATTTGTCATGCCGTAAAGGTGTAATAGTATTCCTCAGATGCTCCCTATAAACTGACTTGAACATTGTTGCTGTCTAAGAGTCCAAATGGGGTGCCATGTATTTCTATCTTTTCCCCTAGAAAAGTATATTCAAACCCTTGATTGATGGCTGATAAGAGTGAATCGATGCACATATTGATTGAAAATAATAGAAAGTTTTGTTTTGATGATCTAGGAAACACGAATTAGGAAGTGTTGCCCATCCACTGTAATATGACTTTTCTAACTTCTATTGCAGTCAGTCTTCGAATATCTTATTTGAATATGGAGTTATGGACATTAACCATATGGGAACCAAAGTTGAGAAGGACTTGGAAATAGAAAGATTAATTATGAGTTGCTAAAAATGCTTTTGAGTTATAGGCTACCAAACCAATTTCAAACATTGTTGGTATTCCTCTGGATTGCTTGGTTTGTGTAAGTGCATAGAATTATTCACAGGCTGTTATTATATTTTTCTTATATCATCATAAGGAGGTTTATTTCATATAATTGATCATTCATTCAGAGTTAGTTGTAGAGTTCATTTATAATTCTGTTTATAATCTGGAGGCCTATCTATCTTAATTGCCTCTGATAAAGGCTGTTCACGATAGTGCCTTGGCCATGTTTGTTACCTTCACTGCATTAATGCTGTTGAGTTTTGGTTTATCTGATTTCATTTAGTCCATTAATTGTTGCATCATTGAGAAATAAAGAACAAAAATACTGCAAATGAGGGATTTATCTAAGCTTTCTACGCTGAGGGGTTGTGGTGGGAAGTGAAATTTACGCCTTCTACAAAAAATAACTGTTGTGTTGTTACTGAGTATCAGCAAAGCTTAACGATGTGCAGAGGGTTTACCCAAGTCACAGAAGATCAACCAGTCAAGTGAACTTCCTTGGTCAAGTTATATAGATTAGCTGTTACAGAGTACCAGAAAAGCTTAACAATGTATCAGTTAATTATAAGTGCTGTGGCCTGTGAGCATGGAGTTGAATATATTTAAAGGCTTTAGGAATGGCCTCTGGCAAAAAAAAAAAAAAAAAAAAAACTTGTTTCTTAGGAATATGGTGAGTAGGGATTAATTACTTTCTGGATAAAATTCTAACGAAAATCTTATAATGTCTCAACTTCCCCTCTAACCCTTTACTCCTTTAGTGAGTACTTTAGATTGACCAAATTATTGTCCGGACTTCATTTTTTTTTTTGTCTATGATACTCTTCACACAGGATAAATTCACTTGGAAAAATTTCCGTTCAAAATGCTTCAATAAGATTCTATAGAAGTAAGTGCTTCTCTCAGAAGAACAAAGCACTTCCTACCTTTATAGTAGAGCGTCCATTGGTGGCCAGAGAATCCTGGACAGAGTCTGTTAATCCTTTTTACAAGTCAGGTTCACTCATCCTGATGTTTGGTTTTCTGGGCAGAAGTGGAGATGGGGCATTCAAGAGAATGTATTTTCTTGCAATGGGAAAGCAGTACTTCCCGTAGCTCCACTAGCTGAAAGGAACTAACAGAGAATCATGTAGAAAGGAAAAAACCAAGAGCCGCCTTGGGGGTTGCGGGGATCTAATAAAAAAATAGAGAACTATAGTAGTGCTGATAGGTTCATGATTGCAAAATAACAAGAAGAAAGAATTCAGGACTGTTAGTGTATTATTTTCAATCCCCAGTTGGCCACTAGTATTTTAATTGGCCGGCTCTTGAAGGCGCTTTCAGGTTTTACCACATCTTAAAAAATAAGTTGGCTCTGGTTTGGCCGGGTCTCAGTTTATTATGATAAGGTAGCCATCTATGACATCAATCCCCACCTCTAGCCTTCCCATGGAATCTTCTTGGAAACACAGATAATAGTTCAAATGGTCTCACCTCAGATATTTTGTATGTCATAAATCAACACGATCCCATTGTCTCAACCACCTGATTCTTCCTCTCCTTGTGGGGACACTCTGTTTAGTATTTCATGCGCATATGTTTTCTTCCTTATTTAACAGTTCATTTTTTAAAAATTAGTTGGGATTATGCTATTTTCTAAGACCATCTCACAGAATGCACATCATCTGATCACAAAAACCATGATTTATCTCTGGTTTCTCATCTGGGCATGCATTCATTCGAGCTTCGCACAGCAATCTTATGATCCAACACCTTGTTCTTCCGACACCGAATATAATGGTTCAAGATACACATGCAATTCATTCCAGAATTCGTGCCAAACATTCGTAGTCTATAGAGCTAGCCAACATTTTCAGACTCTCTTCAATATCTCCGACTTGCTAGGCATGGACCCTGATAACATTCTTCGCGTGAACAATCTTAACTCTTCTTCACAGATTCTCAAACCAGGTAGAGAAGTTCTTGTTCCCATTAACTGCTCTTGCTCAGGCCAGTTTTTTCAGGCAAATTTCAGCTACATAGTCCCTGAAAGCACAACATTCTCTGAGATCGCTTGTGGGGTTTTTGAAGGTTTACTGAAATCACAGACCCTCACTGAGGAGAATCCGTCCAAAGAAAACAATCTTAAGGTTGGTACTAAGCTTCATGTACCTTTGAGGTGCGCTTGTCCTGATAATTTCTCTATTAGTAATGGAGTGAAATATCTTGTAACATATCCTCTTATTGAAGGAGATGGAACATTTAAATTGGCTCAGAAATTTAGCATTCCTCCTCAGAACATATGGGCAGCTAACCGTTTGGATCGTAAGCCCACTGTTTATCCAAATACAACAGTTTTAGTTCCCCTGCAAGTGTATCCGGTTATAAATTTCAATCTTCCCGATTCTCCACCTCCTCCGGGTTTTCTTCCCACATCCCCTGTAGAAAAACCAAAGAAAAACTCAAATTTAAGGACTTTGTACATTGCAGTATCAGTTGTCGGGTTTTCTCTGGTTCTCATAGTATTGCTTGCATGTGGATTTTATGTGAAGGCCTTAAAAAAATGGAAGCATGAGAAGTTTCAGTCCTTTACTGGTCGGAGCTCTCTGATGTCAAGTTCAATGGCCAGAAGCACTCCTGTCTCTGGCGCAACGGTTAGAACCTCTTCAAACTCATGTTTATCCCCTGATCTTCTTGTTGGGATAAAGTATTCTTTGTACAATTACAGCATAGAGGAGCTCAGGAAAGCAACAAGGGATTTCAGTGAAGATACCAAGATAGATAGTTATGTCTATAAGGGTTTGATTGATAATGTTGATGTGATGATCAAACAGATAAGATTTGCAGAAACTCGCCAGGTCATTGATTTACATTCGAAAATCAATCACATCAATATAGTGAAATTACATGGTGTTTGCTATGGAGAAACTGATTCTTCTTGGTCGTATCTTGTCTTCATGTTCCCAAGCAATGGCTGCTTAAGGGATTGCCTGTCTCATTCATCTAGTCCTCTCCGGTGGCATCAGCGGACCCAAATAGCTTTTGATATTGCAACGGGTCTTCACTATTTACACTATTGTACTTTCCCATCTTATGCTCACATGAGCATCAATAGCAGAAATATTTTTGTAACGGTGAGTTGGAGGGCAAAACTTGTAACTTCTGGAACTACTTCAGCTGTTGGATCCTCTAGTGAAAATGATAATGTGGCAAGTGTCAAGGGATGGGTTGCACCAGAGTACCTTCTTAATGGCTCGGCTTCTGAAAAAGTGGATATTTTTGCATTTGGAGTTGTTTTGCTTGAGCTTATTTCAGCGAGAGAGGACATGGACAGCAAATCATTCAAAGAGTCCATTGGATTTTTGGGAGGGGGAGCCAGTCAAGGTGGTTGTTTTGATCAATTGAGGAGTTTCATGGATCCATGTCTGAAGGAGGATTATCCTCTTGCAGAGGCCTTATGTCTAGCCGTTTTAGCCAAGGCTTGTGTGGAAGATGATCCTATGCATAGGCCATCTATGGATGATATCATGAAAGTCCTTTCTAGGATGATCTGATTGTAAGGAATGAAAGCTGATGAACTGATATCGAATTCTCTGTATCACCATGTATGATATGATATTTTTCAGTAATTATATTATAGTACTGTAATCATGTATGTTCAGTATAGGATCTATAAATGATTAGAATGGGATTATTAGAATTATGACTGATCTCATTTGCATGTTCGCTTTGTCTCTCTTCTTTACAATTATTTTCTACTTCTCATCTTATTGGTATTAAGAAGCTATAATGTTATAGGTTGTTGCACTGAATACGTGTCAATTCTTCCATGCATCCAAAATTTCATATTGGAGTTCTTTAATTATGCAGAAATGTTGCAATTACTACATCTCCTTTGCTGTTAGGATTCTGATTTTTTATTGCTTTCTTCTTTTGTTTTGTTTTCATTTCTTTGTCTTTTTGTTTTTTGTCTTGTTTGCTGTTGTTTTTGTTTTTGACTTTTTGAGGAGAGAGGAAGACCAGGAATGGTTGATTACGATAAAGAATCAAATTATTCATCACAAACTTGCGCTGAATTTGCCCCATCTTTTTCATATATCCAACCTGATCGAACCTGTACCCCAAGTGTAATCTATGTTTGAATATGCTTTCACATTGGTGCCAAGTTGAGGGTATAATGATATAATGCAAATCTGATTCTCAGACTCCACTATTCGTTAACACGCTGTTAACTAATAAAAGACAAGGAGAAAATTTGTTAGGTTGAATATCTTATGGTTTGGAGAAATAAGGGTTGTAATAAAATATATTTTATGTCATAAAGCTTGAAGAATAATATGATTGATTGGATTAGCCACCTAATGCTAGCTTATTACTTGGACAAGTTCTTCAGTCTAGCATGGTTGAATGGCGGAGTCAACTTGAAATCTAATTGTTTATGTGTGTGCCAGCCTGCACAATTATAGTGAAATGTTGTGCTTGGAAATCAAATACCAAGAATTTCAAGACATTAGTAGAAAGATATCTAATATGGGGACAAACATAGGATCCCATTGGAAGGTATTTCGAATGATAGCCTTTCAATAGATCTTCCAAAGAAAGAAAGAAAAAGAAAAAAAAAAAGGCGGCCTTTTAACAGGATTTGTGGTTCCACATTTTGAATGTAGTTATTTCACTCCATCTGGTCTTTTAAATTATTTTAAGCAATTACTACGCATGGTTTCACCTTTCCAACTACTATCTTCTTCGCCTGTGAGCTAGGTCACTTTGGACGCCCTCTGGATACTGTTACATGGCTCTTCATTGAGGTTAGTCATTGATGTCACAAAGATGACATGCACCCACCCTCAAAAGGACTTTGAAAGACTCTTTTTAGATGGGTGACATTGAAAGATACCTTCACCTGCCACCACACCCTATCATGGCTACAAACGTTGCCAGGTTATCATGGCTTGAACCTGCCCTGCCTGGTTTAATTGGGTTCTGCTTGACTCATAATTTCATATAGAGTAGAGGTAGAAAACTCGAAATTGACAGGTTATCATGGGTTTGTTCTATGCTCCTGTTGTGATGATAATGGCATTACTTTGGCAGCCATGTATTCCTTTACGGTGATGATAAATTGAGTACCTATGGGATGGGGCAGTGGCACCCAGACCTCAACCATACCAGGATGTGTCCAGCCCCAAACTTGAGTTGGCTTTGAAACTCTCATCCCAAGTCAAATTGCGTCTCTGTGAGACTGTTACTGTGTTATTTTCTATCCCCAGTCGGCCATGCACTAGTATTTTGGCCGGCTCTTGAAGGTGCTTTCAGGTTTTACCACGATTTTCCTCTATAAAAATAAGTTGGAATTGTGCTTTTGCGGGGCCTGAATTAATTATAATAATGTGTCTTGTGGAGATAATTGTTGTATTCCATATAGAATTTTCTTCTTTCTTTAACAGTTCATAGTCTGAAAATTAGTTAGGATTTTTCTTTCTTCTCACACCATCTCACAGAATACACATCTGATCACTGAGACCATGATTTATCTCTGGTTTCTCATCTGGGCACGCATCACCAATTATCCAGGTTCAAGATACACATGCGACTCATTCCAGAAATTGTGTGAAACCTTCATAGTCTACAGAGCTAGTCAACATTTTCAGACTATCTCGAATATCCCCAACTTGTTTGGCATGGACCCTGATAAGATCCTTAACCTTACTTCTTGTTCACAGATTCTCAAACCAGGTAGAGAAGTTCTTGTTCCTACTGACTGCTCTTGCTCAGGCCAGTTTTTCCAGGCAAATTTCAGCTAGATAGTCCCTGAAAGCACAACATTCTCCGAGATCGCTTGTGGCATTTTTGAAGGTCTACTGAAATCGCTGACCCTCACTGAGGAGAATCTGTCCAAAGTAAACGATCTTAAGGTTGGTACTAAGCTTCATGTACCTTTGAGATGTGCTTGTCCTGATAATTTCTCTAGTAGTAATGAAGTGAAATACCTTGTAACATACCCTTTTATTAAAGGAGATGGAACATTTAAATTGGATAGGAAATTTGGCATTCCTCCTGATAATACATGGCCAGCTAACCATTTGGATCATATGCCCATTGTTTACGTAAACACAACTATTTTGGTTTCCTTGCCAACATATCCGGTTTTAAGTTTCGTTAATCCCTATTCTAAACCTCCTACCCCTGGTTTTCTTCCCATTGTCGACATAGAAAAAGCAAAGAAAAATTTAAGGACTTTGTACATTGTAGGATCAGTTGTCGGGTTTTCTCTGTTTCTCATACCATTACTTGCATGTGGTCTTTATGTATAGGCCTCAAACAAATGGACGAAGTTTCAGTCCTTTACTGCTGGAAATTCTCTGTTCTCATGTTTAATGTCCAGAAGCTCTGTGATATCTAGTGCAATGACTAGACGCTCTACAAACTCGTGTTTATACCCTGATCTTCTTGTTGGGATAAAATATTCTTTGCGAAATTACAGCATAGATGACCTCAGGAGAGCAACATGGGATTTCAGTGATGATACCAAGATGGATGATTATGTCTAGCTATAAGGGGTTGATTGATAATGTTGAAGTGATGATCACAGAGACAAGATTTGAACACACTCCTAAGCTTATTGATGTACATTCAAAAATCAACCACATCAGTATTTTGAAATTATATGGTGTTTGCTATGGAGAAACTGGCTCTTCTTGGTCCTACCTTGTGTTTGGCTTCCCAAGAAATGGCTGCTTAAGGGATTGCCTATCGATTCAGGTAATGCTACCTTGCCCTACACTATGCCCTACTTAGTGCATTTAGGAAGGTTTTAAGTTTTAGGGTTTAACAATATCAGTGGATCCCACAACTTTACCCTCCTAAATGCATTAAGTAGGGCAAAGTGTGGGGCAAAGTAACATTACCCTATCTAATCCATGCTATCTTCTTTGGTGGCCTCTTTGTTGGCATAGGCGGACACAAATAGCTTTTGATATTGCAAAGGGGAATCACTACTTACACTCTTGCATCTTTCCTTTGTATCCTCACACGAGCATTAATAGCAAAAATATTTTTGTAACAGCGAGTTGAAGGGCAAAACTTGCAACTTTTGGAACCACCCCTGCTGTTGGATCTTCTAGAGGAAATGATATTGTGCTTAGTGTCAGGGGATGGGTTGCACCAGATACATTCTCCAAGGCTCAGCTTCCGAAAAAGTGGACATTTTTGCATTTGGAGTTGTTTTGCTTGAGCTTATATCAGCAAGAGAGGACACGGATGGGAAATTATTCAAGGAGTCCGTTGTTTTCTCAGGAAGGGGAGCTACTGAAGGTTGTTGCTTGCAATCAAGGAGTTTCATGGATCCATGTTCGAAGGATAATTATCCTCTCTCAGAGGCTAATTATAATGATTTGATTAATGGTAGTTGGTGATGGTATGTTTTGTTTTCAAATGGGATGAAGCATTATAGAGGGCCTTTGGTGGCTTTTTTGCCCTTGCTGCGTTTGTTTCTATGGTCCCAAAGAATAGCTATTGATCATGAGAGCATTGGTGTGATAATAGATTCCATTTCACCATTTGCTTCTATCTTCTTTTCTCTTCTATCCTTTTCGTTAATCATCACCGACTTGTAGGATATCTTGTTAATTACTATAAAACTATAGAAAATTAATTAACACTTACACCCTTATTTTATATTTTAAATACATCATTATCCTTATACACAGTACATTGATTAGAAGAAGAAATAGGAATATAAAATATAAAACACATAAAGAGGAAATAAAAATATAAAACACGTAAATATAAATAGGAATTCAGAGTATAGTATAATTTTATCCTTATACATGGTACATTAATTGGAATAGGAAATAAGAATATAAAACACATAAATATAAATAGGAATTCAAAATATACTATAATTCGTATACTTTAATTCGTAAAACCACGTAAATAGGAAATCAAATTCATATAAAACCCTAAACCTTAACATATATCATCTAAATAATTCTGAATTCTACTTTTGTTGTCCCAAATATATAACCCTAGAGGGGGGATGAACAGGATTATTGGCCAAATTAAAAATTAATTGCAAACTTAAAACTCAGATTATTGCAAGTAAAGGTAAATACAAGAACAAGCAATAATAAAGAGATTAAGAGGAAGAGAATGCAAACGATGTTAACGAGGTTTGGCCTCCCGCCTACGTCCTCACCTCAAGAGCTCGCTTGAGGATTCACTAATCCACTATCACCCTCCTTCAAGGTGGAGCAGCAAACCTTTACAACTCCACGTGTTCTTCACCAACACTTGTTTAAGACACATTCTTCAAGTGCTTACAAATAGGGTTTCTCTCAACCCTTGAATACAAGATGATTTGAGTATGTTTTTGTTCTCAAGAAACTCTCTCAAAAAAGTAGATACACAGAAATTAAAAGCTCACTCAACTATTGATTGTATCTCAATAAATGCTCACAAATGAAATTAGTGTTTGTAAATGAATGATTTTGTTTGAAGCTCAATGAATGCCCATAAATGAGTTTGACTCATGTATATATAGCCCAAGGGGTCCAAGTGACCGTTCTGTAGCAATAAATGTCGGGAATGACGGTTTGGTGGGCATTTAATGCTTAAAAGATCATTTGAAAAACTAGCCGTTATTGGTCAGTCTCGAGAGATTCAAACGTCTGAAATTGATTTAAGACATCTGATTCTGTTTAAAACGTCTTAATCAGGCGTCTTAAAAAAACAGAGGACTGATTTCTATAGAGGTTTTTCAAAGTCACTGTTCACGAGGATTCAGACGTCTTATTATCACGTCTTAAAAAACCAGAGAGGATGTAATTCGAGGTCTATCCATTTCAGACGTTTTAAACCATTTTTAGACATCTTAAAGTACATTTTAGATGTCTAATTTAGACGTCTTAAAAAATCAGAGAAGATGTATTTTAGGACCTCATACCTCAGACGTCTTAACCCTATTTCAGACGTCTTAAACCTGATTCAGACGTCTTAAACAAATTTTCAGACATCTTAATCAGTGTTTCAGACGTCTTAAATATATTTAAGACGTCTTAAAGCTCTGCAGTGGAAATTAATACAAATAACTTAAGACCTGATTTTTAAGGGGTCACTTACTCGAGTCAAGAGACTCTAAACATGATCGATTTGGTTCATTTTAAGAATTGACATGTTAATACATGAACCTAAAGCCCTTAAATCACAAATAAACATGAATTGGGATTAATCTTATATTGAATCCTATTTGTCTATCACTTGATCTTTGTTTGGCTTAGACATTGTCAATTCTTTTTGATGTCCATCATGTGTCATGCCTTTGTTTGAGTTAGATGATTTTCTGTAGCTCGGATTTTAACCTGTCTTAAGCTTAATTTGAACTCATTAGTACTTAAGATCTTCTTATGCATTGTTATCATCAAAATTAATGGTATTGAAACCATTTAGGCCAACAACTTTCTCCATTAACAGTGGGAATTTGAATTCTTCTTTCTCTATTAACAGCGTCTTCCAGAGGTAGATGCACATAGGTGCACCTGTGTGCACGTGCAACCATTAGATTTTTTTATTTTTATTTTTACTTTCCAGCCTTACCGTATG
Organism: Liquidambar formosana; assembly: GCA_039720395.1. NCBI lineage: Eukaryota > Viridiplantae > Streptophyta > Magnoliopsida > Saxifragales > Altingiaceae > Liquidambar > Liquidambar formosana. The sequence continues at coordinate 32,140,655 of CM077827.1, read as the reverse complement.
TAACACCCGTAATTTTAAAGTAAGGTATTAAGGGTTTAAATCACTGAAATTTGGCTAAGTGTGTGAGAAAAATGAATTTTCGTAAATCTTTATTTTTAAAGATAATTTTTGGTGGTAATAAAAGTTTATAATATTATAAGACTTCTGTGATTTTATGGGATTTTATTAGCATGTTTGGATTAAGTTCCTCACATGTTTGTTTTACGAAAATTTATCGGGAGACGGATTTTGTATTAAAACTTGGAAATGAGATTTTAATATATTTGGAATTTGATTTTTATGATATTTTATTTGAATTCAAAAGGGGGTTATTTGATTATTTTCATTAAATAACTTAAAGTAAAAGAGAGAATAAAGATTACTTAAATGTTTTTAATGAAAAGAAGGCTGAGGTCTGTGCTGATGGGGAAGTGCCTGATTGATGGCCAATTTCAGCTGTCTGAAACTCACTTTAAGACGTCAGACAGCTGAAAGTGATATTTTAGACGTTTGAAAATTGCAATTCAGACGTTTGAAAATTCCAGAGAATGATGATTTTGAGGTCTAGTTTTAGACGTCTGAAACTTACTTTCATATGTCTGAAATTGTCGGCGAACAGTTTTTAAAAAGGGCTATTTGACGATTTTACGCCCTCTTTTCCTTATTATACCCATTCCTAATGGGTTTCTTACCCATTTTTTTTAGCAAAAAAGGAAAGAGAGGAGAGATAGAGAGAAAGAAACACAGAGGAGTGAAAGAGGAGCTCGACGGTGAGGATCGTGACCACGAAGCTCGGTCTGACCCTACAACGCATGGATCTTGTGATTTCCACCCTGATCTATGCGTGTACACCCTTAGATTCACGTTTCTAGCTGCCATTTGAGAGGTAGGTGCATTTTTCATGGTTGTAAACCATTGTATGCATGATTTGGTACATCATCATGGGTTTTTGCATGTTTACATGATATATCTGATACATATTTACATAGGATTGGGATTTGAGTTTCTTAAAAAATCATATATTTGGGAAGTTAGGGTTTTGTTTTATACCCCATTTAGCTATATTTGCATTATTTACATACCCTTACATGATTTGGGGAACAATGAGTTGATTTTGAAAACCTATTTGTTAAATTCTTGCTATTGACTATTTAAGGGTCACTTTTCATATAAGTGTTGGAAACCCGTTTATCTACCATTATAATAGAATGGTTCTTGGGAGATTAACATGTAAATGGATGTGGTGTGAGGGCTACTGGAGATAGGATTACTATGGTTCCAAAGGAAAGGGATGTCTTACCGTGTCTTCCTATCCTATAGTCCTAGGCTATGTGCCTGAATTGAGATTACTGTGGTTCCATGTAGAGATGTCTTACTGTATTTCCTCTTGAGGTTACTGCGGTCCCAAATAGAGATGTCTTGCTGTGTTTCCTCTTATTTCCGCGCACGAGGGCCCTGCATGACCTGGGGAAGATTATTCAGTTTAAAAGTCTGATAATATGGATTGCCAGATATAGCGGATGTTGTTATGGATTGCTGGATATGGCAGATTTATGTTATGGTTGATTTTTATGTTCTCCTATACCTATTTTAAAATTTGTGATATGTAACCTTTTGTTATCTTATTTTATTTATTTGTTTATAATGGTTTTAAAACTTTGATATACAACTTTGAAAAATGTATCCTACTAAGTTTATACTCACACCTATTTTTAAAACCTTTTGGAAACTTTGGGTAAAGTAAGGATGACTCTTATGAGGAGGCATTATATCGAACTTAGCATAAGCTTTGCATTATGAATGTTGTGCATATGCATTTTGCAATTTTTATGGCCTGTATATTATTTAGACAGACGTATTGTATTATATACTACTTGTATTGACAATAGAACTCTGTGTGAATTAGCATGCCAGCTTATTTTAATTACCTGTTGTGGATGGTTGAATGATTTTGATTTAAAATTGAATAGGTTTAAACTGTCGAGAACTTGGTATGTCCTATTTTCAGATAGGACCATGCTGGATTTTCTAAAAATATTTTATAAAGCAATAATTTTTATTATAAACCATCCTTAAACTTCATTTTATTTATTCTTCTTTTTATTGACACGTCATTGCCTATTTCCAGGTCGTGACACCCCACTTAATGCTCTGAGGCTCTATCAGATCTATTTGGTATAAATGATACTTTGGTTCCTTTCCAAAGCAGTAAAGCTGTATAGTAAATCCAAAAAAAAAAAAAGAAGCTCTCTCTCTCACGGATTCACTCATTCACAGTAATCAGTAGTTGTTGTAGGAGGAGAAAAACTTGTATGTAATTGTGACACAGTTGATGTGGTGTCACGGGCCAATGAAAACTAAACAAAGTGAGATTGTCAGAGTATTTTTTGACTCCGCAATCCCATTTTGCTTGGTTCCTATTGGCCCGTAACACTACGTGGCCATGTCACAATTACATGGAAGACTCATTCAGGTGGGGAGAAGGGGAGGACTTGGTGTCAAACTGATCAAAGTTTTGTCGGTTAGTCATCACTGCTGGTGGTTCTTATGTGCAACCACTGAAAAAAAATTCCTGGATCCGCCCCTGGCATCTTCTACCTTGTTTGGTAAGTGTTTCTTTACAAAATGCGATAACTTTGTTGCAAAATATAAATAAATAAAAAAACAAAAAGCCACATGCAACGCATATGTATACCAAATAGTATATTTAAATGAGCATAACTATTGATAATCCAGTGGTACAAATACAACCGAGTTCTAGCTAGTCTAGTTTTAAAACTACCAAGGAAAAAAGAAAAAGGCAATAGAAGCAATGAGTAATAGTACTAGACTTAGTGAATATATGAAACTTATATGGAACATATATAGAAGTGAACATTAACCATCTGTTAACAATCCAAAGTTGGTCTCTTCTAGCTCAAATCTTCGATCACTTACATATGCATTCTCCATTTTAAATAAAATAAAATAATGGTGTTAGTTAATTCTGATCTTCAGGATCTCTTGGTTTATAAAGTTTCACTAAGCGCCCGTTTAGTGGTTGTAGTGGTCTCGCATTACCTTCTGACTCCTGAAAAAAAAAAAAAATGATCCTCCTCATAATTAATACAAATTACAATATATGGTTTTAAAATTTTGTATCGATCGAAGGCACAAATTAATCCATCATCTTGAACGGGAATATGAAAAGAATAATGGTTATTATATATAAAAAATGAGAGTAAAAATTCAAAATAGAGACATTTCATGAATTTCTAAAATTGATCATAAATACCACACCAATTATGGTGATGATCCCAACATTTTTTAATAACTTCATTCAAGATGATGAATTTATACTTTTAATAATACACTATAATCGTTTTATTCTCATTTAGATGACCAAAAAACTGGCCCCTAATAGTTTTGAAACTGCTTGAAATGTATATAAATGAGAATTTTAGAAATTTTCAGAGAAAAATACTAACTGTTTGACCCATATTATCTATTCATCCCATGAAAATCCCATTTTGATGTGGCGGAAGTCTAAATGTTATCAGAAATTGATTTTTTAAAAGAGAAACTGTGGAACCCATCCCCTCTTAATGCATGGATGGTATTGAGCTAAATAGCTTTGTTCTTTCTATAATATCCTCAAGATTTAAGACCATGTCTTTGCATGTCTCATACAAGAATTTTTTTTTTTATTTTTAATGAGCAAACCGAAAATAATATTAAGAGCTCATACAAGAAAGTTCAAGTATAGTAGCCGGCAACTCACATCATGAACGGCCATGCGGAGCAGTCTCACTTGTTCTTTAGTAACAGTCTTCACCTGATCGATGAATTCAATGAGTTTTAGATTAATAGAAAAAAAAAAAAAAAGATTCAATAACAACAATAGATTTTGATAATTAATTTTGATTAGATTAGTAGAGCAAACCTTTCCAATAATTGTCCAAACGACATTTTCAGTGCAAGGAGGAGTCGTAAGAGAGCCAATGTATCTGTAGTACTTTCTGCTGTCTATATTTAAGTCTTCTGGGTTGACGATACCCACCACCCTCTCCTTTTCTCGGGTATAGGCAATGGCTGCTAAATGACCCGTCAGCTAAAAACCAAACACAGTAGGTTTGTGAGAGAGAGAAAGAGATTCTTTGATGAGTAATGCTAGCTACAGTATAGTATATATCCATTCATTGTTCCCATTTGACATGGCATGCACATCAGTCAACTTTTAAAATACAATAGTTGCAGCCTATGTACGTAGCATGTCATGTTAGCCAACTCGTTAACAGTGGATCATGCATGCTACGTTAGAGGAGTGCGCATATTTGATTGGCACACCAACATTTTCCTTGTGCAATTACCTTTAACAAGAAAGAATCAGGTTGTCCAATCGTGTACAAGATTCCAACCACGGCAGTTTCTCCGCTCGAGCTCTCGTGGACCATGTGTGCCTCTAGATCAAACCTGTAATTAAATTTGAAATTAAAGAAGCAAAGCAAACATTCTCGATCATCAGCATTGTTCTTTTTGTTGATGTTAATTATATAATGGCTGGAATGAATTAAAGAAGGGGAAAAGTACCTCCTCCCATCGATAGTATGTTCAGAAGGTGAGTGCCAGTGGACCTGTAGGAGTTCATACTGAGTTCCATTTATTTCAATAGATCCCGCGCCACCTTCCCAGTTCAACTGCATCCATTAATAAATCAGAGACAGATTAAACAAAGTGTGGATCAACTCCATTAGGGTGCAACATATTCGGTGTATACTGATGTTCTTATAAGAACATAATGATGTAAGTTGCATGAGAGGTGCATTATTTGGGGGTTATACTCATGCATTGGTGGATTGTAACGTTACAGTCAGTACATGCATTGGAGGATTGTACCCATGTATTGATGAATTGTTCTAATGCAACATACATCAACACATATATTCTTATAAGAATATATATATACATGTATATATGTTCTCGCCAAACTATCTCACTCAATACAACTTTCTAGTTGCACATTTGCCGGAGTGTGAGTATGTTGCCCAGTAGTGATGTACCCCATGTATTGATGGATTGTACTAATGCAACGTATATCATCAAATACGTTCTTATATATATTTGTGTTCTCGCCAAACCATCTCGATCACTTGATTCAATTTTCTAAGTGCATTTGTGCCTGATTGTGAGTTGCCCAGTGCTCCACTAAGGAATGCAATGACACTCATCTTCACACTGGTTGCTACCCATCCCCCAAACCTTTTATTTTTATTTATTTTTGTTTAATTTACCCAAAAGGAAAAAACAAAAAGAATATATACTAATTTTAATTAGATGTTGCTGTCATTAGCAGGGCCATAGTAGTAGGTAAGACAAGATGTTTTAGCTGATGGCACTTGGATCTTTAGATGTGATTTGATGCAGAAAAAATAGATATGCATGACTTAATGCTTTGTCTTCTATTTTATTTATTTATTTATTTTTTTCGGAAAGACAAAGGGCTAGAGGAAGGGCTTTGTCTTCTATTTGTTGGGAGTGGAATCCCAAAAATATAAATGATTGTTGGGAATGGAATCACAGTTTGCAAACAATACAACATCTCTCTCTTACCTTGATATCGTGACCCCTATTCTTAATTGTGGCATTAGATGGCTTGTAATCCGTCTTAAGTCTCCCTGGAAAGAGACACCACTTTCACCCTCTCATTCAAGAGATCGATAGGAGACTGCATTGTTCCAATCTTACACATCCTCCATTCATCACGAAGCTCTCCCCATCGATCCGGTCCCCGATCGCTTCCTACTTCATAATTAAACCCACTCTCATCCTCTGCAACATTAACAATCAAAAAAGAATAAGAAACATGATCGAGAAACTACAGATATCAACACAGTTTCACTGAATTATTGAATGGATAATAAAACAAGTATTCTCTCCGTTTCAAATTGATTGTCATGTTTAAAAAAACACATTTTTTTTTATGGAATCACTCTTAAATGTTTTCACATGCATCCACTTTTATATCGTATCATTTCAATTTTGCCCTCAAGTATATTACAATCATTAATTGAGTTTGTTCATGTAATTAGTATCATGGATATAAGTATCTTTGAAAATTGATTAAAATGAAGTATGACAATAATTTTGAAACGGCCCAAAATGAAAAAGAAGACAATTAATGTGAAACGGAGGGAGTACAGCTTACCAACTTCTCGAGATGTTGCTGGGTTTGGGTGCAAAACAAGAACAATGAAGAAACTGCAAAGCAAGATTCGTGTTGCTAGTTTCTCCATTTTTCAGGCTCTTTACGGCAGCTTGCAGCAAGTGGTGGAAAGGCTTAGCTGCTTATATAGAAATAAATGATCATCAAGCAATGTGAACATATAGACATAAATAAAAGGGGTAGTTGAATTTGAAGAGACTTTCTAAGTTTCTTCCCAGTGTGTATTTCTTTTTTTTTTTTTTTCTTTTTTTCAGTTAGCGAGTTTGACAACTTAGTTTCATATCAACTAAGTTGAAATCTCATTGATAGAGTATACGAATTGACACAGGTGGTCTTTTGATGTACGGTTGCCTTTTTCTTGCTTCTCTTTTGAAATGTTCTGGGGGAGGGTTTATGTGATACACGTCTATGGTGACGAATATTGGATGGAATAATATCAGAAGGTTGGTTTTGACTGTTCATTGTGTATGAATTTCAGCTAACTACCCTTACTAATACATCAATTTTCTTCTCAATATTTCTATTTCTATGTTTTCTTTTTCTTTGGGCCTTGAGTTTTGGAACCAAAAAATAAAAAAATTCTATGTTATTTTATTTTATTTTTTGTCTTATTTTGAAAGAAGGGAAAGGTGGGAGTAAGGATGGAAACCGGATAGCCGAGTATATCCAAGCCTCCAATCCGTCCTTTTTCCTTTTTTTTTTTTTTTTTTTTTTCTTTTTTTTTGATGATAAGCAAATGAAATTATATGAAGGGAGTAGAGCCATTCCCATAATCGACCTCCTCTACAGCAATCGACCGGAGGGATCAGAAATGGAAATATCTTCAAAACGCAGCCTATTGAGCTAACTCGTGAGCAGCCTTATTAATTTATTGACTTAAAAACATATCTAGCAACCCAAAAATTAATAGGATGTTGTCCAGCCTCTATATATCGGGACCAAGTTAGAACATTATTTGATTAGATGGGGCAAGATTCGTAATTTTTTTGTATAGCCATACAGGTTTGGGACGGGGTTGGGATTTAAGAAAAGGAAAACATTGCCCGATTGGATACCTCAATATAACTTTTATACCCCTATCAAATTATGATAATGCAATTATGCCATTCACTATTTAAGGAGTGATAATTGCTAAACCCTCACCCATATATGGCACCCCTTTACATAAAGTCACCAATGTAAGAAACAAAGGCAATTAAGGTGTTTGAATGTATACACAAGTGAAAAACTTTATACTAATTTTAACTTTATTACTAGCTATTTGAATATTGTAAACATATGTTAGTTATTGGATTTAATTTTGATTTGGATTAATTGAATTTTCAAAAACTTTCATTGTAAAGCTAGAAAATGATTGACTTAGGAAAACATAAAATCAAAAGAACTAAATTTTGCTATTTTTTGGAGCAATTTTAGGCTACTAGGGCAAAATAAGTTTTTGGCCTTGCCTTGTCTCGTCCCTAGCAGGATGAGAATGAAATTGAATTAGAACAGGAATGAAATTCTAATTATTGGACATAAAATATGGAAACTACGAAAAAAAAAAAAAAAAAAAAAAAAAAAAAAAAAAAAAAAAAAAAAAAAAAAAAAAAAAAAAACAGAAACTTATTAGAGACGTGTGAGAGCACTACCTTTAAAAGTAGATCGCACCCCACAGAACAAATCGCTCGGTGCAGATGGACAGTGGCGGCCTACTCTCCGGATACAACAATCGCACCTCCCGCAAGCGTGCACTCTCAATGTTGGAGAGATGTGAATAGCTTGGATCACTCCTTCGTAGAACAAGAATTGCAGAACTAGAATACTTAGAGAGAGAAGAAATATAGAGAGAAAAGAAGAGAGAGCAGTAGTTGCTGGTGTGTTTTGGAAAGGAAGGAAGGACCTCCTTATATAGTGTTTAGAGAAAGAAATTAAAATTTTAGAGAGAGAAATTGTTGCAAAGAATTAAATAAAATATTTATTTACGAAATCAATATTGAAACAATGACAAATGAATCTAGACAGACAATCTCAATAACCAAAAAAGTGGCTAGACCTGCGTACACACGCAAAGCTAAATATCCGGGATTTACACCCCCTACGCGCACTTCGCACGCCTGTGTTGCGCTCGACTAAGTCAATATTTGGACCCTATCCCGCAAAAATTGATCAATTGGACTTCGGTTTGTGCGCATGTGGGCCTCCTTAAACTCTACCATATGTTAACCAAACTTAAAGAGTATAAATGTATATAAACACAAAATAAGACTTTATAAATTTTTAATATAAGATAAGGTGTTTCAAGCCAATAATAAGAAACACAAAAACAATTTAAGTATTTTAAAATACTTACTATATACAACACTAATGTCCAACATAAGATGGAATGGGAACAAGATTGTGAGACGATAATTTTCATTAGGATCTTAGTTGGGAGGGAACCCCATCCAAAGCCTGCCTCATTGCCATCCCAAAGTCAGAGAAAGTGGGGATTTTAGGATGTGCCTAAAAGGGCTAGCTAGCTAGCCTGCCCATTGCCATCCCTAGGTCAGAGGAAGAGGAGGGATTCGGCTAGCTAGCCGGCCTCATTGCCATCCCTAGGTCAGATGAATAGCTAGCTAGCCCTTTTTTTGTCAAGAGTATTTTGTTGCAGTGTACTTTGAAGTCATTAAGTCTGTAACGTCCTAAATCTGGCACTTGACACCATGCATCATGCATGTTATAATTAAAATGATATTATATACGGAGTATTTTATTTTAAAAATTAATTGATAAAACATGATCCCATCCATGTAGCAAATATTAGCTGCCGACAAAATTTTAAAATTTTTAATACGGATTCTGCTTTCCCCAAAAGAAATGGCATTTTTTTTTTCTTTTTAAATTTATTGATTTGGTCTTTGGTTTTGACATCTAATTACATGAACCTCCGTCCTAACTACTTAGGATGTGGATTCAGTGCTGAGTTTAAAAAGCTTAACACGGTACCATGTTAATCTAAGTTATCCATCTTGGTTTTAGGACGGTTGAAATTGAAATATGAAAAAGTTACTTTTATAAGAGTATTTTGGCAACTTTATCATCTTTTAATTTAACCATCCAAAACTGAGATGGAATAGTTGAGATGAGTTCGGTACTGTGTTGAGCTTAAAAAGCACAGCATTGAATCCTCTCTAAACTACCTGGTCATTCCATGTAAATTAAAAAATACATTTTCACCTTAAGAGAATAATATAATATACAAAAATAGTAGGTAACCCGTATACGTGTCTGCCATTGCTATATAATATAACTAGTTTATAACCTGTGCGTTGTACCGGTGAGGTTTGTAAAAATAAATATTTTGAAAAATCTAAATTATATTATATATATATATATATATATATAATACACACCCGTGATAGTAGTTCAGATGGTAAAGAACCGTGACTCAGAAATCATAGGTCTTGAGTTCGTGTTTTTACTCATTCACTATCAAATGCATGGACTTGAGGATGGTTTGTGCATCATGGGAATTAGTTTGGACGTAACGGTTTGAGATACCCTTCGTTTGGCAAAAGTGTATTTGTATAATTTTTTAAGCATTTTTATAATTTTATAAGCAATTTGATATGTTAATACATATTCCGGTATGTTGCGTTTTCTTTTTTAATCATCATTGCTTTTATTTGTCTCATTTTCTGATTATAATTATTTATAATTTTATACATTTAATTTTTGGGAGAGGAGATAAATAAACATAAAGAAAACGAAGAAATATGGTATAGTCTACTAAGTTTGGGTTAAACATTGTACAGTGTAGATTTTCCGATTCTCTCACATAAAACAAAGAGATATGTAGTGTACACCAAGCGTTAACCTACATTTACTGCTTGAAAAAGGGCAGTGAAAACCAAAAATAAAGAAAAGTTAGAGAATTTGCCTTTTGGTGATTACTTCTCAATTTAATATTAAACACGGAACATTAGTAGTCCTTTTGAAGCATGTATACATTCAATTTGTAGTAAGTTAGCAAAGAATATTCTTTCTTTGGTATTAAGTTAGAAATTTTTTACTAAAAAGTAATTTCTCCAAAAGTCACTAAAAGTAACTTTCTTTTTGGGAAAAATTACTTTTTAGTGATTCTTTTCCAACTTAATACGAAAAAAAGAAAATTGATAGTCATTACTTATTTTTTCGTAAGTATACAGTTAATTTGTAGTAAGTTAACAAATATTATCCTTTTTTTGGTATTAGGTTGGAAAACGGTCACTAAAAGGTAATTTTTACCTTTTTCTCTAATTGCTCACTGAGTCAACATGTGATTTGAAAAAAATAAAATAAAAAATCATAAATTAACATGTGGCATCAACAGGGAGGCATTTAATCCTCGTGGAATAGGACTCCACTAGCTGTTCATGTAATATTGACTAACAAACAAAAACAAAATCAACTTGGTTAACAAGGGTATGTATATGGGTTGGAGATATGAGGGTAAAAATGAAATATATATATATATAATATAATAAAATGAAAAATATTTTATGTAATTAATGAAACATACAGAATAATAAAACTAATTGGATTAGCCACCTAATATTGCTTCTTTTGGCCCAAGGTTTTTTTTTATTCTTTTCCTTTTCTTCTTTGATCGTCTAAGTGGGTTGAATTGTGGGGTCAAAGAATGAGGTGTAGTAGTAACCAAATTCAAAGAGAACTTCAACTTAAAATTCAATTGATTACGTGCGCATCGTACGATCATAGTGGGTTGTTGTTTTGAAAATATCTAGAATTATTAAAATTTTGGTAGAAATATGTCATATGTGGGGACAAAGGGATGAGAAGAATTTGTATCTAACTATGACACGCTGCTGTGGTGTCACAAATCAATTAGAATTAAGTAAAAAAGGATTATTAGAGTACTTTTTATCCTTACATGCAATCTTATTTTATTTGATTTCTATTGATCTGTGACACTACGTAACTGTGTCATAGTTATATGGAAGACTCACTCCAATGAGACACACACACACACACACATATATATATAGGATCCCGTTGGAAAGCCTTTTCGGTAATAGCCTCTCAATAATGGGAATGGAGACCCTTTAGATATAAGTTATTGTAATAGTTAGGGAGAATTCTATTGCAGAATGGTGGTCCGCCAAGTAATGCAGTGCTTATTGTCAATTCAGATTACACCTAACGGTGGAATTATTCACAAATGTAATTTTACAATTAAAATAATGCTGGGAGAGTGGGCAATCCTATCACGTTTCCCCATAATGAAGGCAAATAGAAGCTGTCAAACTTTCTATTTTAACCTTTTTCCTGGTTAATTAAGAGACACGTTCTAAGATGTCACTTTTTCTTCCAAAGATCTCATGGATTAGTTTGATTAAAGAGTTCCATTAAAAAGAAGCAATTGACAATTGACAAAGCACTGGTCCATACCAACCATCACTTTATTATTTACTGCTAGCTGGATCCTTTGAACTTTTCAGCTTGACAAAATTCTTAGATTTACTATTTTGAGACGTTGGGTTACGTATGGATTATGTAATGAGCTTCAACTCATTGTAATTATTTTCTTCATCTTATGTTTCCTCTAAACGGTCAATAACCGTTGGAGGAAATAATGACTTTGTTGAGTTTAATGACACAAATATCACGAAGGCCGGTTTAGCTAGTTATAATGATTTTGTCGTGTTAAGTTTTCAATATTTCTCCTCATGTGCACAGACCTAATGAGATAAAAACGAATCTAAACAACTTAAACTTATAAATTGAGGTATTCATATCAACATCAAAGTTTATAATTAACTAATGAGGGATGTGATATTTTTCCAACATTATGTGGCGTCGGTGATGGATATTTACCCATTAGTGATGGTTTTTGGAAGTCAATAAGGATCACAATTCTTGTAGTAAACACAATTTTGAGAGCTAGTATGATTGCCCTATCAAATTTAAAATAACTTTACTCATTTTCCTTTGCATGGATGTCTACGATATCTTTCTTGGGTATAAAATTAAGGGCATGTGTGGCCTCTAAATGGAAACGAAAAAATGTTAGTATGTTTCACATATTATTGAGGGTACAATTCGACCACTTCGAATAGAAAAATTCAAGGATATGATGATTATCATCACAATGACAATAGAAATTCAATAAGGTCAGTGATCCGATAAGATCAAGAATAGTACGACTCCAACTTCTTAAAATAATCTCATTGGAGGTGATATGAATTTAACGAGAAAAACTTATATGTAAGTGTAATATGGTTGATGTGGTATTATAAGCCAATGAAAGTAGAGCAAAATAGGAAATGTGGCTATTTTTTGATCCCAACATTCTTATTTTGCTTTATTCTCATTGACTCGTGACACGATGTGACCATATCACAGCCACTGTTGGATCCTTTGAACTTTTCATGAGCTTGACAAAATTCTTGATAAATTTTCTATTTTTGAGATGTTGGGTTACGTATGGATCATTTAATAAGCTTCTAGTCTTCAACTGATTGTCATCATTTTCTTTATCTTACGTTTCCTCTGACGGTCAATAACTGATGTTAAGTTTGATAATCATTTATTAGAACCTTTAATAGATGACCCTAGCGCCACGAAGGTTCAGCTACGATGACTTTGCTTTTGGGAGAGTGCTTTGGTGATGGATATTTACCCATTAGTGATGGTTTAGCTACGATGACTTCGCAATGTTCACAATTCATTTTGGAAGTATTGCCCATCAGCTTCTAATAACTCTAGTCATTTTCCTTTGCATCTGCTTTACGACATCTTTTCTGGGTATAAACATTTAAGAGCCTGTGGTCCTCCAAGTGAAAATTAAACAATATTAGTATATTTTAAATGTTATTAAAGGCATAATTCGATCACTTCGAATAAAAAAATTCAATAAAATGATGATCATCATCATAAAAAAAAATGGAAATTAAAATTAAAAAATACATATTGTGAGGCTAAGAGGTTTTCTCTACACGTTCGATTTTTTATTTTTAATTTTTATTTTTGATCATTATTTGGCTGTAATCACTTTTTAAGCAATGGCAATCTATAATAATAGAAGTATCCTTGGGAAAAGGCAAGTATATTGGATTTGGTATACCAACTAGGTTTACTTACTGATGTGTTGATGACACACTGATAATCAATGAAAAAAGCAAGCCTTATATACCTTGAAAAATGCAATATAGATCACCATTCATCCGTTGGATGTAGCATTGGCCATCACATTGCCGGAGAGAGCATTGATAAGAGGATGGAGTCCACTTGGTCTAGTTTATTAATCAAATGAAAACTGGCCTTACAGATTTACATAAGCTTAACTAAAAAATCCTGAACATACAGCAAAAGTAGGATAATTATATGCTGGTACAGACATAATCAAGCCCTAATCCCACAACCGACGCGAAAAAAAATAAAAAATAAAAAATAATAAAATAAAAAAGGAAAAAAAGGAAGCAATTAACAAGTAATTAATTTTAGACTATGTGAATGACAAATACAAGGAAGATGGAGGTGAACAACCATCTGTTAACTATCCAAATTTACTCAGTATCTCTAGTACGTCCAAATCGGGTCCATGCATATTTTTTCTCCAATATTGAAGAGATGAAACCAGTGATAGGCAGGAGAATCATCATTTGAAATTTCAGCCCTAAAATTTTGGAGTGCGTATGCATCAATTCTCTCCAGGATCTGTCGGTTTATAAAGTTTGCACTGAACGCCTGTTTATAGGTTGTAGTGGTCTTGCATTAGTGTCCGAATCCTGCAAAAATCAACCATCATCCACATAAATACAATATTACAAATACTGAGGTTTTTAAATTGAGTTTGGCCGGTTAGTACGACGGTCCATCATTGATGTTGGGACATGCAGGTACGTGTGCATTGGACATGTGTGCTTCATGTATATTTTTATGAAAACTAATCCTTGTGTCCTTGTCGTATGTGTTTTGTAATGACAGATTTTAATTCTACATAACCCAACTTATTTACCAAAATTTACTTGCCTAATTGATTTTTTTTTCTTTTATAAGCAAAGAAAATTTTATTAGGATTCGAAAGAGATCAGTGCACCTTCTTACCAAATACCATCCCACCCGGTAAAGTAACTGATACACCCATCTTACACTAGGACAATCAGGAAAAGCCTCTACCAGGTAAACAAACCTGCTAGGCATAAAGACAAACACCCAAGGTGCATAGAAGAGAACCTTAGAAACCAACCTGATGTGGAAACTTGGCCCACTAATTACAAATTTCACTAAAAGCATAACTGATATTAATGAGCTCACTTGATATTTGTCATGTTAGTTGGATAGAAGATTTGGCCACTTTAGCATTTCGACAAACCTAGCTACTTCCATTATGTTTCTACATAACACTTTGACCAATTGTAATACAGATTCTAACCTTCCACCCACATGTGTGGGCCGTAGCCCATGTGGAGAGATGGTATAAGCCCCGAAGGTGAATATAAAAATGTCCTTTTGTATACTCCGTTAATTAAGGGAATGGAGGAATTGGTAAAAATCATAAAGATCAATAGTCTTGATACTATTTGCTATTGAAATGAGAACTTTTTGATTTCAAATGTCCTCAAGATTTTAGACCAAAAGTTTGTGCTTGCCCCATATGAGATAGTCCAAGGATAGTAGAAACTCACATCGTGAACAGTCACGCGAAACAGTCTCACTTGTTCTTTCGTAACAATCCTCACCTAATAAATTCAATGAGATTAAGATATTAAAATTAAAAAAAAAAGAAAAAAAAAGGTCATTAACAAACTTAGATTTTTGATAATTTGATTTAGATTAGTAGGGTTAAGTACCGGCTAACCTTCCTGACAATTGTCCAAACAACATCTTGAGTGCAAGGAGGAATGTAAGAGAGCCGATGTATCCGTAGTACTTTCTACTGCCTATCTATATGTTTTTTTGGGTTGACTATACCCACCACGCTCTCCACATCTTGGGTGTCAGTAATGGCTGCTATGTGATCCTCCATCCAAAGACATGCAAACAAAGTAGGCATGAGAGGGAGATCCAGTAATGCTATGCCACCCATCTTTCATGCACTACCCACTGTCTCTAGACAGTTGTTTTTGCTTTTTCATATTGGACCCTAAGTGACAGCTTTCACCTATACACCTTTGCAGGCCAATCTGCGGCGAAAGCTAATTATTACAAGGGTTCCAATATGAAAAAGGCAAAAATTGCCACATTTGGTAGGCAATGAGAGAAGGGTGATTTAGGTGAGTGAAGTAGTATTTTATTTTATTTTTTTTATATTGTAATTACCTCTGACAAGAAGGAATCAGGTCGTTTGATTGTACAAGATTCCAACCACGGTGGTTTTTCCGCTTGGGTTTTGGTGAACCATGTGTACCTCTAGATCAAACCTGTAAAAAAAAATTGAAAGAAGCAAAATAAATATTCTTGTTAGAGTACTGTTCTTTTTGTTGATGTTCTATAATGGGAATGAAAGGAAATTAGAAAAGGCACCTCCTCCCATTGATAGTGTGTTCAGAAGGTGAGTGCCAGTGGCACTGTAGAAGTTCATACTGGGTTCCATTTATTTCAAGAGATCCTGCGCCTTCTTCCTAGTTCAACTGAATCCATAAATAAATCAAAGAGATCGAGAAAAATTAAGTAAATATATGATCATGCAGTAAATTATGTTACAACTAATGTGGCAATGGGAAAAAGAAAATCACACAAGTGGCTAACCAATGTGTCGAGTACATGAGGGTCCCAAATGATGTTTTCTGAACCTAATCATATATATGCATATGTAGGGTATACAGTATAATCTTCCTATGCATGGGATATATACCCCCAATGTACATATGATATTGATGCAAGAATTTCAGTACATCCTCATCCAAAATGCATGTTTTCTATATTATATATACATAATTCTTGTGGTGTCACCAATCCTTCTCACCAAATATAGCTTTAATTTCGGTGCACCCAATATTGTGATTTGGAATTAAAATGGTGTCACTAGAAGATGCCTTCTAGCTTGGGTGGTAACGTCATTGGTGTCACCCCAGGCCCTTGTGGCCTATCAAAGGTATATTGGTACTCTAGTGGGTTGCGGTTTGAGTAGTTTAGATTTAGGTAGGAATCAATTCCCTTCTGATGTAACAAAAAAAATCAAATTATATAGTTCGTATTTATGTTTCTGCCAGTACCCATCTCAAAAAAAAAAAAAAAAAAAAAAAAAGAATAAAAAAAGAAAGAGAAAGTGTCATGTCAAATGTACTTAAAACTTTTATATGAGATGAGTTTTGAAATTTCGGTTATATTGGCCCTACAATACCTAGAAAGGGGGTTGAATAGGTATTCTAATTAATTTTACCATATTTTAATTATCAACACCTTAAATCCTTATTAACACAATCAAATCGATCACACATCAGAAATAAAAGCAAGTAAAAAGTGCACAAGAGATTTTTACGTGGAAAACCCTAGATGGGAAAAACCACGGGACCTAGTCTAGTTGAAGCAAATCCACTATGAATTTAATGAGTACAAGACACACTTACAGACCATAAGAACTCAAGCAATTGTCTTCACTCCCATGATCGCACACGATTGATCTCCGTCTTCACGGCTTTGGTCGCAATCAACCTCTTCATAGCGATTCCTTCTAGCACGAACTCGCAAGCTCGATCACCATTGCAATGAACTCACAATCATCCAAAGATGTAAAATAATGTGTGGTTTGAAGGTCTCTAGAGCATGAATGTGAAAACGTAGGTTAAAGTGCTCTAGAGAGGTTTTGAGAAGATGAGCTTTTGAAAACCTAATTGGGAGAGGCTTTCTTAACCCTCTCAATGGTAAAAGACTCTATTTATATAGTTAAGAAACTCCAAATGATTGTACCACGTTTTTGTATCAAAAAGTCAAGTTTTTAAAACTTTAAAATTTGTTTTTTACGAGCCCGGATTGATTCGAGGTCATGCCGGATCGATCCGCGTTAACAGTAGCAAAACAGCATTTCTAGAGCAGTATGGATCAATCCACCTCAGCCATAGATCGATCCACCTTGGCAGAATCAAAACATTGCTTTTTAAAATAGAATGGATCGATCCACCAATGCCATGGATCGATCCACCAAGACAGAATCAAAAGTGACTTTAAAAATAGTGTGGATCGATCCACCAAGGCCATGGATCGATCCACAAAGGCAAAAAAACCTCAAATGCAATAAAAATAATTTTCAAAACCATTTTTATAAATAACGAAATATTGAAAAGGATTTGAAATGATTTTAACCATTAAAACGCAAGCTTCTACAGTCACTTACCCTTCTTAAGGACAATTGTAAATCGAAGCTTTGAAATCCACACTTTGTCTCAACGTTGCAGCTTCTCCAATCTTCACGACACATAAGACAACAATTACACCATTGACACGGAATTTGCCAACACGGAATTTGCCAACACGAGAAACATGGACTTTACAATCTCCCTCTTTGGCAATTCCGTGACAAAACCAACCTAAATCTCGACATGAGATATAAGACCTATTCCCAAAACACCAAACTGAACAAATCCTATACTCACTATGAGAAATACAACTCAAGAAAGAAATATTACATAAAAAGAACCAGCAACGCAGACTCTCACTCAACTGCAATACTCAACCTGTGATCTGCAAGCATGAGACAAAGAAGACCAAGCATAATATCACAGAAATAAAGAAAACTAACAACAAACAGAAACAGATATAATCACTCTCCCCCTTTTTGTCAAGAATTGTCAAAGCACTAAAGAAGCAGGGAATAGCAGAGAAACAAAACACAGAGCCACAAAATGCCATAACGAGATGGCCAGCCACCATAAACCCCCAAACTACTGAGATTGCAAAAGAACCAAAGAAAACACAACCAAGAAAAACTAGAAACTACAGGCCATAACTACTGGCCATCTCCACGACCTCGAGGAGGTAACGGAGGCAGAGGGCCATCACGAGTAGCCAAGTGAGCTTTAATCTGAGACAGCTGATCACCCAGCGCAGTCAAAGCTTCCATAATCTGAGTAAACTGATCTGTAGTAAGAGGCGGAGGAGCAGGAGGCGCAACAGGAGGGGGCATGGTGGATGTAGATGTATCAGGAGCAAAACGAGCCTGTTTCCCTTTCCGTTGCCCTAAACTTTGATGCAAGGTTACATCAGAGATGGCACGTTGTTGATTACAAAACTGTATATCTGCCGGGACCCCCTTGGAAAGCAATATGTTTGAAATCAGGACTCCGAAAGGCAACCCTAGTCGATGTTGAGGTAACTTGAGAGGCCTGGTAAACGAGCTGGACAATCAAGGAAGCCAAGTCGATAGTACGACCAACACCCATGGCATAGAAGAATCGTACGCGCTCAACAGAAACCTCCGACTGATGTGTAGTGAGTAGAATGGTATTACACACAACCTTCTGAAGAACTTGATAATTGTCCATCATAGAACTGGCACGAAGCACACCCTTGACTGCAATGGGATGGCTGCACAAGGTAGCATACACATCAGAAATTGACAGAGACGGAGAGGAGGAATCAGATGGAATGTGGGGGGAGTCAACTCATCTTAAACCAAGAAACCGAGCAACGGTATAAGCAGAAAAGTCAAGTCAGTACCCAAAACATTGGAATGCAACCTCCACTCACCAGTATCCCAGTAAAAAAAGTTAGAATAGAAAATCTGAACCAATTAGGGATAAACGTGACCTTCTAAGTTCAAAATAGGGTGCCAGTGACGATGTTGAAATTGCCGATTGACAAACCCATTGGCGATCCCATCAAGGTCCACAACTTGCTCACATAACACTTTCCGACGGGAAAAATGAGAAATATAGGACTGCTTGGAGTCAGGAACACTCCACCACGACTCAACCATCTCAAGACTCATCACCATGGAGGCAAGCACATCAGTCCTAACCACCTCATCACGGGGCAACTCAGAATCACCCACATCAACAAGAAACGAGGTAGGATCCTCCTTACTGGACGAACTAGAGGCAGAACTCTCTGAAGGCGTAGGGGAGCGAGGCATACGCTTGTTCTTGCCTTTTCCTGCAGGAGTGGCCTTGCCTTTGCCTTTGTCTTTGTTATAGGCATTGGCTTGGCCTCGGTTCCGACCACGGCGTATACCATCAGACTCAGAAATCACAATGCCCTTGGCCCGGCCACGGCCACACCCAAAACCTCGAGCCATCAACACACACATCAGCATAACGCCTAACTCAAGCAACATGGTAGCCAGCAAAAATAGGACACAATAGCCTAGACAAGCAACAAGGGGCACACTCCAAGTCAAGTAGCACAGAAGGCCTCACAGCATACACCACTGTTCACACATGCAGCAATTTAAAAACCCCAAAGCAAACTTCAAGCCAAGAACACAGGAGCACTGGTAAAGGCCA
Source organism: Liquidambar formosana (assembly GCA_039720395.1). Taxonomy (NCBI): domain Eukaryota; kingdom Viridiplantae; phylum Streptophyta; class Magnoliopsida; order Saxifragales; family Altingiaceae; genus Liquidambar; species Liquidambar formosana. The sequence continues at coordinate 32,121,068 of CM077827.1, read as the reverse complement.
AAACTACACAACTAACAACCATTGGCAGTCCAATGAATTCCAACCACAGCAGGAAAATCCCCCACACCAAGTCAACAAACTGCTAGCAAATTCAAACCCAGTAACTAAAGTCGCCAAACACAAACTGCAGTACCCAACAGTAACAAGTCACCACTAGCAGATTAGCAAGGCTCAAAGCAATACAGGGAAAGGAGGGACCCAAGCGAAACCATACACATTCGTCGATCCAACAGAAGAAACCACAGAGCCAAAGAACCCCAGTAGCCACAGCCCCCAACACCGAAACACCAAACATAGCAATGATTGCCCATAAACAAGGAAACCATAACAAATTCCCAAATCTGAGAAGTAAAGCACACCAGAGAAATGGTCAAGAGAGAAAAATAGTGCGAGAGAGAGGTAAGCATAAAAAATGGAACAAGAGAGAAGGAGGGAAAACTTACCAATTTACGAAGAGAAGACCACGCACACGCACACGCACACTGCAGGAGGAGGAGATCACCGGAGATGGAGAATCGACTGGAAGAAGGGTTGTTGGAGAAGGAGGATGACAGCACACTGATGACGAGACGAACCAGAGAGATTCGAAGCAGAGGGAGAACGACTGGCGAGGAAGAAACGCTGGAACAGGGACACCTGGAGGGGAAGGAGCATGGGACGGTGAAATTAGGGCTCGAATTAAAAAAGTAAAGGAGAAGAAAAAAATAAATAAATAAATAAAAGTGAAAAGAAGTAAACGGGTTTCCAACCTGACAACAGAGCCTGGGTTAGAACAAGCCCAACCCGAAAAAAAAAAAAAAAAAAATTGATGCCCGAAAGGAAAAAAAAATGGACAATAGAAAAAAATTGGGCTGCGGGCCCAACTAAGGAAGGTGGGTATAAAATCCAAACCAAAAAAAATATGATCTCTTATGTCAATGACACCAAAGGGATATTAAATGAATGGAATTGGGATATGGATGGAATATAATGAAATAGAGCCACTTTGAGGTTCCCTATGAAATGAGGCATGGAACGGAGCCACTACGAAGAAGTTCCGGGAGTTACGAAGGAAGCTTCGAGCTCATATTGGTCATGGGTTGAGAACGGGAATTGAACTCTATGAGATCGAATCTCCCGTTGTTCCTCAGTAGCTCAGTGGTAGAGCGGTCGGCTGTTAACTGACTGGTCGTAGGTTCGAATCCTACTTGAGGAGATTTGATTCATTCTGAATTAAAGAATTCAGGATGAAAGCTGAATTAAAGAATTCAGGAAAAAAAAAAAGAAGAAAAAAACCGATCCAAAGACAAGTGGGCGAAGGAACCTGTCATGACCCAAAATAATTAAGCCGTGATCAATAGTAATAAAACGAGCTTTAATTTAATAAATCCTTTGATAAAACGTAGATGACACGTGTTAAAATCTCAACCATTTAAATTTTTTTTTTTTTTTTTTTGGACATGACCCATCCGTAGATAGGACATACCTTCATGAAAACCTGTTATAAAATTCATTTCATAAAAATTCCCTGTCATCCATGAAAGTGGTATCATCCCATGCATCGCATTCTACGTATACAAAACATTAAATAATTACAATTACTAGCCCCGATTAAATTTACATTTACATTGGCCCAATAAAATGAATTAATACATATTCTTCCCATGAAAATTCATCAATAATTAACATAGGTAATTTCCAGTTAAGAGCATCCCCGTGTAAAAGCATAATTCCCCCTGAAAATAATCTCTGAAAAACATGGAAATAAATAGGCGTGAGTCCGAACGACTCAGTAGATACAATTTAACATAGTAAACTAAAGCAATGATATAAATAAAACCAATTATATCACTTAAAACAAAATATACTAACCAAGTATATAACAATCCAGAATAAGTTATAATCCATAACTTAAAAACAAATAATGCATAATGCCCAATGCATGTGACTTATGTCCAATTTACAATAATTCCATTAATTACCAACCACTCCCGCAGGAGTCTTCGCGCTGGAAACAGAGGATTTAAACCCAACCTCCAAGAAGACAACACAAGGGTTCCTACCTGGAACCGGAAAAGTAGCCTCTGATTCGGGAACACAAGGGTTCCTACTTGGAATCAGAAAGTACCCCAGGACCAAGGAATGGAAAACACCGTAAAGTCTCATTGACTGCAAGTAGTCCAATTCCAATGACCCCTTTTCATGCAATACTTTTACCCAGTATTCATTAAGTCCATTTAATGCATGATTATAGCCCAACATGCAATGCAATAAACTGTAAAATGATTTTTTTAACCAAAATCATCTCCAAGATATGGTATATAACCCATAATAATTAACATCATAATTATACCCAAAATTATGATAAACAACATAAACTCTCATTATGATTATAGCCTTAAAATCATAATCAAAAACCCCAATTAAACATGGAAATTAACCATAAAATCCATACATCTATATTCCATAGAATGTATAAAATAAACCAAAATTCGTAAAGAACATAATTCCCAAATTCGAATATCAAATACCCATAATCTCGTTCCAAGATTTATTCCATAATTCATTTATATACATATTCTAGGCCCAAGAATACCAAACACTATGATAATATATATCATATTATCATGTCAATAGTTTAAACCCATGTAAATTGCACTTACCTCCATGAAACGTGTAGAAAATGCGATCTTGATGTTATGGGTGTGTAGATCCAAGCCTAGGATACACATGTATGCCCCCAATCCAAGCCCTAGCTCCCAAATGCCATGCTTGATGAAATAATGGAGATTCCAACTCCAAAATGGAACCAAACCTCACAAATACCATGAATAAACACAAAATGTAAGGATATGATAACCAATCCCAAAAAGGAATGAAAACCCTAACTTTATACATGAGAAATTACCTCTTAAATCCGAAATGGAAGTAAACCATGAGTGAATCCAAGCAAGAAATGTCGAAATCCAAACCTCCTATGCATGAAAACCCATAAAAATGGAGGGAGAAGCTCTTTCTCTCTCCACCGTCCCCTCTCTCTTTCTCTTCTATCCCCTCTCTCTCTCTCTCTCCTATTTGGTTGGAAAGAAGGGGAAGAGTCTAGAATTTCATGGGTTAAGGGGGTTTATATAGAAAAAGGAGGCAAAATGGTCATTTTAACCATATATTAAAACTGTCCGCCGACACTTTCAGACGGCTGAAAAATATTTTCAGCCGGCTGAAAAATATTTTCAGACGGCTGAAAATGCCCAACACAAAATAACCCTCTCTGGAATTTTCAGTCGGCTGACATGAACTTTCAGCTGGCTGAAAATTGTCTTTCAGACGGTTGAAACATGTTTCAGCCGTCTGAAATGCACAGACAGCCAAAAATAAACTAGTCAGTCAGCAACTCTCCATCAGCACAGACATCAGCCTTATTTTTATCCAAAACATTTAAGTAATCTTCTCCATTTTTATATTATCCTTTTACTTTAAGTTATTTAATGAAAATAAGCAAATAACCCCCCATTTGAATCCAAATAAAATATCAGAAAAATTCAATACCCCATATATCAAAATTTCATTTCCAAGTTTTAGTACAAAATCCGTCGCCCGACAGATTTCCTAAAACAAACATGTGAGGAAACTAATCCAAACATGCTAATAAAATCCTATAAAATCACCAATGTCTTATAATATTATAAACTCCCATTACCGCAAAAAATTATCCTTTAAAACGAAGATTTACTGAAAATTCACTTTTTCCTCACACTTAGCCAAATTTTAGCAGCTTAAACCCTTAAGTTGCAAATAAGGCTAAACGCACCCGAAAGATACTCAATGCACAAAACAAGCATCAAAACACAGCCAACATCATAATATTATACACATGCATTACCCATGCATGAAGTCATTCGAAAAATCAAGGGATTAGCTACGTTAACCATAGATTAAACCCTTAATACCCTATTTAAAAATTACGGGTATTACAGAACCCAAAACCGAAAAAATAATAATAATAATAATAAAACCAAAATCCTCTTGAATACAATAACAATCAAAACAAACAAAAAAAAAAAAAAACTTTGTACCTCCCCCTAAATAAAATAAGAGAAATTAAAAAAAATAAAAGAACCTCCCCCAAAAAAAACTTCAAACAACCCGAAAAAAAATTAAAAAAACAAATGCCTCTTAAATTATGACAAAACAATGAAGTCACAGTGCACGTCAAGAAGGGAGATACCAGCATATAAAATAGGCACTAAAAATGAGACACGTAATCCATATAAGAAAATGAGTCGAAAAGCTAATAACCAGTTTAGCAACAAAGGTTTGCAACTTAGGCTCAATTAGAGAAAATTAACAGGAAAATTTATATGCCAAGTGAAGGAGATGCACTATCAATGCCAAGGAGTTAATGAACTAAAACTAAACCCGATAAACTATGATTCGCAATTCCAAGAAATTGAGAAGAAGAGTCGAACCATGTCAAGTACGAAAAGATTGCTTTTCACCCTTTGGAATAGTTTCTTTTTCTTTTTCAACGAGCTGAGGGAATTATGTTGTAAGTATCAACAGTTTGTACCTTTCCCAAATTCCTTTTGGAATATATCTTTTTGTCTTGAAGCTCAACATCAATATATTTTTTCTTTTTAACATGATGGCTTTCACACTTTCACGCAGGCAGCCCTCTCCATGAATTACCTCACGGTAGCTGCGGACAACGTGAAGGTAGCCCTTTTCATGAGGTAGAGGGATATGCATAACATATAGGTCATTCAAATTCACAAATCCCTAGGAATATTAATGCACAGATTAACACGACAAAGTTTTAGCCTAAAAACCCCGAAAGCATAGAATAGTGGTGCAGTGAAAAGTGCAAGCATGAAAACCACTGAAATATTTCACTAACTATGCTGTAAAAGAACAAGCTGAAATAACAAACTAATTGACTTGACAATCTCAGCTCAATATCACAAATAGGAACAAACCGTCTAAAAAATTAGTGCAAATCATATATAATTGACCACCATCAGAACAAGAAATGCAAGAACTCATATTAAAATCTTTTTGAGTTTTCTTAATCAAAATGATACAAAAGAAAAAATAAAAAAAACTCACACGAAAGCAATAAATCCTACACTATCCCATATACCCAGAATAAGATAGAACAAGAAGGAACATGCTGGGATATGGTAAGACAAGCACACAATCTCACTCAACTGAGCAAACACCAATAGATTTCCGAAGGGATTCAAACCTAAGAGAATCTAGAGGTTTAGTGAAAAGATCCGCTAACTGACTCTCTGTAGGAACAAACTCTAATGAAATCACTTTTTCTTTAACCATGTTGTGAATAAAGTGATGATAAATATCAATGTGTTTAGTTCTAGAGTGCTGAACAGGATTCTTAGAGATATTAATGACACTAGTATTATCACAATGAACAACCATAGTACCCTGCTTAATCCCATAATCTAGTAACATCTGCTTCATCCACATGAGTTGAGTGCAGCAACTCCCAGCGGCTATGTACTTGGCTTCAGCAGTAGATAAAGATATATAATTCTGTTTCTTGCTAAGCCAAGACACTAAACAATTACCCACATAAAAACAGCCACCAGTAGTACTCTTCCTATCATCCACATTTCCGGCCCAATCGGCATCGGAATATCCAGCAACTTCGGAATTCAGTATCAAACGAATACCAAAAGCCAAAATCAAGTGTACCACCCACATATCGAATGATACGCTTCACTGCTTCCACATGAGACTTCTTTAGAGCAGCCTGATAGCGAGCACATGCACCCACACTAAATGAAATATCAGGACGACTAGCAGTCAAGTACAACAAGCTACCAATCATATTTCTATACATAATGTGATCTACATCCTCACCTGAAACATCCTTACTAGGCTTCAATGTCGTACTCATAGGAGTACAAGCATGCTTAGCATTCTCTAAACCGAACTTTTTAACCAAATCCTTAGCATACTTGCTTTGAGATATAAAAATCCCATCACTAAGTTGCTTAACTTGAAGACCTAAGAAGTAATTCAGCTCACCCACCATACTCATTTCAAACTCTCTTTTCATCTTATCAGCAAATTTATGAGCAAGTGGGTCAGACGTGGAACCAAACACTATATCATCCACATAGATCTGTGCAATGACAATCACACTCCCAACCTTCCTAATGAATAAGGTCCTATCAACTCCCCCTCACGAAAAGCCTCTAGCTAACAGATAAGTAGTTAAACGCTCATACCAAGCACGAGGGGCTTGTTTCAAACCATACAGGGCCTTTTTCAATCTAAGCACATGGTTGAGGTGATGAAGATCTTTAAATCCCTTAGGTTGTTCCACATAGACTTCCTCTTGAAGAATGCCATTCAAGAAGGCACTCTTCACATCCATCTGATATAGGGTAAACCTAAGATAACAAGCTATGGCAAGAAGAAGACGAATGGACTCAAGCCTAGCTACAGGAGCAAATGTTTCATCAAAGTCAATGCCCTCTACCTGAGTGTAACCCTGAGCAACTAACCTAGCCTTATTTCTAACAATGGTACCACTTTTATCAGATTTATTTTTAAAGATCCATTTGGTACCAATGATATTAACATTCTTAGGCCTAGGCACAAGATACCACACATCATTCCTAACAAATTGACTAAGCTCTTCATGCATGGCAGCAATCCAATACTCATCTTTTAGAGCTTTCAATCACATTTTTCGGTTCTATGGTGGAAATGTAGCACAGATGACTAACCTCATTCCTCACCTGTCTACGAGTTTTCATCCTATCAGTGACTTCAGCTATAACAAGACTAGGTGGATGATTAAGCTTGACCCTAGCCGATAGTACTAGACTAGACGATGGATCTTGGGAGGTAGGAACTATCTCACTAACAGAATTAGATTCATCCTTTTCTAAAGTGGAAGAGAGAAAATCCTTAGACTCAACAATAAGCTCATCCTCATCCTCTTCTATAGACTCAACATTCACAGGATCAGCGGAAGCATCATCTACAACAACATTGACAGACTCTATAACAGTAGATGTCCTAAGATTATAAACCCTATATGCCTTACTATTAATGGAATAGCCTAAAAAGATACCCTCATCACTCCTAGAATCAAACTTTCCTAGGCTCTCTCTATCACGGAGGATGTAACACTTACTCCCAAACACATGGAAGTACTTAAGGTTAGGCTTCTTACCTTTCCAAATCTCATAGCCAGTCTGTCTATTCCTAGGTCTCAGATAGACCCTATTTATAGTATGACAAGCTGTATTGACAGCTTCTTCCCAAAATCTCTTTGGCAAATTCTTGCCATAAAGCATCACACGAGCCATCTCTTGAATAACCCTATTTTTTCTTTCTACAACTCCATTCATTTGAGGAGTTTTAGGAAGTGAAAACTCATGCATAATGCCATGCTCATCACAATAGGCCTCAAACTCGGAATAATCGAACTCACGACCATGATCACTTCTTATCCAAGTTATGAGATACCCTTTCTCATTTTGAACATGCTTGCATATAGTCTTGAAGCATCCAAATGCTTCGGTCTTATCTCTCAACAAAGCAATCCAAGTATATCTAGAAAAATCATCAACCATCACAAGGATATGCTTCCTACCACCTATGATCTCTGTTCTAGAAGGACCCATGAAATCTATATGAATCAGCTCAAGACACCTAGTGGTAACAATCTCATTTATCTTCCTATGAGAACACCTAATTTGTTAATTCCCTAGCTGACAAGGACCACAAACACTTTTAGGAGACTCACCTAGTTTGGGCACACCTCTAACACACACTCTTCTAATAAGACGAGTAAGATCTTTATAGTTCAAGTGTCCCAACCTATAATGCCACAACTCAGTATCATTAACTCTAGCACTGTTGCAGACTATGTTAGAGGTAGGAGAAATACTATAACAGTTATCATTAGTCCATACACCCTCCATGACACAAACACCCTGATCATTTAGAATGGAACATTTGTTGCGAGTGAATTGTATAGAGTGGTGTTCATCACACATTTGACTGATACTAAGAAGATTGGCCTTAAAACCCTTCACAAACAACACATTGTCAAGCTTAGGGAAACCTGGAACAGTGATAATACCCTTACCAACTACTTGAGACTTCTTCCCATCTCCAAAAGTCACAATACTTCCATCACATTCCTCATAAAAAGCTGTGAGCGCCGTGTCCTTTTACCACGTCGGCTCGAGAGTACGCCACTAACTGCGAACGATTAGGGCGGAGAGGGAGTCGCCACCCGATTTTGGCCTCGGGATCCGATTGACCCCTAGCAAGGGCCCAACTCGTCATTACCAAAGGAATCAAGGTTCGGAGCTAGGGTACGCGGATGGGAAGGTGTTAGGCACTCATCTGCGCCCGGCTAAAATCCGGCCTCACATACACTTATTGGCTTTAATTAAAAAGGACTTAATCAAACTTGACCTGCTATACAAACACTAATGTAAAATCAATTAATGGCATGCAATAATGAAAAAGAAAAATAGGGATTAAACATATATTAACAGATATACATGATACAGAATATTCAAGAGGTTACAAGGGATACCTATACTGCCTGTAAAAGAAAAGAAGGGATTGAACTGTAAAAAACGGGGCTCATGCACGTACGTGCATATGAGATGCACGTACGTGCATACCATACGCACGTACGTACATGCTTATCAAACCTCACCCAATGCTTACCGTGCTATGCCTGGACAGATCCGTGACTCAAATGTATGCAGAGAAATGGCTACAATGCGATTTAAAGATGGCAAAATGACCTAAACCTAGATGGCAAAATGACAGTAGATGCTAATAAAGGTGCAACAGATACTTGTGGGCCTAAACCGTGCGGATTAAATGCCAAGAATTAATAGAGAGATATATCATGTGCAGAAAAAATGCAGGGAACCTATTTCAGATCTACAAGTGCAGAAATGAATTAATGGTCAGGTTATACCTAGATGTGGCATTCATTCAGGTCTTGAATGAGGAGATGCACAAAACCGATATTGCAAACATTTCACGCGATATTGTAAATAGTCATAACAAACTATTGAAAGGAAATGCAATTGGGGATTAAGAACCGTTACCCTCAGGCTCGGGCAGCAGCAATTCCTTCACAAGCGTGCTTTCCGGGCCTCTCGTAGACACAGCCGCCAGTCTCAGGGTTTTTAGAATGGTGGTTTGGTAGCCAAAATTCGGATCCCTTCTCTTGAATGAAAGTGGGGTATTTATAGGCGGGGATTAGGGTTTGGTTCAGAGGTTCCTAGGGTTTCCCAGCCGCCACTGAGCAGCCGTCAGCACGGGAGCTGCATATGGTAAGAAGCAATTTCCGGGGGAAGAGGTGGAATTCAAAAAAGGGAGGCCATGATCGTACGTGCATGATATATGCACGTACATGCATATACCACGCACGTACGTGCATGGGGTATCAAACTAAGGCCAAAGGCCTGCTGTGTCTCCGTGAGTCCTTCGGGCAGTGCTTGCGATGGTCCAGTTGGCTACTGCCCTTCATCATTGGGTCTTAAAAAGGGTGGCTTGCGGTGTCAAGTGGTACAAAATGGGGTGTTAACAAAAGCAAACAAAGACTTGTCTCCAGTCATGTGCCTAGAGCATCCACTGTCTAAGTACTACAAGGTGGAACTATGAGCTCTAAGAGCAATGTGAACAACAAGGCACCTAAGGTCTTTCTTGATAATCCACTAAGTCTTCACCTTCGGAGTGTTGACTTTCGTGGAAGAATTGACTCTAGAGTTGTTTCTCCTAAACACACTAGAAGAGGTATCGAAACTTCTATGAGCCATCTGTCTCAGATCAGAAACCTCTAAACACAACCTCCGAAGACACTCACCAACACTATCCATACTCAAAATAGGAATTCTAGTAGTTCTAGGCATTCTATCCCTAAGTTGGAAACAATTGGGTCAGATATGACCAACCTCACCAAAATGATGACAAACAGGAGGAGTCCTAGGTGATGGTCTATCCTAAGCATAAGGAATCTCATAATTATTAGGCCTACTGACTTGCCTATGATAGTGTTCTTCTACCCTCCTAGGTTGACCCTTTTTAAGGATAGGACATCTAGGTCTAATGTGACCCTTATTCCCACAATGGACACAGATAGGAACTTGTTTTGGGGGGACAGTAGGTGGAGGTGCAATAGACTTGACAACAGGAGACTCTTGAGCCTTAACAAACTGGGTTTTAGATAAGCTAGGTGTGACTTTGTTATTTACAAAGCCTAAACCCCGTCTGTCACTAGAACTCTGTCCTATGCCCAACAGCTTGTCTAAGGTATCCTTTCCTTTAGACAATTTTTCTAGGTCAACTACCTTAGAATCTAAGTCTTTTTCAAGACTTTCAACTCTCAGCTCAAGACATTTCCTAGACTCAGTTAACTCAAACTTCTCCTTCTCCAACCAAACAATCTCTGTAGAGAGATGTCCTTTCTGAGTCTTCAACTGACTGACACTAGCATTAGCTTCAGTCAACTTCAGCTTCAAGTTTTCAATCTCTTTTTCATAGGTTTTAGCTTTAATGTAGAGAGATTTTCTAGACTTCTTGGTTTTCAAACATTCTTCAAATAACTTATCATAAGCCACTTGAAGATCTTCTTCTTCGTCAGACAAACACATATCCTCAGAACTCTCAGTAACCACTTCAACCTCATCTAACTCCTCCTGACTCAGAATCTTACTCGCACACTTAGAAGTCTCACCAGAATCTATGTGAATAGAGGTGAAGGCCATGAAGTTTGACTCATCTTCTTCACCATGAGAGCTTTCCTCAGAACAGGACTCATGTTCACTATCACTCAAGGTAGCATTATACCCTTTATCCTTTCCCTGACTAGTATTGTTGGAGTTCTTTTTCTTAGTATTGGCACACTCAGGAGCAATGTGGCCAAAACCATGACATTCATAGCACTAAGCTCTTTGGGGCTTCCTATTGCTAGATCTCTCCCCTTGAGTACTAGACTGGGATTGGGACCTATCACTATCCCTTCTATTTCTACCTGAGCTAGACCCATTTCCTTTGTAGGACCCTGAACCATTACTTCTGATAGAACTAGAACCTCTACTCCTATTGAAACTAGAACCACCATTTCTGCTAGAACTAGATCGATTGTTATTCCGAGAGTTAGAGGAACTATTTCCAAAAGGCCTAAACAACTTTCTAAACTTCTTCACAAAATAGGCAATATCCTCATCACATACTTCAGAAGCCGAGTCAGATCCAGAATCAGGTTTACTAGGCTCCTCAGTTATGGTTTTCAAAGCAATTCCTTTATTTTTAGGCTCTTTCTTACAAAATTTCATCTCATAGTTTCGAATTTCACCAACTAAATCTTCTTTTTTCATGGTGTCAAGATTTTTATTATTTTCAATGGAAGTAATCTTAGGAAGAAACCTGAGAGGTAAAGACCTAAGAATTTTCCTATTAATAGTAGCATCAGACAACTCATCACCTAAGGAAAATCTAGAGTTAACAATGTCACTCAGCCTAGCATTAAAATCATCAAACACTTCATTTTCTTTTATAGTTTCTTTTTCATACATAGAAGTAAGCATTTGAATTTTTGTATTTTTCACAGATATGGTTCCTTCATGAGTTTTCTCAAGAATATTCCAGGCTTCTTTTGCATATTCACAATGAGCTACCCTTTGAAATTCATCGCGGGATATTCCACTGAAAATAGCATTGATTCCTTTGGAATTCCATTTAAGTTCTTCATAATCCTCTTTAGTCCATTGAACCCTAGGCTTGTCAACAGACACAGCTTCCACAACAACCTTGGGTGGAGTGTATCCATCAATCATAGCTAGCCACACTCTCTCATCAATTGATTTGAGATAGGCTTGCATGAGGGCTTTCCAATACCCATAGTCCTTGCCATTGAAGAATGGTATTGAAGGTTTCACAGGGTCCATATTACCAGAAAATAAAACAAAGATCAGCACTCAGGCTGTAAAACCTTAAGAGTGAACCTCGCTTTGATACCAATTGAAATTCCGGTTATATTGACCCTACAATACCTAGAAGGGGGGTTGAATAGGTATTCTAATTAATCTTATCAGATTTTAATTATCAACACCTTAAATCCTTATTAACACAATCAAATCGATCACACATTAGAAATAAAAGCAAGTAAAAAGTGCACAAAAGATTTTTACGTGGAAAACCCTAGATGGGAAAAACCACGGGACCTAGTCCAGTTGAAGCAAATCCACTATGAACTCAATGAGGACAAGACACACTTACAGACCATAAGGACTCAAGCAATTGTCTTCACTCCCACAATCGCACACGATCGATCTCCGTCTTCATAGCTTTGGTCGCAATCAATCTCTTCACAGCGATTCCTTCTTGCACGAACTCGCAAGCTCGATCACCGTCGCAACGAACTCACAATCATCTAAGGATGTGAAATAATGTGTGTTTTGAAGGTCTCTAGAGCATGAATGTGAAAACCTAGGTTAAAGTGCTCAAGAGAGGTTTTGAGAAGATGAACTTTTGAAAACCTAATTGGGAGAGGCTTGTTTAACCCTCTCAATGGTAAAAGACTCTATTTATATAGTCTAAGAAACCCTAAGGTGGTTGTACCACGTTTTTGTATCAAAAAGTCAAGTTTTTAAAACTTTAAAATCTGTTTTTTACAAGCCCGGATCGATCCGACGTCATGCCGGATCGATCCACGTTGACAGTAGCAAAACAGCATTTCTAGAGCAGTATGGATCGATCCACCTCAGCCATGGATCGTTCCACCTTGGTAGAATCAAAACATTGCTTTTTAAAATAGCATGGATCGATCCACCAATGCCATGGATTGATCCACCAAGACAGAATCAAAAGTGACTTTTTAAAAATAGTGTGGATCGATCCACCAAGGCCATGGATCGATCCACAAAGGCAGAAAAACCTCAAATGCAATAAAAATCATTTTCAAAACCATTTTTATAAATAACGAAATATTGAAAAGATTTGAAATAATTTTAACCATTAAAACGCAGGCTTCTACAGTCACTTACCCTTTTCAAGGACAATTGTGAGTCCGAAGCTTTGAAATCCACACTTTGTCTCAACGTTGCAGCTTCTCCAATCTTCACGACACATAAGACAACAATTACACCATTTACACGGAATTTGTCAACACGAAAAACATGGACTTTACAAATTTGGTGTATGAAATAAGCAAGGAGAAAGAAGATGATGTCGATATCATGAGTGGGGCCATGGTTGGTGAAAAAAGATGTATTCGGTGCATTTAACATTGACACTTCAAGGTTATAAATGTGATTTGATGCAGGAAAATAGCTGTAATGCTTTGTCTTTTAATTGTTGGGATGGAATATGGAATCACATTTTGCACATAATATGACATATAACTCTCTCCGTTTCTTCCCTTGCCATCATACCTATGCTCTCTATTCTTGAGTGTGGCATTAGAGGCCTTGTAATTTCTCTCAAGTCTCCCCAAATGGGACATTACTTCAGCCCTCTCATTCAACAGATCGATCGGAGACTGCATTGTTCCATTTTTACAAAACCCCCATTCAGGACGAATCTCTCCCCATCGATCTGATCCCTTGACACTTCCCACTTCCCACTTCATATATATAGCAAGGATCAGAAATATATATATATAGAAGCTAAGGGTACAGGAATTGTAGGGCCAAAAAAAAAAAAAAAAAAAGAAAGAAAAAGAGTACGTATTTGAGTTGAAGAGGTTTCTTGATTTAATTTTGGGTAAAATACATCTACACCCCCTCCATTTATTGACTATTACACTGACACCCCCTATACTTTCTGAAATTACACTGCACTCCTTTACTTTAAAAATAATATACATTTACCCCCATCTGTTAAACAGCCGTTAGAGTCTTTAACGTTTGTTATTGACGTGAGCCAAACATGGGTTCAAAATACCCATTTTAATATTCTTTAAACCAAACTGCTGCGTTTAGTTACACCCTTCTCCCTCTCCACCTTTCATCTCACAAAATTTTCAGTGCCATTGTTTATCTTCTTCTTCTCGATGGAAACCAGTAAACGGAAAGGCATGGAGACGGGTCGATAGAGGCGGAAATGGTGAAAACGGCGTCGGATCGGAGGAAAACGAAGGGAGCGAAAATAGGGGAAAGTGACGAGCTTTAGTCATCGGTGACCTGTCACCGCCGCACAAACCCCCACTGCCAGCAAGCCTCTCGCCGCAGCTTTCCACAAACCATGGTGCACTTGTAAGCCCAGCGAATGGCAGCCATTGCTGTCGCCTAACCTTGCCGTGCCCTAGCCTCGCCTCGCCTCGCCGCGCCGCACCGCGCCAGTCGCCGTCCCCTCCTACAAACGTGGCTGAGGCCATGGTTGAAACAAGATCTCAACGTCAGATCCGTCGGAGATCTGGTGGTGGGGGGAGGCACAAGGGTTTGGAGAAAGAAAAAAAAAAGAAAAAAAAATGGAAAACAGAGGGGAGAAGGCACAAGGGTTTGATGGGTTTGGAAAACAGTGGGTTTGATGGGTTCGTCGGTGATGGCAGTGGGAGGAGGCACGAGGGTTTGGAGAGAGAAAAAAAAAATGATGAAAACAGAGGGGATGCTCTGTTTGATGGGTCCGCCATGGTTGAAACGAGGCAACCCCTTCTTCTTCTTCTCCTTCATCTCCCTTTTTTTTTTTTTTTTTTTTTTTTTGAGGTCTCCTTCATCTCTCTGTTTTCCTTTTTTTTTTTCCTTTTTGTTTTTCCTATTACTGCGTCTTCTTCCTCATCGTCCCTTTCTCTGTTTTTTTCCCCCTTCTTCAATTTTTTGTAGTAAAAAAAAATCAAACAGTTAGGCTGGAAAAAATGGAGTTGGCCAGAGTGGGGTAATTCATGTGCACGCCTCCCCTTCTTCAATTTTTTGTTTTTTTTTTTTAAATTTTTAAATTTTGTTTTTGCTTACAGAGTTACATTGTTTGACTAAAAATGGAGTTTCTCCAATCTTTCCCGTCAGAGAAACTGTCCCCGTGGCTGCCGGCGTCAACAGTCGGAGATCCCATGCCTTTGTGTTTTAAACTGCTGAAACACTAAAACGACTGCATTTTAAGAGAAGGCTATATTGGTCATTTCGCAATTCTATTTACTCCGTTAACTAAGCTGTTCTGACAGGAGAGGTCAGTGTAATTTCAAAAAGTACAAAAGGGTCAGTGTAATAATCAGTAAATAGAAAGAGTGTAGATATATTTTACCCTTTAATTTTTGACTTCTCTTATCAGTGCATGTGTACCCTTCTTTGCCAGAGTAAAGAAGGGTACACATGCACTTTGACAAAAAGAACGCTCACGTTGACAAGTTGACAGCTAAAATGAAACCGGCCATTTGGTTTCACTTTTCAACCACATTGAAAAAGCATGAAAAAGACCATTTAGACCACGTGGTCTTCGGATTCTTGCTTCGTTTTTGAGAGGAAACGTGGTGGGGGCAGATACGGACAGTTTCGCACTTCTATGATACACGTCTATGGTGACGAATCTTGGGTTTGAATGATACACGTGCAAGAAAGAAGGCTTTTTTGACTGTTCATGTCGTACATGGCTCCACATATCAGCTATCTAGGGCTGCTGCACTTTGGGTCATGTTGATCTAGCCCAATATATTAAATTCTACTACCATTGGGCAAAGCTTTATTTATTTATTTATTTATTTAAATAAATAAATAAATTGGGGGGGATGGGGTGGGGTTAAATACTTAAATTGGGCAAAGCATAATTTGCACTATGTTTCTAATTAAACATGAGGTTAGACTTGGGTTGGAGGAGTTCAACCCAATTTCAAGTTAGATTGAGCTAAGGTTGGAAGCTTAAGATGAATTCGACCAACCAGTCCTTATGAAAGTTAGCCTGAACTTAGGTTGGGCTATGGGAAACTCATTCAACGCATAATGCAGGCCTGCCACCCTTTAAATTTCTAATAATGGTACCGCAAGCCCTTGATTTGTAGGCTTTTGGATTTTGAAATAGAGAAAACCAGTTTCCGTGTCAAGGTACTTGAAGGAAAATGAGGAACCAGATTAATTAGCTAGTAAAAGTGTAGTGGTGCTCATTAATTGACCCGCTTGACCCACTAAAACCATCCAATCCAACCCTACCCGAAAGCATAATGGTAGATTCAACCGATAGGGTGGGCAGGTAATGGTTTAGGATTTTATTTTTTTGCGGTTTCATGGGTGATTAGCGGTTCTAAAAGAGAAAAACCGACTCCAACCCGCTCACCTGCATATGTTTCCATACATGATTAGATTATACATGTGGGAGCGTTTCATTGGTGCTTCAGAGGCAGTGAAGGATGAACCTTATCTTTTACTTTATCAATTCACCATTTTATGCCCTTATTTTAGTTATTTATAAATATTAAAAAAAAATGAGAAAAAAACATAACCGTTGATTATCAAAAATCAATGGTTTAGATAAGTTACCAAATCCTAATAGCTAAGAGACTCTTGTAAGGTCTCACCCTCTTACTCAGTTACTCACCTTTCTTCATTTTCTCTCAACCTCCCTCTCTCATTTTCTCTCTCTCTCTCTCTCTCTCTCAAACTCTCTGTCTCTTACTCTAAAGTTTAAACCCTCCACTGAATCACCGATTCACTTAATACTCTGTCGTCCTCACCTCACGGTGGATCTCTCTCTCATTCTCTATCTATCTTTCAAACTCTCTGTCTCTTACTCTATATAATTAGGTGTAATCAAATAATCATATTGAATTAGTTTTTTGCATTGTTCAGTGTATCTTTTTGTTTTTAAATTTATGCTTGTTTAATTTTTTTTTTCCAAGTTAATTGTTATTTTGTATGGCTTGTTTTAACCAAAACAATATATATAATAATTGAAATGCTATAATTATATATAACTGAAAGTATGAAAGCCCCATTAGATCAAAATAGAATGGATCGATTTAAAAAAAAAATAAAACAAGGCCTAACTAAAGTTTAGTCCGCCAAACTGCCCGCAACCTGCCCATCAATCTGATTGAGTTTGAAGAGGTTTCTTGTAGGGCCAGAAAAGAAAAAAAAGAAAGAAGGGTACGTATTTGAGTTTGAAGAGGTTTGTTGGTGTAATTTTTGACTTCTCTTGCCAGTGCATGTGTACCCTACATGCACTTTGACGAAAAGAACGCTCACGTTGACACGTTGACAGCTAAAATGAAACCGGCCATTTGGTTTCACTTTTCAACCACATTGAAAAAGCATAAAAAAAACCATTTAGACCACGTGGTCTTCGGATGTTTTCTTGTTTTTCTTGCTTCGTTTTTGAGAGGAAACGTGGTGGGGGCAGATACGGACAGTTTCGCACTTCTATGATACACGTCTATGGTGACGACTCTTGGGTTTGAATGATACACATGCAAGAAAGAAGGCTTTTTTGACTGTTCATGTCGTTCATGGCTCCACATATCAGCTATCTAGGGCTGCTGCACTTTGGGTCATGTTGATCTAGCCCAATATATTAAATTCTACTACCACTGGGCAAAGCTTTATTTATTTATTTATTTAAATAAATAAAAAAATTGGGGGGGGGGGTGGGGTGGGGTTAAATTGGGCAAAGCATAATTTGCACTATGTTTCTAATTAAACATGAGGTTAGGCTTGGGTTGGAGGAGTTCAACCCAATTTCAAGTTAGATTGAGATAAGGTTGGAAGCTTAAGATGAATTCGACCACCCAGTCCTTATGAAAGCTAGCCTAAACTTAGGTTGGGCTATGAGAAACTCATTCAACGCATAATGCATGCCTGCCACCCTTTAAATTTCTAATAATGGTACCGCAAGCCCTTGATTTGTAGGCTTTTGGATTTTGGAATAGAGAAAACCAGTTTCCGTGTCAAGGTACTTGAAGGAAAATAGGGGACCCAGATTAATTAGCTAGTAAAAGTGTAGTGGTGCTCATTAATTGACCCGCTTGACCCACTAAAACCATCCAATCCAACCCTACCCGAAAGAATAATAGCAGATTCAACCGATAGGGTGGGCAGGTAATGGTTTAGGATTTTATTTTTTTGCGATTTCATGGGTGATTAGCGGTTCTAAAAGAGAAAAACCGACTCCAACCCGCTCACCTGCATATGTTTCCATACATGATTAGATTATACATGTGGGAGCTTTTCATTGGTGCTTCAGAAGCAGTGAAGGATGAACCTTATCTTTTACTTTATCAATTCACCCTTTTATGCCCTTATTTTAGTTATTTATAAATATTTAAAAAAAAATTGAGAAAAAAACATGACCGTTGATTATCAAAAATCAATGGTTTAGATAAGTTACCAAATCCTAATAGCGAAGAGACTCTTGTAACGTCTCACCCTCTTACTCAGTCACTCACCTTTCTTCATTTTCTCTCAACCTCCCTTTCTCATTTTCTCTCTCTCTCTCTCTCTCTCTCTCTCTCAAACTCTCTGTCTCTTACTCTAAAGTCTAAACCCTCCACTGAATCACCGATTCACTTGATACTCTGTCGTCCTCACTCACAGTGGATCTCTCTCTCATTCTCTATCTATCTTTCAAACTCTCTGTCTCTTACTCTATATAATTAGGTGTAATCAAATAATCATATTGAATTAGTTTTTTGCATTGTTCAGTGTATCTTTTTGTTTTTAAATTTATGCTTGTTTAAGTTTTTTTTTTTTCCAAGTTAATTGTTATTTTGTATGGCTTGTTTTAACCAAAACAATATATATAATAATTGAAATGCTATAATTATATATAACTGAAAGTATGAAAGCCCCATTAGATCAAAATAGAATGGATAGATTTAAAAGAAAATAAA
Source organism: Liquidambar formosana (assembly GCA_039720395.1). NCBI lineage: Eukaryota > Viridiplantae > Streptophyta > Magnoliopsida > Saxifragales > Altingiaceae > Liquidambar > Liquidambar formosana. Next base: position 32,102,269 of record CM077827.1, on the reverse strand, counting down.
GAAAGGCCTAGCTAAAGTTTAATCCGCCAAACCGCCTGCAACCTGCCCATCAATCTAATTGGTATGTGAATTAAAACCGTCCAATCATATGGGCGGATGTAGGTAAGAATTTAGTTCACCCAATAAGTTGTGGGCAGATTGCGGATGGATGAACTCTAAAGCTGACCCAAACCGAACCGTGAGCACCTTAAAAAGTGTAAAACCATGAGGATGGGTTGCACCAGAGTACATTCCCCATGGCTTAGCTTCCCAAAAAGTGGACATTTTTGCATTTGGAGTAGTTTTGCTTGAGCTTATATCAGCAAGAGAGGACATGGGTGGGAAATTATTCAAGGAGTCCATTGTTTTCTTGGGAGGGGGAGCTACCGAAGGTTGTTGCTTAGGGATATCAAGGAGTTTCATGGATTCACGTTTGAAGGATAATTATCCTGTCTCAGAGGCTTTATGTCAAGCTGTTTTAGCCAAGGCTTGTGTGGAAGATGATCCTATGAATAGGCCATCTATGGATGCATGACATCATGAAAGTCCTTTCCAGGATGGTTTGACTGTACTAGCAATGAAAAATGATGAACCGTGCGATACCACACAAGCCTTGGCTAAAACAGTTTTAAGTGCAGTTTAAGGGGGGTGTTTGGCAAACCCCTAAACCCGGTTAACAAAGGATGAAGCTGGCCGGGATGTTAGGATGTACACTTTGAGTGTTTGGTAAGTTTTGTGTTTTGTTGTACGGATGTTCACATCAAGTCATAAAAGGTGTTGAAAGCTGTCAAAACTTTAAACCAACTAAAAGCTAGTTTAGAGTAAAACCAGATAACAAAAAGCAAGTTGCCGGGCCTGACCAGAACTATTTTTGGGGATTCCCAAACAGCCCCTAACAGTTTTACAGTTGAACGGTTTTATGTGCTAGCTAGTAGCTGTATCCTTGTGACTTTTGAACTAGCTAGAAGCTTCTCCTTTCAAAAGTTTTGAGGACCAATGTTTTCAAGCTGGATCCACTAAAGAGCCTTCTACTTTCCGTATAAATCTGTTCTTTGACCCGATAGGGGAAGGCGATATTGCACTATTAAATCACCATACATTATTATAAGGATTTGATTAATGGTAGTTGGTGGTGGTATGTTCTTCTGTTTTTAAATGGGATGAAGCATTATAGAGGGGCTTTGGTGGCTTTTTTTGCCCTTCTCACCCTTTATGTACTGAGAAAATTGCCACTGAGAGCATTGGTGTGATAATAGAGTCCATTTCACCATTTGCTTCTATCTTCTTTTCTCTTCTATCCTTTTCTTAAATCATCATGCACCGACTTGTAGGATATCTTGTTAATTACTATAAAATTATAGAAAATTAACTAACACCGTGACTTGCAGAATAAGTTGTCATATAAAATGACCCTGTGATTCCACCGACAAGGGGTAGGTCGCATATACTAATTCAGTTCCAATAATTTTTTTGTTCTTTTTTTTTTTGGGGCTAAGGTACTACTTCCAATATTTGGTTATCCTAATTGCTAGCATACATGCTCTAGTATAGTTTATCACGTCAAAATTCAAAATTCGTCTTATATATTTAAATGAGCGTAACTATTGATAATCCAGTGGTACAAATACAACCGAGTTCTAACTAGTCTAGTTTTAAAACTACCAAGAAAAAAGGAAAAAGGAAATAGAATTAATGAGTAATAGTACTAGGCTTAGTGAATATATGAAATATATATGGAACATACATAGAAGTGAACATTAACCATCTGTTAACAATCCAAAGTTGGTCTCTTCTAGCTCAAGTCTTCGATCACTTACATATGCATTCTCCATTTAAAATAAAATAAAATAAAATAAAATAAAATAATGGAGTTAGTTTAATTCTGATCTTCAGGATCTCCTGGTCTATAAAGTTTCACTAAGCGCCTGTTTATTGGTTGTAGTGGTCTCGCATTAACTTCTGACTCCTGAAAAAAAAATAAAAATGATCCTCCTCATAATTAGTACAAATTACAATATATGGTTTTAAAATTTTGTATCGATCAAAGGCACAAATTAATCCATCATCTTGAATGGGAATATGAAAAGAATGATGGTTATTATATATAAAAAATGAGAGTAGAATTTTTTTTTTTTTTTACTGAATATTTTTTGCAATTCTTGAGATATTTATTTATTTATTTATTTTTTAAAGAAATGAGAGTAGAAATTCAAAATAGAGGCATTCATGAATTTCTAAAATTGATCTTAAATATCACACCAATTATGGTGATGATCCCAACATTTTTTAATAGCTTCATTCAAGATGATGAATTTGTACCTTTAATAATACACTATAAATGTTTTATTCTCATTTAGATGACCAAAAAACGGGCCCTAATAGTTTTGAAACTACTTGAAATGTATATAAATGAGAATTTTAAAGATTTTCAGAAAAAAATACTAACTGTTTGACCCCTATTATCTATTCATCCCATGAAAATCCCATTTTGATGTGGGGGAAGTCTAAATGTTATCAGAAATTGATTTTTTAAAAGAGAAACTGTGGAACCCATCCCCTCTTAATGCACGGATAGTATTGAGTTAAATAGCATTGTTCTTTCTATAATATCCTCAAGATTTAAGACCATGTCCTTGCATGTCTCGTACAAGAAAGGATTTTTTTTTTTTTTTTCCTTTTTTGAGCAAACCGAAAATAATATTAAGAGCTCATACAAGAAAGTTCAAGTATAGTAGTTGGCAACTCACATCATGAACGGCCATGCGGAGCAGTCTCACTTGTTCTCTAGTTACAGTCCTCACCTAATCGATGAATTCAATGAGTTTTAGATTAATAGGAAAAAAAAAAAAATTCAATAACAACAATAGATTTTGATAATTAATTTTGATTAGATTAGTAGAGCAAACCTTTCTAACAATTGTCCAAACGACATTTTGAGTGCAAGGAGGAGTTGTAAGAGAGCCAATGTATCTGTAGTACTTTCTGCTGCCTATCTTTATGTCTTTTGGGTTGACCATACCCACCACGCTCTCTTCTTCTCGATTATAGGCAATGGCTGCTAAATGACCCGTCAGCTGAAAACCAAACACAGTAGGTTTGTGAGAAAGAGAAAGAGATTCTTTAATGAGTAATGCTAGCTACAGTATAGTCTGTATCGATCCATTCGTTGTTCCCATTTGGCGTGGCATGCCACATCAGTCAATTTTTAAAATACAATAGTTGCAGCCTATGTACATAGCATGTCATGTTAGCCAACTTGCTGATGTGAATCGTGCATGCTACGTTAGAGGGGTGCGTATTTCAATTGGTACACCAACATTTTCCTTGTGTGATTACCTCTGACAAGAAAGAATCAGGTCGTCCGATGGTGTACATGATTCCAACCACGGCAGTTTCTCCGCTCGGGCTCTCGTGGACCATGTGTACCTCCAAGTCAAACCTGTAATTAAATTTGAAGTTAAAGAAGAAAAGCAAACATTCTCGATCGTCAGTATTGTTCTTTTTGTTGATGTTAATTATATAATGGCTGGGAATGAATTAAAGAAGGGGAAAATTAAAATACCTCCTCCCATTGATAGTATGTTCAGAGGGTGAGTGCCAGTGGACCTGTAGGAGTTCATATTGAGTTCCATTTATTTCAATAGATCCCGCACCACCTTCCCAGCTCAACTGCATCCATTAATAAATCAGAGACAGATTAAACAAAGTGTGGATCAACTCCATTAGGGTGCAACATATTCGGTGTATACTGATGTTCTTATAAGAACATAATGATGTAAGTTGCATGAAGGGTGCAATATTTGGGGGTTATACTCATGCATTGGTCGATTGTAACGTTACATAAGTACATGCATTAGGGGATTGTACCCCATGTATTGATGAATTGTACTAATGCAACTTACATCAACACATTCTTATAAGAATATATATACATATATATGTTGTGTTCTCGCCAAACTATCTCACAACTTTCTAAGTGCACTTTTGCTGGAGTGTGAGTTGCCCAGTATTGATGTACCCATGTATTGATGGATTGTACTAATGCAACTTATATCATCAACACGTTCTTATATATATATTTTGTCACTCAAAACAATTTTCTAATTAGGTGCACTTTTGCATCAGTGTGAGTTGCCCAGTTCTCCACAAATTAGGAATGCAATGACGCCCATCTTCACGCTAGTTGCTATCCATCCCACAAGCCCTTTTTTTTTTTTTTTTGTACTCAAAATGAAAAAAAAACAAAAAGAATACTAATTTTAATTAGATGTTGCTGTCATTAGCAGGGCCACAGTAGTAGGTAAGATAAGATGATTTAGCTGATGGCACTTGGATCTTTAGATGCTCGTGATTTGATGTAGGAAAAACAAGGAGTATGATGTAATGCTTTGTCTTCTATTTTTATTTATTTATTTTTTTCGAAAGACAAAGGGCTAGAGGAAGGTCTTTAATTGTCTTCTAATTGTTGGGAATGGAATCCCAAAAATGTAAATGATTGTTGGGAATGGAATCACAGTTTGCAAACAATATAACATCTCTCTCTTACCTCCATATCATGACCCCTATTCTTAATTGTGGCATTAGATGGCTTGTAATCCCTCTTAAGTCTCCCTGGGAGAGACACCACTTTCACTCTCTCATTCAACAGATCGATCGGAGATTGCATTGTTCCAATCTTACACATCCTCCATTCATCACGAATCTCTCCCCATCGATCCGGTCCCAGATCGCTTCCTACTGCATAATTAAACCCTCTCTCATCCTCTGCAACATTAACAATCATAAAAGAATTAGAAACATGATCGAGAAATGAAACCGTACGGTTTCTTTATATTATTGAAATGATTAATAAAACAAGTACTTACTCCATTTCAAATTTATTATCATATTTAAAAATTAAAAAAAAAAACACTTTTTTTTTTTTTTTTAAGGAATCACTCCTAAATGCTTTCACATCCGCTTTTATACTGTATCATTCCAATTTTGCCATCAAGTATAATACAATCATTAATTGAGTTTGTTCATGTAATTAATAAGTATCATAGATATGGGTTTTTTGGAAAATTGATTAAAATGAAGTATGACAATAATTTTGAAATGACCCAAAATGAAAAAGAAAAAAATTAATATAAAACGGAGGGAGCATAGCTTACCAACTTCTCGAGATGTTGCTGGGTTTGAGTGCAAAACAAGAACAATGAAGAAACTGCAAAGCAAGATTTGTGTTGCTGGTTTCTCCATTTTAGGCTCTTTACGACTGCTTGCAGCAAGTGGTGGAAAGGCTTAGCTGCTTATATAGAAATAAATGATCATCAAGCAACGTGAATATATAGACATAAATAAAAGGGGCAGTTGAATTTGAAGAGACTTTCCAAGTTTCTTCCCAGAGTGTATCTCTTTCTTTTTTTTTTCAGGTAGCGAGTTTGACAGCACAGATATTTCATATCAACCAAGTTGAAATCTCATTAATAGAGTACACGAGTTGACCCAGGTGGTCTTTTGACGGTTGCCTTTTTGTTGCTTCTCTTTTGAATGTTCTGGGGGAGAGTTTATGTGATACACGTCTATGGTGACGAACGTTGGATGGAATAATATAAGAAGGTTGGTTTTGACTGTTAATTGTTTATGAATTTCAGCTAACTACCCTTACTAATACATTAATTTCTTCTCAACATTTCAATTTCAATTTATATATATATATATATTTATTTATTTATTCTTTGGGCCTTGACATTTAGAACCAAAATAAAAAAAAATAAAAAAAATTCTATGTTATATTATTTTTATTTTTGTCTTATTTTGAAAGAAAATAAGGGTGGGAGTATGGATGGAAACGGGATGGCCGAGTTTATCCAAGCCTCTACTCCATCCTTTTTTTGGATAAGCAAATGAAATTATATGAAGGGAGTAGAGGCATTCCCATAATCAACATCCTCTACGGCAACCCATCGAGAGATCGAAAATGGAAATATCTTCCAAACGATAACAAAAGGCAACCCATTGACTTAACTCATGAGCAGCCTTATTAATTGGCTGACCTGGAAACATATCTAGCAACCCAAAAATTAACAAGATGCTGTTTAGCCTCTAATGCCCTCTACATATCGGGACAGAGTTAGAACATTAATTAATAAGATGGGGCAAGATTGATAATTTCATTGAATACCCGTACAGGCTTGGGACGGGCCGGGATTTAAGAAAAGGAAAACATATATTGCCCGATTGGATACCTCAATATAACTTTTATACCCCTATAAACTGCCAAAAAATGGTAATGTAATTATGCCATTCACTATTTAAGGAGTGATAATTGCTAAAACCTCACCCATATATGGCCCCCCTTTACATAAAGTCACCAATGTAAGAAACTAAGGCAATTAAGGTGTTTGAATATATATATTAGTGAAAAACTTTATTACTAATTTTAACTTTATCACTAGCTATTTGAATATTGTAAACATATGTTAGTTATTGGATTTAATTTTGATTTGGATTAATTGAATTTTCAAAAACTTTCATTGTAAAGCTAGAAAATGATCGACTTAGGAAAAAATAAAATCAAAAGAAATCAATTTTGCAATTTTTTGGAGCAATTTTAGGCTACTAGGGCAAAATAAGTTTTTGGCCTTGCCTTGTCCCATCCTGATCGAGCAGGATGAGAATGAAATTGAATTAGAATAGGAATGAAATTTTAATGTCCAACATAGGATGGAATGGGAACAAGATTGTGACGCGATAATTCTCATTAGGATCTTAGTTGGGGGGGAGCCCCATCCCAAGCCCACCTCATTGCCATCCCTAAGTGACAGAAGAGGGGGCATTTTAGGATGTGCCTAAAAGAGCTAGCTAGCCCTTTTTTGTCAAGAGTATTTGATTGCAGTGTACTTTGAAGTCATTAAGTCTACAACGTCCTAAATCTGGCACTTGACCCCATCATGCATGTTATAATTAAAATGATATTATATATTTTATTTTTAAAATTAATTTATAAAGCATGATCCCATCCATGTAGCAAATATTAGTTGCCGACAAAATTTTATAACTTTTAATACGGATTCTGTTTTCTCCAGTTGCGTTATGTTTGGATAAAGAATTTTTAGATGGAATTTGCTTTTGGGATAGAATTTGTAAAATTTTTATAAGGATGAGATGAGCAAAATCCTTATAAAAATTTTATAAATTTCATCTCAAAAGCAAATTCTACCTAAAAATTCCTTATCCAAACATAACCCAAAAGAAATGGCCATTTCTTTTTCTTTTTAAATTTATTGTTTTGGTCTATGGTTTTGACATCTAATTACATGAAACTCCATCTTAACTACCTGGTCATTCCATTTAAATTAACAAAAATATATTTTCACCTTAAGAGAATAATATAATATACAAAAATACTAGATGACCCGTATACGTGTCTGCCATTACTATCTATTATATATATACTAAAACGGAGGAAATGAAACCTCCTTGTGCCACGTGTCCGTTTGTGAATAGTTAGGGAAAAAGGTAAAATTACCTTTCAGTGACCTTTGTTCAATCGAATGCCAAAAAAGGACAATATCTATCAACTTGCTACAAATTACCTGTATACTTACATCAAAATAACTATCAGTTTTCTTTTTTTCGTATTAAGCTAGGAAAGAATCACTAAAAAGTAATTTTCCCAAAAAGATATGACTTTTGGAGAAATTACCTTTTAGTGATCAATTTCCAACTTAATGCCAAAGAAAGGAATATTCTCTGCCAACTTGCTACACATTGACTATATACATACTTCAAAAGGACTACTAATGTTTCATGTTTGGTATTAAGTTGAGAAGTGATCACCAAAAGGTAAATTGTCTAACTTTTCTATTTTTTGGTTTTCACTGCTCTTTTTCATGCGGTATAAGTAGGTTGGCGCTTGGTGTACACTGCATATCTTTTTGTTTTTATGTGGGAAAATCGAAAAATCTATATTATACAATGTTCAATCCAAACTTAGTAGACTATATCATATTTCTTCGTTTTTTTTATGTCTATTCATCTCATTTCCCAAAAATTAAACGTATAAAATTATAAATATTTATAATAAAAAAGGGAGACAAATAAAGGCAATAATGATTAAAAAAGAAAATGCGACACACCAGAATATGTATTAACATATCAAATTGCTTAGAAAATTATAAAAATGCTTAAAAAATTGTGCAAATACACTTTTGCCAAACGAGGGGTATCTCAAATTGTTAGATCCAAACTAATTTCCATGATACACAAACCATTCTTAAGTCCATGCATTCGATAGTAGAAGAGCGAAGACACAAACTTAAGATTTATGATTTTAGAGCTACGGTTCTTTACTATATGAACTACCATCACGGGTGTGTATTATATATATATATATATATATATATTGTTCATAATATTTATATTTATAGATCTCACCCGTGCAACGCACGGGTTATAATCTAGTATATAATATAATGCGCATTTGATCCTCGAGGAATAGGACTCCGCTGTTCATATAATATTGACTAACAAACAAAAACAAATTCAACTTGGTTGACAAGCATATATATGGGTTGGAGATAAGAGGGCAAAAATGAAAAATATTTTATGTAATGAAACATACAGAATAATAAAACTAATTGGATTAGCCACCTAATATTGCTTCTTTTGGCCAATGGTTTTTTTTTTTTTTTTCTTTTTCTTCTTTGATCATCTAAGTGGGTTGAATTGTGGGGTCAAAGAATGAGGTGCAGGAGTAATCAAATTCGAAGAGAACTTCAACTTAAAATTCAATTGATTATGTGCGCATCTTAGTGCGTTTAGAAATATCTAGAATTTTCAAGATTTTAGTAGAAATATGTAAATGTGGTGACAATGGAACGGGAAAAGCTTGTATGTAATTATAACACGGTTGATGTGGTGTCACCGGTCAATGCGAGTTAAGTAAAGTGGGATTGTAGAGTATCTTTTAGCCTTACTATCCCACTTTACTTAGTTCTAATTGGCCCATAACACCACGTGACCGTGTCACAGTTTCATGGAAGACTCACCCCAATGGGACACACACACACACAGATATATATATATATATATATATATATATATATATATATATATATATATATATATATATATATATAGGCCCCATTGGAAAGCGTACGTTCGCGGTGATAGCCTCTCAACATTGGGAATGGAGACCTGTCAGATACAAGTTACTGTAATAGTTAGGGAGAATTATATTACAGAATGGTCCACTAGGAGCGAATAATATATTACGCATCAATACAAATGATTAGCTACTAATTTCATAGTAGATGATTATTAACTTAATTAAAAATATTAATTCATATTGATATGTAAATATTTACTCATAGGGGGATCAATCTATAAGATTGAAAGCCAAGTAATGCAGTGCTTATTGTCAATTCAGATTACTGTTGAAATTATATCCAGATATTAAAAATTTATGGCATAAGTCGGTTAAATATATGCAAGTCCAAAATATCTAAGTAGAATTTGTAATAATTGTAAATAAATCTCATAAGTACCAAAAATTCTTATTTACTATACCTCTCTTTCTAAGGGAGGCAATTCAAGTCATTGTAGCATGGTGGTGATGACCAACCATAAAAAAAAAAAAAAAAACAAAAAACAAAAGAAAAAACCTATTGGTGGATGAGGTTTATCACTTCATTGTCGTTGATCTGTTCAAGAGGGATCGGAACGTTAGCTTGATATAAATTGTTGATCTATTCCCTATCGGTTCAAGCTTAACCCATTCCCCAACACCCATTCCCTAACCACTCAAGTGGTGTTCTAATACTCCTAATGTAATACTTGACCCACATTGGGAAAAGGAGAGAGATTTGTTTCAATTCCTTAAGTAATAATAGGAGTACTTCTTGGAGTCCACCATTACACATCATGGTGGAATTATTCACAAATGTAATTTTAGAATTAAAAAAATGCTGGGAGAGTGGGCAGTCCTATCACGTTTCCATAATGAAGGCAAATAGAAGCTGTCAAACTTTCTATTTTAACTTTTTTTCCTGGTTAGTTAAGAGACAAATTCTAAGATGCCACTTTTCTTCCAAATCTCATGGATTTGTTTGATTAAAGAGTACCATAAAAATAAGAAGCAATTGACAGGTGTGTCTCACATGCCCAACTATATAGACAAAATGGACGTATTCACATTGTGTTAGGTAAATTTACCGCTGGATCCTTTGAACTTTTCAGCTTGACAAAATTCATAGATAAATTTACTATTTTGAGACGTTGGGTTACGTATGGATTATGTAATGAGCTTCAACTCATTGTAATTATTTTATTCATCTTTTGTTTCCTCTGACGTCAATAACCGTTGTTAAAATGAAAAAGGAAATTGATGGTCAATGACACAAACATCACGAAGGTTTAGCTATAATGACTTTGTCTTGTTAAGTTTTTAATACTTTCCCTTGTGTGCAGGCCTAACAAGATAAAAACGGATCTAAACAATTTACACTTATAAATTTGAGATATATGAAATTTGAAGTATATGAAGTAATATCAAAATTTATAATTAACTAATGAAGGATGTGATATTTTTTCAACATTTTGTGGTGCTGGATATTTACCCATTAGTGATGGTTTTTGGAAATCGCTAAGGATCACAATTCTTGTAGTGAACACAATTTTGAGAGTATGATTGCCCATCAAATTTAAAATAACTTTACTCATTTTCCTTTGCATATGTGTTTAAAATTAAGGGCATGTGTAGCCTCTAAATGGAAACGAAACAATGTTAGTATGTTTCACATATTATTGAGGGTACACTTCAACCATTTTGAATAAAAAAATTCAAGGAAATGATGATTATCATCACAAATGATAATAGAAATTCAAAAAGGTCAGTGATCCGATAAGATTAGGAATAGTATGACCCCAACTTTTTAAAATAATCTCATTGAAGGTGATGGATTTAACAAGAAAAACTTATATGTAAGTGTAATACGGCTAACATGTGGTATCATGAGCAAATGAAGGTGGGGCAAAAAGGGAATGTCTGACCATTTTTTAACCCAGCATTCCCATTTTACTTTACTCCCATTGGCTCGTGACACAATGTGGCCGTATCACAGTTATTGTTGAATCCTTTGAACTTTTCATTTTGAGAGTATTGCCCATCAATTAACTTCTAATAACTATAGTCACTTTCCTTTGCATCTGCTATACAACATCTTTTCTGGGTATAAACATTAAGAGCCTGTGGTCCTCCAGAGGGAAATTGAACAATATTAGTATATTTTAAATGTTACTAAAGGCATAATTCGATCACTTTGAATAAAAAAATTCAATAAGATAATGATCATCTAAAAAAAAAAGAATGGAAATAAAATTTAAAAAATATATGTCATAATTATTTTATTTGAACCCTCACCATATGATCTTAAGTTGGTACTAAGCTTAAGATGTGCTAATTGGTACTAAGCTTGAGCATGAATTCAATCCGATGAGGGGTCCGCGGGTCCGTTTCTTGGGTGAATGGTCTGGGAGCCAACCAAACCCGACTTGACCCAAAAGAGATCCGTGCTGACTGCTCGGGTTATAAAGGTTATGACTTATGATATATAATGTGTCTTTGAGGATTGAGAGCCGCACTACATTCCATGATAGGTGGAATTTTGTCAAATTTTATTTAGAAATTCTAATTTTCGAAAAGTTAAGTTAGATAAAGAACTTTGAAAATTCTAAACTTTGAAAATCTTATCATTTAAAAATTCTATTTCGTTTTTCCAAAATTCTTCACATCGAACACAACGTAAGAAATTTATAATACTATTCAAGATCAGTTGTTTGGGTTTTCTAAAACGAATTATTTTCTTTCACAAGCTTATGTATAGGAGGTATAGCTGTTTTGACCCAAGGCTTGTGTGGAAAATGTGTAGTATAGACATTTATTAGTAAACCCCAAGAAGAACTTAATTGGTAAGGGCTCTCGCCTTAAGAAGTAGAGGTCATTCCACGTTATAAAAATAAAATAAAAAATAATAAAGAAAAACATTTATCAGTAATTACATTGTAATACTATAATGATGTATGTTTGGCATAGTACTTAACTACGTACTTATACATTAATACACGTGACATTAATACATGACTAGACGTGAGTAACATTTGGGCCCGTCTCACTCTCTTGCTTCCTTTTAGATTGTTTTGTATTTTTCATTCCTTCGTTATTTTATCACCTATATTTAGTCATGCATTGTAGATTCTATTTTTTTTTTTTAATTTTTTATTTGTTGGAATAACATTGAGTGAAGGAAAAATCATTCAGGCAAATTATCATTGCTAAAAGCAATAACAATCAAATCATAGCTACTTAAATGATAAAAAAGGGTTTTTCTCCACACCTTCGATTTTTTTTTTTTTTTGGGGTCATTATTTGGCTGTTATCACCTTTTTAGCAATGACAATCTATAATAATAGAAGTATCCTTGGGAAAAAGCTAAGTATATTGGTTGGATAATGCTATTTTGCCCCACACTTTTGCCTTACTAGTGTATTTGAGAGGGGAAAAAAAAAAAAAAAAGTGTATTTGGGAGGGTAAGATTGTGGGACCCACTAATATGATTACAACCCTTATCATTCCAAATACACTGGTAGAACAAAGTGTATGGCAAAAGTGTGGGGCTACCTAGCATTACCGATATTGGTTTGATATACTGACTAAGTTTACTTGCTGAGGTGTTGATGACATTGTGATAATCAATGAAAAAAGCAAGCCTTATATACCTTGAAAAAAGCAATATAGATCACCATTCATCCGTTGGATGTAGCATTGCCCATCACATTGCCGGTGAGAATATTGATAAGAGGATGGAGTTCACTTGGTCTAGTTTATTAATTAAATTAATGAAAACTGGCCTTATAGATTTACATATGCGTAACTAAAAAATCCTGAACATACAGCAAAAGTAGGATAATATGCTGGTACAGACATAATCAAGCTCTAATCTTACAACCGACGAGAAAAATGGTGAAAATAAAAAAATAAAAAAAGGAAGCAATTAACAAGTAATTAATTGTAGACTATGTGAATGACAAATACATGGAAGATGGAGGTGAACAACCATCTGTTAACTATCCAAATTTACTCAGTATCTCTAGTACGTCCAAATCGGGTCCATGCATATTTTTTCTCCAATATTGAAGAGATGAAACCAGTGATAGGCAGGAGAATCAACATTTGAAATTTCAGCCCTAAAATTATGGAGTGCGTATGCATCAATTCTCTCCAGGATCTGTCGGTTTATAAAGTTGCACTGAACGCCTGTTTATTGGTTGTAGTGGTCTTGCATTAGTGTCCGAATCCTGCAAAAATCAACCATCATCCACATAAATACAATATTACAAATATGAGGTTTTTAAATTGAATTTGGCCGGTTTGTACGACGGTCCATCATTGACGTTGGGACATGCAGCTACGTGTGTGTTGGACATGTGTGCTTCATATATATTTTTATGAAAACTAGTCTTTGTGTCCTTGTCGTATATGTTTTGTAATGACGGATTTTAATTCTATATAACCCAACTTATTTATCAAAATTTACTTGCCTAATTGATTTTTTTTTTTTCTTTTATAAGCAAAGAAAATTTTATTAGGATTCGAAAGAGATCAGTGCACCTTCTTACCAAATATCATCACAACCAATAAAGTAACTGATACACCCATCTTACACTAGGTCAATCAGGAAAAGCCTCTACCAGCTAAACAACCTGCTAGGCATAAAGACAGACACCCAAGGTGCATAGAAGAGAACCTTACAAACCAACCTGATGTGGAAACTTAGTCCACTAATTACAAATTTCACTAAAAGCATAACTGATATTAATGAGCTCTCCACAAACCTAACTACTTCCATTATGTTTCTACATAACACTTTGAGCAATTGTAATACAGATTCTAACCTTCCACCCACATGTGTGGGCCCTAGCCCATGTGGAGAGATGGTATAATCCCTGAAGGTGAATATAAAAATGTCCTTTTGTACACTGTCAATTAAGGGAATGGAGGAATTGGTAAAAATCATGAAGATCAATAGTCTTGATACTATTTGCTATTGAAATGAGAACTTTTTGATTTCAAATGTCCTCAAGATTTTAGACCATGTTTGTGCTTTGCCCCATATGAGGTAGTCCAAGGATAATAGAAACTCACATCGTGAACAGCCACGCGAAGCAGTCTCACTTGTTCTCTCGTAACAGTCCTCACCTAACAAATTCAATGAGATTCAAATATTAAAAAAATAAATAAAAAAAAAAACGAAGGTCATAATTAACAAACTTAGATTTTTGATAACTTGATTTAGATTAGTAGGGCTAACCTTCCTGACAATTGTCCAAACAACATCTTGAGTGCAAGGAGGAATTGTAAGAGAGCCAATGTATCTATAATACTTTCTACTGCCTATCTTTATGTTTTTTGGGTTGACTATACCCACCACGCTCTCCATATCTTGGGTGTCAGTAATGGCTACAATGTGATCCTGCATCTAAAAACATGCAAACAAAGTAGGCATGAGTAGGAGATCCAGTAATGCTATGCCACCCATCTTTCATGCACCACCCACCATCTCTAGACAGTTGTTTTTGCTTTTTCATATTGGGCCCTACGTGATAGTTTTCACCTATGCACTTTTGTAGGTCTGCGGCGAAAGCTAAATATTACGAGGGTTCCAATATGAAAAAAAGCAAAAATTGCCACATTTGGTAGGCAATGAAAGATGGGTGATTTAGGTGAGTGAAGTAGTATTTTTTTTTTTTTTTTACTGTAATTACCTCTGACAAGAAAGAATCAGGTCGTCCGATCTTGTACAAGATTCCAACTACGGCAGTTTTTCCGCTTGGGCTTTCGTGAACCATGTGTACCTCTAGATCAAACCTGTAAAAAAAATTGAAAGAAGGAAAGCAAATATTCTTGTTAGAGTATTGTTCTTTTTATTGATGTTCTATAATGCAAATGAAAGGTAAAAAAAAAGGCACCTCCGCCCATTGATAGTGTGTTCAGAAGGTGAATGCCAATGGCACTGTAGAAGTTCATACTGAGTTCCATTTATTTCAATAGATCCTGCGCCATCTTCCCAGTTCAGCTGCATCCATAAATAAAGCAAAGAGACAAATTAAGTAAAGATATGATCAATAAATTATGTTACAACAAATGTGGCAATGGGAAAAAGAAAATTACACAAGTGGCTAACCAATGTGTCAAATACATGAGGGTCTCAAATGATGTTTTCTGAACCTAATCATATATATGCATATGTAGAGTATACAATATAATCCTCCTATGCATGGGATATATACCCCCAATGTACATATGATATTGATGCAAGAAATTCAGTACGTGCTCATCCAAAATATTTTCTATATTATATATACACATTTCTTGTGGTGTCACCAATCCTTCTCACCAAATATATCTTTAATTTCAAGTGCACCCAATATTGTGATTTGGAATTAAAATGGTGTCAGTAGAAGGTGCCTTCTAGCTTGGGTGGCAATTCATTGGTGTTGCCCTTGGCCCTTGTGGCCCATCAGAGGTACATTGGTATTCTGGCGGGTTGTCATTTGGGTAATTTAGATTTCGGTAGAAATCAATTTCCTTCCGATGTAACAAAAAAAAAATTTTTAAAAATCAAATTAAATAAGTCCGTATTTGTGTTTCTCCATTATCCATCTCCAATAAAAAAATAAAAAATAAAAAAAAAAAGAGAAAGAGAAAGTGTCATGTCAAATGTACTTAAAATTTTTATATGAGGTGAATTTGGTGTATAAAATAAGCAAGGAGAAAGAGGATGATGTTGATATCATGAGTGGGGCATATATGGTTGGTGAAAAAAGATGTATTCGGTGCATTTAACATTGACACTTTAAGGTTATAGATGTGATTTGATGCAGGAAAATAACTCTAATGCTTTGTCTTTTAATTGTTGGGATGGAATATGGAATCATATTTTGCACGCAATATGACATATAACTCTCTCCGTTTCTTCCCTTACCATCATATCATGCCCTCTATTCTTGAGTGTGGCATTAGAGGGTTTGTAATTTCTCTCAAGTCTCCCCAAATGGGACACTATTTCGACCCTCTCATTCAGTAGATCGATCGGAGACTGCATTGTTCCATTTTTACAAAACCCCCATTCAGGATGAATCTCTCCCCATCGATCTGGTCCCTTAACACTTCCCACTTCATAATCAAATTCTCTCTCATCATCTGCAAGATTTATTATGAAAAAAGACTTTTTAAATAAATAAATAAATAAAGCCATATCTCCACCATTTCACCAAATTATTGAAAGAATAAAACAAGCCAGTAGCTAGCTAGCTTTTATACAGTTTTGAGATAGAGGCTTACCAACTTCTTGAGATGTTGCTGGGTTTGAATTCAGAACAAGAACAATGAAGAAGCTGCAAAGCAAGATATGTGCCATTTGCTTTTCCATTTTGTTAGTCTCTCACTCAAGGCAGGTACGGTGGAAAAGCTTGCCTGCTTATATAGTAATAAGGGTACGGAATTGTAGGACCAAAAAGAAGAAGAAGAAGGATACGTATTTGAGTTTGAAGAGGTTTCTTGGTTTAATTTTGACTTCTCTTGCCAGTGCATGTGTCAGTTCTAGCTGAGCAAATTTGAAAAAAAGAACGCTGACGTTGACAAGTACGTTGACAGCTCAAATGAAACGGGCCTTTTGGTTTCACTTTTCAACCTCATTGAAAATGCATAAAAAAAAAAAAAAAAAATTAAGGCCAGGTGGTCTTTGGATGTTTTCTTGTTTTTCTTGCTTCGTTTTTTTTAGAGGAAACGTGGTGGGGGCAGATACGGACAGTTTCGCACTTCTATGATACACGTCCATGGTGACGAATCTTGGGTTTGAATGGCATACATGCAAGAAAGAAGGCATTTTTTCCTGTTCATATCGTACATAGCTGCACATATCAGCTATCCGTGGCTACTGCCCTTTGGGTCATGTTGATCTAGCCCAATATATTCAATTCTACTACCACTGGGGCAAAGATTTATTTATTTATTTATTTATAAAAAAATTGGGGGGGGGGGGGGTGTGGGTTAAATTAGGCAAATCATAATTTGCATCTAATTAAACATGAGGTTAGGCTTGGGTTGGAGGACTTCAACCCAATTTCAAGTGAGAATGAGCTAAGGTTGGAACCTTTAGATGAATTTGACCTACCAGTCCTTATGAAAGCTAACCCAAACTTAGGTTGGGTTATGGAAAACTCATTCAACACTTAGGAAGGGGTTTGGCGGTTTGGCCGGCCAACTACCGTTACTAGCTATAGCACAGATCCTCCTTAACAACTTAGGGGGGGGGGGGGGGGGCGCCCCTACCCCCTACCTCAATCTCAAATTTGATACCTCAATCTCAAATTTGATTTTTCAATTACGAAAAGGAAAATTTTGTTTTGTTTTTTTGTTTTTTTCTTCTTTTGCGTGGGAAAAGGGTAAGAGCATGGCTATGGGGGGGGGGGTCACGAGGCATTTATCCAAGTCATTTGTTTGTTTGTTTGTTTTGTTTATTACATTAAGCCAATCGTTTTTGTGTTTCATTGGATTGGAAATTACTAAAATGTCTAAAATATTTAAGATCAAGTTACCCATTATAAGTATAAAATAGTAAATTCAAAATCTGTAAAAGAAACCATTACACATCAGTTTCTTTTCTATGACTGCTATAAACTTCTCAAGGGTAATATAAGAAACAAGATAAGGTAAGGTAATGTGCACTCGCATGATGCATGCCCGCCACCCTTGTAATTTCTAATTCTAATAATGGTACCGCAAGCCCTTGATTTGTAGGCTTTTGGATTTTGGAATAGAGAAAACCAGTTTCAGTGTCAAGGTACTAGAAGGAAAATGAGGACCCAGATTAATTAGCTAGTAAAAGTGCAAAACCATGAGGAAAAATCGTAAGGGAACCCAACAATAACTACAAGGCAATATGGCAAAATGACGTGAAAAAGAATGGAAAAGGAAAAATCATGACCATGAAAATATAAACAAGATATTTCACTCTACCCTTCTAATATTTTTCTATAGTTGTAATTTGTCTGTCATTGCAACAAGCAATAACAACATATCATGGTTTGCTCATCTAAAAAAAAAGAAGCCAGACATGTCATGGGACTCATGGTAGCCGAGCTTAGAAGAAAAAAATAAAATAAATTCATCACTGCACATCCCACCAAAAGGGGATTTCCAATCCATGAAATAGATAAAGAAAAACTACCTTAAATAAGTGCAAAATTATATGTAGATTGTATAAGAATAAATTAAAGCTTAGATAAAGATATCTTATAGATAATCCACAACAAAAATTTATTACAATTGTTACATTCCTCATAATGGAAAAAGAGCTAGCCCTTTTTTGTGTGGGTAATTTCAATTATGTTGTAGTCGATGGCATGCTAGCTCAACGGTGATTTCTTTACATGAAAGAACATTGGCACCCATTTGTTGATATTAGGAAAATTTGGGATAGGGGTAAATTTTATTAAGTTAGGATGTACATTAACATCATCCTAAATTAATTAATCTGCCCATAAACAGAGTCATGTCGTGATGCATTTGAAATAATATTTTATCTCTTATTTTTATTAAAAATATGATCAAATGCATACTAGTGACAAAATCTCAAAATTTTTATCCTGGACTTTGGTCGCGCCCAAAGAAATGGCTTTCTTTTTATTTCTTGGCCTTTAGCCTTGAAATCTAAATCCACGATCCTTCATTTTTCTCAACTTAGGGGCCTTCTTTATTCATTGCTGATCCATTTAGATTAGAAAACTTGCTTTCCTTCTGGATCAAGCTAAGGTTAATAATAATATATATAATGCGCATTTGATCCTCCATTGGTTGAAAAACATTCGGCCTTAGAGAAATGAGGGTAAAAATAAAACAAAAAATAAAAAAAATTATTTGATGGAACTTATAGGATTGATAAAAATAATTAGATTAATTAGTCATGTAATGTTTCTTTGGAGAAGGGTTTTTTCTGAATAATAATTTTGTGTTTGTGGTGGGATGTAACGTAAGCGGGCTTGAATTATGGAGTCAAAGAATGAGGCCGGTGTAGTATAAGCCAGAGTCAAAGAGAACTTCAACTCGAAATTCAATTGATTCTGTGTGCACCGTTTGATCATAGTGTGTTGTTTTTTGAAATATATCTAGAATTTCCAAGACAGTTGCAGAAAAATTTATGTCTAATGGTGATGGGACAGCATAGTATCCCATTGGAAAAGCGTTTTCAGTGGTAGTCTCTGTCCTATAGGATTTTGTGATGGTTATATTGTTTAAATTAATTAAGGAATGTAATTAATGGTCAAGATGGTGACTAATGGAAATTGCAACCCAAATTAAATCATCTTCTAACCAATATTTCACTCTATCTAAACTCCCACCTAGTTCCAATGGCTTTTGAATCTAGTAACATGTCACATTCTAATAAAAATTTAGAATTTATAAAGGTTTTAATTTCGACTCTGTATGGGTACATGTGTGGGTAAGGGTGTGTTCTTCTATTGTTTGGCACAAAAAATAAAAAAAATAAAAAAAATAACAAATAACAAATCTTCCACTAGCTAGAACAATTAATTACATTGATGGTTTTACCTTCCAATTCCAATCCTCTAGAGCCAGTGAGGGGTGAAAGCGTAATAGCACTTTTCATACAATGGAGTATAAAAGGACAATCCTGACCTATTTATTATTATTTTTCCCTTCATACTTCTAGCGGCACGCCTAAGTACCGCTAATACCCAAGTTTGTTGTAGTGTATGCCAATAAAAAGAATCACAAGTTACTTCTGTATCTGTAATAGTTTTAAGTCTGGTTGTTCAATTTCTCTGTACATGTAATGTCCTACAAACTATTAATAGCAACTGAATGATTTCATATGGTCAAATAGCTAGTAGAAGCATTTATTTTGAATGTAGGATAACTGAAGGTGCTAAAGGCGGGTCCTCTAAGAAAGTTGAATATTTTCATACCTTCCAGACTCTGACACCATTGAAGACAGTTTTACAGACGGGGCCCTAAGCAACATCCAACTCTCTTTTACATTAAGAATAAATGCTTCTGTATTAAGCATTTGAATCTTTCAATTCTTGCAATTGTTCAATAAGTTTTCAGTATTTGATCTTAGTTGCCGGTCGGTAATCTTGATTTACCAACCCCTTTTAAGGGAGTCTAAAGACTTTATCATAACATGGTGGTGCTGCCACGCCACCGGTGGGATGAGGGTTTTGGGGTTTATAATAATTCTTCTCTTTTTTAAGGTAATTTTCTTAGTCAAAATATTAAAGAAGTGTGTTTGGATGAAAGATTTGTAGGAAGCTAGGATTCGAGTTAAAATATAATTTCAAACTCATCTGTTGCTATTGCCTGTCTGCCGCCACCATAATTATGCATTGAAATCTCATCTTAATCTAAATCCTTCCTATAAATTTCTCATCCAAACATACCATAAAATTTATCATTTAAAGTAAAAACCTTAAGAGGTAGGAACAGTGATACTTGTATTTGAGCGTCAATTGATGTGAAGTGAGTGATGAGTTTTACCCGTATTTTAAGGAATTAGTCCAACCAAAAGTTTCCATACCGTGATGGCAAAAATATATAAGAGAAAAACAAAATTACTAATTATAGTAATTTAATTAGTAATTTGAGCAACACCAATGTAGTGGAGCAACGTAGGAGCCAAAGCCACCACGCAACTCCTTAAAATGAACACATGATGTAATAGTTGTACCAACCGCAGTGGGAAAAAGAGAAAATTTGTTTCTTTCAAGCAAATTTCTTCGTGGAAGTACACTATTATATCATGGTAGAATGCAAATCACAAGTAGAATAATGGTAGAGAGAGAGAGAGAGAGAGAGAGAGAGAGAGAGAGAGCATTCTTAACACGTTTTCATGGAAACTCTAATGGAAGAAACCGGAGTTTGGGAAAATTCTAAGCTGCCCATGTCACTCGTGCTTCCAATTCTAGTAGTTTCCTTTGAATTTTAGGGCCGAATTGAATGTAATAAAAAGAAGCCAACGCATTGACGAGTTGGAGTTCACATTGCCCAATTGTTAAATTGGGACATTTGACTCCTTTATGAAGAAAAAGTTGATGGAATAACAGAAAAAAACAGACAAATAACAGGTCGAAATGATTTCCAAGCTTCCAGCCTCCTTCGTCTCCGCCAACCGTGACCTTTTTTTTATTTTTTATTTTTTCTGTTCTGCTGGATACTTTTGACTTTTTAGTTTGACAAAATTCATGATAACCTTTTTTTCTTAGTTTTTGATGTTGTGTTAGATATGAACCATGCTATAAACTTCGTGGAGCTTATTCTCATCAATTATATTCTTGAAATTGCGAAATCTGTCAAAATGGGACCGAGTTAACTTGAACCCACCTGATATAACGGGTTCAGCTAACTCGGATTTCATGGGTTCGGATTATGTTCGATAATAATGGCATACCACTATGCTCTAATAAATTATAAGGTGGAGGAACTAAACAAATATATAGAAGTTATAAAAAAATAAATCCATAACTTGACTAAATTAGCTTGGTGCCGCTCATTGCAAAACACTTCTCAACCATATATCTATCTATACTACCTATAAAAATGTGAATGTGATAAAAACTTTTGATTGACTAATATACCGTTATTTTAAATTTTAAATACACAATTACCTTTCTGTATCATTTTAATCTTATTGTAATTAAATAGATGATAACTACTATTGTAATAAAGTTTATATAGGAGACATCTATATATACTATTGTAATTAACTTATATAGAAAACATTTTTCTTTGTATTTCTCTAGAGTTCTATGCAGGGTCATTTTTTAGTTTTTTCATTGTGAATGGATGTTTCTCCATCAAAACTTTAAAAGAAATAATAAGATTTATTGGTTTTCAATTGTTAGAATTTGGTAAGTTTAAATTCATTATTTTTCTCCATAGTATGAATGATCATTTTATGATTATAATATACTTACGAAATTAATCGATGTTACTTTGATTTGTACAAATAGCTTACTTATTGTATTTTATTTTACTCGAACTCATCAATTACCAAAATATAATACTTTCAACTTATTAAACAATGACATTTTTGTAAATTGGTAATAACACATATCTTCAATAATGACTAATTTTTTTATTATTTAAATTTTTATTTCAAATTGTTAAAGTATTGTAGTTAATCAATATAATATTGTGTTACTATATATTATTGGGAATTATTATATTCTAAATTTATTTGTGACTAACTTAAAATTTTTCAAATTAGTTAAACTACTCACTAGAAGTTTCGTTAGAAGTAAAAATCTAACCAAACCGATATTAATATCTACTTCCTTAAAAATTATTCTTTCATTTATATTTCATATTATTGAAAATAACCACGTGGCTAATTCAAAAACCTAACCGTATCTCGGCCCTTCTCCATCATACACGTCGGGTCTGACCGTACGAAAGGGGGTTGCTTGACTATACTTAACTATGAATTTCAAATTTCGCAAAGTACTTGATCTCTGTGCAAACCATTTGATCATATGTAATGCAAAGACAAATGATATGATTTGAAATAAATATTCCCCTTGAAAAACTGGTTCGAGATGTGGGGGAGGGACAAAGCTCTTACGTCATGGTTTGTTAATTATAATGTATATCATTTTTTAAGGCTCGACCAAGAACATCGGGAGAAGTGCCACACTATCACTAGGCTACATCAATCGACAAATCTCTTATATATATATATACTAGTTTATAACCCGTGCAACGCACGGGGAAGTTTGTAAAAATAAATATTATGAAAAATAAAATTATATATATATATATATATATATATATATATATATAACATTGATCAGATCAGTACGTGTTGATATAAGTTATATCAGTATCATGTATTGGGGGTTATATCCCTTATATTGGCGCAGTGTATCCCTTAACCCATTAATGCATGAGGTACAACCCCCAATGCGAGTGTTGATATAATTTATATTAACACATGCTTACCCGATCATCATCTTATATATAGATATATAATACACACTCGTAATGGTAGTTTAGATGGCAAAAAATCATGGCTCAGGAATCAAGTTTCGAGTTTGTGTCTTCGTTTCCTCATTATCGGATGCATAGACTTGCGAATGGTTTGTGCATCATGTGGGATTAGTTTGGGCTTAACGGTTTGAGATATCCCTTATTTGGTAAAAATATATTTGAACAATTTTTTTAAGTACTTTTATAGTTTTGTAAGTAATTTGTATCATTTTCTGTGTATTTTCACCAGTTTCCATATAATGATTCTCTTCTTAATTATAACTTAATGGCACATGTTAAGGATATTATCAATCAACTTGCTACAAATTTGTATACATGTTTTAAAATGATTACCAATTTCCTTTGTTTGCTATTTAGTTGGGAAGTGAGAGAGGGAAAAAGAAAAGTTTAGAAAGAGAGAGAGAGAATGGGTGGAGCAAAGATGGAATGAAAAGAAGATAAGAGAACATATAAATCTTTTTAATTTTAGGTAATAAACCATCTGAAGAATTTTATTAAAATATATATTTTTTTTTGTCGAAGATAGATCGGGAGAATTTGAAGATTTCAACATGTCGTTTTTTTTTTTTTTTTTAAAATAATTTTTTCCTCTAACTATCTCTCTTTCTTATTATGACTATTTATAATTTTATACGTTCAATTTTTTGGAGAGAAGATGAATAGGTATAAAGAAAACGAATAAATATGATAGTTTACAAAGTTTGGGATGAATATTGTATAGTATAGGTTTTTCAATTCTCTCACATAAAAACAAAGAGATATATGATGAATACCAAACGACAATTTACTTGCATAAAAAAAGAGTAGTGTACACCAAAAAAATGTTTTTCCTCAAAAAACTTTTGTTTGGTATTAAAATAGAAAGTGGTTACTGAAAAATCAATTTCCTCAAAAGTTACTAAAAGTAACTTTTTGAAAAAATTACGTTTATATATATATATAGCACTGATCAGGTCAGTACGTGTTGATTTAAGTTATATCAATATCATGCATTGGGGGTTGCACTCCTTATATTAACGCAATGTATCCCTTAACCCATTAAAGCATAAGGTACAACCTCTAATACAGGTGTTGATATGATTTATATCAGCACATGCTTACCCGATCATCATCATCTTATATATATATATATATATATATATATAATACACACTCGCAATGATAGCTTAGATGGCAAGGAACCACGGCTTAGGAATCAAGTCTCGAAATCGTGTTTTCACTCCCTCATTATCAGATGCATGGATTTGCTGATAGTTTATGCATCATGAGGGATTAGTTTGGGCCTAACAGTTTGAGATACCCCTTGTTTGATAAAATTGTATTTGCACAATTTTTTAAGCATTTTTATAGTTTTGTAAGTAATTTGTATCATTCTCTATGCATTTTCACCGTTTCCATATAAGGATGATCTCCTTAATTGCAGCTTAAGGGCACATGTTAAGGATATTATCAATCAACTTGCTACAAATTGATTGTATCCATGTTTAAAATGACTACCAATTTTCTTTGTTTGCTATTAAGTTGGGAAGTCAGAGAGGGAGAAAGAAAAGTTTAGAGAGAGAGAGAATGGGTGGAGTAAAGAGGGAAAAAGAAGAAGATAAAAGAACATATAAATCTTTTCAATTTTTGGTAATAAACCATCTGAAGAATTTTGATTAAAATAATTTTTTTTTTTCGCCGAATACAGATATAGAGAATTTGAAGATTTCGATGTGTCATTTTTTTTAAAATCATTTTTTCCTCTAACTATATCTCTTTCTTATTATAACAATTTATAATTTTTTACATTCAATTTTTGGGAAAGAAGATGAATAAGTATAAAGAAACGAATAAATATGGTAGTTTACAAAGTTTGGGATAAACATTATATAGTGCAGGTTTTTCGATTCTCTCACATGAAAACAAAGAGATATGTGGTGAATACCAAGCGACAATTTACTTGCATTAAAAAGAGCAGTGAACAACAAAAAAAAGTTGGGGAAATTACTTTTTGATGACTGCTTCTTAACTTAATACCAGACAAAGTAAGGTGGTAATCATTTTGAAACACGTATACAGTCAATTTGTAGCAAATTGACAGAAAATTACTTTTGTTTGGTATTAAAATGGAAAGTGGTCACTAAAAAAACAATTTCCTCAAAAGCCATTAAAAGTAACTTTTTGGAAAAATTACGTTTTAGTGATCAGCTTTCAATGTAATATGAAAAAAAAGAAATTAGTAGTCATTTCACGCATGTATATAGTTAATTTGTAGCAAGTTGACAGCTGATATCCTTTATTGGTATTAAGTTATAAAAAGATCACCAAAAGGTAATTTTTTGAAAAAGTTGACTGCTAAGCACGCGATTTGAAAAAAAAAAAAAAAAAAAAAAATGAAGATGACGCGTGGCACACCTACAGGAGGACATTCCTCCGTTTTAGTATATATATAATAGATATGAATTTTTTTTTCTTTTTTTAATAAAAGGTTACATGAATCATTTTTTGTCATTCATTTCTATCAAAAATTGTATCCGCTATTAAATCTTTAATATGCATGTCTTTTTGCACCCCTTTCGACCATGTTATTTTGAGTCTTTTTCTTATTCTTTTAAGGCTTATGACTTAAATTGACTCACTTTATATATATATATATCAATTCGGTTCAACCAGGCGATGTCGCCTGGTGTCATGAGGCTAAATTTTCGTCCATGAATTTTCAGTCTAGTGCGGCACTAAACAAGCCCTACTGCCTAGCCAGCCTACCCACAATCCACACTCACATGGATTCTCCACACTCACATGGAGGTTTGAGAGAAGAATACTGCACAAACAAACCCACACAAGACAACCCACGAATTTCCTTTTACGGGTGATAACTCACTCACCCAACCATATTCAATTCCGTTAGAATACAGATTCCGGCCTTGGCTTGTGCAGCAGAACATCCCCTCTGCCAAAATACATAACCAGGTCTGCCTACAAATAGGCTACAACAACAATGGTAGTTACATCCCAACTGCCTAGGAGTTACAATGCAATTGACATCCCCAACTGCTAGGCTACCGATCCAATTACAATGTGCCACACAAGCAAGACTAGTTGCCTCTCAACTGTTTCTCAAAGACTGCTGCAATCCCAGCCCGCCACTTGTCTGCCAACAGAATGCCAGGCCACGGCTTAGCCACTGTCAAGCCTGCCTGCAAGTGTCTGGTCCGTGCTAACACCTTTGGCCAGGTCCCTGACCATGGCTGCCTATCTCCAGCCCATTGTTCAGTCACCTTCATTAAGGCTGCCTGTGCCTTGACGTTGCTCCACTGTGCTGCTAATGCTGCACATGCTATGCCATGCTTCTCCCATGGCCCTAGCCCACAAGCCAACTCAAGCCAACTCGTGCCAAGCCATGCCACCCCATGGTGTTGGACTTTGCCTCGTTGCCAAGCCATGCCACCCCATGGCCTTGGTCTTTTGCCAACTTAATGTGGAGGACAGACCCCTTAGCCGTATCCTTGGTCAGTCGCGCGCAAGGCTTCACCCATGCCTTGGCTGTCATGCTTTGCTTTGATGTGGCTTGGCCCGTGCCAAGCTATGCTGCTATGCCAGGGCCTCGCATGGCCTTGGTGCTGTCCCGTGGCCAGGCACCAAGCTCAAGTCACCACCCTCCCCCCCCTTAAAGAGCTCTTAAGACGTTTACCCAAACGTCAAGGGTTTACATCAAAACATACCAAAAGCAATAATGACCAAAATTACATAATTCCCACATTTATACAATTATCAAAGTAAAACCTATACTTTAATAATTAAACAGTAACAAAACTTGCTTCCCAACGCCACCAAGTGTCCAAGCCAAACTCAAAGGCTGCATATGTCCGCCCATGTTGCTGCACACTCTTGCCCAACATGCTGCCCATACTGCCACACCTCTACGCGTAAGTCTGTCACCAGCCAAGTCAAGCCCTGACTTGTCCCAACTTGAAGTCCGTCCAAGACATGCCTCCCTCATGTCTTGGCCACGGCCTAGCCACATGCTAAAGGGCTTACACTTGGGCACTTCCCTGCACGTAACCTAATCTTCGCAATTAATTTGCAATGAACGGCTCACATTCAAAGAGGCCAAAACAAAGCTTTTCAAGTCAAACTATTGGACCCGGTTATGGATCAGTGTTCCTCGGGTAGAGCAATTGTCCCTTCCCAAAGACAAACTCACCTCTCCCTCTCTCCCTCTCTCCCTCTCTCTCTCTCTCTCTTGTGCAGTCATGGATGCCCAAAAACCATCCCTCACCTCCCTCACCATTGACGCCTAGAAAAACCTCACCATCCCGATGACGCCGAACTGCTGTCCTCTCTCGCCGATGATTGCGACCCTCGATTTCAGACGAATGTACCCTCTCGCCATTCTCTATCTACTGTTCCATGGATATAAAAAAATCCCAAGAGATTAGTGAGTCCATCTCTCTACTGCATTTATCGAAATGATTCGATATTACATCATGAAAGCTCCCCATTTTTTCTATATTTTTGGAGTGTAACAGAGGCTCCATTTTTATTTATTTATTTATTTATTTAATTTTGGGTAAAAAATCTATTTAATTCATTATTGATGAAAATTATTGATTAATAACAATGGCTTTATTTAATTTAAATTTTCACTTGGGATATATAATAGCATTTTTACAATTTTTCCTTTATTTTCAGATTTGACTTCTCGCAAAGCAATTAAATTGGAGGAGTTGGTGCTAATTTTTGGCACTTTTAGTACACAAAATTTACTTCTTTTTTCAGTTGTTGTTGATTTTTAATTTCTAGTTGTTGATTTTAAATTCACTTCTTTATCTATAGGTTTTGATTTTTCTTTTTCCCCATAAGGCAATGAAATGTAGTAGAAGGAGTTTATGGATTGCAAAATTTAATGCATGGCAAATTTTGTGGAACACATCAACTTGGGAGTTGCAATTTTTCTGAAATCGTAGTTGGAATTGTAACTTGGAATTGTATTTTTTACGGAAATTTTCAGAATTTTGGTTTAGGCAATTTCCTTGGATAAGTTTATCAACATTTGTTTTAGCACAATGGGGATGTTTGGTTTTGGCATTTTTCCTAGACAGGTTATTGGCATTTGTTAAGAGCACGATGGGCATTTTCCGTATATTGGCATTCTGTTCTAGCACACTGAACATGTTTGTTAAAATTTCAGGCTTATAGGAGGGTTTAGTGCAACCCAATGAGCATATTTCCTTGCCTAATTTACCTTTTTATTTTGTTGGAATGAAGAAACAAATGAAGTTTGTAAGAAATGACCAACCAGCTAGCTCCAGGTCTCCGAAGATGAAGAAACAAACCAAATTCAAGGCCTTAGGCTTTCATGCAAAAATGGGGCGTTTAGATAAATGCAGTAAAGAGATGGACTCACCAATCTCTTAGGATTTTTTTATATCCATTGAATAGTAGAGAGAGAATGGCAAGGGAGTACGCTCGTCTGAAATCGAGGGTCGCAGTCATCGGCGAGAGAAGACGGCGGTCGGCGTCGTCGGGATGGTGAGGTTTTTCTAGGCGTCGATGGTGAGGGAGGTGAGGGATGGTTTTTGGGCGTCCATGGCTGTACAGGAGAGAGAGAGAGAGAGAGAGAGAGAGAGAGAGAGAGAGAGGGGGTGAGTTTGTCTTTGGGAAGGGACAATTGCTCTACCCGAGGAACACTGATCCATAACCGGGTCAAATAGTTTGACTTGAAAAGCTTTGTTTTTGCCTCTTTGAATGTGAGCCATTCATTGCAAATTAATGGCCAAGATTGGGTTACGCGCAGGGAAGTGCCTAAGCAATGTCGCCTGGTAGAAACGAACTGATATATATATATATATATATATATATATATATATATATAATACAGAAGTGTTCAGGCAAACTTCAACTGATATATCTCTACATTAGCTAAAACACTCTTAGCCATAGATCTTTACTAAAGGAGATCTGATGGCCCAAAATCACCTACAAGGTTTCCATCCGGATCGACCTGATTTGCAAACAAACATGGCTGAACCTTTCCTTTTCATTTCAAACGAGATTTTAGGGATTTTGAAATCACCTTCTCTCCTTCCCTCTCCCTCTCACCGCCTTACCATAACCTCATCCCTGCCAACCTTGACAGTTCGGCGAGAAGGTCCAGTACTATTAGATCTTCCATTTTCCTTTTCTGTTGTAATTTTATTTTTTTTGAAATCCTATTCAACCCCTAACCCCTCACCGTGTAACTCCGCCCGCAGCAGCAAGACTTCACCATTTGCACACCAAAGGGAAGCACACCGTCGGATACAGTCGAGGTAAGTGTGTTTTTTTTTTTTTTTTTTTTTTTTCTCTTGGGGGGTTATTTTCTCCTTTTAAATTTTTTTTTTTCTTGTCTCTGTTATTTCTCTTTAAACCCTCACGACCCACCTCTCTTTGGACGCAGCATCACGCTCTCCCTCCGCTAACTGAAGCTACATTGCTAGGGAAGCAAACCTAAAAGGCAGTCACCGGCTATCAATGTTAGGGTGTGAGGCACACCGCGAAAAAAAATCAGATCTGATTTGACCATGTGATCCTCTCCATCCCACCTGCTACCCCCTCTTCCTCAACAGCTGCAAGATCCACAAACTCATCTTTAGGGCTGCCAAATATGTACCCCTAACCTTAATAAATTGATTTTAGGGTTTTTTTTTTTCTTTTTTAATCCTTATAAAATCGCACTGATCAAAATAAAATTATTTTAGGGATTTAGTTGTAACGCTCATATAAATTTCAGGGTTTTATTTTTAATGCTCATAAAATTGATTTGTATGACATTTTCACATTGTAAAGAACTCTAAAGGTTGTAGGGATTTATTTTTATTTTTGTTCCTTACTCATGTAAAGAATTCTGAAGTTTGTATGACTACGAGCATCCATTCTCTTCCTTTTCACTTGAACAGGTCTCGGATCCTGTCTCTCATTTTTACTGACTTTTCTGGATTCCACTGTAAACTGTCTCACACTCTTCTCCCTTTTCTCCTTTTTTTCATTTAGTATCTGATGAGCCTGAACTTCTGTCAGTCCTCTTTATTTCAGAAGAACTAGATGAGTGCTGCTTCTTACCCCTCTCAGACCTCCTCAAAGGACTCGGCATCCTCTGCTTCTCAACTCTCTCAGATTTCCTCTTGACAGGAGGAGCCGTTGGCGTCCGCTTCTCAAGTCGCTTGGACTTTCGTGTACTTGAAGGGCTTGGAGTCATTTCTTTCTTCGATGATGCTTCTTTGCTCCTTATGTGCCTCCCTTTTGTAATATTGCTGTCATCATCCTTGATTTTGCGACTAGATCGAGTATCATTTGCCATATCTTCAAACATAAGTCACAATAAAAAAAATATATATATATATAACTCCTTTAAATTAAAGGTGAAGAATTTTTTATTTTCCCCCCATGATGTCTACCAAAAGTATCTAATTTTCGCATACTCAAGCAAAATTCTATATCACAAAGAGAGTACTTGAAATCCACAAAATAAATCCATCAGAAAAATATTTACCAGTCACGCCTTTCAGCATATTCATGTCAAATATTTAACTTAATTCTATGAAGTGACAACATAAAATTGATAGAAAATAATAATAATAATAATAATAATAATAATAGTAATTCTTGAGAATTTATCCTCCTTTTGTTATACTTTATCAAAATAAATAAATAAATAAATGTTAGAAAAAGCATCCAACACAGCCCAATGCATACTAGCACCACCTGCTCACCATTACAAATTAGACAAAGTCCAGCTGTTTATCGGTTCTCAGTGTCCACTGTAATTTTCTTCATGGGACCAGAGCTACTTGAGCCTACATCAGCACCAATCTGAACTTTCACTCCATCAGCACCAATCTGACCGATTTTGAGACATGACAGACAGCTGTTCCCACTTCCCAGTCATTAAAGTTTACATTAAACTTATGAAAAAATAAAGATCTCCTCCATGCAAAACAAAGGGTGAAAAGAGGGTATCTATAATAACATGGCTTCCTCTTTGTTTAGTTGTCTTCCCTTTATCTCAAAGGTAAAAATACAAGAAAGGGTGCCCTTATATGCTTAAGGTGAGCTATCCCCCTACAAGTAACTCAAGCACCTTTTTGGGGAGAGCTACTTAGATAAGAACCACATGAGGACTCCATCAACAAAATTTCATCCCCAAATAACTTTGCATTAGTAATGCAACATTAGTGGACGAGATGGGTCCCCAAATGCAAAATTATTTTGAGCACAGATTTTACAGGCAGGGCTACAGATCTTTCCCTCTTCATAATGGCTAAAACCATGTATCAATGAACATGCATGAGCTGTACAGAGCAATGGAAACCTTCCATGTCACAATAAGCATGTGAGGATGCCCTCTATATAGCATAAGTAATCTCAGAGTCCATTAGTAATCCAAGAAGAATAAATGCTACAATATTCAGCAACTCCAACATCAATATCATGACATTCTCCGGATGTCAATCTCGAAGTCCTAGTTCACTTCAGAGTTCAGACCATCTTACAAGCTAAAATAGATTCCACATTCACACATTACATAATAAGACATTAAAAAATTTAACAAAAAAAGGCACAAGATAAGAATAACATCAACAAAAAGAAATTTTATGTGTGCTAGTATTCATCTAGCATATCTCTCTAGGCATTGAAAAAAAATATTTTAGGTAACACTGCCATCCTTATGTGTAATATATCAAATCAGTTTTTACTCCTTTTAGACATTAAAAATAGCTTCCCTACGCATAGTGATGATTTTTTTTTTTTTTTTTTTTTTGGCTAAGTATGATGAAGTTATTTTAGATGAGTGGAGTTTAAAAGTGCAACACATGCTATTTCTTAGACTAGGAGATGTATTGAGTATGTGCTCATTGCAATTGACTTGAATTCGGGGATCTCAACACCCCTTATTCCCATGCAAACATGCAACATAGGAAAAAAAAATTATAATTGCTGCTATTCCACTATACAATATCTTTTGATTCTTTTCAAAACTCATGCAAAACTTATTCACCTCATCCAACCCTATACCCCTTTAAGCTCTAACTTTGATAAGCACCTCCCTAAAATTCTCAAGAGGAAGAAAAATCTCTCCTCCTTGATGTCTGATCAGAGAAAATTATTGGATGCATAAATAATCTTAACCCTAATAAAGCCCTAAGCAGATGACCTTAATGGCCATTTTTTATCGCACTTATCAGGACATTCTTGGCCCTTCAGCCATATACCCTGTGACAAGTTTTTTCCCCTCAGAACATCTTCTGAAAGATTAAATGCTACTACTTTATTATTACTTCTGCCCTTCTTCCCATGAACAAACTAACTCCCATGGAGGACTGACTTCAATAGAGGATTATTGGGATTTGGGAAAGGCACTACTATATTCCTATTACTTGGCAGGTTTAATCATTCTTCTACCTCAAGGGATGATGTGGGAAGGGGACTTGCTCACAAGCTTCTTCATGCTATGAGGAAGAAAAAGGGGGGCCACTTATTTTGTTATATTATCGATTTTGATATTCATATCCGTATAACCACCAATATTTAGATAAACCTAAGAGGCATTAGATATGTTCTTCAACTGGTTCAACACTTAAAAGCATCGCAACTTCATTTGGAAATGGAGTTGCAAGTCCCTATTGACAAATGATGCAGGCATCAGGCCCACATGCTCCACCAGTCCACCACTGGTCATTGCTAGCAGACTACCTCAAGCTCTTGGATGATATTCTCCATGTGGTGATATACTTTTGTTACAAAAACACAAACTTTTCTGCAAACACTATGACTTCTGATGCAGGAGCTAATCCGCCCTTGAATTTTGTACCTAAAGATCCTCATGCATTTTTGTATAACAATTTGTATAAATACCCTATTCTCCACTCCTATAAAAGTGAATGAGAGCCTCTCATTATAATTTCTTGATATAGTTTTATCATTTCATTCTGCATGGGCAGGAGAGGAGGGGACAGGGGACTTGTTAACTTTTACAAAAATGAAAATCTAAGTGATTGATCACATCTTCAAACTGAAGCTCATCGCTTTCCATCCCCTCCATCCAAAATAGGACACCAAACAACCACAATATACAGGACTAAGAAATACCGTAATAGTTATACTAGACTATCTTTCTTTATAATTCCACATTGGTACCAAATGAACGAGACAAACCCAATTTAGAGAACCAAATAAGCCAATCCTGCATTTTCAGAAAGAATAAGAGAGAAGATAACAGAATTATTTAAAATAATAAAACAATAATAACAATAATAATAATAGTAAGAAAATGTTAAGCATTTTGATGTCCTTTATCACTCTTTCATAGTACAAAATGGAGCCTAAAAAACTTCCTCTACTTGCTATTATCTAAGGATTTCCCTATGTTTCCTCTCATTCTTTCTGCAAAGTAAACAGGACTAAAAAGTTCCATCATATGTGATCCAGGTAACTTCCTACTTTTCCAAAGACCCATTTGAAAACAAAAATAACGTACACTATCTCAATATCTAACTCCAACACTGATCTCACTACTAATGTCTCTTACACAAATATTATCAGTCTATCAAACATTAGTTAAGTTGCATTTCAATTTCTTTCGACAAATGAGCTCCTAAGGCTCCATACGTACATCTATTCACTCTTTCAATGTACCCGAAAAATAAAATTTTTGTAAAAGCCCATAACATATTAACCTCTGCACCATCACCCTTTCAAAACATTAAGTAACTAGTTACATCAGGTTGGACCCTTTACCAGAGCTGCTTATTTAAAATTAGTTCTTAAATGTAAAATGCATTTTAAATATAAATAACACAATGATAGAACGTACATTGTAACATAAAATTAGTTGTTATCCATTAAAAATTAAAAATGATCCAATAGAATGGCTACCCATTAATGAATGCCAAGAAGACAACTCAACTCAACCAATCCTTAATCCTAACTACATGGGGTCAGTTACAGTAATCTTTTATGCTATTCAATTCTCTCAAGGGTCGTATCCTCTATTAAATCTTTAGACTCATGCTCTTTCTCACCATCTATAACCACGTTATATTGGGCCTTCCTTTTATCCTTTTGAGGCCTTCGACTATGAAGGCCAAGAAGACTTCAAAGAAAAATGTCAAGCCAACGCAAGGCATACCACAAAGACATCGTGGTCCATTTTCAAAGCAAAAATGCAAGCATGCATATTTGACAATAATCACAAATAAATAAACGATTTATATCCGATCTTAGTCATTACAATGTAACAGCTCCAAACCCCAAAAATCCCTCAAAAACCCTAATTTACTCCAACTGACAAGAACAATAGTGCGCACACAACAACTAGTTCCAAATGAGACCCTAATTCGTCAAAATTTGATATATCATGGGAAAGTAAAAGCACTAAAGGCTCGCATTAGAAGGAAAACGGAGAAAAATTCTAAGAAAACGAGAGAAAATTTGGCTTACCTGAACGAGAACTCGGACGAACACAGTTTTCTCGGGAAAGTGACAAGGGTTTTAGATGCCCTTTCTGTGATGATTTTTCAACTTCATTTTTCACAAGATTAATCGAGAGAGAACCCGAATTTTTCCGGAAAGGCGCAGATGGGTTAGAAAGTAAAGAAGAAATTTGCACCCAAAAAAAAAAAATGTAAAGAGGAAATTAAATACGGAGAGGCTTTAACTTGGGGGTGCGTTT
This sequence comes from Liquidambar formosana, assembly GCA_039720395.1. Classification (NCBI taxonomy): domain Eukaryota; kingdom Viridiplantae; phylum Streptophyta; class Magnoliopsida; order Saxifragales; family Altingiaceae; genus Liquidambar; species Liquidambar formosana. Next base: position 32,067,485 of record CM077827.1, on the reverse strand, counting down.
GGTTCGCGGAATGGGAATGTGACTCAAGGGAATGTGTCATTACTTGGGAATGGGAATGTGAGATTTTGAAACCCATTCCGATGTTTGGTTGGGGGTATGGAAAGCAATATACCCTTTACCATTCCCACTCTCATGTTTGGAATGTTAGGAAAGTGATGCCAATATGGATCAAATTCCACAATACCCTCACACATGCCCTTCCTCAAATCAAACAAACCTAAGGTTGTAAACCACTCCCATTTATATACTTTTATGATCAGATATTTTTGTCAGATTTCTCCAGAAACTATTTTCCATGAAAACAAACAAAACCTAAGTAGCAAAAGATCACAAATTACAGTAGAGATTTGAAGGAAAACGAAGAAATTGAAGAAGACGAAGCAAGGAAAAAGGTGAACTTGCATAACTGAGGATCATAACTGAAGAAATTGAAGCAACACTTTCTCTTTCGGCATCGCCGAGATTTGCTTAGGCATAACTGAAGAAATTGAACTTGCATAACTGAAGAAATTGAAGAAGAACCAGTGGGTGAACCAACACTTTCTCCTTCGGCATTGCCGAGATTTGCTTCGGCTGTGGGGAACTGAAAATCATCTCGTCGGCTATGGGGATCTCAGTCGCTGACTCGCCGTCGACGTCGACTCCTGTATCTTCAGCTACTGAAACCCACAAAAAAAAAAAAAAAAAAAAAAAAAAAAAAAAAAAAAAAGGGAAGAAGAAGAAGAAGAAGAAGAAGAGAAGATGGCTATCGCCTCGTCAGTCGGAGATGGTGGGTAAAATACATGCCGTCACCGCCACACCGTCAGGTGATGTAGCCAATCCGATCACCGCCGAATCCCTGGAGTGGGAAGAGGAAGGGATGGAGGATTTAAGGCCAGAAAATGAGGGGAGGGTGAAGCCGGCGAGGAGGGAAAGCCGGAGAATGTGGGGAGCTGCCATGGATAAGGTTCAGAGAGAGAAATTGTGGAGAGAGAGAGAGAAGCGAGGTGAGGATCCTGATCGTATTATGTGGATGAAGGGGGAGGGATATCGAAGGAATTGGAATTTGTTGTGAGGAAGAGGGAGGGGCACGCTTGATATTAAATTTCTATAAAATGGGATTCCCAGCTGGTGAGAATCAAACCCACCAAAAATAAGGGAATGATTTCTGGTCATTTGGTGAGACTGCTGGGTAGTGCGAATGCAACATTCCGGGATATTACAGGCCAAACAGCTGAATCCTCTCCACATTCTACTTTCCCATCCCCGATAACCCCCAACCAAACGGGTTGTTTCCTCTTCACATTCCACTTTCCCATTCCCGGTACCCCCAACCAAACGCACCTTAGAGGAAACGTTGGGCAGGTGTTCCGGCATTGGTATAAATAGGCAGGCCAAGTGTAACGGTGACTGGTGGGGTAGGTGTCCCTGGCCTTGTTGAAAAGGACCAAAGTGACCTTGTCCTCTGTGATGAGGTTTTTTTCGACCTTTGACCCAAATAGTACTCGGCACAAATAATGTTTAAGGGGTTGTTTGGCAAACCCAAAAATATAATCATATGACAAAAAAAATGTTTAACTAATTTTGATTTCACATTATTTGATAAATACCTTTATTTTACTAATTTGTTTAAATTTTTATTGAAAATAAGATATAAATACAATAGTTTTCAAACTGTAAATTGATTTATTTAAAAAAACTATACTCCATATAACAATTAGGGTATAGACCTAATCTGATTCAATTTTTAGAATTCTCAAACAAGTCCTAGGAGTTAAGATAAATTCGTTTGATCACAGCTTACAATCCATGTGAAATCACAAAAATTGGAAAATAATTCATTGTAGTTTTTAATTAGGTCAAATATGTTATTTGAAATCATTGACTAACAAAAAATATAAAAGAATTTATTGTCAATTCTAATTTAGTGGTAATTTAATAAAATTACAAACATGATCAAAATGAGTGGGATTTGGCTAGAATTCATGTCACTATTATCTTCTTTTTGTGGACTTCTAATTTTAAATTTTTTTATTTAAACTATATGTTAATAATGCAAAACCGTGGTATTAAGTGGTTAAGGAAAGGAGAAAAACTTATATGTGACAGTGACACCACCTCATTCGTATCATAAGCCAATAAAAGTGGATATAAGTAGGGAATATCATATCATATAGATTCATTTTTCAGTGATGTAAAATCTGACATTTCCAGTTATCTCAAGTCAAAATTGATTTGTGATATAGATGATGTGACGTTACCATTACACACAAGTAATTCTCGAATGAGAGAGCTAATGCACTTTAAAAAAAGAATGAAATAGATAAAATGGAAGGCTAATTATGATAGAAAGAAAGCACTTCCATTATTTTAAAAGACTACTTTGATCCCACCTTCTTATTCTTCTGTCTTTAAAATTAATGAGGGGTTTTTGAGTCTTATAATTTGTATGTCTAACCAAAAGTACAACCCCTTCATAATATTATAGAAGGAAGAAAAAAAATATAGAGGGAATTTTTAGATTTGTTGAGCTATTAGAAAATAATTATAGTTAGTAACCATTGTTAGTTAAGTTAGTCTTAATTTATTAAGAAGTTAGTAGTAATTACAAGGACCAGAGTAGTTAGTAGTAATTTGTATTGAATTGTAATTGTTTTCTAGTAGCTGGACTAATGCAGATTGCATTGGCGTACATATGCTCACCTTGAGTTAGGGGTGTTCATGGTTCGGTTTGGTTCGGTTTTGGGGTACTTTTCAAACCAAACTATTATACTTCGGTTTTACTCTTCCCAAACCAAAACCAAACCATACTATAAAAAAACCAAACCAAACCAAACCATAAAAATTCGGTTTGGTTCAGGTTCGGTTTCGGTCTTAACCAATCAAGTAGCAACAAATAATTGAAAATGAAAAAAATGACATGCCAAACTCCAAATTAAAACATTTTTAATAAAAGCATTACATTAGCAACTAAAAAAAAACATTAAACATTGTATCAAAATGGAAACAAATTGACATATGTCAATCCAAGTTTAAATCTCCAAGTTAATACATGCCATTATCTCACACAACATTAATAACTAGTTTAATACATGCCAAGCTAAAATAGGAAAAACAATAAGAAACTTAAAATCAACAAATTACAAATTAAAATTTGATATATAATATATAAAATAAAACAATATATATATATATATATATATATATTTTTCGGTTTTTTCGGTTTTTCGGTTTGGTTTGGTTTTTTAAACATGAAAACCAAAACCAAACCAATTCAATTCGGTTTTCTAAAATTGGAACCAAAACCAAACCTAATGACAAAAAAACCAAACCAAACCGACTGGTTTCGGTTTGGTTCGGTTTGGTTTTCGGTTTTAACCTAAACCATGAACACCCCTACCTTGAGTGTACGTGTTCTTTGGATATGCGTACACACCTCAGGGCGATGGGTGTTTTGCTACAATGGGTATTTTGCTGCTACTGCTGCTAATTTCGGGGTTCTAGTTTATTTTAGCTATTTTAAGAGTTTTAATTATTTTGTTTTATTTAATTACTGCTTTACTAGTTTTCCTAGTTATTTCTTACTTGTTCTAGTACAACTAGGTCTTCTTATTTTAGTGTTTTTCTATTTCATAGTTTAGTTCTCTATATAAAGGGATGTAAGCTTTATGGCAAATGAGAGTTTAGCTTTAGATGATTGATTATTTTGAGATTTATAATATCGAGAGAAAGACTTTTTCCTTTTTTTTATTGTTTTCGTGTTTTTGAGTGAATATCGTTCATAGTTGCCTATTATCTAATATTGTTCTTGCGACAATCAACAGATTAGTAGATGCTTAAATTTTTTTTGTGAGCTTCGTCTCGACTGTGTATTTTCCGCCGCATCACGGACCAATTTAGAATTCCCCCAAATATATATTATAAAAGTTCCAATATATGAGTGATATAATTTATGGATGATGAAATGTCAATACCTAATACATGATGCTAATATAAGTTATATGATTGACAGGACTGATATATGTAGATCGTATAGGGTATAGGTTGGAAATTTGGAATCAAAATCCAAATTTTTATACAACTCTTAAACTGTTGGATCTTGTACTACTCGACAGTATTATTATCATGCTTGTCCCTTTGATCCCTGACTCTTATGTATAAATAATCTTAGCAGAGAGGACTAGAATCTTGAAGTTTCCATTTACTAGATGTCTGGAGAGTTTTAATGGCGCTAATATTGCACTGGGATCAACATTAATATAAGTATAAGAGAAGGGGAAAAAACATAAGAAATTGAAGCTAAGTCTGAGAATTTCAAATCGGTGACTGTAGAAGTTGTGAACCAATTAATTAAGATGGCCTCGAGATGTTGCAGTACAGTTGGTCATGGTACGTACAATTAATTAATGGAGATTGTATGTGTCATTTGATACTTGTATTAGTATTAAAATTATATCTATTTATGAAAAGCTCAGATGTTGTTTCTTATCGTGTCATATATTTAGGGTATTGTGTTGACAATGGAGCTTTCGGTAACAAATAAGATTGAAAAAAGTAAAACGAAGAAGTTTTGTATGGAGCTTTTCACAGGTAATGTTTCATTCATCTTGCTATTTTGGTTTTCTGAGCAGGAAGTGGAGATGGGAATTCAAGAGGATGTATTTTCTTCCTTCTTCCCAACTGGGAAAGTATTACGTACTCCCTGTACCTCCCACTAGGGGAAAAGAGCAGACAGAGAATCCCGTCAAGAGGAAAAAAAGAGCCGGGGAGAGGGGGTGTTTGGGTTGGTTTGTTTTAGAATAACATAGTGGCCGGCCGGAATGGGTTCACAGTTCACACACGTGTTGCTCCATGTAGCAGCCTACATTGCACAATTGATGGACTCCTTTGTGCACCCTCCTAGATTTGAAGAGAATTTTTTTTAGGCAAATTGATACAATCTGCACGGAGTATCAATGTTTTTCCATGAACTTAAACATGAAATTGTTCACTTAACAGAGACGGTCTTTGTGCATTGGCCATCACCGACGAACACCACCCATCTCTGAGTGCTTTTTCTCTGCTCGACAAGGTCCTAGACGAGTACCAGGAGAATTTCGGCGATTTATGGAGGACTATACAAGAAAACAACACTCAGCAATGCCAATGGCCCACCGACGAGCACCACCCACCTTTGAGTGCATTTTCTCTGTTCCTCAAGGTCCTAGAGTACCAGAAGAACTTCGGCGATTCACGGAGGGCTATACAAGAAGACAACACTAAGCAACAATGGCCCTTCTTGAACGAAGCCCTAATTAAATTTCAGGACCCTGCAGAGGCTGATGAGTTGCTGAAAATTCAGAGGGACTTTGATGAAACCAATGATATCACCCATAAGACTATTTTCGATTTGGTTGCTCGAGGTGGGAAATTCATCAGTCTAGTTGAGAAAATCAATCAAGGACTTCCCAGGATGATGATTGGATTAGGTTTATTATATATTTTGTCATTTCCTTGAAGTAGGTTCAGAAAATTAATGGCAGATCTTCACTTGGCTAAGTCCATGTTGGCAGAGCTAGGAGACCATAAGATACCCAAGAGCCCAAGAAAAAAAAAAATCTCTGATAATATGAAGAAATCTTCAAAATGCAGATGGTTCACTCCTACCCATTGCATAATACTGCTAAATCTCCTTCCAAGATAAAGCCTTTGGGATCAAGCTTAACATAGACTTTCATTTGCCGCAATTGTTCTTGCTCTACTAATGGTGGTTCCATTAAGTGGTTGGACAGCATTAAGAGAGAGCTACACTTCAAAAACTAGATACTCCCTCTCTTTTAACATGAGACATGCAGCTAGAAAATAATCAGTTCTGTTGAATCCATTCCAAATCAATTCTTATACTCGGGATATGTGAGATCTTTGGCCAATCTTCACCTTCATCGTGACAACGTTCCTTCAGACTGGGACATTTTCTTACCCAAAAAACTTGAAGGGCCAACCACATCCTGCATGCAGGCAGCGGATTGAGTTGGGGGCAATTCCATACTTCCAGAAGTTGGAGGTTGCTAAGGTGTTGCATCTCTCCAGGGAGGGATGTCAAGTTTGTACATGACACAATCCGTAAAGATTTTAGTGTTTTGGGCGGCAGCTCATCCTCCCATGACTTAAACTGAGGACAACTACAAATTTCCAAACACTCAAGCGAACAGAGCTTTTGCAAGCATTGCTTCTGAGTCAAAGATGTGAACTCACCACAATCAATAATCTTTAGAGCTTCAAGTGAAGTTAGGTGTTGCAGTAGCCCATCAGGAAGATATCTTAGCTTGGAAAAACTCGAAATGGTTAAAGAGGAAAGGCATGTGAAGCAAGCCAATGAATTCAGTATCACCTCATCACATTGGCCAAGCACCAAGTTCTGAATGGATTGGAGCATTGGAAGAGGACTAAATCCATGACAATTTGCAATTTCCATTATTAAAAGAGTAGATGGGAGGTTGGACAGCTCCCTCATCTTTGGACAATCCCAGATGGTAAGTTCACGAAGGCGAAGGGCTGCACCTGCCTCAGCCCCTTGAAGTAGGTTCTAATTAACGTTGTTTTTTGGATTGAAGAAAGAAAGGAAACTGACTGATATTGGCAATGCTTTGCTTAGTGCAGCCCAAATATGCTTCCTGTATACAAGTTACAATATATGTGTATCCATATGTAGGGTATAGGGTCAGGAGGCTAAAGGGATACAATTCTTATACAATTTTTATTTTAACTAGATTTTTATTGGATCCTGCAAGACCCAATGGTCTCACCAACACTGTCTCATTATTATGCTAGCTAATATCCTTTTTGGAGGCCGTTGGGTCTTGCAGGATCCAACTGCTTAAGAATCGTGTAAAAAAACTTATGTCGCTTGATCTTGACTCATGTGTATTTTATAATTTTAGCCCAGAAGACTACAATTTCAGAGTAATTTCAGAGTTTCCATTTGCTAGATGGCTAGAGAATTTAATTGCACTCTTATTGCACTGGGATCATCCTTGATTAGTGTATTATAAGGAGAAAAAAAAAATTAGAATTTGAAGTACAAATAAATCAACATAATTCCCAATTGGTTATAGTAGAAGTATGTGAACAAATAAAGATGGCCTGAAATGTTCCAGTAAAGTTGGTCATGGTAAATCTGAGATCGTGAGAAGAAGTGAATTCTAGTTTAAAAACATGGTTGTATGTGTCTATTTTAAGACTTGTATTAGTATTAGAATTATATGTTTATGAGAAATTCAGATGTGGTTTAGTATAGTGTGATATATTTCGGTATTATGCGGACGATGGGGCTTTTAGCCTTTAAGTAATGATTGAATTGATTGGGCTGAAAAAGAGAAACAAAGTTGTCTATGGTTTGGTCAATAAAATTAATGTAGTTTGGGATTCTAATGAGCTAGTTAGTCCATAAAAGGCTTAGCCAGTGGTACAATGGTAAAAGTCACGGGCTAACAGGTTCGAGTCTTGTGAGCAGATATTTTGTGCAGGAAGTGTTGAAGGTTTGAATCATATCCTGCTCACCTTCTCAGGACCTTGCTTTCACAGTACTAACACTAAGTAATGGCCTTTAATACTGCTAAGTGCTAACTTTATTGTCTTGTTCTTGTATATGTCTCATGTACATGGGCTAAGCCCTTTTTGTTCTAATATGTATTTACTTCATCCAAAAAAAAAAAAAAAGTGCTAACTTTAATGTCAAATATTAATATCTATGGAAGCGTCCTTTTGATGCTGAAACATTGATGAACTGACATAGATGACTATTAGATCAATCATACATACATCTAATTCATTGATTTTGTTTGAATAACCAATGGCCTTGTTTTAACTTGTGGAGCTCATAGCAGTTTGTAAATTGTAATCACAACTTATGTGCAGAGCCTAGCACAATTCTACCTCATGATCTAAAAAGGTTTGTCCGAACCCTCCCGGTATCCTGCATGGTAAGACCGACATTGGATAATGGATTTTTTGTTGTTGTTGTTGATGATGATGATGGTTGTCAGGTTGTGTTTCCCTATGATGCCATCTTTCATTTGCTGCCTTACTTATCAACTAGCTAGCACGCTGGGCATTGGTTTTCTTTATGTTTCAAAGGATCTCTCTCTCTCTCTCTCTCTCTCTACATTTATATGCATCTATGAATTTCAATCGAGTTTATTATACGACCGGTAAAAGCACACGGATGGTTTATCTGAGCTGGAGGTGCTAAATCATCTTTGATCAGAGAAATTTATCTATCCATATTTGAACTCTTAATTTAGGAAAATTTGATGATTTGTCATGCCGTAAAGGTGTAATAGTATTCCTCAGATTCTCCCTATAAACTGACTTGAACATTGTTGCTGTCTAAGAGTCCAAATGGGGTGCCATGTATTTCTATCTTTTCCCCTAGAAAAGTATATTCAAACCCTTGATGAATGGCTGATAAGAGTGAATCGATGCACATATTGATTGAAAATAATAGAAAGTTTTGTTTTTATGATCTAGGAAACACGAATTAGGAAGTGTTGCCCATCCACTGTAATATGACTTTTTCAACTTCTATTGCAGTCAGTCTTCGAATATCTTATTTGAATATGGAGTTATGGACATTAACCATATGGGAACCAAAGTTGAGAAGGACTTGGAAATAGAAAGATTAATTATGAGTTGCTAAAAATGCTTTTGAGTTATAGGCTACCAAGCCAATTTCAAACTATTGCAGTTGAACACAGAAAGGGAGAAAGGGAAAAATGAGGGTAAAACCCTTATATTGAATGTGTCTCTTTCATGTACATGAGGGACCTATATATAGAGTTTAGGCTAGGAATAATCCTAGGTATAGCTGTACAATACAGGAGGAAAACTACGCTATACAGTACAAGGTAAGGTATACAGTAACACCCCCCCTCAAACTCAAGTAGGGTTTGTAGAGACCAACTTGAGTTTGGAAACTAAATTGAGATGGCGTCCTGGGGGATGAGCTTTGGTGAAGATGTCTGCAGGCTGATCTGTGGAAGAGACGGAGAGGAGACGCACAGTGCCACTGGTAATGTGCTGACGAATGAAATGACAATCAATTTCGATATGTTTAGTGCGTTCATGGAATACATCATTATGAGCAATCTGAAGAGCACTACGATTGTCACAGTAAAGAACAGTAGCTGTCGGAAGAGGAACCCCCATAGTAGTAAGAAGCCAACGAAGCCAAAGAAGTTCTTGGGTAGTATCGGCGAGAGCACGATATTCAGCCTCAGTGCTGGAGCGGGCGGTGACGGTTTGCTTCTTGCTACGCCAGGAAATAAGGGAGGTGCCAAGAAAGAAACAGTAGCCAGTGGTAGAACGTCGGTCAGTCGGATCACCGGCCCAATCAGCGTCGGAGTAGGCACGCAAGTCAAGGGAAGAGGCGGCAGAAAAATGAAGACCATGATAAAGGGTACCTTTAATATATCGAAGGATCCGGAGAACAGCTGCATAATGAGAAGAGCGAGGAGCAGACATAAACTGACTGACAAGATGTACTGCATAGGCAAGATCGGGCCGAGTAACAGTGAGATAAACAAGGCTGCCAACCAACTGTCGGTACAAGGTAGCATCATGGAGAGGTGTACCATCTAGAGGAGTGAGGCGGACATTAGGCTCGAGAGGAGTTGAAGCAGTCTTGCTATCAGTAAGACCAGCACGGGTGAGGAGATCAGAAACATACTTGGCCTGAGAAAGATAGTATCCCCGAGAATCAGAAGAAATCTCAAGACCCAAAAAATAGCTAAGGGAACCAAGATCCTTCATCTCAAAGTGCTGGCTAAGAAACTGTTTCAGAGTAGAAATGCCAGTAGAATCATCACCAGTGATAATCATATCATCAACATAGAGAAGCAAAAGAATGGTGCCATGATCAGTCTGACGAACAAAAAGAGCAGAGTCATAGGGACTAGATGTAAAGCCGAAATCTCCAATAACAGAACTGAATTTGGCAAACCAGGCTCGAGGAGCTTGTTTGAGTCCATACAAAGCGCGACGGAGGTGACAGACCTGGTTAGGCAAATGATCATACCCAGGAGGTGGTTGCATGTAGACTTCTTCATGAAGATCTCCGTTAAGAAATGCATTCTTAACATCCATCTGAAATAATCCCCATTGGCGGACAGCGGCCACAGCTAGGAGACTCCGGACAGAAGTAAGACGAGCGACAGGAGCAAAGGTCTCTTCATAGTCAATCCCATACTCCTGAGTAAAGCCTTTGGCAACGAGGCGAGCCTTATAGCGTTCAATAACTCCATCAGAACGAGTCTTGATCTTGTAAACCCATTTACATCCAATGGCATGTTTGCCCAAGGGAAGATCAACCAAGTCCCAAGTATGAGTTTTGTGTAAAGCCTGTAATTCATCATTCATTGCTTGCTGCCAAAGAGGGTTAGTACAAGCCTCGCGATAAGATTGAGGCTCATGTTGAGAAAGAATAGTGGAGAAACAATGAAAGTCGCGAAGATGGGCTGGCAATTCTCTTACCCGAGTAGAACGGCGAAGAGATGGCGGAGGAGTGGGAACGGGATCGTCAGGATCGTCAGGCGGGACGGGCACTTCAGGAGGGGCCGTAGTTGGTGTGTCTGATCCTGTGTCAACATTATCAGAAAATAAGGAAATAGAGGGGTTAGTGAATAGAGAAAGGGTAGATGAGGGAGGGAGATGAAATTTGGAGAGAGAGGAGAACAGTTTGTGTTCCCAAAAGACCACATGACGGGAAATACGAAGACGTTTGGAAATAGGATCCCAACACCTATAGCCTTTGTGTTCTATCCCATAACCCAAGAAGCAGCAGAGACGGGCACGAGGTTGAAGCTTGGTACGTTCATGTGGTTGAAGTAACACAAAACAGGCACAGCCAAAAACACGGAGAGTACTGTAGTTAGGAGGTGTACCATAAAGCCGTTCATGGGGAGATTGATGATTAATGATAGGAGAGGGAATGTGGTTGATGGTGTAAACGGCGGTGAGAGCAGCTTCTCCCCAAAAATGCTCAGGACAGGAGGATGAGAGAAGAAGAGAACGAACAGTGTCCAAAATGTGACGATGTTTGCGTTCGGCGCGACCATTTTGCTGAGAGGTACCTGGGCAAGAACGATGAGGAAGGGTGCCTTGTTGTTGAAGAAATTGGAGGAAGTCAGTGTCGCGGTACTCCATAGCATTATCTGCACGAAAGATTTTAATAGGACGCGAAAACTGAGTGGTAATCATGCGGGCAAAGTTATAGTAAATCTGTTTTAGTTCAGAGCGATGCTGCATAAGAAAAATCCAAGTAAAGCGAGAATAATCATCAATGAAGATAACAAAATACTTGGATCCACCCATGGTGGTGGTAGGAGAGGGACCCCAAATATCAGAATGAACTAAATCAAATGGAGCATCAGAAACAGAATCACTACTTGAAAAAGGTAAAGCAGGTTGTTTACCGAGCTGACAGGGTAAACAATCATCATGTTTATTTATTACAGGGCCCAAAATACCACTAGAAGCCAATTTTTGTAAACGACTGAAAGAAACATGTCCTAAGCGAGCATGCCAAAGAGTTAAAGAGAGAGGAGTTGAGGCAGCAGCGAAGTGAGCGGGAGAGGTAATGTGGGATGGAGTGTGGAAGTTGACCAGTTCAAATAAACGTCCAACTTTACGGCCGGTCCCAAGTGTCTGTCCCGTCTTTGGATCCTGTACAATACAACCAGTAGAAGAAAAGATAACATTAAGACCAAGTTCACAAAGTTGGCCCACAGAAATAAGATTTAAAGTGAGTTGAGGAATGAAATAAGTATCAGGGAGAGTCACTTTTGAGTTAGAGACTTGTCCAATGTGATTAACATGCATGTGAGAGCCATCAGCAGTATGAATAGTAGGAAGATGGGAGGTATGAACTTGAGTAGTGAAAAAAGAGTGATTAGAGGTCATATGATTACAACAGGCGGAGTCAAAATACTAAGAGGAAGTACCTGGTGTAGCAGAGAGAGCAGTAGGAGGAGGGTTACCAGAAGTAGAGAGGACCTGTTTGAGAAGAGCAGTGAGATCGGCATTAGAGAGAGATGAAGTGGGAGAGGTAGGTGGAGAAATGTCCTCAGTAGCAGCAGCAGTAGTGGAACGATGGTGAGGCTTGAACCTGTTAGACCTGGATGAATTTCCTCTGGAATGATCATGTCGAGGTTGTGGGTTTGGATTGCGTGGACAGTCATTCAAGAAATGACCTGGACCGCGCTTGTGACAGTGCTTGCAGACTCGAATAGGACAGTGAAGCAAGGTATGATTCGGCGCATGACAAAACTTGCACCCTGATAGAGATGGACGCCCAGAGGGAGGAGTAGCCATAGCAGTGTGGGCCGGTGCTGAGAAGGGAGTTGCAAGAGCAGATTCAGTAGAAGGAGGAAGGCGAGTACAGCGTCGAGTCTCATATGCAACAAGTTCAGAAACAGCACTTTCCAAGGTCGGTAATGGAGTGCGATGAAGCAGAATGGCACGTGTAGGTTCGAATACATCATCCAAGGCCATCAGAAAATGAATTAGACGCTGCTGATTTCGGTAATTGAGAAACTTCGCCGCATCCTGAGAACAGGTCCAAGTAGGTTCTGAAGCGGCCAATTGATCCCAAAAGGCCTGCATGCGGGAGTGGAAACTGTCGATTGCTTCTCCAGGTTCTTGATGCATGCGGTGAAGTTGATCTAAAAGTTGATACTGATGAGAGAGACCAGCAGTGGTGTAGCGGTCAGCAAGAAAATCCCAAGCAGCTTTGGCGGTTTCAAAACGGCCAAACTGCATACCAATGGATGGAATAGAGGTACTGCGAAAAGCAGAGATAATCTTCTGATTCTTACTGTCCCATTCTTCAAGACGATCCACAAATTTTTCTTCAAGTTCTTCTGTCCCTTTCTTTGGTTCAGTGATATCACCAGTGACAATTCGCCAGAATTTGTGACCACGAAGGTAGCCAGACATGGCTTGAGCCCAGAGAACATAATTCTGACCATTTAAGACCAGAGGGATGTTGATAGCAAGCTCTGGGTTACTCATAACTGCACACTGGGAGCAGAATTAGCCAAAAAGGAGCTCAAAAATGATATCAGAGGGCTGAAAATACTTAAGAATGACTGTCTGTTTGCTGAAAATAGCCCAGAAATGGAGAAAATGAAGGAAAAACAGCAAACGGATGTAGTAGGGCTGACGTGGCAGCGCTACACAGCAGTGCTGACGTGGCAGTTGCAGTGCTGACACGGCAGTTGCAGTGCTGACATGGCAGATGACGTGGCAGTGCTGACGTGGCAGATGACGTGGCAGTGCTGACGTGGCAGTGTGCTGACGTGGCAGTGCTGACGTGGCGCTGACGTGGCCCTGGCTGGGCGCTGGCTGGGCGCTGACGCAACGCTGACTGGGCGCTGACTAAGTGCTGACGTGGCGATGACGGAGTGGGAATCTTCTCCGGCGCGTGAAGGCGCGTGAGATCTACAGTGCGAGTAGATCTCACTCGCGCTTCTTCAGGTGGCGCGTGAGAGCGCGTGTGGAGGTCTCCGGTGACGTGGTTTTCACCGTTCGGCAGATCGCGGTGAGACGAAGGTTGTTGGCCGTGTTTTAGGCGGCGAGTGCTGACGGAGGGTCGCCGGAGTGGGGAATCTTCGCCGGCGCGTGTAGGCGCGTGAGATCTACAGTGCGAGTAGATCTCACTCGCGCTTCTTCAGGCGGCGCGTGAGGGCGCGTGCGGATGTTTCTGGAGACGCGGCTTTCGCCGTTCTGTGTGTCGTGGTGAGGCGAAGGTTTTTGGAGGTGTTTTAGGAGGTGGAGGTTTGCGGAAGGCTTTCAACTGTGTGGACAGAGATGTTTTAGGTGGAGGACGACGATGGAGGTTTGTGGAAGGCTTTCAACTGTGTGGACAGAGATGTTTTAGGTGGAGGACGACGATGGCGTTGATTGTCTTCGCCGGAAATGGAAGGCAGTGGGCGGTGATCAGCGGCGCGATGAACAGCGGCTATGGAAGAAGGAACCTCGCTCTGATACCATATTGCAGTTGAACACAGAAAGGGAGAAAGGGAAAAATGAGGGTAAAACCCTTATATTGAATGTGTCTCTTTCATGTACATGAGGGACCTATATATAGAGTTTAGGCTAGGAATAATCCTAGGTATAGCTGTACAATACAGGAGGAAAACTACGCTATACAGTACAAGGTAAGGTATACAGTAACACAAACATTGTTGGTATTATAACTGATCATTCTTTCACGGGCCGTTATTATATTTTTCTTATATCATCATAAGGAGGTTTATTTCATATAATTGATCATTCTTTCAGAGTTAGTTGTAGAGTTCATTTATAATTCTGTTTATAATCTGGAGGCCTATCTATCTTAATTGCAAATGAGGGATTTATCTAGGCTTTCTACGCTGAGGGGTTGTGGTGGGAAGTGAAATTTACGCCTTCTACAAAAAATAACTGTTGTCTTGTTACTGAGTATCAGCAAAGCTTAACAATGTGCAGAGGGTTTACCCAAGTCACAGAAGATCAACCAGTCAAGTGAACTTCCTGTGGTCAAGTTATATAGATTAGCTGTTACAGAGTACCAGAAAAGCTTAACGATGTATCAGTTAATTGTAAGTGTTGTGGCCTGTGAGCATGGGTTTGAATATATTTAAAGGCTTTAGGAATGGCCTCTGGCCAAAAAAAAGAAGAAAAAACCTTGTTTCTTAGGAATATGGTGAGTAGGGATTAATTACTTTTTGGATAAAATTCTAATGAAAATCTTATAATGTCTCCACTTCCCCTCTAACCCTTTACTCCTTTAGTGAGTACTTTAGATTGACCAAATTATTGCCCGGACTTCATTTTTTTGTATATGGTACTCTTCACTCAGGATGAATTCACTTGGAAAAATTTCCGTTCAAAATGCTTCAATAAGATTCTATAGAAGGAAGTGCTTCTCTCAGAAGAACAAAGCACTTCCTACCTATATAGTAGAGCCTCCATTAGTGGCCAAAGAATCCTGGACAGAGTCTGTTAATCCTTTTTACAAGTCAGGTTCACTCATCCTGATGTTTGGTTTTCTGGGCAGGAAGTGGAGTTGGGCATTCAAGAGAATGTACTTTCTTGCAATGGGAAAGCAGTACTTCCCGTATCTCCACTAGTGGAAAGGAACTAACAGAGAATCATGCAGAAAGAAAAAAACCAAGAGCCGCCTTGGGGGTTGGGGGGTGGGGTTAAGAATAACATAATGGAAATGGGTTCATATTCTAGTACAATCTACACACGTATTGCTGCATATAACCCACGTCGCACAATTGGTGGACTCCTTTGTGCATGACCCTGCTAGATCTGAAGAGTTAAACAAAGATACATGGTGGGAGGACCAGTTAATGGGTTAGCTTTAACCCATTCCTAAACGCTGCACTCCAGCCAATTTGTGGGGAATCTAATAAAAAAATAGAGAACTATAGTAGTGCTGATAGGTTCATGATTGCAAAATAACAAGAAAGAATTCAGGACTGTTACTGTATTATTTTCAATCCCCAATTGGCCACTAGTATTTTAATTGGCCGGCTCTTGAAGGCGCTTTCAGGTTTTACCACATCTTAAATAATAAGTTGGCTCTGGTTTGGCCGGGTCTGAGTTTATTATGATGAGGTAGCCATCTATGACATCAACCCCCACCTCTAGCCGTCCCATGGAATCTGCTTGGAAACACATGTAATAGTTCATGGAATCTGCTTGGAAACACAGATAATAGTTCAAATGGTCTCACCTCAGATATTTTGTTTGTCATAAATCAACACGATCCCCTCGTCTCAACCACCTGATTCTTCCTCTCCTTGTGGGGACACTCTATTTAGTATTTCATGCGCCTATGTTTTCTTCCTTATTTAACAGTTCATTTTTTAAAAATTAGTTGGGATTATGCTATTTTCTAAGACCATCTCACAGAATGCACATCATCTGATCACAGAAACCATGATTTATCTCTGGTTTCGCACAGCAATCTTATGATCCAACACCTTGTTCTTCCGACGCCAATTCTAATGGTTCAAGATACACATGCAATTCATTCCAGAATTCATGCCAAACATTCCTAGTCTATAGAGAGCAAGCCAACATTTTCAGACTAACTTCAATATCTCCGACTTGTTAGGCATGGACCCTGATAACATTCTTCGCGTGAACAATCTTAACTCTTCTTCACAGATTCTTAAACCAGGTAGAGAAGTTCTTGTTCCCATTAACTGCTCTTGCTCAGGCCAGTTTTTTCAGGCAAATTTCAGCTACGTAGTCCCTGAAAGCACAACATTCTCTGAGATTGCTTGTGGGGTTTTTGAAGGTTTACTGAAATCGCAGACCCTCACTGAGGAGAACCCGTCCAAAGAAAACAATCTTAAGGTTGGTACTAAGCTTCGTGTACCTTTGAGGTGTGCTTGTCTTGATAATTTCTCTATTAGTAATGGAGTGAAATATCTTGTAACATATCCTTTTATTGAAGGAGATGGAACATTTAAATTAGGTAAGAAATTTAGCATTCCTCCTGAGAACATATGGGCAGCTAACTGTTTGGATCGTAAGCCCACTGTTTATCCAAACACAACAGTTTTAGTTCCCCTGCAAGCGGATCCGGTTATAAATTTCAATCTTCCCGATTCTCCACCTCCACCTCCTGGTTTTCTTCCCACATCCCCTGTAGAAAAACCAAAGCAAAACTCAAATTTAAGGACTTTGTACATTGCAGTATCAGTTGTCGGGTTTTCTCTGGTTCTCATAGTATTGCTTGCATGCGGATTTTATGTAAAGGCCTCAAAAAAATGGAAGCATGAGAAGTTTCAGTCCTTTACTGGTTGGAGCTCTCCGATGTCAAGTTCAATGGCCAGAAGCACTCCTATCTCTGGTGCAACGGTTAGAACCTCTTCAAACTCATGTTTATCCCCTGATCTTCTTGTTGGGATAAAGTATTCTTTGTACAATTACAGCATAGAGGAGCTCAGGAAAGTAACAAGGGATTTCAGTGAAGATACCAAGATAGATGGTTATGTCTATAAGGGTTTGATTGATAATGTTGATGTGATGATCAAACAGATGAGATTCGCAGAAACTCGCCAGGTTATTGATTTACATTTGAAAATCAATCACATCAATATATTGAAATTACATGGTGTTTGCTATGGAGAAACTGATTCTTCTTGGTCCTCTCTTGTCTTCAAGTTCCCAAGCAATGGCTGCTTAAGGGATTGCCTGTCCCGTTCATCTAGTCCTCTCCGGTGGCATCAGCGGACCCAAATAGCTTTTGATATTGCAACGGGTCTTCACTATTTACACTATTGTACTTTCCCATCTTATGCTCACATGAGCATCAATAGCAGAAATATTTTTGTAACAGTGAGTTGGAGGGCAAAACTTGTAACTTCTGGAACTACTTCAGCTGTTGGATCCTCTAGTGAAAATGATAATGTGGCAAGTGTCAAGGGATGGGTTGCACCAGAGTACCTTCTTAATGGCTTGGCTTCTGAAAAAGTGGATATTTTTGCATTTGGAGTTGTTTTGCTTGAGCTTATTTCAGCAAGAGAGGACATGGACGGCAAATCATTCAAAGAGTCCATTGGATTTTTGGGAGGGGGAGCCAGTCAAGGTAGTTGTTTTGATCAATTGAGGAGTTTCATGGATCCATGTCTTAAGGAGCCTTATCCTCTTGCAGAGGCCTTATGTCTAGCCGTTTTAGCCAAGGCTTGTGTGGAAGATGATCCTATGCATAGGCCATCTATGGATGATATCATGAAAGTCCTTTCTAGGATGATCTGATTGTAAGGAATGAAAGCTGATGAACTGATATCGAATTCTCTGTATCACCATGTATGATATGATATTTTTCAGTAATTATATTATAGTAATATAATCATGTACGTTCAGTACAGGATCTATAAATGATTAGAATGGGATTATTAGAATTATGACTGATCTCATTTGCATGTTCGCTTTGTCTCTCGATCTTCTTTACAATTATTTTCTGCATCTCATCTTATTGGTATTAAGAAGCTATAATGTTATAGGTTGTTGCACTGAATACGCGTCAATTCTTCCATGCATCCAAAATTTCATATTGGAGTTATTTAATTATGCAGAAATGTTGCAATTACTATATGTCCTTTGCTGTTAGGATTCTGATTTTTTGTTGCTTTCTTCTTTTGTTTTGTTTTCGTTTCCTTTTTGTCTTTTTGTTTTTTGTCTTGTTTGCTGTTGTTTTTGTTTTTGACTTTTTGAGGAGAGGGGAAGGACCAGGAATGGTTGATTACGATAAAGAATCAAATTATTCATCACAAACTTGAGCTGAATTTGCCCCATCTTTTTCATATATCCAACCTGATCGAACCTGTACCCCAAGTGTAATCTATGTTTGAATATGCTTTCACATTGGTGAGAAGTTGAGGGAATAATGATATAATGCACATCTGATTCTCAGACTCCACTATTCATTAACTAATAAAAGACAAGGAGAAAATTCGTTTGGCTGAATATCTTATGGTTTGGAGAAATAAGGCTTGTAATGAAATATATTTTATGTCATAAATTAAGCTTGAAGAATAATATGATTAATTGGATTAGCCGCCTAATGCTAGCCTATTACTTGGACAAGTTCTTCAGTTTAGCATGGTTGAATGGCGGAGTCAACTTGAAATCTAATTGTTTCTGTGTGTGCCAGCCTGCACAATCATAGTGAAATGTTGTGCGTGGAAATCAAATACCAAGAATTTCAAGACATTAGTAGAAAGATATCTAATATGGAGACAAACATAGGATCCCATTGGAAGGTATTTCGAATGATAGCCTTTCAATAGATCTTCCAAAGAAAGAAAAAAAAAAGCCTTTCAATAGGATTTGTGGTTCCACGTTTTGAATGTAGTTATTTCACTCCATCTGGTCTTTTAAATTATTTTAAGCAATTACTTGGACGCATGGTTTCACCTTTCCAACTACTATATTCCTCGCCTGTGAGCTAGGTGATCACTTTGGACGCCCTCCGGATACTGTTAGATGGCTCTTCATTGAGGTCACAAAGATGACATGCACCCACCCTCAAAAGGATTCTGAAAGACTCTTATTAGATGGGTGACATTGAAAGACTACCTTCACCTGCCACCACACCCTACCATGGCTACAAACGTTGCCAGGTTATCATGGCTTGAATGTGCCCTGCCTGCAGGTTTAATTGGGTTCTGCTTGACTCATAATTTCATATAGAGTAGAGGTAGAAAACTTGAAATTGACAGGTTATCATGGGTTTGTTTTATGCTCCTGTTGTGATGATAATGGCATTACTTTGGCAGCCATGTATTCCTTTTACGGTGATGATAATTTGAATACCTATGGGATGGGGCAGTGGCACCCAGACCTCAACCATACCAGGATGTGTCCAGCCCCAAACTTGGGTTGGCTTTGAAACTCTCATCCCAAGTCAAATTGCGTCTCTGTGAGACTGTTACTGTATTCTTTTCTATCCCCAGTCGGCCATGCACTAGTATTTTGGCCAGCTCTTGAAGGTGCTTTCAGGTTTTACTACGATTTTCCTCTATAAAAATAAGTTGGAATTGTGCTTTTGCTGGGCCTGAATTAATTATAATAATGTGTCTTGTGGAGATAATTGTTGTATTCCATATAGAATTTTCTTCTTTCTTTAACAGTTCATAGTCTGAAAATTAGTTAGGATTTTTCTTTCTTCTCATACCCTCTCACAGAATACACATCTGATCACTGAGACCATGATTTATCTCGGGTTTCTCATCTGGGCACGCATTCGTTCAAGCTATGCACAACAATTTTATGATCCAACACCTTGTTCTTCTGACACCAATTATCCAGGTTCAAGATACACATGCGACTCATTCCAGAAATCGTGTGAAACCTTCATAGTCTACAGAGCTAGTCAACATTTTCAGACTATCTCGAATATCTCCAACTTGTTTGGCATGGACCCTGATAAGATCCTTAACCTTACTTCTTGTTCACAGATTCTCAAACCAGGTAGAGAAGTTCTTGTTCCCATTGACTGCTCTTGCTCAGGCCAGTTTTTCCAGGCAAATTTCGGCTAGATAGTCCCTGGAAGCACAACATTCTCCGAGATTGCTTGTGGCATTTTTGAAGGTCTACTGAAATCGCTGACCCTCACTGAGGAGAATCTGTCCAAAGTAAACGATCTTAAGGTTGGTACTAAGCTTCATGTACCTTTGAGATGCGCTTGTCCTGATAATTTCTCTAGTAGTAATGGAGTGAAATACCTTGTAACATACCCTTTTATTGAAGGAGATGGAACATTTAAATTGGATAGGAAATTTGGCATTCCTCCTGATAATATATGGGCAACTAACCATTTGGATCTTATGCCCATTGTTTACGTAAACACGAACTATTTTGGTTCCCTTGCCAACATATCCGGTTTTAAGTTTTGTTAATCCTTATTCTAAACCTCCTACCCCTGGTTTTCTTCCCATTGTCAACATAGAAAAAGCAAAGAAAAATTTAAGAACTTTGTACATTGTAGGATCAGTTGTCGGTTTTTCTCTGTTTCTCATACCATTACTTGCATGTGGTTTTTATGTATAGGCCTCGAACAAATGGAAGAAGTTTCAGTCCTTTACTGCTGGCTAAGAAGCACGAACACGGACACAGGATACGGGTACGACACGGCAAATCCTAAAAAAACTAGGACACGACATAGCAGGGATACGGTAATAAATAAATATATATTTATTAATTATATATATATATAATTCCATTATACACATCAAAAAAGTATTCAAATGCATGGAACTAAAAAGACAATCATTAATCACAAAGACAACCAAGACATCAAAAAGCTTTTAACAATGGCATTTAACTTGAAGTATAGTAATTAGTTAGCACTTAGCAACATTTTCCATACAAAAAATCAATCATCATCATCCTGTTCAGAAACATTACTACTGGCCTAGACATTTCTTCATTCATTCCTACAATATTAAGGACCAAAGGATTTTTTACAAACAAGTACTTAAATAATATGCATTCACTGATTCTTATAAAAATGAATAAAAAAAAAGTGCAGCTTAATTATATATAATTAATATAAATTATTTGCTTATTGCAATACCGAGACAAGCAGACAAGATACACCCAATTCACAAAAAAAGTGCAAGTTATATATAAAAAATTGCAACTTACATGTAAAAAAAAAAAAAATTGAAAAAAAAGTCAACAAAGATCACCCAAACAACAATATATAAAAAATTGCAAGTCATATATAACTATATAAGAAATCAAAAAGAAAAGTAAACAAATTTTCAGTAGTTCACCCAAAAACCAGACGACGCGATAGAGGTAAAAAGATCCTAACTTTCAAAACTCATATAGTCACACAGTTTACCCAAGGAGAAGAAGAAGGAGTAGAAGAAGATGAGGAAGAAGAGAAGAAAAGTAGGAGAAATAGGGGTACTTACTTGTTTTAAACCCTAGCTTTTAAACAGATGGCCGTGCAATAAGGGTTATCGGTTGTTGTCGTTGGAGGAAAGGTCGTCGGTCATGGACAAAGGGGTTCCGCCATTCTGACTTCTCTCTCTCTCACCCTTTCTCTTTGTTGTTCATTAATGGCTGAATGGGTTTGGAATTGAGTGAGGGTTGTCAACTTATCGGCTATAGTCAGAGGAAGGAAGGTCGTCGTCATCGGGAAGGCTGTTGGCTGTTGTCGTCTCCGTCGCCGTCGCCGTCGGTCATGGACGAAGGTCAAAGGGTTCTGCTCGTCTCTCTCTCTCTCGTTCTCCCTAGCTTGGGAGTTGAATTGAATCGGGAAGCTTCTATCTTCCCTTTTAACTTTAATTTTTTTTTTTAAAAAAAAGACCCGTTCTTTTAAAAAATATAACATTATGCACCCCTGTTTTTTTTTTAAAAATATTTACACAATGGCCCTGCCGTGTCTTTGGAGTGTCCCTCGCGTGTCCTAGGAGTGTCCCCGCTGTGTCCTGACCGTGGCCAACCAAAAAGGAACAGTAAAATTGACTGGACACTTATTTGGAGTGTCAGACACGTGCCATAGGCGTGTCGGGCACGTTTCCGACACTGCATTTTCTCCAAAAATGGAGTGTCCATGCAATATAGACTGCTGGAAATTCTCTGTTCTCATGTTTAATGTCCAGAAGCTCTATGATATCTAGTGTAATGACTAGACGCTCTACAAACTCGTGTTTATACCCTGATCTTCTTGTTGGGATAAAATATTTTTTGCAAAATTACAGCATAGATGACCTCAGGAGAGCAACATGGGATTTCAGTGATGATACCAAGATGGATGATTATATATGTCTAGCTATAAGGGGTTGATTGATAATGTTGAAGTGATGATCACATAGACAAGATTTGAACACACTCCTAAGCTTATTGATGTACATTCAAAAATCAACCACATCAGTATTTTGAAATTCTATGGTGTTTGCTATGGAGAACCTGGCTCTTCTTGGTCCTATTTTGTGTTTGGCTTCCCAAGAAATGGCTGCTTAAGGGATTACCTATTGATTTGGGTAATGCTACCTTGCCCCACACTATGCCCTACTTAGTGCATTTAGGAAGGTTTTAAGTTTTAGGGTTTAACTATATCTGTGGGTCCCACAACTTTATCCTCCTAAATGCACTAATTAGGGTAAAGTATGGGGCAAAGTAGCATTACCCTATCTAATCCATGTTATCCTCTTTGGTGGCCTCTTTGTTGGCATGGACAGACATAAATAGCTTTTGATATTGCAAAGGGGAATCACTACTTACACTCTTGCACCTTTCCTTCGTATCCTCACACGAGCATTAATAGCAGAAATATTTTTGTAACAGTGAGTTAAAGGGCAAAACTTGCGACTTTTGGAACTACCCCTGCTGTTGGATCTTCTAGAGGAAATGATATTCTGCCTAGTGTCATGGGATGGGTTGCACCAGATACATTCTCCATGGCTCAGCTTTCAAAAAAGTGGACATTTTTGGAGTTGTTTTGCTTAAGCTTATATTAGCAAGAGAGGACACGGATGGGAAATTATTCAAGGAGTCCGTTGTTTTCTTGGGAGGGGGAGCTACTGAAGGTTGTTGCTTGCAATCAAGGAGTTTTATGGATCTATGTTCGAAGGATAATTATCCTCTCTCTCATAGGCTAATTATAATGATTTGATTAATGGTAGTTGGTGATGGTATATTCTGTTTTCAAATGGGATGAAGCATTATAGAGGGCTTTTGGTGGCTTTTTTGCCCTTGCTGCATTTGTTTCTGTGGTCCCAAAGAATAGCCATTGATCGTGAGAGCATTGGTGTGATAATAGATTCCATTTCACCATTTCCTTCTATTTTCTTTTCTCTTCTATCCTTTTCGTTAAATCATCACCGACTTGTAGGATATCTTGTTAATTACTATAAAACTATAGAAAATTAATTAACACTTACACCCTTATTTTATATTTTAAATACATCACTATCCTTATACACAGTACATTGATTAGAAGAAAAAATAGGAATATAAAATATAAAACACATAAAGAGGAAATAAAAATATAAAACACATAAATATAAATAGGAATTCAGAGTATACTATAATTCTATCCTTATACATCATACATTGATTGAAATAGAAAATAAGAATATAAAACACATAAATATAAATAGGAATTCAAAATATACTATAATTCGTATACTTTAATTCGTAAAACTACATAAATAGGAAATCAAATTCATATAAAACCCTAAACCTTAACATATATCATCTAAATAATTCTGAATTCTACTTTCTCCATTAACAGTGGAAATCTGAATTCTTCTTTCTCCATTAACAGCGTCTTCCAGAAGCAGATGCACAAGGTGCACCTGTGTGCACGTGCAACCATTGGATTTTTTTATTTTTATTTTTACTTTCCAGCCTTACCTTATGTAACACCCGTAATTTTAAAGTAGGTATTAAGGGTTTAAACCGTTGAAATTTGGCTAAATGTGGGAGAAAAATGAATTTTCGTAAATCTTTATTTTTAAAGATAATATTTTGCGGTAATAAAAGTTTATAATATTATGAGACTTCTGTGATTTTATGGGATTTTATTAACATGTTTGGATTGGGTTCCTCACATGTTTGTTTTAGGAAAATTTGTCGGGAGATCGATTTTGTACTAAAACTTGGAAATGAGATTTTAATATATTTCGAATTTGATTTTTCTGATATTTATTTGGATTCAAATGGGGGGTTATTTGATTATTTTCATTAAATAACTTAAAGTAAAAGAGAGAATAAAGATTACTTAAATGTTTTTAATGAAAAGAAGGCTGAGGTCTGTGCTGATGGGGAAGTACCTAACTGATAGCCAATTTCAGTTATTTGAATGTTTCAGACGTCTAAAACTCACTTTAAGACGTCTGAAAGTGATATTTTAGACGTCTGAAAATTACAATTCAAATGTTTGAAAATTCCAGAGAATGATGATTTGAGGTCTAGTTTTAGATGTCCGAAACTTACTTTCAGATGTCTAAAAGTGTCGGCGAACAGTTTTTAAAAAGGGCTATTTGACGATTTTACCCACTCTTTTCCTTATTAAACCCATTTCTAATGGGTTTTTTACCCATTTTTTTTAGCAAAAAAGGAAAAAGAGGGAGAGAGAGAGAGAGAGAGAGAGAAACACGGAGGAGTGAAAGAGGAGCTCGACGGTGAGGAGCGTAACCACAGGAGCTCGGGTCCGACCCTACAATGCATGGATCTTGTGATTTTCACCCTGATCTACGCATGTATACCCTTATATTCACGTTTCTAGCTGCCATTTAAGAGGTAGGTGCATTTTTCATGGTTGTAAACGATTGTATTCATGATTTGGTACATCATCATGGGTTTTTGCATGTTTACATGATATATATGATCCATGTTTACATGTGATTGGGTTTTGAGTTTCTTAAAAATTCATATATTTGGGAAGTTAGCATTTTGTTTTATACCCCATTTAGCTATATTTGCATTATTTACATACCCTTAAATGATTTGGGGAATAATTGGTTGATTTTGAAAACCGATTTGTTAAATTCTTGCTATTGACTATTCAAGGGTCACTTTCTATATAAGTGTTGGAAACCCGTTTATCTACCATTATAATAGAATATTTCTTGGGAGATTAACATGTAAATGGATGTGGTGTGAGGGCTACTGGAGATAGGATTACTGTGGTCTTAGAGGAAAGGGATGTCTTGCCTTGTCTTCCTATCCTATAGTCCTGAGCTATGTGCCCGAATTGAGGTTGCTGTGGTCCCATATAGGGATGTCTTGTTGTGTTTCCACTTGAGGTTACTATGGTTCCAAATAGGGATGTCTTGCCGTGTTTCCTCTTATTTCTGCGCGCGAGAGCCCTGCATGACCTGGGGAGGATTATTCAGTTTAAAATACTGATAATATGGATTGCTAGATATGGCGGATGATGTTGTGGATTGCCAGATATGGCGGATTTATGTTATGGTTGATTTTTATGTTCTCCTGTACCTATTTTAAAATTTGTGATATGCAACCCTTTGTTATCTCATTTTATTTATTTGTTTATAATGGTTTTAAAACCTTGATATACAACTTTGAAAAATGTATCCTACTGAGTTTATATTCACACCTATTTTTAAAACCTTTTGCAAACTTTGAGCAAAGTAAGGATGACTCTTATGAGGAGGCATCACATCGGACTTAGAATAAGCATTGCATTATGAATGTTGTGCATATGGATTTTACAATTTTTACGGCCTGTATATTATTTAAACAGACTTATTGTATTATATACTGCTTGTATTGACAATAGAACTCTGTGGGAACTAGCATGCCAACTTATTTTAATTACTTGTTGTGGATGATTGAATGATTTTGATTTTAAATTGAACAGGTTTAAACTGTCGAGAACTTGGTATGTCCTATTTTCAGACAGGACCATGCCGGATTTTTTAAAAATATTTTATAAAGCAATAATTTTTATTATAAACCATCCTTGAACTCTATTTTATTTATTTTTCTTTCTATTGACACGTCATTGCCTATTTCCGGGTCGTGACACCCCACTTAATGCTCTGTGGCTCTATCAGATCTATTTGGTATAAATGGTAATTTGGTTCTTTTCCAAAGCAATAAAGCTATATAGTAAATCCAAAAAAAAAAAAGAAGCTCTCTTTCTCACAGATTCACTCATTCACAGTAATCAGTAGTTGTTGTAGGAGGAGAAAAACTTGTATGTAATTGTGACACAGTTGATGTGGTGTCACGGGCCAATGAAAACTTAACAAAGTGAGATTGTCAGAGTATTTTTTGACTCCGCAATCCCATTTCGTTTGGTTCCTATTGGCCCGTGACACTACGTAGCTATGTCACAATTACATGGAAGACTCATTCAGGTGGGGAGAAGGAGAGGATTTGATGTCAAACTGATCAAAGTTTTGTCGGTTAGTCATCACTGCTGGTGGTTCTTATGTGCAACCACTAAAAAAAAATTCCTGGATCCGCCCCTGGCGTCTTCTACCTTGTTTGGTAAGTGTTTCTTTACAAAATGCGATAACTTTGTCGCAGAATATTAAAAAAAAAAAAAACAAAAAGCCACATGCAACGCATATGTATACCAAATAGTATATTTAAATGAGCATAACTATTGATAATCCAGTGGTACAAATACAACCGAGTTCTAGCGAGTCTAGTTTTAAAACTACCAAGGAAAAAAGAAAAAGGCAATAGAAGCAATGAGTAATAGTACTAGGCTTAGTGAATATATGAAATATATATGGAACATATATAGAAGTGAACATTAACCATCTGTTAACAATCCAAAGTTGGTCTCTTCTAGCTCAAATCTTCAATCACTTACATATGCATTCTCCATTTAAAATAAAATAAAATAATGGAGTTAGTTTAATTCTGATCTTCAGGATCTCTTGGTTTATAAAGTTTTACTAAGCGCCCGTTTAGTGGTTGTAGTGGTCTCGCATTACCTTCTGACTCCTGAAAAAAAAAATTAAAAAAAAAATTATCCTCCTCATAATTAATACAAATTACAATATATGGTTTTAAAATTTTGTATCGATCGAAGGCACAAATTAATCCATCATCTTGAACGGGAATATGAAAAGAATAATGGTTATTATATATAAAAAAATGAGAGTAGAAATTCAAAATAGAGACATTTCGTGAATTTCTAAAATTGATCATAAATACCACACCAATTATGGTGATGATCCCAACATTTTTTTAATAACTTCATTCAAGATGATGAATTTATACTTTTAATAATACACTATAATTGTTTTATTCTCATTTAGATGACCAAAAAACTGGCCCTAGCCTAATAGTTTTGAAACTACTTGAAATGTATATAACTGAGAATTTTAAAAATTTTCAGAGAAAAATACTAACTGTTTGACCCATATTATCTATTCATCCCATGAAAATCCCATTTTGAAGTGGCGGAAGTCTAAATGTTATCAGAAATTGATTTTTTAAGAGAGAAACTGTGGAACCCATCCCCTCTTAATGCATGGATGGTATTGAGCTAAATAGCTTTGTTCTTTCTATAATATCCTCAAGATTTAAGACCATGTCTTTGCATGTCTCATACAAGAATTTTTTTTTTTTTTTTTTAATGAGCAAACCGAAAATAATATTAAGAGCTCATACAAGAAAGTTCAAGTATAGTAGCTGGCAACTCACATCATGAACGGCCATGCGGAGCAGTCTCACTTGTTCTTTAGTAACAGTCTTCACCTGATCGTTGAATTCAATGAGTTTCAGATTAGTAGAAGGAAAAAAAAAAAAAAAAGAAGAAAGATTCAATAACAACAATAGAATTTGATAATTAATTTTGATTAGATTAGTACAGCAAACCTTTCCAACAATTGTCCAAACGACATTTTCAGCGCAAGGAGGAGTTGTAAGAGAGCCAATGTATCTGTAGTACATTCTGCTGTCTATATTTAAGTCTTCTGGGTTGACGATGCCCACCACCCTCTCCTTTTCTTGGGTATAGGCAATGGCTGCTAAATGACCCGTCAGCTAAAAACCAAACAGTAGGTTTGTGAGAGAGAGAAAGAGATTCTTTGATGAGTAATGCTAGCTACAGTATAGTATATATCCATTCATTGTTCCCATTGGACATGGCATGCACATCAGTCAACTTTTAAAATACAATAGTTGCAGCCTATGTGCGTAGCATGTTATGTTTAGCCAACTCGTTGACGTGGATCATGCATGCTACGTTAGAGGGGTGCGCATATCTGATTGGCACACCAACATTTTCCTTGTGCGATTACCTTTAACAAGAAAGAATCAGGTTGTCCAATCGTGTACAAGATTCCAATCACGGCAGTTTCTCCACTCGAGCTCTCGTGGACCATGTGTGCCTCCAAATCAAACCTGTAATTAAATTTGAAATTAAAGAAGCAAAGCAAACATTCTCGATCGTCAGTATTGTTCTTTTTGTTGATGTTAATTATATAATGGTTGGAATGAATTAAAGAAGGGGAAAAGTACCTCCTCCCATCGATAGTATGTTCAGAAGGTGAGTGCCAGTGGACTTGTAGGAGTTCATACTGAGTTCCATTTATTTCAATAGATCCCGCGCCACCTTCCCAGTTCAACTGCATGCATTAATAAATTAGAGACAGATTAAACAAAGTGTGGATCAACTCCATTAGGGTGCAACATATTCGGCGTATACTGATGTTCTTATAAGAACATAATGATGTAAGTTGCATGAGAGGTGCATTATTTGGGGGTAATACTCATGCATTGGTGGATTGTAATGTTACATCAGTACATGCATTGGAGGATTGTACCCCATGTGTTGATGAATTGTTCTAATGCAACATACATCAACACATTCTTATAAGAATATATATACATATATATGTTGTGTTCTCACCAAACTATCACACTCAATACAACTTTCTAGGTGCACATTTGCCGGAGTATGAGTACATTGCCTAGTATTGATGTACCCCATGTATTGATGGATTGTACTAATACAACTTCTATCATCAAATACGTTCTTATATATGTATATATATATTTGTGTTCTCGCCAAACCACCTCGATCACTTTATTCAATTTTCTAAGTGCATTTGTGCCTGATTGTAAGTTGCCCAGTGCTCCACTGAGGAATGCAATGACACTCATCCTCACACTGGTTGCTACCCATCCCCCAAACCTTTTATTTTTATTTATTTTTGTTTAATTTACCCAAAAGGAAAAAACAAAAAGAATACTAATTTTAATTAGATGTTTCTGTCATTAGCAGGGCTATAGTAGTCGGTAAGATAAGATGTTTTAGCTGATGGCACTTGGATCTTTAGATGTGATTTGATGCAGAAAAAATAGATATGCATGACTAAATCACTACACCAAAAAAGGCCTTTTACAACATTGAAAAAATGTTGTTAAAGACTTTCCACAACATTTTCATATATGTTGTGTCAGCCCCTGTTGTGGTTGATGTGGGACTTTTTACAACGTTAAACAAATGTTGTTGAAAGGAAAACCAAAATGTTGTTAATGCCATCTTACCACGTTGAATAAACGTTGTGTTAGACGTATCGACAACATTTACAGAAACGTTGTCTTAGATCGAACACATTAACAACATTTCAGAAATGTTGTCGTAAATAGTTAGTTGATACATCAACAACGTTTTCAAAATGTTGTATTCTATAAACACATTAACAACATTTCAGAAATGCTGTCGTAAATGGTTAGTTGACACATCAACAACGTTTTCAAAATGTTGTATTCTATAAACACATTAACAACATTTCAGAAATGTTGTTGTTGATAATTAACTGACTTACATCAACAACATTTACAAAATGTTGTCTTATATAGACACATTAACAACATTTCAGAAAATGTTGTCTTAGATACACACATCAACAACGTTTCCAAAATGTTGTCGTAGATTTTCAGTAATTTTATGACAACATTTTGTAAACGTTGTCGTTTCCCTTTTTTTTTTTTTGGTTTGCATGTGCTTTCATTTATGGTTGTTTTTATACCTATTCCCTGTTCATATAAAATGATAACCAAACACACCATTATTAAAAGTGTAAAACCATAATTGATTTGATCCCAAACTTCAAACACCTAACAAATCAAATTCATTAAATAAAGCCTAATATTACATGCAATACATTGCAAACAAAGTATGACTTCAAAAGTTTCATTAACATCAATTGTCATTACATGTCATTACGTCAATACATTGCAATATGACTTCAAAAGTTTCATTAACATCAATTGTCATTACATGTCATTAAGTGTCAATACATTGCAATATGACTTCAAAAGTGGCCAAAAAGACAAAAATAGAGAAGTTAGGAGTGCATATCCACCACAAAAAATTGGTCATCAATCATCTACTCCTGCAAAACATTGGAAACAAAGTGTGACTTCAAAAGTGAGTCAATAGTTATCATGCTAAACTAACAAAAGACTTAGAAGTATTACCTCCATTACACCAAAAAAGGCCTTTTACTAATAGAAAAGTTAGGAGCATGCATCCACCACAAAAAACTAGTAAGTCATCAATCATCTACTCCTACAAAACATTGTAAACAAAGTGTGACTTCAAAAGTGAGCCAATAGTTATTATGCTATATTAACAAAAGACTTAGAAGTATTACCTCCACTACACCAAGAAAGGCTTTTTACTAATAGAAAAGTTAGGAGCATGCATCCACCACAAAAAACTAGTAAGTCATCAATCATCTACTCCTACAAAACATTATAAACAAAGTGTGACTTCAAAAGTAAGCCAATAGTTATTATGCTATATTAACAAAGGATTTAGAAGTATCACCTCTACTACAATAGCCTAATAAATTTGGTAGGCCAAGCAGTTGTACTCCCAATAGCTTGCTCAAGCGTGGACATTTCTTGTGAACAACGGTACAAGGGCAATGTTGGATTTGTTACATGGTCTACCCAAACCTTCCAACAATCTAACCCGAGAGGAACATGATGAACTTTTGCATAAGGATCAGTTGATGCAACTTTTCCTTCTGCAACTATTTCTTCAATGTCGAATGAACACCAATTTAAGAGTTGGCATCTTGCATTTTCAAGGTTAGTTGCACCATGTATACCACTGCCCCTCTCATTTCCAAGATTAGCTGCACCATGTGTACCATTGCTTTGCTGCGACTATCACCATTCAATGAATTATTAGTTACATTAGGAAATATGTAGAATGAAATGGAAGTGTAGTCTCACACATCTGACAATATTCTAAGCCAATTCTAACCCAATACATTTCCAAGCTAAGGAAATCCAAATATACTGTAAGCCACTCAATCCACTCATCTATGGACTAGACCAAGAACACAACAATAGAATAAGAAAATAAAAAATTAAAAGCTTAAGTGTCACAGCAACTTAAGCGTTGCATCAACTGAAGGCACCAAACCCCAACCCCATTAATAGAGCAATACTGAAAGTCCAAACATAATCACTAATGCAATCATATACTCAGGTTAATCAAGTTCAACTCAAAAAATGCTTATCCTGCCTATTTGGGTGGCTACAATGCATATGCACACCCACCCAAACACACGAGATATGCCAACACATTGATTAGATGAAGACATCACTCACACCCACCCACCCACACACCAACAGTAGACTCCTTTCAAGAACAAAAAGAAAATCAACATTTGATACCTCATTTGTCTTCCCCTTTTCCAATAGCCATCATCAACCATCAACTTATAATTCCAGGATTACACAACATGAACTAAAAACTCCACAAACCAAACTAAGGCAAAAACTCCACAACAATAGATACGTCTAAATTCCAACAGATGCATAAATCTAAATTTTTGTAGGATAAACTATTCAATTACCTACTAATAAGTAGAATAGATGATGCACATAATAAATCTAGAACCACACAATGAATTATGAAGAGAACAATGCATATACTCTTTTTCCAACATAACAGATTTATATGAAAACACAATTAACCTATTAAAGTTTGTACCTGAGGAGTATTTGCTGGAGATTGCATCACATCATCATAATTTGTAGAACCTCTATTTAAACCCTGTTTCATCAAGAACAAATGTCAAATGTAGACTTCAATAAATATAGGCAAAAAACATGTATATATAACCACACAACACACATATGTTATTTATTGGAGTTCTACCTGTTGTGCTTGTCCTAACATAATAGCTTTCATTTCCTCAACTTGTTGGGTTAGTTTGTTCATTTGATCTTCATGTTTTTTCACTTCTTCATCTTGCTTTTGTAACTGCAACTCAAGTTGTTTAACTTTCACGCAACTTTGTAACTGGGCATCCACTCGAGTGATAGTAACCCCAAATCCAAGTCCCCGTACACGACCTCCACGTTCAGGTCCAAGTACATGAGCTACAGCATCTCCCCTTATACCATTATTTGACGATTGAGCAGTAGCTGATTGGGTATATTCTTCCATTTTTTTCTAAAGATAAAAAGCCATTATTTGCATTAACAATGATATAAAATTAAACTAATACAATAAAAAACTGTAGTTGTAGAAGTTGTTTTTCTTTTTTTTTTTTCTTTTGGTTACCAAAGTGTCAGCAACTGCATCATTGTAGGGCTCATTGTTTTTCTTCAAATGCCCTTTAGTCCAAACATCTGCTCTTGATAGCCTTGGATTCGCTTTTCTCTGCAAAACAAATGTGCAGCATAAGATTACTATCTTCTTGAAATTGTGAAAAGTAAATCAAATTAAGAAAAAATCATACCATATCATGTTCTAAGCGGGCATATCCTCTGCGACTCATCGTGTGTAGGAGTGTTTGTTTTTTTCTCATTGAGCTAAATTGGAAACTTTTAGTCTATATAAAAATTAAACATTTCAACATATTTAGATTAACAATTTTGCAACCCAACTTGTCTCCAGTTATAAACAAATAATGCATCCCATTCTAAGATTCAACAAAAATTAATTTACTTACTTGAAAGTTAGGAGAAAGCCGGTATTTCACAAACGCATCCCACTCTCGATCAGATCTTATGTTTGTTGGCTTGATTAGGGAGAGATGACGTTTGAATCCATTTTTTTTAGCAGCATTTACAAGTTGAGATGTAATTTCAGACTTGAATTGTCTCCAATAAGAACCCATCATTCGTATGGCCAAGTCCTTACGGCATTCATCCACCAAAAATTTTTGCTGTGTATAATTGGCATATATAAAAAGTAATTAAGTCTAATAAAAAAATAAGTACGAAAACATATTTAATTATAATGCATTATATAAATATATTTATAAACCTGAACTAATGTCCACAAATCATCTCTAGTCTGTGAATCTACTAGCCTCCAATCTCTGATTATAATTGGCACATGTTCCCGAGCTAGACTCCCAAGATGAGATGCATACTTAGCAGAATTTTCACCAACTGGTTGACCCCTTTCATTAAACTCCACTTCAAAACGCCCACATCCACCCAAGGGACTTGAATGCAATTTATTTTTCCCCCGTTTTTTCTTCACTATCCCAGTATCAGCATTAGGTGTAGAGGACCGTTGGCTTGCTTCAGCATTTGGGTGAGAAGAACGAGGAGAATTTGATCCTTCATCTGATATACGTATATTTTCATTCCCCTGCTGGATTATGGCAGCAACTGCAGCTAAACGGTCATTCTTTGCTCTCTTCTGTGCCTTTTTAGAACTCTTTATAGTACATGCAAGAAAAAAAGAATGAATTAGAAGGTTGTAAAGACAACTCTACCACTTTAACTTTTAAAAAATGAGAGAATAAATTAAAATAAAACTTACTTCTGCATGAGACATCTTGCGCAACTATATATACTTGAAACCTGAAAGATATCACACATAT
Source organism: Liquidambar formosana (assembly GCA_039720395.1). NCBI lineage: Eukaryota > Viridiplantae > Streptophyta > Magnoliopsida > Saxifragales > Altingiaceae > Liquidambar > Liquidambar formosana. The sequence goes on along the minus strand of CM077827.1, from coordinate 32,033,643 downwards.
TATAGATAACGCACATAAACTAATATTTTACAAGCAAGTCATATAATATTTTACAAGAAACATATTCATTAGCATAGCAAAAACTCATAACATAAAGTACATATAATATTTTACAAGAAAAGCCATTTAGCACTAATTAAGTTCATAACAAAGTGATATCATCACAACATTGAATATTTAAACTACACCAACAAGCCTTCACAACCCATTCTCACATAACTTTCATCTTCAACATCAGCATCAATATCAAGTCTAGAGACGTCTAATGGTGTCAATGGCGTACAAGCAGTCTCATCATACATTTCTGACTCATGAAAACCTCTTGGTGGTGCTTGTAAGACGACATACCAACTCGATGTATCACTATCCCTAGAGTAAAACACTTGCTCAGCATGGGATGCTAAAATGAATGGATCTTTTTCAAATTGACTTAGTCCTTCATGGAGGTTAACCAACGTAAATCCATCATCAATCTTGACACCATTTACTATATTTGCCCAATCACACCTAAATATGGGGACTCGAAATGTATTGTAATCCAACAAAATAATGTCTCTTATAATCCCGTAGTAAGAGATTTTTCCAATGACTTGTGTATTGTCCCTCGCACTTGATCTACACATAGTTTCTGCTTTGATTGAAACACCACTATTTTGTCTAGACTTCTCGGCATCCTTAGTGTGAAATCGAATACCGTTTATAACATAACCAGAATACGACATTGACTCCTCTCTAGGTCCACGTGCAAGCCACTTCAATGTGTTTGAGACACTAATAGTACTTGCCTGGACTTTAACCTGTTAACAATTTGAACAAAATTAAAGATAGGTATATCAATTATTATTTTCATAAATTATAACGTGCATACAATTAAAATTTATATGTTACAACCTTTTCTTCTAACCATGCACTGAATGTCTCCCTATGCCTCTTTTGCAATAAGCTGTCACTATTTGAGAGACGTCTATCCAAGCGCTTAAGTTCATCCAGATGCATTCTAATTCACATGAAAGATGTTAAGCCAAGTGTATGATATCAATAATTGCACACCAATCACATATCATTGTTAGCGTACTTACTCTATAAATGGTTCAACTTCCATACTATTAAACAACACATAAAGATGAGCAATCTGTAACATGCCATTGGGAAGTTGCATCGATTTGCCCCCAGAAATTGGACGACCTTCTAATGTTGTTTCATTATGAAAACCTTCATTGCGTGAATGTCGAACACCTAATTCAGCTGCATTCTTCACATACCCACTACAAAACATCATGCACTCTTCATCTATGTAGCGTTCTGCTATACATCCCTCAGGTCGAGCACGATTCATAACATATCCCTTTAGTACCTTCATATATCTAGAACACAAAATAAAATAAAATGAATCTTTTTCTAAAGAATACCTTTTCTGTTTTAATAAATATAATTTGTTATGGACATGTAAACTACATAAAACTTAAGAACAATTCATAGTGACATACCTCTCAAATGGGTACATCCAACGATATTGCACTGGCCCACCTAGACGAGCTTCCCGGCTTATGTGAATTGTCAAATGAACCATAATGTCGAAGAAAGAAGGAGGGAAGAACCTTTCAAACATGCACAGAGTTTCAATAACATCTTCCTCATGTTGTTCCAATCTATTTCTATCAATGACTCTTTGACATACTTCATTATAAAATGCACAGAGTCGAAAAATTGCATTCCTTGGCCCTTTTGGTAAAAGTCCTCTCAATGCTACTGATAACAATTGGTGCAATAGAACATGACAGTCATGGGACTTGAGGCCTATAATTTTACATTCTTCCAATGAAATGCAATTACTAATGTTAGAGCTATAACCATCAGGTAATTTTAAATCAGCAAGCCTTTTACAAAATATTTGCTTCTCTGTCTTTGATAGCATGTGTGGTGCTGGTGGCAAGTAATTCACGTTATTCCCTCTCTCTTGTGGATGCAGTTCATTTCTAATACCCATGTCTTTCAAGTCTTTACGTGACTTAAGCCCATCCTTTGATTTTCCCTTCACATGCAACAGTGTACCAATAATGCTTTCACAAATGTTCTTTTCAATGTGCATCACATCTAAGTTATGACGCAACAATAATGCCTGTAACATCAACAAAATATTTATTATACAAGCTATTGGACATTATGGACTACACAATTTATTATTTTTTTTTAAAATAAAAATGAATAATTATAACAAAATAATATTTTTACTTACTTTCCAATATGGCAAATCGAAAAATATTGACTTCTTCTTCCACATTTGGATGGAATCTTTGTCACTTTCCTTACTCTTCTTTCCCTTCTTTCTCTTCTTTCCTTTTTTTCCCTTCTTTTCATTCCTCCTTTTTTTCCCCCAATCATTAACAACATCTTTGAGTTCAAGGAAGACATCTTCACCAGTACATATTTTTGGCCTCCCCCTATTCTCATTATGTCCATCAAACCATCTTTTTTTCATCCGAAATGGATGATCAGGAGCGAGAAACCTCCTATGGCCCATATATACACACTTCTTACTATGTGCTAACCATTGTGAAGACGTGCCAGCACCACATACAGGACATGCAAATTTTCCCTTTGTACTATATCCAGATAGGTTACCATATGCTGGAAAATCATTTATTGTCCACATCAAAATAGCCTTCAAGTTGAACATGGACTTACTACATGCATCATAGATCCTCACCCCATTACTCCATAACTCCTTTAAGTCGTCTACAAGTGGTTGCAGATAAATATCTATATCGTTGCCTGGTTGCTTTGGCCCTGGGATTAGTAATGTCAACATTAAATTTTCCTTTGACATGCATAGCCATGGGGGCAAATTATATGTGACCAAAATTACTGGCCAACAACTGTATCTTGAACTAAGATTTTGGAAAGGATTAAACCCATCACTTGCAAGACCAAATCTCAGATTTCGAGGATCTAATGCGAAACAAGGCCACTTGTTATTGATTGTACTCCATGCCAACGAATCAACTGGGTGTCGCATCTTGTTATCCTGACTTTGGTGAGTGGAATGCCATGTTAATTGCTCTGCCTTCTCAGGTGACCCAAACATCCTCCGAAGTCTTGGGATTATTGGAAAATAACGCAACACCTTTGCAGGAACTCCATCATGAACCTTTCCAGTACGTTGGTTAACTTTCCATCGTGAGGACCCACATTTTAGACATGAATCCATATGCTCAAACTCTTTCCTAAATAAACAACAGTCATTGACACAAGCATGAATCTTCTCGTACCCCAAATCAAATGTCTTAAGAAATTTTTTCGTCGAATACAAAGAATCAGGAAGTGTGTTATCTTGTGGTAACATATCACGAATAATCTCAAGAAGTTCATTAAAACTCTTCTCAGATAGACCATTTGCCGCTTTATGTTTGAATAAAGTAACAGTTGCTGACATCTTTGTGTACTTTTTACAACCTGGATATAAAGGAGTTTCAGCATCATCCACTAAATTTACAAAATCAGCCTCTTGTCCTTCGTGTGTGGGTTCTACTACATTATCATCTTGAAAATACACATCTTTGTACATCTGATATGACTCTAGCATTTCAACTTCATCACATTGTACAGATGCACTCCGATGTTCCCCATGAAGGACCCAGGTAGTGTATGTACGATCCATCCCTCTCATGACCAAGTGATCGAACACTATATCACAATGTTCATGCCGTAGGTTTCCACAATCTCTACAGGGACATACGATCATATCTGAATTCCCACCATTCTTCTTAGCCATATCAACAAATTTACGTGCTGCTATTCTATACTCCTCCGTATTTCTACAAGTCAAAACTCCAAATTTAACTAATCTAACTAACATGGGTGTACAATATATTATCATTTAGCTACAAATCACAATGCTTAATACTTAAGGATAGAAACCTTGGAAGCCGCACCCATTCCTTATCCATCTTGAGCAATGTACTTGACAAAACCTCCACTTCACCCTAGAAAAATTCTTACCTAATCCATTTATTGATTGATAAGGAAAAAGAAAAGGTTAAGTGATCAAGTGTATAATATACTACCATATACCATGTGTAGGACATAAGTGAAGAAACCAAAAACAACAATATATTATGATGATTCCAAGTATTTAAGGAAAGATTGATAATTGCTATCTTGTATGAAATATTCATGATCTCTCTGTCGAAAATATTTAGTGGTTAAAGAAAGATGAGGTTGAACACAAGAATGCAAGATGTTATGTTTTTAATTAGGAACTTAAGTTATTCTTCCAAATTCAACATTATTAATAATATGAACTCAATAACATTATTAACTGCACCCCCCCTGTTCATCCACCACAAAGTATTTTCTAAGTCTTTTTTTTTTTTTTTTTTTTAAATCTGCAAAAAGTGAATTTTATTAAATGGAAATAGGAGAACAAGAGGTAGACACCTAAACAACAATAGCATCACACCCCACCAAACACACCAACCAGCAAGACTACACTAGACAACAATACAAGCCCCAAACCCGCAACATATATGACTACTCAAGATAAAACAAAACCCTACACCCGACTGAAGCAAACAACGCCCTAACCCGCAATCTGCTACAAAGGCCTTCTTAGGAGGGATATCCTCAAAGATTAGATTTTCATGTAGCAAATTCCTGGCCTTGAAATGCAACTACTTTGGCTACCAATCATGTGTATAAACTACTTTATTTTATTTTATTTTTTTGGTCGGCAAAAAATGTTAATTTCATTAAAACAATATTGAGACTGCAAGAAGAGAAACTCCCACAAACTGAAACCCCACAGATGAAACAACAAGACAAAAACCCATGAGTATTAAATGAGACTCCCCTCTCCAACAAAAATACAACAAAGCTATATTGCAAACCCCTAAACCCTCTAAACTGACGCTCTCCAGCACCATAACAAAGCTACATTGCGAACCCCTAAACCCTAAACCTAATGTGTATAAGCTAATTGTGCATTGCATGGACTCAAATTAACAAGCCATTTATGCTTAGTTTTATCAATTTAAGAAATCTTTTACACATTAGGTTTGGTTCTAGTGGCTGATCCCTGTCTTTATAATTGGTATACTTTTACTCCTAGCTATATGTGGATTGGATGATATTATCTTTACTGAAAATAACATCTCAAATCTTATATCCTTTTTAAAGTTAATTGGGAGAGCATTTTCCATGAAATATCTAGGACCTCTACAATGCCTCCTTATATATATATATATGCAAATATCAGATATGATATTCCTTAATTTTCATTTGTTTATGTAAAAAACTAGCTATTGTTGTAACTAATAATTATTGGTTATTTCATATCATATATCGAAATCCTCCTTTTTTTATGCTTCAATGAGGTTTTCAACCGTATATGGAACCACTTTCTCCCTCAGTTTTTTCTCTAATTTTCTTTGATCACTTTGATTGGATGAAGAATTCAAATAAACTAGAGTTTAATTCTTCACATCTCTCTCTGTCTCTCTTATTGAGGAAATAAGAGTGAGGGGCCTCAAAAAATTGAATCCATCATTTACTTAACTTTTCAAAGATGTATCCTAAACATATGAAGTGTGTCATAGGCATGTCTCAAAAGTGATTTTAGTCTGTGAAAGCATAAGATCCCATGTAGTTCAATTACTTGGATAGAAGATATTGAAGTGGCAGCTAAACTTCAATATATCACTTTTTCATGTCAATATATGGTGAGGCTGAACTTGCAATACATATATCACCTATTTTGGCCCCCACACCCTACCACAAAAAAATGGAAATAATATATTACTAAAATAGACAAGATTTTTCTTCCCCATTGGGTTCAATTCCTCTTATCTACTTTTTATCTTCAGTATATATAATTAGAGTGGCTCTCTCTCTTTACACTTAATGGAAACTCTTTAAATATATCTATTTAGGACCAAAATAGTGGAGCAATTTCTCAATAAATTCACAGGTAATGCTACCTTGCCCCACACTTTGCCCTACTAAGTGCATTTGCAATGGTTTCGATTTTTAGGGTTTAATTATATCAGTGGATCTCACAACTTTACCCTCTCAAATGCACTTAGTAGGGCAAAGTGTAAGACAAAGTGTAGGGCAAGGTAGCATTACCCTAAATTCAATTTTTCCCTCTTTATTTTGGTAGAGAATTAATATAATTTCACTGGCAAACAATGCTACTGAGAGCACTAAGAGAATATTCATTATAATTTCCAGCCTAATTGATTACCCTTGTACTATAATACCTAATCTACAATCATAACCCCAACACAGTACTACAAAAAAGCATGAGAGTTTCCTGTTCAAATAAAAAAAAAAATTGAATAATCATATTTCTAATTGACAAGATTTAAAACCACAGGTAATATTCCTCATACTATTAATGAGAAAAAAATAAAAGAAAAAAAACTTGTTAGCTAAGAAATATAAAGATATAAGAACATACATGACCATGAATAGCAGGTACAAGGTTAACGTACAAGGAGAGGAAACAGCATATTACTTCTTCTGATTCTCCCCAATAAATGTATACTCACAATATTGCTTTTGCTCACTTGTCCTATGCAGCACTTCCTAGAACAAACATCATTTGAGGTGGTTTTCTCTAAGTTGCACGAGCAATTATGAATTGCAGGTACTAGGTTATAAGCCAACTGGTGGTAAGACCGACATGCCAAAGGACACAAAGCTCTAGGACCTGACTGAGCTTCTGACACTGTTTTTATTTTTATTTATTTTTGGTTACCCAATTCCAAAACCCAAAAAAAAAATAGTAATCTATATATATATGCTGTGATGCATACACATACACTAATATAAGTAAAAGCACCCCCAAAACTTGCTACTTTTCCCCTGGACCATCTAAATGAAACTACTCAGAAACATTAGTTATAGTAGCTAGTGCACAAAATGTTTTTTTAATACTTCATATACTGTCTACTTCTGCTTTGAGTAATTAAGGCAGTATAATTTCTGTGAAATCTCAAGAAAACAAAAGAATGACTAGCATAATTCTTTTTTCTTCAAGGGAAAAAAAAAAAGAAAAAAAAAAGGAAATTTGTTCTTGCTTTAGCTTTCTAAGTGGAAGAAAAAATATAGGAAACTTTTCTTGAGCTAGAGAAAGATGGAAAATTTATAAGAAGATCAAGCTTTCCAGTAGTGTGGTCTTAATTTGTGTTTGTGTGTGCGTGTATTTGAGAGAGAGAGAGAGACATTGGGTACACCTTATGTTTGTCTTAGTTCTTAAGCAAGGATGAATTGAGGGAAACCTAGCTTTGCTTTATAAGAAACCTAGCAAAAAAAAGGAGGGGGAATCTAATTTTAGAAATCAAGAGACTTAGGATTTAGAAGAGAACAGAAAGCAAGTTTTCAATTGTGATATAATCCCATCAATAGCAGCTTCTTTGCTCCACCCCCCCCCCCCCCAACCCCTTTCTCTTTTATAGACAAAGAGAATGTGTGTGTGTGCATGACCTGTCAAACAATACTTACAATGGAAGATCACTGTCAACCTGTATACACAGAATCACAGAAACAAAAAACCAATAAAACCAAATGCAAATGAGTAAATAGAAAAGACCATACATAATAATCTTTCTGTCTTGGAAGCCCTATGGTTCAAGGTGATAATATTGCATTCAATAAAAAGGTTGGAAAACTCAACATCTTATTTCTGCCCACAGAACTACATCAAAGTGCATTGAATTTGATCTCCCTTACTGATTACAGAGCAAAAGAAATACAAAATAACCATGTAACATGATAGCAAAAAAACATAAATTCATATCAAATGAGAACAGCAACTTAAAGGATTGGGCCAATCTCAGTTTTGAGCGATTCTAGGCTGGTAATCTGGGTGGAGGAGAAGTTTGTGCTGCTCTAAGAAATTAAGACGGTTTGTGACATTGAGAAAAAGGGTTTTGAAGGCAACTAACAAAACCCTTTCATTCATTTCCATCCTTGTTTTCCGAGATCCAAACTGAACATAAAGCAACCCCCTAAAGGCAAGTAGCTCACTGCATGCTGGTATATACAGAGATGGATATGGAGAAAGAGAGTTCTAGAGGGGAAAATGTGTTTCGTGCAGGAGTATGTAGCCCAAGGGACTGCTGCCCAATTTACGAGCATCGCCTCTCTCAGTGGTCAGATGGGTCTCCCAAAACCACCACTCGCCGACCACTTTTCAACCACTCCACGCCATCGTTACAATCTCCCCTTAGCTTTATCTTTTTAATGGAAAAATCAGAAAAATCAGAAAAATTACAGAACACAGCAGGTCCGAATCAGATGAAAAATCAGAAAAATCAAAAAAATTACAGAATGCAGCAGGTCATAATTCCTAAAATCGTATAAGAAATCATGGAAAAACCCTTTAAAATCGTGAATGGAATAATGGAAAAAAAACCCCTAAAATCGTCTAAGGAATAATGGAATAAAAAAAAACCCTAAACTTAGTATTTTTCCAGATTAAGGAGAGAACAAACCTAGGGTTTCGTCCGCGAGTTCAGCCTTGGTTCACATTTGGAGCAGATTAGCGATGGACTCGATCTGCAGATGAAGAGAGACAGAGAGCAAGAGAGGAGATGAAACAGAGGTTGTGTGAGTGCGTGGGAGAGATTTACCAGCCAATAGCAGCCAATAGCTATAGAGAGGGTGAGACGTACCTCACAATGAGCGCCGACGATGGCTGCCGACGACGAGGGCTGGCGACGACGATCGGCGAGTGGATCTGATACTGGCTGGATCGGTGAGTGCTGTTAGAGAAAGAGAGAGGAGAGAGAAAGGGGTATGGCAGTGAAAGAAAAAATAAAATAAAAGGGGGAAGCACCGAGCTGCGCGGGAACACCAAAAAAAAGACCCGCTCAGTATTATCCTGGGTATTAATATTATATTTTTTTTTAACAACGTTTGAGGGAATGTTGTGTAAAGCCTCATTTTCAACAGCATTTTTAGAAACGTGGTGAAAAATCACAACATTTAACCCCACGTTGTCATTGTGGTTTTCTACCACATTCATAGCAAACGTGGTTAAATGTGTTCATACAAGGTACATTAACAACATTTTCTAAATAAATGTTGTTGAAAATACCCTTTAACAATATTTTTGGCAAAATGTTGTTAATGTAATGTTGTGAAAGCCCTATATTCTTGTAGTGAATGCTTTGTCTTCTATTTTTATTTATTTATTTTTTTTTCCGAAAGACAAAGGGCTAGAGGAAGGGCTTTGTCTTCTAATTGTTGGGAGTGGAATCCCAAAAATATAAATGTTGTTGGGAACGGAATCACAGTTTGCAAACAATGCAACATCTCTCTCTTACCTTGATATCATGACCCCTATTCTTAATTGTGGCATTAGATGGCTTGTAATCCGTCTTAAGTCTCCCTGGAAAAGACACCACTTTCACCCTCTCATTCAATAGATCGATCGGAGACTGCATTGTTCCAATCTTACACATCCTCCATTCATCACGAAGCTCTCCCCATCGATCCGGTCCCCGATCGCTTCCTACTTCATAATTAAACCCACTCTCATCCTCTGCAACATTAACAATCAAAAAAGAATAAGAAACATGATCGAGAAACTATAGATATCAACACAGTGTCACTGAATTATTGAATGGATAAATAAAACAAGTATTCTCTCCATTCAAATTGATTGTCATGTTAGAAAAAAACACATTTTTTTTAAGGAATCTCTCTTAAATGTTTCATATTGTATCATTTCAATTTTGCCCTCAAGTATAGTACAATCATTAATTGAGTTTGTTCATGTAATTAGTATCATGAATATAAATATTTTTGAAAATTGATTAAAATGAAATATGACAATAATTTCGAAACGGCCTAAAATGAAAAAGAAGACAATTAATGTGAAACGGAGGGAGTATAGCTTACCAACTTCTCGAGATGTTGCTGGGTTTGGGTGCAAAACAAGAACAATGAAGAAACTGCAAAGCAAGATTCGTGTTGCTAGTTTCTCCATTTTTCAGGCTCTTTACGTCTGCTTGCAGCAAGTGGTGGAAAGGCTTAGCTGCTTATATAGAAATAAATGATCATCAAGCAATGTGAACATATAGACATAAATAAAAGGGGTAGTTGAATTTGAAAAGACTTTCCAAGTTCCTTCCCAGTGTGTGTTTCTTTTTTTTCAGTTTGACAAGTTAGTTTCATATCAACGAAGTTAAAATCTCATTGATAGAGTATAAGAATTGACACAGGTGGTCTTTTGATGTACGGTTGCCTTTTTCTTGCTTCTCTTTTGAAATGTTCTGGGGGAGGGTTTATGTGATACACGTCTATGGTGACGAATATTGGATGGAATAATATCAGAAGGTTGGTTTTGACTGTTTATTGTGTATGAATTTCAGCTAACTACCCTTGCTAATACATCAATTTTCTTCTCAATATTTCTATTTCTATGTTTTCTTTTTCTTTGGGCCTTGAGTTTTGGAACCCAAAAAAAAAAAAAAAAAAATTCTATGTTATTTTTATTTTTATTTTTATTTTTGACTTATTTTGAAAGAAGGGAAAGGTGGGGGTAAGGATGGAAACTGGATGGCCGAGTACATCCAAGCCTCCAATCCGTCCTTTTTTTTGGACAAGCAACTGAAATTATAGGAAGGGAGTAGAGCCATTCCCACAATCGACCTCTTTTACAGCAACTGATCGGAGGGATCAGAATGGGAAATATATTCAAAACGCAGCCTATTGACCTAACTCGTGAGCAGCCTTATTAATTGGTTGACTTAGAAACATATCTAGCAACCCAAAAATTAATAGGATGTTGTCTAGCCTCTATATATCGGGACCGAGTTAGAACATTATTTGATTAGATGGGGCAAGATTCGTAATTTTTTTGAATAGCCATACAGGCTTGGGACGGGGTTGGGATTTAAGAAAGGGAAAACATCGTCCGATTGGATACCTCAACATAACTTTTATACCCCTATCGAATTATGGAAATGTAATTATGCCATTCGCAATTTAAGGAGTGATAATTGCTAAACCCTCACCCATATATGGCCCTCCTTTACATAAAGTCACCAATGTAAGAAACAAGGCAATTAAGGTGTTTGAATATATATATAAGTGAAAAACTTTATTACTAATTTTAACTTTATTACTAGCTATTTGAATATTGTAAACATATGTTAGTTATTGGATTTAATTTTGATTTGGATTAATTGAGTTTTCAAAAACTTTCATTGTAAAGCTAGAAAATGATTTGACTTAGGAAAATATAAAATCAAAAGAAATAAATTTTGCTATTTTTTGGAGCAATTTTAGGCTACTAGGGCAAAATAAGTTTTTGGCCTTGCCTTGTCTAGTCCCTAGCAGGATGAGAATGAAATTGAATTAGAACAGGAATGAATTCTAATTGTTGGAAATAAAATATGTAAGCTACAAAAAAACAGAAACTTATCAAAGACGTGTGAGAACATTACCCTTAAAAGTAGATCGTGCCCCACAGAACAAATCACTCGGTGCAAATGGACAGTGGCGGCCTACTCTTTGAAGTACAACAGTCGCACCTCCCGCAAGCGTGCACTCGCAATGCTGGAGGGATGTAAATAACTTGGATCACTCCTTCGTAAAACAAAAATTGCAAAACTAGAATACCAAAAAAGAAGAAATATAAAGAGAGAAGGAGAGGGCAGTAGTTGCTGGTGTGTTTTGGAAAGGAAGGAAGGACCTACTTATATAGTGTTTAGAGAGAGAAATTGAAATTTAGATAGAGAAATTGTTGCAAAGAATTAAATAAAATATTTATTTACAAAATAAATATTGAAACAACGACAAATGAATCTGGACAGATAGATCCCAATAACCAAAAAAGTGGATAGACTTGTGCACACATGTGAAACCAAATATTCGGGATTTGCACCCCTCTTGCACGCACGTCGCATGCCTGTGTCGGCCCACCTAAGTCAATTTTCAGACCTCTATCCCGCAAAAATTGATTAATTGGGTTTCGGCTCATGCGTATATGGGTCTGTTTAAACTTTACCGCATGCTAACCAAACTTAACAAGTATAAAGGTATATAAATACAAGACAAAGTTTTATAGATTTCTAACGTAGGATAAGGTATTTTGGACCAACAAGAAGAAACATAAGAACAATTTAAGTATTTTGAAATATCTACTATATACAATATTAACGTCCAACATAAGATGGAATGGATCGAGATTGTGACGCCATAATTCTCATTAAGATCTTAGTTGGGAGGGAACCCATCCAAGCCTGCCTCATTGCCATCCCTAAGCCAGAGAAAAAAGAGGATTTTAGGATGTGCCTAAGAGAGCTAGCTAGCTAGCGTGCCTCATTGCCATCCCTAGGTCAGAGGAATAGCTAGCTAGCCCATTTTTGTCAAGAGGATTTTATTGCAGTGTACTTTGAAGTCATTAAGTCTGTAACGTCCTAAATCTGGCACTTCATTGACACCATGCATCATGCGTGTTATAATTAAAATGATATTATATATTTTATTTTTAAAATTAATTGATAAAACACGATCCCATCCATGTAGCAAATATTAGCTGCCGACAAAATTTTAAAATTTTTAATACGGATTCTGCTTTCCCCAAAAGAAATGGCATTTTTTTTTTTCTTTTTAAACTTATTCTTTTGGCCTATGGTTTTGACATCTAATTACATGAACCTCCATCTTAACTACCTGGTCATTCCATGTAAATTAAATAAAAAAATTGTTCACCTTAAGAGAATGATATAATATACAAAAATAGTAGATAACCCGTATACATGTCTACCATTGCTATATAATATAACTAGTTTATAACCCGTGTGTTGCATGGGTGAGGTTTGCAAAAATAAATATTGTGAAAAATATAAATTATATATATAAAATACACACTTGTGATGATAGTTCAAATGGCAAAGAACCACGACTTAGAAATCATAGATCTTGAGTTCGTATTTTTACTCATTTACTATCGAATGCATGGACTTGAAGATAGTTTGTGCATCATGGGGATTAGTTTGGGCCTAACGGTTTGAGATACCCCTCTTTTGACAAAAGTGTATTTGTATAATTTTTTAAGAATTTTTATAGTTTTCTAAGCAATTTGATATATTAATACATATTCCAGTGTGTCGCGTTTTCTTTTTTAATCATCATTGCTTTTATTTGTCTTTTTTTCTGATTTTAACTATTTATAATTTTATATGTTTAATTTTTGGGAGAGGAGATAAATAGACATAAAGAAAACGAAAAAATATGGTATAGTCTAGTAGTCTAATAAGTTTGGGTTGAACATTGTACAGTGTAGGTTTTCTGATTCTCTTACTTAAAACAAAGAGATATGTAGTGTACATCAAGTGTCAACCTACCTATACCACGTGAAAGAGGGCAGTTAATACCAAAAAAAAGAAAAGTCAAAGAATTTACCTTTTGGTGATCACTTCTTAACTTAATACCAAACATGAAACATTAGTAGTCCTTTTGAAGCATGTATATAGTCAATTTGTAGTAAGTTGGTAGAAAATATTCTTTCTGTGGTATTAAGTTGGAAATTGATTACTAAAAAGTAATTTCTCCAAAAGTCACTAAAAGTTACTTTCTTTTTGGGAAAATTATTTTTTAGTTTCCCAACTTAATACGAAAAAATGAAAATTGATAGTTATTTTGCCGTAAGTATACAGTAAATTTGTAGTAAGTTGACAGATATTATCCTTTTTTTGGTATTAGATTGGAAAGTGGCCACTAAAAGGTAATTTTCACATTTTTCTCTAATTGTTCACTGATTTAGCATGTGATTTAAAAAAAAATTCATAAATTGACACGTGGCATCAACAAGGAGGCATTTAATCGCCGAGGAATAGGACTCGACTAGCTGTTCATATAATATTTTTACTAACTAACAAAAAACAAAATCAACTTTGTTGACAAGCGTATGTATATGGGTTGGAGATAAGAGGGTAAAAATAAAATTTATATAATAAAAATGAAAAATATTTTATGTAAACATACAGAATAATAAAACTAAAAATGAAAAATATTTTATGTAATGAAACATACAGAATAATAAAACTAATTGGATTAGCCACCTAATATTGCTTCTTTTGGCCCAAGGTTTTTTTTTTTTTTTTTTTCTCTTTCTTCTTTGATCGTCTAAGTGGGTTGAATTGTGGGGTCAAAGAATGAGGTGTAGTAGGAACCAAATTCAAAGAGGACTTCAACTTAAAATTCAATTGATCACGTCTGCATCGTAGGATCATAGTGGGTTGTTGTTTTGGAAATATCTAGAATTTTTAAGATTTTAGTAGAAATATGTCATATGTGGGGGTAATGGGATGAGAAAAACTTGTATGTAACTGTGACACGGCTGATGTGGTGTCATAAGTCAATTAGAGTTAAGTAAAAAGGGATTATCAGAGTACTTTTATCCTTATAATCCCATTTTACTTGATTCCATTGATCCGTGACACAACATAACTATGTCACAGTTACATAAAAAACTCATTCCAATGGGATATATATATATACCTGTTGGAAAGCCTTTTCGGTGATAGCCTCTAAATATTAGGAATGGAGACCCTTCAGATGCAAGTTATTGTAATAGTTAGGCAGAATTCTACTACAGAATGGACCAAAGAGAAAGATTTGTTTCAATTCTTGTATATCCTTGCGGGGTTGGTTAAGTGGTCAGGCTCTGGATGTGCTTCCCAGAGGTCATCGTTTCAACTCCTCACAGAGATCTCCGTTGGAAAGCCTTTTCGATGGTAGCCTCTAAATATTGGGCATGGAGACCTTTCAGATACAAGTTATTGTAATAGTTAGGGAGAATTCTATTACAGAATGGGTAAAAGAGAAAGATTTGTTTCAATTCTTGTATACTCTTGCGGGGTTGGTTAAGTGGTCAGGCTCTGGGTGTGCTCCCCAGAAGTCATCATTTCAGCTCCTCATAGAGATCTTTGCTTGTATGGGTATAGGGTATCTTATACAAGCCTTTAGGGGAATAGTTTAGATCGAAACCTTGGTGAAAGTAAGAGCTAGTATACCCCTAATAGTCAATAATAAAAAATAAATAAAAAAGTAATAATAGGAGTACTTCTTAGAGTCCACCATTACACATCCTTGGTGGAATTATTCACAAATGTAATTTTACAATTAAAATAATGCTGGGAGAGTGGGCAATCCTATCACGTTTCCATAATGGAGGCAAATAGAAGCTGTCAAACTTTCTATTTTAACCTTTTTCCTGGTTAATTAAGAGACACGTTCTAAGATGTCACTTTTTCTTTCAAATCTCATGGATTAGTTTGATTAAAGAGTTCCATAAAAAAGAAGCAATTGACAATTGACAAAGCACTGGTCCACACCAACCATCACTTTATTATTTACTGCTAGCTGGATCCTTTGAACTTTTCAGCTTGACAAAATTCTTGGATAAATTTACTATTTTGAGATGTTGGGTTACGTATGGATTTTGTAATGAGCTTCAACTCATTGTAATTATTTTCTTCATCTTATGTTTCCTCTAACGGTCAATAACCATTAGAGGAAATAATGACTTTGTTGAGTTTAATGACACAACTATCACGAAGGTTTAGCTATAATGACTTTGTTGTGTTAAGTTTTCAATACTTTCCCTCACGTGCAGTTCTAATGAGATAAAAATGAACCTAAACAACTTAAACTTATAAATTTAGGTATATGAATCAACATCAAAGTTTATAATTAACTAATGAAGAAAGTGATATTTTTTCAACATTATGTGGTGAAGGATATTTACCCATTAGTGATGGTTTTTGGAGATCGCTAAGGATCACAATTCTTGTAGTGAACACAATTTTGAGAGCTAGTATGATTGCCCATCAAATTTAAAATAACTTTACTCATTTTCCTTTGCATGTATGTCTACGATATCTTTCTTGGGCATAAAATTAAGGGCATACGTGGCCTTTAAATGGAAATGAAATAATGTTAATATGTTTCACATATTATTGAGGGTACAATCCGTCCATTTTGAATAGAAAAATTCAAGGAAATGATGATTATCATCACAAACGGCAATAGAAATTCAAAAAGGTCAGTGATGTGATAAGATCAGGAATAATATGATGGATTTTAATTCTACACAACCCAACTTATTTGCCAAAATTTACTTGCCTAACTGATTTTTTTTTCTTTTATAAGCAAAGAAAATTTTATTAGGATTCGAAAGAGATCAGAGCACCTTCTTACCAAATACCATCGCACCCAATAAAGTAACTGATACACCCATCTTGCACTAGGACAATCAGGAAAAGCCTCTACCAGCTAAACAAACTGCTAGGCATAAAGACAAACACCCAAGGTGCATAGAAGAGAACCTTACAAACCAACCTGATGTGGAAACGTAGCCCACTAACTACAAATTTCACTAAAAGCATAACTGATATTAATGAGCTCACTTGATAGTTGTCATATTAGTCAGGACAAAAAATTTGGCCTCTTTAGCATTTGGACAAACCTAGCTACTTCCATTATGTTTTCTACACAATACTGTGACCAATTGGAAGACAGATTCTAATTAACCTTCCACCCACATGTGTGGACTAGGCCTAGCCCATGTGGAGAGATGGTATAAGCCCAGAAAGTGAATATAAAAATGCTCTTTTGTATACTCTATGTTAATTAAGGGAATGGAGGAATTGGTAAAAATCATAAAGATTAATAGTCTTGATACTATTGGCTATAGAAATGAGAACTTTTTTATTTCAAATGTCCTCAAGATTTTAGACCATGTTTGTGCTTTGCCCCATATGAGATAGTCCAAGGGTAATAGAAACTCACATTGTGAACAGCCACGCGAAGCAGTCTCACTTGTTCTCTCATAACAGTCCTCACCTAATAAATTCAATGAGATTCAGATATTAAAATAAAATAAAATAAGGTCATGAACAAACTTAGATTTTTTATAATTTGATTTAGAGTAGTACAGCTAACCTTCCTGACAATTGTCCAAACAACATCTTGAGTGCACGGAGGAATTGTAAGAGAGCCAATGTATCTGTAGTACTTTCTACTGTCTATCTTTATGTTTTGTGGGTTGACTATACCCACCACACTCTCCATATCTTGGGTGTCAATAATGGCTGCTATGTGATCCTCCATCTAAAGACATGCAAACAAAGTAGGCATAAGAGGGAGATCCAGTAATGCTATGCCACCTATCTTTCCTGCACCACCCACCGTCTCTAGACAATTGTTTTTGCTTTTTTATATTGGGCCTTGTGTGACAACTTTCACCTATGCACTTTTGCAGGTCTGCTGCGAAAGCTAACTATTACGAGGGTTCCAATATGAAAAAACGCAAAAATTGCCATATTTGGTAGGCAACGAAAGATGGGTGATTTAGGTGAGTGAAGTAATATTTTTTTTATATATTTATATCGTAATTACCTCTGACAAGAAAGAATCAGGTCGTCCAATTGTACAAGATTCCAACCACGGCGGTTTTTCCGCTTGGGTTTGGTTGAACCATGTGTATCTCTAGATCAAATTATACAGTTTGTATTCTGCTAGTACCCATCTCAAAAAAAAAAAAATAAAAGAAAAAAAAAAAAAGAAGAAGATAGAAGAAGAAGAAGAAGAAGAAGAAGAAGTATCATGTCAAATGTACTTAAAACTTTTATATGAGATGAGTTTGGTGTATGAAATAAGCAAGGAGAAAGAAGATGATGTTGATATCAGGACTGGGGCCATGGTTGGTGAAAAAAGATGTATTCGGTGCATTTAACATTGACATTTCAAGGTTATGGATGTGATTCGATGCAGGAAAATAGCTGTAATGCTTTGTCTTTTAATTGTTGCGATGGAATATGGAATCACATTTTGCACACAATATGACATATAACTCTCTCCATTTCTTCCCTTGCCATCATATCATGCCCTCTATTCTTGAGTGTGGCATTAGAGGGCTTGTAATTTTTCTCAAGTTTTCCCAATTGGGACACTAGTCAACCCTCTCATTTGACATATCGATCGAAGACTGTATTGTTCCATTTTTACAAAACCCCCATTCAGGACAAATCTCTCCCCATCGATCTGGTCCCTTAACACTTGCCACTTCATATATATATAGCAAGGATCAGCAATATCAATATATATATATATATACACACACAGAAGCTAAGGGTACGGAATTGTAGTACCAAAAAAATGAAAGAAGGGTACGTATTTGAGTTTGAAGAGGTTTCTTGGTTTAATTTTAGACTTCTCTTGCCAGTACATGTGTCAATTCTAGCTGAGCAAATTTGATAAAAAGAACGCTCACGTTGACAAGTTGACAGCTCAGATGAAACCGGCCATTTGGTTCACTTTTCAACCACATTGAAAAAGCATAAAATAAAATAAAAAATTAAGACCAAGTGGTCTTTGGATGTTTTCTTGTTTTTCTTGCTTCGTTTTTGGGAGGAAACGTGGTGGGGGCAGATACGGACAGCTTCGCACTTCTATGATACACGTCTATGGTGACGAATCTTGGGTTTGAATGATACACATGCAAGAAAGAAGGCTTTTTAGACTGTTCATGTCGAACATATATGGCTGCACATATCAGCTATCTAGGGCTGCTGCACTTTGGGTCATGTTGATCTAGCCCAATATATTAAATTCTACTACCATGGGGCAAAGCTTTATTTATTTATTTATTTAAAAAAAAATATTTGGGGGGGGGGGGTGGGGTGGGGTGGGGTTAAATTGGGCAAAGCATAATTTGCCCTATGTTTCTAATTAAACATGAGGTTAGGCTTGGGTTGGAGGAGTTCAACCCAATTTCAAGTTAGATTGAGCTAAGGTTGGAAGCTTAAGATGAATTCGACCAACCAGTCCTTATGAAAGCTAACCCGAACTTAGGTTGGGCTATGAGAAACTCATTCAACGCATAATGCATGCCTGCCACCCTTTAAATTTCTAATAATGGTACCGCAAGCCCTTGATTTGTAAGCTTTTGGATTTTGGAATAGAGAAAACCAGTTTCCGTGTCAAGGTACTAGAAGGAAAATGAGGACCCAGATTAATTAGCTAGTAAAAGTTAAAAAGTGTGAAACCATGAGGATGGGTTGCGCCAGAGTACATTCTCCATGGCTCAGCTTCCGAAAAAGTGGACATTTTTGCATTTGGAGTTGTTTTGCTTGAGCTTATATCAGCAAGAGAGGACATGGATGGGAAATTATTCAAGGAGTCCATTGTTTTCTTGGGAGGGGGAGCTACCGAAGGTTGTTGCTTAGAGATATCGAGGAGTTTCATGGATCCACGTTTGAAGGATAATTATCCTCTCTCAGAGGCTTTATGTCAACCTGTTTTAGCCGAGGCTTGTGTTGAAGATGATCCTATGCATAAGCCATCTATGGATTATATCATGAAAGTCCTTTCCAGGATGGTTTGACTGTACAAGGAATGAAAAATGATGAACCGTGCGATACCACACAAGCCTTGGCTAAAACAGTTTTATGTGCTAGTTTAAGGGGGGTGTTTGGCAAACCCCTAAACCCAGTTAACAAAAGATGAAGCAGGCCGGGATGTTAGGATGTACACTTTGAGTGTTTGGTAAGTTTTGTGTTTTGTTGTACGGAGGTTCACATCAAGTCATAAAAGGTGTTGAAAGCTGTTAAAACTTAAACCAACTAAAAGCTAGTTTGGAGTAAAACCAGATAACAAAAAGCAAGTTGCCGGGCCTGACCTGAACTATTTTTGGGGAATCCCAAACAGCCCCGAACAGTTTGACAGTTGAACGGTTTTATGTGCTAGCTAGTAGCTGTATCCTTGTGACTTGAACTAGCTAGAATCTTCTCCTTTCAAAAGTTGTCTTTTCCAAGTTTGAGGACCAATGTTTTCAAGCTGGATCCACTTAAGAGCCTTCTACGTACTTTCCGTATAAATCTGTTCTTTGACCCGATAGGGGAAGGCGATATTGCACTATTAAATCACCATACATTATTATAAGGATTTGATTAATGGTAGTTGGTGGTGGTATGTTCTTCTGTTTTTAAATGGGATGAAGCATTATAGAGGGGATTTGGTGGCTTTTTTTGCCCTTCTCACCCTTTATGTACTGAGAAAATTGCTGCATTTGTTTCCTTGGTCCCAAAGAATAGCCATTGAGAGCATTGGTGTGATAATAGAGTCCATTTCACCATTTGCTTCTATCTTCTTTTCTCTTCTATCCTTTTCTTAAATCATCATGCACCGACTTGTAGGATATCTTGTTAATTACTATAAAATTATAGAAAATTAATAAACACCGTGACTTGCAGAATAAGTTGTCATATAAAATGACCCTCCGATTCCACCGACAAGGGGTACGTAGCATATACTACTTCAGTTCCAATAATTTTTTTGTTCTTTTTTTTTTGGGGCTAAGGTACTACTTCCAATATTTGGTTATCCTAATTGCTAGCATACATGCTCTAGTACAGTTTATCACCTCAAAATTCAAAACTGGTCTTATATATTTAAATGAGCGTAACTATTGATAATCCAGTGGTACAAATACAACCGAGTTCTAACTAGTCTAGTTTTAAAACTACCAAGAAAAAAGGAAAATGGAAATAGAAGCAATGAGTAATAGTACTAGGCTTAGTGAATATATGAAATATATCTGGAACATACATAGAAGTGAACATTAACCATCTGTTAACAATCCAAAGTTGGTCTCTTCTAGCTCAAGTCTTCGATCACTTACATATGCATTCTCCATTTAAAATAAAATAAAATAAAATAATGGAGTTAGTTTAATTCTGATCTTCAGGATCTCCTGGTCTATAAAGTTTCACTAAGCGCCTGTTTATTGGTTGTAGTGGTCTCGCATTAACTTCTGACTCCTGAAAAAAAAAAAAAAAATGATCCTCCTCATAATTAATACAAATTACAATATATGGTTTTAAAATTTTGTATCGATCGAAGGCACAAATTAATCCATCATCTTGAACAGGAGTATGAAAAGAATGATGGTTATTATATATAAAAAATGAGAGTAGAAATTTTTATTTTTATTTTTACTGAATATTTTTTGCAATTCTTGAGATATTTATTTATTTATTTATTTATTAAAGAAATGAGAGTAGAAATTCAAAATAGAGACATTCATGAATTTCTAAAATTGATCTTAAATATCACACCAATTATGGTGATGATCCCAACATTTTTTAATAGCTTCATTCAAGATGATGAATTTGTACCTTTAATAATACACTATAAATGTTTTATTCTCATTTAGATGACCAAAAAACAGGCCCTAATAGTTTTGAAACTACTTGAAATGTATATAAATGAGAATTTTAAAAATTTTCAGAAAAAAATACTAACTGTTTGACCCATATTATCTATTCATCCCATGAAAATCCCATTTTGATGTGGGGGAAGTCTAAATGTTATTAGAAATTGATTTTTTAAAAGAGAAACTGTGGAACCCATCCCCTCTTAATGCACGGATAGTATTGAGTTAAATAGCATTGTTCTTTCTATAATATCCTCAAGATTTAAGACCATGTCCTTGCATGTCTCATACAAGAAAGGTTATTTTTTTATTTTTTTTTTATTTTTCTTTTTTGAGCAAACCGAAAATAATATTAAGAGCTCATACAAGAAAGTTCAAGTATAGTAGCTGGCAACTCACATCATGAACGGCCATGCGGAGCAGTCTCACTTGTTCTCTAGTTACAGTCCTCACCTAATCGATGAATTCAATGAGTTTTAGATTAATAGGAAAAAAAAAATTCAATAACAACAATAGATTTTGATAATTAATTTTGATTAGATTAGTAGAGCAAACCTTTCTAACAATTGTCCAAACGACATTTTGAGTGCAAGGAGGAGTCGTAAGAGAGCCAATGTATCTGTAGTACTTTCTGCTGCCTATCTTTATGTCTTTTGGGTTGACCATACCCACCACGCTCTCTTCTTCTCGGTTATAGGCAATGGCTGCTAAATGACCCGTCAACTGAAAACCAAACACAGTAGGTTTGTGAGAAAGAGAAAGAGAAAGAGATTCTTTGATGAGTAATGCTAGCTACAGTATAGTCTGTATCGATCCATTCATTGTTCCCATTTGGCGTGGCATGCAACATCAGTCAACTTTTAAAATACAAAAGTTGCAGCCTATGTACATAGCATGTCATGTTAGCCAACTTGTTGATGTGAATCTTGCATGCTACGTCAGAGGGGTGCGTATTTCGATTGGTACACCAACATTTTCCTTGTGTGATTACCTCTAACGAGAAAGAATCAGGTCGTCCGATGGTGTACATGATTCCAACCACGGCAGTTTCTCTGCTCGGGCTCTCGTGGACCATGTGTACCTCCAGGTCAAACCTGTAATTAAATTTGAAGTTAAAGAAGAAAAGCAAACATTCTCGATCGTTAGTATTGTTCTTTTTGTTGATGTTAATTATATAATGGTTGGGAATGAATTAAAGAAGGGGAAAATTAAAGTACCTCCTCCCATTGATAGTATGTTCAGAAGGTGAGTGCCAGTGGACCTGTAGGAGTTCATATTGGGTTCCATTTATTTCAATAGATCCCGCACCACCTTCCCAGCTCAACTGCATCCATTAATAAATCAGAGACAGATTAAACAAAGTGTGGATCAACTCCATTAGGGTGCAACATATTCGGTGTATACTGATGTTCTTATAAGAACATAATGATGTAAGTTGCATGAAGGGTGCAACATTTGGGGGTTATACTCATGCATTGGTGGATTGTAACGTTACATATGTACATGCATTAGGGGATTGTACCCCATGTATTAATGAATTGTACTAATGCAACTTACATCAACACATTCTTATAAGAATATATATACATATATATGTTGTGTTCTCGCCAAACTATCTCACAACTTTCTAAGTGCAATTTTGCTGGAGTGTGAGTTGCCCAGTATTGATGTATCCCTGTATTGATGGATTGTACTAATGCAACTTGTATTGATATTGATGGATTGTACTAATGCAACTTATATCATCAATACGTTCTTATATATATATTTTGTCACTCAAAACAATTTTCTAATTAGGTGCACTTTTGCATCAGTGTGAGTTGCCCAGTTCTCCACAAATTAGGAATGCAATGACGCCCATCTTCACGCTAGTTGCTATCCATCCCACAAACCTTTTTTTTTTCCTTTTTGTATACTCAAAATGAAAAAAAAAAAAAAACAAAAAGAATACTAATTTTAATTAGATGTTGCTGTCATTAGCAGGGCAACAGTAGTAGGTAAGATGAGATGTCTTAGCTGATGTCACTTTAGATGCTCGTGATTTGATGTAGGAAAAATAAATACGGAGTATGATGTAATGCTTTGTCTTCTATTTTTATTTATTTATTTTTTTCGAAAGACAAATGGCTAGAGGAAGGTCTTTAATTGTCTTCTAATTGTTGGGAATGGAATCCCAAAAATGTAAATGATTGTTGGGAATGGAATCACAGTTTGCATACAATATAACATCTCTCTCTTACCTCCATATCATGACCCCTATTCTTAATTGTGGCATTAGATGGCTTGTAATCCCTCTTAAGTCTCCCTGGGAGAGACACCACTTTCACCCTCTCATTCAACAAATCGATCGGAGACTGCATTGTTCCAATCTTACACATCCTCCATTCATCACGAATCTCTCCCCATCGATCCGGTCCCAGATCATTTCCTACTTCATAATTAAACCCTCTGTCATCCTCTGCAACATTAACAATCAAAAAAGAATTAGAAACATGATCGAGAAACAAAACCGTATGGTTTCTTTATATTATTGAAATGATTAATAAAACAAGTACTTACTCTGTTTCAAATTTATTATCATATTTTTTTTAAAAAAAACACATTTTTTTTTTTAAGGAATCACTCCTAAATGCTTTCACATCCGCTTTTATACTGTATCATTCCAATTTTGCCATCAAGTATAATACAATCATTAATTGAGTTTGTTCATGTAATTAATAAGTATCATAGATATGGGTTTTTTGGAAAATTGATTAAAATGAAGTATGACAATAATTTTGAAAAATGACCCAAAATGAAAAAAAAGACAATTAATATAAAACGGAGGGAGCATAGCTTACCAACTTCTCGAGATGTTGCTGGGTTTGAGTGCAAAACAAGAACAATGAAGAAACTGCAAAGCAAGATTTGTGTTGCTGGTTTCTCCATTTTTCAGGCTCTTTACGACTGCTTGCAGCAAGTGGTGGAAAGGCTTAGCTGCTTATATAGAAATAAATGATCATCAAGCAATGTGAATATATAGACACAAATAAAAGGGGTAGTTGAATTTGAAGAGACTTTCCAATTTTCTTCACATTTTGTCTCCATTAATTAGTGTATACTTCCAACAGGAAATATGTAGAATTTTCAAGATTTTAGTAGAAATATGTAAATGTGGGGACAATGGAACGAGAAAAGCTTGTATGTAATTATGACACGACTGATGTGGTGTCACGGGTCAATGAGAGTTAAGTGAAGTAGGATTGTAGAGTATCTTTTAGCCTTACTATCCCACTTTACTTGGTTTCTATTGGCCCATAATACCACGTGGCCGTGTCACAATTACATGGAAGACTCACTCCAATGGGACACACACACACACACACACACACATATATATAGGACCCGTTGGAAAGTGTACGTTCGCGGTGATAGCCTCTCAATATTGGGAATGGAGACCTGTTAGATACAAGTTACTATAATAGTTAGGGAGAATTATATTACAGAATGGTCTGCTAGGAGCGAATAATATATTACGCATCAATACAAATGATTAGCTACTAATTTCATAGTAGATGATTATTAACTTAATTAAAAATATTACTAATTCATATTGATATGTAAATATTTACTCATAAGGGGATCAATTTATAAGATTGAAAGCCAAGTAATGCAGTGCTTATTGTCAATTCAGATTACTGTTGAAATTATATCCAGATATTAAAAATTTATGGCATAAGTCGGTTAAATATATGCAAGTCCAAAATATCTAAGTAGAATTTTTAATAATTGTAAATAAATCTCATAAGTACCAAAAATTCTTATTTACTATACCTCTCTTTCTAAGGGAGGCAAAGCCATTGTAGCATGGTGGTGATGGCCAACCATAAAAAACAAAAAACAAAAGAAAAAACCTATTGGTGAATGAGGTTTATCACTTCATTGTCGTTGATCGGTTCAAGAGGGATCGGAATGTTAGCTTGATATATATTGTTGATCTATTCCTTGTCGGTTTAAGCTTAACCCATTCCCCAACACCCATTCCCTAACCACTCAAGTGGTGTTCTAATACTCATGATGTAATACTTGACCCACAGTGGGAAAAGGAGAGAGATTTGTTTCAATTCCTTAAGTAATAATAGGAGTACTTCTTGGAGTCCTCCATTACACATCATGGTGGAATTATTCACAAATGTAATTTTAGAATTAAAAAAATGCTGGGAGAGTGGGCAGTCCTATCACGTTTCCATAATGAAGGCAAACAGAAGCTGTCAAACTTTCTATTTTAACTTTTTTCCTGGTTTATTAAGAGACAAATTCTAAGATGCCATATTTTCTTCCAAATCTCATGGATTTGTTTGATTAAAGAGTACCACAAAAATAAGCAGCAATTGACAGGTGTGTCTCACATGCCCAACTATATAGACAAAATGGACGTATTCACATTGTGTTAGGTAAATTTACTGCTGGATCCTTTGAACTTTTCAGCTTGACAAAATTCTTAGATAAATTTACTATTTTGAGACGTTGGGTTACGTATGGATTATGTAATGAGCTTCAACTCATTGTAATTATTTTCTTCATCTTATGTTTCCTCTAACGGTCAATAACCGTCGTTAAAATATAAAAAAGAAATTTATGGTTAATGACACAAACATCACGAAGGTTTAGCTATAATGACTTTGTCGTGTTAAGTTTTCAATACTTTCCCTTATGTGTAAGTCTAATAAGATAAAAACGGATCTAAACAACTTATACTTATAAATTGAGGTATATGAAGCAATAACAAAATTTATAATTAACCAATGAGGGATGTGATATTCTTCCAACATTCTATGGTGTTGGATATTTACCCATTAGTGAGGTTTTTGGAAATCGCTAAGGATCACAATTCTTGTAGTGAACACAATTTTGAGAGTATGATTGCCAATCAAATTTAAAATAATTTTACTCATTTTCCTTTGCATATATATCTACGATATCTTTCTTGGGTATAAAATTAAGGGCATGCGGGCCTCTAAATGGAAACGAAACAATTTTAGTATGTTTCACATATTATTGAGGGTACAATTCGACCATTTTGTATAAAAAAATTTAAGGAAATGATGATTATCATCACAAATGACAATAAAAATTCAAAAAAGTCGGTGATCCAATAATATTAGGAATAGTATGACCCCAACTTTTTAAAATAATCTCATTGAAGGTGATGGATTTAACAATAAAAACTTATATGTAAGTGTAATACGGCTAATGTGGTATCATAAGCCAATAAAGGTGAGGCAAAATGGGAATGTCTGGCTATTTTTTAACCCAACATTCTCATTTTACTTTACTCCCACTGGCTCCTGACATGGTGTGGCCGTATCACAGCTACTGTTGGATCCTTTGAACTTTTCATAAGCTTGACAAAATTCTTGATAAAATTTCTATTTTTGAGATGTTGGGTTACGTATGGATCATTTAATAAGCTTCAAGTCTTCAACTGATTGTCATCATTTTCTTTGTCTTATGTTTCCTCTGACGGTCAATAACCGATGTTAAAGTTAAAAAGAGAAATTTAAGTTTGATAATCACTGATTAGAACCTTTAATATATGACGTCCCTAGCGCCACGAAGGTTTAGCTATGATAACTTTGCTTTTGGGAGAGTGCTTTGGTGACGAATATTTACCCATTAGTGATGGTTTTTGGCAATCGCTAAGACCATATTTGTTTGGTTGGAGTGAAATGAAATGGATAGAATGGAATGACATTCTAATTTGTTCCAAACAATGTGTTTAGATGAGGTAATTAAATGAGAATGGAATCAAATAGTAGTAATGAATTATAATGATACTCATTCCGAAATATTTATTTCAATTTCATTCTATTTCAGACTATTTTGAGTATGGAATCGGATTCTATTCCCATTCATTCCATTCCAACCAAACAAACATGGCCTAATGGTCACAATTCATTTTCAGAGTATTGCCCATCAACTTCTAATAACTCTAGTCATTTTCCTTTGCATCTGCTTTACAACATCTTTTCTGGGTATAAACATTAAGAGCCTGTGGTCCTCCATATGGAAATTGAACAATATTAGTATATTTTAAATAACATTGTTCAATGTTACTAAAGGCATAATTCAATCACTTTGAATAAAAAAATTCAATAAAATGATGATCATCATAAAAAAAAAAAAAAAAAAAAAAAAAAAAAAGAAAGGAAATTAAATTTAAAAAATACATATCATAATTATTTTATTTGAACCCTCACCATATGATCTTAAGTTGGTACTAAGCTTAAGATGTGCTAATTGTCCTAATAATTTCATTTAGTAATAGAGTGAAATGCCTTGTAACATATCCTCTTACTGAAGGACATGGAACTGTTGTGGTGGTGGTCTTGACTCTTGAGCATGAATTCAATCCGATGAGGGGTCCGCGGGTCCGTTTCTTAGGTGAATGGTCTGGGAGCCAACCAAACCCAACTTGACCCAAAAGAGATCCGTGCTGACTGCTCGGGTTATAAAGGTTATGACTTATGATGTATAATGTCTCTTTGAGAATTGACAGCCGCACTACATTCCTAAGATAGGTGGAATTTGTCAAATTTTATTTAGAAATTCTAATTTTTGAAAAGTTAAGCCAGATAAAGAACTTTGAAAATCTTATCATTTAAAAATTCTATATCGTTTTTCCAAAATTCTTCACTCAAACACAACATAAGAAATTTATAATACTTTTCAAGATTAGTTGTTGGGTTTTCTAAAACGAATTATTTTCTCACACAAGCTTATGTATAGGCGGTATAGTTGTTTTGACCCAAGGCTTGTGTGGAAAATGTGTAGTATAAGACATTTATGAGTAAACCCCAAGGAAGAACTTAATTGGTAAGGGCTCTTGTCTTAAGAAGAAGAGGTCATTCCACTTTATAATAAATAAATAAATAATTTTTAAAAAAAGGGACATTTATCAGTAATTACATTGTAATACTATAATGATGTATGTTTGGTATAGTACTTAACCACTTATACATTAATACATGACAAGAAGTGGGTAACATTTGGGCCCATCTCACTCTCTTGCTTCCTTTTAAATTGTTTTGTATTTTTCATTGTTTTGTTATCTTATCACCTCTATTTAGTCATGCATTGTATATTCTTTTTTTTTTTTTGTTAGAATAACATTGGGAGAAGGAAAAATCATTCATGACAGATTATCATTGCTAAAAGTAATTACAGTCAAATTATAGCCACTTAAATGATAAAAGGGGTTTTTCTCCACACCTTCGAGATATATATATATTTTTAGGTCATTATTTGGCTGTTATCACTTTTATAGCAATGACAATCTATAATAATAGAAGTATCCTTGGGAAAAAGCTAAGTATATTGGTTGGATAATGCTACTTTGCCTCACACTTTTGCCTTACACTTTATCCTATTAGTATATTTGGGAGGAAAAAAAAAAAGTGTAATTGGGAGGGTAAGGTTGTGAAACCTACTAATATGATTATAACCCTTACCCTTCCAAATACACTGGTAGGACAAAGTGTACGGCAAAAGCGTAGGACTACTTAGCATTACCGATATTGGTTTGATATACTGACTAGGTTTACTTGCTCAGGTGTTGATGACATCGTGATAATCAATGAAAAAAGCAAGCCTTATATACCTTGAAAAAAGCAATATAGATCACCATTCATCCGTTTTGGATGTAGCATTGCCCATCACATTGCCGGTGAGAACATTGATAAGAGGATGGAGTCCACTTGGTCTAGTTTATTAATTCAATGAAAACTGGCCTTATAGATTTACATAAGCTTAACTAAAAACTCCTAAACATACAGCAAAAGTAGGATAATATGTTGGTACAGACATAATCAAGCTCTAATCTTACAACCGACAAGAAAAAAGGTGAAAGAAAAGAAAAAAGAAGAAGCAATTAACAAGTAATTAATTTTAGACTATGTGAATGACAAATACATGGAAGATGGAGGTGAAAAACCATCTGTTAACCATCCAAATTTATTCAGTATCTCTAGTACGTCCAAATCGGGTCCATGCATATTTTTTCTCCAATATTGAAGAGATGAAACCAGTGATAGGCAGGAGAATCATCATTTGAAATTTCAGCCCTAAAATTTTGGAGTGCGTATGCATCAATTCTCTCCAGGATCTGTCGGTTTATAAAGTTGCACTGAACGCCTGTTTATAGGTTGTAGTGGTCTTGCATTAGTGTCCGAATCCTGCAAAAATCAACCATCATCCACATAAATACAATATTACAAATATGAGGTTTTTAAATTGAGTCTGGCCGGTTAGTACAACGGTCCATCATTGATGTTGGGACATGCAGGTACGTGTGCGTTGGACATGTGTGCTTCATGTATATTTTTATGAAAACTAGTCTTTGTATCATTGTCGTATGTGTTTTGTAATGACGGATTTTAATTCTATATAACCCAACTTATTTATCAAAATTTACTTGCCTAAGTGATTTTTTTTTCTTTTATAAGCAAAGAAAATTTTATTAGGATTTGAAAGAGATTAGTGCGCCTTCTTACCAAATACCATCACACCCAATAAAGTAACTGATACACCCATCTTACACTAGGACAATCAGGAAAAGCCTCTACCAGCTAAACAACCTGCTAGGCATAAAGACAAACACCCAAGGTGCATAGAAGAGAACCTTACAAACCAACCTGATGTGGAAACTTAGCCCACTAATTACAAATTTCACTAAAAGCATAACTAATATTAATGAGCTCTCCACAAACCTAACTACTTCCATTATGTTTCTACATAACACGTTGACCAATTGTAATACAGATTCTAACCTTCCACCCACATGTGTGGGCCCTAGCCCACGTGGAGAGATGGTATAAGCCCTGAAGGTGAATAGAAAAATGTCCTTTTGTACACTGTTAATTAAGGGAATGGAGGAATTGGTAAAAATCATAAAGATCAATAGTCTTGATACTATTTGCTATTGAAATGAGAACTTTTTGATTTCAAATGTCCTCAAGATTTTAGACCAAGTTTGTGCTTTGCCCCATATGAGATAGTCCAAGGGTAATAGAAACTCACATCATGAACAGCCACGCGAAGCAGTCTTACTTGTTCTCTCGTAACAGTCCTCACCTGATAAATTCAATGAGATTCAGATATTAAAATAAATAAATAAATAAATAAAGAAGGTCATTAACAAACTTAGATTTTTGATAATTTGATTTAGAATAGTAGGGCTAACCTTCCTGACAATTGTCCAAACAACATCTTGAGTGCAAGGAGGAATCGTAAGAGAGCCAATGTATCTGTAGTACTTTCTACTGCCTATCTTTATGTTTTTTGGGTTGACTATACCCACCACGCTCGCCATATCTTGGGTGTCAGTAATGGCTGCTATGTGATCCTCCATCTAAAAACATGCAAACAAAGTAGGCATGAGAAGGAGATCCAGTAATGCTATGCCATCCATCTTTCATGCACCACCCACCATCTCTAGACAGTTGTTTTTGCTTTTTCGTATTAGGCCCTATGTGACAGCTTTCACCTATGCACTTTTGCAGGTCCGCGGCGAAAGCTAACTATTACAGGGGTTCCAATATGAAAAAAAAGCAAAATTTGCCACATTTGGTAGGCAATGAAAGATGGGTGATTTAGGTGAGTGAAGTAGTATTTTTTTTTTACTGTAATTACCTCTGACAAAAAAGAATCAGGTCGTCCAATCTTGTACAAGATTCCAACCACGGCGGTTTTTCCGCTTGGGCTTTGGTGAACCATGTGTACCTCTAGATCAAACCTATAAAAAAAATTGAAAGAGGCAAAGCAAATATTCTTGTTAGAGTATTGTTCTTTTTGTTGATGTTCTACAATGAGAATGAAAGGAAAAAAAAAAAGGCACCTCCTCCCATTGACAGTGTGTTCAGAAGGTGAGTGCCAGTGGCACTGTAGAAGTTCATACTGAGTTCCATTTATTTCAATAGATCCTGCGCCATCTTCCCAGTTCAACTGCATCCATAAATAAAGGAAAGAGAGAAAAATTAAGTAAAGATATGATCAATAAATTATGTTACAACTAATGTGGCAATGGGAAAGAGAAAATTACACAAGTGGCTAACCAATGTGTCGAGAACATGAGGGTCCCAAATGATGTTTTCTGAACCTAATCATGTATATGCATATGTAGAGTATACAATATAATCCTCCTATGCATGGGATATATACCCCCAATGTACATATGATATTGATGCAAGAAATTCAGTACGTGCTCATCCAAAATATTTTCTATATTATATATACACATTTCTTGTGGTGTCACCAATCCTTCACCAAATATAGCTTTAATTTCAAGTGCACCCAATATTGTGATTTGGAATTAAAATGGTGTCACTAGAAGATGCCTTCTAGCTTGGGTGGTAATTAAAGTCATTGGCGTCACCCCTAGCCCTTGTGGCCTATCAGAGGTACATTGGTATTCTGGTGGGTTGTGGTTTGGGTAATTTAGATTTAGGTAGAAATCAATTCCCTTCCAATGTAACAAAAAAAAAAAAGAGAGACAGAGAGAGAGAGAGAAAGTTTCATGTCAAATGTACTTAAAACTTTTATATGAGGTGAATTTGGTGTATGAAATAAGCAAGGAGAAAGAAGATGATGTTGATATCATGAGTGGGGCATCTATGGTTGGTGAAAAAAGATGTATTCGGTGCATTTAATATTGACACTTCAAGGTTATAGATGTGATTTGATGCAGGAAAATAGCTGCAATGCTTTGTCTTTTAATTGTTGGGATGGAATATGGAATCACATTTTGCACACAATATGACATATGACTCTCTCCGTTTCTTCCCTTACCATCATATCATGCCCTCTATTCTTGAGTGTGGCATTAGAGGGCTTGTAATTTCTCTCAAGTCTCCCCAAATGAGACACTACTTCGACCCTCTCATTCAACAGATCGATCGGAGACTGCATTGTTCCATTTTTACAAAACCCCCATTCAGGACGAATCTCTCCCCATCGATCTGGTCCCTTATCACTTCCCACTTCATAATCAAATTCTCTCTCATCATCTGCAAGATTTATTATGAAAAAAGACTTTTTAAATAAATAAAAACCATATCTCCACCATTTCACCAAATTATTGAAAGAATAAAACAAGCTAGTAGCTAGCTAGCTTTTATACAGTTTTGAGATAGAGGCTTACCAACTTCTTGAGATGTTGCTGGGTTTGAATTCAGAACAAGAACAATGAAGAAGCTGCAAAGCAAGATATGTGCTATTTGCTTTTCCATTTTGTTAGTCTCTCTCTCAAGGCAGGTACGGTGGAAAAGCTTGCCCGCTTATATAGCAAGGATCAGCAATATCAATATATATATATATATATACACACACAGAAGCTAAGGGTACGGAATTGTTGGACCAAAAAAAAGGAAAGAAGAAGGGTGGTATTTGAGTTTGAAGAGGTTTCTTGGTTTAATTTTGACTTCTCTTGCCAGTGCATGTATCAATTCTAGCTGAGCAAATTAGAAAAAAGAACGCTCATGTTGACAAGTACGTTGACAGCTCAAATGAAACCGGCCATTTGGTTTCACTTTTCAACCACATTGAAAATGCATTAAAAAAAAAATTAAGGCCAGGTAGTCTTCGGATGTTTTCTTT
The DNA here is from genome assembly GCA_039720395.1 of Liquidambar formosana. Taxonomy (NCBI): domain Eukaryota; kingdom Viridiplantae; phylum Streptophyta; class Magnoliopsida; order Saxifragales; family Altingiaceae; genus Liquidambar; species Liquidambar formosana. Next base: position 32,000,777 of record CM077827.1, on the reverse strand, counting down.
TTTTTGTTGCCTCGTTTTTGAGAGGAAACGTGGTGAGGGCAGATACGTACGGACAGTTTCGCACTTCTATGATACACGTCTGTGGTGACGAATCTTGGGTTTGAATGATACACATGCAAGAAACAAGGCATTTTTTACTGTTCATATCGTACATGGTTGCACATATCAGCTATCAGGGGCTGCTGCACTTTGGGTCATGTTGATCTAGCCCAATATATTCAATTCTACTACCATTGGGCAAAGCTTTATTTATTTATTTATTTTTTTAAAAAAAATTGGGAGTGGGGGGTTGGGGTAGGGTTAAATTGGGTAAAGCATAATTTGCGCTATGTTTCTAATTAAACATGAAGTTGGGCTTGGGTTGGAGGAGTTCAACCCAATTTCAAGTTAGATTGAGCTAAGGTAGAAGCTTAAGATGAATTCGACCAACCAGTCCTTATGAAAGCTAACCCGAACCTAGGTTGGGCTATGGGAAACTCTTTCAACACTTGGGAAGGGGTTTGGCTGTTTGGCCAACTACCTAACTATAGCACAGGTGCCCCATAACGACGGTAAAACCAAACCACCCCCCCCCCCCCCCCAGCGGGTGGGCGCAGGGGGCGGCCTCTACCCCAATCTCAAATTTGATTTTTCAATAACAAAAAACAAAATTTTGCTTTTTTGTTTTTTTTTTTTGGTTTTTTTTCTTGTTTTGCGTGGGAAACGGGTATGGGGCATGGCAATGGGGGTTGGGTCACAAGGCATTTATCCGAGTCGTTTGTTTTGTTTTTTATATTAAGCCATTCATTTTTGTGTTTCATTGGATTGGAAATTACTAAAATGTCTAAATTATTAAGATCAAGTTACACATTATAAGTATAAAATAGTAAATTCAAAATCTGTAAAAGAAACCCATTACACATCAGTTTCTTTTCTATAACTGTTATAAACTTCTCAAGGGTAATATAAGAAATAAGATAATTAAGGTAAGGTAATTTCTAATAATGGTACCGCAAGCCCGTGATTTGTAGGCTTTTGGATTTTGGAATAGAGAAAACCAGTTTCAGTGTCAAGGTACTTGAAGGAAAATGAGGACCCATATTAATTAGCTAGTAAAAGTGCAAAGCCATGAGGAAAAATCGTAAGGGAACCCAACAATAACTACAAGGCAATATGGCAAAATGACGTGAAAAAGAATGGAAAAGGAAAATAAAAAATCATGACCATGAAAATATAAACAACATATTTCACTCCACCCTTCTAATATTTTTCTATAGTTGTAATTTATCTGTCATTGCAATAAGCGATAACAACATATCGTGGTTTGCTCATCCAAAAAAAAAATATATATATATATATATAAAATAAAATAAAATAAGAACAACCAGACATGTCATGGACTCATGATAGCTGAGCTTAGAAGAAAAAATAAAATAAAATAAATTCATCACTGCACATCCCACCCAAAGGGGATTTCCAATCCATGAAATAGATAAAGAAAAACTACCTTAAATAAGTGCAAAATTATATGTAGATTGTAGAAGAATAAATTAAAGCTTAGATAAAGATATCTTATAGATAATCCATAACAAAAATTTATTACAATTGTTACATTCCTCATAATGGAAAAAGAGCTAGCCCTTTTTTGTGCGGATAATTTCAATTATGTTGTCGATGGCATGTTAGCTCAACGGTGATTTCTTTACTTGTTCAGATCTTAGGTTCAAGTTCATGGAAGAACATCGGTACCCATTTGTTGATATTAGGGCAATTTGGGGTTGGGGTAAATTCTATTAATTTAGTATGTACATTAACATCATCCTAAACTAATTAATCTGCCCATAAACAGAGTCATGCATGATGCATTTGAAATAATATTTTATCTCTTATTTTTATTAAAAATATGATCAAATGCATACTAGTGACAAAATCTCAAAATTTTTATCCTGGACTTTGGTCGCGCCCAAAGAAATGGCTTTCTTTTTATTTCTTGGCCTTTAGTCTTGAAATCTAAATCCACGATCCTTCATTTTCTCAACTTAGGGGGCATCTTTCTTCATTGCTGATCCATTTAGATTAGAAAACTTGCTTTCCTTCTGGATCAAGCTAAGGTTAATCTATTACATATTATATTTAAGAGTTATGATGACATCAGCAATAGGTGACGTGGCAAGTGCATAATCATTCCCTCCAAAATCTCTTTCTCTCATTTATTTTGGACCCACATGATGATGTTAGCAGTCCTTTTATTACACCCAAAAGACCAAAAAGCCAAGTAATAAAAAAGCTAAAGAGATGAATTAAGAAGGGCAAAAAGGTAATTCCGCAATAACAAAGAAGAAAAGGCTGCCTGATCCATGGGAGAAAAAGTTAAAAAATTGATTGTCAATTTGTTACAAACTGACTATCAACGTGATATGCTTCACAAATCTCGAGAATCGCTCTGATCAATTAGAAAAGTTGAAAAACTGATTGTCAACTTGCTACACAATGACTATCAACGTGATATGATAGGCTTTACAAAGCTCAAGAATGGCGGTCATCAATTAGAAAAGTTGAAAAATTGATAGTCAACTTGCGACAAACTGACTATCAACGTGATATGATTCATCATAATGAAAAACTGAAAAGTTGATAATCAACTTGCTACAAACTGACTATCAACGTGACATGAATAGTGGATGAACAATAAAAACTCTCACAAATTATGGCATGAACAGTAAATGAATAATAAAAGCTCTCATAAATGTTCTGTGAACAGTGGATCGTAAAATGCCTTATCTATCTACTACATTTTATATTTTTCTTCCCCCGTACAGCCTTCCTCTCCCTCTTCTTCTCACCTATCCCTTCTTTTCTTTTCTTTCTTTAATTTTTAATTTTTTTGCTTCCCTTCCGGTTGTACAACCTTCCCTCTTAAGAATAATCTTGACTATAAAATCAATACTAAAGGGTTGTTTGGAAAAATTAAAAACCTGATCACTTAACTTTAATCATTTTTTTTTATTATTTCACATTGATTGTTAAATCGCTTTTTCTTAATAATCCTATTTAACTAGATTGAGAGAAAATAATAACATTTTTGGTATTTATATAAGTATTTAAATGAAGTTATTGTTTGGCTCCCGCGCATCGCGCGGGTCCATTCCAGTAATAATATATGTAATGCACATTTGATTCTCCATTGGTTGAAAAACATTCGGCCTTAGAGAAATGAGGGTAAAAATAAAAAAATAAAAATTATGTAATGGAACTTACAGGATTAATAAAAATAATTAGATTAATTAGTCATGTAATGTTTCTTTGGAGAAGGGTTTTTTTTTTTTTTTTTTTTTTCTAAAAAAATAGTTTTGTGTTTGTGGTGGGATGTAACTTAAATGGGCTTGAATTATGGAGTCAAAGAATGAGGCCGGTGTAGTATAAGCCAGAATCAAAGAGAACTTCAACTCGAAATTCAATTGATTCTGTGCGCACCGTTTGATCATAGCGCGTTGTTGTTTTTTGAAATATATCTAGAATTTCCAAGACAGTTGCAGAAAAATTTATGTCTAATGGTGATGGGACAGCATAGTATCCCATTGGAAAAGCGTTTTCAATGGTAGTCTCCGTCCATAGGATTTTGTGATGGTTATATTGTTTAAATTAATTAAGGAATGTAATCAATGGTCAAGATGGTGACAAATGGAAATTGCAACCCAAATTAAATCATCTTCTAACCAATATTATACTCTATCTAAACTCCCACCAACTCCAATGACCCTTAAATTTAATAACATGTCCCATCCCGATAAAAATTTAGAATTTATGAAAGTCCTGATTTTTTACTCTGTATGGGTGCATGTGTGGGTAAAGGTGTGTTGTCCTATTGTTTGGCAAAAAAAAAATCTTCCACTAGCTAGAACAATTAATTACATTGATGGTTTTACCTTCCAATTCCAATCCTCTTGAGCCTGTGAGGGGTGAAAGCGTAATAGCACTTTTCATACAGTGGAATATAAAAGAACAATCCTGACCTATTTATTTCCCTTCATACTTCTAGCGGCACGCTTAAGTGCCGCTAATACCCAAGTTTCCAATAAAAAGAATCACAAGTTACTACTGTATCTGTAATAGTTTTAGTCTGGGTGTTCAATTTCTCTGTACTTGTAATGTTCTACAGAGTATTAGTAGCAACTGAATGATTTCATATGGTCAAATAGTAGAAGCATTTATTTTGAATGTAAGAGAACTGAAGGTGAAGGTCCTCTAAGAAAGTTGAATATTTTCATACCTTCTAGACTCTGACACCATTGGAGACAGTTTTACAGACAAGGGCCTTCTTCCAAATCTCTTTTACATTAAGAATAAATGCTTCTATTACTGAGCATTTGAACCTTTCAATTCTTGCAATTGGTCAATAAGTTTTCAGTATTTGATCTTAGTTGCTGGTCGGAAATTCTTGATTTACCAACCCCTTTTAAGGGAGTCTAAAGACTTTACCATAGCATGGTGGTGCTGCCACGCCACCGGTGGGATGAGGGTTTTGGACTTTATTATTTCTTCTCTTTTTTTAAGGTAATTTTCTTAGTCAAAATATTAAAGAAGTGTGTTTGGATGAGAGATTTGCAGGAGGCTGGGATTCGAGTTAAAATATGATTTCAAACTCATCTGCCGCTACTACCCATATGCCACAGTCATAATTATGCATTGAAATCCCACCTTAATCCAAATCTTTCCTACAAATTTCTCATCCAAACATACCATAAAATTTATCAATTAGAGTAAAAACCTTAAAAGGTGGAACAATGATACTTGTATTTGAGCGTCAATTGATGTGGAGTGAGTGATGGGTTTTACCCGTATTTCAAAGAATTAGTCCAACCAAAAGTCTCCATACTGTGATGGCAAAAATATATAAAAGAAAACAAAATTACTAATTATAGTAATTTAATTAGTAATTTGAGCAACACCAATGTTGTGGAGCAATGTAGGAGCCAAAGCCACCACGCAATTCCTTAAAATGAACACATGATATAATAGTTATACCAACCGCAGTGGGAAAAGGAGAAAATTTGTTTCTTTTAAGCAAATTTCTTCGTGGAAGTACACTATTATATCATGATAGAATGCAAATCACAATTAGAATAATGGTAGAGAGAGAGAGAGAGAGAGAGAGAGAGGCCATATATTCTTAGCACGTTTTCATGGAAACTCTAATGGAAGAAACCGGAGTATGGGAAAATTCTAAGCTGCTCATGTCACTCGTGCTTCCAATTCTAGTAGTTTCCTTTGAATTTTAGGGCCGAATTGAATGTAATAAAAAGAAGCCGACGCATTGACGAGTTGGAGTTCACATTGCCCAATTGTTAAAGACACAATCACAAGAGCGACACGTTCACATTTGAGTCCTTTATGAAGAAAAAGTTGATGGACTAACAGAAAAACAGACAAATCACAGGTTGAAATGATTTCCAAGCTTCCAGCCTCCTTGGTCTCCACCAACCGTGACATTTTTTTATTTTTTTATTTTTTATTCATTCTGTCCTGCTGGACACTTTTGACTTTTTAGTTTGACAAAATTCATGATAACTTTTTTTCTTAGTTTTTGATATTGTGTTAGGAACCATGTTGCAAACTTCATGGAGCTTATTCTCATCAATTATATTCTTGAAATTGCTAAATCTGTCAAATGGCACCGAGTTAACTTGAATCTACCTGGTATAATGGGGTTCAATTAACTCAGATTTCATGGGTTTGAATTATGTTCCATAATAATAACATATCGTCCAATAAATTATAAGGGGAGAGTCTAAACAAATATATAAAGATTATAATAAAATTATAAAAATAAAAAAAAAATCCATAACTTGAAATTAGCTTGGTGCCGCTCATTGCAAAATACTTCTCAACCATATTTGGGTTTCAAAGTCTCACCTACCTAATTCAAAACCTAACCGTACCTCAGCCCTTCTCCATCATACACGTCCCAAGTCCAACGGTACGAAAGGGGGTTGCTACGATACTTAACAATAAATTTTAAATTTCATAAAGTACTTTATCTCCGGCCAAACCATTTGACCATATGTAATGCAAAGACAAATGATATCTTTTGAAATGAAAATTCCCCTCGAAAGACTGGTTCGAGAGAAGGGTGTTGGGGAGGAACAAAGCTCTTACGTCATGGTTTGTTAATTGTAATGTATATTATACATTACTTTTTTAAGGATCCGACCAAGAACATCGGGAGAAGTGGCAGACCATCACTTGGCCACAACGTCAGTGACAAATCTCTTATATATATATATATATATATATATATATATATTAGTATGAACCCGCGCGATGCGTGGGAATTACAAATAGCTTAGTGATCCGAGTTTAGACCAATATGTTTTTATATATGGTTCAACTTTTTGCATACATGATCCCAATGTTAATTTCAATCACATATCCAACCCAAAGTACCCAATTTTGCATTCATTACAGTTTCAGCCTAAAAATAAGAACGATAACGATAATGGAAAAAATGATGTAAGGGAATTGCTGGGATGATAAGGAATTGGGAGTTGGAGAGATCAAGAGAAAAAAAAGACAGACAGTCAGTGGCTTTAAAATTTTGAAATTTGAAATACACAAATGGAAGAAAGAAAAGAAAAAGAAGAGAGAAAGAAATATGGTCTAAGAGGGGAAATAAAAAAATAGATGTGAGAGGAAAGAGAAAGAAAGAAGAGGTAGAGATGTGGGCCCAAAGTGAAGGAGAACTTAGGCTTTAGGAGGGAAAGGCTCTCAAGCAGCCACCTCATACACTGTGCTGATGTCAACAAAAAACTCCTAAATATAATATAGTATAGATACTAACATAGACCCGTATGATGTGCGAGAACTAATTAGTAACTTTATTTAAAGTACTTATAAAAGCACCGAAAATGCTATTATTTATTTCAGGTCTAGCTAAACGCCTATACAGGATTATCTAGAAAAAAAGAAATTTAAAAAAAAAATGTGAAATAAAAAATGGCCAAACTTAGGTGGTGAGGTTTTCAGGTTTGCCAAATAAACCCTTAGTGTTGATCTTAAAATAGACCCACACAATGTCCAAAAATAGCAAACTTTAGGACAAATGTCACATGTTGAAATTCTCACTCCTCTTTAGACCATCACCAGTTTGGCATATTCTAGGTGTTATTTGAGACTTAAAACAGAGTGGAAGTTGCACCTTGTTTGCCAAAAAAAAAAAAAAAAATTTTGAGGGCAACTCATGTCCCAAAAAATATGGATATCTTAAGAAAATCCTGGTTGAATTATAGCACTTAGAAATGAGTAACCTATTTCAAATTTTGAAATTTGAAATGGGTTTGCTCTAGATGGCTGATGGGAGAGAAGGACGGAGAAGAAAGGGAAGGAGGGGAGAGGAGAAGAGGACCATACAGGAATGGAAGAAAAAAAAAAGGGGAAATTGGCAATCAGTCCACTTTTTGGTAAAATATTGACAATTAATCAAGTAAGAGTTTTTCTAAGTCAATTAATCAAGAAGACTGAACTTATATATCAATTAGTTACATTTTTTTTAAAATGCCAGGTTTACCCTTATTATTACTAAGGGCACTTCCCTTTTTGTAATTAAGGGCACCCTATGTAACTAACTTAACCTTTTAGTAGTATAATTTTTAAAAGCTTATAACTTATAATATATGTGTGAGGGAATTTTGCCTGAGCTGACCACCCCCCCCCCCCCCCCCACTGAAGGTATTGTGGCTTTGTCCCACATTGGAAATGTGGGACAAAGCCACAATACCTTCAGTGGGGGGGTAAGCTCAGGCAAAATTCCCTCACACAATATACATATCCATTTTTTTAAAAAAAAATAATATTTTTGGAACCTACTCGTCGACATTTTTGAAAAAAGATCCTTATTGATTAGGTAATTATTAAAAAAAATTAAAACCATAAAATTTTACTACTTGATGAATTAATAAATTTAAAATTGAAATAGTAAAATTTTACTACTTTACAAAGCAAATTTTACAATGAAGTAGTAAAATTTTACAATGTACTTTACCAAGTCTTTTATAACCAGTGGATTGGATGAGACGAGGATGAGTCCATTGGCTCTCTATTCATTATTGATGTTAATGCCTACTTATTCTACACCACCCATGTCGCCCTCCACAACTGTTTCATTGCTTAAGGGTGGAACTATGAGGCAGAACAAGGTAAACCTCTCGACACCTTTGCTGTAGCTCCCTAGTAGCAGGCTTAAAATTGCCTTGAGTGCTAGGGATTTGGAATTGGAATTGCTTGGGTTGGAAAACCATTATAAACAACAGCAACAGTAGCAGCAACTGATGTTTTAGATGAAGAAGTTTCCAGTCTCCCTTTGGAATGTTGCATCAGGATAATGCACACATATCGTAGGCATCTTTGTCATTGGTGACAATGGTTGTTGCCGGCGGTAGAAGAAATCACTAGAGAGAGAAGAAACTCTTGGTGAGTTTCAGATTTGGAATAGAGAGAAGGAGGGAAGGGAGAAAGTCGGCAATGAAAATTCAAATCTGGTGAGTTTCAGATCTAGTTCGGCATCGGAGAGATGACAAATCTTTAGATCTGGGGTCGTTAAAGGAGGTCAATACCGACGAGCTTCAAATTTGGCCGGTCGTCGTTGCCGGAGGTCGTCACTGTCTGGTGGTTCTCTTATGGCCGTAAGGTAAGTGAAGAGAGGAGGGGAAAGAAATAAGGGTGAGGGTGAGGGTGAGGGTATTTTCCTGGTTCTGTTATGGCTGTTAGATAGGTGGAGAAGTAGGGAAAAAGAAATGAAGGTAAGGATATTTTGGTCAATAATGACTTAAATGGACTAAATAAGTTGAAAAAACAATTGGCTGATTATTTGCTAATTAAGTGTTATTTGGTAGATTGATGGCCAAATCCCAAAAAAAAAAAAAAAAAAAAAAAAAGAAGAAGAAGAAGAGTGGTGTGTTTGCTAATGGGTGATGGGAGGAAAGGACGGATAAGAAAGGGGAGAAGAGAAGAGGGGGAGAGGAGAAAAGGTATGTACTGAAAAGGGAGAAAGTCGGCAATGAAAATTCAGATTTTGTGAGTTTCAGATCTAGTTCGGCATCGGAGAGAGGACAAATCTTCAGATCTGGTGGTCGTTAGAGGAGGTCAATACCGACGAGCTTTAGATTTGGCTGGTCGTCGTTGCCGGAGGTCGACACTGGTGGTTCTCTTATGGCCGTAAGGTAAGTGGAGAGGAAGGGGGAAAGAAATAAGGGTGAGGGTGAGGGTATTTTCCTGGTTCTGTTATGGCTGTTGGATAGGTGGAGAAGAAGGGAAAAAGAAATGAAGGTAAGAATATTTTGGTCAATAATGACTTAAATGGACTAAATAAGTTGAAAAAACAATTGGCTGATTATTTGCTAATTAAGTGTTATTAGGTAGATTGATGGCCAAATCCCTAAAAAAAAAAAAAAAAAAAAAAAAAAAGAAGAAGAAGAAGAGAGGTGTGTTTGCTAATGGGTGATGAGAGGAAAGGACGGATAAGAAAGGGGAGAAGAGAAGAGGGGAAGAGGAGAAAAGGTATGTACTGAAAAGGAAGCAAAAATAAAAAATAAAATAAGAGGAGAAGTGGGTTTGGTAATGGTTGATGGGAGAGGAAAGGACGGATAAAAAATTGAAGGAGGGGAGAGGGAGATAGGAGAATAGGACCTGCTGATGTCATCTAAGTGGGCCCAAAGTAAATGAGAGAAGAGGATTTTGGAAGGAATGGCTGGGAAGAAGCCAAATCACCCATTGATGAGGTAAGCAAAACTCTTATTTATAGTATAAGAATAGATATATATATATATATATATATATATATATATATATATGAATTTTTTTTCTTTTTTTAATAAAAGGTTACATGAATCATTTTTTGTCATTCATTTCTATCAAAAATTGTATCCGCTATTAAATCTTTAATATAAATGTCTTTTTTCACCCCTTTCGACCATGTTATTTTGAATCTTTTTCTTATTCTTTTAAGGCTTATGACTTAAATTGACTCACTTATATATATATATATATATATTATATATATTACTCCATATTATAAGGAAAACATTTACTTTTAATTATTTGGCATGAGGATGGCAGCAGGTTGGAGGTTAAAGCAAGCTGACAACATGCTGTTGTCGACGTGCTTTTAAAAACTTTTTAAAGAAATATATATTTTTAAAAAAAATCAGTTCATTTGTAAGGAAGAAAAAAAAATAGTGTCGTGGTTTTCTGTTTTCTATTTAGAAACATAAAACCATTGAAAACATGTTCTCAAAATTTTTGTACGTGTTATCTGAAAATGTGTTCCTAAGAATATCTTTCAAAATACAGAACCAAACAAACCCTAAGTCAGGTGAGTTAGAATAGGGCTTAGGTATGTTAAAAAATTTGTAACCTTGATTGGAATTCATACTTGAGATCAGATGGCCCAAGGGCCATCCATGCGTACACTAAAAGGGGGGAAAAAAGTGGAAATAAATTTGAGAATAAATTTTAATATTTTTACTATATAATGTTCATAATAACCATAAATCACATGGTAAACTAATAAGTAATAATATATTATTTAATTCGTCGTATCAGATTTTTATCGGATCGGTTTAGGCAATATCCATATTTGATTTGTTAAGTAAGGGATTATCAAATTCGGATTATTAACGGATTATTGAATCACAATTCTCTTATCATATCCTAATTTTTTAATCGGATTTGAATTGGACTTGGATCGAAATCTGATCGATTGACAGGTCTGCTAATTAGAAACATGTCCCATTGTTCCCCTTGGTATACCAGATCGTCCATACCATCTCTATTTTTGCTAGAGCTGAAATTTGTGATCCATTAATTGTTAATGGACGTTGCTCAGCCTTAAGCCCAGCCCGAATTCAACTTTTTGAATTTGGATTGGATTCAGTCACTCAGGGTAGGCTTGGTCTGGCTGAGTGGGTGGGTTGGACTTGCTTTTGTCCCTTCGTTTTTTTCTTTTATAAATATGTTTTCATCCTCCTAATTCCTACAGTTATCAAACTTTCAATTATTTGCTCGTGTCATTTGCTCAAGCCCAGTATGATTAAATTCATGTTGGATTTTACAACCCAAGCTTGCTAAATTTCAAGTTGCACCCTCGCCATCCGGACTATTGTCTAGAACTATGTTTTAACATAGGAAGCACTTCGGATGAGCCATGCCCTTATCCAGCATGTGTCGAACACCAACACTTGCCCCATGTCTTCAACACGTGTCAGACATGCTCAAAGGTTCCAACAATTAACTATAATAACAATTTATCATTGGATGCATGGATTCATTAGGGTGGCAAGTAAAATTCTGTCCAATTTCCCTTTGTCCCACCCTCATGATCATCTTTGGTTCATTATTTTTGCACCTTTTTTCCCTAATTAAGGTCATTTCATTAATTTTTTTTTTTTTAAATTTTTTCTGAGTTGCTAACCATGTGCATGCTAACTTGGTCGAAAGAGAGAAAGAGAATAAGCAAGTGAATGGTATGAATAAAAAATTAGTTGAGAGAGAACTTTTTTAACTTTTCCTTTTTTTTTTCTTTTAAAAATTGCATAAATGGAAGGTCTCAAAAGCATGTCCTGAAATAGTACTATCCTTTCTAACACCACCCCTGTCTCCCAAGGAAATTATTAAATAAATAAAAAGGAAAAACAAACATTAGTTTTGGCTGATGAGGTCATAAGGGGAATTGATAAAGAAGGAAGTAAGGAACTCCTACTTTCTCGCTCTTCTTGGCGGCCAAATAACTAAGCATGTAGCTCTCTCTCTCTCTCTCTCCTCTCTCTCTCTCTCTCTCACAAATGGATATATATATCAAACTGGGTAATAGCTAGTAATAGCAGAATGAGTTGCCTAGTACGTGGCCTCATAATTTCATGGGCACTCATGAAATAATGCAACCTGGACCCTGGATGGTGTCATATCTGGCTGATTCGCTGTGTACTGATATGGGACTAGCTACTAAAATACAAATGATTCAGCAGCCAAGTAATCCATTAAATCCAACAGGGATTTCCAAATGTCTTACCTAAAATTAAACCACTTCATAGATGATGAGTTGTGGAGACACTTTAGAGAGAACTAAGAATTTAATTACTTCTGTGGCTATGCTTTGACATCACAAAGGCAATGGAACAGGCACTCCACTGTGCTTGATTGACTTTTAGTTTTAGCCAATCCCACTTGTAAGGTGGAATTTCTTTAATTGTAGTACCCAAGTGGACAAAAAATATTTCCTTCAACCCATCATTTTTTTTTTTTTTTGTTTAAATTTATTAATGATGAAGGGTCTTCCAAATCTTACTACCGCCGAAGTTTTAGCCCAAACTAATTTTTTAACTTGTGTGAGATGTCCCCATAACTACATAGGCAACTGATAAGCACAACGAGTTGATGTTGGGATCTATCGGTTTATAAAGTTGCACTGAACGCCTGTTTATTGGTTGTAGTGGTCTTGCATTAGTGTCCGAATCCTGCAAAAATCAACCATCATCCACATAAAATACAATATTACAAATATGAGGTTTTTAAATTGAGTTTGGCCGGTTAGTACGACGGTCCATCATTGATGTTGGGACATGCAAGTACGTGTGCAGTTGGACATGTGTGCTTCATGTATATTTTTATGAAAACTAGTCTTTGTGTCCTTGTCGTATGTGTTTTGTAATGATGGATTTTAATTCTACATAACCCAACTTATTTACCAAAATTTACTTGCCTAATTGATTTTTTTTTTTTTCTTTTATAAGCAAAGAAAATTTTATTAGGATTTGAAAGAGATCAGTGCACCTTCTTACCAAATACCATCCCACCCAGTAAAGTAACTGATACACCCATCTTACACTAGGACAATCAGGAAAAGCCTCTACCAGGTAAACAAACCTGCTAGGCATAAAGACAAACACCCAAGGTGCATAGAAGAGAACCTTACAAACCAACCTGATGTGGAAACTTAGCCCACTAATTACAAATTTCACTTAAAGCATAACTGATATTAATGAGCTCACTTGATACTTGTCATGTTAGTTGGATAGAAAATTTGGCCACTTTATCATTTCGACAAACCTAGCTACTTCTAGGGGTGTTCGTGATTCGATTTGGTTCGGTTTTAGGGTAGATCTTAAACCAAACCATTATACTTCGGTTTTTGTTTTCTCAAAGCAAAACCAAACCATACTATATAAAAAACCAAACCAAACCAAACCATAAAATTTCGGTTTGGTTCGGTTCAGTTTCGGTTTTATCCTATCAAATAGCAACAAATAATTAAAAATAGAAAAATGACAAGCCAAACTCTAAATAAAAACATTTTTAATAAAATCATTATATTAGCAACTAAAAAAAACATTAAACATTGAATCAAAATAGAGAAGAATTGACTTATGTCAATCCAAGTTCAAATCTCCAATCTAATACGTGTCAATATCTCACACAACAATAATAGTTAGTTTAATACATACCAATCTAATAAAAAAAAAACATTAAGAAAATTTACAATCTATTACCTATTATGCCCTTATTAGAATAAAAATTTACAAAGTAAGTTTAATATGTAATATATAAAATTATATATATTTATATTATATTTTTTCGGTTTTTTCGGCTTTTCGGTTTGGTTTGGTTTTTTAAACATAAAAACCAAAACCAAACCAATTTAATTCGGTTTTCTAAAATTAGAACCAAAACCAAACCTAAGGACAAAAAAAACCAAATCAAACCGACCGATTTGATTTGGTTCGGTTTGGTTTTCGGTTTTAACCTAAACCATGAACACCCCTAGCTACTTCCATTATATTTCCACATAACACTTTGACCAATTGTAATACAGATTCTAACCTTCCACCCACATGTGTGGGCCTTAGCCCATGTGGAGAGATGGTATAAACCCCGAAGGTGAATATAAAAATGTCCTTTTGTATACTCCGTTAATTAAGGGAATGGAGGAATTGGTAAAAATCATAAAGATCAACAGTCTTGATACTATTTGCTATTGAAATGAGAACTTTTTGATTTCAAATGTCCTCAAGATTTTAGACCAAAAGTTTGTGCTTTGCCCCATATGAGATAGTCCAAGGGTAATAGAAACTCACATCATGAACAGCCACGCGAAAGCAGTCTCACTTGTTCTCTCATAACAATCCTCACCTAATAAATTCAATGAGATTAAGATATTAAAATAAAATATAAAAAAAAAAAGAAGGTCATTAACAAACTTAGATTCGTGATAATTTGATTTAGATTAGTAGGGCTAAGTACCGGCTAACCTTCCTGACAATTGTCCAAACAACATCTTGAGTGCAAGGAGGAATGTAAGAGAGCCAATGTATCCGTAGTACTTTCTACTGCCTATCTATATGTTTTTTTGGGTTGACTATACCCACCACGCTCTCCATATCTTGGGTGTCAGTAATGGCTGCTATGTGATCCTCCATCCAAAGACATGCAAACAAAGTAGGCATGAGAGGGAGATCCAGTAATGCTATGCCACCCATCTTTCATGCATCACCCACTGTCTCTAGACAGTTGTTTTTGCTTTTTCATATTGGACCCTAGGTGACAGCTTTCACCTATACACCTTTGCAGGCCAGTCTGCGGCGAAAGCTAACTATTACGAGGGTTTCAATATGAAAAAGGCAAAAATTGCCACATTTGGTGGGCAACGAAAGATGGGTGATTTAGGTGAGTGAAGTAGTATTTTATTTTATTTTTTTAATATTGTAATTACCTCTGACAAGAAGGAATCAGGTCGTCCGATTGTACAAGATTCCAACCACGGCGGTTTTTCCGCTTGGGTTTTGGTGAACCATGTGTACCTCTAGATCAAACCTATAAAAAAAATTGAAAGAAGCAAAATAAATATTCTTGTTAGAGTACTGTTCTCTTTGTTGATGTTCTATAATGGGAATGAAAGGAAATTAAAAAAGGCACCTCCTCCCATTGATAGTGTGCTCAGAAGGTGAGTGCCAATGGCACTGTAGAAGTTCATACTGAGTTCCATTTATTTCAAGAGATCCTGCGCCATCTTCCCAGTTCAACTGCATCCATAAATAAATCAAAGAGATCGAGAAAAATTAAATATATGATCATACAATAAATTATGTTACAACTAATGTGGCAATGGGAAAAAGAAAATCACACAAGTGGCTAACCAATGTGTCGAGTACATGAGGGTCCCAAATGATGTTTTCTGAACCTAATCATATATATGCATATGTAGAGTATACAGTATAATCCTCCTATGCATAGGATATATACCTCCAATGTACATATGATATTGATGCAAGAAATTCAGCACATCCTCATCCAAAATGCATGTTTTCTATATTATATATACATAATTCTTGTGGTGTCACCAATCCTTCTCACCAAATATAGCTTTAATTTCGGTGCACCCAATATTGTGATTTGGAATTAAAATGGTGTCACTAGAAGATGCCTTCTAGCTTGGGTGGTAACGTCATTGGTGTCACCCCAGGCCCTTGTGGCCTATCAAAGGTATATTGGTACTCTAGTGGGTTGCGGTTTGAGTAGTTTAGATTTAGGTAGGAATCAATTCCCTTCTGATGTAACAAAAAAAATCAAATTATATAGTTCGTATTTATGTTTCTACCCGTACCCATCTCAAAAAAAATAAAAATAAAAAAGAATAAAAAAAGAGAGAGAAAGTGTCATGTCAAATGTACTTAAAACTTTTATATGAGATGAATTTGGTGTATGAAATAAGCAAGGAGAAAGAAGATGATGTCGATATCATGAGTGGGGCCATGGTTGGTGAAAAAAGATGTATTCGGTGCATTTAACATTGACACTTCAAGGTTATAAATGTGATTTGATGTAGGAAAATAGCTGTAATGCTTTGTCTTTTAATTGTTAGGATGGAATATGGAATCACATTTTGCACACAATATGACATATAACTCTCTCCGTTTCTTCCCTTGCCATCATACCATGCCCTCTATTCTTGAGTGTGGCATTAGAGGCCTTGTAATTTCTCTCAAGTCTCCCCAAATGGGACATTACTTCGACCCTCTCATTCAACAAATCGATCGGAGACTGTATTGTTCCATTTTTACGAAACCCCCATTCAGGACGAATCTCTCCCCATCAATCTGGTCCCTTGACACTTCCCACTTCATATATACGGCAAGGATCAGCAATATAAATATATATATATATATATATAGGATGATGATCAGGTAAGCACGTGCTGATATAACTTATATCAAAATCTGCATTGGGAGTTGTACCTTGTGCATTAGTGGGATGTGAGGTGCATCGAATCAATGCAAGGGGTACAACCCCCAATGCATAATGCTGATATAACTTATATCAGCACGTGCTGATGGGATCACTTCTATATATATATATATATATATATATATATATAGAGAGAGAGAGAGAGAGAGAAGCTAAGGGTACGGAATTGTAGGGCCAAAAAAAAAAAAGAAAGAAGAAGGGTACGTATTTTAGTTTGAAGAGGTTTCTTGGTTTAATTTTTGACCTCTCTTGCCGGTGCATGTGTAACCTTCTTTGCGAGAGTAAAGAAGGGTACACATGCACTTTGACAAACAGAACGCTCACGTTGACAAGTTGACAGCTAAAATGAAACCGGCCATTTGGTTTCACTTTTCAACCACATTGAAAAAGCATAAAAAAAACCATTTAGACCAAGTGGTCTTCGGATGTTTTCTTGTTTTTCTTGCTTCGTTTTTGAGAGGAAACGTGGTGGGGGCAGATACGGACAGTTTCGCACTTCTATGATACACGTCTATGGTGACGAATCTTGGGTTTGAATGATACACATGCAAGAAAGAAGGCTTTTTTGACTGTTCATGTCGTACATGGCTGCACATATCAGCAATCTAGGGCTGCTGCACTTTGGGTCATGTTGATCTAGCCCAATATATTAAATTCTACTACCATTGGGCAAAGCTTTATTTATTTATTTATTTTATAAAAAAAAAATTTTTTTTGGGGGGGGGGGGGGGGGTGGGGTTAAATTGGGCAAAGCATAGTTTGCACAATGTTTCTAATTAAACATGAGTTTAGGCTTGGGTTGGAGGAGTTCAACCCAATTTCAAGTTAGATTGAGCTAAGGTTGGAAGCTTAAGATGAATTCGACCAACCAGTCCTTATGAAAGCTAGCCTGAACTTAGGTTGGGCTATGGGAAACTCATTCAACGCATAATGCATGCCTGCCACCCTTTAAATTTTACCGCAAGCCCTTGATTTGTAGGCTTTTGGATTTTGGAATAGAGAAAACCAGTTTCCGTGTCAAGGTACTTGGAGGAAAATGAGGACCCAGATTAATTAGCTAGTAAAAGTGTAGTGTTGCTCATTAATTGACCCACTTGACCCGCTAAAACCATCCAATCCAACCCTACCTGAAAGCATAATGGCAGATTCAACCGATAAGGTGGGTAGGTAATGGTTTAGGATTTTATTTTTTTGCGGTTTCATGGGTGATTAGCAGTTCTGAAAGAGAAAAACCGACTCCAACCCGCTCACCTGCATATGTTTCCATACATGATTAGATTATACATATGGGAGCGTTTCATTGGTGCTTCAAAGGCAGTGAAGGATGAACCTTATCTTTTACTTTATCAATTCACCATTTTATGCTCTTATTTTAGTTATTTATAAATATTATAAAAAAAATGAGAAAAAAAACATGACTGTTGATTATCAAAAATCAATGGTTCAGATAAGTTACCAAATCCTAATAGCTAAGAGACTCTTGTAATGTCTCACCCTCTTACTCAGTCGCTCACCTTTCTTCATTTTCTCTCAACACCTCCCCTTCTCATTTCTCTCTCTCTCTCTCTCTCTCTCTCTTTCAAACTCGCTGTCTCTTACTCTAAAGTTTAAACCCTCCACTGAATCACCGATTCACTTGATACTCTGTCGTCCTCACCTCACGGTGGATCTTTCTCTCATTCTTTATCTATCTTTCAAACTCTATGTCTCTTACTCTATATAATTAAGTGTAATCAAATAATCATATTGAATTAGTTTTTTGCATTGTTCAGTGTATCTTTTTGTTTCTAAATTTATGCTTGTTTAATTTTTTTTTTTTTCCAAGTTAATTGTTATTTTGTATGGCTTGTTTTAACCGAAACAATATATATAATAATTGAAATGCTATAATTATATATAACTGAAAGCTATGAAAGCCCCATTGAATCAAAATAGAATGGATAGTTTAAAAAAAAAATAAAGCAAGGCCTAGCTAAAGTTTAATCTGCCAAACCGCCCGCAACCTGCCCATCAATCTGATTGGTGTGTGGATTAAAACCGTCCAATCATATAGGCAGATGTAGGTAAGAATTTAGTTCACCCAATAAGTTGTGGGCGGATTGCGGATGAACTCTAAAGTTGACCCAAACCAAACCGTGAGCACCTTAAAAAGTGTAAAACCATGAGGATGGGTTGCACCAGAGTACATTCCCCATGGCTTAGCTTCCCAAAAAGTGGACATTTTTGCATTTGGAGTTGTTTTGCTTGAGCTTATATCAGCAAGAGAGGACATGGATGGGAAATTATTCAAGGAGACCATTGTTTTCTTGGGAGGGGGAGCTACCGAAGGTTGTTGCTTAGGGATATCAAGGAGTTTCATGGATCCACGTTTGAAGGATAATTATCCTGTCTCAGAGGCTTTATGTCAAGCTGTTTTAGCGAAGGCTTGTGTGGAAGATGATCCTATGAATAGGCCATCTATGGATGACAACATGAAAGTCCTTTCCAGGATGGTTTGACTGTACAAGGAATGAAAAATGATGAACCGTGCGATACCACACAAGCCTTGGCTAAAACAGTTTTTAGTGCTAGTTTAAGGGGGTGTTTGGCAAACCCCTAAACCCGGTTAACAAAGGATGAAGCTAGCCGGGATGTTAGGATGTACACTTTGAGTGTTTGGTAAGTTTTGTGTGTTGTTGTACGGAGGTTCACATCAAGTCATAAAAGGTGTTGAAAGCTGTCAACCAACTAAAAGCTAGTTTAGAGTAAAACCAGATAACAAAAAGCAAGTTGCCGGGCCTGACCTGAACTATTTTTGGGGATTCCCAAACAGCCCCTAACAGTTTTAGGGTTGAAAGGTTTTATGTGCTAGCTAGTAGCTGTATCCTTGTGACTTTTGAACTAGCTAGAAGCTTCTCCTTTCAAAAGTTGTCTTTTCCAAGTTTGAGGACCAATGTTTTCAAGCTGGATCCACTTAAGAGCCTTCTACTTTCCGTATATATAAATCTGTTCTTTGAAATCACCATACATTATTATAAGGATTTGATTAATGGTAGTTGGTGGTGGTATGTTCTTCTGTTTTTAAATGGGATGAAGCATTATAGAGGGGCTTTGGTGGCTTTTTTTGCCCTTCTCACCCTTTATGTACTGAGAAAATGGCTGCATTTGTTTCCTTGGTCCCAAAGAATAGCCATTGAGAGCATTGGTGTGATAATAGAGTCCATTTCACCATTTGCTTCTATCTTCTTTTCTCTTCTATCCTTTTCTTAAATCATCATGCACCGACTTGTAGGATATCTTGTTAATTACTACAAAATTATAGAAAATTAACTAACACCGTGACTTGCAGAATAAGTTGTCATATAAAATGACCCTCTAATTCCACCGACAAGGGGTAGGTAGCATATACTACTTCAGTTCCAATAATTTTTTTGTTCTTTTTTTTTTGGGGGCTAAGGTACTACTTCCAATATTTGGTTATCCTAATTGCTAGCATACATGCTCTAGTACAGTTTATCACGTCAAAATTCAAAACTGGTCTTATATATTTAAATGAGCGTAACTATTGATAATCCAGTGATACAAATACAACCGAGTTCTAACTAGTCTAGTTTTAAAACTACCAAGAAAAAAGGAAAATGGAAATAGAAGCAATGAGTAATATTACTAGGCTTAGTGAATATATGAAATATATATGGAACATACATAGAAGTGAACATTAACCATCTGTTAACAATCCAAAGTTGGTCTCTTCTAGCTCAAGTCTTCGATCACTTACATATGCATTCTCCATTTAAAATAAAATAAAATAATGGAGTTAGTTTAATTCTGATCTTCAGGGTCTCCTGGTCTATAAAGTTTCACTAAGCGCCTGTTTATTGGTTGTAGTGGTCTCGCATTAACTTCTGACTCCTGAAAAAAAAAAAAAAAAAATGATCCTCCTCATAATTAATACAAATTACAATATATGGTTTTAAAATTTTGTATCGATCGAACGCACAAATTAATCCATCATCTTGAACAGGAATATGAAAAGAATGAAGGTTATTATATATAAAAAATGACAGTAGAAATTTTTATTTTTTTTTACTGAATATTTTTTGCAATTCTTGAGATATTTATTTATTTATTTATTTTTTAAAGAAATGAGAGTAAAAATTCAAAATAGAGGCATTCATGAATTTCTAAAATTGATCTTAAATATCACACCAATTATGGTGATGATCCCAACATTTTTTAATAGCTTCATTTAAGATGATGAATTTGTACCTTTAATAATACACTATAAATGTTTTATTCTCATTTAGATGACCAAAAAACGGGCCCTAATAGTTTTGAAACTACTTGAAATGTATATAAATGAGAATTTTAAAAATTTTCAGAAAAAAATACTAACTGTTTGACCCATATTATCTATTCATCCCATGAAAATCCCATTTTGATGTGGGGGAAGTCTAAATGTTATCAGAAATTGATTTGTTAAAAGAGAAACTGTGGAACCCATCCCCTCTTAATGCACGGATAGTATTGAGTTAAATAGCATTGTTCTTTCTATAATATCCTCAAAATTTAAGACCATGTCCTTGCATGTCTCATACAAGAAAGGTTATTTTTTTAATTTTTAATTTTTTTAATTTTTCTTTTTTGAGCAAACCGAAAAAATATTAAGAGCTCATACAAGAAAGTTCAAGTATAGTAGTTGGCAACTCACATCATGAACGGCCATGCGGAGCAGTCTCACTTGTTCTCTAGTTACAGTCCTCACCTAATCGATGAATTCAATGAGTTTTAGATTAATAGGAAAAAAAAAAAATTCAATAACAACAATAGATTTTGATAATTAATTTTGATTAGATTAGTAGAGCAAACCTTTCTAACAATTGTCCAAACGACATTTTGAGTGCAAGGAGGAGTTGTAAGAGAGCCAATGTATCTGTAGTACTTTCTGCTGCCTATCTTTATGTCTTTTGGGTTGACCATACCCACCACGCTCTCTTCTTCTTGGTTATAGGCAATGGCTGCTAAATGACCCGTCAACTGAAAACCAAACATAGTAGGTTTGTGAGAAAGAGAAAGAGATTCTTTGATGAGTAATGCTAGCTACAGTATAGTCTGTATCGATCCATTCGTTCTTCCCATTTGGCGTGGCATGCCACATCAGTCAACTTTTAAAATACAATAGTTGCAGCCTATGTACATAGCATGTCATGTTAGCCAACTTGCTGATGTGAATCGTGCATGCTACGTCAGAGGGGTGCGTATTTCGATTGGTACACCAACATTTTCCTTGTGTGATTACCTCTGACAAGAAAGAATCAGGTCGTCCGATGGTGTACATGATTCCAACCACGGCAGTTTCTCCGCTCGGGCTCTCATGGACCATGTGTACCTCCAGGTCAAACCTGTAATTAAATTTGAAGTTAAAGAAGAAAAGCAAACATTCTCGATCGTCAGTATTGTTCTTTTTGTTGATGTTAATTATATAATGGCTGGGAATGAATTAAAGAAGGGGAAAATTAAAGTACCTCCTCCCATTGATAGTATGTTCAGAAGGTGAGTGCCAGTGGACCTGTAGGAGTTCATATTGAGTTCCATTTATTTCAATAGATCCCGCACCACCTTCCCAGCTCAACTGCATCCATTAATAAATCAGAGACAGATTAAACAAAGCGTGGATCAACTCCATTAGGGTGCAACATATTCGGCGTATACAGATGTTCTTATAAGAACTTAATGATGT
Source organism: Liquidambar formosana (assembly GCA_039720395.1). Classification (NCBI taxonomy): domain Eukaryota; kingdom Viridiplantae; phylum Streptophyta; class Magnoliopsida; order Saxifragales; family Altingiaceae; genus Liquidambar; species Liquidambar formosana. The sequence goes on along the minus strand of CM077827.1, from coordinate 31,978,789 downwards.
AAGTTGCATGAAGGGTGCATTATTTGGGGGCTATACTCATGCATTGGTGGATTGTAACGTTCTTATGTACATGCATTGGGGGATTGTACCCCATGTATTGATGAATTGTACTAATGCAACTTACATCAACACATTCTTATAAGAATATATATACATATATATGTTGTGTTCTAGCCAAACTATCTCACAACTTTCTAAGTGCACTTTTGCTGGAGTGTGAGTTGCCCAGTATTGTTGTACCCATGTATTGATGGATTGTACTAATGCAACTTATATCATCAATACGTTCTTATATATATATTTTGTCACTCAAAACAATTTTCTAATTAGGTGCACTTTTGCATCAGTGTGAGTTGCCCAGTTCTCCACAAATTAGGAATGCAATGGCGCCCATCTTCACGGCTAGTTGCAATCCATCCCACAAACCATTTTTTTTTTTTTTTTTTTTGTATACTCAAAATGAAAAAAAAAACAAAAAGAATACTAATTTTAATTAGATGTTGCTGTCATTAGCAGGGCCACAGTAGTAGGTAAGATAAGATGTTTAAGCTGATGGCACTTGGATCTTTAGATGCTCGTGATTTGATGTAGGAAAAATAAATACGGAGTATGACGTAATGCTTTGTCTTCTATTTTTATTTATTTATTTTTTTCGAAAGACAAAGGGCTAGAGGAAGGTCTTTAATTGTCTTCTAATTGTTGGGAATGGAATCCCAAAAATGTAAATGATTGTTGGGAATGGAATCACAGTTTGTAAACAATATAACATCTCTCTCTTACCTCCATATCATGACCCCTATTCTTAATTGTGGCATTAGATGGCTTGTAATCCCTCTTAAGTCTTCCTGGGAGAGACACCACTTTCACCCTCTCATTCAACAGATCGATCGGAGACTGCATGGTTCCAATCTTACACATCCTCCATTCATCATGAATCTCTCCCCATCGATCTGGTCCCAGATCGCTTCCTACTTCATAATTAAACCCTCTCTCATCCTCTGCAACATTAACAATCAAAAAAGAATTAGAAACATGATCGAAGAAACAAAACCGTATGATTTCTTTATATTATTGAAATGATTAATAAAACAAGTACTTACTCTGTTTCAAATTTATTATCATATTTTTTTATAAAAAAACACATTTTTTTTTTTTTTAAGGAATCACTCCTTAGATGCTTTCACATCCGCTTTTATACTGTATCATTCCAATTTTGCCATCAAGTATAATACAATCATTAATTGAGTTTGTTCATGTAATTAATAAGTATCATAGATATGGGTTTTTTGGAAAATTGATTAAAATGAAGTATGACAATAATTTTGAAATGACCCAAAATGAAAAAAAAGACAATTAATATAAAACGGAGGGAGCATAGCTTACCAACTTCTCGAGATGTTGCTGGGTTTGAGTGCAAAACAAGAACAATGAAGAAACTGCAAAGCAAGATTTGTGTTGCTGGTTTCTCCATTTTTCAGGCTCTTTACGACTGCTTGCAGCAAGTGGTGGAAACGGCTTAGCTGCTTATATAGAAATAAATGATCATCAAGCAATGTGAATATATAGACACAAATAAAAGGGGTAGTTGAATTTGAAGAGACTTTCCAATTTTCTTCCCAGTGTGTATCTCTTTCGTTTTTTTCAGGTAGCGAGTTTGACAGCACAGATATTTCATATCAACCAAGTCGAAATCTCATTAATAGTGTACACGAATTGACCCAGGTGGTCTTTTGACGGTTGCCTTTTTCTTGCTTCTCTTTTGAAATGTTCTGGGGGAGAGTTTATGTGATACACGTCTATGGTGACGAACGTTGGATGGAATAATATAAGAAGGTTGGTTTTGACTGTTAATTGTTTATGAATTTCAGCTAACTACCCTTACTAATACATTAATTTTCTTCTCAACATTTCAATTTCAATTTATATATATATATATTTATTTATTTATTCTTTGGGCCTTGACATTTGGAACCAAAATAAAAAAAAATAAAAAAAATTCTATGTTATATTATTCTTATTTTTGTCTTATTTTGAAAGAAGATAAGGGTGGGAGTAAGGATGAAAACGGGATGGCCGAGTTTATCCAAGCCTCCACTCCATCCTTTTTTTTGATAAGCAAATGAAATTAGATGAAGGGAGTCACTACAAGGCAATCCATCGGGAGATCGAAAATGAAAATATCTTCCAAATGATTACAAAAGACAACCCATTGAGTTAACTCATGAGCAGCCTTATTAATTGGCTGACCTGGAAACATATCTAGCAACCCAAAAATTAACAAGATGCTGTTTAGCCTCTAATGCCCTCTACATATCGGGACAGAGTTAGAACATTAATTAATAGGATGGGGCAAGATTGGTAATTTTATTGAATACCCGTACAAGGCTTGGGACGGGTCGGAGTTTAAGAGAAGGAAAACATTGCCCGATTGGATGGATACGTCAATATAACTTTTATACCCCTATAACCTGCCAAAAAATGGTAATGTAATTATGCCATTCACTATTTAAGGAGTGATAATTGCTAAACCCTCACCCATATATAGCCCCCCTTTACATAAAGTCACCAATGTAAGAAACTAAGGCAATTAAGGTGTTTGAATATATATATTAGTGAAAAGCTTGATTACTAATTTTAACTTTATTACTAGCTATTTGAATATTGTAAACATATGTTAGTTATTGGATTTAATTTTGATTTGGATTAATTGAATTTTCAAAAACTTTCATTGTAAAGCTAGAAAATGATCGACTTAGGAAAAAATAAAATCAAAAGAAATAAATTTTGCTATTTTTTGGAGCAATTTTAGGCTACTAGGGCAAAATAAGTTTTCGGCCTTGCCTTGTCTCATCCTGATCGAGCAGGATGAGAATGAAATTGAATTAGAATAGGAATGAAATTTTAATGTCCAACATAGGATGGAATGGGAACAAGATTGTGACGCGATAATTCTCATTAGGATCTTAGTTGGGAGGGAGCCCCATTCCAAGCCCGCCTCATTGCCATCCCTAAGTGACAGAAGAGGGGGCATTTTAGGATGTGCCTAAAAGAGCTAGCTAGCCCTTTTTTGTCAAGAGTATTTGATTGCAGTGTACTTTGAAGTCATTAAGTCTACAACGTCCTAAATCTGGCACTTGACCCCATCATGCATGTTATAATTAAAATGATATTATATATTTTATTTTTAAAATTAATTTATAAAGCATGATCCCATCCATGTAGCAAATATTAGTTGCCGACAAAATTTTATAACTTTTAATACGGATTCTGTTTTCTCCAGTTGCGTTATGTTTGGATAAAGAATTTTTAGATGGAATTTGCTTTTGGGATAGAATTTGTAAAATTTTTATAAGGATGAGATGAGCAAAATCCTTATAAAAAGTTTATAAATTTCATCTCAAAAGCAAATTCTACTTAAAAATTCCTTATCCAAACATAACCCAAAAGAAATGGCCATTTCTTTTTCTTTTTAAATTTATTGTTTTGGTCTATGGTTTTGACAACTAATTACATGAACCTCCATCTTAACTACCTGGTCATTCCATTTAAATTAACAAAAATATATTTTCACCTTAAGAGAATAATATAATATACAAAATATTTTATGTAATGAAACATACAGAATAATAAAACTAATTGGATTAGCCACCTAATATTTGCTTCCTTTGGCCAATGGTTTTTTTTTTTTCCTTTTTCTTCTTTGATCATCTAAGTGGGTTGAATTGTGGGGTCAAAGAATGAGGTGCAGGAGTAATCAAATTCGAAGAGAACTTCAACTTCAAATTCAATTGATTACGTGCGCATCTTAGTGCCTTGTTGTTTTGGAAATGTTGGATATTTAAATAATTATAATAATAATATTTTATTATTCCTAGTAACCGTTTGTAATGCAAAGAGGTTGCCCCGTTTTTTGAAAAGGTTCATAACACCTTTTTGCTTTGGTTTGGTCCGTACAATTGCTTTGGCACCTCTTGATTTGTGTACAAGGTACTTTAGGCACCTTTTGGCCGGCTAGTGGACTGGAATAGGTGTTTTGGCACTATTTCATTTCCTATATAAACCAAGCAGTCCACTCGTGGGTTAAAATAACAAGCAATTGTTTTTCTTTTCCTCCCTTTAAATTGTATTCTTATTGTGGTATTCTTCTTGTTTTATTCTAAAAGTTCAGGTTATTTTTAGGTTGTGCAAATCCTACGAATAGTAACAGGTGAATCTGGGTCCATTGTATCCTGGGAACAATTAGTCATATAATCTTTTTTGTACTCGCAATTATATTGGAAGGGCGGCAACTTTGTCTTAAAGATAGCGATATAATCGTGCCTTGGATATTGAATTTCACCTTTTGTCTCCATTAATTAGTGTATACTTCCAACAGGAAATATGTAGAATTTTCAAGATTTTAGTAGAAATATGTAGATGTGGGGACAATGGAACGAGAAAAGCTTGTATGTAATTATGACACGACTGATGTAGTATCACGGGTCAATGAGAGTTAAGTAAAGTGGGATTGTAGAGTATCTTTTAGCCTTACTATCCCACTTTACTTGGTTTCTATTAGCCCATAATACCACGTGGCCGTGTCACAATTACATGGAAGACTCACTCCAATGGAACACACACACACACACACACACATATATATATAGGACCCGTTGGAAAGTGTACGTTCGCGGTGATAGCCTCTCAATATTGGGAATGGAGACCTGTCAGATACAAGTTACTGTAATAGTTAGGGAGAATTATATTACAGAATGGTCCGCTAGGAGCGAATAATATATTACGCATCAATACAAATGATTAGCTACTAATTTCATAGTAGATGATTATTAACTTAATTAAAAATATTACTAATTCATATTGATATGTAAATATTTACTCATAGAGGGATCAATTTATAAGATTGAAAGCCAAGTAATACAGTGCTTATTGTCAATTCAGATTACTGTTGAAATTATATCCAGATATTAAAAATTTATGGCATAAGTCGGTTAAATATATGCAAGTCCAAAATATCTAAGTAGAATTTGTAATAATTGTAAATAATCTCATAAGTACCAAAAATTCTTATTTACTATACCTCTCTTTCTAAGGGAGGCAAAGCCATGTAGCATGGTGGTGATGGCCAACCATAAAAAACAAAAAACAAAAAACGAAAGAAAAAAACTATTGGTGGATGAGGTTTATCACTTCATTGTTAGTTGATCAGTTCAAGAGGGATCGGAACAGTTAGCTTGATATATATTGTTGATCTATTCCTTGTCGGTTCAAGCTTAACCCATTCCCCAACACCTATTCCCTAACCACTCAAGTGGTGTTCTAATACTCATGATGTAATACTTGACCCACAGTGGGAAAAGGGGAGAGATTTGTTTCAATTCCTTAAGTAATAATAGGAGTACTTCTTGGAGTCCTCCATTACACATCATGGTGGAATTATTCACAAATGTAATTTTAGAGTTAAAAAAATGCTGGGAGAGTGGGCAGTCCTATCACGTTTCCATAATGAAGGCAAACAGAAGCTGTCAAACTTTCTATTTTAACTTTTTTCCTGGTTTTTATTAAGAGACAAATTCTAAGATGCCACCTTTTCTTCCAAATCTCATGGATTTGTTTGATTAAAGAGTACCACAAAAATAAGCAGCAATTGACAGGTGTGTCTCACATGCCCAACTATATAGACAAAATAGGACGTATTCACATTGTGTTAGGTAAATTTACCGCTGGATCCTTTGAACTTTTCAGTTTGACAAAATTCTTAGATAAATTTACTATTTTGAGACGTTGGGTTACGTATGGATTATGTAATGAGCTTCAACTCATTGTAATTATTTTCTTCATCTTATGTTTCCTCTGGCGGTCAATAACCGTTGTTAAGATGAAAAAAGAAATTTATGGTTAATGACACAAACATCATGAAGGTTTAGCTATAATGACTTTGTCGTGTTAAGTTTTCAATACTTTCCCTCATGTGCAAGCCTAACAAGATAAAAACGGACCTAAACAACTTACACTTATAAATTGAGGTATATGAAACAATATCAAAGTTTATAATTAACTAATGAGGGATGTGATATTTTTTCAACATTTTGTGGTGCTGGATATTTACCCATTAGTGGTGCTTTTTTGAAATCGCTAAGGATCACAATTCTTGTAGTGAACACAATTTTGAGAGTATGATTGGCCATCAAATTTAAAATAACTTTACTCATTTTCCTTTGCATATGTGTCTAAAATTAAGGGCATGTGTAGCCTCTAAATGGAAACGAAACAATGTTAGTATGTTTCACATATTATTGAGGGTACAATTCGACCATTTTCAATAAAAAAATTCAAGGAAATGATGGTTATCATCACAAATGACAATAGAAATTCAAAAAGGTCAGTGATCCTATAAGATTAGGAATAATATAACCCCAACTTTTTAAAATAATCTCATTGAAGGTGATGGATTTAACAAGAAAAACTTATATGTAAGTGTAATACGGCTTAACGTAATATCATGAGCAAATGAAGGTGGGGCAAAAAGGGAATGTCTGACCATTTTTTAACCCAGCATTCTCATTTTACTTTACTCCCATTGGCTTGTGACATGATGTGGCCCTATTACAGTTACTGTTGGATCCTTTGAACTTTTCATTTTGAGAGTATTGCCCATCAATTAACTTCTAATAACTTTAGTCATTTTCCTTTGCATCTGCTATACAACATCTTTTCTGGGTATAAACATTAAGAGCCTGTGGTCCTCCAGATGGAAATTGAACAATATTAATATATTTTAAATGTTACTAAAGGCATAATTCGATCACTTTGAATAAAAAAATTCAATAAGATAATGATCATCTAAAAAAAAAGAATGGAAATAAAATTTAAAAAATATATATCAGTAATTATTTTATTTGAACCCTCACCATATGATCTTAAGTTGGTACTAAGCTTAAGATGTGCTAATTGGTACTAAGCTTGAGCATGAATTCAATCCGATGAGGGGTCCGCGGGTCCGTTTCTTGGGTGAATGGTCTGGGAGCCAACCAAACCCGGCTTGACCCAAAAGAGATCCGTGCTGACTGCTCGGGTTATAAAGGTTATGACTTATGACTATATATAATGTGTCTTTGAGGATTGAGAGAATTTGTCAAATTTTATTTAGAAATTCTAATTTTCGAGAAGTTAAGTTAGATAAAGAACTTTGAAAATCTTTTCATTTAAAAATTCTATTTCGTTTTTCCAAAATTCTTCACTCAAACACAACGTAAGAAATTTATAATACTTTTCAAGATCAGTTGTTTGGGTTTTCTGAAACGAATTATTTTCTTGCACAAGCTTATGTATAGGAGGTATAGCTGTTTTGACCCAAGGCTTGCGTGGAAAATGTATAGTATAGACATTTATTAGTAAACCCCAAGGAAGAACTTAATTGGTAAGGGCTCTCCCCTTAAGAAGTAGAGGTCATCCTACGCTATTAAAAAAAAAAAAAAAAACATTTATCAGTAATTACATTGTAATACTATAATGATGTATGTTTGGTATAGTACTTAACTACTTATACATTAATACACGTGACATTAATTCATGACTAGACGTGAGTAACATTTGGGCCCGTCTCACTCTCTTGCTTCCTTTTAAATTGTTTTGTATTTTTCATTCCTTCGTTATTTTATCACCTCTATTTAGTCATGCATTGTAGATTCTAATTTTTTTTCTTTTAATTTTTTTTTTGTTGGAATAACATTGAGTGAAGGAAAAATCATTCATGACAAATTATCATTGCTAAAAGCAATAATAGTCAAATCATAGCCACTTAAATGATAAAAGGGGGTTTTTCTCCACACCTTCGATTTTTTTTTTAAAAAAATTTTAATTGGGGTCATTATTTGGCTGCATGTTATCACTTTTTTAGCAATGACAATCTATAATAATAGAAGTATCCTTGGGAAAAAGCTAAGTATATTGGTTGGATAATGTTACTTTGCCCTACACTTTGCCCTACTAGTGTATTTGAAAAAAAAAAAAAAAAAGTGTATTTGGGAGGGTAAGATTGTGGGACGCACTAATATGATTACAACCCTTATCATTCCAAATACACTGGTATGACAAAGTGTACAGCAAAAGCGTGGGACTACCTAGCATTACCAATATTAGTTTGATATACCGACTAGGTTTACTTGCTGAGGTGTTGATGACATGATAATCAATGAAAAAAGCAAGCCTTATATACCTTGAAAAAAGCAATATAGATCACCATTCATCCGTTGGATGTAGCATTGCCCATCACATTGCCGGTGAGAACATTGATAAGAGGATGGAGTCCACTTGGTCTAGTTTATTAATTAAATTAATGAAAACTGGCCTTATAGATTTACATATGCGTAACTAAAAAATCCTGAACATACAGCAAAAGTAGGATAATATGCTGGTACAGACATAATCAAGCTCTAATCTTACAACCGACGAGAAAAAAGGTGAAAATAAAAAAATAAAAAAATTAAAAAAGGAAGCAATTAACAAGTAATTAATTTTAGACTATGTGAATGACAAATACATGGAAGATGGAGGTGAACAACCATCTGCTAACTATCCAAATTTACTCAGTATCTCTAGTGCGTCCAAATCGGGTCCATGCATATTTTTTCTCCAATATTGAAGAGATGAAACCAGTGATAGGCAGGAGAATCATCATTTGAAATTTCAGCCCTAAAATTATGGAGTGCGTATGCATCAATTCTCTCCAGGATCTGTCGGTTTATAAAGTTGCACTGAACGCCTGTTTATTGGTTGTAGTGGTCTTGCATTAGTGTCCGAATCCTGCAAAAATCAACCATCATCCACATAAATACAATATTACAAATATGAGGTTTTTAAATTGAGTTTGGCCGGTTAGTACAACGGTCCATCATTGATGTTGGGACATGCAGGTACGTGTGCGTTGGACATGTGTGCTTCATGTATATTTTTATGAAAACTAGTCTTTGTGTCCTTGTCGTATGTGTTTTGTAATGACAGATTTTAATTCTACATAACCCAACTTATTTATCAAAATTTACTTGCCTAATTGATTTTTTTTTTTCTTTTATAAGCAAAGAAAATTTTATTAGGATTTGAAAGAGATTAGTGCACCTTCTTACCAAATACCATCACACCCAATAAAGTAACTGATACACCCATCTTACACTAGGACGATCAGGAAAAGCCTCTACTAGCTAAACAACCTGCTAGGCATAAAGACAAACACCCAAGGTGCATAGAAGAGAACCTTACAAACCAACCTGATGTGGAAACTTAGCCCACTAATTACAAATTTCACTAAAAGCATAACTAATATTAATGAGCTCTCCACAAACCTAACTACTTCCATTACGTTTCTACATAACACGTTGACCAATTGTAATACAGATTCTAACCTTCCACCCACATGTGTGGGCCCTAGCCCATGTGGAGAGATGGTATAAGCCCTGAAGGTGAATAGAAAAATGTCCTTTTGTACACTGTTAATTAAGGGAATGGAGGAATTGGTAAAAATCATAAAGATCAATAGTCTTGATACTATTTGCTATTGAAATGAGAACTTTTTGATTTCAAATGTCCTCAAGATTTTAGACCAAGTTTGTGCTTTGCCCCATATGAGATAGTCCAAGGGTAATAGAGACTCGCATCGTGAACAGCCACGCGAAGCAGTCTTACTTATTCTCTCGTAACAGTCCTCACCTAATAAATTCAATGAGATTCAGATATTAAAAAAAATAAATAAATAAAAAAAGAAGGTCATTAACAAACTTAGATTTTTGATAATTTGATTTAGAATAGTAGGGCTAACCTTCCTGACAATTGTCCAAACAACATCTTGAGTGCAAGGAGGAATCGTAAGAGAGCCAATGTATCTGTAGTACTTTCTACTGCCTATCTTTATGTTTTTTGGGTTGACTATACCCACCACGCTCTCCATATCTTGGGTGTCAGTAATGGCTGCTATGTGATCCTCCATCTAAAAACATGCAAACAAAGTAGGCATGAGAAGGAGATCCAGTAATGCTATGCCATCCATCTTTCATGCACCACCCACCATCTCTAGACAGTTGTTTTTGCTTTTTCATATTGGGCCCTATGTGACAGCTTTCACCTATGCACTTTTGCAGGTCTGCGGCGAAAGCTAACTATTACGGGGGTTCCAATATGAAAAAAAAGCAAAATTTGCCACATTTGGTAGGCAATGAAAGATGGGTGATTTAGGTGAGTGAAGTAGTATTTTTTTTTATTGTAATTACCTCTGACAAGAAAGAATCAGGTCGTCCGATCTTGTACAAGATTCCAACCACGGCAGTTTTTCCGCTTGGGTTTTGGTGAGCCATGTGTACCTCTAGATCAAACCTATAAAAAAAATTGAAAGAGGCAAAGCAAATATTCTTGTTAGAGTATTGTTCTTTTTGTTGATGTTCTATAATGAGAATGAAAGGAAAAAAAAAAGGCACCTCCTCCCATTGATAGTGTGTTCAGAAGGTGAGTGCCAGTGGCACTGTAGAAGTTCATACTGAGTTCCATTTATTTCAATAGATCCTGCGCCATCTTCCCAGTTCAACTGCATCCATAAATAAAGCAAAGAGAGAAAAATTAAGTAAAGATATGATCAATAAATTATGTTACAACTAATGTGGCAATGGAAAAGAGAAAATTACACAAGTGGCTAACCAAATGTGTCGAGTACATGAGGGTCCCAAATGATGTTTTCTGAACCTAATCATATATATGCATATGTAGAGTATACAATATAATCCTCCTATGCATGGGATATATAACCCCAATGTACATATGATATTGATGCAAGAAATTCAGTACGTGCTCATCTAAAATATTTTCTATATTATATATACATATTTCTTGTGGTGTCACCAATCCATCACCAAATATAGCTTTAATTTCAAGTGCACCCAATATTGTGATTTGGAATTAAAATGGTGTCACTAGAAGATTCCTTCTAGCTTGGGTGGTAATTAAAGTCGTTGGCGTCACCCCTAGCCCTTGTGGCCTATCAGAGGTACATTGGTATTCTGGTGGGTTGTGGTTTGGGTAATTTAGATTTAGGTAGAAATCAATTCCCTTCCAATGTAACAAAAAAAAAAAAAAAAAAAGAGCGAGAGAGAGAGAGAGAGAGAGAAAGTTTCATGTCAAATGTACTTAAAACTTTTATATGAGGTGAATTTGGTGTATGAAATAAGCAAGGAGAAAGAAGATGATGTTGATATCATGAGTGGGGCATATATGGTTGGTGAAAAAAGATGTATTCGGTGCATTTAATATTGACACTTCAAGGTTATAGATGTGATTTGATGCAGGAAAATAGCTGTAATGCTTTGTCTTTTAATTGTTGGGATGGAATATGGAATCACATTTTGCACACAATATGACATATGACTCTCTCCGTTTCTTCCCTTACCATCATATCATGCCCTCTATTCTTGAGTGTGGCATTAGAGGGCTTGTAATTTTTCTCAAGTCTCCCCAAATGGGACACTACTTCAACCCTCTCATTTAACAGATCGATCAGAGACTGCATTGTTCCATTTTTACAAAACCCCCATTCAGGACGAATCTCTCCCCATCGATCTGGTCCCTTATCACTTCCAACTTCATAATCAAATTCTGTCTCATCATCTGCAAGATTTATTATGAAAAAAGACTTTTTAAATAAATAAAAACCATATCTCCACCATTTCACCAAATTATTGAAAGAATAAAACAAGCTAGTAGCTAGCTAGCTTTTATACAGTTTTGAGATAGAGGCTTACCAACTTCTTGAGATGTTGCTGGGTTTGAATTCAGAACAAGAACAATGAAGAAGCTGCAAAGCAAGATATGTGCTATTTGCTTTTCCATTTTGTTAGTCTCTCTCTCAAGGCAGGTACGGTGGAAAAGCTTGCCTGCTTATATAGCAAGGATCAGCAATATCAATATATGTATATACACACAGAAGCTAAGGGTACGGAATTGTAGGACCAAAAAGAGGGAAAGAAGAAGGGTAGTATTTGAGTTTGAAGAGGTTTCTTGGTTTAATTTTGACTTCTCTTGCCAGTGCATGTGTCAATTCTAGCTGAGCAAATTAGAAAAAAAGAACGCTCACGTTGACAAGTACGTTGACAGCTCAAATGAAACCGGCCATTTGGTTTCACTTTTCAACCACATTGAAAATGCATTAAAAAAAAATTAAGGCCAGGTGGTCTTCGGATGTTTTCTTTTTTTTGTTGCTTCGTTTTTGAGAGGAAACGTGGTGAGGGCAGATACGGACAGTTTCGCACTTCTATGATACACGTCTATGGTGACGAATCTTGGGTTTGAATGATACACATGCAAGAAACAAGGCATTTTTTACTGTTCATATCGTACATGGTTGCACATATCAGCCATCAGGGGCTGCTGCACTTTGGGTCATGTTGATCTAGCCCAATATATTCAATTCTACTACCATTGGGCAAAGCTTTATTTATTTATTTATTTTTAAAAAAAAATTTGGGCGTGGGGGGTTGGGGTAGGGTTAAATTGGGCAAAGCACAATTTGCACTATGTTTCTAATTAAACATGAGGTTGGGCTTGGGTTGGAGGAGTTCAACCCAATTTCAAGTTAGATTGATCTAAGGTTGGAAGCTCAAACTGAATTCGACCAACCAGTCCTTGGGAACGGTTATTGCAACTCCAAAAAAGGTTAAGTTGCCCCTCCTAATTTTTTAATGAAAAAAATGATGCTGCAAAATGACCAAAAAGGGCTTTGTTTCTTTAACCAAAATGCTGAACGCACCCCTCCTGTTCCACTCTCCGACACCTCTCTCCAGCGACATCTCCGGCGACTCTCTCCGGCATCCTCTTCTTCCTTCCTCCTCTTCTGCACCCTTTTCTTCCTTCCTCCTCTTCCCTCTTCTTCTCTTCTTCATTTTTTTTTTCTTTCCTTCCCAGAAACCCTCTCCCGCACCCCTCTCTCGCCGACAAAGCTCCCTCCCTCCCCTCCCTCCCGTCGGCCTTCCTCCTCTTCCCTCTTCTTCTCTTCTTCTTTTTTTTTTTCTTTCCTTTTCTTCTCCTCTTCCCTCCCGTCGGCAGCAGATGTGGCCAGATCTGACCGTCACCATCGCCGGGAAAAATGGAGGTTTTGAAAAAAACTTCCCTTGCCTCACAAACGGATCTGACCAGAGCAAAAAAAAAAAAAAAAAAAAAAGAGGAAAGAAAGAAAGAAAGGAGGAGAAGAGGAAGAAAGACAAAGAGTGGTCACTCATCGGAAAAAATGGAGGTTTTGAAAAAAAAAACCTCCGTTGCCTCACACACGGATCTGACCAGAGCAAAAAAACAAAAAAAAAAACAAAAAAAACAAAAAAAAGAGGAAAGAAAGAAAGAAAGAAAGAAGAGGAAAAAGCACAGTCGCCGTCGCCGTCGCCGTCGACGTTGCTCGCCGGTCTGCTGTGGGGGTGCCGGAGTTTTCTTCCAGATCTCGTGTGGGGAGAGTGGGGTGGGTGAGAAGGGTGGGTGAATGGTATTTTAGACTTTTAAAGGGGTGGGTATATACTTTTGAGGGGTGGGGATATCAGGTGGGGGAGGCTTAACCTTTAGGAGGGTTGCAATAACCGCTCCCCCAGTCCTTATGAAAGCTAACCCAAACCTAGGTTGGGCTATGGGAAACTCTTTCAACACTTGGGAAGGGGTTTGGCTGTTTGGCCAACTACCTAACTATAGCACAGGTGCCCCATAACGACGGTAAACCCATCCCCCCCCCCCCCCCCCCGCGGGCGCAGGGGGCGGCCTCTACCCCAATCTCAAATTTGATTTTTTAATAACAAAAAACAAAATTTTGCATTTTTGCATTTTTGTTTTTTTTGTTTTTTTCTTGTTTTGCGTGGGAAACGGGTACGGGGCATGGCTATGGGGATCGGGTCACAAGGCATTTATCCGTGTTTTGTTTTTTATATTAAGCCATTCATTTTTGTGTTTCATTGGATTGGAAATTACTAAAATGTCTAAATTATTTAAGATCAAGTTACACATTATAAGTATAAAATAGTAAATTCAAAATCTGTAAAAGAAACCCATTACACATCAGTTTCTTTTCTATAACTGTTATAAACTTCTCAAGGGTAATATAAGAAATAAGATAATTAAGGTAAGGTAATGTGCACTCGCATGATGCATGCCTGCCACCCTTTTAATTTCTAATAATGGTACCGCAAGCCCGTGATTTGTAGGCTTTTGGATTTTGGAATAGAGAAAACCAGTTTCCGTGTCAAGGTACTTGAAGGAAAATGAGGACCCAGATTAATTAGCTAGTAAAAGTGCAAAACCATGAGGAAAAATCGTAAGGGAACCCAACAATAACTACAAGGCAATATGGCAAAATGACGTGAAAAAGAATGGAAAAGGAAAATAAAAAATCATGACCATGAAAATATAAACAAGATATTTCACTCTACCCTTCTAATATTTTTCTATAGTTGTAATTTATCTGTCATTGCAACAAGCAATAACAACATATCGTGGTTTGCTCATCCAAAAAAAAAAATATATATATATATATATATATATATATACTACCTATAAAAAGATGAATCTATACTACCTATAAAAAGATGAATGTGAGAAGAACTTTTGATTGACTAATATACCCTTAATTTAATTTTTAAATACACAACTACCCTTTTACATATATAGGAAATACAGCAATATAAAACACATACCTTAATAAGAATTCTAAAGAAACTATACAACTACCCTTCTGCATATATAAGAAATATAGCAATATAAAACACATACCTTAATAAGAATTCTAAAGAAACTATAATTCGTATAATAATTAAATAAAACCAAACCCCCTTCAAGGCTTCAATTAAAGTAACTGAAGTAAAGATGATTAGAATCCTAAAACCCTAAAACGTTGCCCTCAGCCATCTCCATCCATCTCCCTCCTCTTCTTCTCTTTTTAAGCTTTCTCTGCCCAAGGATTTGCACACTCAACTTCTCTTTTATTCCATTATCATCTTCAATATTTAAAGTCTCATCATAAAAGGTGCTCGTTCAATTTGCTTTACTTTGTGTTTTCTACATTTTTATATGCTCAATCTCTATCAAATTATTTTAATTGGTTGTATTTTATTTTTTTACCTTTTCATGGTCTGTTCTGGTCATCATGCGCTATTTGATTATAACTAGGCCAAATTGTTGTAGTAGGCTCAGCGGAGTGAAGTTTTCTGTGTCATGGATTCCAAAATGATGAAACCAAATAGAATTTTAATTTTTTTTGGTTTTGTTTTACTACTTTTTCTTAGAAACCAAACAGAATTTTAGGCTTCTATTCCAACACTTTGAAAAGACTTCAATCCTTCAAAACATGAATAAATTCATTATTACTGCTTTAGTTCTCATTATTTGGCAAAGAACAAGAATATGTTGAGAAGTGTTGTTGCTTGTTTTACTGTTTCAAATATTAAAAAAAAAATTCACCGGAGTTACGACTACTGTGTGTATTAATGAGAACTACCTTCTCATATCTTACCATTTTGTACTCAGGTTCCAAAGGTCTTTCATTTTTTTCCTCAAAATTCATATTTCTACTTATATAAAATTATTTAAATTTTTATCTCTCAATAATGAAATTAGAACAAAAAAAGAAGAAGAAAAAGAAAAGGGAAAAGGTCTTCTATATTGATGCATGGCACTTTTAGAATACGATATACCACAACATAATATTGCTTAAAAGTTGAGAAATCAAATTATAATTTTCCATTAACTATCAAATTAGGATCATCTAACCTATGTTTATAAATGACATTGAAATTTTATCGCACAATATTGTGTCAACTAATGATATATAAGATAAATATTAAGATTCATTTTGTCCTACAACTGAGTTTCCAATATTATTATTTATTAGTAATGATACGTGCATTGCATTAAATCAATAATTCTGTTTCAATGGGTTTTTTTTATTAAAATGTTTTGCTCTTATATTGTATTGTTGTAGATTTTGATTGCTAATTAAATTTATTTGATTACAGTATTAATGATTATAAGAAAAATTTATGTGTATACATATAAAAAAAAAAACTCCAAATGGTCCACATGTGCACCAACTAGAAATTTGTTGAGTTGGGTTTTGGTTTGAATGCTAATAATCACATTAAGTTTTATTTAATTTTGTTCCTCTGAGAAATTAATTTTATGCAATCATATTTCATTTAAATTCTATATGTCTTTCTTAGAGTTTTTTTTATTCAAGTTTTTGGTTTTTTATTTTTTATTTTTGCTGTGAGTATTTTCACTTACTTTTGATTTGATTGGTAGAGTTTCATAAGCAATTTGCTAAAATGCTTTTGTGTTTGAATGCTAAACCTTTTATTTTACGTGGTAAATCATCTAATTATATTGTTTATTCTTTTATATAATTATATTGTTTATTCCTTTATATGTTTATTTAGGAAAAATAATTAATGATCTTTAAATCATTTTATTGTTGACAAAAAATCCACGTGCAACGCACGTGTGTAATAACTAGTATATAGATATAAATATAAATATAATAAAATAAAATAAGAACAACCAGACATGTCATGGACTCATGATAGCCGAGCTTAGAAAATAAAATAAAATAAATTCATCACTGCACATCCCACCAAAAGGGGATTTCCAATCCATGAAATAGATAAAGAAAAACTACCTTAAATAAGTGCAAAATTATATGTAGATTGTAGAAGAATAAATTAAAGCTTAGATAAAGATATCTTATAGATAATCCATAACAAAAATTTATTACAATTGTTACATTCCTCATAATGGAAAAAGAACTAGCCCTTTTTTGTGCGGATAATTTCAATTATGTTGTCGATGGCATGCTAGCTCAACGGTGATTTCTTTACTTGTTCAGATCTTAGGTTCAAGTTCATGGAAGAACATTGGTACTCATTTGTTGATATTAGGGGAATTTGGGGTAGGGGTAAATTCTATTAATTTAGGATGTACATTAACATCATCCTAAATTGATCAATCTGCCCATAAACAGAGTCATGCGTGATACATTTGAAATAATATTTTATCTCTTATTTTTATTAAAAATGTGATCAAATGCATACTAGTGACAAAATCTCAAAATTTTTATCCTGGACTTTGGTCGCGCCCAAAGAAATGGCTTTCTTTTTATTTCTTGGCCTTTAGTCTTGAAATCTAAATCCACGATCCTTCATTTTCTCAACTTAGGGGGCTTCTTTCTTCATTGCTGATCCATTTAGATTAGAAAACTTGCTTTCCTTCTGGATAAAGCTAAGCTTAATAATAATATATGTAATGCGCATTTGATCCTCCATTGGTTGAAAAACATTCGGCCTTAGAGAAATGAGGGTAAAAATAAAAAAATAAAAATTATGTAATGGAACTTACAGGATTAATAAAAATAATTAGATTAATTAGTCATGTAATGTTTCTTTGGAGAAGGTTTTTTTTTTTTTTTTTTTTCTAAAAAAATAGTTTTGTGTTTGTGGTGGGATGTAACTAAATGGGCTTTGAATTATGGAGTCAAAGAATGAGGCCGGTGTAGTATAAGCCAGAGTCAAAGAGAACTTCAACTCGAAATTCAATTGATTCTGTGCACACCGTTTGATCATAGCGCGTTGTTGTTTTTTGAAATATATCTA
This sequence comes from Liquidambar formosana, assembly GCA_039720395.1. NCBI lineage: Eukaryota > Viridiplantae > Streptophyta > Magnoliopsida > Saxifragales > Altingiaceae > Liquidambar > Liquidambar formosana. Next base: position 31,961,144 of record CM077827.1, on the reverse strand, counting down.
GAATTTCCAAGACAGTTGCAGAAAAATTTATGTCTAATGGTGATGGGACAGCATAGTATCCCATTGGAAAAGCGTTTTCAATGGTAGTCTCCGTCCATAGGATTTTGTGATGGTTATATTGTTTAAATTAATTAAGGAATGTAATTAATGGTCAAGATGGTGACAAATGGAAATTGCAACCCAAATTAAATCATCTTCTAACCAATATTATACTCTATCTAAACTCCCACCAACTCCAATGACCCCTAAATTTAATAACATGTCCCATCCCAATAAAAATTTAGAATTTATGAAAGTCCTGATTTTTTACCCTGTATGGGTGCATGTGTAGGTAAAGGTGTGTTGTCCTATTGTTTGGCAAAAAAAAAAATCTTCCACTAGCTAGAACAATTAATTACATTGATGGTTTTACCTTCCAATTCCAATCCTCTTGAGCCTGTGAGGGGTGAAAGCGTAATAGCACTTTTCATACAGTGGAATATAAAAGAACAATCCTGACCTATTTATTTCCCTTCATACTTCTAGCGGCACGCTTAAGTGCCGCTAATACCCAAGTTTCCAATAAAAAGAATCACAAGTTACTACTGTATCTGTAATAGTTTTAGTCTGGGTGTTCAATTTCTCTGTACTTGTAATGTTCTACAGAGTATTAATAGCAACTGAATGATTTCATATGGTCAAATAGTAGAAGCATTTATTTTGAATGTAAGAGAACTGAAGGTGAAGGTCCTCTAAGAAAGTTGAATATTTTCATACCTTCTAGACTCTGACACCATTGGAGACAGTTTTACAGACAAGGGCCTTCTTCCAACTCTCTTTTACATTAAGAATAAATGCTTCTATTACTGAGCATTTGAACCTTTCAATTCTTGCAATTGTTCAATAAGTTTTCAGTATTTGATCTTAGTTGCCGGTCGGAAATTCTTGATTTACCAACCCCTTTTAAGGGAGTCTAAAGACTTTACCATAGCATGGTGGTGCTGCCACGCCACCGGTGGGATGAGGGTTTTGGAGTTTATTATTTCTTCTCTTTTTTTAAGGTAATTTTCTTAGTCAAAATATTAAAGAAGTGTGTTTGGATGAGAGATTTGCAGGAGGCTGGGATTCGAGTTAAAATATGATTTCAAACTCATTTGCCGCTACTACCCGTATGCCACCGTCATAATTATGCATTGAAATCACATCTTAATCCAAATCTTTCCTACAAATTTCTCATCCAAACATACCATAAAATTTATCAATTAGAGTAAAAACCTTAAAAGGTGGAACAATGATACTTTGTATTTGAGCGTCAATTGATACGGAGTGAGTGATGGGTTTTACCTGTATTTCAAGGAATCAGTCCAACCAAAAGTCTCCATACCTTGATGGCAAAAATATATAAAAGAAAACAAAATTACTAATTATAGTAATTTAATTAGTAATTTGAGCAACACCAATGCTGTGGAGCAATGTAGGAGCCAAAGCCACCACGCAATTCCTTAAAATGAACACATGATGTAATAGTTGTACCAACCGCAGTGGGGAAAGGAGAAAATTTGTTTCTTTTAAGCAAATTTCTTCGTGGAAGTACACTATTATATCATGTAGAATGCAAATCACAATTAGAATAATGGTAAGAGAGAGAGAGACCATATATTCTTAGCACGTTTTCATGGAAACTCTAATGGAAGAAACCGGAGCTTGGGAAAATTCTAAGCTGCTCACGTCACTCGTGCTTCCAATCCTAGTAGTTTCCTTTGAATTTTAGGGCCGAATTGAATGTAATAAAAAGGAGCCAACGCATTGACGAGTTGGAGTTCACATTGCCCAATTGTTAAAGACAAAATCACAAGAGCGACACGTTTACATTTGCCTCCTTTATGAAGAAAAAGTTGATGGACTAACAGAAAAATAAAAGAGGCAAATCGCAGGTCGAAATGATTTCCAAGCTTCCAGCCTCCTTGGTCTCCGCCAACCGTGACATTTTTTTATTTTTTATTTTTTCTGTCTCGCTGGATACTTTTGACTTTTAGTTTGACAAAATTCTTGATAACTTTTTTTTCTTAGTTTTTGATATTGTGTTAGATATGAACCATGTTATAAACTTCATGGAGCTTATTCTCATCAATTATATTCTTGAAATTGCGAAATCTGTCAAAATGGCACCGAGTTAACTTGAACCCACCTGATATAACGGGTTCAGCTAAGTCGGATTTCATGGGTTTGGATTAGGTTAGATAATAAGGGCATACCGTCTAATAAATTATAAGGTGGAGGAACTAAACAAATATATAAAAGTTATAAAAAAAAAAAAAAAAAATCCATAACTTGACTAAATTAGTTTGGTGCCGCACATAGCAAAATACTTCTCAATCATATATCTCTATACTACCTATAAAAAGGTAAATGTGAGAAAAACTTTTAATTGACTAATATACCCTTATTAAATTTTAATACACAATTATCTTTCTGTACCCTTTTAATCTTATTGTAGTTGAATAGATGACAACTATTATAATAGTAAAGTTTATATATGAGACATCTATACTCTTGTAATTAACTTATATAGAAAATATTTCTCTTTGTATTTCTCTAGAGTTCTATGCAGGGATCATTTTTTAGTTTTTTCATTGTGAATGGATGTTTCTCTATCAAAACTTTAAAAGAAATTAGAAGGATTTATTGGTTTTCAATTGTTAGAATTTGATAAGCTTGAATTCATTATTTTTCTCTATAGTATGGTAATCATTTCATGATTATGATATACTTACGAAATTCATCAATGTTACTTTGAATTGTACAAATAGCTTACTTATTGTATTTTATTTTACTCGAACTCATTAATTACCAAAATATAATACCTTCAACTTATTAAGTAACGACATTTTTGTAAATTGGTGACAACACATATCTTCAATAATGATTAATTTTTTATTATTTAAATTTTTATTTCAAATTGTTGAAGTTTTGTGGTTAATCAATATAATATTGTGTTACTATATATTATTGGGAATTATTATATTCTAAATTTATTTGTGACTAACTTAAAATTTTTCAAATTAGTTATACTACTCACTATAAGTTTCATTAGAAATAAAAATATAACCAAACCGATATTAATATCTAATTCCTTAAAAATTATTCTTGGGTAAATTACATTAGGACCCCCTCTAAAATCTGACAATTACAAATAGACGCCCTCACGTTTCTGAAATTACATTAAGACCCCCTTCTCTTTAACTTCCGTCCATAATCCGTTAAATCACTTTCAATTTTTTTCAAAATACCCTAATTACCCTTATTGGATGACAACTTCCATGTTAAATGCATATAACTCATCAGTCCAACACATTCATCCAGTACATTTGATTGATTTATTTATTTATTGATAAACAACTAAAAGATTATATATATATATATATATATATATATATATATATATATATATATATATATATATATATAATAAAAATGCCAAAGAGCTTAAATTTTTGTCCAACTGATGTGGTAGCCATCAGATTTACTCATTAGAAACAATTATCTATTTAATTGATGTGTAAAATAAATTTTAAAAAAAATTGATTTGCCAAGTTGCCACCTCATTTGCCACCTCTATACGTGCATCTCCATTGTAATAATTCTTTTTATTTATTTCTACATATGAGTAACACTACATAGCCCTTTTTTTTTTTTTATACTCAAATCTACTTACTCAAATGAGGTGGCAACTTAGCAAATCAATTTTTTTATTTTTTATTTTGCAAATCAATTAAAAATTTAATTAAATAAATAATTGTTTCTAAACAGCAAATTTGATAGCTGCCACATCAGTTGGACAGAAAATTTAAATTTTTTTTAGCATTTTTCTTATATACATATATATATATATATATATATATATATATATATATATATATATATATATATATATATATATATTATCTTTTAGTTGTTTATCAATAATAATTAAAAAATTCAAAAGTATTGGATGAACTATTGGACTGGTGAGTTATACGCATTTAACATGGAAGTTATCATCCACTAAGGGTAGTTAGGGTATTTTGAAAAAATTTGAATATGATTTAACGGATTAATGGATGGAAGTTAGAAGGAGGGGTCTCTTTGTAGTTTATTTTGTAAAGTAGGGGGTGTCAGTGTAATTTTAAAAACGTGAGGGGGTGTATCTGTAATAGTCAGATTTTAGAGGGGGTCTTATGATAATTTACCCATTATTCTTTTATTTATATTTTATATTATTAAAAAATAACCACGTACAACACATGTGTGCCTACATCTAGTGGGTTTAAAAGTCTCATCGAACTAATTTAAAACCTAACTGTACCTTAGCCCTTCTCCATCATACACGTCCCAAGTCCAACCAGTACGAAAGGGGGTTGCTTTTTTTTTTATTAGCGTACGAAAGGGGGTTGCTTGACTATACTTAACTATGAATTTCAAATTTCGTAAAGTACTTGATCTCTGTGCAAACCATTTGACCATATGTAATGCAAGAGAAACACTTCCATGTAACTGTGATAGGGTCAAGTGGTATCACAAGCCAATAAGGATTTGTAAAGTAGGATTATAAGACCAAAAAGTACATTAACAATTTCACTTTATAAACCTTTTATTGACTTGTGATACTACCTGACCTTATCACAGTTACATGAAAGTTTTTCTCGTACTACAAAGACAAATGATATGATTTGAAATAAAAATTCCCCTTGAAAAACTGGCTCGAGAGAAGGGTGTGGGGGAGGGACAACGCTCTTACGTCATGGTTTGTTAACTACAATGTATATCATAGATAACATTTTTAAGGGTCGACCAAGAACATCGGGAGAAGTGCCACACTATCACTAGGCCACATCATCAGTGACAAATCTCTTTTATATATATATATATATATATACCAGTATATCAGCTTCAGCCCACCTGAACAGCACTGTTTATCTATATATATATATATATATCAGTGCCGTTCAGATAGGTTGAAGCTGATATACTGGTATATCAGCGTGAGTCATCTTGGCCATCTGTTCAAAGTGTATGCAAATCAACGGCTGGGGTGATTTGGAGACAAAACTGCAGCTGCTGTCACATCGTCAGCGTCCTCTCTCGTCCTCTCTCGTCTCTCTCATCACGTCTCCCTCCTTCCAATCCAGACGGGGTGTTGTTTGAAGTTTGAAAGCTAACTCTCTCTCTCTCTCTCTCTCTCTCTCTCTCTCTCATCGCAGCAGCACTCCTTCATCGCCGGAGCCCTTCATCGCCGGGAGCCTTACCTCACACACACGACCTCTCCCTCTCTCTCTCTTGGCCATCTCACCTCACACGACCCTCACCGCCGGCACCCTTCATCGCAGCAAACGCAGCAGGACACGCAGCAACACCCCTTCATCGCCAGAGCCTGCCTGAATAGACACGACCTCTCCCTCTCTCTCTCGTGGCTGGCTTACGAACCTCAGCTCACCTCACACGACCCTCACCGCCGGCACCCCTCATCTCAGCAAACGCAGCAGCACACGACCCTTACTGCTGCCACGTGTGAAGCTGCCATCACCGCTGCCGTGAAGCTGCTCGTCGCCGCTACTCTCCACGAACCTCGCGCGCTGCTGCTCCGGTGAGTCCTCCTATGTTCGATTTCTGCATATTTTTTCCCTCCCTCTTCTCCAAACCCTCATCTGACTTTCCTCTCCCTCACAGCCACTCGCACCGGTGAACTAAGCTCCCTCTGCACAAACCCATCGCCGGCGACCAAAGCTCCTACATACCAGAACCTCACCGCCGACAACCTCAGCTCCGGTAAGCGTCTCTCCCTTTGCAATTTTTTCCCCCCTATTCTCTAAACCCTCCCTCTGCAATGGAACACCTTGTCATCAATTTATGTTTAAAACCTTATTGTTAATCATAGTATTATAAGAAAATTGCATGTTTGCAGAGAATGAATTATAACAATAAATTTGAAACAGAGGATCACTAAAGTTCAGTTGTTAAGCTCCCACAGAGGATCACTAAATTCGAAACAGAGGATCACTAAAAAAACAGAAAATTATAAGAAAATTCTCTAAATTATAAGAAAATGAATTATAACAAAATTCCAAACCTTATTTTTTTCTATTGAATTATTAGAAAATTGATTCATGATTAATTACATGTTTGATTAAGATGTATGTGGCTTTTTTACCCTAAAATGTGTCATGTGATTAACTATGCAACAATGTGGATATTGGCATAATGTAGATATTGGCATAATTTTTCTTCATAATATCTATTTAATTTGTTATATTACATGGAGAATTAGGATCATCATGTAGTCATGATTTTGATCACCATAACTCATTGTAACTTAATTTACTAGCTAGTAGCAACAGATTAAAAAAAAATCCCTATTCTCCAATGACACCCACATCACACAGCTTCTCTGTATTTAGTTTAACTATTGTTTTAGCAATTAATTTGATGGCTTGTTGCTTTCGATCTGTTCTGTCTTCATTTGTTCTCCTTAATTAATTTTTCCAGTTTTAGTGGATTCATCTATGAAATATGTTTTTTTTTTTTAATAAAAAAAATAGTATGTTTCCTCCTTAATACAGATTAATGGAGGACTTTGATGTTGAATTAGATGAGTCAGAAACACAACACCATGGCTCCTCCTCAATCAATTCAGAAGTGTGTTATATTCCTAATGTAATGTAAGGACACAAACCTTTCATAGGACAAGAGTTTGACTCTTTGGACATGACTTATGCATTCTACAACAACTATGCGAGGCAAGCTGGGTTTAGTGTTCGAATTGGGAGTAGTAATAGGAATCGTGAGAATGAAATAAGCAGGAAGGTGTATACTTGTTCAAAAGAAGGTCAGAAAATAGTCTGAGCACTAAAGCCTGATAGTAAACAACCAAAGAGGCGTCGAGGGATAACACGAGAAAGTTGCAATGCAAAACTCGCCGTTCTCAAGTCGGGTCATAAATTTAAAGTGTCTATATTTGAGGAGGTGCACAACCACACTTTTTCATCCCCCGGCAAAGTTCAGCTTTTGCCATCTCATCGGCATGTCTTATCAGCCCAACGGGCACTAGCACAAACCTTCAACAATGCAAATATCCCTCCATCCCAACTGATGAGTGTTTTAGAGCTGCAGGCGGGTGGTTTACAAAACATTGGCTGCACTGAACAGGATATAAGAAATGCTAGAAGAGATGCAAGAAAAGCGACTGATGGCCATGATGCAAACATGCTAAATGAGCATTTCCTTACTCAAAAAGAGAGAAATCCGAATTTCACATACACCATTGAGACAGATGATGAGAATCGGATTTCACATATATTTTGGGCGGATGCATCAAGTAGAGAGGTGTACAAACATTTTGGGGATGTTGTAGTGTTTGACACTACCTATCAAACAAATAAGTATGATATGATTTTTGCACCAATATTGGGGGTTAACCATCATGGGTAAACAATAACGTTTGGTTGTGGGTTCTTGTGTGATGAGAACCATGAATCTTTTATTTGGTTGTTTGAGAAGTGGATGAAAGTTATGCCAGGTGAGCCACCCAAGATGATCATTACTGATCAAGATCCAGCCATGGAGATTGCCATTAGATATGTATTTCCAACAACATGTCATAGGTATTGCATTTGGCACATCTTGAACAAGTTCTCTGAGAAAGTTGGTGCTCGCATATGTAGCCAATACTATGAAAGCTTTCGTGATTGTATTTGGGATTCAGAGGACCCAGAGGAGTTTGGGTGTAGATGGGCTGCTCTCATTGAAAGAAGTGAGTTACATGAGAATGGGTGGTTACAGACAATGTTTACAAGCGGGATAGGTGGGTTCCTGCTTTTGTTAAACATGTTTTCTCAGCTAAAATGTCATCTAGTCAAAGAGCAGATAGTAACCATTCATTTGCAAAGAAGTATGTGGACAGGCGTAATTCTTTGTGGGACTTTATTATAAGGTTCAATAGGGCGCTTTCCAAACAAAGGTACGGCGAGTTACAAGCCGACCATGTTGATCATAATGAGAGACCCATGTTGAAGACTCAAGTTCCATTGGAGGGACAAATGGCTAATATTTATACACGTTCTATCTTTGAAAAATTTCAAGATGAATTGTGGGAATCTATGAAATATGGGAGTACTGTTAAGGTGGATGATGAGTTCCACACCATCTATGAGGTTGAAAGGCGAGTGTTTGATGGTGGCAAAGGCAAAGGCAAAGGTAAAAGCACCCAAAGGCAAAATGAGGATGGTGAAAAAACAATATCAGACAGGGTCCAATTGATTGTGGATGATAAGGTTACTGATTTTGCAAGCTGCAGTTGTAAGAATTTTGAGTGGGAGGGAACTCTTTGCAGACACTTGTTGCACTATTTTTGTTGTAGAAAACAATACAATGAGTTGCCAGGTAAATATATCTTGAAGAGGTGGACAAAGGGTGCAAAGTGTATGAGTTTAATGGAGGGTAGTGTAGTGAACATGGAGGATGCAGGTGATAGGGGCGTGTTAGTTCGACGTAATGATTTATGTGAAGTTTTTGCAAGGGTAGTTGATGGAGTCATTTTAAGTGTAGAGGGAACTGACATGTTGAGAGAAGATTTGTTAGCTAGTGAAATGAGGATCAAATCACTCTCTATTGGAGAGGGTAGCAACAATTTGGGAGTTCCAAGCAATTGTCCTCCAATCAATTCTACTCCTGTATTATTAGAACCCAATCAAGTTAGGGCTAAGGGATGTGGGAGAAGAATAAAAGGAGGAAAAGAAAAGGCTAGGGAACAAAATTTGAGAAAATGTAATGGATGTGGTCAATAGGGACAGTCCCATGACAAGAGGAATTGCCCAGCCTTAATGAACATGTAAGTTTACTTATTTAATTTATACAAAAACTTCGACAATGTAATATAGATATATAGTTGTTTGTGCCATAGTACATTATTGATGGAATTGTTAATATTTATTCACTTCTATTATCACTTTATGTATGTTGTTCGAAAATTAAATTGGATTGAGTTGATCATTTTACACATTTAAAACACTTATTGTCTATAATTTATTTTATAACTTCATGCTAATAGTTGAGTATTTGATTTTTTTTTTTAGACCCGCTCCTAGCACTAATGTTAGAACTTCACGTAATCGGGAAGGTATATCCAATGATGAAGTGTTTTCTTCTACGGGTAAGTGAATAAGATTTAATAAGAGTTATATTTAGTACATAGTTAGAGTTGATATATGTTACAATTCATGATAAAATAAAATTGTAAGTACTATTAACTTGGTTAATTTATATATTTAGTTTTCTTGTATTTTTTTAATTTTTTAATTTTTGTTGTTTGGTTTTGTTTTTAACATTATTATTATTGTTTTTTTTTTTTTCCTTTTGTAGGGTTCACAGATAGTTGATGGGCCAGTGGGAGTAGAAAACTGTTTTGGCGCACATAAGGTCCAATTTCATTTCTAGTTTTATTCATTTTAGTCTGGCTCGTTTGTTGATTTTATAGTGTGGAATTTGATTTGATATTTGGAATAGAAAGTCATTGATCGCATGAAATTCTTATCATTGTGAAAAAGTGATGCTGATTGATCAGAAGGGTTACCCCTATATCTTTGTGCTATTTGCATATGAGGGTTTAAATAATATAAAAAATTAAGGACCCACTGTATGTTAGGTCAGATTCAAAAGCATGCTAGAATCACAATTGGTTCTGGTGGGTGGGTGTAATTTTTTTTTTTTTCCTTTTTAATAAAATATGTCTAAAAGGAAAAAAAAAACTCTTAGTTCTCCTAATTAACTCTCCCATGTCGTTGGTATAGAATTTTGACAAGAAGGTTATGTCATGTCAGCACTGTACATTACTCCAATGTACCCATAACTCACTAATGCATGATGTATAACCCCCAATGCCAGGTTGATATAAGTCTGCACATCGTATAATGTTTAACAAGAAGAAGTGGGTTATTTACTGAGTTGGTGATTAAAATATCAATGAATATATATATTGTAGAAAGCTTAAGGAAAGATAAGTGGGTACGTTATGTATTGTACAGAACTTGAGGAAGAAGGATTTGGAATCCTCGGGTTTCATGTGTTCGATTCTCTGGTTTCACATTTTGATAGTATCAATTAATATATACAAGAAGTAAAACTTGGAAAAATAAAAAATAAAAATATTCTATGATTATAATCATGGAGTGATATGATATGCATGTTGTGTATATAAAGATTGAAATATTTTTCTTCATGCTTTTAATTTTTTAGTTTATTTGAAATATTTTTTGTGAGAAAAGGACATAGGTAATCTGCTTTTTTTCTTTTTTTCACTCAAATAAAAGAACTTCAAGCATCATAGAATGACCCACCATCCCAACTAGGTTGCCACCTTGGGAGTTCTAAATCATGTGTTATTCATCCATAATTTCTAAAGCGGGCTACAGCAGCATATATGGTCATGTGCAACAAATTAAGGACAATGGCTATAACAATATAGAGGGATTTGGTGGATTGGTTCAACAAACACATTAATTACAAGGAGAAGAATTGAAGGTAATTGATTTTCAGCATGGAAGGTTCATGTTGAATCATTTTTCTGCCCTGCATTCTAGATTTATTAGATTCCTAATTAGAGCTTTTAATGTTTCATGTTATAAGCTTAATTCAGTTTTTTAAAGTTCTTTTATGTTATCTGCTGCGACTTTAATAATGCTCCCAAGTGCAGGATGTCGCGAAGTAATAAATTCTCGGTGAGTCCGAGGTCGAACCACAGGGAAGGGGAATAATTAGCAGAAAAGATTGAGAAAAGATTTTAGAAATTTGGTTGCTTGGTTGCAGAGAATTAGTTTGATTGAAAACAATAATTTAAAAGCACTAAGGTTCAGAGGTCCACTCACAACAAGTATTAGTTATTTGCTAACGACTCAATTTTATAACTCAACTGAAATTCATACGAAGGATGACCCCAGTCGGATGATGTAACAATTAATTTTATTCAAAACAATTCTAAAAATATGGATTCATAAGGTTGATTGATTTATTGCATGAGAAAACTAGTAATTTAATTCGCAGGGAATTCTAAGCATTCACCGTACCCGGAGTTAACGATAAATAAAAGAATTATACAGAATAAATACTTTGCAAAATAATCAAAATCAATCAAAACTATAAAACCTTACATTAAATCCATGAAAGAGTCATTAAACAAATACCAAATAATTGTTGTGGCTTCACTCCTAGCCTTAGCAACACGTTTAGCTACTCATGATACTAGAAAACTAAAGAGAGGTAGAAGAAGAAGAATAAGAGAGAGGTGTGTGTAGAAGAGAAGAGGAGAAGTAATATATAGAGGTGCAGCCACCTTTTCCTTTCCATGTGCTCTTAGGGTTTCCAAAAGAAAGAGGCGAAAAATTAGGAAACAAATTAGGAATCCCGGTTTTTTCCAGTAGGGCTAACTTGTAACCCGTTTTTGACCTACTAAACGTTGAAATCACGAACAATTTGTGAAATACAATACTGTAGGGCTTCAAATCAGCTTTCCAGGGACACCAATTTTACATCAATTGGATTTCGGAGTCAAAAGTTATGACCAAAATACGGTAACTGCTCCAAACTTCCTTTTTAATCTTCTTTCCAACTTTGGGGTTGCCAATTTCTTTGCTAAAATCTTCTAAAATTCATGCACTTCAACCTTGCAAAGCTTCCATATAATTCCAAATAAATTTAGAATGCTTGACCATAGGAAATTGGCTTCCTACAAAAATAAAACACACGTTAATACACAACTTTAAGCATAAGAGCATGTATCAAGAGAATTCATGTATAATGTGTAAAATGCGGAATTAAGTGCCAAATAAATATGATAATGCCTACTAAAAGTATAACATTAATGCAATTTTAAGCTATTATCATTATCTTTAGTGTATTATAGTAATGAGTTCATGTGGATGAGAGATATATTGTTGTGATTCTTGCCTCAGAGTTGAGTAATCTTATATTTATTAATGTTCTTCCTACTGCAGTTTTAGCAAGAGATACAAATATTGCATGCTGCCCTCGAGGGCATTGACAGAGGTTGTAGTCTGGAAGATATCAACAGGAAGAAGTGGAGAATGGAGGTTGTCATCAATGAACTTCAGTTGTTAGACTAACTGGTTTATCCATATTGCTCTAAGGATGTGGCAATATTCTACTAAATCTGTAGCCATCATAAATTACCACCAGATCAAAACAATTATGAGTTTCCTTTTTCAAGATGAATTTGCCATCAAAACAATTATAAGTTTCTTTTTTCAACCTGAACTTGCCTGAACTTGCCATTAGGATGTGCTTGTTGAGAAATTATGGTTGCCTTTCGGCGTCAATATGGGAATATTCTTTATCTTCTTAATATTAAAATATTAAAGTGCATTACCTTGATTCACTTTTTTGGGACAAAGATCCCATACTTTTTGGGCATCTCTACATTTTTTAAATGGGGAAGGCAAGACGCAAAAGCCAAAGCAAGATACCCCTTATTGAGCTCGAAGGTTAGCCTGTGTTGTGGTTATGTATATTGGGTTGTAGAGATGGGAATGACCCGAAAGTCGTCCAGATAGTGTTATCTGTGTGTACACTGTCTCGGTTGATACTTGTTCCTCCCAAGGGTGGTATGAGGATTAATCCAAGTACCATCCATGATAAGGATTTCAAGTTAGGGGAGAAATGCGTGGCTCTCTGTCAAGAACTGGCAGATTTGGGTTACAAGTTTCTCAGTGGTTACATCCCGGCTTATCGTCAAATCCCTTTGAGACTTGGATTTTACTATTTATCCTCTTATCCATATTGCTTGTTGGTATGCCATTAGGATGGGATCCAATCCTCTTTCTATCTCATAGAACCCTTAAAAGAATTGATCAAAAGAAGAGAAAAATGGGGCAAAAATAGCAAACAACCCACGTGTCTCTTTCTTACCCCAACCGAAAATTGAACCCATGTCCTCATGGAAACGAATCAAAATCCAAGCCCATGCTCATTCAAGTTCAGATTATGTAACAATAAGAAATGATTAAACAAATGAAAAAAGGTTCCAATTAATTACTATACTAATCTTCAATTAATTATAATAATCTAACTCCACCACTACCACTGACGAAAAAATTAATTGGCATAATACAGAGACTAAAGTCTCACATAATAATATATAATAATAGATCCCAAATGCCAAAAAGTCGTATACACAGGAAAATTAAGAAACTAATTTCTAAACATCCGCATTAATATTACAATGATTAGTAGCAAAATTATCAACCGCTTCAACATTAATATTTCTTCGCGTATTGCTCGAATCTGGTTATCGTTTCCAATCTGGTTCTTGTTTCCTTGCAACAATGGTTGGCTACCAATGTTTTCATATCTTCCCCGCCTACCACTCCAACCTTGTCCGTCACGCCGTCGCCTTTGCAATTCATCCTCCCATACACGAACCCACTGCACAAATCCATTGCATTCCCCAACCTAATCATAGAAACAATAATGAGTAACAATAATTATTTTCACATTACAATAATAATGGGTGAGAATACTATGATTAACAATAATTAGTTTCTCACATTGCATGTCGATGCATAGTAATGTTTACCGAAATTGTCAATCTTACTATACGCAATCTTGATTTCACATGGCATTCGGCGACTGCAATCACAAAATCTTCGCAAATCTACACCTGTATTGCATGAGCTTCCTTCGGATGCCATTCATACACCCTATAACCAAAATTCCCTAACAAATTTCCAACCATTAATTGAACTAAATATATATTTTTTAAAAAGAAGGAAAAAAGGAAATTACATAAGGCATATTCAGATGATTGGGATTTCAATAAAATATAAACAGGAGCTAAACTGCACCTGCACAATGAGTTATGGTGATCAAAATCATGACTACATGATGATCCTAATTCTCCATGTAATATAACAAATTAAATAGATATTATGAAGAAAAATTATGCCAATATCTACATTATGCCAATATCCACATTGTTGCATAGTTAGTCACATGACACATTTTAGGGTAAAAAAGCCATATACATCTTAATCAAACATGTAATTAATCATGAATCAATTTTCTAATAATTCAATAGAAAAAAATAAGGTTTGGAATTTTGTTATAATTCATTTTCTTATAATTTAGAGAATTTTCTTATAATTTTCTGTTTTTTTAGTGATCCTCTGTTTCGAATTTAGTGATCCTCTGTGGGAGCTTAACAACTGAACTTTAGTGATCCTCTGTTTCGAATTTATTGTTATAATTCATTCTCTGCAAACATGCAATTTTCTTATAATACTATGATTAACAATAAGGTTTTAAACATAAATTGATGACAAGGTGTTCCATTGCAGAGGGAGGGTTTAGAGAATAGGGGGGAAAAATTGCAGAGGGAGAGATGCTTACCGGAGCTGAGGTCGCCGGCGGTGAGGTTCTGGTATGTGGGAGCTTTGGTCGCCGGCGATGGGTTTGTGCAGAGGGAGCTTAGTTCACCGGTGCGAGTGGCTGTGAGGGAGAGGAAAGTCAGGTGAGGGTTTGGAGAAGAGGGGGGAAAAAATATGCAGAAATCGAACATGGAGGACTCACCGGAGCAGCGGTGGCGAGGTTCGTGGAGAGCAGCTTCACAGCAGCGGTGACGGCAGCTTCACGCGTGGCAGCGGTGAGGGTCGTGTGCTGCTGCATTTGCTGAGATGAGGGGTGCCGGCGGTGAGAGTCGTGTGAGGTGAGCTGAGGTTCGTAAGCCAACCACGAGAGAGAGAGAGGGAGAAGTCGTGTCCGTTCAGGCAGGCTCCGGCGATGAAGGGGTGCTGCTGCGTGTCCTACTGCGTTTGCTGCGATAAAGGGTGCCGGCGGTGAGGGTCGTGTGAGGTGAGGTGGCCAAGAAAGAAAGAAGGAGAGGTCGTGTGTGTGAGGTAAGGCTCCCAACGATGAAGGGCTCCAGCGATGAAGGGGTGCTGCTGTGATGAGAGAGAGAGAGAGAGTTCGCTTTCAAACTTCAAACAACACCCCGTCTGGATTGGAAGGAGGGAGACGTGATGAGAGAGACGAGAGAGGACGCTGACGATGTGACAACAGCTGCAGTTTTGTCTCCAAATCACCCCAACCGTTGATTTGCATACACTTTAAACGGATGGCCAAGATGACTCACGCTGATATACCAGTATATCAGCTTCAGCCCACCTGAACGGCACTGTATAGATAAATATATATATATATATATATTTTAATAAAAGATTACATGAATCATTTTTTGTCATTCATTTCAATCAAAAATTGTATCCGTTATTAAATCTTTAATATACATGTCTTTTTTCACCCCTTTCGACCAGGTTATTTTGAGTCTTTTTCTTATTCTTTTAAGGGTTATGACTCACATTGACTCACTTTTATATATATATTATATATATTACTCCATATTAGAAGGAAAACATTTACTTTTAATTATTTGGCATGAGGATGGCAGCAGGTTGGAGGTTAAAACAAGCTGACAACATGTTAAAAAAACATTTACTTTTAAAGAAATATGTATTTTTTTTATAAAAAAACAGCTCATTTTTAAAGAAGAAAAAAAAATAGTATTATCGTTTTTCTGTTTTCTATTTAGGAACATAAAACCATTGAAAACATGTTCTCAAAATTTTTGAACGTGTTATTTGAAAACGTGTTCCTAAGCATGGGCGGAGCCCCGGCGGGGGGGGGGGTGTTTGGGGGCACGTGCCCCCCCCCCCCCCCCCCTCAACCAATTTTTTTATTTTTGGGAGAGATATTACCATCTGATGACTATCTCTCAACATAATGCCAAAAAGAGGAAGATAGTAGTCATTTTAAAGTATATTTACAGTCATTTTGTAATAAGTTGACAAAAGATCCTTTTTTTTAGTATTAAATTAAAAAATGATAACTAAAAAGTAATTTTCTTTAAAAAATTGCATTCTAGGGTTTTGAGTTCTCAGTTTCACTTCATAGAATCATAGCACAATGCCCCCCTTGGAGATAAATCCTGGCTCCGCCCCTATTCCTAAGAACATCTTTCAAAATACAGAACCAAACAGACCCTAAGTCAGGTGAGTTAGAATAGGGCTTAGGTATGTTAAAAAATTCGTAACCTTGATTGGAATTCGTACTTGAGATCAAATGGCCCAAGGGCCATCCATGCGCATACCAAAAGGGGGAAAAAAAATGGAAAATACTTGCCTCCACCCTTGGGTGGAGGAGTTTCTTCCCTCCTCTCATTCATATTTCGCCACTTGTTCAAATAATGAATGAGAATTGCTTGTATGCATGCATTCCCATGTTTACATGATTGTGAACACATTTTTATAAATTCATATTTGAGTGTTACATGTTTATGTTAATATGAATGTGTATCCACATATCCATATTAGCTTCTTTGTTTGTTTATGTTTTTGAATTCATATTTTTCTAAAATATTTATGACACATGGTAGAATATGAATGGAGGTGGGGAGGAACTCCTCCACCCTGGGGTGGAGACAAGTAGTGTCCGAAAAAACAAAAGTGGAAATAAAAATGTGAAAAAGACGCTCATTGTTTCATTTGGGACCATTTTAAAAGCCATCAACGTTTTTCAATTAATTGGTGCAATGAGGGAAAATTTGGACCAACAATTAAGGAAGCATGATTACAAGAGGGAATCTTGAAACAAAATTAAATTCACTAGGAATTTTTCAAACATTAGTTGGTGAGATAGACAAAGACTATTAATTAGTAGACCTGTCAACAGGTCGGATTCGGACCGGATCATGGTAAATTCGAATATGATCCAATAAAAAATAACTTTGATCCAATCCAATCTGATCCTATAATCTGACGAACCTATAAAATACAAATCCATATTCGAATTTGTTATTTTCGGATGCTTGATCAGAAAATCCGATCCGATCCAATAATCTTACAAACTATATAGCTAACAAAAAATTAGCATGAATTTTAGGAAAAAAATTAAACTTACTTAAAAATATTATAATCATAAGAAATATATTTTAAATTTGAGAATAAATTTTAATATTTTTACTATATAATGTTCATAATAACCATAAATCATGTGGTAAACTAATAATTAATAATATATGTAATCTAATATATTATTTAATTCGTCGGATCAGATTTTTATCAAATCGGATTAGGTAATATCCATATTTGATTTGTTAAATAATGGATTATCAAATTCGGATTATTAATGGATTATTGAATCACAATTCTCTTATCATATCCTAAATTTTTAATTGGATTCGGATCGGATTTGAATCGGATTTGGATCGAAATCCGATCCATTGACAGGTCTACTAATTAGTAACATGTCCCATTGTCCCCCTTGGTATACCAGACCGTCCATATCATCTCTATTTTTGCTAGAGCTGAAATTTGTGATCCATTAATTGTTAGTGGACGTTGCTCAGCCTTAAGCCCAGCCCGAATGAACTTTTTGAATTTGGATTGGACTCAGTCACTCAGGGTAGGCTTGTTGGACTTGCTTTTGTCCCTTCGGTTTTTTTATTTTATAAATGTGTTTTCATCCTCCTAACTCCTATGGTCATCAAACTTTCAATTATTTGCCCATGTCATTTGCTCAAGCCCAGTGTGATTAAATTCATGTTGGATTTTACAACCCAAGCTTGCTAAATTTCAAGTTGCACCCTTGCCATCCGGACTATTGTCTAGAACTATGTTTTAACATAGGAAGCATGAACACTCCTTCGGATGAGCCATGCCCTTATCCAGCATGTGTCGGACACCAACACTTGCCCCATGTCTTCAACATGTGTCAAACATGCTCAAAGGTTCCAACAATTAACTATAATAACAATTTATCATTGGATGCATGGATTAGGGTGGCAAGTAAAATTCTGTCCAATTTCCTGTCCCACCTTCATGATCATCTTTGGTTCATTATTGGGGAAATTAGCAAAAAGTCTATTTTTATAGGACTTATAAAGTCATAAGTTTATGCAGCAAACTTATGCAGCCATAAGTCCACTTTTAAGTAAAATGAGTTTACTTTTGTAACCATGGTAAATGCATAAAGTCAAGTTTACCCTTAAGTGTTATTTTTTGTTTTCAAATTTTAAAATGATATAACTTTTGATCTAGATATCCGTTTCCAATAAAATTTATATATTTGAAATCTATTCGTCGAGCTTTTCGAAACAAGACCCATGATGAAAATAAAATTATGTATAAAAAAAAAATAGTTACATTGATTACATATTTACATGTATTGGTTTTAAAATAAATAAACATGTAACTATTTTAATGTGGGTTCAATTTTGTATAATTTCCCATGCAAAATTATTAAATTTATTAGATGTAACTATTGAATCAGTTAAATTGATGTGTTTGAAACTAAAAATTTGTAAGATTTAAATATTTTGTGACTAAAATTCAATCACAATTGACTTAAAAGTAATTATTTTCATGTAACTATTTTTATGTGGGTTCAGTACATACTTTAGTTACAAGTAGATATTTGTCTAGATTTAATTGATTTTTTTTTTTTTTGAGAAAAATTAAAAAAAAGACTCATGATGAATATAAAATTATGTATAAAAAAATATTTAAAAAAACAATTACATTGATTATATGTAACTTACTAAGAGGAATCTTTTGCTATATAATATGAAGGGGTAATATCGTCTGAAAATATCTAAAAGGGACCTTTGACTACATAAGATTTTATGATGGACTTATGGCTGCACAAGTCTAACTTTATGGACTTGTGGCCAAAGTCCCATCATTATTTTTGCAACTTTTTTTCCAAATTAAGGTCATTTCATTATTTTATTTTTTTATTATTATTTTATTTTTTTGAGTTTCTAACCACGTGCACACTATCTTGGTGGAAAGAGAGAGAAAGAGAATAAGCAAGTGAATGGTACGAATAAAAAATTATTTGAGAGAAAACTTTTTTAACTTTTCTTTTTTGAAAAAAAAAAAAAAATTTACATAAATGGGAGGTCTCAAAAGCATGTCCTGAAATAGTACTATCCTTTCTAATACCACCCCTGTCTCCCAAGGAAATTATTAAATAAATAAAGAAGAAAAACAAACATTAGTATTGGCTGTTGAGATCATAAGGGTAATTGATAAAGAAGGAACTCTTACTTTCTCGCTCTTCATGGCTGCCAAATAACTAAGCATGTAGCTCTCTCTCTCTCTCTCTCTCTCTCTCTCACACACACACACACACAAATGGATATATATATATATCAAACTGGGTACTAGCTAGTAATAGCAGAATGAGTTGCCTAGTACGTGGCCTCATAATTTCATGGGCACTCATGAAATAATGCAACCTGGACCCTGGATGGTGTCAATTGTCATATGTGGCCGCATGATTCGCTGTATACTGATATGGGACTGGCTACTAAAATATAAATGATTCAGCAGCCGAGTAATCCATTAAATCCAACAGGGATTTCCAAATGTCTATCCTAAAATTAAACCACTTCATAGATGATGAGTTGTGGAGATACTTTAGAGAGAACTATAAGAATTTAATTACTTCTGTGGCTATGCTTTGACATCACAAAGGCAATGGAGCAGGAACTCCACTGTGCTTGATTGACTTTTAGTTTTAGCTTATCCCACTTGTAAGGTGTAATTTCTTTAATTATAGTACCCATGTGGACAAAAAATATTTCCTTCAACCCATCATTTTTTTTTTTTTTAAATTTTTATTTATTAACGATGAAGGGTCTTCCAAATCTTACTACTGCCGAAGTTTTAACCCAAACTAATTTTTAAACTTGTGTGAGATGTCCCCATAACTACATAGGCAACGATAAGCACAACAAGTTGGTGAAACAGGCGCTGCACTAAGCTTGCTTGACTTTTGGTTTCAGCTATATAATCACACTTATGAGGTGGAATTTCCCTATTTATAGTGACAAAAAATATTTCCTTCAACCCCATCATTTTAATTGTTTTAAAAAACCATTTCCTTGGATTATTATGAGCATCCCACTTAATTTTGCCTCATTTGGTGGAGACTCCATCACCAAATTTTTATTAAAAAAAATTTGAACCACACAAAAACCCTATCATGCTTCCTCCTATATAAACAGCTTAAACTTATCCTTCCTTTCCCCATTAACTCAGCTGTTTACTCTCGATCTGTTAAGGTAAGTAAATAGTCAACATTGAATTCCAAACAATATTGATATTTTGATAATTCAAAAAATCATGTGTCAAACAATTATTCGAGTGCTCTCACATACGTAAAATTTGGATTTGTTTCGTTTTTGAAGGACAGCTAAAAGCGAAAAAAGGCTCGAGGATGAGATTTCTTGCGGTGGCTCTAATCCTGATGATGGTGAGCTCTTGCGTCGCGGTAAACATGAAAGCTTTAGTGGTTGAAATGCGTGAGCAAGAGCAGCGCCACCTTGTTGACGACGAGGAGGGCAAAGCCGAGAACTCTGCAGGAAGCAGTGTGAACAACCACCATTACATTCCTAGGCAGGACTTTAATAACTATGTTGGCACCCCTAAAGGAGGTGGCGATGATAGTGGCAACGGCAGTGGGTAAAACTAAAACTAGTCAGCGCTTATTTGGGTGATGCTACTTACCTGAGGAGTATATATATATATTTATATATCATCTCTTCGTTGGGTATAATATAGTTAATATAGTTCTATGTTTGGGTATTCTACGTTGTGATGTAACCAATTTAGTCTCTTTTTTTTTTTTTTCTTTTTTTTCTTTTTTCTTGGTGGTTGGGGGGGGGTGTTTAAGATGTAACCAATAAGTTTGTTTTGTGTAATTATATACTATTAAGATCTTGGTTTATTACGTAAGCTATCGATCACATATCTCTATGTGTGCATGCATGAGGTGAGCCACTCTATTATTTGATTTAGGTTTAATGATGGTTGAGACGAACGCTTTTGGTTAAGATCGATGCTTATTACGTAAGCTAGTCGATCACATATCTTTATGCATGCATGCATGAGGTGAGCCACTCTATTATTTGATTTAGGTTTAACGATGGTTGAGACGAACGCTTTTGGTTAAGATCGATGCTTAGCATTCTTTTAGAACATATGACTTACGTAATATTTATGAGGTTGAAGGTCTGAGTACCCCAACAACAACAACAATAATAATAATAATATATCCAACTCTTTCTTTTATTTATTTATTTTTATTTTATTTTTTTTTTTGGGAAAACATCCACGGTAGGAGAAAATTTATTGATGAATAAAAAAGATACACCTAAACGGGGAAAAAAATCGTGTTTTGGCACTATTCATTGTCCGAAGGCCATCCTTTAATTTGGTATTCAAAATTATCAAACATAGATAGGGGTAGAGATTGGGAGATGGAACAGGCAAGCAAGTTGAACATGGCGACTTTATGTGGACCCAACCCAAGCAGAGGATATACCTAGAATTCCCTAATAGCTAGTCTAGGTACTAGGCATCACACCACTACAAAACACGCACAATCAAACACGTACACACACACGTGTTCACATACTAAGATGTGTGCGCATACATATATAGTGCTTCTATTATCGAGTTCACTAGATTTTAACTAATATCAGGTGCATTTTAAAACTTTACCTAGTAATTTGTAGTTTGCAAAATCAACCGTTGAATTAGATAACTTTCTCATTTAAGTGATCCATGCTAAAAATTAAGTTAATCCAAGATTGATTGCTATACGAAGCATATTCATTCCAACGGTTAGTTTCGTAAAATTCAAATCACTGGGTTGAGTTTTGAGGTACACTTCATACCTGATGATAGATGGACTGGTACACATCAAACTGTTCTGGAGACTTGGGCCAACTCAAGCCTAGAGTTCTATAACGGAAGACCAAGTCCACCTATAAGGGGAGTTCTTGTTGGACAGATTATCAAGCCCATGGCCGCCCCTAATTCCCAAAGCAGAGCAGCCAGTTAAGGGTAAACACCACCACACAAAATAAAATAAAATAAAAATAAAAATAAATAAATAATCATAATCATAATCATAATCATAATAAATAAATAACTAAATTGATTGATACAAATTCCACAATACATTGGTCCAGAAATCATTAATACTAATTTGGGTACCAGCCTGCCAAAAGAAAAATTGGGGTTACGGTTATTGCCACCCCCAATATGTTCTCCACCCTCCCAATTTTAATGAAAATTCATGCCACCTTTATACCCTTGACAAATAATTAAAAAATAAAATAAAAAATAAAAAAGAGCCCAAAATATGAGCTACATAAATCCACGTTATTCTTTCTACTTAATTTTTGGTCTTGCCTCAGAAAGTTGTCCGGACATCTCTCCCTCTGAAAATTTCCTCAATTTTCGTTTGTGTTACTCGTTTAGTCGTTTTACATTTTGTGTAGAGGGTACGTACGTGAAGCTACCAAGATTAACTGAGAATGACGTTTTAGGCATCAAACCTGATCACTGGCTATTAGAGTCTTCTCCATCTGGTATACTAAACCAGTATATATACCTAGCATTTTTCATTATTCAATCACCTCCCCATAAATTCACCAAGTGATATATCACACCACAATGCAACGAGCCTGCATGCTACTGTTACACTACAATAAGAAGCTCGAATATTATTCATCACTATTCACAACATGAAGCACATAAAAGGGTAACACTCTCACTTTTAGGCAGCTTTTGGCACCGAATAACAGGAAAGCATCCTGATATGCCCATTTTCTTGCAGTGAATTGCCATCTTTTGCAGCTGAGCAAAGTTTCACCAAAACACTTCCATTGTCAGGCTTACATGCAACCATATAACAAACATAAATTTTTGCAGATTAAGCAAAACGCACCATGTAGACAGTAATTAACACCCACCCACATTGAAATTGAAACCAAAACCATCCCCAACCTCCCCACCCCGTTCAACCCAACCCCAAAAAAAAAATACCCCTTCTCTTTTAAGGACTCAAACATATTGATTGAGATGGAGATTTTAGATGCCTATTTTTAAACTATAAATTACATAAATCACTTGAAAGCAACTTCATTAACTCACTAGTATCAAATCGACAACTCGTTGAAGCACCTCAATGGTAAGGCATATTTCATAATCTAGTTGCTTTCCCACCCACCCCCCCAAAACAACAGATGAAAGGGTATTCACCCATAACATGGGTTGATCTGGCTGCCATCTAAGTCTTTTTCTCTAAAGTTTCACAAGCTCGCTCGTGCCCATTGTAATAGAATACGTTGTCTATCCATGCCATCTACAGTACAACCACAAGTCCCCCTCCCCGTCCAAAAAAGAAAAGAATGGCTCTTAATAATCATTCTTACCATCTTTCTCCTTCCAAACAATCTAATTAAGGCTGACCAAATCTTTACTCACAAATGTGTGACGCATTAACAGTGGAAAAGAGCTACCCTTCTCCCCCTTATTCTCTTCTATATGATTTTTAACCCACAAAATCATGAATCATCTGACCTCCAAAATGCTGCCTTAAAAGATGCTCCTGTCGTTGTAATTGTTGCTGCTGCTGTTGTGTGCTCTCTGCACTATGCCTCAGGCCCAATGTAAGTGACACCGTTCCAATTCCCCCAATTTCCAGCCCGTTTCGCTGGTAAGGCATGAAACCCATCAAAGAACCATCCATACTTGCTGTGATTTGACCCTCCACTCTCAAACGCTTTTCTTGATTCCACTGTTCTCCACCCAGTCCATCTGCAGTGCCTGCAGAGGATCCCACCCCACAGCATTCCATTCGCTTCTCAGTACTTGCATTCATACTGAGCTTGTTTAATGCTTGACTGCCATTTGGTCGGCTGCTACCTTCGCTGATAGATATTCCATCATTCTTGCCTGAATTGAGGTCTGTTTCAGCCGAGCCTTTGGTTTCAAGCGTATGAATTTCTTCTACCATGGGCTTCCATACACGCACCCGGGCATTTATGAACCAGTTTGACACCTGCATAATCAGTCAAAATATGCAACAAAATATGAATACAGCTATGCCACAGCATATATTGCGATTCCATATCACAGCCATGATGCTCATTTAAACAGGAACCATATGAAATATAGAATCTCATGCTATGACACGCAAATAGGGGGCCTGAGAGAGTAACATAAGATGGTGATCAAAGTTCTAGACCAGCTAGACAAAATTTGTACTATTTCAATCATTCCACTTAATTTTTGTACCTGATTTCGGGTCAATCCTGTTTGAGTGGCTAACATATGCTTATCTGTGTCTGTGGGGTACCTAAAAAAAATTGATGCAACAAGAAAAAAGTTACATGAAATACACATGAGAGACACAGAGACAGAGACAGAGATACTCACGGGTGAAGGAAATGCTCAAAAAGCCAGGCTCTAAGAACAGCCACAGCACGTTCTGGTAGGCCTCTCTGGGGCCTCCAGATGTGTTGTTGGGGTTCAAGGAAGCCCATATTTTCCCCAATAGATTTGTGCTTTTGAAAGCTCTGGTTGAGGAATCTCATCCTTGACATGGTAATATCTCCTTTACTACTGCTTGTACCACTGGTGAGGGACGACAAATCCTCCCCCAAGGCTTTGCTTATGTGCCTGAGCTGGTCTGAGATGGCACTCTTCAAGCACCGAAAGTGCCTTGAGACCGTCTTGAGAGCCAATGAAATGTAGGGAGCGGCGGCACTAAGACCTGCCACTGATTCGAAGGATGAAACCACCATATGCATCTGCTGATGATATTGCTTGTACCTTCTACAAACCTTTCAATATCATAGTGAAGCAAACTGTCATCAATTGCACTCATCAAAGAATAGAATATATGGGGAATGTCGCTAATGAACCCAAAGGTAACATTCAAGATATATACATGTACTCGGAAAGTATAGTTCTTCACGAGAAGCAGCTCAAGATAAAATTATTGTGACAAAAGTCACCTGTACCAGAGTAACATCAATAATTTATGCACATTAAAAGTGATGGCTCTGTAATCCAGAGGTAATAGAATGTGGTCGCTCGGTTGGGATATGTTACAGTTGAACTACAATGTGTTCTTTCATCATTAAACGGCCTCAAACATGTCCTAAAATAGGAAAATCAATAGTAACACAGGTCAGCAAGTTGAGAATTTGTAAAGTGAATTTGAAAAGACAGCAATCAAATAGGCTATTCTTTTCACCATATAATGGGTCCTTCAACAACAGCAAAATTACAAATTATTGGGTTTCAGACCAGCTTTGATAAAGTGATCGGTAAGTGGTGTGTTCTGTTAATGGAAAAGCTAATTGCCATGTTGGTCCTACAGATATGGTGATAAGCTCCTCGATAATTATCCTTTTGGAATTTGTATGGGCATGAGGAAAATAGGGCACGTAAAAATCTTGATCTTAGTGACATGCCTTGATTACGAAATAGTGGGGCATTCACAGTTCCCTTTTGTCGCTCCCTGAAAATTCAGGGTAAATCCAAGTTTTATTTCCTAATTTCTTTATTTTCTTTTCTAATCAATTAACTCATGAATATATAAAACCAACAACATACATGTACTCTCTTCCAAGATCAGTCAGTTCTGTCTTAGCATTGATAAAATAGAAGAACTGGCCACAAATGCATGAATGTGCTCATAAAAATTCAGTTGTTTTCCTCAAATGTGAGAGAAGTAACCATCTTCATGCGATAAAAATATTATGGAAATCAGAGAATATTTCTTATTTTTTCTAGGACAAAGGTCTTAAGATAATTTAAATTTACCTGAATTCTCTAAAAATTGTATTGAAAGCCTTCAATGTGTCAATTGGAAAATAAATATATTGCTGAATTTGAAATTTGGAAGGGCTTAACCACCAAAAAAGCATCCAAAAAACTTATGAAAGAACAATTTTCTTAACATTAAATTTGACAACATGCAATAGATACACCACTACATAAATGCACTGTCAAATCAATCAAGTTGAAAGTAACCCAGAATAAAATTCTGTGAACCTGAGAATTAATCTCCTCAGGGAGGCAATCATAGCTGTGAAATTCATTTGAAATGTATGTATCAGTTATGGTCGAACTGAAGAAGAGGGAATTTCACTAGGTTATTGTAATCTCTGATATGGCTCAAAAAGTTTCAGAACTTTGATCAAATTAAAAACCCAAGCATCATTTTTCTGTAGTTACACTAAACAATTAGGAGACTGCAAAAAAGAGAGGATGAAAAACCAATTCATTGAGGAGATTGCTTTCTATCTATGAGCAATTTAAATTGGCTTTAAGGAAAAGAAGTTTTAATTTCTCTGTACTGAAGTTTCTCCAAAAGCAAAGGAAAAATGAGATTATGCCAAAGATACTTCATCAAAAAAAAAAAAAAAAAAAGATTATGCCAAAGACTATTGTCTCTGAAAGCCAGAAAGAAAATTGAATAAATAAATAACGACAGACAAAAATATCTGCAGTGCAAAGCATTTTAATCTCTTAGTAGTAATAAACTTTATAAATATATAATTGTTGAAACCAAGCCTGAAAATTCAGAGATTGAACTGTGAGGACTTCATATAAGGTGTCAAGACACACTAGAATGCCACCAAGTAATTTGTCTCAACATTCAAATAATCAAGACCAACACATTGTATAAAACTGAGATTAAATACCTCTCTTTTTTTTTAAGAAAATATATCCACTCTATATGGGTGATGGAAAAATAAAGTCTCATTAATAAAAAATGAGATTAAATACTTCTCTTTTTTTCTTTTTTGACAATAGTATCAATTCCAGTGCAACAAAAATGCTAATATAAAATACTCCCAAGATTACTTAGGCATTATGCATTCTCAACATACATAAGCTACTCTTTGTAAATTGTATTAGAGTAGGGAATCATAAATATTACATTTTGCATAATTAGAAGATTTGTGCGCATAGAACCATGCCAGCTCCTTTAAATAACAAGATAGACTCTCAAAATACTAAACTATCTTATAGCATTACAGGATTTCACTCAAATTTGAACAAAAAGATGTCTGACTACTTCCTCTTGCATGCTTGCATACATCATGGACCTACACTCCATTGTATAAAACTGACTGACGAACATGAGGTTTTCATACTAACAAATTCCTAGACATGCATCCTATCGTCGACAACCTTATGACACATCTCTGTGCTTCACTTCTAGAAAAGTTTCACAACTTCCACACAACTCATTGATTCTGAATTCTAGACTTACTAAAACAAATATATCCGATGACAAACTGTAATTTGCTGAAATGAATGGACCCTACATTGGATCCTTTAGACGTGTCAAGATGCTAGATTGTTAACTACAGAAGTCAAAACTCCTAGATAGTTAGCACACCCAACATTTCTTGCTAGTGTACTTCTTTGAGGCAGCATTGGCCTAATGGTTATGGTTAGTTTAAGGGAAAGTGTCCCATCCACTGAAATGAGTGGTAATAGAAACTTATTGTTGGAAGCTTAGTGTATGCTCCCAAACTAATGCAACACTGCAATTCCCAAAAAAAATTTAATAACAAAGAAGGCTTAATATTTTAATGCAATTATTCAGCTAGATTGATAGTTCTATTTGTTTCATCAATTAAGCATATTAAGGCAATCAAAAAGCCTGGTGCACTTTCAGAGATAATGTTATCATTAAATTCTCAATTGCACTTTAGGAGGCCTAGCATATCTGTACACAGAGTTTTTACTCTTCAAAGGCAAAAGAAACTTTACACACATCATTAACTTAAGTCTTGGAAATAATTCTAATATACGAATATCTTAGAATATTATATACTAAGCAGGAAAACCACTGTTTTTTTAATATTAAAAAAAAAAAAAAAAAAGGTTTAACTCACTGCAATCCCAACAATTTGGAGTTGTCAACATACTTTCTCTATCATCATTTTATCCAATCTTGGGAAAATTCTTCGGTCGAAAATTATGCCATTGGGACCAAATCACAACCCACACTTCTTACAACTTATTTTTGAATCTAGTGCATGTTTACATGATATTGGAACGACAATAAGTACCCCCACTTCCTAGCATACAATTTAAGTTGAGCAACCAATGTTCAGTTGCCGACCTAGTCAGGTTCTAAGGCTTTGTCAACATGAAGACTGATGAGAAAGGATTATAACCAACCATCTTATGGCTAGCATTAATTTAGTACAACAAATGTACCTAATATCACATCTATTCTACGAGTTTTAAGCATTCTACATGGGAGTTTTATTTTTATTTTTATCTTTCACTTTTATTTATTTATTTTTTTTTATAAACATCTTGAAAAGCTTTCCATAATCCATGTAATTGTATGAAATCGTTTGAATTTCATTACTTGTATAGTTAAATAGAACTGAATTCGATATACTTTTCTGCATGCCAGCATGGCTGGATTTTACTGTGAAGCTAACCATAGGCGGAGCCAGGGGGTTCCTTTGGGGGCACGTGCCCCCACTGGCTCAACCAAGTTTTTTTTTTTTTTTTTTTTTTTTGGTAGAGAGATTACTATTTGATGATTATTTCTCAACATAATGCCAAAAAGAGGAAAATGGAAGTCATTTTAAAGTATATTTACAGTCAATTTGTAATAAGTTGACAAAAAAATCCTTTGTTTTGGTATTAAATTGAAAAATGATTACTAAAAAGTAATTTTTTTCAAAAAAAATGCTTTCTAGGGCTTTTAGTTCCCAATTACCACTTCACAGAATCATTACCACTTCACAGAATCATAGCACAGTGCCCCCATTGGAGATAAATCCTGGCTCCGCCCCTGAAGCTAACAATGTTTATATGTCAAAACCAAGTAAATCATGTTTTTTTTTTAAATGTAACACAATATTTGACACCACACATTTTGTAGGCAGTGATAATCCGACTACTTGGGAGGGACATTCCAAATACAAACAAGAATTTTTATGCCTCAAATCATTTCGAGGCATTATCTAGATCAGTTATCTATCTAATTATTCTTACTCTGTAAAGCATTGTTAAAAAAATTAACATGATGTAATTAATTTTTTTTGATAAAGTTAACATGATGTAATTAATGATAGAGATAAGGATATACCAACCTCCTCTTGCATATACAAGAGCTTTGCCTTTTTTTGTTGGTACTCAGGCCGATGAGATTCATAAGAGCTGCTCACAACACCACCTTCACTGCTATGTTCATTTGAACCACGAAATGTAGACGATGATGCACCTGAATTACCATCCTTTACTCCAATTTCAGTTTCAGCCACATTAACAGCATCAACTGAACCACTAACTTCTCCAGATATTCTTTCAGACACCTCCCCCGTCTCGATGAATTTTGTACTTTGACCAATTACACTACAAAATTCATCCAACAGCTGTTGGGCCGGCTTCAAGAACTTTGAACTCTTTAAAATAGTTGCGTATCCAGTGAACGGCCCAAGAGGACCTGAATTTCGATGAGCAGAAGCCGAAGTCCCCACTATGTCTTGAAGGGAACTTCCACAACCTTTACTACCAATAATCGACGGCTTCAAATTTGAACAAGAATAACCAGACTTTAGAGGTTTTGAATCTTGAGAAACATTGAAAACACCGGTCTTAGAGTGTACAGCTTCAGACCCATATCTCTCAGCAAACTGAGCTGCATGGATATCGGTTGGTGGATTTGATGAAAGCGATAAAGATAGGCCTTGTGTATTGGAATCACTCGCAACAGTCCTCAAGTCTCCATCACTCTTATTGGCAAGAAAACCCAATTCACCACTCCATTGATGGCTACCCTCGACCGGCCTATTGATCCAAGCAGAAGCATTATTGAGGCGTAAAGCATTGGGTTGATCTCCATATGCTGGAAGAAAAACAAGTCCATTCCCACCAACCTCCCAAGAACCACGGCCACCCGATGTAACAACTTCCTGAAGGGTGTTTTGGTAAATCGGGGAAGAATTGAAATGTTGCATTTCCCCATAGTGTTTTGGGCTATCTTGACTAGAAATTTCGCTCGACGGATTGGTTGTTAAAGATGACTGCACAACATCTTGAAACCCATTATAACTAGGCTTCATATATGGTGTAGACGCAGAAATGCTATTGAACATCTGATTGCTTCCACGGCCAGCTGATCCACTCGCATAATTCACAATCCAATCACAGCCTTGCTGTGAAGCAATCATGCTTTTCCAATTACCACAATTCTGTGGATCACCAGTGGGTTTAGATGAAGGATTGAAGTTAGATGAAATTGGGTAAGACGAATTGGCAAACAAAGCATCCTCTGCAGCTATTTGCCTATCGGGTGGTGCTGCACCTGACGCTTGATGCACCATTGCATCCTTGTGAGACAATAAAACATTCGAATTTGTCGAAAAGTTGAGCATTTCTGAGGAAAGTGCAGTTGAATCATAAAGCAATTTGGCATTACGAACATTCCGAACTTGAATAAGATCTGGGTTTAGTCCCGGATGGACCGATAACTGCTCCAAATTGTTAGGGAAGCCTTCTATTGAACTTTGCTGAATTCTCAACTTATCACGCCGGCTTTGCTGCGCTACATGCGATTCAGGTCTAAAGTTGCTCATCTCCATCAAACCCTCCAGAGCTAGATTTTCGCGGTGTTTAAGCATCCCATATTAAACATCCCATCTCAAACTTCTCAAGAAATACCTCCCTAGAATACTAGCTTTTGGTGATATAAAACTGATCAAGCACATGGTATCCATAGAAAACTGGATCAAAGAACCCAAATATCAATACCCATCACCCTGATAGTATCATTCTTAGAACCTTCCTGCAATGCCATCAAAGTTCAAAATTCAGAGAAATAATTTTGAAGGACAAGAGAAGGTCATTTACTTCAGTGGTACCATTTATGAACAGAAGCGTGACAGAAAATCAAAAATAATCTTACACACGCACATAGGGCAAGGGGGACAGCAGGCCAAGCTATAACGTACAGTACTAGTAGACTAGCAGTAAACCATGTAGAAGAAATTTTCTCAACAAAAGAGTGGATGCACAAACTACTGGAGATAACACCACCACTGTGTGAATGTTAGAGGGAGAGAGAGAGAGAGAGAGAGAGAGATTACCTTGTCTGAAATTTACTTCTTACTACAACATGTTTTGCTTCTCGTTGCCTTCTTTTGTTGCTTCAAACCTCTAGAAACATCATTTGGGGACAGACCTTCAAGACTTTCCAAAACAGTGCAACCCACTGTCGGTGACCTTCACCATGTACAGACCCAGTTATCATTCACCAAAAAGCTAGCGAAAAGAAAGTTCGAGATCAAAAAACCAAACGTAAAGAGGGGAGCCCAATTGACTCAATGAAATTACCAACATTAAAACATCTCACAAACTTTACACTACAGAATATCCATTTAACCCATTCACTTCATGTCAACCAGTGAAACCCTAGTTTCCAAGATAGCACCTTTAAACCACCCCCACCCCAAAAAAAAATAATAATAATAATAATAATTTATTTATTTTGCAACACTAAATCTTTAATTTTTCAGTCTTACAAACGGTTTTTTTTTTTTTTAATCATCAAAAGATTAAATTTATTAAAGAGGAATAAGATTACATCCTATTAAACCACTAAAAAAACAAAAAAAGGAACAAAAAAAAAAAAAAAAACACCCCACTTAACAAAATAATGCAATAAGACAACCCCACAAAATGAAAAACACAAAAACCACACCCACAAACGGATCCGGTAGAAGATGCTCAAGAAGAGCTGCAGCCCATATTCATGAATGTGCCCCTTGACCAATAATTCACCTAGCCTACACACACACACACACACACACACACACACACATATATATAACTTCACAAAAATTGAATTAAATAAAATAAAATAAAAAAGATAAAACCCCAAAAAGATAAACAAAAAACAGGCAAATGAAAAACAACATTCAACTCAATCTTCACATCTTGAAACAAAAAAGAGCCAAGAAAATCTACATCACTACATGTTTTTGATAGGCGAAGGTCTAAGAAGCTAGTTGGTCAGTACCTCATACAATTCAGTGGCAAGGAGATCTTAACTTCAAAGACCAACCCATTAAAACCTGAACACCACCACCTACGCCGGCTATATTCCGGTGAAGTTCCGGCGAGAGTCCGCAGAGGTAATGAAGTGAGGAACCCCACGAGCTCCCAAAAGCAATAATTGGGAAAACGCAATAATTGCCAGTTACTTAGCTTTTAACGTGTCAACTGTTAAGCGTCCGCTCATAAGGGTTTAATAGTCATTTCGCCGTTAGATATAGCGGTGAAAAACGTCACTTCGTGAAAATCTTTGCTGCGAAATTGCATTTGCGTCCCCCAACATGTCCCTCACCGAAATTTTTCTGGCATCCTTTTTGCTTCACGATATTAAGGCGAGAGGCCGTGGTGTTGAAAAATACCCTTAGTTAACGTCATTAATTACGTGTGTACCATTTCTGAGCCCCGAGAAATGGGATTTTACGCTCTGATACGTCAACCAACTTGGTAAATTCCGAGGCAGGTGTAGAATTTACTGTGCATTTTATAGTGATCACTTTGTTTTTTTCTTTTCAAAGGATGGTACATTGGTTCAAACTAATCCTTACATAATGTACAAAATATTTATAATCCTCCCATTATACGCAAAATACTTGTAAGTTTGTATATGTGATGGTAAAAAAATGGAAACGAAATTTAAAATTCTTAAGTCGTAATTTTTTATCATTCGTGCTACTCTCATAAGTTATAGTGATCATGTTCAGTTCAAGATTTTTAATTTACAACAATGTAATCACATATAAGAAAAACTTATATATAACTATGATATAACTTACGTGATATCACGAGTTAATAAAAATAGATAAAATTAAGATTATTAAAATACTTTTTAACCTCACAATCTCATTTAACTTCATTTTCATTGACCCATAACACCAAGGTGGTCAGGTTAGAATTACTTTAAAAACCTACATTTAACCAACAAGCTTTGAATTTGGCACCCCTTTTTTTCTTTTTAATTGACTAGATAGATACATCATAGAATGCCCATATATATGGTTTTACTCAATAACGATGATCACGTGATACTTTTTCTTATACTATTATAAATAGAAACTAATAGTGGTCTAATTGTTAAATTTGTAAACCATTAGGAGATAATTACCATTTTTTCTTTGAGTTATTTGATAAAATAACAATAAAATTTCTTATAATTTACCCAAAAATAATTTCCATATATATTTGTTGAGTTGTGCATAAAAAACATAATATTCTTTTGAGTTGTGTTGCATTACTCTCCTTCTTTGTTCAAAATTTCTTTGTTCGATATTACTATAGTTTATTAGTTGTATTAATTGATATAGCATACCATATGTTATCATATCTCATTACTCTCTTGGTTTTTAATTGATTATCTTTTTTAAAAAAAAAAAAAACATATTTTTGTAGGAAAATATATTAAATGTTTTCACATCAATATATATGTTTTAACATTTCAACTTTACCCTCAAGTGTGCAAAATATTAGAAAAAGAAAAAATATATTTTTAAGAATATTTTAGGAAACGAAATAAAAGAATCATTGACTTTTGGAATGTGACAATAAATTTAAAACATCAAGAAAAAAAATACTAATAATTTAAGAATGGATAAAGTATATAAGTTGTGCCATGAATAAGCTCATCCTAATTATTTTATTTATCAAAAAGAAAGGAAAAAAAAAAAAAAAAAACAACATCAACAATCATGAACGAAAATATAGACTTTTTAACAATTTTTTTTATTTTTCTTAATTTTAACCGTTGACAACCTTAATTAATTCTATTTTAAATTTAGATAAGAGTAGTACGAAAGGAGTGGATCCATCCTCCAAACTCCCAAACGGCCTCTTATTTCTGATAATGTAATTCAGCATAGCACAGTGCAATGGGTGATATGCCCTCAAAACCATGACGTGGTAAGCTCTAATTGGTGGATTTGGTCCACTCTCTTACCGACGCATGTTCATCTAATCATACATTTAACCTTGTTTTTAAAGTTTATTTATGGGACAGAACGCACTGTAGGGGAGACTGGTGATTACGTCACCCTTCGGTCGTACCTGGGCCTTGATTGCCCCAGGGTCTAGACCGGCAGATCTTTTGCTTGGGACAGGAGTTTGTTACCGATTACCGATGAAAAAGCCGGTCAGAAAACGTACGGAAAAGACTGTTTGTTCTCTGGGAAAACTCACACTGTTACAAATAGATGATAACATAAAATAACCTCCTTTTTTTTTTTTTTTTTTTTTTTTTTTAGACAAGGGTGTTCATGTAGAGTCTTTTCATTTGCACCTATAATTAATAAACTTCTTAGACAAGGGTGTTCATGTAGAGTCTTTTCATTTGCACCTATAATTAATAAACTTTTTGAATATTAAGATCATGTTTGTTTCGACCCTATCTAAGAATCAAAATAGGATAGAATTAGGTTTGAATAATGACGGTCATTTGTAATAAAATCCTTTCTTATTTTGTTTCGATCCCGATCAAACGAACATGCCATAAAAATAATATACTCAAAATATGTTTAACATTTTTGTAAGATTTCTTTTTTTCTTTGGTGTTATCATTTTTGTAAGATTTCAAAACACTCAATTTATACATATTTTTTAATTTAAACATTAAACGATTTTATGGGACAATGATCCCAAATGAAAAATGAGAATTGGTTAGATTTTAACGATTCAATTTAACCTGAACGTTAAATGATTTTATAAGACAGTAATCTTATATGAAAAATAAAAACTAGTTAGATTCTAGCAATTCAAACATTTCGCTGCTTAAGAAAAAAAATAAAATAAAATTACACATCAAAACTCGGCATATCACTAGCCCAACCCATCGAAGCCATGACATGATATGACTTAGAATAAGATTTTGCATTTTTTTGTTTTCTTTTTTTGGTTTAGTCAAGATTTTGTATTAGTCAGTACATGCATGGCATCTGCACCGTTGGATTTTGGGGCAGCGTAGTTCTTGGGTGATGCACTGTCCGAATATACTTAAGAGAGAGAATGTAAGACAAAAGGGTTGTAAATGAGTGGTACAGAAGAAAAGAAGATATTCCTTTGCGACACCAACCGTGGGATCATGATCGGACGGCTGTCATCAATTTTGGTGCCCTCTGGAAACGGTCCAATCGAAGGATATTGATCGACCTCCTCTGGGGGGCTGTCATTCAACAGAACCCGAAAAAAAAAATTTTTGGCACAGCTGGGTGACCCACGTGGTCCTCGATTTTGTGGACAGCAAAATTTCACATCACAGGAGTAGTAAACAATAAGTGGAGGAATGGAAATAGACACCCGGTTCCATGAGTTTGCCACGTGGCAATATCCCTTACCTTTATTTTTCATTTTATTTTATTTTATTTTTCCTGCTCTGGGTAATAGGTTTTTTTTTCAACCCCCGATTTGTTTGAACTTTCACAATTCGATTAATTTCTATTTTTTATATAACTATTTCATGAGATTATTTAACGTACAGATTAATAATTTTAACTAATTACTAATGAAAAGAGATTGATTAATTTCGAAATCAAGATGTTTGAATTTATAGTTTATCTCTTTATCGCCTAACGAACTCTTGTTAGTTGAGTAATGATTAAATTAGTCCGTTAAATTTAAATTCACGTAGGGATTTTACTAGAAAGTTAATTAATACTATTTTAAAAATAAATAAAGTCTGCAAAAGTATTAGCATGATTGAATGGGCATTGTATTATAAAAATAAAAATTAAAATAAAAATAAAAATGTCATTTTTTAAAGAAGAGAAAAAAAAAATGAGTTTTTTTTTCATTTTTTTTTATAAAAAATGATAATCAAACTGTCAAGTTAAAATGAATGCCCCTGTTTTTTTTCCCACAAAGGTTCATATGAATGCTGGAAACATCAAAACATAAATTGAAAAAAAAAGAAAAGGGGCATAGAGGAGAGAGAATAGGTCGCACATCCATGGCATGCAGTGATGACCGATGGGCTAAGCCAGGTGGTGATTTTGGGTCAACCCGGCCTGGCGTTTGAAAAAAGATCGGGTACATGAGCAATAAAAGCGTCCAGGTGCCCCATTGTAATAATGTACGTCGTGGCAGTCCCCTTTCATTACTCGTACGGTTCCTTTTTTTCTTTTTTTTACAATTGGGTTATCCAGGCCTATGGACTGTGGAGGGGATAAATCTCTGAAACATTAGCAAGAAGGGTCACTCACGAAGTCACAAATAGCCATCCAAATATTAGACAATCCAAGTAAGAGCATTTCTATTGGATATGTCGTCAACGTTAGTTTTAGGTTTTGCATTAAAGGAATGTCAATTCAACTATGATAATTGAACTGCTATACCCTAATTGGTATAGTACATGCACGGCACGAGATGTATCAATTACAATCATTATTTTATGTAATTTTAGAACTCTTCCAATCAAATTTTCAAAATTTTAAAATGTACCATGACTAGCTAAATATTAATCTAAGTTTTCCAAGATAGCTACCACAGTTTAGACTAGCTCTGGGAGCCTCATGCCTTAGGGCAAAGCCAAGTGAAGCTTAGAGGGCTCACTTGGCCCTATTGAAATTTTTTTTATTTAAGTTTTATACTTCAGTTTTTTGAGAAATTATAAAATTGATTCTTTTAAAATTTTGTTTTTTTGATCTTTGTCTTATTTTTACTTAATTTTATGAATATATCTCAAAATTTTCTAAGGTTTCATGAATAATCACTCTCAATTTTTTTTCTTTCACAATTTTTCTTCTAAAATGTGACCCTCTGAACCCAATTCCGGAATGCACCGCTACTAATGCCCCTCACCCAAATTCAGATGCATTGATCATTTTTTCACTTGAAATGAGAGGAAACGGAGGGAGTTGGGCCAATAGCCCTCATGCCTTCTTTCATTTTTCTTTGGGTAAAATACATCTACACCCTCTTTATTTACTGATTATTACACTGACTTCTTTCATACTTTCTGAAATTACATTGACTCTCCCCTGTCAGAATGGCTAAGTTAACGGAGTGAATGAAAATGCTGAAATGACCAAGTTTTCCTTCTTTTAAAACTGCGTCGTTTTGTATTTCACTGCCTTCACCATCGCCACAGATGCGCACAGAGATGCCGTTACTCTTCCAAAACCCCAAAACGGCGACGTCAACAGCAACATATTTCGCCGTCGACGAACTCACCAACCCTTTGGTCTCAACTTTGCTTCTGTAATGGTTTCTGGTAATAGAACTCTCCAAAACATCCAACATGTAATTCATAAAATTATGTTAAAAAAATAAAAGAAAAAAAAAGAAAGGAAATTCGTGAAGATGAAAGAAACCTCGCTGGAAAAAACCCATATTTTCTCATAATCTTCGATGTGTTCGGCGAGGTCCCAACCTCCAACAATGGCATCTTCAACCTTAGGCTAATGGCGAGTGGCAACGAGGCAAAAGATTGTTGCTTTTTTCCATGGCCAATCCAAATCTGGCTCGATCCAAGGTTGAGAGGAGACAACCAGAAACAGCAGCGAAGTAACCTTACCGGCGAGGTCTGTGTCACCGGCGACAATTGTTGCGATGCACAGGAATCCCATTTCTTCAGATCTTGAACTTTCGGATTTGGGTGGGAATCCTTCTCAGATGCCGTCAATGTCCGACGCCAACCCACTAAATCCATCAAATCTCTCCAACAAAAATTAGCCTTTGGGTATTCGATAAGATTCACCGATGAGCATTAGTCTAATGCCGGCTGTAGAGAGGGTTTGGAGAAGAGGGAGCAAATTAGAGAAAATAAGACATCTTCATGGTGCGCCGACGGTGAGGTTAACGGCGGCGGTGGGTAGCTCCGGCTGTAGGCAGGTGGTCATCAGCGGCGTCCTCTCCTCAAGCAACTTCAGGGAGCTTCACGGCAGCAGGCAGGTGCGCCAACGATGAGGTTAACGGCAGCGGTGAGCAGCTCCGGCAGCAGGCAGGTAGTCATCAGCGGCGTCCTCTCCTCGAGCAGCATCGGGGAGCTCCATTTTTTCCGGCGAGTATTTTCTATTCAAACCCTTCCCCATCAGCCCCCTCGTCGTGACCCTTCACCTCTCATCACTCTCCCTTGACACCAAACCCATTTTCTGAGAAAAACCCATTTTTTATAACAACCTAGATTTTTCCTTGTTTAAAAACCCAGATTGAAGTTGGGGTTTTTGCCATAGGTGTCGCCGGCGTTGGTTTTGGGTGAGGCAGATCCGGTGAAGCGCGAACCAATTCCCTACCGCCGGTGAACTTGGCTGCTACTTCTTCTCTTCTTCTTCTTCGTGCTTTTTTTTCTTCTTTTTTTAATCTGCTCCCTTTTGTTGAATCTGCTCTCGTTAAACTCGCCGGAAACCCAATTTTGGGTTTTGGGCGAAACACAGATTTGCTTAAGGCGAAACCCAGATTTGGGTGAAATAGCAGCTCCTCTCCACGCCAAACGCTGCATTTTGGCTTCAATAAGAGTAAAATAGGTATTTTAAGCTTACTTTTACATGATGTCAGCTACAACCACTGACACTTTCTAACGGCTGGTTGACGGATGGGGGAAAGTGTAGATTATTTTTCAAAGTAAGAAAAGGTAGTATATTTTTAAAAATGATAGAGAATATCAGTGTAATAGTCAGTAAACACAGGAGGTGTAGACGTATTTTATTCTTTTTCTTTATAGGAGACACTGGAATGGACACTGCAAAGGAACAATCGAGGCCTGACGGAAGACCCTACCAGGTGATGTCATCCTTTCATGTCACTACAGAAACCCTACCCACCCGATATAATATTATTATACAACTCTATAACAACCTGCAGTACACTAGACTGATACCTCCCTCTTTGTTCACTCGTTTCTCGAGATCATTACTACCTCTTTTCTGGACTTAGTTTTCTGTAAAATAACACAACTGCCACTCTCCACGTGGGAGATCATTACTGTCCTGATGTATTATTATGCAATATAGCACAGGGTAAGAGTAAATAAGGATACCAATGCATGGAATTTGGGGTTGTTTGGTTTTTACCAAAATCATGACCATCAGTGCTTTGTTTTGGGGTGTAAATTTTGAGTTCGGATTTGGTTTTGGTTAATCAAAAACCAGTATCATGACGGTTTACTCATACCATAACACAAAAAATGATTTTTTTTAACATGTGCCCTATCCTCAGGCTACATATTAAGTTACAATTAATAACTCGATTATTATATGAAGAAATGTGTTTGCATAGAATTTTCAAGCATTTTCACATTTTTTCCAACAACTTTTATTATTTTTTATATATTTTTATCATTTTTTTTGTAATGATTGGATTATTAATTACAACTTAACATGTATTTTTAGGATATATATTAAGAGAACCCTAAAACAAATGGACAAATTAAAAACTGTTTTATGGATTTAGATTCGCTAATGGTTTGAAAAAAATTATCATTGTGATCATTGTGATCGCGTGATCGTGAGACGAGAACAAATTAAAATTTTTGTTTTTTTATGGATTTAGATTCTCTAATGGTTTGAAAAAAATCATCACTATGATTTTGTGATCAGAATGGTCTATAAAAACAATGAATAACTTAGATCAAAAGTTCAAAAAATACTGACCTAAGTTGATTTCAACAACTTTTTGAATTTTTGATTCAAATAGTTTATTATTTCTATGGACAACTCATATTACACCGTCACGATAATTGTTTTTTCCAAATCATCAACAAATGCTAACTCGCTTTTTTATTTAGCCTATTGATTTTGCTTCATTACACGTACGCGGAGGTGTCACAATCTTATTAAGCCATCATGGTGCTATTTATTTATTTTCATTTTTTAAAACTAACACCAAATCAAATCTCGTTAATTTTTGTTCTCGTCCGTGTCTATCACAGGCAAGATGATACCTCCCCAATTTTTTTTTTTTTTTTAAAGAGAAAATTGATGGATTATCTATTTGGGTCAATGGGTTATCCAACAAAGTCCTTTTCAAATTTTTATTTAATTTCTTTTTATTAATATGGTTATGAATATGCCAAAGTGCAAGCCAAAAATCTAATGAAAGAAGCACAACGAGGTTAAGGCAGTAAGGCACTCCGCATGGGTTCTCACCAATGGATCTTTATATGTAAACTTCAAAATGGAAACTCTTACACTCTGCCTGTATTGGATGGCTTCCATAGTATGAAGAATTGATTTTCACAACCTTTGAATTCGGATATTAATGGTCAATATTAAAAGATTAAAAAAATATATATAAGGTTATTTTAGTCATTTTAATAGTATTTTTTTTATTTGAGTTTAAAAGTTTGGATCACTCCAACACCGTGTTTGAGCTCAGCGTTGAATCTTAACTCCACTATTCAACACAATTTATGAAAGCTTATGATAAAAGAGGAAAAAAACATTAAGCAGCTCTATATCCATGTAATACTGCAAAATTAACGTTTTTATCTGTAGGGTTTCTTAGGGTCACTTTGGTACTTCACACCCAAAATGGTGATGAAAATTCACATAGGGGAGCAAGGCCGATTCCCCCAGTCACATTGACCATTCATGTGCTCGATGATTAAACAGAAAACTGCTGGCTTTCAAGAAGGTGGGGCCTTCAGAGAAAGAATATCTATGTTCCTGTTTTCATAAGGCCATGGACAACCACACAATTAAGATAGTTTTTTTTTTTTTTTTTTTTTTGGGTACGAATTAGGATAGCCATTACCACAGTGGTTCATATCACAGAATCCTTTATATTAATATTAATTCAAAAAAAGGGTTGGTATGGGATGGGTCATGCAAATGCGAATATGATGAAACACGGCCACGTTTGGCGTCTACTGCGGCCTGCCGTTTGAACAACTTGCCCCATCAAGTATGCACACTTCAAATGGACCCATGGCTCTGGACGGTGCCCACATTAAACCCTTTTTGTTATCAGGAAATTATGAAGTACTGGTTGTGGGTCATAGCCACTTTAAATTAAAATTCGAGATGGAGTGGAGTGACGTGGGCCAAGTGAAAATTGTCTCCAAAGCCTCATTCATTGGTTGGGCGCCTGGCCGTGATATTTTTTTTATTTATTTTAGCTTAGTATGGGTGTCTTCATTTCTTTGGGATGAGATTAATCCCATAAGTTTGTATAGTTCTCCCATTCGGCACATGTTAGCTAATTATTAGATTGCATTTTTATGAAAATAATATGTTAGGATCCTCTTTTGTAAGTGGATAACTCAATTCTAGACCGTCCGTACCTAGTGGGATACCCATTGATTCGGCACCCACTTAATTGAACTGTTCTGTTAAATTTTACTAATTTGTCTTAGTACGTAGATGTATTTTATAACTAATTAAGTTCAATTAAAATCAATCAAAGGGATAACTTACTTGGTTTTGGTACCTTATACCGCAAAAAACATAACACTTATTTTAACTGTTTGTACTCTCAAAGGGGTGAGCCACTTGAGTTTTTCTGGTTGATAACACGCTCAAGTGGATAATAATTCGCCTAAAATGGAAAAATAATTAGGTCAAAAGTCTAAACACCTCGTGCGATAACACCCTAAAAAAATAAAAACAAAAAAACAGAAGTCTTCGTACCTAGAATATATATATCTAGATATTAGTACACTTTTATTTTATTTTTAAGACCTGATATATATATATATATATATATCAATTTTATCAAGTAGTAATATTGATGCAATTGACGTTTTTTTATTTCTTTTTTTGAATAAAAAGAAGGTTTATCAAGGTAAGTAGTGTGTGGGAATATTTCTGAACCGAGGACCCAGCTCGGGATAGAGAGCTCAAGCCAGAAAATACTGACACGTGGCAAAGGCAATTCAACCAGGCCCGTTACAACGCACATGATCTCCCAGGATTCAGTTCGAGCTAAAGAGTTAAACCAGAATCATTGACACGTGGCTAATGTAACACAGCAAGATCCGTTGCAATCCACGTGATCTTCCAGCTCGGGGCCTTGCATTTAGCTCGGGACATCTGTCGTATGACTCACACTACAATCCAAATCCTACTACAGTCAAAAAACTGTTACAGCAGCTGTAATTTCTGACACAGTGGTTACTAGAAACCATGGTTCCTTGCCTAACCACGATCAAACCATGATCAGACGATTACTGGCAAATCATGGTCAGATCTGACCTAACCAAAGCAGTTACCTGACCTCACATGGTCAGTCTGTACAAGTGGGTATAAAAAGAATACGATACAGCTAAATGAGGTAAGTTACAGTACCCTAATCTTCTGAAATTCATCTTCTTCCTTGCCTCTTCCTTCATAAACAGTTTTTGATTTAAGCTTTGGAAAGGGCTTGGCCAAAACTCATCTTGCCCTACCCTCTGACTCTGTTTCCAAGCTTGTGAGTGCAGGTCCAAGCGCAAGGACAAGCTCCTTAATCAACATTAGGTCTCGGGGACAGATTTTACCCCGCACAAGTAGTATACTTGATTATGCAAAGTGCCTGTCAATTTTATTTCATAATAATTAGGCAAAGAAAAACTTATATGTAACTATTACACGATTGATGTAGTGTCACAAATCAATAAGAAGGAAACGAAATGAGATTGTTAGAGTTTTTTTTTATCTTATAATCTAATTTTATTTTACTTTCATTGGCTAATGACATGGATTCGGATTCGGTGCAATTGACTATTTTTATTGCATGGTGCAGTAAATGTAAGATCGATGACACGTGGGTAAAGAAGAGAAATGGAAGGCTACTAAGCGTTGGACATCAAATGCATATCTTGAATTTTAGTATTCTATTTCTCTTCTTTGTCACGTATCATCAATCTTACGTTTATTGCACCATGCAATAATTACACCAAATCCAAATCCCAATGGCACCACCTGACGGTGTCATAATTACATACTTACATGAAAAACTCACTCCAATTAGGCATATAACTGCCGTACATACACCTTGCCAAACTAGTTGTAAAATCGTATAAGATCACAGCATACATAGGACAGCCACAGAAAAACCGGACCAGATCAGAATAGCCCACTTTATTATAACATCACCTTAGGCCATGGACCAAGTAAATCTATGTCCACCACACGTCCACACCGATATCCTTATCCAGCCCTAAACCGCTCCATGCAGCATCCGATCCATCAACATTGTTATTGTCACACGGAGGCTGACCCGCATGCTCTTTATCACACCCATGCATGTCCACTACCTTTGCAGTCACGCTCTTACCATTACTAGGCGTTATTCGGATCATCTTTCCTTGCTTGGATCCGGCAGCGATGGGCCAGCGTCGTCGCATTTTCCATTGATGCAAATTAGCTTGCCAGCACAGTCGTCGAGGGTTTGGCATGGCTCGTTGCAGTGCGAGAGGGCATCGGCAGGGAATGGAAGGGTGAAAGTGTTGAATGGAAGTGGTGAGAAAGCTAACAAGAAGTCAAGAACAAGACTAGGTTTGCCATGGGAGCAAAGTTTGAATGTCTAATGGTGTACGTATAACCACGGCTGAAGCACGCAATCGTGTTCCTTTTTTTATGCCTCCTCTTCGGGTAGTTAAAATGTATTTTGTCTTTCTCATTGCCGGCTTAGGTAATGTGTATTTTGATGCATATATACCCACAAGAGGGTGAATTGACACCAGTCTGGGTCTTTTGGTGGTATTGTGTTGGGTGGTTTAAATTAAACCGTAGGTAGTTTTTTTTTTTTTTTTTTTTTTTTTTTTTTTTTTTAAGGGGATCTTATAGGGCTTTTTATTTTCCTTCAAGCTTTGATGATCCCACGGATGTTTGTCTTTGTATTCATTTACAAACAAAACAATTTGATGGCCAGAAAAATTTTTACAAGATCCCTATAAAAAGAAATCTACAGAAGATTCAAATTCGGTTTAAAAGTATTTGAGCATTAATTGTGAGGTAGGTAGTAGTTTTTTTAGACAAGTTCTTTTACAATGACTCGAAATGATGGCACCTACCTACGTACTATATCTATTTACACATTACTTAGATTCCCTATTATAATATATGAGAGATTTGTAGATAAAATTAAAATTAATATACATTTATTATTATTATTTATACCACATTTAATATTTAAGTTATAATATAATGGTAACGATGTTTTAGAAATATAATTGTGAAGACATCAAGATTTGACTCGTCTTTAATTTATTTATATAAAATAATATATAGGGAGACTTGTGGATGTGTATATTTTAAAAATATGTGGGAGTCATGCAAGTGTTATCCTAGTTCCCACCCTTTTTCATCAACTTATATATCCTACACTTTAATTTTTGGGTCTTTTCAGCAAGGAAAATGCTACTTCACCCATCTTTTGTCACCCACCTTATGTGTTGAAAGTGTATAGGTGAA
This sequence comes from Liquidambar formosana, assembly GCA_039720395.1. Classification (NCBI taxonomy): domain Eukaryota; kingdom Viridiplantae; phylum Streptophyta; class Magnoliopsida; order Saxifragales; family Altingiaceae; genus Liquidambar; species Liquidambar formosana. Next base: position 31,916,851 of record CM077827.1, on the reverse strand, counting down.
AGCAAATGTGTGGATACTAACATGAAATAAGGAGAAACTATTACATATAGATGGGTGGGAGAATGTAGATGAAATAGATGGGTGAAATAGCATTGTCTCTTAGGCAATTACAACAGTGCGACCTGGTCAATGAATAGCCCATGCAAAAGGACCATTCAATTCCAACAGGATAAGTACCATAGGGTTATGACCCCATAGTCTCACCCCATGGTGCCAATGCGTCTGATTTTGAAATGAGTAATTAAGTTAACCAAATTTCAAAATAGCAGATTTCGTGTTCAAATCCCACAGAAGTTCATTTCTGCATAGGATGCTGCACGTACATGCCGGAATGTTTAAACCTTTGATCTACATATATAGTTGAATTCTTTCTAACAATTTGAGCTTTTAGATGAATTCATAAATTAACATTTATATTTTTAAGCAAATTTTATATATATATATATATATAGAGCCATCAGATTCAATTACTTCAATGCTAGCATGGTGGTATTTGAAAGTCTAGTATAGAAAAACTAGGTTACCATTTCTCAGATTAATACCAAACAAAGGAAATTAGTAGTCAATTTGTAGCAAGTTGACCGATAATACTTATTTGTTGGTTCTTTGTATTATTCTCAATTTGAGAATAATTTTTTGGACATTCTTTTTGCATATATTCATAAAGAGATGAAAATTTTTAAATTTGTTTAATTCAAGAAGGAGAGCTATTTTGGACATCCCAAAATTGGATTTCACAATGCAGGTTTGAAAGGGACAACATTTGCTTCCAAGATATATATTATATAGGGTAGGCTGCAGAGGCAGGAATATTAGTCTACTAGAAAAGTGGCCATGTAGTCTATTAAAAAACATCATTCTGAACAATTTTGCAAAAAAAAGTTTTCAAAAATCTATAGTTTAAATAGACTTTTTGCCCAAAAATGAAATAGGGACTATAAATAGCTAAAAAGTCTACTTTAATAATAGATTTTGGAAAAACTTTCTTCTGCAAAGTTATTCAAAATTATGTTTCTAATGGATTGGGCAGCCACTTTTCATAAAAGAAAAAATTAAAATTAATGGGATGAGGAGATCATTTGAAGGGGTTACAATATCCGGATCCCACTAACAAATTTAACTGGGCTGGGCTTTGCATAGTGTAGATACTATAGGTTGGGCCACCCAGACCTCAATTCTCAAGGCCAAACCAGTTGATTAATCCATCATGGGTTTGTCCTATGAAGTCATGGAGTCCAAAAAAAAAAAAAAAAAAAAAAAAAAAAAAAAAAAAATACAACTTTAATGGGTGAATATTATTGAACAAATTCGGGGACTTTGATTGTCCACCTAACACAAAATTTGATCCTATGCTCATTCAAAAAAGAATTTAGGAATCAGGGTTTCATAATTAAAAATATTTTCAAATATTTGGATCGTCAATGCACTTGACTAATTTTATTAGACTTGGTATTGCAAGAAGTAATCAGCAATGCTCACGTGCGATAATATATTTTCTACACCGGATGCTTGATATATGGCACTTGATTTAACCTTTTATTTTTAGCCCTAGCATGGGTATCCTCATCTTTTGGGATGAGACTAATCCTATGGGCTCCCCCTAGATAATTATCAGGCTACCCATTTCCTAGTAGGGTAACCCCAACAAAGACCTTACACATTTCAGCAAATCTTACCCCATAATCACACTTTGCCATGTATAAGAAAATTGAGCTCTTCGATTGACAATTGAGCAAGTTTGAAATTCTAAATTTGTTTTCCCTTGACCACCTTCACCCTCAATGCTTCTTATTAAAAGGTCAGATGATTGAATTTTAATTGATTTTCTAAAATACGGTAACAAATATAAAGTAAAAACTCTTGTCATTTATAGGTAAAACTGGACTACAAAGACAAATCAGTGAGTGTGAATTGAATAACTGAATACATTAAAATGAAATTTTTTTTTTAGTATATAAAATTTTTAAAGGGGACGACGTACGACTGGGTTCTTGGATCTTCCCAGTAGTTTCATTGATGCGACCAATGAATGGCCCTTGCAAAAACCATTCAATTTACTGAGTCCTTTTCTCAGTGTATCAATTTTCTTTCCGTCACTTGTTTTTTCTCTTCAACTTGACTTGACTTCATTAATGTTCTTGCGTCTTCCCCGTAGCTTCTTCGATGAGAGCTTCCCAATCAATGGCCCGAATTCCCGATCTCTGTAGTCACACAGCGTCTAGGAATCATTTTTATACCCCATCCCTAAAATTGAAAAACCATAACTCGATCACCATATATGCATAACACTTGAATCACACCCACATGGGTAGATCCAAAATAATTTCTTTCAAGTTCTTGACCCGTTGGTGTAAATCCAAAGGGGCAATTGACGCAATCGAGCCAAAAAAGTACCCATCCTCTCAGACCTCAAGCACCACAGAACACACCGCACCACCGCGATCATCAACCACCTCTTCTGACGGTGCACCACCACGGACTGATCTTTCAACCACCATCGATGTACCAGAGGCTGACATACTAGCTTCGATTTCGATTTCGATTTCCAACCCTTCAACGACGGCCACCAATGTCTCAATCCCTATTTATACGAGCACCAGCTACTGTGACTCCTCGACAACATCCACCTCCGTCAAGAGCACAAAATCACTCTCGATCATGACCCCAACGTCACAACCAAACCTCTGCTTCAGCCCCTACATTTACTACTTACACGAAATTTCAAACGCCACCAACAACTTCCTCACGAACAGATGCGCCCCCTCCTCCTCCTTCTCCACAGCCTCGTGGCGGTGCAGGCTCCGCGGCAAGGACGCAGTCGTGTTCCACCGCAAGTTATGGAGATCGATGGCGTATTCCCAACTGAGAGAGATGTTGTCTTTGATTTCAAAGATTGACCATAAGAGCGTAATTAAACTTCTTGGCGGTTCGATATCCGACCAACACATCTTCCTGGTTTATGATTTCGTCGATGGCGTTAACCTCGCCAATTGCTTACGAAACCCTAGCGACACAGTGTTATCTACATGGATGTCACGAATGGCGGTCGCCACGGATATTGCGCGTGGGTTGGGTCGTATACACGAGGATACGGGGCAAAATATCCGTCTAGTGCATAAATATATTAACAGTAGTAGCATCGTTATCACGGAGCGATCGTTGAACGCCAAGATATGCCATCTCGGCATGGTGCTGTTGTGTGGTGAAATCGATGAGAATATGGTATTGAAACCTTCGCCCATTGGAGAAGATAGTGGCAAAACGGAGAAACCAGATTTGATGCCATTCGAAGGCTTTTACATGGCACCCGAATTCCAATCAACGGGCATCGCCTCACAAAAATCCGATGTATACGCCTTCGGTTTATTGGTGTTGGAGCTCCTATCAGGGGAGGATCCTCTCGAGTGCGAATTCGATGAAGAAAGTGGCGATTTTACGGGAACATCAATGATCAATACAGCTAGGAGAGTAATTGAAGGCGATGATGGTGGAGGCGGAAGGGAGTTCAGGTTGAGGATGTGGGTTGACAGGAGGCTCAATGACTCGTTCCCCGTGTTGCTGGCGGAGAGGTTAACACGTGTAGCGCTGGAGTGTGTACACCAGGATCCGGATCAGCGGCCAGATATGCGACACGTGGTGGACATGGTTTCGCCGCTTTATTTGGAATCGCGTAAGTGGTGCGATGGGATTAGGACCCCACTTAGAGACCCCACTGTCATTCCATCTCCACGCGCCTCGTCGTTCGATTACTCCGATATCACCGATTCTGACCCTGAGTAATCTATATATCTATATATATCTATTATCTATTATATATATCTAAAACGGAGGACTTGGGTTACTATTTAAGGCCACGTGTCATATCAGTATTTTCTTTGTTTTTTTTTTCTATATTTTAGGCGCAGCTGTTCACGCTCTTTTAGAAAATTCTCGCACTTCCCATCCACTTCGTTACCTTTATGAACAAGATTGCCCTTCACGAAATGGACACCAAAATCATAGATTACAGTGGAGGAGGGATAAGAATGAACAAGAAGGAAAGAGAGGGGGACCACTAGACGTCCAAGGGGAATATCTTCTCCGGCGAGGGCCGACACCGGCGAACCTCTTAGTCCGAACTCCTTCTCCAGCTAAGGTCGTCGCCAGAGTTGCTGCTTCAAGCCCATAAATTACCACTCAAACCCACAAGCTACCGCCCACTCAAACCCACAAGCCACTGCCGGCAATAAATCCACTAGAGAAGAAAATCAGGCTTTTTCTCTCTTTGCAAATTTTGCTCTCTTTATCTGTCCCTTACCCCACCCACCCCCCCTTTTTTTTCCCTACTGCTCCCCAGCCATCGCCGTCAACTCTTTCTCTTCCTTTTTCCATCTGCATTTTTCCAATTCTTTTTTTTTTTTGTTTTTTTTTTTTGACAAATTTGGTGCATATACCAAATAACAGAAGAAAATAAGACCAAAAAGAGAAAGAGAGAGAGAGAGAGAGAGAGAGAGAAAAGGAGAAAGAGAAGAGCAATGGCCGGCGACTGTGGAAGCCATGGGCCATGGCTCTCTCAAGGTAACCAAAAATGGTTTTGGGTTTTAACAAAAATGGAAATTTTGGTGTTGAATTTGTGGGTTGAATTACGGTTTAGAGCCACTCATGGCCGCCATGGTTGGCCACTTTTTCTCCCCTTCTTTTTCCTCCTGGTGCATATACCCATAGCCAATCTATCCCCTTTCTCTTTCCTGGCCGGCCATGGGGTTTGGTTGTTAAGGTGTATGGTTGGGTATACAAGGAGATAAGGGCAATTTTGTCCTTTAAACCATAGAATGCAAATCAAGAGCATGAGAAGTCTCTTAAGGAGCAGGAATAGACATGCACTTTATTTATTTATTTATTTATTTATTTTTTTGCTAAGATTGTTTCTTTGGTTGTATTTGCCTATGAACATTCATTTTATGTAAAATGGTGCAAGATGGTCGAAATCCTACCCTGTCATGGGATTATCCCATAGAAAAACATTAGAAGTAATCAGTATTTATTTATAACAAAGTTGATTTAATATATCTAATACACATGTAAAAAAAATGCTTTTTTTTATAAAATTAAATTTTAAATTATTTTTCTTCTCGCAAGTCCATATGTTTACCTAATTTTTTATCTTCTTCCTATTAAAAAACATTAGAAACAACCAATTTTATTTATCAACAATACTCTATTTTTCTCATGTTAAAATATACTAGAAACAATTATCAAATTTTTTTCTCATGAACCTTATGTTTTTTTTTTTCTTCCAATTATTATTTAATTGTTTTCCTGTGCATTTGCACAGGTTAGCAATCTAGTATATATACTAAAATGGAGGAATGGTCCTCCTGTAGCTGTGCCACGCGTCATTTTTTTTTTTATTTGTTCAAATCACGTACCTAAACAGTGAGCTTTTTCGAAAAATTACCTTTTGGTGATCCTTTTATAACTTAATACCAATAAAGGATATCAGCTATTAACTTGCTACAAATTAACTATATACATGCGTGAAATGACTATTAATTTTCTTTTTTTCGTATTACATTGAAAGCTGATCACTAAAACGTAATTTTTCTAAAAAGTAACTTTTAGAGACGTTTGAGGAAATTGTTTTTTTAGTGACCACTTTCCATTTTAATACCAAAAAAAAGTAATTTTCTATCAATTTGCTACAAATTGACTGTATACGTGTTTCAAAATGATTACCACCTTACTTTGTCTGGTATTAAGTTAAGAAGCGGTCATCAAAAAGTAATTTCCCTAACTTTTTTTTTGGTATTCATTGTTCTTTTTCATGCAAGTAAATTGTCACTTAGTATTCACCACATATCTCTTTGTTTTCATGTGAGAGAATCGAAAAACCCGCACTATATAATGTTTATCCCAAACTTTGTAAACTACCATATTTATTCGTTTCTTTATACCTATTCATCTTCTCTCCCAAAAATTGAACGTAAAAAATTATAAATAATTATAATAAGAAAGAGAGATAGTTAGAGGAAAAAATATCATTTTAATCAAAATTCTTCAGATGGTTTATTACCAAAAATGGAAAAGATTTATATGTTCTTTTATCTTCTTCTCTTTCCCTCTTTGCTCCACCCATTCTCTCTCTCTCCAAACTTTTCTTTCTCCCTCTCTCACTTTCCAACTAAATAGCAAATAAAGAAAATTGGTAGTCATTTTAAAACATGGATGCAATCAATTTGTAGCAAGTTGATTGAAAATATCCTTAACATGTGCCCTTAAGCTGCAATTAAGGAGATAATAATTATATAGAAACGGTGAAAATGCATAGAGAATGGTACAAATTACTTACAAAACTATAAAAATACTTAAAAAATTGTGCAAATACAGTTTTACCAAATAAGGGGTACCATTACAAGTGTGTATTATATATATATATATATATATATATATATAAGATGATGATCGGGTAAGCACGTGTTGATATAAATCATATTTCCACCGTCGGATTTCGAGACACCATTAACGGCTATACTTGCTTTTGTATATCCAACATGTTAAAACCATGATTGTGGGATGGGTTAAGCTCTATAAAATTTTAATATTTTTGCACCAAATATCATAACGTATCAATTCCGTCATTTTTTACAAGTTTAATTGTTTTTCAAAATAATTTATCTTTTTCGGGCGTATAATTAAATTTTGTGTAATACATTATGCTAACATCACACCAAAGATTATTTTAATTAAACTATTTTATTTATTTTTGTCTATATGTTTTCGATTTAATTGACATATTATATTAACACATATATTTTACTATTTTAGAGAATAAATGTTCTATTAAAATTTTAATTTACTAATAATATTATTTTTAATAAATTAATCCGTGCATCGCACGGGTTCTAAAGCTAGTATATATACTAAAACGGAGGAAATGCCTCTCTTTGGTGCCACGTGTCCGTTTGTGAACAGTTGGGGAAAAAGGTAAAATTACCTTTTAGTGACCATTGTTCAATCTAATGCCAAAAAAGGACAATATCTATCAACTTGCTACAAATTACCTGTATACTTACATCAAAATAATTATAAGTTTTCTTTTTTTCGTATTAAGTTGAGAAAGAATCACTAAAAAGTAATTTTCCCAAAAAGATATGACTTTTGGAGAAATTACTTTTTAGTGATCAATTTTCAACTTAATGCCAAAGAAAGAATATTCTCTGCCAACTTGCTACACATTGACTATATACATACTTCAAAAGGACTACTAATGTTTCATGTTTGGTATTAAGTTGAGAAGTAATCACCAAAAGGTAAATTATCTAACTTTTCTATTTTTGGTTTTCACTGCTCTTTTTCATGCTCTTTTTCACGCGGTATAAGTAAGTTGACGCTTGGTGTATCTTGCATATCTTTTTGTTTTATGTAAGAAAATCGAAAAACCTATATTATACAATGTTCAACCCAAACTTAATAGACTATATCATATTTCTTTATTTTTTTTATGTCTATTCATCTCATTTCCCAAAAGTTAAACGTATAAAATTATAAATATTTATAATCAGAAAGGGAGCCAAATAAAGGCAATAATGATTAAAAAAGAAAATGCGACACATTGGAATATGTATTAACATATCAAATTGCTTAGAAAACTATAAAAATGCTTTCAAAATTGTGCAAATACACTTTTGCCAAACAAGGAGTATCTCAAACTGTTAGATCCAAACTAATTTACATGATGCACAAATCATTTTCAAGTCCATGCATTCGATAGTAGAGGAGCGAAGACACGAACTCAAGATTTATGATTTTGGAGTCGCGGTTCTTTACCATCTGAACTACCACACAGGTGTGTATTATATATATATATATATATAATTTATATTGTTCACAATATTTATATTTACAGACCTCACCCGTGCGTTGCACGGGTTATAAAAAATAAATGATATTGTCTATCAACTTGCTACAAATTGATTTGATAAGTGCTTCAAAAGGACTACTAACTGTCTTTGTTTGGTATCAAGCTGGGAAGTGGTCACCAAAAGATAAATTCCTCACCTTCTTTTTCTTTTCTTTTTTCTTTTTTCTTTATTTTTGATATTACTTGCTCTTTCTTATATGGTGGAGGTACGTTGATGTTTGGTGTTCACTACATATCTCTTTGTTTTTATGTGAGAGGATTAGAAAACCCACACTATACAATGTTCAACCCAAACTTAATAAACTGTAATATATTTTTCTGTTTTCTTTATGCCTATTCATTTCCCCTCCTAAAAATTAAATGTATAAAACTATAAATAGTCATAATTAAAAAGAAAGACAAATAAAGAAAAGGAGGATTAAAAAAGAAAACACAATCCGTTAGAATCTTCAAATTCTCCCGATTTGCTTCTGACATGAATAAAAAAAAAAAAATCTATTTGAATCAAAATTCTTCCCATATGGTTAATTACATAAAGTTGAAAAGATTTATACTTTCTCTTATTTTCTTCTTCTTCTGGCTTTTTTTCCTATTCTGTTTCTCAATCTAGACTTTTCTCTCATCTTTTTATGATCTAATTTCAAACATATTTTTGATATTTTTCCCCATAGTTTTTCACTCTTTGTGAAACCCACTCAAAACTTCATGAAAGGTCAAGATTTATCATTATCATGCATTTTACAATCTCCACCGTCGGATTTCGAGACACCTTCAACGGCTATATTTGCTTTGGTATATACCAACATGTTAAAACCATGATTGTGGGATAGACTAGACTTTAGAGAATTTTAATCTTTTTCCACCAAATATCATAACGTATCAGTTCCTTCATTTTTTTACAAGTTTCCACTATTAAATTAATTGTTTTTCAAAATAATTTATCTTTTCGAGAATATAATTAAATTTTGTGTAATATATTATGCTAACATCACACCAAAGATTATTTTGATTAAATTATTTTATTTATTTTTGTCTATATCTTTTCAATTTAATTGACATATTATATTAACAAATATATTTTACTATTTTAGAGAATAAGAGTTTTGTTAAAATTTTAATTTGTTAATAATATTATTTTTTATAAATTAATCCGTGCATCGCACGGGATCTAAAGCTAGTGAAAAATAAAAATGGATTTCCCCCACTTTGGCTGGTTTAAGTTGAATACTGATGGTAATTCTCATGGCAACCCTAGAGAATCACTGAAGAGGTCTCATTCATATGATGCGGGCAGGTGGAAAATGGGCCTTGGAGTTGATATCGGTGTTTGTTCAGTCTTGTTGAGCTTTGGGCTCTCTATAATGGTCATTGCCTTGCTTGGGATGAAGGATTCCGCAAGCTTTACGTTACTGTTGATTCTGCAGCTGTTGTTTTGGTCATTAACAAGGAGGTCGAAGCCACCAATCCTAATAGAGCCCTTATTGTAGCTTGTCAGAAGATTGTTCGGCGTGAGTGGGCTTGCATAGTGGAGCATAACTACTGAAAGGGTAAGTGAACGGCTACCCCTCAACCCCCCTCCCAACATTTTTATCAACCCCTTTAGTTTTGGTTTTTAAGATTTTATGAAAATATAAAAGATTTTTACAAAAACCGATTATGTGGTCCATTAGAAACATCATTTTAAATAATTTTGTTAAAAAAAGGTTTTTTCAAAATCTATCACTTAAGTAGACTTTTTGGCAAAAAATTAAATAAATGCTATAAATGGATAAAAATTCTATTTAAATGATAGATTTTGGAAAAACTTTGTTCCAAAAAGTTGTTTTCTAGTAGACTTCACGGTTTATATTTTGCATAAAACCTTAAAAATATAAAGCATCGGTTTTTACAAAAACCGATTTACGTGGTCCACTAGAAAACATCATTTTAAACAACTTTGCAGAATAAAGTTTTTCCAAGATCTATCGCCTAAATAGACTTTTTGGCGAAAAATTAAATAAAGGCTTTAAATGGATAAAAATTCTATTTAAACAATAAATTTTGGAAATTTTTTTTTCCAAAAAGTTGTTCAAAATGGTGTTTCTAATGGATTTCACGGTTTATATTTGTATAAAACCTTAAAAACATAAAGCATCAGGGGGGGTGTGATAAATTTTTTTTTTGGGGGGGGGGGGGGGGGGGTTGCCTTGCTAATCTGAGTCACGAGCTCATGACCTTACTATTTTTAGAGATCTCCCTACTGATGTCTTAGATTGTATTAGGAATGATACTATGCGAGTTTCTACTCCCAGATTCATGCAGTTTTTTGCAGGCTTTGCCTTCTAATTTACCAAAAAAAGAAAAAGCCCAAAGTACCTCATGACTATTTAGACCATGATTTGCAAGTCAATTTGCACAAGCATAATTTTAAAAGAAGAAATGATGGCACGACATTGACTGTCATTGCAATGACAGTCAAATCATGGCTACAAAAAATAGTAAATCATGGATTTCTTTGAAAATTATCAAAACCCAAGTGTGGCATGATTTGATTGTCATTGCTAAACAGTTTGTCATCCTGGCATTGCCCCTTTATACTTTTCAATCCTCTCAAGATAATAAACCCACTCTCCTAAAATCAAGCTTCAAGTCTCTTGACAACAATTCAACTAAGGTTGTGCTTGATTTGACTGAATGGAATGGGAATAAGAATATTGCATTCTAATGTCCGGTAAGGACACTAAGAAATGAGAATGGAATGGAATATATTAGGTGGGGTCTCTTTTAATGACTTCGATCCTTCAAAGAAAGGAATGACATTTCTCTTGATTGGGGAAAGAATAGTTATTCATTTGTTGGAGGAAATAGGCCCTCACAAAAAAGAGAACTTGGATCCTCTATTTGTAGTTGAGTGTGCTTGGGTCTTTAAGGTTGGTTTAGAACCGTTGGATGCTCCTGTATACTAATGTGTCACCATCTTAAAAATCCAAGTACACCCAATTAAGTACAAGCAGAGGATCCAAACTTTTGTAAAGAATGGTCATTTCATTTTTTTGAGCTACCAAACAATAACTTAATTTGGGCTAATAGAATCATCATTCTTTTCCCTCTTTCATTCTCTCATAATAAATGCAACCTATAGGGGATTTACAAGAAAATTATAAATCAAAATCAAAATAAAAAATAATAAGGGAAAATTAGCAATAACCCCCATTAGGGGATTGCTTTTAGCCAAAACTCCACTTTGGTTTTTTAAATCGCAATAACCCCTTTTTTAAGAGTTTTTTTATTGATAAGGTAAGTAGCGTTAGTGTTATACCGTTTTTACCCTTTTATTTTTGAATTTCCCTTTTCAATATTTTCGTAAACAAGAGTTTGTAGGGAATGAAAAGATTCCACGCAAAATCAGTGGGATGTGTAACCGTTTTGGAAGGGATTTCCTTTCGTGGGGGAGAGATTTTCGTGATATTTTGTTTCTCTCTCTTCAATTCGGTGGTCGTGCGCTCCATTCAAATCTCAATCTGGTTTTCATCTTTCATATCGTCTTCTTCAAGTGGAATCCACCTTTTTCAATGCTAAATGTTCGATAGAATTGCGACGTGAGTATCTTCTTCTGTGAACTCGGCAACAATAACGCTGGAGATTTGAGGTGAGTTCCTGAATCAAACTTGGAGTTTCTTTGTGCTGAAAGCTTGGGGTATCGGTTTGTCGTTTAGGTGAAATGTGTATAGTCGTGTATCGGAAGTAATCAGGTTGTTTTTGTAAGTGTACTTGTATTTCCAAGTTTTTTGCTGGGTTTATCAGTCATAATAACAGAAATCAGGGCTTATATTGTGTGTGAAAGTGTGGTGCGTGCTTATTTTTGAGACAAGCAGACGAGTAGATCAAGTGTTTTTATGATTTTAATGAATGGTGTTGGGTTATGTTTGTCTACATACAATGGTTTAGTGAATGTTTTTTGGATGAAAGTAATTGAACTTTTAACATTTTGATGTTCGTCAGTAGTATGTTTGTTACCAGTTACGTATTTTATTATTTTGCATTCTGAATAGTAACACATTACTATTACGTATTTTATTATTTTGCATTCTGAATAGTAACACATTACTATTACGTATTGTGGTACGTTTTACACTTACGTGGCTTTTGTGGGACTTATTTACTGTTTGATTTTGTAATTTCAGGTTGTTGTCATATTTCGGTCAGCAATGGATGAGGACATTTGTTTGATGTGTAGTTTTGGCGGAAGCACGGTTGTAATGCGCATAGATGCATACACTTCATTTGATGATGTAAAACGTTTTGTTGTAGGGAAGTGGAGGAATTTGAGGTTGGGGATGATTGGGCTGTCTTACTCACTTCCTAGTCATTCGAGGATTATGTTAGACAATGATGATGATTTTAAGAACATGTTATGTATTGGGCGTCGTTATAACATTCTTCAATTCAATATCGAGGTGATAGACAACGGTAGCAAGGCGTTGGTAGATGTTGCACGAGGAGAATTTTCGCAGTTTGAGGAAGATTTGCTGCCTTCTTATTGTCCTCATAAAGAGACGGTGTTGCTTAGTGCTAGCTGGGTGAATTTGATTAAGTATGTTGGGCAGTGCTTCAAAGATGGTGTTAAAGGTTTCCGTAATTCGTTGCGCAAATATTCTGTTGAAGTAGGATTCAATTATGATATTGTGAGGAATGAACCGGATAGAGTAACGGTGGAGTGTAAGTTGAAGGAGCGAAGGGTTTGCATGTGGCGAGTTCATGCAAGGATGGAGCGTGCAAATGGATGGTTTTACATTCGTGAGTTGAACAATGTGCACACATGTGGGGCAGCTCTACGAACAACCAAGCATAAAAGAATGGGTTCCGATATTGTCTCGTCTGAAATGGTAGAGGTTGTTCGTGACAAGCCGCTCATTAGTCCAATTGAAGTTCGTCGTGATTTCAAAAGGAAATATGGGTTGGATATTTCATACAGTAATGCGTGGATGGCATTGAGAAAGCACGAACAAGTTTATATGGTGATAACTCTGAGTCGTTTGACCAACTACGTTGGTTGATTGAGGAATCGGTGAGGATAAATCCGTGCAGCAGGCTTGTTCTTAACATGGATGAAGATAGTAACCGTTTTAAGAGGTTTTTTGCCTCTTTTCATGCATGCATACATGGCTTCAAATATTGTCGGCCCATGCTGTTTGTTGATGGTACTTTTTGAAAAGTAAGTACAAAGGCCAGTTGTTAGCTGCGACGGCAAAAGATGGTAACCAAGGTGTGTTTTACCTTTTTATTATTTGTTTTTGGTGTGTATTCATTAATTGGCCAGTAACAATAAGGTGCCACTGTTGATATGAAATAGTATGTTGTTACTGTGTGACAACATATTTTTGTGTGATGTATTTAATAACTATTACATTGTGGTTGTTATTTTGTTATTTTGGCAGGGTTATTCCCATTGGCGTTTGCTGTTGTTGATTCTGAGACGGAGGATAATTGGAGATGGTTTTTTGAGAACTTGCTGGAGATTGTTGGTGATGATAGGCAAATCACATTTATCTCAGATAGGAACAATGGTCTTAAATCGGCGCTTCCAAAAGTATTTCCAACAGCGTACCATGCTTATTGCTTACATCATTTGAAGATGAATTTGAGAGATAAAATCAGGGGTCACAAGTCGTACAAAGAGCGCATAGTTTACCTTTTTCGTGAATGTGCATATGCTCCAACTGAGTATAAGTTCCAAGATAAGTTGTCTGACTTGTTGGCGGAAGGCAAGGACAAAGTGGAGTATTTTCTTAACGATTGTCCTTTTCAATGTTGGGCCAATGCGTATTTTGAAGGTCAGCGGTACGGTGAGATGTGCTCAAACGTAGCTGAGTCATTTAATGCTTGGATAAAGGAAGCTCGTTTTCTTCCCATTACGAACTTGGTTGATATGATTAGGTCGCAGATCATGGGGCAAATGTGCACAAGAAGGTTGGAAGCAAGTTCATGGAATACTGTGTTATGCCCGAAGATGGATGAGAGATTGGGTGAGGAGTTGGATAAGGGGAGGACATGGAGGGTGAGCATGTCGAGTGACAGCGTGTTTGAGGTGCACTCCCATCCTTCCGTTACAGTTGACATAGAGGTCAGGACGTGTACATGTTGTCAATGGCAGTTGAATAGCTTCCCGTGTTCGCATGCTGCTGTAGCTATACAGGCTAGTGGTGGTGACATTAATGACTACGTGGAAGAGTATTTTTACACTTCTTATTTTCGGGCATCATATTCGGAGGCCATTCATCCCATTTCGACGGCTTTAAAAGTAGCTGTCAGCGAGGAAAATTTTGATATTGTACTTCCGCCCAACAGGAGACGTCCATCAGGGAGGCCCAAGAGTAGAAGGATTCCTTCTAGAGGAGAGAAAATTAGACAAATAAAATGTGGTAGGTGTGGACGGCTCGGAACACATAACAAGAAGACATGCCAAGAACCAATTTAGTATGTGATTTGATATCATTTGTAGTAGTTGATGCTTGTTATTCATTTTAGTAGTTGTTGAAATGGGTTGTCATTTTTTTCCTTTCATGTTGATGGAATGACATGTCTTTTTTTGTACACTTTGTTGGTGTGTGTGTGTTGATGTGACTATGGGAAATTTTTATTTTTTTCACGACCTATAGTAAACTGTTACTATTAGTGCCGGCAACCTTATATATCAGCAATATTATACTAGCAGAGGTGTGATGCCCTTAAATTTAATTGCCAATAATAAGTTGTTACAGTTGTAGAAGAAAAATATTAAACAGCAGGATACGATATGTAGTTTGTTAATTCGAAATGCATTTTGTCGTCAGATTCAATGGAATTTTAATTCTTAATGATTACAATGCAACCCAAAGCAGCAAAGAAATCATGCTATTGATGGCATATTTGTGTGTTGAAAATTCGAAGACAATGTCCTGTAGTTGATAACAACCAAACGTGGTTGCTTGGTTGTGGTACAAGGTTCATACACAATAGTAAATTGTGTCTATTGGAAATACCAAAAAGGATGATCAGACCATTAGATCTGACCATATGATTAAATGTAGATTGTTATTTCACATTAGATTTGCTGTCAAATAATAAGCCAAATATAATAGTAAAGTGAGTACTGCTGAGATTGGAACAAAAAAAGTACACACAAAAGGATAGTCCATAATAGACATCTCAAAACTATTGTGTACAATTCAAAAGAACATCTGTTTAAATGTAGAATGCTAATTGGAACTGTATAAGCTGTATAACACAATGTCATAAGTAACAGGAAACTGTTACTGTTGAGGTTGTAAAAAAAAAAAACAAAAAACGTGACAGCACGCAATGAATATCTCTTGTGTTCAATCAAAAAGAATTGCTACTTTTGTAGTCATTGACCCAAAAAACCAAAAAAAAACAAAAAAATTTGACCTGTGTACAATCCAACAGTATGATTTTACTAATGTATGTATTACATAACACAACTACTTTTTGTCCACTCCTTTGCCCGATTTGTTGATTTTTTTAGTTTTTGGATACGCAACTGATAGTGGTTCGACTGAAATTGCTGCACTTGCTATCGGAGTTGTTGTTTGCTTGGCCCATGTTGGCTTCCATGATCGCGCACCATCGAAAATGAGGTCTTGTATGATGTCCCTTCTCATACTTTGGACGTCATATGTGCTCATAGTTTCTACAATTGGGTTTCCATATGTTATGTCCATAATGATGCTGCATACAATGATCCCACAATCTAGGCTGCATAGAAACATATTTTCATTTCATTTAGTTAGTTGTTTTTGTTGTATAGCAAAAAAAAGTTTGAACAGTTTTTGTACAAAGTTTGGATTCATCATAGAATATTTGAATTACTCACGAGAACTGGTTCTGCTGGGGGCATTTTGCTACAGCTTCAACCTCT
This sequence comes from Liquidambar formosana, assembly GCA_039720395.1. Classification (NCBI taxonomy): domain Eukaryota; kingdom Viridiplantae; phylum Streptophyta; class Magnoliopsida; order Saxifragales; family Altingiaceae; genus Liquidambar; species Liquidambar formosana. The sequence continues at coordinate 31,901,054 of CM077827.1, read as the reverse complement.
GCCTTGTAACCTTGCTCGTTGCGTATTCCAAGTTGGACGACATACTCCATCTATCATGGAATGATTGTGTCAATATGTTGTTTAATTCATAAATGTATTTCAAACTACTTAATCATATACTTGTTCTTACAACTCTTTTTGTTTTGTTGTAGTGGTTGTCTTGAATATTATCTCGGGGCAGCATGGAGTTGTAGTGTTTCCACGTTCCTGTTGTTGTGTCATGGATGAGCAAGGTCCAGTGGTTTTCAACTCCACCTGGTCTAGCAGCTGCAATGATTGGGTACAGGTGGTACTTGGCATTAGTCCTGGATGCTTCTATCACTTTGTCATCAAACCATTTTTTTCGCAATGCAGCATCAGGACTCTCAAAAAATATCTGCAATGTGAGCATAATTACTTATAGTAAAGGGATTTAGTATTGCATGTTGTTTGCAGTTTATATATTCATTGATTACCATGTTTGTTGTTGGAATGTAGAAGGTGTTGTATTTTTTTGCACTTCGGAACAGTATATCAGCAAATGCGTCAATCACCTGGTAATTGTGAAATCAAATTAACAGGTTACTATGACAGTTTTAACCACATTTTTTTAACTAATAAGATGCGTGTGTTTAATCATACACAGTAACACTTTACTGTTGAGCCGACAAAGTAATAACCATAAATGAAGTGTTTGATATACGTACATTACCACTGGTGTCCCCTTCCAACAACAGCTGCCTCATGTCTTTCAGCTGCACAAGATTCAGACCATCGTTTGATCTCCAAATTGTGGCGCTGCAAGTAATGGAACTCATTAATAACATCTTACTGTTGGGAGTTATTTTAATGTTATGTGTGTTTTTTGTGTGCTGATATGATTTCTTACTTGGAGAACTCGTTTGTGAACATTTTTTTCACTAAACTCTTCTCTTCTTTTGTCAGCAACTTTGTTACGGGAGATTGAGTTGGGAATGTCAGCTGTATACCATCAGCGTGTGACTGTATTTTTTCAACAAAATCATCAACATCAATTGCATCCTCCATGTCAAGCTCATTTGCCACTTTCTTGTCAGTCTTACTAGCTTGTTTTTGCTGTCCCTTCAGCTTCTTGCTTGTTTCATATGTGTACTCCGGTTTTTTACTGTCCTTTCAATTCCCTTTTTGCGACTTCACACGCTTGGCTAGAGATGAGGGTGATGGCTGTTTTTTTGGGGCTCGAGCACCTGTTTTCCTTTGCTTTTTAACAGCATCGGGCTTTGATAGAGCTTGTGTTATATTGTGGACATTAAACTCTAAGATGTCATCATCTTTGCTTCCTTCTTTTTCATCATTTTTTCCTTGGAGCTCTTTCAAAACAGCAGTATACTTTTGGAGTAGATCGTTGTACTCTTCTTTTGTAACTTTCAGCTCAGAAGTTACACCTACCAGTTGTGCTTCAAGCTTTGAACTTTGCAGCTCCAATTCTTCTATTTTTGCACTTTTTACCTCCCCTTCATTCTCCAGATGGTCTACTCTTTTTGTGAGTTGATTAACTATAAAATCTTTGTCATCTTGCTCATTGTGCTGTTCTTCTTCTCCAGTTGGTGGATGGAAAGGACCATGAGTTAGTTTCCCAATGGTTTCCACTGCCATGTCAAATTCATGCTGTTCCACTTCGTCCTCTTGGTCATCATGACCTACTTTTTCCTCATCATCATTTCCATCATCTTCATCATTGGTGCTGCCCTCTTCTTGATTGTTGTCTCCTTCGCCCCCTTCATCATTGTCACTGTCTGTATAAATGGGTTCATGGTTCTCATTCATTTGTTGGGCTTTTACACCAAACATGATGGACTCAGTTCTAGATATTTTCAATTCTCCACCATTAACCTGTAAATTTATTAAGAAATGAACATGTAGACAACAACACAGCAGACATCAAATTTCCAAGTTTCATTACCAACAGTAAGAATATACTGTACAATTACCAAGTGTAAGTTATACAGTATACAGCAGCAAAACAATTATAATTTCCATTACGAACAGTAACAATGTACTGAACAGTTATCAAGTGTAAGTTATACAGTATACAGCAGCAAAACAATTATAATTTCCATTACGAACAGTAACAATGTACTGAACAGTTATCAAGTGTAAGTTATACAGTATACAGCAGCAAAACAATTATAATTTTCATTACGAACAGTAACAATGTACTGAACAGTTATCAAGTGTAAGTTATACAGTATACAGCAGCAAAACAATTATAATTTTCATTACGAACAGTAATAATATACTGTACATGCATCAAGTGTAAATATATTGTTCACAGCAGTTATCGTATTCTAATTTTCAATACCGAAAGTAACAATATACTGTACATGCATCAAACTCTGATTTCAATTACCAAAAGTAAAAATATATTGTACAGTAAGAATATAAAGTAAGAATATACGTGGTAGTATCAACATACTTTTCATCTTTCAAAAGTAACAATATACTCCAAGATTTCCATAAAAACATATTACCTTATCGCTTTCAAGAGACCCAAGTGAAACTTCCTTCAAAACCTTTGTCAGTTTTCCAAGGTTCCATTTCATAAACCTTGGTATGGCTTTCTTCCTAGTTGGTTTTAGTATTGTGCTATGCTCGCATAACCAAAACTGCAAAAAGTATTCAAAACAATTAACTTTTTACGCATTAAAAACAATGTATAAGATAACGAATTTCTTACGTAAGATTGGGTTATATTGCTTACCAACAATGCAATCACACATCCGATGACATTTTGAGGTTTGTTGTGTGACTTCTCAATTGAGGATTCCAGATTACTCCTTATAGCAGCTGGCCAATTGTATGTTTTCATCTCATCAAGGTCATTAACATACGACACATATGACCAGCTCAGTTGTGTGCCTGACGTTGGGAAGAAGACCGTGACAAGTGCATACAAACATAAAAGTCTTGCAACATCTTCATTGTTTTCTTTCTTCTTCTTTTTCATTGATTTTGAAATCAATTTTTCTATTGTAGGTAGATTTAGTCTCTTCACTCCTTCACACATTCTTATAAGGAGTTGTTTATCAGGCTTGTGTTGACCACCCAAATGTATATGTTCATGACCAGCATGTATTCCAAAAATCAGCGCAATATCACTTGTCCTCATTTGGAGCAGCTTGTCACCAATGCAAAAAGACTTATTATCTGCTGAATAAGTCTTTATTATCTTCACTATATCATCATCAAATTTTTTTACACATTTGCCTTTTACTTTCCCATTTAGGAAAGGCTTGAAGAAACCCCAAAAAGGGGTTCTTTCCAGCTCTTTTATGTGCTGGTCCTGCAATTTCAGTTTGGACAACAACCTCGAAATTGCAATCAAGTTTGATCGCATTTGATTTGGTTTTGTTTCCCTTCTTCCCCCACCATCATCACTGCGTACTCTTTTCACTGAAGGTTGTTTTGAACTCCCGCTTTGTAAGCTTGATTCTATATGCAATGAGTATTTAGACAGTAAGATGGTATAATACTCCTAACAGTAACACCATACTATATCAAGGGTTAAATGAAGGAAGATGTAATTTCTCAAAGAAACTTGGAAAATGAAAAGATATAACATGGTAAATACGTAAACAAAGTTGTGATCTGAGTAACCAGATCAACACAGTATCAGTTTACTGTGTGAAATTAATATTTGAAATAAAATACATATTTGGTAATATCTAATTTTGGGCTTTATTCATACAATGTATTATTCAAATATTTATTGAGTAAATCAAAAAGTCACGACTTAACGGAGTATATAACATCAAATAGTGAATTGAATTCAATCTACCAAAAACTTTTAGGAATGTGAACAACAAATCCCTCACAGTACCGATATACTGTTGCGTATGAAATGCACAATCAAACATATTCACATCACAACTAAATGAATTCCATAATACCAAATTGATATAATGAAATTTAAACAACATAACAGTATCGATTTATTGTTTGTGCCATTAAAATTAGGGATTGATACTATTTTTTGGGATCTATACAAAGCAAAACAGTCAACAGTTTTCTGTGCATTCCTCAAACAGTAAATCAAAACTAAACAGTAAATCAAATCCAAACAATTTATACTGTTCCAGTAATTAACTTCAAACAGTAAATCAAATCCAAAACACGAAATAAACAACATAATAGTATCGATTTACTATTTGTGCTATTAAAATTAGGGATTGATACTATTTTTTGGGAACTTATACAAAGCAAAACAATCAACAGTTTTCTGTGCATTCCTCAAACAGTAAATCAAATCCAAACAGTAAATTTAATCCAAACAATTTACGTACTGTTCCAGTAATTAACTTCAAACAGTAAATCAAATCCAAAACACGAAATAAACAACAATTGGGAACCAAAAAACTCACATAGTAACGTTATACTGTTGGATAACGTTACAACCGATTGTAATTAACAAATTATAACATAAAAAATTCTACAAAGTCGTACACTCAAACCCCATTCCATTACGATTTACTATTGAACCCCAACATCACGCAGAGAAGACGAAACGGAATGCGTAGCCCAAAAATTACAGTAATATGTAACAAAAAAAAACAGAGCACCGATATACTGTTGATTAAAGTAACAACTAAATCTAACATCAAAAAATCATTAAAATCGAACATTAAAACTGCAAACCAGAACGTTTTACTGTTGCTTCACGAAATCAAACATACAAATCCAAACGGAAATCGTGAATGTTCGATTAAACTTACTCCTTTTCGCCATTGTGGATGTTGGAACGAAACCCTAGAACCTCTGCAAATCGGCGCACGACAATGTGATGAAACCCTTATTTTTCTCCCTCTACTATCCGGAGTCTTTTTGTCTTCCTGGAACTGGATTTTATGGCAAATGAACCGGCGTGAATAGTGGCCTTCGAACCCCATATTTTTCGGCACTAATGGTACAGTGGCAACGTTTGTAAATTCGAGGAAGTTGTTAAGTGAGGGCATATTTGACCGTAAAGTGGTAAAAGGGGTTTTTACTAATGTGTTTCTTATTCAGGGCCTATTACTAAATTACTCTTATACATAGGGCCTATGGCCAAAAATCCCAAATAATAATGAAACAATGTTACTAGTAAAATCGAAGTGATGGGTTGAGGCACGAGTATGTCTTTCTTTTTAAGACAATTCGTGCCTCTGCGGAAACAAATATGATGAAACAGGTTTACTAGCACGTTATTCCTAGATTACAACAGCCCAACCATATATATTGTACTATAGGCTCAATGTATTTACACTATTCAAAGAACAAATTCTCACTGAAGCCTTTTAAGGTTCATATATATATATATATACCATCAAATGGTTATCCACTAAATATGAGTTACAAAACTCCTACAGTCACATGCATGTAATTATTAAAATATATTTTGTTAAAATATCCACAACACAACCTATTTGTTGGATTTTGTATTGAAAGTAATTATTGAAATAGCAAAGGGTATTATAAGAAAATTCAAAAAACTTCTGATTTGACTTTTAAAAAATGGACAAACATTTTGAGATAGAAATTATAAAAAAGACTAATCCTTATGAGATGGAGGGAGCATTTAAAAAAAAAAAAAAAAAAAAAAAAAAGGGTCATATAAGTGTGTGAATATGATGAAACATGCCCACGTTTGGAAGTGTCTGGTTCGGCCCACGGTTGAGCCACTTGGCCCATCTAGAACCGGTGGTTTTGGTGCCCACATTGAAAGGTTGTGGATCATGGCCACTTTCTATAAGAATTCGAGGATGGAGTGGAGTGACATGCGCGGGGCCAAGTGAAAATTGGCTCCTAATGGCTCATTGGTTAGGGTCTAGTTCTAAAAATTATCAGACCAATTTATTTAATAAAATTTTTAGTCAGTTAGCCCAATCATCACTTGGACGACCCAATTTGGGTGAATTAAGTCATATAGTATTGCTCGATTTCCAATCAAATAATTAACGAAAAGTGGAGTGGAGTTAGTGATCGACTTTCGTGTGCACATCAAATCGTTACATGCTTGTGCTTAATTGCTTTATGCTAAGCATCACGGCATCACCCGCTTCTAGCAGGAATGGCTTTCTACTCGAGCTCCTTACATAAAGGCTCTGGGTTCATATCCAAGACGTCTCTCATCTTACGGTTCCTCTAAGCGAAGTTGTTGTGAAGCACATTTTTAACGGATCCAAAAAAAGAGAAAAAAAAAAAGAATAGTACTTGATTTTTTATGCATGCGCATACAAACATTTATGATACAGAGTAATAGCTAGAATCATCACTTTAACTGCCAAGTTCTGGAACGTCCATACCTGATGGGATACTACTTTTATATGAGACCCACTAAATTTGAATGGTCTAGATTTTTTGCATTGTCCCACTAGATAAAGACTGTCTTTAGTCTATGGTAAAGCCTAGTAGATTAGTAGGCATCTTTTTAATTTTTTTTTTCTTACTTAATTGATAACAAGGGTATAGTATTTATTCCGAGTTTTGGATTCGACTAATGTTTAGGACACGTGTAGTTTCCTTGTCCTACACACATTAGGGAATTCTAGGTCCTTAATTTGGATCCTTGGAGTAATCCCCAAAGGGATTAAACGTATTTGTGAAGTTTCGAACATTTTCTAAGGAGCTTATCAAGTTTGACTTAATACAAAACTAACGCCTTGGGATTATCCAAATATTAGTACCTGGCTAAGTGATCAAGGTACCTGTAAATTTTATTGTCATATAATTACCGCAGTACATTTGCCAAACTAGTTCGGTAGAAGCCATGGACCAAGTAGTGTCCCACAGTACTTTACCCAGACACACCATATCCTTATTCCGCTCCGTAAAAATTATAAACTCGCCTAGGCCATGGACCAAGTGATGTCCACCACACCTATATCCTTATCCAGCTCTAGACCGCTCCACACAGCATCCGATCCATCAACAATGTTATTCTTACACGGAGGTTGACCCGCATGTTCTTCATCACAGCCATGCATGGAGTCACACTCGTCCACGACCTTTGCAGTCACGCTATTACCATTACTTGCCGTTATTCGGATCATCTTTCCGCACCGCGATCCACCATCATACCACCCGGTTGATAGCGCGACGATGAGATCAGTGTTATCATGGTAGCTCTCGTCGCACTTGGATGGACCCCCACCATCCCCTCCTTCACTGAAATCATTGTTTGTGAGTTTACCTGGTGTGGAGGACGTGATTGTAGGGGAGCAATCGTAAGTAGAGTACGATGTTCCCCCGCATGTAAGGGCGCCGGAGGGCTGGCAATTGTCGCTTGGAGTGGGCGACGAGCCTCCTCTGTCGCATATGTGGGTCCCAATATCAGGGTCATCGTTGCATTCCCCATTGATGCAAATTAGGTTTCCGGCGCAATCATTAAGGGTTTGACATGGACCGTTGCAGGACGAGGTGGCATCGGTGGGCAATGGAAGGGAGAAAATGTTGAGTAGAAGTGACAAAGAAGCCAACAACACTAGGGTTGCCATGGGAGCAAAGGTTAAAACTTGAAACTCTATTATGGTGGGAGTGAGGAGGGAGAGAGATCGCATGTCATTGTATAAGTAATGTAAAGGGGGAAAATGTATAAACAAGTATACGGCACATACAAGCGTCCGATGACGCAGCAGAGGTCAAGAGGGTTGACTCCACAGTCCACAGTCTTGGTCTTGGTCACGGCCGGCCACGCGGTATGCTTAGATAAAAGTAGGAAAATGTTAAATAATTCAAATTTTTATTTAAATTTGTTTTTGTAAATGTGGCAATTGACATAATGTGTAGGCTTTTTCCTCGTTGATTTTTTTAATTTTTTTTTGGCTGATTAATTGCTTTTTATCACGTCAGTTGAAAAAGGAAAAAAGAAAAAAAAAGATTTATACATCAATTAAATTGGACAATATAAGAGTGTTATAAGTGGGTGGGATGACATGTAAGTCCCATTGGAGTGTGGCATTCAAGAGAGGAGAAGAAAAAAGAGGAAAAAGGAGAAAAAAACAGAGAGATTGGTGGGTCCGGAAGTGATTATTAAAAAATAATTTTTCTAAGAAAAGGAAAAAGATAGAGATTTCAGTTCTCATTTCATAAAATCACAGCACAATGCTCCAATTAGAAGTAACTCCTAACTCCGCTCCCGAGAACACACAATACGTATTATATGCACAATACTTTAGATATCTTATCATAATACAGCGGGGAGAGATTTGTAGATAGTGGGGAATTTATTTAAGTCAAAATTAATATACTATTACTATTGTAACATTTTTAATATTTAAGCTATAATATAATGTCAAAGATATTTTAGAAATATAATTATGAACACATCAAAACTCCTATTTTATTTATATAAAATAATATATAAATTATTGATACACAGACTCATAAATACGTATTTTTAAAAATTCGTGGAACTTCATGCAAGTTTTTTCCCACCCTTTTTCATCAACTTATTCTACACTTTAATTTATGGGTCTTCTCGAGCAATCTCAATGATGGTCAATGAATAGCCCACGCAGAAGGACCATTCCATTCCAAGAGTTATAATTCGAGAGGGTTGAATACATAGTCTCACTTCAGAGTCAAGTCTTTGTCTCTTATGCTACACGTACCGAATTGTTTAAACACTTTAATCTACATAGTTTGGTGCCTCTCTTTAACAATTTGTGCTTTTACGCCAATTATATGTATAATTGATCTCCATAATTTGACCCATCAGGTTTGTAAGTCTTGATTGCCTTATCCTACACTTCATTTCTAGCATATATGGTCGATTAATTGGTGGGATTTGAACGACGACCTTATAATAAAAAACAAAAGACAAAGTTGTATGACTTCGGAGCCTCAATTGCCTAATTTTCCTTTTCAGACACTTTTCTCCTTTAACTTGCCTTGAAAAGGACTTCATGGTTCTAGATTCCTAGGTCTTCGCTGTAGTTCATACTTCCATTGATGCCACCTTACCAATTTAAATCCCGAAAAGAACATCCACTCTCTAGGAGTTGTTTAAAACCCGAACCCTTCGAAATGACGAAATGGAAGCTAGTCCTCCGAAATGACGTCGTGTGACGTCCTCTCACTGGACTCTAAGTGGTCTCCAAACGTCGTCGTTCAACAACCCAAAGGACTGACGTCCTGTGACGTCACCAAACCCACGTGTCTGTCTGTGGGGCAGGAGGACTAAAGTGGGGAGCAAACCTTCCCTTTATGGGCACTAGATACGAGAGATATCGACTCCCTAGTCTTTTGATTCCTTTTCTTTTTTTCTTTTCTTTTTTTTGGATCAGCAAAAGCTTTCTAAGATTACAAAGGTCCACAGATAATTAAAAATTTAAAGGCCATACCTCAGTGAACATCTCCATTCCCATTTTGCCTGCTAGCTGGTCGACAAAGACCTCGGAATTTGCCGCAAAAAAGAGATTACAGGAAGTTACCTAGAAAGAGCCCACGTTAAAAATTGGGTCAAGTTCCTCTCGTCCTCATCACTCTCTACAGTCACACCGCGTCTGTAAGTCCTTTAAAACCCAATCCATTTATTGAAAAATCGATCTCTACCCCACGATATCTTAAACACTAAAAAAAATCCCCAGTTTTTTGAAATTCTTTACCTACATGGGTAGATCCAGAATAAGTTTTTCCAAGTTCACCCATATGTGTAGATCCAAAGTAAGTTTTTCCAAATTCTTCACCCATATGTGCAGATCTAAAGTGGCAATAGCTAGGGACGAGCCAAAGTGTCAGCCCTCTCGAACTCCCAGTGCCACCCAACCACCACCGCAATCATCAACCACCAATGCACCACGGCCCGACATGTCTTCGATATCCGAACCTTCAACCAACAATGCCTCAATCCCTCCTAATTATACGAGCACCAGCTACTACGACTCATCAGCGTCCATCCCGTTCATGATCCCAAATTCACTTTCCAACCTCTTCCCCACCCGCCCCGAAAGCCCCAACATTTACTACTTTTCTGAGATTTCATTGGCCACCGACAACTTCCTCGCACAGACATACAACGACTCCTCCTCCACTGTCTCGTGGAGATGCAAGCTCCGCCGCAAGGATACGTTCATCTGCCAGCGCAAGTTACCGATATCAATGGTGTTTTTGGAGCTGAGCGCCATGTTGTCTTTGATTTGCGAGAGCAACCATAGCAGCGTAATTAAGCTTCTTGGCGCTTCGATATCAGACGAGCATCTCTACCTGGTTTACGAGTTTATCAAAGGGGTGAACCTCGCCGATTGCTTACGAAACCCTAAAAACCCAAGCAACACGGTGTTATCTACATGGGTTTCGCGAATGCAGGTAGTGACAGATATCGCGAATGGGTTGGATTATATACACAGCTACACGGGACAAAATATACGTCTTGTGCATAAACATATTACGAGTAGTAGCATCCTTATTATGGAGCCATCGTTTAATGCCAAGATATGCCATCTCGGCCGGGCACAGTTGTGTGGTGAAACAGATGAGAACATGCTATTGAAACCTTCACCCACTGGAGAAGATAATGGCCTAACAGCAGAGATGCCATTGGAAAGCATGTACATGGCACCTGAATTCCAATCAACAGGCATCGCCACACAAAAATCTGATGTGTACGCTTTCGGGTTATTGGTCTTTGAGCTTCTATCAGGGGAGGATCCTCTCAAGTGTGATGAAGAAAATGGCGATTTTAGGGGAACGTTAATGATCGAGACAGCTAGGAAAGTAATTGAAGGCGATGATGGTGGCGGCGGCGGAGAGAGGTGGGAAAGGGAGGGGAGGTTGAGAATGTGGGTAGACAGGAGGCTCAATGACTCGTTCCCGGTGCTGGTGGCGGAGAGTTTAACACGTGTAGCGCTAGAATGTGAACATGAAGATCCCGACGAGGGCAAAAACTTCTACGTAACTGTGATATTGCCAGGTGGTATCACAAGCCAATGGAATTCAAGCAAAGTGGGAAAGTGGGACTAACAAGTACACCGATTTTCTCACTCTACATAAATTCCATTGGCTTATGATACCACCTAGTCCTATCACAATTACATGGAGATTCTACTCCCCAACAAGAGGCCAGACATACAACACGTCGCGGGGATGATTTCACCGTTTTATTTGGAGTCACGTAAGTGGTGGCATGGGGTTAAGAGAAAAACTTATACGTAACTGTTCGAAATGTCAAAACATGTTGTGGCCCATAATTTTATTCTGCTCTATTCCCATTAATTAGTACTACATGATCATATCATAGTTGTACTATAGACTTACATTGGGGGTTAGTACTCCCTATATGGCACAGCCATATCATAATTTTACTTTCCTCTACATCAAATAATTATTTTTTTAAAAAATTATTAATAAAATTTTTGAAATAGCTAAAAAATAGTTAGTACCCAAAGATTACTCATTTGGACCGCCAACAAGCTATTTTGAAAAATGTTCATTTTGCTGGCATTGTAAACTCATTGTTCCCGCGTTGAGTTATGAAAAATAGGTCTGGGAGCTAATTATTTTAGACCATGATTTGCAAGTCAATTTGTAGAGAGATTTTCTTCCCTATGATGATTAATTAGACGGCAGTTTCAACTTCCTAAATGGATTCTTACAAGCATTGATCAAAGCTCTTTTGAAGAATCCTAGTAGCGGCTTGAGTTCAGTTTACATGATAACTAGTCTATCTATAACCCTCCCTCTAAGGGCGGAGCTAGGATTTTAAATTGACCTGGGCTAGATTAAAAATTAAGAAACATATATATATATATATATATATATATATATATATATATCTATATATACGGGATAAAAACTGTTCACCGAACTAGATGTTGATGAAGGAGCTTGCTCTCGAGCTTGGACCTGCAATCACCAACTTGGAAAAAGAGTCAGAGGGTAGGCCAAGGTGGGTTTTGGCCAAGCCCTTTCCAAAGCTTAAGTCAGAAGCTATTTAAGGAGAATGAGGCAAGGAAGAAGATGAATTTCAGAGAATTAGGGTACTGTAGCTTATCACATTTAGCTGTATCGTATTCTTTTTATACCCACCTGCATGGACTGACCATGTGAGATCAGGTAATTGCCTTGGTTAGGTCAGATCTGACTATGGTTTGCCAATAACCATTTAACCATGGTTTGTTGATCGTGGTTAGGCAAGGAACCGTGGTTTCTAGTAACCGCTGTGTCAGGAATTACAGCTGCTGTAATAGTTTTGGACTGTAGTAGGATTTGGATTGTAGTGTGAGTCATAGGACAGATGTCTTGAACTAAAGGCAAGGCCTCAAGCTAGGAGATCACGTGGTTTGCAATGGGCTTGGTTGAATTGCCTTTGCCACGTGTCAATGTTTCTGTTTTGAGCTCTCTATCCCGAGCTGGATCCTCGGTTTAGAGATATTCCCACACAATATATATATATATATATATTACAGGGTAAAATCTGTTCCTCGAACTTAATGTTGATGAGAGAGCTTGTCCTCGCGCTTGAACCTGCACTCACAAGCTTGGAAACAGAGTTAGAGGGTAGGCCAAAGTGGGTTTTGGCCAAGCGCTCTCCAAAGCTTAAGTCAGCAGCTATTTACGGAGAAAGAGGCAAGGAAGAAGATGAATTTCAGAGGATTAGGGTACTGTAGCTTACCTCATTTGGCTGTATCGTATTCTTTTTATACCCACCTGTATGGACTGACCATATGAAGTCAGGTAATTGCCTTGGTTAGGTCAGATCTGACCATGGTTAGCCAGTAACCGTTTGATCATGATTTGTGGATCATGGTTAGGCAAGTAACCATGGTTTCCAGTAACCGCTGTGTCAAGAATTATAGCTGCTGTAATAGTTTTGGACTATAGTAAGATTTGGACTGTAGTGTGAGTCATAGGACAGGTGTCCCGAGATGAATGCAAGGCCCCGAGCTGGGAGATCACGTGGGTTATAACGGGCCTGGTCGAATTACCTGTGCCACGTGTCAGTACTTTTGGTTTGAGCTCTCTATCCCGAGCTGGATCCTCGGTTCAGAGATATTCCCACACAATATATATATATATAAAAGGGGGCCTTTATTGGTACCCAAAGACTTGCTCTTCATCCCCCACTTTTTTTACATTTCAAGGTTTTATAAAAATTATAAAAGGTTTTTATAAAAACCGAACATGCTAACTGTACGGGATAAAATCCTGCTCCCCGAACTATGTGTCGATGATGGAGCTTGCTCCCTCGCCTGGACCTGCAACCACAAGCTTGGAAAATGGGTCAGAGGGTAGGCCAAGGTGGGTTTTGGCCGTGCCCTCTCCAATGCTTAAGTCAGAAAGCTGTACTGGGGAGAATGAGGCAAGGAAGAAGATGAATCTCAGAGAATTAGGGTACTGTAGCTTACCAAATTAGGCTGTATCGTATTCTTTTTATACCCACCTGTACGGACTGACCATGTGAGGTCAGGTAACTGCTTTGGTTAGGTCAGATCTGACCATAGTTTACCCATAACCGTCTGACCATAGTTTGTTGATCATGGTTGGCCAAGGGACCATGGTTTCCAGTAACCGTCGTGTCAGGAATTACAGCTGCTGGGACAGTTTTGGACTGTAGTAGGATTTGGATCGTAGTGTGAGTCACAGGACAGGTGTCCCGAGCTGGAAGGTCACGTGCTTTGTAGCAGGTCCTATCATGCGGACCTTCCACGTGTCAAGTGAAGTGATTTAACCTCTCGCCCCGAGCTGGACCTTAGGAGGTGAGTCACGTACGTTGTGGTTAAGCTGGTTGAACAGTCTCCGCCACGTGTCAGCGTTTCAGGTCTGAACCTTACATCCCGAGCTGGAACCTCGGTTCAGAGATATTTCCACACAATTTGCCCCAAATTATGACATTCCCGAGTTGGGACTTGTCATAATTTTATTTTGCTAAGTGTTTTTCCCTGTGCCCCTATGCCGCTTGGCATTCTAGGGCTTATCTGGCAAAGAGGCGGTTAAGCCTTTCCGTATTCTAAGGTGATGACGTCATGTGCCTTGGAACCGTACGATCTGCATTTAATGCTCCAGAAGCATTATGTCTTTGGAGGGAAGCAAATTACAGCTCACTTTATCTCCTGCATTCTCTCTCTACTCTTTGCTTTTCTCTCTGCATTCTGTTCTCACCAAGAAAACTCCGTCTTTTCCACCGGAATCCACTGTTCACACCGCTCGTTTGTGGGAGAAGATCCGTTCTGTTCTTCTTCACTGCCTTTGCGAATCGTTTCTCCGGCGTTGTTCTCCGTTGGTACTTTTCCCGTTCGATTCAACCTTCGGAGGTTTTTAGCAACAAGTCGTACAGCTTCTCCGGCGAAATAGCGTTCGTGACCACCGCTTGATCTTTGTAAAGGTATAACTCGTTTTTGTTCTTTATTCTTCAATTTGTTCGGTGTATTTTCCTTTTTGCGGTTGTTGGAGATGTTCTTGGGGTTTGCTTCGTAATCCTAGGGTTTTCCTCTGGTTTTTGGGGCAAATCACCAAGATACCGATTTTCCCGCCTTTTAGGGTTTGAAAAACTCCATCTCGGGGTAAATTTGAGAAAAAAAGCTTTTTGGTATTGTGAACCCCGGAAATTGGGCCCACGAGGGATTGAAAAGAAAGTGGGTTTGAAAAAGAAAAAGGAAAGGAGTCGCCACCTTATTTTTTAAAGGAAACAAGGAAAACCCTAAAAATTAGGTTGTTTTAGGAAAACAATTTGAATGACTCCATAAAAAAAGGAAAGGCAAAAACCAATCTTTTGAAAACCAAAGAAATCGGGGATTCGGAGGCTAAGTTATGACATGGGAAGGTTCTAGGCAAAGCCTATAGGCACCCATGTCACCCTTTCGGTCTCTCAGTTCATTTGGGCTAAATTAAAGTCTTTCCATACAAAAATCAGCAAGTATATCATCACAAGAATTGCATGCATATCATATATTTCATTCATCCATCCATGCATAATAAGCAAATAAAAACAGAAAATAAAAAGAAGAAAAGAAAACATAAATAAACCTAGGATGCTTGGATCCTAGAACGGACTTGAGCCTCACGAAGAGCGCCTACGTACCATGCAACGAAATACATGGATCAAAGTCCACGTAGTTCAATTAGAATTAGGGTTAAGACCTAATATAAACCTATGGTTAAAACCCTAGGTTTCCTTATTTGATCAAAAGAGTTGAATATGATAGAAAGTTTGATTTTAGGAAAGAAATCCACAAGATGGAAACTTTAATAAAAACCAGAATTTTGTTGGTTAAGGAAACCTCTAATTAAACCATAGGATCATATTAAAAATTAACCCTAAATAGGGAGAAGAGAATGAGTTAAGAAGAAAGGTGAATTGGGGCACCTTCACACCCACTTACCTGAGCGCAATTAGCTCCAAGCATTTAGCCATTTCAGACATAAGCAGCCCTATTTGCCATGGGACAAATACCACACCTATTTGCACCCTTACAAGTGCTCAAAACCATGCAAAAACACTAACATGCAAATCTGGACAGAATAGTATTATGACCTAAAATCATCCACTAAGCATGCCAATAGCAAAAACAGCGAACAATAATAAGTCCTAACATATTCCTAGAACCATATCATGCATAAAAACCCTAAAACATACTAACATGCATGCAAAACTATCATGTTTACTCCATATGAAAAACATATACAGCAAACACGAAGAAAAACCAAATAAAAAAGTCTACTTTATCATGCTATATGAAAACAAACACGAAACAATGACTCTAAAACCCTAAACTTGCAAATATGCTTAAAAACATACAAAACATACTTTAATCATGCTAAAACCAAACTAAACAGAAATTAAATCATGCATATTAACTAACTAAAGCAATATAACATGATGAAAATCCTAACTCTAACATGCAATGACACTAATCCTAACACAAGGACAATAGGAGCACACGAATCATAACTATGCATTAAAAACCTAAAGGACAGCCCTAAAGCATGCTAAACAGTAGATAAAAAATAGATATTCCATGTATATTAACTAGCTAGAGTGTTAATACATGATAAAAAAGTCACCTTTAACATGCAATAAGCCTAACCCATATGAGAACCTAGTTTAAGCTTGAATAGAGAAGGAGAATACCTTAGGAAGGGCCTTCCTTGCTGCTGTATGCAATTGTTCGTGGCTCCTCAGGTCTTTAGAGTGAATCAAACCAACACGAATCCTCCTCTTTGTCAAAGTGGTATCACAGCAAAGAGATCAAAACTCACTCAACTTTGAAAAGAAATAGAAAACAAAAAAGAACAAGAGAAAAGAAAAAGTGATTCTCGTCACTTTGCAGCAGCAGCAACTTCAATCGCGTTTTTGGGTATGAAAACGTTGGATTTGGACAAAGCTTGTGAAATACAAAGTTGTAGAGAATTGAATTATCTTTCTAACAAGACTAATTTCATCAAATTCTGACTTCGGATGAAAAAGTTATGATTAAAATACGACTGCTGGTTTTCAGAAAATCTGCTGCTGAATTATGACGAATTTCACTCCCTCCAAACCCTCTTCTCTTCCCCCTTGTTTAAAGACATTAAGAGAGTATTTATAGCTGAAATCTGGAGTTTCCCTTTCCTTCCTGGACTAGGTTTCCTTGGAGAATAATCAAAAGGTATTTTATAATGATAAAAGACTTCTAATCTGAATAGGAAAAGGAAATTGTCTTTTATAAAAATTGGGAGACTGACCGCTAACACGCATGCACATGTATCGTATGTGCGTACACACACTCATCACATACGTACACGTGTTAGTGTCTGTGAGCGCCACGCCCGGTACCACATGGCTCGAGAATACGCATTAGCCTCAAAGGACTAACACGGAGAGGAGTCGCCACCCAATAATGGGAACGAGTGAACCCTAGCAGGGTCTAGCTCGTCATAACCAGAGATTCGGGTTCGGAGCTAGGGTACGCAGCTGGGAAGGTGTTAGGCACCCAGCCACGCCCGGTCGAAACCGGCCCCCACACATGATTAATGGCTTTAATTAACTTAATGTCTAATCAAAATTGACCCTATTCATTCAACCACAGCAGCACGCAAATCATGATGATATGATACAGACAGAGGCACGAAATAAACATAAAGAAATGATATACGAACTATCCAATTATCAGAATAACTATAACAAAGAAAGAAACTGTCTGCCGAGGTAAGGTGCGTACGCAACACTTATTGGTGCGTACGCACCACTGATATATGCGTACGCACCTAATAGGCATTTCACGCAGAATCACAGAACTCACATATCAGTCTGCATCATGCATCCTTAATAAAATGACATATGCAGAAAATAAATATGAATATGAATATAGACTAAACCTAAATTATGCTAATCATGCTTTACACAGAAAAAATAAAATAAACTAAAATAAAAGAAGAACTGTCTGCCAATACTTTATGTGCGTACGCGCTATTTTTTTACTGCGTACGCATAACTTTACTGCGTACGCAATACAATAATTGCGTACGCACCTATTGGCGATTTATGTGGTCAGAAACCATATATGTCCGTTTTTGCAGATTTAAGTCTGAGACCATCTTGATGGTAACGCAGGAGACTTTCATACCAGCAAAGTCATCATATAATTGAGCCCTGGCCTATTGCATGATGCTCATACAGAAATGTGCATAAAGTCCTAGGCTCTCTTATGGAAAGAGTCTACTATGTGATGACATGCAATCAATTTTATGCAGTTATCATGGCATTCATGGCAGCACATTACTTTATTGAATACGAATTTTCATGCTTAATAGGTAAATTATACATACCAAATGCAGATATTACCCTCAGGGTTCTCCACTCTGATTCCTTTAAGGGCTACTCCTTCTTGAACCTCCAGAATTGCAGCTTCCTACACTCTCTCTCTGTCCCTCTATTTCTTTCTCTCTCTTCCTGTTCCTATAGCTTTCCTTCTCTCTCTCTCTCTCTCTCTCTCTCTCTCTGATTTTCCCTCCCCCCTCTGTAGGTGTCTAGTGGGTTATATATAGGCATAGGAAGTAGGATTAGGGGTCTCTGCTGTTTTTCCCGAAATCTAGGTCTCCTAAGCATGTTACAACACGTTCCTTGAAAGAGTTCTGATCTGGAGGGCAAGTGGCCCGAAAAGAAAGGTTCTGGAAGCATAAGCTGCGTACGCACCATACATCCATGCGTACGCACCTACCTTAATGCGTACGCACTGAACTTCGTGAATCACTATATTTCTTAGCTGCAATTCTTTCGGCTCATGTAGGCGAATTCCAAAGTTTACCAAAGTATATGAACTAACCTCATCATAGGGCGTTTCCAATCTAATTCATCGGGTGCAAAATGGGGTGTCTACAGTTGCCCCTCTTTCGATACTGCCTGCTTGGCGTGTAGTATCGGAAGACTTAGCAGAGCCACCATTTTGGCCCGCTGACCGAGTGGAAACCAAAACAAACATAGTCCGTGTGATTTAGGGTGATAGGATTCTGTTTGGGCAAAACAGATTGGGTATGCAAAAATCCCTGACTAGGGCATGGGCTTTGACGAAGGTCCGAAGCGAGTAAACCCTAACGAGGGTGTGGGCCTTGACGAAGGTCCGGAGCGAGTAATCCCTAACGAGGGTATGGGCCTTGACGAAGGTCCGCCGCGAGTAATCCCTGACGAGGGTATGGGCCTTGACGAAGGTCCGCAGCGAGTAATCCCTGACGAGGGCATGGGCCTTGACGAAGGTCCGCATGAGTAAACCCTAACGAGGGTATGGGCCTTGACGAAGGTCCGCAGCGAGTAATTCCTGACGAGGGCACGGGCCTTGACGAAGGTCCCTTTGAGTAATCCCTGACGAGGGCATGGGCCTTGACGAAGGTCCGCGTGAGTAAACCCTAACGAGGGAATGGGCCTTGACGAAGGTCCGCAGCGAGTAATTCCTGACGAGGGCACGGGCCTTGACGAAGGTCCCTTTGAGTAATCCCTGACGAGGGCATGGGCCTTGACGAAGGTCCGCGTGAGTAAACCCTAACGAGGGAATGGGCCTTGACGAAGGTCCGCAGCGAGTAATCCCTGACGAGGGCATGGGCCTTGACGAAAATCTGCAGTGTAATCCCTGATGAGGGAATCTTGGACTTTAAGTTTCAGGCCCAAATCGCATCGTATGTGCGTACGCATATATACTGGTGCGTACGCACTGAGAGACATAGTCATAACCTTTATATGTGCGTACGCATCTGGTTTAACTGCGTACGCATCTCAACGAGAAAAACTAAAAAAAATAAGGGAAACGGCACCGTTTGAGCAGGGGAAGGGTTTCAAATCCGCAAAACCCTTCTCCTTCTCCGGCATTTCCGCCGTTGAACCCCGAAACGGCACCCCTTCTCCTCCATAATCGCCCCCCTCGAAGCCATTATCACACCCCTTCGAGGCCATCAACACTCTGCATTCTCTCCCTTCCTCCTGCCTTCCTCTCCTCTTCCAACCAACCTCCTCTCTTCGCTGCTCCATTGCCGACGATGCCACCGAAGAACAAACGTCCCCGCGGAGATGACGAGGGCTTCACCATCAACCGCTGGGACCCCCAACTGCGACCCAATGCCATTCCAAGCATTCTTCACCGCCCTCAAGAACACCTCTCGCACATGGCAAGGCAACAACGGGTGAGTTTTCGAAGAAACCCATTTCGGTTAAAGAGTTTTTTCAATCACGTGTTTGATGTGTTTATGCCCTGATTAACACTTGTAAATCATTCAAACATGTTAAATAAGCAATGTATGGCCATAAAAAACACTGTGAAACCTGCTTGTAACCAAAACGAACTGTGGAGGGGGAGTCGTGGACGGAGGTTGAAGATGACTGGTATTGTCTCAGAGGTGCGTACGCACCTCGTGGTACTGCGTACGCATGAGCTTTAACGCGTATGCAGTTACAAGAACTGCGTACGCATTCCTGGGAGTGTGACTTCATACAAAACGGAGATGGGACAGAAAATATGCGTACGCATCACATGACACTATGTACGCAATATATCACTGCGTACGTAATAGCGTGAGGTGCGTACGTGATCCATGGATTTTTCAAACCCAGCAGAGAAAGGACAAGGCGTACGCGTTCTGTTCAATGTGTACGCCTTCTCTTGGATGCGTACGCAATGAATATGATGCGTACGCAATACATGAATACGTTTCTATTTAGTGATTGACAGATTAGTGCGTACGCATCCATTTCACTACGTACGCATGCTAATGAATGCGTACGCATGCTAATAATAACACTTACCTGTATACTTACCTGCCCTTGGATTTTGCAGATTCCTTCGAAGCGATCCGGTCGGGGGAGTCTTGACAGTCTCACAGGGTGGTGGGAGAGACTTACGCCCAAGACCCAGCAGATAGTATCCGACGCTGGTTTTGGGACGCTGACGCAGGCTACCATCTACAGCTAGGCGAGCCATACCTTGGTCTTCTGCATGGCCGAGCGCTGGTGGGACACCACCCACACATTACACCTGGCCGGTAGGGAGTGGACTCTGACTCCCCATGACTTTCACCGCCTTACGGGCCTTCGGATGAGGGGGCGCCGTTTTACCTTTGAGCTGACTGATGATCAGAGAGATGCGCTCACCAGGCGCTATCTGGGTTTGCCGTGCCCGACTGCTACTATGAAGTACCCCCTCCTACATCGTGCATTCGCGGGGAAGGGGCAGGGCACTGCTGAGGAGCGCGATGCGATGGCCCGCGCCTTCATGTTGTATGTCATAGGGGCCTATCTGGTCCCTAATGCGTCTCAGACTTTCGAGCCGGGCTGGCTCCTAGCTTTGGAGGATCTTAGTGCAGTGCGCGAGTATGGATGGGGGACTGCAGTTCTGTCGCACCTCTATGCCACCATGGATGCCCTTAGTCGGGTGAAGTCCGACTCCTTGACCGGTTGTTGGCGACTTTGGTCGGTAAGTGTCTACTTTCAGCGCTTTCCTTTTCCTTTTCTTCCTTTTATTCATTATCTTTATTGCTTTTGGGCAGTTATGGGCTCAGGCTTATATCGACTTGAGTCCCTTGGGTGATCAGGAGGACTTGGGGCACACCGGTCTCCGGGAGTTCTTGGACAGGCTCACTCCGGTAAGCTTATCTTTTCTTTCTTCATGTGAGTTTATTAATCTCATCCATCCCCTTTTTTTCTTGGATGCAGGCACGGATGCGTGCTCGCCCGTGGTTGGGGCAGGCTGGGGTAGGTCCTCCGGAGTGGGAGGAGGAGGCTCGGGCGATATCGGAGACTTCTTGTCTGCTTGCCTATCCTCGCTCCCGCGCCCTGTATCTAGCAGAGAGGGTGGTGCCCCAGTTGACAGCAGATGCTGCTTTATGCGCCTTGGTCCCTTATGATCCCCCTGCATTTTCCCTTGTCCCTTACCAGATGGCAGCCGAGGACTTGGAGACGTGGTCTGGTGGTATCCCCTATGCATCCCGCTTGCTAGGCCCTGACCATGACTACCCATCCTTTGCGCGGGATCGCCTCATGCCCAGTTTCATCGGTCATCAGGTACTCATCTGTCCTTCCCTTGTCACGGTTGTCTATTGATCTTTGCGCTTACTTAGCTTCTTTCTCTCCCTTTTTTTTTATCAGGCACCTGCTGCTGGCATGCCGGAGGGAGGTCTCCCCATCACCCTTCCATCTTATTCGGTACCCCTCTACAATGCTGAGGGCGTGCCTCGTGAGGAGCCTATCGTGCCAGATCCCCAGGCTTATCCTCTTCCCATTCCTCCTGGGACTCGCCAGGTACCTGTACAATTATGCAAAATAGCCCTAGGATTTTTTGTTAAGTTATGCTATGCATGCTCTAACGAACCTACCCTTTTCCTTTTTAGTTGACCCTTGCTGAGACCGAGCAGCTGTACCAGATGTTCGGTGGGCTGAAGCTGATGCTGACGGCTTACTCCCGGACGATTTGGGAGCTTCGTCGGGAGATCGCGCAGGCTCAGGAGGAGGGTGATGATGATAGTGACAGTGACGGGGATGCTGCCTAGGCTTAGATTTTGTTACTTCCTTCTTCTTTTCTCTTTTTGGAACAATATTATTTATTATATTTTGAGGACATGTACTTAACTAATTATTTTTTGGTTTTACATGCTGTTTTGGATTGCATTATTATTTTTGTTGTGAGTGTTTCCCATTTATACCGAAATTTTCTTCATATGAGGCCCAGGTTTTTCTCGGGTGATGTAACATATGCGTACGCAGTATGGTTACTGCGTACGCAGTATATTGGATGCGTACGCATCAATGGATGTTGCGTACGCATCATAACTCGATCAAGATCAGGATGTAGGGAGCTTCCCTGCAGTCCCCTTGTAGGACTCAAACTCTGCTTCACAACCACAGTCCAACTAAGGACTCTTTCCAGGACTGCCTATAAATTGGGGTATTTTCTTGTAAAGCCTCTCCTCATCGACCATGGAGAGCTCTCTTCCCCCTCAGGGTCTGTCACGGTGGCTGAAAACCCTGGACCGAGGTGCTCGCAATCTTTTCCAAGCTAAGTTTCGAATTTCCTCTCTATTCGATTACGCTCATGTGAAAATCAATCATAGCTTTTTACGCGAGGCTGCTGAGTTTTGGGATCCCGCTCGACACGTATTCCGTTTTAATCGTAATGAGCTATGCCCTACCATGGAAGAATTTGGTGCTATTCTTGGGCGACCTGACTTCACCCGCATTCTCCTACCGAAGATGACTGTTACGAAGGCTGAAGATCTGGCCCGCGCATTCGGAATTTCAGTGAGGCTCGTGCGATCATGGCTTGTGGATTCGCGCATTGCCCTGGAAAACGTAATCTCGTACTTTACTGCACTCCCCTTCCCAGTCTTGACAGCACAGGTTGACTGTTATCTGAACGCCGTATGTGTTGTTCTGACAGCGAGTTATCTGTTTGTGGGACCTGAAGGTTTGGCGGATGCTTCTATCTTGCCTGTCGCTCTCGAATTTGGGGAGCGTAACCCCTGCATGCTCATCCTTGCGGATACTCTCAACGGTCTAGACAAATTTGCTCGCGAAGAAGTGTCCTTTTTGGGAGGCAGCCCGCTGCTATTGCAGGTGAGAGCAAAATGCCCTTTCTTTCTTGCGTACGCAACACCCAGGTGCGTACGCATTTTTTTTTATATGCGTACGCATTATGATAAGTGCGTACGCAAATATGCATTCTGATCTGTATTTCCCCTGTCTTCTTAATGGCAGATATGGCTATTGGAACGTCTGCAGCTGGTGAGCAAGCCTGTGGTCAGTCCCTGGGCATATCATCCTCCCGACTTTCGCTGTCGTCCTCTTATAAAACCGTTTCCGGGCGCCAACGACTTGCGCATTATGCTAGCCCACCTTCCTTGTCATGATATTTGTTGGTTTTGCCCCTGGTGGAGAATTTCTGAGATGACGGCTGATCTCATCTTTTCTCGTGGTGCCATGTTAGTCGGTTTACGGGAGATCTCATATTGCCCCACTTCCCGTATTCGGCGGCAATTTGGCCTACCTCAGATTCCCACAAATGGTGATCACCTAGGATATACCTGCCCTGCCAGGGCTCGCATCGTTGAACGAATTGGGGAAGCTTGGGCAAACAGAACTTTGATCCGTCCTATTGTCGCACCACCGTTAATTTCCCCGAGCTCAGATTACTATATTTGGCTTAAGGTCGATATGCGAGCTTCCGAGGAGGCAGAAGTGGGTCGTAAAAGAAAAAGGGGAGGACAAATTCTTGGGGACAAAAAGAAACTGAAAGTTTGACTTGCTTTTATTAATATGCTTGTTTCAGAATACATTTCATTTATTTCCTCTTTCCTTTCTTAAATATGTAATCAATAATGGCCATGAAAGTTGTGGTCGAGTTTATTATTAGTGAAACTATCCCTATCAATCTCGCACCATCTCCATCCTATTGTCCATACCGAATCTTATCCACTTTATATATAATATTTGCGCAAACGATCCATATTGACCGGATGTGTGAACTCATTCCCTTCCTCGTCCATTATCTTGACTGCTCCCCCTGACAGTATTGTTTTGACGATATATGGTCCTGCCCAATTCGGTCTGAACTTGCCCCTGGGGTCAGAGACACGAGCCAGAATTTCTTTTAGCACCAGGTCTCCCTCCCTTAGATTTCTCGGTCTTACTTTCTTGTTGAATGCACGGGCGATTCTTCTCTGATAGCCCTGAACATGATACATGGCCCCTAATCTTTTTTCGTCCAGCAAGGCGAGCTGTTCGTATCTTCCTCGTGTCCACTCCGCTTCGGGAATTTGATTTTCCATCATAACTCGTAAAGACTCGACCTCAACTTCTACTGGCAATACTGCTTCCATCCCATACACCAAAGAATAAGGCGTAGCCCCCGTGGATGTCCTTATGGATGTTCGATACCCCCATAGAGCATATGGTAACCTTTCTGCCCAATCTTTGTGTGTTTTGGCTGACTTCATAAGAATGTTCTTAACATTTTTGTTGGCCGCCTCTACTGCCCCATTGGTCTGTGGCCGGTACGGAGACGAGTGGTGGTGCTGGATATGATACTTATCAAGCAGTTCTTGTGTTTCTCCTTCAAAATGCGACCCGTTATCCGAAACGACCTCATGAGGTATCCCATATCTACAGATTATGTTGGTCTCGATGAATCGGGCCACATGCTTGGCTTTCAGTTCTGTATATGCTTCCGCCTCTATCCATTTGGTAAAGTAATCTATGGCCACTAATATGTATTCATGTCCGCCAGTGGCTTTTGGGTGAATTTTGCCAATGATGTCTATTCCCCAGACTGAGAATGGCCAAGGGGAGGTCAATTGATGTAGTTCTACAGGCGGAGTGTACCGCATGTTGGCATGAATTTGGCATTGATGACATTTCTTTACGTATAGCACACAGTCTGTCTCCATAGTTGACCAGAAGTAACCCAATCTGACCAGTTTCTTTGCCAGCATCCTCCCATTCATATGTGGTCCGCAAACCCCTTCATGCACTTCGGTAATCAACACCCGGGCCGCTTCTCTACTTATACACAGCAGATGAGTTCCGTTGGGTGATCTTTTAAATAGTTTCCCTCCGCACAGGACGTATTGGGCCGCCAGCAACCTCAGCGCCCTGCGATCTCTTTTATCTGCCCCTGACGGGTAAGCCCCTTTTTCTAAGAAATTTTGGATATCGAAATACCAGGGGTTTCCATCGTTTACTTCTTCTTCTAGGGTCATAATAGCGGTTTCATGGGAGGGATGGGACTTTTGTTGGATCATGAGTGGTTGTAAGGTCATTCCTTCGGGGATGTTGATTAGAGAGGCTAAAGTGGCTAGAGCATCAGCGAATTGATTTTGGGATCGGGGTAAAGGGGTGAAGGTGATTTTACGGAATTTTTGGGCCAGGCTTTCTAGGTAGGCTTGGTAAGGCTTCAAGTGCTCCTCCTTGGTTTTCCATATCTTTTGGACTTGGGCTATGACCAACGCGGAGTCTCCATATATCTCTGCTTCCTCTACTCCCAGGGCTAATAGTGCTTCCAGTCCTGCTATGCAAGCTTCATATTCTGTAGTGTTATTAGAATTCTTAAAATCCAGCTTTATGGATAGAGGTACATGGGACCCATTAGGCGATATTAAAATAACTCCGATCCCGTTCCCGTATTGGTTTGATGCCCCATCGAAATACATTTTCCAAGTCTTCGAACACTCTATGTAAAACAGGTCTTCATCCGGGAAATCTTCCCTAAGAGCTTGTCCCATTACCGGGTGTTCTGCACAAAAATCGGCTACTGCCCCTCCTTTGATAGCCTTCTGAGTAACATAGGTCAGCTCAAACTCGGATAGCAAGAACAGCCAACGTGACAGCCTGTTGTTGAGCGCAGGTTTCTCGAGGAGGTACTTTAATGGGTCCATTCTGGCGACTACCCATACCTCAAAGGTTATTAAGATGTGCCTCAGCTTTTGTACCGCCCAGACTAATGCGAAGCATGATTTCTCCATGGCGGAGTAACGTGCCTCGTAATCATGCAATTTCTTACTTAAGTAATAGATGGCCTGTTCATTCCCATGGTCGTCTTGCTGTGCTAACATACTTCCCAAGGCTTCTTCGAAAACGGATAAATATAACAGAACGGGTTTCCCGGGTCGCGGAGGCGCGAGGATTGGAGGATTTAACAGGTACATCTTGATGGCTTCAAACGCTTGCTGACACTGCTCATTCCATTCCTTGGACTCTTTCTTCCTTAGCAACTTAAAAATTGGTTCGCAGGTTAGCGTGAGTCTTGCTATGAACCTACTAATATATTGCAATTTTCCTAAGAAACCCCGTACTTCCTTTTCTGTCTTTGGTGGTGGCATCTCTAGTATTGCTTTGATCTTGACGGGGTCCACTTCTATGCCCCTATGAGTTACCAAGTAGCCCAATAGTTTCCCTGCTGTAACCCCGAAAGTGCACTTCTGAGGGTTTAATCTGAGCTTATACTTCCGAATCCTCTTGAAGAATTTCTCCAAGTTATCCATATGTTCCTCCCTGGTTGCCGATTTGACTATCATGTCGTCCACGTATACTTCCACTTCCTTGTGCATCATGTCATGCAGCAATGCGGTCGCCATCCTCTGGTACGTTGCCCCAGCGTTCTTCAATCCGAATGGCATGACGGTGTAGCAATACGTGCCCCACCCTGTGGTAAAAGTTGTCTTGCTCATGTCCTTCGGCGCCATCTTAATTTGGTTGTATCCCGAGAATCCGTCCATGAATGACATCAGGGCGCTTCCTGCGGTGTTGTCTACAAGGACGTCAATATGAGGAAGGGGGAAGTCATCCTTCGGGCAGGCTTTATTCAGATCTCTATAATCTACGCAAACCCTTACTCGACCATCCTTTTTTGGCACAGGTACAATATTCGCGACCCAGTCGGCTTGATCTACCGCTCGTATAAACCCTACATTCAGCAGCTTGGTAACCTCCTCCTTAACCTTTATCAGCCATTCTGGTTGCATTCGCCTTAATCGTTGTTTCACGGGTTTGGCTCCTTCCTTTGTTATGATGTGGTGCTGTACTATCTCCGGATCTATCCCAGGCATATCATCGTAAGACCAAGCAAATACATCTTGGAACTCACTCAATAGTATTTTGAGATCGGTTTGTTCCTTTATAGACAAAGTGGAGCCGATTTGTACTTCCTTAAGATTTTCAATGGTGCCGAGGTTGATTTTAACAGTTTCACTTTTAATAGGTTCTACACTTCTTTCATAATCTTCATTGATTACTTTATTTAAATCGGGATCTTCGGACATTAATGCAATGTATTCTTCTAAAGACATATCAATATAAGCGAAATCAGAATTCATTTCATTATCAATTGGATAAATTACATCATAGTTGGCCTCAGAGGCCTTGATATCATCAAAAATGGTCGTGGGATTAACCATAATCTTATCAGTCTGAGTGGTGATCCTATCGCCTACAACGGTCTTCTCCATCTTCTCCCAGGTCCAGGTGCTGGTTCCTCCATTTGCTTCAGTGATTAGCTCCGTTAAATTCTCTGTGACCACCTGATCTGCTAATACTGCGATGCTCAGGTTGTGTTCTGATAGCAGATGCTCCCAGGCCCCCTGCTCTAAATTGTCGGCCCAGTCCACGTCCAGCGCCTTTGCTTCTTCAGCCTTTCCCCATGAAGGTGTTATCTTCAACGTTTCTGCGAAGAAGACTTCCAAACCTGGCAACCTTCTTCCATTGGTCTTGTCTACCCAAGGCTCCGGGAAGCCACAGAAAGGGAAATCTTCTCCTTCCTTGACGAAATTGCCATTAAGGGTGCCTTCATTCTTCGGGACTTCTGATTTTCCCTCATACCCTATCCCCTTACGATCTTTTTGTGCACGGAAATCAGGCAATTCAGTGACTCCTTGTCCATTCTTCCCCATCCCCATTCCAGGTATGTACCCCATTCGCTTCATGATGTGGGCTACCGCATAACCCACTCCTATTCCGAAATCCGGAGATACCTTTTCCCTTTCATCACTCCTTCTTTCGAGCATTTGCACTAACTCGAATCCTCTCCATCCCAAGTCCTCTGCTCCTTCTTTGATGCCTAATACTTGGCCCGTGATTTCCCCATCCCCATGAATCACTAAGACACCTCCTTGCCATGGCATCTTGATTTTTTGGTGTACTGTCGACGGGACAGCTTCGAGGGGGTGAAGCCAAGTTCTTCCCAGCAGCATGTTGTAATTGGCCGGAATATCCATCACACAGAATTCCACCATAGATTCCACCGGTCCTAATTTGCAGTTTGCTTTGAAAGTCCCTAGGACGCTCCTCGAGCTATTGTCGTATCCCCTCACAGTTACCGCAGATGGCGTTAGCTCTTCTTTAGGTACACCGAGGCGGTTGGCTGTGCGTAGCGGGCATACGTTGAGAGCCGACCCATTGTCTATGAGTACCACCGGGATCTTCAGGTTCTTGCACTCCACTGTGACATACAAGGGTTTTGCATGCCCTACCCCTTCTGTGGGAAGATCTTTTCTTGAGAATGTCAGCACGGTCTTCTCGGCAGCATCTACCCCCATGATTGACAACACTTGCTCAGGCGTGGTGTCGATGGGCACCTCGTGCTGAGCTAGTGCCTCCAATACCGTCTTCCTATGCTTCTTTGAAGCCACCAATAAACCCCATAAGCTAATGTTGGCCTGCGTCTTCTTCAACTGTTTCAGGACCCGGTCCTCTTCCTCTTCTTTCCCTATTTCTCCCAGTTTGTGTCTCAACTCCTCTATGTCAACTTCGGGGTTCACGTCTTTCCCCGGATTGTCACCCTCTAGATGAGGAGGCTTGAAATGCCTGCCTGCGCGAGTAAGGTGCATAGTGTCTTCCTTAACTTGTTCCCAGAACCCTTTCTTAATATCCCCTTCTTCATCACTGTCATCCCATGGTGAACACACTGCAATGATGAGCATAGATGGATCCCCGCTTTCGCATCCTCTTTCAATCATATTGGCATATGGCGGTGGTGCGTTGTGATTAGGAATGGGATTTCGATGCACATTGGGTTTCTTATCCTCTCCTGGCGGCGGCAGCTTCCCTGCTTCAATCATGTCTTGTATCACATGTCTCAACCGAGTACAATTGTCGATCTTATGACCAATGCGCTGGTGAAACTCGCAGAACTCATTCTGCCTCCAGTTAGATGGGATTGGGTTTGGAAGTGGCAGGGGTTCCAAGGCCTGCAAGTACCCTCTTCTAGACAGATTCGCAAATGCTTTGGACAAGGGTACTCCTAGATCGTGAAATACTCTGGGCTTTCTTTCTGTCTGCTGAACATTCCCCACTGTTGCTTGCACTGGCCCTCCGATTCTATTGCCTCCACTTGCTCCACTGTTGCCACTGTTTGCCCCGAACACTCTCTTGGGCCTGTTCTCGATCTGCCCTTTGCTTATTGCATCTTCTATTCGGGTCCCGCACTGGTACAGTTGCTGGAAATCCATAACGGATGAGGTTAACATTTTGTCGAAATAGACTGGTGTCAGATTTTTCAGGATCATGTTGACTTGATCTATCTCTGCTGGCCTGTTTGTCAGTTTCACTGCCTTTGCTCTCCATCGCCCTATGAATTCAGAAAAAAGCTCATCGGGTTTCTGCCTTGTCATTTCTAAATCCCTCAACGTTACATCCAATACTGTATTATAGTTGTACTTATTGGTGAACTCCTCGGTCAACACCTCCCAGGTCCCAGTTATCTTCTCATCGAGCTTGTAATACCATTTTGAAGCATCACCAGATAATGATAGCGGAAACGCGAAGTGGACTTGTTCCGAGGTTAGGCCCCTCATCCTGGCTATACTCATGTATTGGCGTAAATGCTGCTTAGGGTCGCCGGTCCCATCAAACTTCTCGTAATCCGCAATTTTGAATTTAGGGGGTAGCTGCATCCTAGTTTCTGACGGGGTGTTAGGCATAGAAAACATGTAGTCATCTATCCCTTGAGACTTTCGCCAGGCGGCCTTCATCTGCCTTATCTGCTCTCTCATTTCATGATTCTCCACCTCTAGCTTATCGAACCTAGGATCCTCCATCTTACCCTTGTCTTTGACATTCTTCTTACTAGCCACGTAATCTGCGAAATCCTCATCATCCCAAGGGTGAGATTCGCCTTCGTGAGTCTTTGGTGCACCACTCCCTTCTCCTTCCTTGTCGACTCCCTTTTCGCCTTCGGGTTGATCAGATGACCCTTTACCCCCCATCTCTAAATGTTCTAGCCTCTGGGTTAACCCCGTGATGAGTTCCTTCATTTCTGCCTTATCTTGTCGTAACATAGCCACGAGATCGATTAAAGTTGGCTCCGCTGCCATTGGTTTCGGTTCCACTTTCCTCAGTCGGTTGGATGTAGGTGATCGGCTCCAAACACAACCTGGCACACTCTTCTGCGATCGACCAATCCTTTACTGCATTTAGCCATATACAACTTTATCAAGCCCATGTCCTTCATTTGAATAAATAACATTGTTCCATTAAGATTACCCAATTACTGCTCACTATACCTTGGGCTTTGTCATGTTTACTATGTCTTCCAAATGCCCAAGGTATAATAAGTGGACACAAAGCCGTTATTTCGCCAACTTAAACCCAATACAGAAATGCCTCTCACCTCTCAACGAGTTGGGCCTGAACCTGACATTCATTCCTTTTTCTTTTTTTTTTTTTTTTTTTTTTTTTTTTTTTTTTTTTTTTTTTTGGTCAGGCCCAATTACAAATAATTCTTCACTCTTCTGGGCTTAAGTTCGGATATAACTTGCTTTGGACTTGATTCTTAATTGGATTTTGGATTTGATTGCCAACACGGTTATCCTAGTGCTAAACCCACATAGTCCATTAATTATCTCAAGTCGGCCCAATATACACACACCTCACTCTCTTTTGGATCATGGACCCATGTATTTTTTTTTTTTTTTAATTATTTTACACAAGTCCAAGTCCAATAACAATATCACACAACTTCCCTCAATTGGGCTCAACTTGAGATAGCTAACAGATAATGGGGGCCTCGTCCCCAGCCCGCGATGAATTCCTAATATGAATGCAACATGATGGCACACATTCAAGCAAGGGTATGCAAAGGTTGGTGGGGTAACCAGTGGTGTTGGTTAATGGGGTACTTCTCCTTCAAGGGTCACCCAAGCTAGGGCACTCAAAGAGTGGCCCGTTAGCGTACTCACAAGCTTATTACAGGCTAGTGGCACAGGCTGTGGGTTGATGATGCCAACTTCCAGTAACCATAGGCCCGAATGGGACCCGGTACCTTTCATCAGACTGTCATCGAGGGTAAGGGGTGGTAGTGCGCGTGTGTGCAATTTTGGTCTTTTCTAATTAAACAATTTAAATTAAGTAAAGCCATAAATCACTATACGGAATCTAGCTCTCTATCCCCAGTGGAGTCGCCACTGTGAGCGCCACGCCCGGTACCACATGGCTCGAGAATACGCATTAGCCTCAAAGGACTAACACGGAGAGGAGTCGCCACCCAATAATGGGAACGAGTGAACCCTAGCAGGGTCTAGCTCGTCATAACCAGAGATTCGGGTTCGGAGCTAGGGTACGCAGCTGGGAAGGTGTTAGGCACCCAGCCACGCCCGGTCGAAACCGGCCCCCACACATGATTAATGGCTTTAATTAACTTAATGTCTAATCAAAATTGACCCTATTCATTCAACCACAGCAGCACGCAAATCATGATGATATGATACAGACAGAGGCACGAAATAAACATAAAGAAATGATATACGAACTATCCAATTATCAGAATAACTATAACAAAGAAAGAAACTGTCTGCCGAGGTAAGGTGCGTACGCAACACTTATTGGTGCGTACGCACCACTGATATATGCGTACGCACCTAATAGGCATTTCACGCAGAATCACAGAACTCACATATCAGTCTGCATCATGCATCCTTAATAAAATGACATATGCAGAAAATAAATATGAATATGAATATAGACTAAACCTAAATTATGCTAATCATGCTTTAGACAGAAAAAATAAAATAAACTAAAATAAAAGAAGAACTGTCTGCCAATACTTTATGTGCGTACGCGCTATTTTTTACTGCGTACGCATAACTTTACTGCGTACGCAATACAATAATTGCGTACGCACCTATTGGCGATTTATGTGGTCAGAAACCATATATGTCCGTTTTTGCAGATTTAAGTCTGAGACCATCTTGATGGTAACGCAGGAGACTTTCATACCAGCAAAGTCATCATATAATTGAGCCCTGGCCTATTGCATGATGCTCATACAGAAATGTGCATAAAGTCCTAGGCTCTCTTATGGAAAGAGTCTACTATGTGATGACATGCAATCAATTTTATGCAGTTATCATGGCATTCATGGCAGCACATTACTTTATTGAATACGAATTTTCATGCTTAATAGGTAAATTATACATACCAAATGCAGATATTACCCTCAGGGTTCTCCACTCTGATTCCTTTAAGGGCTACTCCTTCTTGAACCTCCAGAATTGCAGCTTCCTACACTCTCTCTCTGTCCCTCTATTTCCTTCTCTCTCTTCCTGTTCCTATAGCTTTCCTTCTCTCTCTCTCTCTCTCTCTCTCTCTCTCTCTGATTTTCCCTCCCCCCTCTGTAGGTGTCTAGTGGGTTATATATAGGCATAGGAAGTAGGATTAGGGGTCTCTGCTGTTTTTCCCGAAATCTAGGTCTCCTAAGCATGTTACAACACGTTCCTTGAAAGAGTTCTGATCTGGAGGGCAAGTGGCCCGAAAAGAAAGGTTCTGGAAGCATAAGCTGCGTACGCACCATACATCCATGCGTACGCACCTACCTTAATGCGTACGCACTGAACTTCGTGAATCACTATATTTCTTAGCTGCAATTCTTTCGGCTCATGTAGGCGAATTCCAAAGTTTACCAAAGTATATGAACTAACCTCATCATAGGGCGTTTCCAATCTAATTCATCGGGTGCAAAATGGGGTGTCTACAGTGTCATGATAAAAATGGCTAATTTAATAAAATATTTTTCTTTTCATTTTAACCAAAAATCTCATGCTGTGATTCGCACTAATTCTTCAAGGATAATCCGTAAATAACCACACTAAACTCATCATCAGGCCATATCAAAATTGAACTTCATGAAACACTTTTGAGGGTAAAATGATGACTAATGAAAGTCAATTTGAAAAGATTTGGTTGGTAATTGTGAGTCAATTAGAGCTAACCCAAGGAAGGGTCAATTAACCAACTTGAACCACATCGAGCCATTTTAATCCCGAGCCATTGACTTACCAAATTGAACCTAGAAATACCTCATATGCATCCATATGAACTCCAATTGACAATTTGGAGATCATTCCAAGGTCAAATGAAAAGTTTGGGACTTAAAAGACGATTATGCCCCTCAAGTCACAAAAGCTCTTATTATCCCTCAAGATCAACTCCAATTTGAACCAAAATTCATATCCATTGTCCTTGTGACTCTAGAAAACTAATGCAAGTGACTAGACTCAAAAACAAAACAAAAACATGCATGAAATGATGAGCCCTAGTAAGGTGGTGCAAAAATGGGGTGTGACAGGTATCCTCTTTTGTCTTTTCCCAACACCGAGTTTAGTGTTCCCCGAGCTGACACTTAGAAAAAATTCTGGGTCTGTCAAGGCAGGGATAACATACCTGTCAGGACTTGACCTTGAAGTTTTAGGTCGGGGCATGTTGGCATGGGTTGAGTTATCCCTGGATTTAACCTTTGCCTTTCGTCTTGGCAGATGTCTTCCTTTTACGATATTAGGGAAAACCCCGCAAAGATAGCTGAGTTTAGGGCCCTGTACGGCTTTGAAGATGGGAAGTTTAGCTTCCGCTTTGCTGAGCCTGGGGAGGACGTCTTTAGGTCAGACGCCAAGGATGGCCTCCCTGTTCCCATTGCTGCCTTCATGGAGGGTGGAGTTCGCGTCCCCTTCCCTGACCTCCTCAATGACTTCCTCCTCTACTGTGGGATAGTCCCAACCCAGCTAGGGCTGAACTCCTTTAGGATCGTCTTGGGGGTTTATGTCCTTAACCAGCTGTTAGGGACCTCTGTTGGAGTGCGGGAGATACTCCACCACTACAAAATCTGCACCCTAAAAAACAAACGTGATGTTTACCTCTCCCTCAAGCCTAAGAAGAAACCCTTTGTCACTCACATCCCGGACTCCAACCCAGGAGCTCACGACATTGTGGTCTTCGTGTATGGGCCTGTAGATGGGACTCTCCCCCCTGATCCTCCCGTCATTCCCCGAGAGAGAGGCTCTAGCTGTAAGAAATCAGCGATACCATTTTGCTTTTTCTGTTTTTATATGATATCAATATAAATATTGGATTTTCTCGCTGATACATATGTCGTGTTTCCTTCTAGCAGCTCCTCACGCCAACGAGCCCGCTGACAAGCTGAACAAGGAGGATATCGAGAAGCTGCTCGGATATCAAGTCAGCCAGCGCTGCCGTTCGGCTGAAACCTTGCTAAACTACCACGCGAGGTACCAGACTTGGGGGAAGGCCAGTTACCCCCATTGGGAGCAGCCTGACGACGAGCTGACCCGCGTGGTGGAGAGAGAGGTTGAGGAAGGAGAGCAAGAGGGAGAGGAGGAAGAGGGGATCCGCCTCCAACCTGAAGGGGAAGGAGCTGAGGAGATTAGGCCCTCTGACAAGACGGCTCGCCGCGCCCCTTTTGTCATTGAGAGCTCCAGCTCCGAGGAGACCGTCTCCCAAGCCATGGAGAGGAGAGGCTCCCGTCCCCCCCCGCCAAGAGACAGAGAACAGACTCCGGCAGCCAGAGGACCCAGAAAGACTCTGGGATGAATTTGAGGGCTCTGGTTGCTGAGAGAAGGGCGGCGGAGAAAGAGGCCCAGGAAAAGAAGGCTACTGAGCAAAATCAGCAGCAGCAGAATCAGCAGTCGCAGCAACAGCGGCAGAATCAGCAGCAGCAGAGAGCTGGCAAGACTGCTGCTGTTGCTGCTCCTGGGTCTGGTCGGGATGGCGGCAAGAAGTCCACTGACCCCAACAGTGGCAAACTCTTGTCGGGCGCCATGAGGGGGTAGGACGTGGGCAGGCCCCAGGCGCCCGAGGTTGCTGGGAAGGGGAAGGCTCTACTGGTTCCTCCCACGAAGCCCCGGAAACCCTCTGCAGTCCCCGAGCAGCAACCCGCTGTGCAAGGGCCTGAGCAGGGGGGTGCCAACGCCCCGGCGGCCGGAGGTGGGAGCGCCTCTTCCCGTGCTGGTGTGTTAGCAAAATTCCCCAAGGTAAATCTTCACTTCTTTTGATTTTATAACTGTCTTAAATCCGGAAGTCTATTGCGAATTCTGATTAACTTTATGTTTTCTTTCGTGTGCGCAGTTCCCCGTACCCAAAGATAAGGACGTCACCAGCTCCTTTTCTGCGGAGTACAACTTTAAGCAGCTGGGGAACCCCATGAGGTTGCCGGCGGACATAGAGCACTTCAGGAAGAAGTCCGCCCTCGACAACCTCCGCTTCGGGTTTACTAGCCTTTACTGAGTAAGTCCCGTCCTCATGTGGTTTCCATTACTTGCTGTCCAATCCTGATCTTCGACTTGCTGATGTCTGTGTAGGGCTGCCAACAAATCTTGCTGGCGGGCGACCGCTTCGAGGAGGAAGACAACAAGTTGCAGCTCGAGCTCGCCAAAGTCCGGAGTGAGTACGATCAGAAGCTAGGGGAAGCTGAGGCCAACTGTTGTGCGGCTATGTCTCAACTTCAGAAGGTAAAGTCTGAATGCGAGACTTTCAAGTCCACAGCCGAGAGCGCCGTCAGCAAACTGGAGCTCACGAGGAAGGACTATGCAGATTTGGAGGCCGAGCTGAGGAAGGCAAAGGATTCCCAGGACGAGCTAGCCCGGGAGAAGCGCGAGCTGGCGAGGAAAGTCCGGGCTCTTGAGGCTGAGGTAGAGAAGGAGAAAGCCTCCGTGAAGAAGGCAGTGACTGAAGAGAGGGAAAGCGTGAAGGCTTCCCTCGTTGGGCAGTTGACCATCGAGCTTGAGGTTACCTACAGATTCGCGTGGGAGACCTTGGTCGAGTTGGCATCTGCCCAATTCCCTGGCATTGCCAACATTCCCTTCGAAAGGAGGGATATTCCCGCGGATTACAACCCCGAGGGAGGTGATGTCGGGGAAGCTGATATGGAGGTTGCAGGCAGCGATGAGGCCGGGGAGAACGATCCCGAGGCCACGTCTCAGCCTAATGCCACCATTGAAGCCGAGAGGGTCATTGACGCCACCAATGACACTTCAGCCATTGCTGATGGCGATCAGTTGGTACATCCAACGGGGAGCACCACGGAGGTTACCCTGATCTCCCTCAGACTCCTGTGGTCCCGCTTGCCTCTACTGATCCCGTCGCGGCTCCCGAGGTCATTGCTCCAGCTGCCGGGAACTCGGGGGAAAATGTAGCTACTTAGGTTTTTTCTGTTGTTTTTTCTTTTTCATTTCTTCTGGCTAAATGCCCCAATTTGTACAGACCTTTGTAATATTCTTACTACAGGAATGAAATACATAATTTTCTTCACCGCGTGCGTATGCCCTTTGTTTTTACGATGGTTGTTTGTTTGAATGTACTCTTGAGATAAAGTTCCTTGTTGATGTGAGTGTGCTGTCAATTAGCGAAAATGACTAATCTCAATCTGATCACGGGATTCAACTTGCGGAGTGATAGATCTGAGTATTTGTTGGTCCTTATGTACTTAGACCCCTCGCTTGTTGCGTTGAGCCTGCTCTCACGCGAGTCCTCGTTGTGAACTCATTCTTAGGTTCGGTGTGCTCAAGCCATTTATTAGGTGAGACTTATGCCCATTCTTAGGTAGCTTTGCTTGGACCCGTTTTTGGGCAAGACTTTGTTTTTAACCCATTCTTAGGTTTAGCGTGCTCAAGCCATTTATTAGGTGAGACTTGTGCCCATTCTTAGGCAATTTTGCTTAGACCCGTTCTTGGGCAAGACTTTGTTTTAACCCATTCTTAGGTTTAGTGTGCTCAAGCCATTTATTAGGTGAGACTTGTGCCCATTTTTGAGCTATTTCTGACTTCGGCTCTTTGCTGGGGAAAACGCCTTTAACTTGAACGATAAACAACTTTGACGTTCCTGAATAACCTCTGAACTTGCATTGAATACTAATTGAATGTAATTACAACTTTGGCTATCGGTAAAACAATCTTAGATTAGCTATATTAACTGATCTCGGGAGTTCCTGTCCAGTCTCCAAGCTTTTTAGTCTGTACGAACCTGTTCCCCCGACGTGGATGACCTCGTAAGGACCTTCCCATGTTGCCCCGAGCTTTCCGTCAGCAGGATTTCTAGTTCCGGCGTTGACTTGCCTGAGTACCAATTCTCCGATATTGAACTCCCTGGACTTTATTCTTCGGTTGTAATATTTTTTCAGCTCTTGTTGGTAAGATGCCATTTTAATTCGAGCCCTTTCTCTTCTTTCTTCTGCTAAATCCAGATCTTGAGATAGAGTCTGATCATTTGTTGTCACGTCGTAAGATTCGGTCCTGAGACCTGGTAGACCCAATTCTATTGGTATAACTGCTTCCATTCCATAGGTCATGGAAAATGGAGTTTCTCCAGTGGACCTCCTCGGAGTAGTTCGATATGCCCATAGCACGGAATGCAGCTCGTCAGGCCAAGACCCTTTCACATTGTCTAGCCTCCTTTTTATCCCTGTGACTATAATCTTGTTGGTTGCCTCTGCCTGACCATTACACTGCGGGTAGCTCGGATTAGAATACCACCATTGAATTCCCTGTTGTACACTGAATTCCCGAGTTCTTTTACTGTCGAACTGAGTTCCGTTATCCGATACGAAGGCTCTCGGGATCCCGAAGCGTGTGATAATATTTTCCCACAGGAACTTGATAATGTCTGAATCTTTAATCGATGCGAGCGCGACTGCCTCTACCCATTTGGTAAAATAATCAGTTGCAATGAACAAGTACTTCCTATTCCCCGAGGCGGTGGGCAGTGAACCCACAAGATCTAACCCCCATTGTGCGAAAGGCCATGGACTGGATATGGGATGCAGCTCCTGAGCAGGCTGGTGTATCTTGTCAGCAAACATCTGGCACTTCGGGCACTTCCTCACATACCTGATAGCATCCTTTTGCATGTATGGCCACCAATAGCCCTGAGTGTTGGCCCTATGGGCGAGTGATCTTCCTCCTGCATGACCCCCACATGACCCCTCGTGGAGTTCAGCGAGCAGGTCTACTACTTGATCTGGGTGTACGCATTTCAGGTATGGTCCCGCGTAAGATCTTTTATAGAGGGAGCCTGACGGAGATAACCAAAAACAAGCTGACTTGACGCGAATTCTGTGACCCTGGTTGCGATCCTCGGGTAGTTCATCCCTCTGTAGATAGGCGACTATCTCGTCCATCCAGCTTGGTGTCGAAGATTGAATGTCCGAAATGAGCTCTTCTGTCCCAATACTGGGTTCTTGCAGGATTTCGACATTTATGGTTCGGGGGGTGTCTGTTTCCAACGCTGCAGCCAGGGCGGCCAACCCATCCGCGTGTCTATTTTGATCCCTGACAAAGCGTTTGAACTCCACACTGGTGAATTTCGCCGCTAGTTCCCATACCTTGTGCATGTACGCGGCCATCCTTTCATCTTTGGCTTCATATTCTTTGTTCAGCTGGTTCACCACTAGCCTGGAGTCACTGTATACTGTCAATTCTTTTATTCCCATTGTTTGGGCCATCCCAAGTCCTGCCACAACTGCCTCATACTCTGCTTCATTGTTTGAAGCTGGGAACATAAGCCTAACTGCTTGCTCGATGATTTCTCCTTCGGGATCTGTCAGCACAATTCCCAGACCTGCCCCTTTCGCATTAGATGCACCATCCACTTTGAGCTCCCATCTCTTGCTCTTCTCTGTGTTTATACTGTCTTTCCCCCCCAGTTCGGGCAGAGAGGATTTCAATGCTGTCTGTCCCGAACTGGAAGTAGGATCTGCGAATTCGGCCAAGAAATCAGCCAATATTTGCCCTTTTATGGCAGGTCGGGGCTGGAAGTGAATGTCGTAAGCGTTGAGTTCCACCCCCCACTTCGAGACCCGTCCTGACAAGTCAGCTCTGCGGAGGACATCTTTCAAGGGATAGTTTGTGAGGACGATGATAGGATGAGACTGAAAGTAGTGTTGAAGTTTTCTGGAGGCTGTGACAAGGGCTAGTATTAATTTTTCAAGGGGGAGATATCGGGTTTCAGCGTCTAATAGTGTCTTGCTAATATAATAGATTAGCGCTTGAGTAAGGTTGCGCTGGGCTAAAAGAACGCCACTGAGTGCATGAGCTGAAACAGCAAGATAGAGGTAAAGAATTTCCCCGTGGTAAGGGTAGGTGAGGGTGGGTAGTGTTTCTAAATGAGCGACTAACTTTTGATAAGCTTCTTGGCATTCTGTGTTCCATCCCGAGTCAGTGCTCTTCTTCAATATCTGAAAGAATGGGTGGCATTTGTCTGACGACCTCGAGATAAATCTACTGAGGGCTGCCACCATCCCGTTTAACTGTTGAACGTCCCTGATCGTTGTTGGGGTTCGTAAGGTTCTTATCGCCTCAATCTTACTTGGATTTGCTTCGATCCCCCTTCTTGAGACTAAGTGTCCCAGGAACTTTCCCGAACCTATTCCAAATGAGCTTTTCTTCGCATTCAACTTCATCCCATACTCTCTGAGTCGGGCAAAAGCCTCAGTTAGGTCTGCCAGGTGATCTTTCTCTGAGCTGCTCTTAACAATAGTGTCATCGACGTATGCCTCAAGGTTTTTTCCAATCAGTCCTTCAAACATCCTGCTAACAAGGCGTTGGTAGGTGGCTCCTGCATTCTTCAACCCAAATGGCATTACCTTGTAGCAGTACGTTCCTCTAGGAGTAATGAACCCCGTCTTGTCTTGGTCGTGTTCTGCCATAGGAATCTGATGGTAACCCGAGTAGGCATTAAATATACTCAGTCTCTCATACCCCGAGATAGAGTCTATAAGTTGGTCAATCTTAGGCAAGGGGAAACTGTCCTTTGGGCACGCCTTATTGAGGTCTGTGAAATCGATACAGACTCGCCAGTCCCCTGTCTTCTTTCTTACACATACGGGATTGGCCAGCCAACTCGGGTACTTTACTTCTCTGATGAACTCTGCTTTCAAAAGCTTATCGACCTCGGCAGAAACTGTTTCGGCTCTATCACCTGACAATCTTCGTTGCTTCTGAACCACTGGCTTGTAATTCGGGTTAACTTGCAACTCATGGGTAATAATTCTGGGATCAATTCCTAGCATTTCATGGGGTG
Organism: Liquidambar formosana; assembly: GCA_039720395.1. Lineage (NCBI taxonomy): Eukaryota > Viridiplantae > Streptophyta > Magnoliopsida > Saxifragales > Altingiaceae > Liquidambar > Liquidambar formosana. The sequence goes on along the minus strand of CM077827.1, from coordinate 31,860,820 downwards.
ACCAAGCAAATACATCGATGTTATTCTTCAAAAATTTGAACAGCTCTGCTGCGTCAGCTTCACTCAATGACTTTACTATCCAGAAAAACCTGTCTGGATCATCAGGATTGATTATCTTCTTCACTAACTCCTCCCCCGTTCTGTCTGCGGGTTCCAGAGCTGTTTCTTCTACTCCAGGGCGTTCTCCCTTTCGTTGCTACAAGGGGACTTCATCAATTTTAGCTTTTTTCTTCTGCTCTGGCTCTTGCCTCGGGGCTTTAGCTTTGCCAGTTCCCGAACTGGGAAGGCGTGGGACTTTGGGCTTCAGTTTATCCTCTGAAGGTGCTGAGTGGCCTGCATATTCTGCCAGAAAACACTCCCTGGCTGCTGCCTGGTTTCCTTTTATCTCCATGATTCCTTTTGGGCTCGGGAACCTGATGGATTAATGGTATGAGGAGGGGACGGCTTTTATGGCGTGAATCCAGGGTCGCCTGAGTATTACATTATAGGCCGACCTCTCCTGGATTACCGCAAATGTTTCCATGGATTGCACTGGCCCTGCCCGAACTGGGAGCGTTATCTGTCCCAGAGGGAAAGTCATGTTTCCATTGAAAGCTTTCAGGCTGACATGACAGGGCTTTAAGTCAGAATCCTTCAGCCCGAGTTGGCTGAACAGTTTCTGGAACATGACGTTCACAGATGCGCCATTATCCACATAGACTTTGCCCACGTCGTAGTTCCCAATGAGCATGCGAACAACTAGAGCGTCGTTGTGCGGGCAGCGCACCGTCCCGTCAGTCTCGGCATCCCCAAAGAAAAGAAGTTTTTCTCCATTTTCAACCTCGCTTTGAGGTAGCAGAACTGGTTCATCCCCAATATCACCGACTTCAGCATTTTGACAGGCCATCCTATACTGCGCCCTGAGCTGGCTGGTTGACAGAGCGGTCTCCTCATATCCTCCGGTGATCATATCAATCCTCCCGAGGATCTTTGGTTGAGTGGATTGAGGAGCTCTATTGTCGGGTTTCTTCTGTTCGGATGGCTGCCCTTTCTCTTTTCGGGCTATAAATTCATCGAGCTTTCCTTCCTTAGCCCAAGCTTCGAGGTTGTATTTCAGAACCTTACAGTCCTCTGTCCTATGGCCGTGATCCTTGTGGTAACTGCAAAACAGCTTCTTATTTCTCTTCTCGGGCTCCGCGAACATAGGTCGAGGTTTCTGGAAGAAATCCTTGTTCTCCAGTGCCTTCATCAACTTGTAGATGGGGAGAGTGAATACTGTGAAGATGGCCTAATTTGGATTGGTGGGTGGCCTGGATTTCTCTCCTCGGGGGTTGTCTCTTTGAGGCTTAGAGTCCTTCTTTTTGTCATCTCTTTCGCTGGCTTTGGCTGACTGCGGGGTGTAGAAATCATCCAACTTCGAATAATTAGCTACAGTGGAGAGTAGCTTGGCTAGGTTTCTGGGGGGATTAACAGTGAGCTCCTTAAACAGAGGTGATGGCTTCCTCAACCTGAGACGAAACAAGTCCATTGCATTCTTCTCAATGGGTTCGTCAATCTCATTGTAAACCTCCCAGAACCTCTGAGAGTATTCCCGAAGTCCTTCCCCATCTTTCTGTTTCAGCTCGTATAGGTTTTGCATGGTCCTCGGGAATTTACAGCTGGTGATGAACCTCTTTTTGAACAGCTTGCTCAGCTCATGCCAGCTGTCAATAGACTCGTCCGGGATCTTGGCCCACCATTTAAGAGCCACTTCCCCCAAACTCATAGGAAATATTTTGCAAAGAAAACCCTCATTTCCAACATATAATGACATACGTTGCAAGTAATAGTTCAAATGATGATCGGGGTCTATTGAAAGAGAGTAAAGAGTAAAAGTTATCTCGGAATACCCTCGTGGGATTGGGACCCGTTGAATCCACCGTGTGAATGGGCTCCGAGCCACGGCAAGGCTTTCAAGTCTTTCTCCCCCTCTGCTTTGATTACCCCGATGTCTTTTGGAGGCTTCCTCCTCGTTTCTTTCACGCCTGGGTGACCGAGAATGCTTTCTACTCGTCGCCACAGTACTCCTCTCCCCCATTCTTTCAAGAGACCGAGACCTGTGATAGCGCCTCTCTTCTCTACGAACTTCATGCCCAGAACGCACCTGAGAGCGAGGTCTTGGGTGGTCCTCATCCCACCTTCGCACATGATCCGAACGCCTTGAACTGCGTTCTGGGGACCTCTGAATCAGCGCATGATGTTGTCCATCTCCCCTTCCTGAATGCCTCGGCTCTGGGCCAGTTAATCGTGGCTCATTGTCATGTCTACTGCGGTGGTGATGGTGCGAGACCCCGGGCCTAGGTGAGCTTTCCTGATGCCTAGTGCGACGGAGAGGACTGGTTTGGCTAGCCTCCTCAGCGACAACATTGACTCCGCGAGGGGTGAAGGTTCGCTGGAGGTAGCGGTGGTAATTTTGCTCTGCATATAGCTTCGCGAGCTGCGCCGATTGAATCTCCGATTGCATGGTTGCAATCAGTTCCACCACTGCCGCTGGATTAGGGTTATTTTTCACAGCCTTATCGAAGGCGGCCTTCAGAACAGGCTGATCATCAAGAGAATGTAGAACAGCAGACATTTCGGGGGAGATCTGATGTTGCTGAATCGGAGGAAGCTGACTGGTTCCCGCCGCAGGCAATGGCGGGTTGGCCTGTGAAGGCTGGGTTTCTGCTCGCTTCCCAGCTTCGCCTGTGATTGCTTGGTCTACGCGAGTAAAGTTCGCTCCAGATCTGGTTCGCCCAAAGATGGGCGGAGGTGGCGTAGCCATCTTATCGCAATGGTTCCCACAGACGGCGCCAAATTGTACGGGATAAAATCCTGCTCCCCGAACTATGTGTCGATGATGGAGCTTGCTCCCTCGCCTGGACCTGCAACCACAAGCTTGAAAAATGGGTCAGAGGGTAGGCCAAGGTGGGTTTTGGCCGTGCCCTCTCCAATGCTTAAGTCAGAAAGCTGTACTGGGGAGAATGAGGCAAGGAAGAAGATGAATCTCAGAGAATTAGGGTACTGTAGCTTACCAAATTAGGCTGTATCGTATTCTTTTTATACCCACCTGTACGGACTGACCATGTGAGGTCAGGTAACTGCTTTGGTTAGGTCAGATCTGACCATAGTTTACCCATAACCGTCTGACCATAGTTTGTTGATCATGGTTGGCCAAGGGACCATGGTTTCCAGTAACCGTCGTGTCAGGAATTACAGCTGTTGGGACAGTTTTGGACTGTAGTAGGATTTGGATCGTAGTGTGAGTCATAGGACAGGTGTCCCGAGCTGGAAGGTCACGTGCTTTGCAGCAGGTCCTATCATGCGGACCTTCCACGTGTCAAGTGAAGTGATTTAACCTCTCGCCCCGAGCTGGACCTTAGGAGGTGAGTCACGTACGTTGTGGTTAAGCTGGTTGAACAGTCTCCGCCATGTGTCAGCGTTTCAGGTCTGAACCTTACATCTCGAGCTGGAACCTCGGTTCAGAGATATTTCCACACACTAACTATTAGAAAAACTCATTTTGAACAAATTAGTAGAAGAAACCTTTTTCAAAATCTATCGCTTAAATGAAAATTTTGACCATTTATAGTATTTGTTTCATAAATGGCTAAAAAGTCTATTTAAACGACAGATTTTTGAAAAACCTTTTTCTACAAAATTGTTTAAAATGACGTTTTATAATAAATTAAGTGATTAGTTTTTATGAAAATATTTTATATTTAATATTTTCATAAAACCTTAAAATGTAAAGTAAATGGGAGATGAAAAACAAGTCTTGGGGTGCCAATAGAGGCTCCCACATATAAAAAACCTATTGTAAAAAGGGCAGAATGACGAATGAAAAGCAATGGGCCAGAGGCAGCTGTTATCCTTTATCGGCTTCTCCCTAAATTTCCCCTTCTTTCATCCTATGTTTTGATTTTGGGCTGGTTACTGGACTGATATACATATTGGGTTGGTTTTTTTCTTATCTTGGACTGACATTACAATCTAGCAAAATTACATAAGCAAAATAAACAAAAGGAAAAAAAAAGGTTGGGTGGGCTACCTGGACTACAGCCCAGTGTAGCCCACAACATAGCTCCGCCCGTGCCTCCCTCTAAGCCAACTCAAGAATAGGCCCAAGACTTTGCACTAGTAATTGTACAAATATATCTCAGTGGCAGATCTCATGGCCAAAGCAGGTGTGATTAGAGCTTGGCCATTTGTTGCTTGGTTATAAGAGTGGGAATCTGGGGTGTTCTCGGTTCGTCATAAAGTGAGCAGATTTTAGATAGAACTAAAAAGCAGTGATGGAGGTTATGATTCTTCACTTGATTAATTTGTCTCTTGGCATATTGTATGGGTGTTTAGTTTATAAAGTTTTATTTTTGGTTTTTTGGAGGTTCCTAAGTCTTTCAATTGCGGGTTAAACTGAGTTCGTCTCGGTGTCATTTGTTTTTGGTTTACGAAATTTTATAGTTTTAGGAGTCGTGTGTTTTCTTTAAGAGGTATCTACTCGGGTAAGTTGGGTGTGCTCTGTTTCTAAGAGGTATCAAGTTATGCTCTGTTTATTTGTTTCATGTATGATTGTTCAGATTTTGGAAGGCCTTGAGTTGGATTTCTATGTTTGGGGTTGGTCTTATTTGGTCATGGGGGTTTATTGTTGTGTTTTAGTGCAAGTTCAGGCAGTGTTTTGTGGGGTTCTTCAAGATATATTGTATCTCTAATTTAATAATTTTATTAATAAAACATCTATTTGATGAAAAATTAGTTCTAATTCGAATATTAATTATGTGAAAACCCTTCCAACCATGCAATTAATGGTTTGGTCCCTGAGCAGTCCACTACTAACCAAGCTTGGGTTGTCTTTGTGTAACCATTTGTGTTCAGCTTAACCCACCCCAAGGGAGGGGGAATTCAACTGATAAAAATCTGCTGTGTTGGCTTCGCCAACGGGTCGAAATGCAAAAGCTGATTCCACCTCTTTAACTCGAATTAAAGCTAAAGCTCCCATGTTTTCAGGAAGAACAAAATGTTGATCCGAGATCGATTATTCCTCCACCACCATATGGCCCATATAGCTTGACTAAAAGACCATATGCCAATCGGTGGCTGGCTGAGCCAGTGCCCTTCCACTTTCCAGAAATATTCTAATCAATCCAATTTAGAGTATACCTAGGATATCCTATGTCGTCCAAAAAACTAAGAAATAAAAAATGCTGACCCACGTCACGCAAGATCCAACTCAAGAGAAGGAAAAACTCTCATAGCATGAATTAGTAGCTTAAAACTCATGGGAGTGCAGGTAGTGGTTTTGGGGTTCCTCAAGATTATATCTCTTCTTTAACCATTTAATTTAATTTAATTTATGTATTGAGGAAAGAATAAAATAAAATAAATAAATAAATAAAACCGTTTTAATACCAATATTAGTAGGAAAAAAAAAAACCTGAGAATTCCTCCGGTAATAGGTAAGCTTGGGTTTTCTTCGAGTAACCATTTGTGTTCAGCTTAACCAACCCCAAGGGAGGGGGAGTCCAATTGATAAAAATCTGTGGCTTTTGGCTTGACCAGCGGGTGGAAAACTCGAAATTTAAAGATGATTTCACCTTTTCAATTCGAATTAAGCCTAAAGCTCCCAAATTTTCAGGAAGAATAAAATGTTGATCAAAGATCCGATTATTCCTCCACCCCTCGTACGGCCCAGATAGCTTGACTAAAGACTCGATGGAGCCAGTGCCTTTAACTTTCCAGAAATATTGTGATCAATCTAATTTGGTAAATCAAGTGGAAAAAGAAAAGAAAAGAAAAGAAAAGAAAATTGTTTCGTTTGGAACCCTCCTTTTCCAATTGCTGTCTTTTTGGGAGATTGTCATCGTTTGTAACACTATTATAAGATCACGTTTATTTGGTTGGAATCGGGAGGAATCAGAAAAGAATGGAATGAGATTTTAATGGTAAATGGTCATTCTATTCCATTCCGATTTCTTCTGAGTTCATCCAAATAAATGTGCCATCATTTGTGAGAGACTGGGAGTACAATTCAGTCTTACATTGTTCCTTAATAGTCTATCTTTCTTTCTATTCCTTTTTTGGTCGGATCGGTAATAGTCTATCTTGCCAAGCTAGCAAAAGAACGAATTTTAATCTTTAGGACCAGGCAATTTCCAAATTTTTTCCAGCTATTATCATATGCCGGAGCATCAGAATTTACCTCATGTAAAACAGGAAAAGCTTATAAGTTGACTCACGCCACACAAGCTTTGTCCTCCAAATTAAATCAAGAGGAAGAGAACCAAAAACTCTCATAGCATGAATTAATAGTTTTGTATAACCCCAAAAATAAAAATAAAAAATGGAATTAGTAATTTAAAACTCATGGGAAGCAAGTTTTCCAAATCAACCCCATTCTAGTCTGCCATTTTCAGTAACAAAACCTACCACCAATTTCTCCATTATCCTCTGGCAGAATCGGATCAGTGGCAGCTGTACTAAGAGGGGGCATTGCAAATCCAAACATCAATCAGTTCAAAACTGAACTGTCCTCCCATTGCCAATGCCAATGACCCAACAAAGGCCATGTTTCAGAATTTCAACAGATCTTGCCCCTTATTCATACTTCGCCTTGTTTCAGAAGATTGAGCACTCAATTGAGAATTTAGAAAGTTGGAATTTCTAAGATATTTCCACTTGACTACCTTCACCCACAATGCGACCTATTGGCGAACCAATAACACCTTTTGTTCAACATGCCCCACAGTCCCACACATTAGGTTCTTTGATCTTCCCAGTAGTTTCATTGAAGCAAATACCACTTAATTTACTGAAATGAATTAGTTATGAGTCCAGAGTATTGAGTCCTTGTCTCATGTCCCAATTTTCTTCCCCTTGCCTTACGACTTAAGGTTCCTGGGGCTTCCCCGTAGCTTCATTGATGCATCCAATGTTGGAAATATTGAACGAAAACATGGATGTCGAAAATCAAAATATGCAAAAATATAATTTATAATAAAAGAAATAAACTTATCGATTGAGACGTGTGCGAACACTGTCCTTAAGAGTTGATTTGCGCCCCTCGGAGTGAATCACTCAGTGCATCTAGGTCTTCTAGCGCCCCAACCCTCTAGGATACAACAATCGTGTTCCTTGTACACGTGCACTCGCAAGTACAATGAACCGAACAGCTCTAAATCGTTCCATGGAAAATATTCAACAAAAAATTGAAGAAGGATAGAAAATTTTAATGAAAAGAAGTTTATACATAGAGAGAAAAGAAGGATTGAAAAGCTTTTTAAAACTCTTGTAGTTTTTTCATCCCAAAAAAGAAGAAGAAGATGATCATTAAAACTATATCTCCAATGGTGAAAAAACCATTTTCTTTTTGTCTTACAAAAGAATATGTAACCCCCCAATAATTATATGCCCGCTAACTCATAATAATGGACAAAATTAGTAAATGACATGATAGTCATAATATCACAAAATAATTAATAATAATTTGAATCACACATTTTTTATTTTATTTATAAAAAATACAACAATCCCCCACATGATTCAAATTATATAATAAAAAGTATAAGGAACATGAGAATGCAATGCATCGGTAGTGGTGTCTTTTGGACTATGAACCATACCTAGGATATGTGAGTATGACTTATAGAAATATGGTGAAACTATAAGTTTCTATGAACCAAAATTTCTTCTTATAGATCAGTCAACTCACAACCCACATATTATCCTCGAAATTTGAACTGTTCTAATCGGGGTGGCACGAATAGGCCATGCGCCATACCTGGATATTCATGAATGCTCTAGAGAACCTGCTTAAGCTCTCATAGGAAGCGACCCCACTTCCACACCCATATAGGTGGATCCATCAAGTGTGCACTACAACTAAACACACTACCCAAATAGGACTATGGAATCCATTAAGAATTAAAACTCAACCTTAAACGTTGCAGTTTGCACTATCTACACCATAGGAAGGGACACTCAAAATATATTATATAAATGATAGTGCACTCCAAGTCAACCAGTAATTTGTTATTACCCATATGAACCTACTTCTAGGGATCTCCATTCACATAGGTTGGGTTACCATTACTGTTGACCCTTGTTACAGGCATAAGTCCCATTCCCCTCGATGTATTATTCACTAAAAAGTGAATTAGTCAGAAACTTAATAATTCTCAACTCTGACTCTCTAAATAGTACGTTGCTATTTAATATTGTGCTTCTAGGCACTACCCCATAAAATTATTTGCTCGAGCCAACAAATAATGAATAAGCACAAATCTCATTCATAAATATGTAATTGCTGAGATTTTTCTCTCAATACTCTCATAGCTTTCTACAAGCCAAGTCATCAATTTCAACCCTCAAAGTGGACAATAAGACATATCATCTTGGATAATTCCAAGGCACCATACCATATAGGCAATATCGGTCCACACATGGATTTCTTCTCATTTGAATCAAAGATTCAATTATCATCATCATCATAATTTGCAAATAATATAAGAAATCCATAAAATTGATGATTGCTAAGAAAGTTGGGTATACAAATCACCTTTAACAAATTTTAAGTAAATATACGTCTCAGAAAGGGATATTCAAATTATGAATCATTGATTCATCTCACATCATTATATCATCAAATATTTAAATAAAAATATGCCATACAAAACCCATAAATTTTCAAAAATCATCATCATGATTTCTTTGAATCTTGACATTCAGTAATAACTTTGGTCAGCGCAACAATATAAATAAGTATATATATGACCAATAATTTTAAAATATTTCCTTAGCCACTGAATAACATAGTTATTCTCAAAATCATTAATAATTCACATATGGCATTCCCTCAATATATCACGTATAATTTCAATAGGTCTGAACTAACCCCATTTTCATCAATGAAAATCATAATACTCATTTTATCTCTTTTTATTAATAAAAGACCAACATATAATATATTGAGAGAATTCAATAATTTGTAAATTTAAAAATAAATACACATTCTCACGTAAATGTGTCTTCGCAAGATGTGCCCCCACAATTCAAGATATAATGTTTTGTTTACTAATTTCAATGCAATTGTAGCATTCGCATAAACAGTACATCTTATAATTTCCATGTAAATTATATTAATATAAAACAAATTTAAAAGTATATTTATTTTTTTTATTGTCACACAATATATTTGTAATTGGACTCTTCAATTAGAAATTGAAATTTTGGATCACGAGAAAAAATTATAATTATGTCAACATATGATATTGCTATTCTAATCTCAGAAAATTAAATAGTATGAAAAATATTTATTTTGCGTTTGACATGTCTCCAGAAAATCCATACTTAAATTTATCAATAATATTATAATCTCGCCTCATATAATATTTTTCACATTGTTAAGAGATCAAAAAAAAAAAAAAAAAATTATGAGATGTGTATTTTTCTAATAATAACAAACTTATAGAGCAATATACCTTAAATCACATACGCATACCCATATTATTCGATATCAAATTTTTCAAGATTTTTCAATGCCAATAAATTATGTTCATAATTAAAACTCATATGTGGATTAGCAACCAAATGGTTAAACACCTTTCAGAAAGCACATAGTTTTTAATCTCATATGACTCTAGTTGACGTATCAAATATATTTTTTTAAAAAATAAATAAATTTATCAAATTCAATATCGTCAACCCCCACAGTTGAACATATACGTATGTTAACTCAAAATAAAATTTGACATAATTCTCAATTATCATCTCATCATCAAATTTTATTTTCACTATGTGAAAAAACCATAGTCACATACAACATCCAAATTATATAAATATTTCAATATGAAAATAGTATAATCTCTACACCCATATTTAAAATGATAAGATTTATAAATATCATGCTCTCACAATTAAATTCAATCAACTTTGTATTGACTAAGAAGATATATGAATTTAACCTATCTCTTTAAACATGATAAATGAGAGGTTAATGACATATATTCATTTCAATCACCTTTAGGGTTAAGATATCAATCAAATAAATAATTAAGAAATATGATTCTTGCAATCAAACACATAGATTTGTAATCGAACTCTAATAGTCAAAAGAATTTAATAGTATAGTCATCATGAATATTTAATAATCCAACGGTCACAAAATTTAACCCCAAGAGTCAAACATTAAATTTCTAATGGCTATAAAATTTTAATGGTCAATTGGTTACAAAAATAAATAATCAATTGATTAGCAATAATCAAATCTTATTGCTAAAAATTAAATCAAATTTAATTAATATCACAAATTCTGTAATTGAATATAACAATTAACTCCAATAAATCCAAGAGTTAGAAATTAATAAAATTATGTTACTCTTTGAATTTTGAAAAATTCATTAAGAATATAATAATTTCATGGAGGTAGCATTTATACAATTAAATTTGAAAGTAACCCCCCACAAATTCAAGCATTATGAAAATGATATAATTTTGACATCAAAAATAAAATAATATGCATGATCAAAATTTTCAAATTCACAAGTGAATAGGATACATCCATTTGTATTATTAAATTATAATGGATATTAAAAAACTCTTATAAATTTATAATTCCCAATACAAGAATTATCACAACATGAATATATAATCGTGACATATAATTTAAACAAAATTTGTATTTACTTCCAAAATCATAATTATTATGTAGACATCATCGTGAATTTCAATCCATATGTGAACGTTCTCTAAATTAATATAACACCAATTTTATTTTTCATTTTCTCACGTAAGATTAATTTCTAAAACATTGTTTCATATTAAATCAGAAAATTCAGATTTAGTTGATGTAGTAGAAGGCACGTCTCCATTTTAAAAATAATTATACTTCAATTTCAAAATGAAAATTAACAAATAATAATCCATATCTAGAACAATGATTTATTTGTTATTCTCTTCTCATATGCAAGAAAATTAAAACATCATATAACTACAAAGAGAAGAATAATCATCGTATATATACTCCACATGAATCATACAAACAAAATCATCACTTTTTCTAAATATTTGAGATTGTATACGAATCATTTTTTCATATAAATTCAAACAATTATATAATCAAGAAATCTCAAATATTGAGAATAACATCTTTCCAAAAACAATTCTATATATCAATTCATTATGATATGATTCAAACTCACACACCTCAAAAAATAATATTATGTAAAACAATAGAATATTTTGAATTAAATAGAGACTAAAAATAAAATAAAATAAAAACTCATCCATCTACTTCTTGTGATAAACCATGAAAATCTAATGACTCAAAACAACATAGGATTCATGTAAATCATATACCAAACAATCATATCAATTTATTAACGACACCCAACAAGGTCAACTCTTAAGATTGTTGGAAATATTGAACGAAAACATGGATGTCGAAAATCAAAATATGCAAAAATATAATTTATAATAAAAGAAATAGACTTATCGATTGAGGCGTGTGCGAACACTGTCCTTAAGAGTTGATTTGCGCCCCTCGGAGTGAATCACTCGGTGCATCTAAGTCCTCTAGCGCCTCAACCCTCCAGGATACAACAATCGTGTTCCTTGTACACGTGCACTCGCAAGTACAATGAACCGAACAGCTCTAAATCGTTCCATGGAAAATATTCAACAAAAAATTGAAGAAGGATAGAAAATTTTAATGAAAAGAAATTTATACATAGAGAGAAAAGAAGGATTGAAAAGCTTTCTAAAACTCTTGTAGTTTTTTCATCCCAAAAAAGAAGAAGAAGATGATCATTAAAACTATATCTCCAATGGTGAAAAAACCATTTTCTTTTTGTCTTACAAAAGAATATGTAACCCCCCAATAATTATATGCCCACTAACTCATAATAATGGACAAAATTAGTAAATGACATGATAGTCATAATATCACAAAATAATTAATAATAATTTGAATCACACATTTTTTATTTTATTTATAAAAAATACAACATCCAACTCACTGATTAAGACATAGTAATCTTCTAGACCCACTGGGTCTCTCTTTTCTCCCGCAAGTCTACAGTTTTCTTCCCCTTGCAAAATATTCCCAAAAGCACCGACCCAATGAATCAGATCAAGTGGGAAATTTTTTATGCCATTGTCATTTCTAAAGTATATTTTGTATTTATTTCTTTTGATCAGCAAACTACAAAAACACCCCAAAAACAGAGAAAACCCCCCCCCCCCCCCCCCCCCCCCCAAAAAAAAAAAAAAAAAAAAAAAAAAAAAAAAAAACAGCATAAGAGGAAACCCGAAAGATGAGAAAATAAAAATCTTATTATTATTTAATAAGATTATTTTGTGTTTCTTGTTTGCGATATTGTAATTACTAGAAAATAAAAATCTTAAATATGAGTGTTCAGACTTGAAACTGATGGTTTTCTCAGTATCTGGTTCTACTGCCAACCAACAAGCTTAAAAATCATGGGAAGCAAGTCTCCAAAATCATCACACTTCCATTCCGTCATTTTCATTAACAAAATCTACCACCAATTTCTTCTTGTCCTCTTCCGGAATAAGATTAGTTGCGCTACTTACAAGATGTGTCCCCTTAACCACCTTCACCCACAATGCGTCCTATTGGCGAACACAAAGTTAAAAAAAAAAAAAAAAAAAAAAAAAAAAGGTGTTAACAAATGTAGACGACTTATTGACATTGTGTTCTTTTTTATTTATTTATTTTCTAACAATTTGTCTCCATCAGTGACACCTTTTCTTCAACAAATTAAACCACCTTCTAGTTAAAATAAAAAAGGGAGTTGGCAGTCAAATTGTATGATGTTGATAGTCAAATCGTAACAAGTTGATAATCAAACCCTTTGTTTGGCATTACATTGGGATGAAGTTACTAAAGGGTCGTTTCTCCATAGTCTTGAGTCCTTGTCTCTCCATGTCCTAATCTTCTGGGTCTTCCCCGTAGCTTCATTGATGCATGCCACCTTACCAATCAATGAATTGCCCGAAAAGGCCGTCCACTCTTTGCAGTCCAGTCTTAGCGCGTGGAGGAGTCATTTAAAACCCTATCCCTTTGTCGAAAACCCCGACTCACCATATCCAAAACCTTTGAAAAACTCTAATTGCTTTGAAGTCCTTCATCCACATGGGAAGATCCAAAATAATAATTTTTTTCAAATTCTTCACCCATGTGTGTAGATCCAAAGAGGCAATTGACGCAATCGAGCCGAAAAGGTACCCATCATCTCAAGCCTCAAGCACCACAGAACACACCGAACCACCACCACGATCATCAACGACCTCTTCTGATGGTGCACCACCACGGACTGACTTATTGCCTTCCTCATCTGCTGATCGTTCAACCACCAATGCACCACGGGCTGACATAGTGTCTTCGATTTCCGACCCTTCAACGACGACCACAAATGTCTCCATCCCTATTTATTCGAGCACCAGCTACTATGACTCGTCGACAACATCCATCTCGATCATGAGCCCAAAGCCACTCTCGACGATGAGCCCAAGGTCACTCTCGATGATGAGCCCAAGGTCACTCTCGATGCTCCGTGACTCCCTCTCCGACAACCCCTACTTCTATGACTTGCATGAAATTTCAGTAGCCACCATCAACTTCCTCGCTAACAAATACACCTCCTCCTCCACCGCCTCCTGGCAGTGCAGGCTCCGTGGCAAGGAAGCGCTCGTGTTCCAGCGCAAGTTACACAGATCGATGGAGAATTCCCAGCTTGGAGATATGTTGTCTTTGATTTGCAGGAGCAACCACAAGAGAGTAATTAAGCTTCTTGGCGCTTCGATATCGAACGAGCACATCTACCTGGTTTATGAGTTCATCAACGGCGTGAACCTCGCCGACTGCTTACGAAACCCTACAAACAGTAGTAGCAACACATTGTTATCTACATGGATTTCGCGGATGGAAGTCGCGTTGGATATCGCGCGTGGGTTGGATTATATACACAACAACATGGGACAAGATATAAGTCTAGTGCATAAACATATTAAGAGTAGTAGCATCGTTATTACGGAGCCATTATTTAGTGCCAAGCTATGCCATCTCGGCAGGGCACAGTTGTGCGCCGAAACCGACGAGAACATGCCATTTAAACCTTCACCCATTGGAGAAGATAATGGCCAAATAGCAGAGATGCCAGTGGAAAGCATGTACATGGCACCTGAATTCCAATCAACGGGCATCGCCACACAAAAAACCGATGTGTACGCTTTTGGGGTATTGGTCTTGGAGCTCCTATCAGGGGAGGATCCTCTCGAGTGCGAATTCAATGAAGATAGTGGAGATTTTCGGAGAACGTTAATGATCGAGACAGCTAGGAAAGTGATGGATGGCGGCGGTGGTGGCGGAGAGGAAAGGGAAAGGGAGGGGAGGTTGAGGATGTGGATAGACAAGAGGCTGAATGACTCATTCCCGGTGTCGGTTGCGGAGAGGTTAACACATGTAGCGATGGAGTGCGTACATGAGGAACCGGACAAGCGGCCAGATATGCGTCGCGTGGCGTGGATGATTTCACAGCTTTATTTGGACTCTAGGGAGTGGTGGGATGGGGTTAGGAGGGTTAGGGAACCCCTGGGCATTTCAGACTCGTTGTTTTCACGTTCGGATGAAGCCAGACATTTGGTACAAAGTTTTGGCTGATAATTACTCCTTCTACGCTACTTTGTTTGATACTTTTTACTAAACATACATATTAAAGTAATATATCTAATGCATTGCTATGTAATCTAATTTTTTTAATTTTTTAATTTTACTCTTACATGATAGAATGTCATTTGATGTGAAAGTTCATTTAATAATAATACGGATAAAGTTTGGCTCCTTACACCGAAAGAGCAACGGCTCTGGAGCAGTTGCTCCTCCTAGATGATAGTGGATACCTGTCTTGTCTCATGTTACTCACGTGATTTTTCTTTTTTTTTTTTTTTCTAAATAATATAACTAGACTGAAGAACGGTTCTCCTCTGTTCGACTGAACTGGTTCTCTCCTTCTCCGGTGGATAACTCAACGCCGGCGATCATCTTCGTCTCCACAGAGAAAAAAAAAATGTAGTAAAAGGGTTTTTACAAAAATCGTGTTTTGAATTCAATTTCATAAATCTCCCAAATCGGAGCAACCAATTAAATGAAATCCATTACCTCTTGATATTTGTTCTCATCGCCCTGGGGTTGTTGGTTTGATTGGGGGCAGCATGTGGGAGTTGGGTCTTTGCTATGTTTGTATTTTGGTTTTTGGGGTGGTTTATTTGATCCAGATGTGATCAGTTTTCTATATCAACAAAATTATGTTCCTTGCTAATAAAAAAATAAGGTACTACAAGATGTTCGATGAAATTCCTGACCGAAAGTTGCCTTGTTAAATGCCGTGATTAACTCATCAATCCGTGCCAATCTGCAACATAGCTGCCACATACACCGCGTGCAAAGCATTTGTTATCTTTAACTTATTTTGTTGCATCAAGTGCAAGGAAACCCAGAATGGAAATATAAAGTTTTACGAGCATAGGAAACTGAGCTGTTTTTAATTCCATGGCAAATCTACGCCTATATTTGAACCGAGTCAAGAAACAATTAATGGTTCTTCAGGCCATCTTACAGAATTACTGGTTGCAAAATTTGAGATGGGATAGAATTTAATAAATCTTTAGTTGCCGACGGGCGAAGAAGGAGAACAAGTTGATTGCCGACGTTGAGTTGTTAACCGGAGAAGGAGGAGAGAACCACTTGATTTGAGAGAGAACGAGTTCACCCCAACAACTCAACCAGAGGGAACCAGAGAGAATCAGAGAACAGTTCTTCAGTTTTACGGTTTTAAAATAGGGTAAATTACAATAAGACCCCCTTTAAAATCTGACTATTACAGATACACCCCCTCACGTTTTTAAAATTACACTGACACCCCTTACTTTACAAAATAAACTACAAAGAGACCCCTCCTTCTAACTTCCATCCATTAATCCATTAAATCATATTCAAATTTTTTCAAAATACCCTAACTACCCTTAGTGGATGATAACTTCCATGTTAAATGCATATAACTTACCAGTCCAATAGTTCATCCAATACTTTTGAATTTTTTAATTATTATTGATAAACAACTAAAAAGAATATCAATAAGCCTGAGACGTACAAATGATTATAAACTCCAAGGTACTGCACTTAGGTATATGTATTGAGAAAAAAAAAAGAATTTAATCCAATATTCAATTGTGAATCTGTATATATTTGGGTTCTAATCCACTATTGAACTAGTAATCGTAGTAATCAAGTGACTAGAGCTTGCTTGAGATTTGTTGGGATGGATTGACATGCACCCAACCAGGCCCACTTATTGTGGAGCCCTCCTGGCAAGGACATGAATGAAGAGAAGTATAAAGGAAAAAAGAAGGGGTATCCCAATTCATTTGTAATCACAATGGGGGTGTGGAAAGTCGAAAGTCAATTGTCAATAGAACACCTTGTCAGAAAATAAACAATATAGGAACTAGTAACTACTTCTATAGTAAGATAGAAAACTTTTGTACTCGAGTAATGCCATTTCACCTATTTATTTCACCAATATAATCACAGTGGGTATTGTTATGAAGATTATGACGAGTCGATTCCAAGAAACAAAATTCTATCAAAAACTGATTTACATATTGCAAGTTATAGATTTTTAAAAATTGGAAAACTAGAAAATAAGTTAGTTACATAAGGTGCCCTTAACAAAGAAAGAAAAGAAAAGCTCCTATAACCAAATAAGAGTAAATTAGGATTTCTCAAAAAAACATATGGTTACTACTGATAAAAATACTAAGACATGAGGTTAATGGGTTAAGAAATTTTTTGATAGAGTTATTGTTAAAACCATTGTTCTAAATGGGGTTATTGCCTATTTCCTCTAAATATAGGCTAGTCACTATGGTTGAAGTCTAGCATCAATTCTCATAAATTCAAGAAATGCCACTATTTTGAATTTTAACTCATTTTTTATGATGATTATCATTCTCTTGAATTTTTCAATTTCAGGTAATGGATTTATACCTTCAATATTATGTAAAATTTGTATATATTGTTTAACTTCAGATTAAATTCTCAAACAAACCCTTAGTAATTGATCGTGGCATCGCATTTCAATAAGGAAGGTGTGATCACATTTCGATAAGGAAGGTGTGATCCATTTTAATGTGGTTGTTGCAAAACCTACCATTGTCCCCTCAAACATTTAATGAATTAATTGTCATCCCCTTTTTTATTTATATTTCTTATACCAAACAAGGACATCATTAAATTATATCATTATGAGAGTAGGTAGGGTAGGATAGAGAGACCACCTCTGTTAGAAGGTCGGTGGCCACCTTTCCCATCTAGGTCACGATGTGTATTTATTTATTTATTTATTTTACTCATATCGAATATATGGACATGAATCTTTTAAGGGGTCGTTTAAGTGTCGAATTTGAAATTAAATAATTGAATGCATAAATCAATCATTTTGAATAAAAATATATAAAAATATGGACTTGTCACTATGTTAGAAGTCTAGCATCAATTCTCAGAAATTTATAAAATTCCATTATTTTGAATTTTCACTCTCATTTGTGATGGTGATTATCATTTTTTAAAATTTTTTAATTTGATGTGAAAGATTTGTGCTTTATTACTGTGTAAAATTTTTATATATTGTTTAACTTTGGATTAGACGCTCAAAACAGGCCCTTAGTAATGGATCGTGGCATCGCGTTTCAATAATGAAGGTCTGATCCATTTTAATGAGTTTGTTGCAAAACCTACTATTGTCCCCTCAAACATTTGATGAATTAATCGTCTTCCCATATTATTTATTTTTCTTCTACCGAACAATGATATCATTCAAATTATATCATTATGAGAATTCCCAGGGTAGGACGGAGAGACCACCTGGGTTCGAAGGCTGGTGACCTCCTTTCCCATCTAGGTCACGATGTGTATTTATTTATTATTTTAGTCATATCGGGTATATGAACATGTATTCTTTTTTGGTTCATTTTAGTGTTGAATTTGAAATTAAACAATTGAAGGAATAAATCTATCACCTTGAATAAAAATACATAAAAAAATATGGACTCATCACTATGGTTGAAATCTAGCATCAATTCTCAGAAATTCATGAAATGCCTCTATTTTAAATTTTCACTGTTATTTGTGATGATAACAATCATTTTTTTTAATTTGTCAATATGATATGATGGATTTGTGCTTTTAATACTATGTAAAATTTGTATGTATTGTTTAACTTCGGATTAGATGCTCAAACGGGCCCTTATTAATTGATCGTGGCAACACATTTCAGTAAGGAAGGTGTGATCCAATTTAATGTGGTTGTTGCAAAACCTACCATTGTCTACGGACCCTTACTACTTGGCATTGCATTTCAATAAAGAAGGTGTGATCCACTTTAATGAGGTAGTTGTAAAACCTACCATTGTCCCCTCAAACATTTAATGAATTAATTGTCTTCCCCCCTTTTATTTATTTTTCTTGTTCCAAACAAAGACATCAATCAATTATATCATTATGAGAATTAGTTGGGTAAGAGAGAGAGACCACCTCGGTTCGAAGATCGGTGTCCAGCTTTCCCATCTAGTTCACAAGGTGTATTTATTTATTTAATTACTCATATCAAATTTATAGACATGTATTTTTTCAAGGCTCGTTTAAGCTAGAGGTGGCAAATGAAAAGAATTATTATAATAGAGATGCACGTATAGAGGTGGCAAATGAGGTGGCAATTTGGCAAATCAATTTTTTTTTAATTTTTACATATCAATTAAATAGATAATTGTTTCTAATGAGCAAATCTGATGGCTACCACATCAGTTGGACAAAAATTTAAGCTTTTTGGCATTTTTCTTTTATATATATATATATATATATAATCTTTTAATTGTTTATCAATAAATAAATAAATCAATCAAATGTACTGGATGAATGTGTTGGACTGATGAGTTATATGCATTTAATATGGAAGTTGTCATCCAATAAGGGTAATTAGGGTATTTTGAAAAAAATTGAAAGTGATTTAACGGATTATGGACGGAAGTTAGAGGGAGGGGGTCTTAATGTAATTTCAGAAACATGAGGGGGTCTATTTGTAATTGTCAGATTTTAGAGGGGGTCTTCATGTAATTTAGCCTTTAAAATATCACGTGAGTAACAGGTAAGATAGGACAGGTGTTGATTAGAGAATGGGCCATATCATCTTGGAGGAGGAGCTGTTCCTCCGGAGTAAGGAACCAAGGTATTTTTTTAATAATTATAAAAATTGTAAAGGGTGTTTTAAGAAAATAACTAAGGATTCCCTTTGACTTTTTTAAAATAATCAAATATTTTGTAACATCTAACAAGGAAACGAAAGATAAAAACAAAAAAACAATAAGAAAAAAAAGGATTTTTGGCCATAACCCATATTCCAAGGGTTTTTTTACAATCACTCAACAATTTTTTTTTTAACCTAATAATCTCTTTCACCTCTTTTCAGACAATTCAAAATACATTTTTATACATATAAGTCTATCTCTTGAGAAGTCATAAACGCTCTTTTCCCTTAATCTCTTCCATGGTTCTCACCAGCAACGACTCCTACCATGATCAAGTTCCGATCCCCCTTTCGGCGAACCTACCAAAAACGACAACTCATAGAGCCACCCCATACATCCATACCCAACCATAAACCTCTCTCCTTCAAAACGCAACTCTTTATATTATTGTACGGGGTAAAATCTTTCTCCCCGAACTACGTGTTGATGATGGAGCTTGTTCCCTCGCCTGGACCTGCAATCACAAGCTTGGAAAATGGGTCAGAGGGTAGGCCAAGGTGGGTTTTGGCCGTGCCCTCTCCGAAGCTTAAGTCAGAAAGCTGCACTGTGGAGAATGAGGCAAGGAAGAAGATGAATCTCAGAGAATTAGGGTACTATAGCTTACCAAATTAGGCTGTATCGTATTCTTTTTATACCCACCTGTACGGACTGACCATGTGAGGTCAGATAACTGCTTGGGTTAGGTCAGATCTGACCATGGTTTACCCATAACCGTCTGACCATAGTTTAGTGACCATGGTTGGCCAGGGAATCGTGGTTTCTTGTAACCGCTGTGTCAGGAATTACAGCTACTAGGATAGTTTTGGACTGTAGTAGGATTTGGAGTGTAGTATGAGTCATAAGACAGGTGTCCCGAGGTGAAAGCCAGGAACCGAGTTGGGAGATCACGTGCCTTGCAGCGGGTCCTACTGTGCAGGCCTCCCACGTGTCAAGTGAAGTGATTTAACTTCTTACCCCGAGCTGGATCTTCGGAGGTGAATCACGTGCGTTGTGGTTGACCTGGTTGAGCAATCTTCGCCACGTGTCAGCGTTTCAGACTTGAGCCCTCCATCCCGAGTTGAGACCTCAGTTCAGATATATTTCCACACAATTATCTAGTGAAACTCATTGTTGATCTTCCTGCTCAGGCAAAGATCACTGTAACCACAAACCATCGTCATTGAAGGACTACTACCGTGAACTGGATCTGAGAAAAAGAGGTAGGTACTAGATATGGAACAAAAAACGGGGTTGGCATTAGATTTGGTGAAAAAAAAAAAAAAAAAAAAAAAAAAAAAAAAAAAAAAAAAGGAGGTTTGCTTCAATTGTTGTTGACTAGCCTCACTATGCTTTCTCTATCACAAGCTAAAAAGTTGCATAATCTATATATAAAATAGTAACATTTTACCATTTTGTGCTTTGAAAATTTATATAGAAAATAGTAATAGTTTACTATTCGTGCTTTGAAAAAATTATATAGAAAATAATACTCCCTCTGTTTCAAATTGACCGTCCCCTTTGAAAAAACACGCTTTTTGAGAAAACCTTATTAAATGCTTTCACATTAATGCATATGTTTTGAAATTCCAATTTTGCACTCAAGTGTGCAAAATATAAGAAAAAGAGAAAATACCTTTTTAAGGGTATTTTAGGAAATGAATAAAAAAGAACCAATGACTTTTGAAATGTGACAATAATTTTTAAACATCCCAAAAAGGAAAGTAAGCCACTTATTTAGGAACAGAGGGAGTAACAGCTTATTATTTTGTTTGTTAAAAAATGAATATAAAAATAGTAACAATCTCCTATTATTTGCTATAAAAAAACACTTAATCAGCAACCCCCCAAAAAACACTCTTTATGATGGGTTGCTTTTCTAAGATCTATCTTCAACCTATTTCCTCCACAAAAATCAAACCCATACTTAGCTGCAGGAACCAGATCTGTAGTTGCAAACAGAAACAGAAAAAAAAATAAAATTATATGTATAAAGATCTAGAGTTTAGTCATGATTGTTGTCGGAAAAGGTCATCGGCATCAGAGAAGAAGTCATTGCTGGTGGTGGAAGCTTCTTCATTCATTAGATTGGATTTAGAACTTGAGTTTTGTTGGAGAGGCTGTCACAATGGTGATGATGGTTAGGAAAGGTTGTTAGTGATGGCCGTTGTCAGAGTAGAGGCCATCGTCAATGTCAGAGAAGATGGCATCGCTAGTGGTTGTCATTGGAGAAGGGGAAGAATCGTCACTGGTTATTTCATGAAGAGAGAATCTCTATTTGAAGGTCACGTTAGAAGATATTAAGGGTATTATGGGGATTTTCTATAAAATATTTCCTTACATCTAATAAGTATACTAAATTATGGAGCTAAGGAGTTAAAAAATTCTTATGATGGAGTTTTGTTAAAACCACTCTTCTAATAGGGGTAATTGCTAATTTCCCACCCCCAAAAATACTTTTCATCTTTTTATTTCATTTTCAAACACTTTGATTCTTTAATGCTTAACTTCAATCCCTCATTGACCATGCCCAATGACATGTCAAGTTCTAAATTGGTAAAGAAATATTGATGACAAAGAATTTAGGTGTAAGCTCATAGACCCAAGGGCAAAGGTAGCCTTTGGGCTATCCCAAGCTACAGCCAAAAAACCAGGGTAAGTCGCGCCAAATTATTTATTATGTGTCCACTTAGGAGTGAGTTTCACCTTTTAACCTAGGAATGATTTTGCCTTAACTCATGGCTTTAGCCCTCGAGTGAAGATCATGTAAGCCTAATTAAGTCACTCATTATCTAGTCAAAAAAAAAAAGAAAAAAGAAAAAAGAAAAGGGAGTAGCTATTGGCATTCCAAGAATTGCTTTTTATTCCTCACATTTTTTCTTGGTCGGCAAAATAAAACTTCAACACAAACTCCACCCATAGATCACCAAACAAGCCCCAAAAATCAGCGCCTAACACATACACCCAACCAAAAACAAGATGCAGAAAAAGGGAAATAACTTAGCAAGATACTAGGGAAAAGACCCTCAAACTAGACACCACCAAAACACAAAAGAAATACCCAGCAAACAAGGACAAAGATAGAAAACTCTCCTAAAAAAACCCCCCAAGCCACCCAAGACACCTATTTATTCTTCACTTATTTTAAATTTTTTTAGATTTTATGAAAAATATAAAAGATTTTCATGAAAATTGATGTCTTTAATCACTAGGAAACATCATTTAGAACAACCATGTAGAAATATTTTTATTTTTATTTTTTCCAAAATTTGTCGTTCAAGTGACCAAAAAAAGAAACAAAAATTATAAATGACCAATAAATAACATGATGACTATAAATGATCAAAACTTGAAATGCAAAGATGATTTCACCTCTTCAACTCGAATTAAAACTAAAGCTCCCAAATTTTCAGGAAGAATAAAATGTTGATCAAAGATACATCGATTATTCCTTCACCCTCATATGGCCCATGTAGCATGACTAAAGACTAGAAGCCAATGAGTGGCTGAGCTGAGCCAGTGCCTTTAACTTTCCAGAAATATTGTGATCAATCTAATTTAGTAAATAAAGTGAAAAATAAAAGTAAAAAAAAAATATATATATAATTGTCGCTCAGAGCTGACAATCAACCAAACAATTACTCAGTCTTTTTGGGAGATTGTCATTGTTGGTAACCCTTATTTTCCAATTACTTAATAAATTTGCTTTTTTGCTGATCAAAGATTACAAAAATAATCACTCCGTATAATAAAATAAATTAG
Source organism: Liquidambar formosana (assembly GCA_039720395.1). NCBI lineage: Eukaryota > Viridiplantae > Streptophyta > Magnoliopsida > Saxifragales > Altingiaceae > Liquidambar > Liquidambar formosana. Next base: position 31,837,708 of record CM077827.1, on the reverse strand, counting down.
TAGCTTTCAAAGCATGAATTAGTAGCTTAAGCCATCAATTTCTCCATATCCTCTGCTGGATCCAAACTTCGATCAGTACTCCAAAACTGAACTGTCCTCCCATGCCATTGCCAATCACCCAACTAAGGCCACGTTTCAGACTTGCAGCAGATCTTACCCCTTATACACACTTCGCCGTGTTTCAGAAGATTGAGCACTCGTTTGACAACTTACAAAGTTTGAATTTCTAAGATATTTCCCCTTACCTAACTTCACCCACAAATGCATCCAATCGGGGAACCAATAATAATAATGATAAATTATTATTATAGTTATACTTGTTATTAATATTTTTCTAACAATTTGTCTTCATCGGGGAGTATAGGCATGCTTATCAAATGTAAAGCAACCAGTTAATCTGGTTTTAACAAAAGAGAAATCAATTGTCAATCTCAGAAAAAAAAAAAAAAAAAAAAAAAAAATGTAGTAGTCTACTTGCAATTCATTCACAAATTTTTATGTCATTGTCATTTCTAAAGTAAAATTTGTAATTATTTATTTATTGTTTGTCAGCGAACGATAAATATGGTTATTACTTATTAATATAGAGAAAAAGCACAGCAAAAACACCCCAAAAACAGAGGACACCCCTGCCCAAAAACCAACTGAAAAAACAGAGCATAAGAAGAGAAAAACCCCGCTTGCGTTCTCATTCCAACTTCGAAGCAAAACTAGGAATTGGTTCGATGCTTCGTTTATACTTTCGGCTACTTTTCGATAGTTTTCTCTTCCAAGTTAGAAAGTAGATGGAAGTTGAAAAGCATAATCTCCTTTATTTCCACTTTCCAGCTATTCCACCCCCGCCTGGACGCTGGGAAATTGCTTGGATGCTTCCTATTTTGGAATTTCTTGCAGTTGATGCTTTACCCGGCCCCTTTCATGGAAGCTTGTCTCGTTGACTCTTGCTCGTGGAAGCGTGGTCGTAGGCAGCTTCTTTGTTCTTACCTAGCCACACCACTACAAACAAAAAAAAAAAAAAACAAAAAAATAATAAATAAGAAGAGAAAACCCCAAACAGAGCCGACTGCGTATGATCAAACCACGAAAACCCCAGCCATAAAAAGAAAGATGAGAAATATATATGTTTTTTATTTAATAAGATTATTTTTGTATTTCTTGTTTGTCATATTGTAATTATCAGAAAATAAAAATCTTAAATATGAGTTTTCAGACTCGAAACTTTCTAAGATTACCAAGGTCCACAAATTATTAAAAGCCATACCTCAATGAGTATCACCATCCTCATCTTGCCTGCTAGCTGCTTGACAAAAGTCTCTGCATTTGTGTGTGGCAAACAAAGATGCTAGGAACCAACCTAGAAAGAGCCCACGTTCAAGCTTGGACATGCCATGATATTCAGCTAGCAACACGGATTGCACCCTGGCCTGCTGTCTTCATCACTCTCTACAGTCACAGCGCGTCTAGGAATCCTTTAAAACCCGATCCCTTCATTGAAAGGGATTGCACCCTGCTGTCTTCATCACTCTACATGAGCCTCGCCCTTTTTTCAGGTACCCCACACTTTGGGTTCTTGGATCTTCCCAGTAGTTTCATTGATGCAACCTGACCAATGAACGGCCCATGCAAACACCGTTCAATTTCCTGAAATTCGATCATGGGTTATATTGACTCCCGAGTCTTTGAGTCCTTGTCTCATGTGCAAATTTTCTCCCCCGTGACACTTTTTTCCTTCAACTTGCAAGACTTCGAGGTTCTTGGGTCTTCCCGGTAGCTTCATTGATGCCACCTTTCCAAGTAATGAATGATATCCAACTCACTGATAAATTAATGGAATAAGAATTACTGTGCTATCTTCGCTACTCCCAACCAGTCACCCAATCTCTATACCGACACTCCAATATTTACCTTTTGTCATTCCAATTTCTTTGGAATTCTTCACCGATATGGGTAGATCCCAAATAATTTCTTTGAAATTCTTCACCGACGTGTTTAGATCCAAAACGGTAATTGATGATATAGTCGAGCCAAAAAAGTACTCACCCTCTCAAACCTCAACCACCACAGAACCCACCACAGATCCACCGCGATCATTAACATCAACGACCTCTTCTGACGGCGCACCACCGACTGAATCCTTACCTTTCCCGTCTGACCTTTCAACCACTAATTTTGCACCGCGGGCTGAAACCTTGTCTTCCATTTCCGAACTTTCAACGACCCCCAATGTCTCAATCTGTAATTATTCGAGCACCAGCTACTATGACTCATCGGTAGAATCGAACCCGATCTCGACCAGAACTTCGTTCAATTCCATCTTTAAAACCGCGCACACTCGCGACCCTTCAACCACCAATGCACCACCACCTGACTTTTTGTCTTGGACCTCTTCTGACGGCGCACCACCGACTGAATCCTTACCTTTCCCGTCTGACCTTTCAACCACTAATTTTGCACCGCGGGCTGAAAGCTTGTCTTCCATTTCCGAACTTTCAACGATCCCCAATGTCTCAATCTGTAATTATTCGAGCACCAGCTACTACGACTCATCGGTAGCATCGAACCCGATCTCGACCAGAACTTCGTTCAATTCCATCCCCAAAACCGCGCACACTCGCTACTATGGCTCATCGGAAGCATCGAACTGGAGCTCGACCAGAACTTCGTTCAATTCCGTCTTTAAAACCGCGCACACTCGCGACCCTTCAACCACCAATGCACCACCACCTGACTTTTTGTCTTGGACCTCCGACTCTTTAACCACCAATATTGTCTCAAACCTCCATGACTCCATCCCAGCTGAAAGCCCCTTCACTTACGATTTCAACGAAATTTCGGCCACCCCAAAAATCTTCCTCGCAAATAATTACCCTTCCACCTCCGATGGCTCGTGGAGGTGCACGCTCCGTGGCAAGGACGTGGTTGTGTACCAGGGCAAGTTACGAAGATCTATGTTTAATTCTCAGCTGGAAGAAACGCTTTCCGTGATTTGCAAGAGCTACCATATGAGCGTTATTAGTCTTCTTGGCATTTCGATATCGGGCGATCACATCTACTTGGTTTACAATTTTAACGATGGCATGACCCTCGCCAAATGCCTACGAGACCCTAGAAAGCCTAGCAAAACTGTGTTATCTACCTGGATTTCGCGAATGCAGGTGATGACCGATGTCGCACATGGGCTGGATTACATACACAATGACACGAGACGAAATAGAGGTGTTGTGCTGAAGAATATTAATAGTAGCAGCATCATTGTTAATGAGGCATCGTTTCATGTCTTTCGTGCCAAGATATGCCATTTCGGCAGGGCAGAGTTCTGTGGCGAAACCGATGATAACATAGAGATCGTGGAAGAAGAAAGCGTGAGAGGATACATGGCACCTGAATTCCAACTAACGGGCGTCGCCACACAAAAATCCGATGTGTACGCTTTCGGAGTATTGGTCTTGGAGCTCGTATCAGGGCAGGATCCTCTCGAGTGCAAGAACGACATGCCATTTATGAGAAACTCGATGATCGAGTCAGCTAGGAAGGCAATTGAAGGTGGTGGAAACGGTGGCCACGACGAACGTTGGAAGGAGTTGTCGAGGGCAAGTCGGTTTAGAATATGGGTGGACAGTAGGCTCAATGACGCTTATCCTGCCGAGGTGGCGGAGAGGGTAACACGTCTAGCGCTGGAATGCGTACACGTGGATCCTGATAAGCGGCCGGTCATGCGACGCGTCACTCTAAAAATTTCGAAGCTCTATATGGAGTCGTGGGTTTGGTCGGGGGAACAGGATACTCTTGGTGAAACAAACTGTAGCGTCCAGTAGTTGTGGATGGACTGCCACATGGATGGGAGGTTATTCAATGGCTGAGATGAAAGTTAGTCATTTGGGGGTTTAAGGGTTAACGTCGTTTGCTGTTAAGGATGAAAATAGACAAAACGTTGCGTTTTATTGTTTTGGGTTAGAGCCAAAACAAAACAAAAATGGCTGGATCTATTTCAAAATCAAAATCCCAAACTCTCCTCTCTCTCTCTCTCCTCTTCCACTTTCTCTGCTCTCCACCCCCCGTTGGATTATCCCCGCTCCTCTCCGGCGACGTGCCACATCACCCCGTCACTTTCCTGTCGGAGTATCCCTGTCAGAGAAGACCTATTTCTCTTCCCGTTCGTTTCTACCGTAACCCAAATTATAAAACCCATAACCCAAATTATAATTTGTTCGATATCTGTTTGAGCTTATTAAAAGAATAATAAATGCAAAAGAAATAGACATTTATCTTCTTGGGCGAGGTATAATGCTGGTAGCGCACCCCAAATTTTTTTTTTCCTTCTCTTTTTGGTTGGTGTACGGGATAAAAACTGTTCCCCGAACTAGATGTTAATGAAGGAGCTTGCTCTCGCGCTTGGACCTGCAATCATAAGCTTGGAAAAAGAGTTTGAGGGTACGCCAAGGTGGCTTTTGGCCAAGCCCTCTCCAAAGCTTAAGTCAGAAGCTATTTAGGGAGAATGAAGCAAGGAAGAAGATGAATTTCAGAGAATTAGGGTACTGTAGCTTACCACATTTGGCTGTATCGTATTCTTTTTATACCCACCTGTACAGACTGACCATGTGAGGTCAGATAACTGCCTTGGTTAGGTTAGATTTGACCATGGTTTGCCAATAACCATCTGACCATGGTTTGTTGATCGTGGTTAGACAAGGAACCATGGTTTCTAGTAACCGTTGTGTCAGGAATTACAGCTGTTGTAACAGTTTTGGACTGTAGTAGGATTTGGATTGTAGTGTGAGTCATAGGATAGGTGTCCCGAGCTGAAGGCAAGGCCCCGAGCTGGGAGATCATGTGTGCTGTAACGGGCCTGGTTGAATTGCCTTTGCCATCTGTCAGTGTTTCAGGTTGGAATTCTCTATCCCGGGTTAGGACCTCGGTTTAGAGATATTCTCACACAATTTTCCCCAATTATGACATTCCCGAGTTGGGACTTGTCATAATTTTACACTTGCTGAGTGTTTTTCCCTGTGCCCCAATGTCTTTTGGTTTTTTAGGGCTTAGCTGGCAGAAAACGGTTACACCCTTTTGTATTTCAAGGCATTGACGTCATGTGCCTTAGGGCTATCCCATCCGCCGTATATAGCATTTAATGCTCTAGAAGCATTATGTCTTTGGGGGAAAACTAATCACTGTTCACTTTATCTTTTGCATTCTCTCTCTACTTTCTCTGCTTCTCACTTTCCCTGCTCTTTGCATTCTGCTTTCACCAAGAAAACACCATGCACATTGTACTTTTCACCGGAATGCACTGTTAGTGCCATTTATTCGTTGGAGAAGATCCGTCTTGAGCCTGCTCATTGTCTTATGGTTTATTCTACCGACGCTGTTCTTCGTTGGGAGACTGTTTCTGCTTCGTCTACCTTTCTAGAAGCGGTTCTTTGAAGATTCTTGGCATCGCACCGTCCTACTTTTCCGACGAACTTGCTTTTCTGACCGCTGTTTGATCTTCGCAACAGTATAACTTTTTCTTTGCTCTTATTTTTCGATTTGTACGGTGCTATTTTCTCTGCCTAGGATTGTTGGTGCTATTCTTGGGGTTTGTTTCACGATCCTAGGGTTTTCCTTTGGTTTTTGAGGCAAATCGTCAAGATGCCAATTTTCTCGCCTTTTAGGATTTGAAAACTCCATCTCGGGGTAAATTTAAGACGGAGACCATTGGTGTCCTCTTTCTGTCTTTCCCCAATACCGAGTTAGGTAACCCCTGAGCTGACACTTAGAATAATTTTGGAGTTTGTCAAGGCAGGGTTAAACATACTGTCAGGACTCTGCTCTGGAAGTTCAGGTCGGGGCAGGTGAGCAGAGATAGTTATTCTTGGATTTAACCCTCCCTTTTCAAACTTGGTAGATATCGTCTTTTTATGACATTAAGAACAACCCTGCAAAGATAGCAGAATTTAAGGCTTTGTATGGTTTTGAAGACGGAAAGTTTAGTTTTCGGTTTGCTGAGCCCGGTGAGGACATCTATAGATTAGATGCCCAAAATGGCCTCCCCGTTCCTATTGCTGCATTCATAGAGGGTGGAGTTCGTGTCCCGTTCCCTGACCTCCTCAATGACTTCCTTCTCTATTGTAGTATAGTTCCAATCCAGTTAGGATTAAACTCTTTTAGAATTATCTTGGGCGTCTACGTCCTTAACCAAATTCTAGGGACTTCTGTTGGGTTGCGAGAGATACTCTACCATTACAAGATCTGCTCCCTCAAAAACAAGCCCGACCACTATCTTTCTGTCAAGCCCAAAAGAAAACCCTTTGTCACACACATCCCAGATTCTAATCCCGGAGCTCACGACCATATCATCTTTGTATACGGGCTAGTGGATGGGACTTTACCACCAGATGACCCCATCATTCCTCGCGAGAAAGGCTCTTGTTGTAAGCACTTTGCGGGATTCATATTTTATTATGTTTTTATATGGCCCCCGAGATGGATGTTAGATCACATGCTAACGTTTTGTGTCCCGTTTTCTTCTAGCAACTCCTCACGCTAACGAACCTGCGGACAAGTTGAGGAAGGAGGACATCCAAAAACTGCTGGGCTACCAAGTGAGCCAGCACTACAGAGCAGCTTATACCTTACTCAATTACCACGCAAGGTACTAGACTTACGGGAAGGCAAGTCTTCCTCATTGGGAGCAGCCTGATGACGAATTGACTCGTGTGGTGGAGCAAGAAGAAGAGATAGGAGAAGAAGAAGAAGAAGAAGAAGAAGAAGGAATCCGGCTTCAGGCTGAGGGAGAGGGTGCTGAAGAAGTCAGAGCCCTGGATAAAGCTGGTCGCCCCGCTCTTCTGGTGATTAAAAGCTCCAGTTCGGAGGAGACTGTCTCTCAAGCCATGGAGAGGAGAAGTTCCAATCCTTTACCTCCCAATAAACAGAGGACTGACTCTGGCAACCAGAGGCCCAAAAAAGATTCTGGGATGAACTTGAGGGCTCTGGTGGCCGAGAGAAGGGCGGTCGAAAAGGAGGCCTATGACAAGAAGGTTGCTATGCAGAAGCAGCAGTAGCAGCAGAAACAACAGCAGCAGCAGTCCTAGCAGAAAGCCAGCTAGGCGGCCTCTACCCAAGGTGCAGGACAAAATGCTGGCAAGAAGCCCACTGACCCCAATAGTGGCAAACTCATGGCTAGTGCCATGAGGGGGCAGGACGTGGGCAGGCCCGAGATGCCCGAAGTTTTGGGGAACGGGAAAGCTCCCTTGGTCGTTCCCCCAAAATATAAAAGACCCAACATGGGCTCTGAGCAGCAAATTGTAATGTAAAGGCTGGGCAAGGGGGTTCCAATGCTACTGTTGCCGGAGAGGGGAGCGTTCCTTCCCGTAGTGAAATAATAGCCAAATTCCCCGAAGTACAACTTCACTTTTTCAAATTCATGTTTGCCCCATACTCAAAAATTTTGTTATGGATTCTGTGTGGAAATATCTCTGAACCGAGGTTGCAGCTCGGGATGGAAGGTTCAGACCTGAAACGCTGACACGTGGCGAAGGCAATTCAACCAGACCAACCACAACGTACGTGATTCATCTCCCACGATCCATCTCGGGTCAAGGAGTTAAACCGCGATATTTGACATGTGGTTAATACCACACGGTAGGACCTGCTGCAAATCACGTGATCTCCTAGCTCGGGACCTTACTTTCATCTTGGGACACCTGTCCTATGACTCACACTACAATCCAAGTCCTACTACAGTTCAAAACTGTCACAGCAGCTGTAATTCCTGACACAACGGTTACTAGGAACCATGGTTCCCTGACCAACTATGATCAACAAACCATGGTCAGACGGTTATGGGTAAACCATGGTCAGATCTGACCTAACCAAGGCAGTTACCTGACCTCACATGGTCAGTCCGTACAGGTGGGTATAAAAAGAATACGATACAGCCTAATTTGGTAAGCTACAGTACCCTAATTCTCTGAGATTCATCTTCTTCTTTGCCTCATTCTCCCAAAATAGTTTCTGACTTAAGCTTTAGAGAGGGCACGGCCAAAACCCACCTTGGCCTACCCTCTGACCCATCTTCCAAGCTTATGATTGCAGGTCCAAGCGAGAGAGCAAGCTCCATCATCAATACATAGTTCGGGGCGCAGTTTTTACCCCGTACAATTTGGCGCCGTCTGTGGGAACCATCGCGATAAGATGGCTACACCACCTCCGCCCACCTATGGGCGAACCAGATCTGGAGCGAACTTTACTCGCATAGACCAAGCAGTCGGAGGCGATGCTAGGAAGCGAGCAGAAACCCAGCCTTCGCAAGCAAACCCACTATTACCTGCGGTGGGAACTAGTCAGTTTCCTTCGATTCAGCAACATTAGATCTCCCCGGAAATGTCCGCCGTTCTACATTTTCTCGATGACCAACCTGTTTTGAAAGCTGCGTTTGATAGGGCTGTGACAAACAACCCTAATCCAGCGGCGGTGGTGGAACTCATCGCCACAATGCAATCGGAGATTCAATCGGCGCAACTTGCAAAGCTAACTGTAGAGCAGAACTACCACCGCTACCTCCAGCAAACTTTTGCCCCTCGCGGGGTCAATGTTGTTGCTGAGGAGGCTAGCCAAACAAGCCCACTCCGCCGCACCAGGCACTAGGAAAGTTCACCAAGACTTGGAGTCTCGCACCACCACTACCGCAGCAGACGCGATGACGAGCCACGATTAATTGGTTCAGAACCGAGACATTCAGGAAGGGGAGATGAACAACATCATGCGTTGATTCAGAGATCCCCTAAGCGCAGCTCAAGGCGTTCAGATCATTCACGAAGGTGGAATGAGGACCACCCAAGACCTCATGCTCAAGTACGTTTTGAGCACGAAGCTCACAGAGATGAGAGACGCTATCACAGGTCTCGATCTCTTGAAAAAAGAGGGGAGAGAAGTACTGGGGCGACGAGTAGGAAGCATTCTTGGTCACCCAGGCGTGAAAGAAACGAGGAAGAAGCCTCCAAGAGACACCGGGGTAACCAGAGAAGAGGGGGTGAAAGACCAGAGAGCGTTGTTGTGGCTCGGAGTCTATTCACGAGGTGGATTCAACGGGTCCCAATCCAACGAGGGTATTCCGAGATAACTTTTACTCTTTACTCTCTTTTAATAGACCCCGATCATCATTTAAGCTATTATTTGCAACGTATGTCATTATATGCTGGAAATGAGGGTTTTCTCTGCAAGATATTTCCTATGAGTTTGGGGGAAGTGGGTCTCAAGTGGTAGGCCAAGATTCCAGATGAGTCTATTGACAGCTGGCACGAACTTAGCAAGCTGTTCAAGAAGAGGTTCATCACTAGCTGCAAATTCCCAAGGACCATGCAGAACCTATACGAGCTGAAACAGAAAGATGGGGAAAGACTTCGGGAATATTCTCAAAGGTTTTGGGAGGTTTATAACGAGATCGACGACCCAATTGAAAAGAATGCCATGGATCTCTTTCATCTCGGGCTGAGGAAGCCATCACCTCTGTTTAAGGAGCTCATTGTTAATCCCCCCAGAAATCTAGCCAAATTACTCTCCACTGTAGCTAACTATTCGAAATTGGATGATTTCTATACCCCGCAGTCTGCCAAAGCCAATGAAAAAGATGACAAGAAGAAGGACTCAAGGCCTCATAGAGATAGTCCCCGAGGAGAGAAGTCAAAGCCGCCCACCAATCCAAATCAGGCCATTTTCATTGTATTTACTCTCCCCATCTACAAGTTGATGAAGGCACTGGAGAACAAGGATTTCTTCCAGAAACCTAAACCCATGTTCGCGGAGCCCGAGAAGAGAAATAAAAAACTGTTCTGCGGTTACCACAAGGATCACGGCCATAGGACAGAAGACTGCAAGGTTCTAAAGTATAACCTCGAGGCTTGGGCCAAGGAAGGAAAACTGGATGAATTTATAGCTTGAAGAGATAAAGGACAGCCATCCGAACAGAAAAAGCCCGAGAACAGGGCTCCTTAATCCACACAACCAAAGATCCTTGGGAAGATTGACATGATCACGAGAGGATATGAGGAGACTGCTCTGTCAACCAGCCAGCTTAGGGCACAATACAGGATGGCGTGTCAAGATGCCGAGATCAGTGATATCGGGAATGAGCCAGTACTACTACCTCAAAGCGAGGGAGAAAATGGAGAAAAATTGCTGTTCTTTGGGGATGCGGAGATTGATGGGACAGTGCGTTGCCCACACAACGATGTTCTGGTTGTTCGCATGCTCATAGGGAACTACGATGTGGGCAAAGTCTATGTGGACAATGGGGCATCTGTGAATGTCATGTTTCAGAAATTGTTCGGTCAACTCGGGTTGAAGGACTTCGACCTAAAGCCTTGTCACGTCAGCCTGAAAGCTTTTAATGGCAACATGACTTTCCCACTGGGACAGATAACACTCCCAGTTCGGGCAGGGCCAGTGCAATCCATGGAAACATTTGTGGTAATCTAGGAGAGGTCAGCCTACAATGTGATACTCGGGCGACCTTGGATTCATGCCATAAAGGCTGTCCCATCCTCCTACCACCAATCCATCAGGTTCCCGAGTCCAGAGGGAATCATGGAGATAAAAGGAAACCAGGCAGCGGCTAGGGAGTGTTTTCTGGCGGAATATGCGGGCCACTCAGCACCCTCAAAGGACAAACTGAAGTCCAGAATCCCACGCCTTCCCAGTTCGGGAACTGGCAAAGCTAAAACCCTGAGGCAAGAGCCAGAACAAAAGAAAAAAGCTAAAGTTGATGAGGTTCCCTTGTAGCAACGAAAGGGAGAGCGGCCCGGAGTAGAAGAAACAGCTCTGGAACCCGCAGACAGGACAGGGGAAGAGCTAGTGAAGAAGATAATTAACCCCAATAATCCGGAGAGATTCTTCTGGATTGGAAAGTCGCTGAGTGAGGCCGACGCAGCAGAGCTGTTCGAATTTTTGAAAGATAACATTGACATATTTACTTGGTCACCCAATGAAATGCCAGGAATTGATCCCAGAATTATCACTCACGAGTTGCAGGTTAATCCGAATTGCAAGCCAGTGGTTCAGAAGCAACGAAGGTTGTCTGACGATCGGGCTGAAACAATTTCCGCCGAGGTAGATAAGCTCTTGAAAGCAGGGTTCATCAGAGAGGTAATGTACCCGAGTTGGTTGGCCAATCCCGTATGTGTAAGGAAAAAGACAAGGGACTGGCGTATCAGCATTAATTTCACGGATCTCAATAAAGCATGTCCGAAGGACAGCTTCCCCTTACCTAAGATTGACCAACTCATAGACTCTATCTCGGGATATGAGAGACTGAGTATCTTCGATGCCTACTCGGGTTATCATCAAATTCCCATGGTAGAACATGATCAAGATAAGACGGGGTTTATTACTCCCAGAGGACCTACTGCTACAAGGTGATGCCATTCGGATTGAAGAATGCTGGGGCAATCTATCAGCGTCTTGTTAGCAGGATGTTTGAAGGATTGATTGGCAAAAACCTAGAGGCATACGTTGATGACACTATTGTCAAGAGCAGTGCAGGGAAAACCATTTGGCAGACCTAATTGAAGCCTTCGCCCGACTCAGGGAGTACGGGATGAAGTTGAACGCAAAGAAAAGCTCATTTGGGATAGGCTCGGGAAAGTTCCTGGGTCACTTAGTCTCGAGAAGGGGGATCGAGGCCAATCCAAGTAAGATTGAGGCGATAAGAACCCTACGTACACCAACAACAGTCAGGGATGTTCAACAATTGAACGGGATGGTGGCAGCACTTAGCAGATTTATCTCGAGGTCATCAGATAAATGCCACCCTTTCTTCCAGATACTGAAGAAGAGCACTAACTCGGGATGGAACACGGAGTGCCAGGAAGCTTATCAGAAGTTAGTCGCTCATTTAGAAACACTCCCCACCCTGACCCACCCTCACCACGGGGAAACTCTTTACCTTTATCTTGCTATCTCAGCTCATTCACTCAGTGGCGTTCTCCTGGCCCAGCGCGAACTTACTCAAACGCCAATCTATTATATTAGCAAGACGCTGTTAGATGTTGAAACTCGCTATCTACCCCTTGAAAAACTAATCCTAGCCCTTGTCACAGCCTCCCGAAAACTCCAACACTACTTTCAGTCTCATCCTATCACCGTGCTCACCAACTATCCACTCAAAGATGTCCTCCGCAGAGCTGACTTGTCAGGACGAGTCTCGAAGTGGGGGGTAGAACTCAATGCTTACGACATTCACTTCAAGCCCCGACCTGCAATTAAGGGGCAAATATTGGCCGATTTTATTGCCGAATTCACAGATCCTAACTCCAGTTCGGGACAGACAGAGTTAAAATCCTCTCTGCCTGAACTGGGGGGAAGGACAATATAAACAGTGAAAAAAGGAAGAGATGGGAGCTCAAAGTGGATGGGGCATCAAATGCGAAAGGAACAGGTCTGGGAATTGTGTTGATAGATCCTGAGGGAGAAATCATCGAGCAAGCAGTTAGGCTTATGTTCCCTGCCTCAAATAATGAAGCAGAATATGAGGCAGTTGTGGCAGGACTTGGGATGGCCCGAGCAATGGGGGTAAAAGAATTGACAGTATACAGTGACTCCAGACTCGTGATTAACCAGCTAAACAAAGAATATGAAGCTAAAGATGAAAGGATGGCTGGGTACATGCACAAGGTATGGGAGTTAGCTGCGGGATTCACCAGTGTTGAGTTCAAGTGCTTCGTGAGGGATCAGAATAGACATGCAGATGGGCTGGCTGCACTGGCTGCAGCATTGGAGACGGATACCCCTCGAACTATAAATGTCGAAGTCCTACAAGAGCCCAGTATCAGGACAGAGGAGCTCATCTCGGACATTCAGTCCTCGACACCAAGCTGGATGGACGAGATAGTTGCCTATCTACAAAGGGATGAACTACCCGAGGATCGCAATCAGGGTCACCGAATTCGTGCTAAGTCAGCTCGTTTTTGGTTATCCCCATTGGGCTCTCTCTACAAAAGATCTTATACGGGACCATACCTAAAGTGCGTACACCCAGACCAAGTGTTAGACCTGCTGGCTGAACTCCACGAGGGGTCATGTGGAGGTCACGCAGGAGGAAGATCACTAGCCCATAGGGCAAACACTCAGAGCTACTGGTGGCCATACATGCAGAAGGACGCTATCAGGTATGCGAGGAAATGCCCGAAGTGTCAGATGTTTGCTGATAAGATACACCAGCCTGCTCAGGAGTTGCATCCCATATCCAGTCCGTGGCCTTTCGCACAGTGGGGGGTTAGATCTCGTGGGTTCATTACCCACAGCCTCGGGGAATAGGAAGTACTTGTTCATCGCAACTGACTACTTTACTAAATGGGTAGAGGCCATCGCGCTTGCATCAATTAAGGATTCCGATATTATCAAGTTTCTTTGGGAAAACATTATCACCCGCTTTGGAATCCCGAGAGCCTTTGTGTCGGATAACGGAACTCAGTTCGACAGCAAAAGAACCAGGGAATTCAACGCAGAACAAGGGATTCAATGGTGGTATTCTAACTGGAGTTACCCGTAGTGTAACGGCCAGGCGGAGGCAACTAACAAGATTATAGTCGCAGGGATAAAAAGGAGGCTAGACAATGTGAAGGGGTCTTGGCCTGATGAGCTGCATTCTGTACTATGGGCTTATCGAACTACTCCGAGGAGGTCCATTGGAGAAACTCCATTTTCCATGACCTATGGAATTGAAGCAGTTATACCAACAGAGCTGGGTCTACTAAGTCTCAGAATTGAATCTTATGACGCGGCAACAAATGATCAAGTTTTGTCTCAAGATCTGGACTTAGCAGAAGAAAGAAGAGAAAGGGCTCGAATTAAAATGGCATCTTACCAACAAGAGCTGAAAAAATACTACAACCGAAGAATAAAGTCGAGGGAGTTCAATGTTGGAGAGTTAGTACTCAGACAAGTCAACTCCGGAACCAGAAATCCTGCGGATGGGAAGCTCGGGGCAACATGGGAAGGCCTTTACGAGGTCATCCACGTCGGGGGTACAGGTTCGTACAGACTAAAGAGCTTGGAGACTGGACAAGAGCTCCCGAGATCAGTTAATATAGTTACTCTGAGATTGTTTTACCGATAGCGAAAGTTGTAATTACATTCAATGATTACTCAATACAAGTTCAGAGGGTATTCAGAGATATTATCGCTTATTTATCATTCGAGCTAAAGGCACTTGCCCAATAACGGGTTGAAGTCAAAAACTGCCTAAGAATGGGCACAAGTCTCACCTAATAAATGGCTTGAGCACGCTGAACCTAAGAATGGGTTAAAAATGAAGTCTTGCCCAAGAACGGGTCCAAGCATAAAATTGCCTAAGAATGGGCACAAGTCTCACCTAATAAATGGCTTGAGCACGCTGAACCTAAGAATGGGTTCAAAATGAAGTCTTGCCCAAGAACGGGTCCAAGCAAAAAACTGCCTGAGAACGGGCACAAGTCTCACCTAATAAATGGGTTGAGCACGCTGAACCTAAGAATGGGTTCAAAATGAAGTCTTACCTAATAACGGGTCCAAGCCAAAACTGCTTAAGAATAGGCTCAACGCAACAGCATGCCCAGGGATGGGTCTAAGCACACAATGGTTAAAAGATGCTCAAGTCTATCACTGTCCTAAGTGGAGTTCGTGGTGAGATTGGGTTTAATTAAGCTCGCCAATAAACAATTCACATACAGCAGTAGGGGAGTTCATCCCAAGAACACATTCAAACACACAGCCGGTACAAGAATAAAGAACAGATGCACACGGTAAAGAAAAATTGTGTATTTCATTCCTAGAGAAAGGTATTACAAGAATCTGTACAAATTACGGCACTCAGCCAAGAATAAGAAAAAATAAAAAACAAGAGAAAAACAGCTACTTCTCCCCCGAGTCCCCAACAGCTGGACGAGCGACCTCGGGAGTCAGGACAGGATCAGTGGAGGCAGGAGGGGCCACAGGAGCCAAAGGTAGATCACGGGTAGCCTCCGTGATGCTTTCTGTTGCAGTTACCGGTTGATCCCCATTGGCAGTGGCTGAAGTGTCATTGGTAGCGTCAACGACCCTCTCGGCTTCAATGGTGGCATTAGGCTAGGACGTGACCTTGGGATCATTCTCCCCGGCCTCGTCGTCGCCTGCAACCTCCACCTCAGCCTCCCCAACATCACCTCCCTCGGGGTTGTAATCCGGGGGAACATCCCTCCTTTCGAAGGGAATATCAGCAATGCCAAGGAATTGGGCAGAGGCCAACTTGACCAAGGTCTCCCACGCGAATTTGTAGGTGACCTCGAGCTCAGTGGCCAACTGCCCAACAAGGGAATCCCTCACGCTCTCCCTCTCCTCAGCCATTGCCTTCTCTACAGAGGCCTTCTCCTTCTCTACCTCAGCCTCGAGGGCCCTGACCTTTCTCGCCAGCTCGCGCTTCTCCCGGGCTAGCTCGTCATGGGCGTCCTTTATCTCCCTCAACTCAGCCTCCAAATCCGCGTAGTCCTTCCTCGTGAGTTCCAATTTGCTGACGGCGCTCTCGGCAGTGGATTTGAAAGTCTCGCACTCAGACTTCACTTTCTGAAGCTGAGACATAGCCGCACAGCAGTTTGCCTTAGCGTCTTCCAATTTTTTGTCATACTCACTCCGGACTTTAGCGACCTCGATTTGCAGTTTGTTATCCTCCGCCTCGAGGAGATTGCCCGCCACTAGGATTTGTTGGCAGCCCTATGCAAACATTAACAAGTCAGAGATTGTGTTGAATAGCAAGTAACAGAAACCACAAAGGAACGAAGCTTACTCGGTAAAGACTTGTAAACCTGAAGCGAAGAAGGTCGGGGACGGTCTTCCTCCCGAAGTGCTCCATGTCCGCGGGGAGCCTCATAGGGTTCCCCAGCTGTCTGAAGTTGTACTCCGCAGAGAAGGAGTTGGTGACAGCTTTGTCTGTGGGTATGGGGAACTGCACGCACGTGATGAAACATAAAGTCAGTCAGAATCCGTGATAGATTTTCGAGTATGGGGCAATTATGAAATTGAAAAAAGCGAAGATGTACCTCGGGGAACTTAGCTATTATCTCGACGCGGGAAGGAGCGCTCCCACCTCCGGCCGCCGGGGCATTGGATCCCCCTTGCCTAGACCCTTACACAGCGGGCTGCTGCTCGGGGCCCGTAGGGGGTCTCCTATTTTTCGGAGGAACTACCATGGGAGCCTGGGGCTTGCCCACGTCCTGCCCCCTCATGGCGCTAGACATGAGTTTGCCACTGTTGGGGTCAGTGGACTTTCTGCCAGCATCCCGACCTGGGCCCTGAGCAGCAACAGCAGCAGCCTTGCTGGTCTTCTGCTGCTGCTGATTCTGCCGCTGTTGCTGCTGCTACTGATTTTGCTGCTGTTGCTTCTGCTCAGCAGCCTTTTTTTCCTGGGCCTCCTTCTCCGCCGCCTTTCTCTCGGTAACCAGAGCCCTCAAATTCATCCCAGAGTCCTTCTTGGCCCTCTGGCTGCCGGAGTCTGTTCTTTGTCTCTTGGCGGGAGGAGGGGGATTGGAACCTCTCCTCTTCATGGCTTGGGAGACGGTCTCCTCCGAGCTGGAGCTCTCAATAATGAAGAGGCGCGGCGACCCGTCTTGTCCAGGGGCCTAATTTCCTCAGCACCCTCCCCTTTAGGTCGGAGCTGGATCCCCTCTTCTTCCTCTCCCTCTTGCTCTCCTCTCTCCACCTCCTCCTCCACCACGCGGGTCAGCTTGTCGTCAGGCTGCTCCAAATGGAGGTAACTCGCCTTCTCCCAAGTCTGGTACCTCGCATGGTAGTTGAGCAAGGTTTCAGCCGAACGACAGCGCTGGCTGACTTGGTATCTCAGCAGTTTCTGGATATCCTCCTCGTTCAGTTCGTCAGCAGGCTCGTTGGCGTGAGGAGCTGCTAGAAGGAAACATGACATAAAGTATCAGTATGAAATCCAATATCCATCTCAGGGTCATATAAAACAGAAAAGAAGAAAAATGATCTCGCTGAGTTCTTACAGTTAGAGCCTCTCTCGCGGGGGATGATGGGAGCATCAAGGGGAAGAGTCCCATCCACAGGCCCGTACACGAAGACCACAATGTCGTGAGCTCCTAGGTTGGAGTCTGGGATGTGAGTGACAAAGGGTTTCTTCCTGGGCTTGAGGGAGAGAAAAACGTCGGGTTTGTTTTTGAGGGCGCAGATTTTGTATTGATGGAGTATTTCCCGCACTCTAACAGAAGTCCTTAGTATCTGGTTAAGGACATGAACCCCCAGGACGATCCTAAAGGAATTCAGCCCTAGCTGAGTCGGGACTATCCCGCAGTAGAGGAGGAAGTCATTGAGGAGGTCAGGAAAGGGGACACAAACTCCACCCTCCATGAACACAGCAATGGGAACAGGGAGGCCATCTTTGGCGTCTGACCTATAGACGTCCTCCCCAGGCTGAGCAAAGCGGAAGCTAAACTTCCCGTCTTCAAAGCCGTACAAGGCCCTAAACTCTGCTATCTTTGCAGGGTTCTCCCTAATGTCATAAAAGGAAGACATCTGCCAAGATGAAAGGGGAAGGTTAAATCCAAGGATAACTCAACCCATGCCAACATGCCCCGACCTAAAACTTCAAAGTCAAGTCCTGACAGGTATGTTACTCCTGCCTTGACAGACCCTAAAATTTTTCTAAGTGTCACACCCCATTTTTGCACTACCTTACTAGGGCTCATCATTTCATGCATGTTTTTGTTTTGTTTTTGAGTCTAGTCACTTGCATTAGTTTTCTAGAGTCACAAGGACAATGGATATGAATTTTGGTTCAAATTGGAGTTGATCTTGAGGGATAATAAGAGCTTTTGTGACTGTAGGGGCATAATCGTCTTTTAAGTCCCAAACTTTTCATTTGACCTTGGAATGATCTCCAAATTGTCAATTGGAGTTCATATGGATGCATAAGAGGTATTTTTAGTGTCAATTTGGTAAGTCAATGGCTCGGGATTAAAATGGCTCGATGTAGTTCAAGTTGGTTAATTGACCCTTCCTTGGGTTAGCTCTAATTGACTCACAATTACCAACCAAATCTTTTCAAATTGACTTTCATTAGTCATCATTTTACCCTCAAAAGTGTTTCATGAAGTTCAATTTTGATATGGCCTGATGATGAGTTTAGTGTGGTTATTTACGGATTATCCTTGAAGAATTAGTGCAAATCACAGCATGAGATTTTTGGTTAAAATGAAAAGAAAATTAATTTATTAAATTAGCCATTTTTATCATGACACTAACACGTGTACGTATGTGATGAGTGTGTGTACGCACATACGATACATGTGCATGCGTGTTAGCGGTCAGTCTCCCAATTTTTATAAAAGACAATTTCCTTTTCCTATTCAGATTAGAAGTCTTTTATCATTATAAAATACCTTTTGATTATTCTCCAAGGAAACCTAGTCCAGGAAGGAAAGGGAAACTCCAGATTTCAGCTATAAATACTCTCTTAATGTCTTTAAACAAGGGGGAGGAGAAGAGGGTTTGGAGGGAGTGAAATTCGTCATAATTCAGCAGCAGATTTCCTGAAAACCAGCAGTCGTATTTTAATCATAACTTTTTCATCCGAAGTCAGAATTTGATGAAATTGGTTTTGTTAGAAAGATAATTCAATTCTCTACAACTTTATATTTCACAAGCTTTGTCCAAATCCAACGTTTTCATACCCAAAAACGCGATTGAAGTTGCTACTGCTGCAAAGTGACGAGAATCACTTTTTTTTTTCTCTTGTTCTCTTTTTGTTTTCTATTTCTTTTCAAAGTTGAGTGAGTTTTGATCTCTTTGCTGTGATACCACTTTGACAAAGAGGAGGATTCGTGTTGGTTTGATTCACTCTAAAGACCTGAGGAGCCACGAACAATTGCATACAGCAGCAAGGAAGGCCCTTCCTAAGGTATTCTCCTTCTCTATTCAAGCTTAAACTAGGTTTTCATATGGGTTGGGCCTATTGCATGTTAAAGGTAACTTTTTTATCATGTATTAACACTCTAGCTAGTTAATATACATGGAATATCTATTTTTTTATCTACTGATTAGCATGCTTTAGGGCTGTCCTTTAGGTTTTTAATGCATAGTTATGATTCGTGTGCTCCTATTGTCCTTGTGTTAGGATTAGTGTCATTGCATGTTAGAGTTAGGATTTTCATCATGTTATATTGCTTTAGTTAGTTAATATGCATGATTTAATTTCTGTTTAGTTTGGTTTTAGCATGATTAAAGTATGTTTTGTATGTTTTTAAGCATATTTGTGAGTTTAGGGTTTTAGAGTCATTGTTTCGTGTTTGTTTTCATATAGCATGATAAAGTAGACTTTTTTATTGGTTTTTCTTCGTGTTTGCTGTATATGTTTTTCATATGGAGTAAACATGATAGTTTTGCATGCATGTTAGTATGTTTTAGGGTTTTTATGCATGATATGGTTCTAGGAATATGTTAGGACTTATTATTGTTCGCTGTTTTTGCTATTGGCATGCTTAGTGGATGATTTTAGGTCATAATACTATTCTGTCCAGATTTGCATGTTAGTGTTTTTGCATGGTTTTGAGCACTTGTAAGGATGCAAATAGGTGTGGTATTTGTCCCATGGCAAATAGGGCTGCTTATGTCTGAAATGGCTAAATGCTTGGAGCTAATTGCGCTCAGGTAAGTGGGTGTGAAGGTGCCCCAATTCACCTTTCTTCTTAACTCATTCTCTTCTCCCTATCTAGGGTTAATTTTTAATACAAGTCTATGGTTTAATCAGAGGTTTCCTTAACCAACAAAATTCTGGTTTTTATTAAGGTTTCCATTTTGTGGATTTCTTTCCTAAAATCAAACTTTCTATCATATTCAACTCTTTTGATCAAATAAGGAAACCTAGGGTTTTAACCATAGGTTTGTATTAGGATTTAACCCTAATTCTAATCGAACTACGTGGACTTTGATCCATGTATTTCGTTGCATGGTACGTAGGCGCTCTTCGTGAGGCTCAAGTCCGTTCTAGGATCCAAGCATCCTAGGTTTATTTATGTTTTCTTTTCTTCTTTTTATTTTCTGTTTTTATTTGCTTATTATGCATGGATGGATGAATGAAATATATGATATGCATGCAATTCTTGTGATGATATACTTGCTGATTTTTGTATGGAAAGACTTTAATTTAGCCCAAATGAACTGAGAGACCGAAAGGGTGACATGGGTGCCTATAGGCTTTGCCTAGAACCTTCCCATGTCATAACTTAGCCTCCGAATCCCCGATTTCTTTGGTTTTCAAAAGATTGGTTTTTGCCTTTCCTTTTTTATGGAGTCATTCAAATTGTTTTCCTAAAACAAACTATTTTTAGGGTTTTCCTTGTTTCCTTTAAAAAATAAGGTGGCGACTCCTTTCCTTTTTCTTTTTCAAACCCACTTTCTTTTCAATCTCTCGTGGGCCCAATTTCCGGGGTTCACACTAAGTGTCAGCTCGGGGAATACTAAACCCGGTGTTGGGAAAAGACAAAAGAGGAGATCAGTGACCTCTTTCTCAAATTTACCCCGAGATGGAGTTTTTCAAACCCTAAAAGGAGGGAAAATTGGTATCTTGGTGATTCACCCCAAAAACCAGAGGAAAACCCTAGGATTGCGAGGCAAACCCCAAGAACGTCACCAATAACCACAAAGAGAGAAAATAAAACCGAACAAATTGAAGAACAAGTTATACCTTTGCAAAGATCAGACGGCCGTCAGAAAAGCAGTTTCGTCGAAAAAATGGTACGTCGCGGTGCCGAAAACCTCCAAAAGTTGCTTTTGGAAAGGCGGAAGGAACAGAAAAAATCTTACAACGAAGAACAGCGCTGGTGTATTGATTCACAAGGTAGTGAAGAAGAACAGAACGGATCTTCTCCCACAAGCGAACGGCCTAAACAGTGGATTCCGGTGGAAAATACGGTATTTTCTTGGTGAAAGCAGAAGGCAGAAAGCAGAGAAAGTAGAGAGAGAAGGCAGAGAACAGAGAGTAGAGAGAGAATGCAAAGGATAAAGTGAGCAGTGATTTGCTTCCCTCCAAAGACATAATGCTTTTGGAGCATTAAATGCAGATCGTACGGTCCCAAGGCACATGACATCAGCACCTTGGAATACGGAAAGGCTTAACCGCCTTCTGTCAGCTAAGCCCTAGAATGCCAAACGGCATAGGGGCACAGGGAAAAACACTTAGCAAAATAAAATTATGACAAGTCCCAACTCGGGAATGTCATAATTTGGGGCAAATTGTGTGGAAATATCTCTGAACCGAGGTTGCAGCTCGGGATGGAAGGTTCAGACCTGAAACGCTGACACGTGGCGAAGGCAATTCAACCAAACCAACCACAACATACGTGATTCATCTCCCACGATCCAGCTTGGGTTAAGGAGTTAAACCGCGATATTTGACACGTGGTTAATACCACACGGTAGGACCTGCTGCAAATCACGTGATCTCCCAGCTCGGGACCTTACTTTCATCTCGGGACACCTGTCCTATGACTCACACTACAATCCAAGTCCTACTACAGTCCAAAACTGTCACAGCAGCTGTAATTCCTGACACAACGGTTACTAGGAACTATGGTTCCCTGACCAACTATGATCAACAAACCATGGTCAGACGGTTATGGGTAAACTATGGTCAGATCTGACCTAACCAAGGCAGTTACCTGACCTCACATGGTCAGTCCGTACAGGTGGGTATAAAAAGAATACGATACATCCTAATTTGGTAAGCTACAGTACCCTAATTCTCTGAGATTCATCTTCTTCCTTGTCTCATTCTCCCAAAATAGTTTCTGACTTAAGCTTTGGAGAGGGTACGGCCAAAACCCACCTTGGCCTACCCTCTGACCCATCTTCCAAGCTTGTGATTGCAGGTCCAAGCGAGAGAGCAAGCTCCATCATCAGCACATAGTTCGGGGCGCAGTTTTTACCCCGTACAGATTTTAAATAACTCCATCTCCTCTTATATGCATCCAGTTCCCTGTACCTATAGACGAGACTGTCACTAGCTCTTTCTCTACGGAGTACAACTTTAAGCAACTGGGGAACCCCATGAAGCTCCCTGCGGATATGGAGTATTTCAAGAAGAAGTCCGCCCCTGAGCTACTTCGCTTCGGGTTTACTAGTCTTTATAGAGTAAGCCTTATTTCTTTCTGGTTTTTGTTACTTGCTACTCAACCTGATCTCTGACTTGATGATATTTGTATAGGACTGCCAACAAATTTTGCTTGCGAGTGACTTCCTCGAAGAAGAGGATAACAAACTGGAGATCGAGGTCACCAAAGTCCGGAGTAAGTATGATAAGAAACTGCTAGAGGCTGAGGCAAATTGCTCTGCGGCTATGTCCTAGCTTCAGAAAGTGAAGTCTGAGTGCGAGACATTTAAGTCCACTGTCGAGAGTGCTGTCAGCAAGTTAGAACTCAGGAGGAAAGGCTACGCAGATTTGGAGGCTGAGTTGAGGAAGATGAAGGACTCCAATGATGAATTAGCTCGGGAGAAGCACGACTTAGCAAGGAAGGTTCGGGCCCTCGAGGCTAAGGTAGAAAAGGAGAAGGCTTCTGTCGAGAAGGCGGTAGCTGATAAGAGGAAGAGCGTGAAGGACTTTCTCGTTGGGTAGTTGACCAATGAACTTGAGGCTACCTACAAGTTTGCATGGGAAACCTTGGTTGAATTGGCCTCTGCCCAATTCCCTGGCATCGCTGACATTCCCTTCGAAATAAGGGAAGTTCCCCCAGAGTATGACAGGTGGTGATGTCGGGGAGGCTGAAGTTGAGGTTAAAGGTGAGGATGAGCCTGAAGAGAACAGACCCGAGGTCACGTCCCAACCTAATGCCGATATGGAGGCCGAGAGGGTCGTTGGCGCTTCTGATGAGACTCCAGTTACTGCCAACGGGACCAACCCACCGTTGCAACGGAAAGCATCATAGAGGCAGTCCCTGATCTACCTTCGGCTCCCGTGGCCCTTCCTACCTCTGCTGATCCTGCCCAGGTGCCCGAAGTCGTTGATCCAGCTGCTGGGGACTCGGGGAAGAAGTAGTTACCTAGGCTTTGTTTTTCTTTTTCTTTGTTTTGGCCATGTGCCCTAATTTGTACAAACATTTGTAAATTCTTTCTTGGAATAAGATATGCATTTTTCTTCATTATGTGAATGTATTCTTTGCTTTTTGTGCTGGTTGTATGTTCAAGTGTGAGCTCGAGATAAGTCCTTTGTTGCTACATGGTCACTGCTTCATCAGCAGGTTCAATTAAACCCAACTTTGTTCTGGATTTTAACTCGGATAGTAATAGACTTGAGTACTTTTTAGCCATAGCTTGCTTGGACCCATCCCTGTGCAAGCCGTAAGATTAGGCCTATTCTTAGGCGAATTTTGCTTGGACTTGTTCTTGGGCAAGACTTAGAATTGAGCCTATTCTTAGGCAAATTTTGCTTGGACCCATTCTTGGGTAAGACTTAGAATTGAGCCAATTCTTAGGCAAATTTTGCTTGGACCCGTTCTTGGGCAAGAATTAGAATTGAGCCCATTCTTAGGCAAATTTTGAACTAGACCCAATCTCTGGGCAGGTTCCTTTTTTAACCCATTCTTAGGTTTATCATGCTCAAGCCTTTTATTAGATGAGACTTGTGCCTATTCTTAGGCAGTTTGTGACTTGGGCCCATTCTTGGGCAAGTGCCTTTAGTTCAAAGCGATAAATAAGCAGTGATCTTCCTAAATAACATCTGTATTTGTATTGAATGACCTTTGCGTGTAATTACAACTTTCTTTAACGGTAAAACAATCTCAAATTAGCTATATTAACTGATCTCGGGAGTTCCTATCCTGTCTCTAATCTCTTTAGTCTGTAAGAACCTGTGCCTTCGACATAGATGACTTCATATGGACCTTCCCATGTTGCCCCGAGCTTCCCTTTTGCAAGATTTCTAGTCCTAGAGTTTACTTGTCTGAGTACTAACTCTTCGACTTTGAACTCCCTTGCTTTGATCCTTCGATTATAGTATTTTTTTTCAGCTCCTGCTGATAAGATGCCATTTTAATTCGAGCTCTTTCCCTTCTTTCCTCTGCCAGATCCAGATCTCGAGACAGTACTTGGTCGTTTGTTGTTACATCATACAGTTCTGTTCTGGGACCCGGTAAACCCAGTTCTGTTGGTATAACTACTTCCATTCCATAAGTCATTGAGAACGGAGTTTCTCCAGTGGACCTCCTTGGAGTAGTTCGGTATGCCCATAATACGGAGTGCAACTCATCAGGCCAAGGCCCTTTCGCATTATCCAGCCTTCTCTTTATCCCGGCGACTATAATCTTGTTCGTTGCCTCTGCCTGGCCATTACATTGTGGGTAGCTCGGGTTAGAGTACCAGCACTAGATCCCCTGTTCCGCACTGAATTCCCTAGTTCTCCTGCTATCGAATTGAGTTCCATTATCTGACACAAAGGCTCTCGGGACCCCAAAGTGTGTAACAATGTTTTCCCAAAGGAACTTGATAATATCGGAATCATTAATTGATGCAAGTGCAATGGCTTCTACCGATTTAGTGAAGTAGTCAGTTGCGATAAACAAGTACTTCCTATTCCCTGAGGCTGTGGGCAATGAACCCACGAGATCTAACCCCCACTGTGCAAAAGGCCACGGGCTGGATATGGGGTGCAGTTCTTGATCTGGTTGGTGTATCTTGTCAGCGAACATCTGACACTTCGGACATTTCCTCACATATCTGATAGCGTCCTTCTACATATATGGCCACCAATAGCCCTGAGTGTTTTCCCTGTGGGCTAATGATCTTCCTCCTGTGTGACCCCCATATGACCCCTTGTGGAGTTCAGTCAAAAGGTCTAGCACTTGGTCTGGGTGTACACACTTCAAATATGGCCCTGTATAAGACCTTTTGTAGAGAGAGCCTGAATGAGATAACCAAAATCGAGCTGACTTGGCTCGAATTAGGTGGCCTTGATTCCTGTCCTCGGGTAGTTCATCTCTTTGTAAATAAGCAATTATCTCGTCCATCCAACTAGGTGATGAGGTCTGAATGTCTGAGATGACATCTTCTGTCCCGATGCTGGGTTCTTGTAGGACCTCAACGTTTATGGTTCGAGGAGTATCCGTTTCCAATGCTGCAGCTAAAGTAGCCAACCCATCTGCATGTCTGTTCTGATCCCTTACGAAGCGCTTAAACTCGATGCTTTTGAAGTTCGCAGCCAATTCCCAGACTTTGTGCATATACGTAGTCATTCTTTCATCTTTGGCTTCATATTCTTTGTTCAACTGATTAACCACGAGTCTGGAGTCACTGTATACCGATAATTCTTTTACTCCCATTGCTCGGGCAACCCCAAGTCCGGCCACGACTGCCTCATATTCTGCTTCATTGTTTGAGGCTGGGAACATAAGCCTAATTGCTTGCTCGATGATCTTTCCTTCGGGATCTATCAACACAATTCCCAGACCTGTTCCTTTCGCATTTGATGGCCTATCCACTTTGAGCTCCCATCTCTTCTTCTTTTCACTGTTTATCTTGTCTTCCCCCCCTCAGTTTAGGCAGGGAGGATTTTTATTCTGTCTGGTTTGAACTGGAAGTAGGATTTGCGAATTCTGTAATAAAATCTGCTAACACTTGCCCTTTAATGGCAGGTCAGGGCTTAAAGTGGATGTCGTAAGCGTTGAGTTCTACCCCCCACTTCGAGACTCGTCCTGATAAGTCAGCTCGCCTTAGTACATCTTTTATGGATAGTTGGTGAGCACTGTGATAGGATGAGACTGGAAGTAGTGTTGAAGTTTTCGAGAGGCTGTGACAAGAGCTAGGATCAGTTTTTCAAGGGGTAGGTAGCGAGTTTCAACATCTAATAGCGTCTTGCTAATATAATAGATTGGCTTTTGGGTAAGGCATCGTTGGGCAATAAATACGCCGCCGAGTGAATGGGTTGACACAGCTAGGTAGAGATAAAGTGGTTCCCCGTGGTGAGGGTGGGCCAGGGTGGGGAGTGTTTCTAAATGAGCAACCAACTTTTGGTAAGCTTCCTGGCATTCTGTGTCCCACCCCGAGTTCTTACCCTTCTTTAGTATCTGAAAGAAAGGGTGGCACTTGTCTGATGACCTCGAGATAAATCTGCTAAGTGTTGCCACCATTCCGTTCAACTGCTGGACATCCCTGACTTTTTTTGGTGTTCTGAGGGTTTTGATTGCCTCAATCTTGCTTGGATTTGCCTCGATCCCCCTTTTCGAAACTAGGTGACCCAAGAATTTTCCTGAACCTATTCCGAATGAACTTTTCTTGGCGTTCAACTTCATCCCGTACTCCCTGAGTTAGGCGAAGGCCTCGGTTAGGTCTGCCAAATGGTTCCTCTCAGAACTGTTCTTAACAATAGTATCATCAACGTATGCCTCTAGGTTTTTGCTAATCAGTCCTTCAAACATCCTGCTTACAGGACGTTGATAGGTTGCCCCAGCATTCTTCAGTCCAAATGGCATTACCTTGTAGCAGTATGTCTCTCTAGGAGTAATAAACCCTGTTTTGTCTTGATCGTGCTCTGCCATGGGAATTTGATAATAACCCGATAAGGCATTGAAGATACTTAATCGCTCATATCCCGAGATAGAGTCTATTAGCTAGTCAATCTTTGGTAAAGGGAAACTGTCCTTCGGGCATGCTTTATTGAGGTCTGTAAAGTCAATACAAACACGCCAATCCCCAGTCTTCTTTCTTACGCACACGGGATTGGCCAGCCAACTCGGGTGTCACACCCCATTTTTGCACCACCTTACTAGGGCTCATCATTTCATGCATGTTTTTGTTTTGTTTTTGAGTCTAGTCACTTGCATTAGTTTTCTAGAGTCACAAGGACAATGGATATGAATTTTGGTTCAAATTGGAGTTGATCTTGAGGGATAATAAGAGCTTTTGTGACTTGAGGGGCATAATCGTCTTTTAAGTCCCAAACTTTTCATTTGACCTTGGAATGATCTCCAAATTGTCAATTGGAGTTCATATGGATGCATATGAGGTATTTCTAGGTTCAATTTGGTAAGTCAATGGCTCGGGATTAAAATGGCTCGATGTAGTTCAAGTTGGTTAATTGACCCTTCCTTGGGTTAGCTCTAATTGACTCACAATTACCAACCAAATCTTTTCAAATTGACTTTCATTAGTCATCATTTTGTACCGGTTGTCATCTTAAGTCCCGTGGCCCTGATGATGAGTTTAGTGTGGTTATTTACGGATTATCCTTGAAGAATTAGTGCGAATCACAGCATGAGATTTTTGGTTAAAATGAAAAGAAAATTATTTTATTAAATTAGCCATTTTTATCATGACACTAACACGTGTACGTATGGGATGAGTGTGTGTACGCACATACGATACATGTGCATGCGTGTTAGCGGTCAGTCTCCCAATTTTTATAAAAGACAATTTCCTTTTCCTATTCAGATTAGAAGTCTTTTATCATTATAAAATACCTTTTGATTATTCTCCAAGGAAACCTAGTCCAGGAAGGAAAGGGAAACTCCAGATTTCAGCTATAAATAATCTCTTAATATCTTTAAACAAGGGGGAGGAGAAGAGGGTTTGGAGGGAGTGAAATTCGTCATAATTCAGCAGCAGATTTTCTGAAAATCAGCAGTCGTATTTTAATCATAACTTTTTCATCCGAAGTCAGAATTTGATGAAATTGGTCTTGTTAGAAAGATAATTCAATTCTCTACAACTTTGTATTTCATAAGCTTTGTCCAAATCCAACTTTTTCATACCCAAAAACACGATTGAAGTTGCTGCTGCTGCAAAGTGACGAAAATCACTTTTCTTTTCTCTTGTTCTCTTCTTGTTTTCTATTTCTTTTCAAAGTTGAGTGAGTTTTGATCTCTTTGCTGTGATACCACTTTGACAAAGAGGAGGATTCGTGTTGGTTTGATTCACTCTAAAGACCTGAGGAGCCACGAACAATTACAAACACAAGGAAGGCCCTTCCTAAGGTATTCTCCTTCTCTATTCAAGCTTAAACTAGGTTTTCATATGGGTTAGGCTTATTGCATGTTAAAGGTAACTTTTTTATCATGTATTAACACTCTAGCTAGTTAATATACATGGAATATCTATTTTTTATCTACTGTTTAGCATGCTTTAGGGCTGTCCTTTAGGTTTTTAATGCATAGTTGTGATTCTTGTGCTCCTGTTTGTCCTTGTGCTAGGATTAGTGTCATTGCATGTTAGAGTTAGGATTTTCATCATGTTATATTGCTTTAGTTAGTTAATATGCATGATATAATTTCTGTTTAGTTTGGTTTTAGCATGATTAAAGTATGTTTTGTATGTTTTTAAGCATATTTGTGAGTTTAGGGTTTTAGAGTCATTGTTTCGTGTTTGTTTTCATATAGCATGATAAAGTAGACTTTTTTATTGGTTTTTCTTCGTGTTTGCTGTATATGTTTTTCATATGGAGTAAACATGATAGTTTTGCATGCATGTTAGTATGTTTTAGGGTTTTTATGCATGATATGGTTCTAGGAATATGTTAGGACTTATTATTGTTCGCTGTTTTTGCTATTGGCATGCTTAGTGGATGATTTTAGGTCATAATACTATTCTGTCCAGATTTGCATGTTAGTGTTTTTGCATGGTTTTGAGCACTTGTAAGGGTGCAAATAGGTGTGGTATTTGTCCCATGGCAAATAGGGCTGCTTATGTCTGAAATGGTTAAATGCTTGGAGTTAATTGCGCTCAGGTAAGTGGGTGTGAAGGTGCCCCAATTCACCTTTCTTCTTAACTTATTCTCTTCTCCCTATTTAGGGTTAATTTTTAATATGATCCTATGGTTTAATTAGAGGTTTCCTTAACCAACAAAATTCTGGTTTTTATTAAAGTTTCCATTTTGTGGATTTCTTTCCTAAAATCAAACTTTCTATCATATTCAACTCTTTTGATCAAATAAGGAAACCTAGGGTTTTTACCATAGGTTTGTATTAGGATTTAACCTTAGTTCTAATCGAACTACGTGGACTTTGATCCATGTATTTCGTTGCATGGTACGTAGGCGCTCTTCGTGAGGCTCAAGTCCGTTCTAGGATCCAAGCATCCTAGGTTTATTTATGTTTTCTTTTCTTCTTTTTATTTTCTGTTTTTATTTGCTTATTATGCATGGATGGATGAATGAAATATATGATATGCATGCAATTCTTGTGATGATATACTTGTTGATTTTTGTATGGAAAGACTTTAATTTAGCCCAAATGAACTGAGAGACCGAAAGGGTGACATGGGTGCCTATAGGCTTTGCCTAGAACCTTCCCATGTCATAACTTAGCCTCCGAATCCCCGATTTCTTTGGTTTTCAAAAGATTGGTTTTTGCCTTTCCTTTTTTTATGGAGTCATTCAAATTGTTTTCCTAAAACAACCTGATTTTTAGGGTTTTCCTTGTTTCCTTTAAAAAATAAGGTGGCGACTCCTTTCCTTTTTCTTTTTCAAACCCACTTTCTTTTCAATCCCTCGTGGGCCCAATTTCCGGGGTTCACAGTTTGGCGACTCCACTGGGGATTTGTGGGCTAGACTCTATAAAGTTTAATTGGGCTAGGTTAATTTTTTATGTTTAATTAAAATCAATCACATTGCATCCGCTTGATTGTGTGCTTTCATTTATTGCATTGTGTGCACAAACTCTTGCATGCTAGGATCGATGTCCCTCGATGTATCCTTGCCAACGATCGGCCTAGTCTCAACCTTGGTTTTCCTGATTCCATGTGTTGGGGCGAAAGCTATCAACCTCTCTTGCCTAGTACCCTTGGGCTTGCCCTTGGGTATATTAAATGAGTTAATCACGTACTGCTGGACCCACGCGACGTTCCTGATGCCACATGTGGTTAGGTATAAGGATTGCTCAAGCAAGTGAAGGACCCTAGCCTTCCCTTATCATTAGTCCATATAGACAGACTTGTAGGACACTACGGTCTCACCTTTATGCACCCACAATTGTTTGTAATGATGCTATGCTGTGTTTGTAGTGTGAGGCTTCATATCTTATGCCCTTAATATAGACCTTTAAACCTTAGCCTTCGTTAAGGCCATGGGTTAGGAGGAATAAATTAAGGAAATAGGATGTAAAGCTATGTTTGTGATGTGCTAGTCCTAGGGGATTAATTAAACCTAGTTGAAGGACTCTACGCCCTATTCTTTAAAACATACCCTTAATCCATGACCTCTGTAAAGGTAATTGGATAAAAGGAATGAATTAATTGAACATGGTGTAGAGACCGAATTCATTAAGGAAAATATGGAGGTTTAGGACAGATCCTTAGGCTAAAGGTTAAAACTTTTCTATCCATAGACGTGCTGGCTTGGATCCGCAATCCACAAGGGCGTCTAGTGAGTGTTGAGTCTACCCATCAGACAGACATGGCCGACGAAAGAACTAGTGAGGGGCACTTTGACCTTGAGGCTTGCCTGAAAGCCATCATGGCCAAGCTTGACCATACCGCCGAGACATCCGATACCGCATTGAAAATGGCTCAAGAGAACCAACAGAAGATGGCGGATCTTGAACAAAATGGCTCTAAGGCCCATTCCTCGGGTATACCTCATGGGGCTGGCACCGAAGAGGGACCTCAATCCAATGAGAACACCAAGACAAGGGGGGAAAGTAGCTCGAAACCTGAGGTCACCAACCTAGAAGGGGAAGCCAAGGGGAAAGGTACTAGCAGTGATTCCGTGTTAGCGAGCAAGGTAGAAGCTTTGGAGAGAACCATAAAAGGGATTCGCAGGGCTGATGACATGGTCGATGTGCGGACTCTATCCCTGTTTCCAACGGCTCGTATTCCACTACAATTCAAGATGCCGGAGTTAGAAAAGTTCGATGGGACGGGTTGCCCTAGGACTCATTTGAAGATGTACGTGCGAGCTATGCACCCTTGAGGGGCTACTGACGAGCTTTTAGCTCAAATGTTCCATGAAACCTTGGCCACTTCTGCTTTGAAATGGTTCTTATCCTTGGATGAGAATAGAACCCGGACTTGGGAAGACATATGCAATGAGTTTTCAGAGCACTACAAGTATAACACAGAGGTGGACGTTACTTGAAGGGACCTAGAAACTACCAAGCAAGGGGCTCATGAAACTTTCTCCGCTTACATTACAAGGTGGAGACAAAAGGCGTCGAGAATGACGGATAGGCCGAATGAGGAGGACCAAATTCAGTTAGTGGTTAAGAACCTGCTGCCCGTGTATCACAAGCACCTATTTGCCCACTATTTCCCAAATTTCAAAGCTCTCATTGGGGCTGGCACGCAGGTTGAAGATGCTATCAATAATGGGACAATCAAAACTGAGGAAGTGAGGAGTCGCAAGACAAACTTTACTGGGAAGAACAATGCCGAGGTCAACACCATAACTCAACCAATCCAACCCTTTTCTCTTAATGATGTCAACCCACCTCGCCAATTCACTGACCTATTCATGCCACTCGAAAGAGTCCTTGAAAAGCTCATAAGTCGTGACTTATTGAAGCCACTCGACCCAAGACCTCCACCAAATCCCTTACCCAAGAGCTACAATGAGAATGAGTACTGCAAGTACCACCAATCCAAAGGCCATGCCACCAATCGCTGTATTCGCCTTCGCCACCAAGTCCAAGACCTCATTGACAAGCAAGTCATTTCACCACCAACCCGTCCAAATGTCACCCGTAATCCTCTTCCATCACACAACAACACACCCCCACCTAACACCATAAATGCCATTGGGGTTGAATCCTCTCGCCCTCGCCATCCCATAAGACAATACACTCCGCTCCCCATGACCTTAACCCGTCTCTTCACCATTTGCCGCAATAACAGCCTTATCATGCCACTTCCACCAAAGCCAAGACCATCAACCCCTCACCAATATTGCCAATACTATCGTGCACCCGGCCATGACACCGAGGCTTGTTCTATACTAAAGAAGATCATCCAAGACCTCATTGACCAAAAGGTTTTGTTGTTGCCAAAGAAATCTATCCAACAAGAGCTGAAAGAAAGATATGAAGCAGGGGATCCTCAGGTTGGCCTATTAGGTGAAGCGTCGGGGAAATATGATTACTATGTGCTGTACTCAAGCCCAAGTCCGATATCAGATGAGCCAATAGTCCCTTCAGGTTGGGATGACTTGCCGACAGAGATGGAGAGCATCGACATGATAGAATGGGATGACTTGATGAATGACTCCGAGGAAGTCCATGACATATGGGCTAGCGATGATGAGTTGGACCATATAACCAGAGGGGGTCGTCATTTCAAGCCTCCCCACCTAGAATCTGAAAATCCGTTGGAAGATTTGGAAGGGCAGAGGCGTCCTAGCTTGCAAGAAGAAGAGGATGAAGTGCTTAGGCAGCTGAAGAAGACCAATGCCAACATTACTATTTGGGGCTTGCTCATGGCCTCGCATAAGCACAGACAGACCGTGTTGAAACTGTTGAATCAGATACAAGTGCCCGTTGACACATCCCCCGAGGGATTGGTACATTTGGTGAATCCAACTCCCAAGAACTCAACCATCGTGTTCACCGATGTAGACCTACCTAAAAGCGGGCCGAGCCATTCTCAAGCTCTCTATGTGACCGTTGACACTATGGGGAAGAGGGTTCCCACTGTTCTTATCGACAATGGGTCCGCACTGAATGTATGTCCTCTCCGAACTGCCACTGTTTTGGGTTTGGGACCCACTGATTTCACGCCATCTGGGCAGACCGTAAGAGCTTATGACAACACCCGCCGAGAAGTAATAGGGGTGGTTACTTTGCCTCTTATCATGGGACCCACTGAATTTAGGGTGGAATTCCAAGTGTTAGATGTGCCGTCATGTTTCAACTTGCTGTTGGGCCGACCTTGGATTCATCCCGCTGGGGCTGTGCCATCTTCACTCCATCAAAAGGTGAAGTTTCCTTATGAAGGAGCCATAGTAACGCTTCAAGGGGACTATGAATTGAAACTCGCAGGTGTGCCTATATGTGAGATACAACCCGAATCAGCAACGATACCGCTATCTGGGTTTGACTATGTCCAATGCATTGAGAAAGAGCTCGAAAAGGGTGAATTAATACCCTTGGACTTTTGCCCCCATGGCAACTTGCATGTTGGTGAAATCATGAGAAGGATGAGTTTCTTTCCAGGCATGAGGCTAGGGCGTCGCCAACAAGGGATCCCTACGTCTATTCAAAGCCGTGTCACCTCATATACTTTTGGGTTAGGATATGAGCCCTCCAAAAATGATTATGCGGAAATGCTGAAGAGGAACAAAGAGAAAGTAAGAGCCAAAGCCGAGGGAAGGGTGCCAGACCTGAAGATCTCGCCATATCGACCTACTTTGAATGGTTACTTCGTCAAAGAAGGGGATGATTTTCTATATTGCGGGTTTTCAGAGCCCACCTTTGACCAAGCTACCAAGATCCGAGTTCCGGGTTTTGAAATCTTCTTCACCGAATGGTATCCAATCACAGCTGAAATGGTAGATAATGATGCCATCAATGATGAGTTCTGGGAAAAGAAAGAGGAGGACTGGGCAGAGAACCTTGATGCGGGGGCTATGACTGAAATGTTCCAAGACATGATCCTCACCGTGGAAGACTCGACCATTGAAGAACTCCAGGGTTCATCCATTAGCCATGCTACCGTGCCATTCCTGAATTGGTACCTTGAATGTGGTGTCATTGCGGAGATCCATGAAGAAGAAGACCTTGGCCTACCTGATAGCAGCTTGTAGGTGTCTTAGTTTAGTAATATTTCCCTAATTCAATAAGATGTATCTACTTTACTCACTTTGTGGAGTCATAGTATTGATACAGATTTGTTTGTTTTCCTTCTTTCTTTTGTGTGTCATTCCCATTATTCCTAGTCAATAAAGTGTGCTTTCTTTCTCTATATATGCAGTGTCTCTTTTCTCTCCTCTATGGATATTTATGGCATGGATATAGATCCTAGGAACGATGTCCCCCCGGAGCTCGTTGAGCAAAGGAAAAGGGGCGTCACCGAGCCTAATATGGATGAATTGGAATCAATCAACTTAGGGACGAATGAATTGCCAAGAATAGTTAAAATTAGGAAAACCCTCTCCCCCGTTGAAAAAGAAAAGATGATCTCTCTCTTGAAAGCCAACATTATGGCTTTTGCATGGTCTTATGAAGACATGCCTGGCATCGACCCCGATATTGTGCAACACTATATCCCCACTAATTCCCTAAAGAAGCCGGTAAAGTAGAAACTCAGAAGATTAAAACCAGAATGGGCTCTAAAAGTAAAAGAAGAGGTAACTAAACAACTAGACGCGGGTTTCCTCCAAGTTGTGGAGTACCCCGAGTGGTTGTCGAATATAGTGCCTGTGCCTAAAAAAGATGGGAAAGTGAGGATGTGTGTCGACTTCCGAGATCTCAACGCCGCGAGCCCTAAGGATGACTTTCCTTTACCTCATATCGACGTGTTGGTAGATAGCACGGTGGGACATGCACTCCTCTCCTTCATGGACGGATTCTCCGGGTATAACCAGATAAAGATGGCGCCTCAAGACATGGAGAAAACAGCCTTTATCACGCAATGGGGAACGTATTGTTACAAGGTAATGCCCTTTGGCTTAAGAAACGCTGGGGCTACTTACCAAAGAACAGCTACGACCCTATTGCATGATATGATCCATAAGGAAGTCGAGGTTTACGTCGATGATATGATCGTAAAGTCCGTGGATAGAGAAGGGCATTTCAAGGCACTAGAGAAATTCCTAGAGCGAGCAAAAAAGTACAATCTCCGTCTCAACCCACAGAAGTGCGCTTTTGGTGTCACTGCAGGCAAGTTATTGGGGTTTATGATCACTCAGAGAGGTATCGAAGTGGACTCAGGGAAGATAAAAGCTATTGTGGAGATGGAGCCGCCTAGCACTGAGAAGCAGATCCGGGGTTTTTTGGGAAGAGTTCAATACATAAGCCGATTCATTGCCAACTTGACCATGGTTTGCGAACCAATCTTCAAATTGCTTAAGAAAGGTGTGCCAAAAGTATGGAACGAAGAATGCCAAGAGGCCTTTGAGACCATTAAGAGATACTTGAGCAATCCTCCAATCTTAGTTCCCCCACGGCAAGGTGCGCCGCTTTTGTTATACTTAACGGTCACCGAAACCGCGACGGGAGCTATGTTAGCTCAATATCTTGAAGGGTCTACAAAGGAAAATGCCATTTATTACTTAAGCAAGAAAATGACAGACTATGAAGTGAAGTACAATGCAATTGAAAAGGCTTGTGTGGCACTAGTATGGGCGACGCAGAAACTCCGGCACTATATGATGTCCTTCGAAGTGTTCTTGATAAGTCGCATGGACCCGTTGAAGTACCTGGTAGAAAGGCCAGTATTGTCATTCAGAACTGCTCGATGGTCAATTCTCCTCAATGAATTCGACATCAAGTACGTGAATCAGAAGTCTATCAAGGGAAGCGTCATCGCAGACTACCTAGCCAGCTGTCCGGTGTCATCATCCGCTCCGTTCAACGATCAATTCCCAGATGAGGACGTGCTAGAGATTGGTAGAAAAACTTGGAGAGTATACTTCGATGGGGCAGCCAATAAGAAAGGTTATGGGATAGGAGTTCTGCTGGTCTCACCCGAAGAGGCATTTACACCGTTGGCGGTCAAGTTGGGGTTTGAAGCCACCAACAACATTGCTGAATATGAGGCCTGTATCCTAGCATTGGAAGCGGCACTTGAATTGGGGATCAAAGAATTAGAAGTGTTCGGGGACTCGGCGCTAATCATTTGTCAGATAAAAGGGGAATGGAAAACTCGAGATGAGAAGCTGCTACCCTACCATGCCTATCTAGAAGCTCTAACCAAGGAGTTCTCAGAGATAGAGTTCAACTACCTTTCAAGAAACAAGAACCAGTTCGCCGATGCCTTGGCGACCCTAGCATCCATAGTGGAGATACCTGAAGGGGGAAATGTGAAGCCGTTGGTAATAGAATGTCGAGACAAGCCTGTGTACTGTTGTGCAATCCGAGGAGGGGAAGTGAATGATGGCCGTCCGTGGTTCCATGACATAAAGAAGTTCATTGAAGAAAGGGAGTACCCAGAAGGAGCATCTCACATTGATAGAAAAACCCTAAGGCGGTTGGCAAGTCACTATGTACTTTGTGGAGGAAAGCTATATCGGAGATCATACGACGGGATCCACCTGCTGTGTGTCACCGAGGAAGAAGCCGAGCATCTGATTAAAGAAATCCATGAAGGGACAGGGGCTCCGCATATGAATGGCTATATGTTAGCTAAGAAAATCATGAGGTTAGGCTATTATTGGTCTACCATGGAAAGAGACTGCCACGCACATGTCAAGAAGTGCCACAAATGCCAACTGTTCGCTAGTGGACAACATTTGCCTTCTATGCCTTTAACAAGTATGTCGTCACCATGGCCATTCGCGGTATGGGGGATAGATATCATCGGACAGATCAAGCCAAAGGCGTCAAATGGGCATGAATACATCCTGGTTGCCATCGACTACTTCACTAAGTGGGTGGAAGCAGCGTCCTTCAAGACCTTGAATTCCAAGAAGGTAGCACAGTTCATACAGCACAGCATCATCTATCGATATGGGGTACCGCATGAAGTTATCTCAGACAATGGCCAGCACTTTCAGAAAGGAACCCATGAGCTCTTGCAAAAGTACGGCATAGCCCACCATCTGTCGTCACCATACCGTCCTCAGACTAATGGAGCGGTGGAAGCAGCTAACAAGAACATCAAGAAGATACTACAGAAGACTGCGGACTCACACACAGACTGGCATGAGAAGTTGCCATTGGCTCTATGGGGTTACAGAACATCAATAAGATCGTCAACAGGGGCTACCCCTTATTCTCTAGTTTATGGAATGGAGGCCGTGTTGCCAGTTGAATTGGAAGTTCCTTCACTAAGAGTTGCCGTGGAGAGCCAGATAACAGAAGTGGACTGGGTTAAGAGCCGCTATGATGAGTTAGCTTTGCTGGATGAAAGGCGTTTAAGGGCGCTGTATCATGTTCAGGGGTATCAACGGAGAGTTGCCAGAGCATTCAACAAGTATGTCAAAGATCGAGGTCTAAAGAAAGGGGATGTAGTGCTGAAAGAAATCAGAGCTCCAGTGTTCGATCCGCGGGGAAAATTCAAGCCAAGTTGGGGTGGGCCATACATTATCAAAGAGATATTGCCAGCAGGGGCTGTTCGCCTCATGGATTTAGATGGAATTGAGTTCGCTCGTCCAACTAATTTGGACCAATTGAAAAAATATCATGTTTGAGGCCTGCTAGGTTGAAAACCCGTAAGGGCGGCCTAGGCAAAAGTTAAGGCATAAGAACTACGTAAGACCTGATTCTCCATTCAAAAACAAAAAAAACAAAAAAAACAAAAAAAACAAAAAAACAAAAAAAACAAAACAAAACAAAAACAAAAAAAAAAAAAAAAAAAAAGAAAAAACCATGGAGATACGTAGGCAACCCATAAAGTTACCTTGGGTGCGGTCTAAATCAAACAAGAAAATCCCAAATTTGATTTATTATTGGCAATTTATTCAAAACTAAAATTGATTGACATAGCAATTCATTGGTATTAAGTAAAAGAACTATAAATATGCCATAAATATCCTATTCTATTTTCTTGAGCCTCTTTGCAGCTCGCTCCTCAGCTTTCTTCTTCTCTCTTTCATGTCTTCTTTTCTTCCTCAAGTCATGTTCATAAGCTGCTGTCACTGCTTCCATAATATCTTCTCTGCAAGATCCAAGTTCGTTGTTCTTGATAAGTCCAAAAATCCTTTCTCTTCGAGTAGTCTCTCTCTCACCTAAATTGCTTTTCAACCATTCCTTATACTCGGGGCTCATCATATATGGACCATCAGTATTCGTAACTTGGGTTAGTATCAACTTGCTAGGCCATCGGTCCTTCGCCCAAGTCACTACAGAAAGACCCGCGGGCACCACAGGATAGTCACCTTTCAAGGAAGTGGGTATGGTTTGCATGGCGCCCATCTAACGCCGAACCCTTGAAGGCCAATAGAAGGAAGTAGACCTCAGTCCTATGAGTCTCACCATGGCGCATCCAGAAGTCCGCAGAAGCACCTGGTCACTGCAGCCCCATATGAATACAAACCATTTGACACTCCTCCAAGAAAGGGTTTGGAAGTAACCTAGCCAATCTCTCAATGAAAATTGCCCAGGTAGTTCAATGCGGCGAAGGCAGTAATGCTGGGGCTTGTATGGTGTAATGGCAACTGGTGACAAGAAATTCAGTCTTTCAAGCAACCACATCTGCAGTAGAATGGGGCTACCTCCTAAAGGAACCTTTGGGTCCTCATGAGTTTTATCCAAACCATTCAGGGTTTCAGCTAGCACCATGGGAATCAAGTTATGGCCCTTGGCAAGGAGAGGAATCAAGTCACAGATTTGAATGGGAACATGTGGAGTACCAGTGGAAATAAGAAAACGACCAATGAGGCAAAAGGCAAGAGCATGCTTAATAGGAAAGGTAAAATTCAGAATACCTTTACTATCACAAGCTAAAAAAGAGGTTGCCAATTTCATCAAGTCTACCATATGGTCCTTTACAAACGTAGAGGCATATTGTGAGTGAATCCCAAGTAGATTGGAGAAAGAAGTAAGAAAGCTTGGGCGAGGAGTAGGGAGAATGAAAGGACCTACCGTTGAAACTCCATACAATGCACAGAATTCCTCCATGGTTAGGTACAGTTCTTCATAGTTGAAGCGGAACACATGAACTTGAGGATCCCAAAAATATGTAGCAGCAGTCAAGAGGTTCGTTTCAAGCCTCACATGCCTCAAGGAGAGCAATGGATCCAAGCCAAAGCACTTGAACTCAGATTTTGCTTCAGCACTCATAACTCTAAAAAACCCTCCTAAAAATTTGTCTAGAGCCTCCATAATTTCTAATGAATGAATACAAGTAGGTTTAGGAACCTCTTGGATGTGTTTTTATAGGGAAAAGGTCACAAATCCAAGTTCAAATAGGAAAAAACCCATCAGAATAGGAAGTTTCCTATTCAAAGTGGGATTTCCGCTTCGGGCTCGGGTAACCACCCAGGCCTGGGCGGCTAGCCTCCCGAGGCCTGGTGGTCACCCAAGCCACTTTGTTTTGGTTTTGCTTCTCGCTTTGTCTCGCCTTGACGCGTGATCAAACCTCCTTCCAAATGAGATATTCAACACTTTTTGAGCTTAAAATCAATCAAATTCCATCTTGAAATCAATTCCTTGAATTGATTTTATGTTCAAAAGGGTTGAATATATTTCCCCTGTGTCATGCCAACTCAAGTGACAATGTGTTAAGTCACTTTCCTCTTGCACCATGCCTGTTCAATCTTGATAAATTGATCATATATCCTCATTTCAAATCTTGATTTTTCATCCCACTTGGTTGAATATACTCATCATTTGAATATATTCTTCCATTTCAAAAGTGTATTCACTCTTTGAATATGCTTCTCAGTTTCAAATTCTCATTCCCTATCCTACTTGGTTGAATATATTCATCACTTGAATATATTTTTCCATTTCAAAAGTGTATTCACCCTTTGAATATGCTTCTCAGTTTCAAATTCTCATTTTCTATCATACTTGGTTGAATATATTCATCACTTGAATATATTCTTCCATTTCAAAAGCATGTTCACCCATTGAATATGCTTCCTAGTTTCATATCCTCATTATCACTTACTTGGTAAAATATATTCATCGCTTGGGTATATTTCTCCATTTCAATGGTATACTCATCACTCGAGTATACTTCTCAGATATTTTGTCACTTACTTGGTTAAGTATATCCATCGCTTGGGTATACTTCTCCATTTCAATGGTATGTTCATCACTTGAACATACTTCTCAGATCATTTGTCACTTACTTGGTTAAGTATATCCACCACTTGGGTATATTTTTTTTTCCATTTCAATGGTATACTCATCACTTGAGTATACTTCTCAGATATTTTGCCACTTACTTGGTTAAGTATATCCATCGCTTGGGTATATTTCTCCATTTCAATAGTATGTTCATCACTTGAACATACTTCTCAGATTATTTGTCACTTACTTGGTTAAATATATTCATGACTAGAATATATTTCTCCATTTCAATGGTGTACTCATCACTTGAGTACACTTCTCAGATTATTCTCTATCTTACTTGCTTAAGTATATCCATCGCTTGGATATATTTCTCTATTTCAATGATATGTTTATCACTTAAACATACTTGTCACTTACTTGGTTAAGTATATCCATCACTTCGATATATTTCTCTATTTCAATGGTATGTTTATCACTCAAACATACTTGTCACTTACTTGGTTAAGTATATTCGTGACTAGAATATATTTCTCCATTTCAATGGTGTACTCATCACTTGAGTACACTTCTCAGATTATTCTTATCTTACTTGGTTAAATATATCCGTCGTTTGGATATATTTCTCCATTTCAATGGTATGTTC
Organism: Liquidambar formosana; assembly: GCA_039720395.1. Classification (NCBI taxonomy): domain Eukaryota; kingdom Viridiplantae; phylum Streptophyta; class Magnoliopsida; order Saxifragales; family Altingiaceae; genus Liquidambar; species Liquidambar formosana. The sequence goes on along the minus strand of CM077827.1, from coordinate 31,797,262 downwards.
ATCACTTGAGTGTACTTCTTAGCTTACTTGGTTAAATATATCCATCACTTGGATACATTTCTCCATTTCAAAAGTATGTTCATCACTTGAACGTACTTCTCAGTCTTTTTCAATCATTAAGTATACTCATCACTTGAGTATATTTCTCAGCATCTTTTTCATCACTTGGTTAAATATGTTCGTGACCTGAATATATTTCTCCATTTCAAAAGTACACTCATCACTTGAATACACCTCTCAGATTATTCTTATCCTACTTGGTTAAAGATATCCATCGCTTGGATATATTTCTCCATTTCAATGGTATGCTCACCACTTGAGTATACTTCTCAGATTTCATTCTCAGATTACTTGGTTAAATATATTCGTGACCTGAATATATTTCTCCATTTCAGTGGTATACTCATCATTTGAGTATACTTCTCAGATTTTTTGTCACTCACTTGGTTAAATATATTCGTGACCTGAATATACTTCTCCATTTCCAAGGTACGTTCGTCACTTGAATGTACTTTTCAGATCTCATTCTCATCACTTGGTTAAATATATTCGTGACTAGAATATATTTCTCAATTTCAAAAGTATGTTCATTCGTAGTGGCTTGAATATGCTTCTCTTGACAATCATCAACCCCCAGTGGTTTAAGTATACTCATGACTTGAGTACACTTCCTTATTTCAGTCTCAGGTTTTCAACCTCCCATCATTGTTGGTATCAGTGTGTGATTTCTCCGGGCTTTTTGGCCAAAAATGGGTTGTTCTTTATCATTGGTTCACAAGTGTAACTTGTTCGCCAATGAGGGGCTTCTGTCACACCCCATTTTTGCACCACCTTACTAGGGCTCATCATTTCATGCATGTTTTTGTTTTGTTTTTGAGTCTAGTCACTTGCATTAGTTTTCTAGAGTCACAAGGACAATGGATATGAATTTTGGTTCAAATTGGAGTTGATCTTGAGGGATAATAAGAGCTTTTGTGACTTGAGGGGCATAATCATCTTTTAAGTCCCAAACTTTTCATTTGACCTTGGAATGATCTCCAAATTGTCAATTGGAGTTCATATGGATGCATATGAGGTATTTCTAGGTTCAATTTGGTAAGTCAATGGCTCGGGATTAAAATGGCTCGATGGAGTTCAAGTTGGTTAATTGACCCTTCCTTGGGTTAGCTCTAATTGACTCACAATTACCAACCAAATCTTTTCAAATTGACTTTCATTAGTCATCATTTTGTACCGGTTGTCATCTTAAGTCCCGTGGCCCTGATGATGAGTTTAGTGTGGTTATTTACGGATTATCCTTGAAGAATTAGTGCGAATCACAGCATGAGATTTTTGGTTAAAATGAAAAGAAAATTATTTTATTAAATTAGCCATTTTTATCATGACACTAAAATAATTTCTTATGTTTAATTAAAATCAATCACATTGCATCCGCTTGATAGTTCCCTATGAGCATGCACACGACCAGAGCGTCGTTGTGGGGGCATCGTACTGTCCCATCAGATTCCGCGTCCCCAAAGAATAGCAACTTTTCTCCAGTTTCTCCTTCACCTTGAGGTAGTAGTACTGGTTCATTCCTGATGTCACTGATCTCGGCATCTTGGCAAGCCATCCTATATTGTGCCCTGAGCTGGCTATTCGACAGAGCAGTTTCCTCATATCCCCCTGTGATCATATCAATCCTCCCGTGGATCTTTGGCTGTGTGGATTGGGGAGCTCTTTTCTCAAGCTTTTTCAGTTCGGATGGCTGTCCTTTCTCACCTCGGGCTATAAATTCATTCAACTTTCCTTCTTTGGCCCATGCTTCAAGTTATACTTCAGGATCTTGCAATCTTCTGTTTTATGGCCATAATCCTTGTGATAACTGCAAAACAACTTTTTGTTTCTCTTCTCAGGCTCTGCCAACATGGGTCTAAGTCTTTAGAAAAAGTCCCTATCTTCTACTACCTTTATTAATTTGTAGATAGGGAGAGTGAATACAGTGAAGATGGTTTGGTTTGGATTGGTAGGTGGCTTTGAATTTTCTCCTCGGGGGCTGTCCCTCCGAGGCTTTGAGTCTTTCTTCTTATCGTTTTTCTCATTGGTTTTGGCAGGTTGTGGGCTGTAGAAATCATCTAACTTTGAATAGTTGGCCACAGTGGAGAGTAGTTTGGCCAAGTTTTTGGGGGGATTAACTGTCAACTCCTTGAACAGAGGTGATGGTTTCCTCAGCCTGAGGCGAAATAAATCCATGGCATTCTTCTCAATCGGGTCGTTAATCTCGTTGTAAACCTCCCAAAACCTTTGAGAATATTCCCAAAGTCCTTCCCCATCTTTTTGCTTTAGCTTGTATAGGTTCTACATGGTCCTCGAGAATTTGCAACTAGTGATGAACCTCTTTTTAAACAGTTTACTCAGTTCTTGCCAGTTGTCCATAGACTCATCTGGAATCTTGGCCCAACACTTAAGAGCCACTTCCCCCAAACTCATAGGAAATATCTTACAGAGGAAACCTTCATTTCCAGCATATAACGACATACGTTGCAAATAATAATTTAAATGATGGTTTGGGTCTATTGAAAGAGAGTAAAGAGTGAAGGTTATCTCGGAATACCCTCGTGGGATTGGGACCCGTTGAATCCACCTTGTGAATGGACTTCGAGCTACAGCAGTGCTCCCTGGTCTCTCTCCTCCTCTACTCTGATTACCCCAGTGTCTCTTGGAGCTTTCCTCCTCATTTCTCTCACGCCTGGGTAATCGAGAATGTTTTCTGCTTTTTCCCCCCGTATTCCTTTCCCCTCTTCTTTCAGGAGACTGAGACCTATGGTGTCGTCTCTCATCCCTGTGAGTTTCATTCCCATAGCCCATTTGAGCACCAGGTCTGCGATGGTTTCCGCTCCATCTCTGAAAGTGACCTGAACGCCTAGGACTTCGCTCAGGAGATCTTTGCACTAACTCATGGTGCTGTCTATCCCTCCTTCCTAAGTGCCTTTGTTCTGGGCCAGTTAACCGTGGCTCATCATTGTGCCTACTGCGGTGATGGTGGTGTGAGGCTCCAGGTCTAGGTAAGCTTTCCTGGTGCCGAGTGCGATGGAGTGGACTGGTTTGGCTAGCCTCCTCAGCGATAACATTAACTCCGCGAGGGGCAAAAGTTCGCTGGAGGTAGCGGTGGTAATTCTGCTCTGCAGTTAGTTTTGCTAGCTGCGTTGATTGAATCTCCGATTGCATAGTTGCAATAAGTTCCACCACCGCTGCTGGGTTAGGGTTGTTTCTCATGGCCCTATCAAACGCAGCCTTCAAAACAGGCTAGTCATTGAGAGAATGGAGAACAGCAAACATCTCCGGGGAGATTTGATGTTGCTGAATCGAGGGAAGCTGACTGGTTCCCACCGAAGGTAATGGTGGGTTTGCCTGTAAAGGCTGGGTTTCTGCTCGCTTCCCAGCATCACCTCCAACTGCTTGGTCTACGCAAGTAAAGTTTGCTCCAGATCTTGTTCACCCATAGGTGGGCAGAGGTGGTGTAGCCATCTTATCGCGATGGTTCCCACAGACGGCGCCAAATTGTATGGGATAAAAACTGTTCCCCGAACTAGATGTTGATGAAGGAGCCTACTCTCACGCTTGGACCTGCAATCACAAGCTTGGAAAAAGAGTCAGAGGGTAGGCCAAGGTGGGTTTTGGCCAAGCCCTCTCCAAAGTTTAAGTCAGAAGCTATTTAGGGAGAATAAGGCAAGGAAGAAGATGAATTTCAGAGAATTAGGGTACTGTAGCTTACCACATTTGGTTGTATCGTATTCTTTTTATACCCATCTGTACGGACTAACCATGAGAGGTTAGGTAACTGCCTTGGTTAGGTCAAATCTGACCATGGTTTGCCAATAATTGTCTAACCATGGTTTGTTGATCATGGTTAGGCAAAGAACTATGGTTTCTAGTAACCGCTGTGTCAGGAATTACAGCTGTTGTAACAGTTTTGGACTGTAGTTGGATTTGGATTTTAGTGTGAGTCATAGGACAGGTGTCCTGAGCTGGGAGATCATGTGCACTGTAACGGGCCTGGTTGAATTGCCTTTGCCACGTGTCAGTGTTTCAGGTTGGAACTCTCTATCCCAAGTTGGGACCTCGATTCAGAGATATTCTCACACAGTTGGGGTTAATGATAATCGGCGATCATAGAAGTAATGTGGAGACGGCTGGCGGCTGAGGAAGCAACAAACCCAGCATATGGGTGATCGATCTAGTGTCCTTCCTCTATTGTCTCTCATAGCAAACCCATCCAAAACGCTAAATAAGTAAAAATAAAAAATAAACAGAGAGAGCTCTTCAACTTCACATGGGTGGTGGTGGTGATCTTCTTCTTCTTCTTCTGCTTCTTTTCATTTTTTTTTTTTTTGGGTGGGCGATGGGGATTTGAAAGGCCGGGGGGGTGGTTGTATGCCCAGATTTGTAAATAAAAAAAAAAGTGGAGGAAATCTATAGGGGATGGGGGTTTGAGGGGGGGTGTTGTACGCTCAGATCTGTTGAAAAAAAAAAAGAGAAGGGAGCTTCACATGGGTTGTACGCCCAGATTTGTGAGCTTTAACTTCACATGGTGGTCTTCTTCCTCTTCTTTCCTCTTTTATTTTTTATTTTCTTATTTATTTTCTTTTTCTTTTATTTTTTTTTCGGTACACCTAGATCTATTTAAAAAAAGGGGAGGGGGTTTTGCTTCCTCAGCCACCGGCCATCTCCACTTAATTTCCATGATTGTTGGGATACTTTGACGGGAACGCGACATGGATAACACTGCATTTTGCTAGAGAGGAGCGGGGATAGTCGACGGGGGGGCGAAGAGGAGAGAGAGTGGAAGAGGAGAGAGAAAGGAAGAGGAGAGAGAGAGGAGAGTTTGGGATTTCGGTTTTGAAATGGATCCAGCCATTTTTGTTTTGTTTTGGCTCTAACCCAAAACAATAAAACATAGCGTTTTGTCCATTTCCATCCCTAACAACAAACAGCGTTAAGCCTTAAACCCCCAAATGGTCAACCTTCATCTCAACCGTTGAATAACGTCCCATCCACATGGCAGTCCATCCACGGCTATTGGACGCTACAGTTTGTTTCACCAACTTCAGCAAATCCCAATGGGAGGGGAGGGTGGAACTTCAAATGCCTTGAAGCATGGCTTGACACGTGACGGTGAGGTCATCCAATGGAGCAAAATCACTAGATTTTTTTTTTTCCCCTCAAAACCACATCTCCAAACTGTGTCGTTTAGTCCTCTCCTCTTCTTCTTCTTCATGGTTGCCGCCGGCATCCATAACTCCTTGGCATCGTCTTCCTCGAAGATAAAAGATAGTGCCTCCCGCCTCTAGAACGGAGATCTAACTACCTCTATCGACTAAGCTTCCGGCCATGGACGCGAAGCCATGGACACCTCTTTCAGCAAGATCCAAATCCATTGACTTCTCCCTCTCCAAGGTCTAAATCCAGGGTGCACGAGAAGCCATAGTGGGTTTGAGAACAAGATATATATTGTGTGAACCCCCAAAGATTCCAATAACAAGCCGAATCCACAATTAATGTTAGCAGATTTTTTTGGAAAAAACAGGGGAGAGTGGTGGGTTTTGATTTATTGTTTTTGTATTAGGTTCATTTTGATCCATTGCCTCAGCAATCACCATGGATTCGGAGGTTCTCTTCCTCCACCATCACTCAGTTTTTGGTGTCAAAATTCAAGAAAATAACACAGTTCACAAAACAGTGTTTTTGAACTTGAGATTTTAGGGATCTTTGATTGATATTCTGACAGAGACGTCGTTCGGAGAGCAAGACAATCAGATCTTCGCCAGAAGAGGGGTTCATCGATAGAGAAAAGATCGTCAAACAACAGTGTTTTAGGCTCTATTTGGTCCGTAGGTTTTATTAAGGAAAAAAAAAATAAAATATGAAGAATTGTACTTTTTTTTATTTGGTTGCGAAAAAAAAAAATTAGTAAAAGAATAATAATTGAAATAATTTTGATTTGCTACGATATCATCTTTTTATTTTATTTTTTTTCTTTTGCATTTTTTCTTCTATCCTTTTTTATTTCGTGTGAAAATCTATGAAGCAAATAGAAGGTTAAGGAAAAATAAGGGGAAAAGATAAAAATTCACATTAGCCATTGGATCGTTGCTTTGGCCATGTGTCGCTCTTCTAGACAGACTATGGCACGATCTCCTCTGCCATACCATGGCAGAGGATCCTGTTCCGTCGGGGCTTGGCGTGGAAATGTGTAACATTAGGATACTTATTTGGATAATTCACGTGCGCCGAAGAAGAAAAGAAGGAAAGAAAGATTCGTTTGAGTTTGTTGGTGAAATAAGCGGGACGAGTTCAAAGATTATTACTAAATTCGTTAATTTTTTGAGTGAATCTCAAATAGAATACTAACTGGTTTTATGAACTTTTTAATGCTTTAAATAATTAAATTACTTAATCTAAGATTGATTCGATAAAAAACTTGTAAGAACTCGCTTTCAAGCTTTTATTTTAGAACTCGTTATTTTAACAAGTCAATCTTAAATAGCCTACCTCTCAACTCATTTAAATCCTCAGGTGGTAAAGTCCGACACAATATCAGAAGATTACTTGAATATATCCAATACAAAGTTAGCGGATTTAAGTTTATTGTAATCATGTTTGGTTCGAAATTGGCTCAATGGGTGCAACCCACATACTAATAAGTAAATTGGGATTAAGGCAGCTCACATTACGTACCTATTTTTTTACCTAAATTGCATGACCTGTTTAATGAACCTTTTGGGTTCACTTAAACCTATATAACAGAAATTAATCTAATTAAAATGATTTTTTTTCAAAGCATTATATTATTAAAATAATTATTATTTTAACAATTAAAAACTAAAAAGCATTATATTATTACTCCGCATTATTTATAAATTTTTGAATGTTTGTAATCTGGTCCGTCCTTGAGATCCACCACCCATAGGTGTTAAGTCTAAACTGACCTAAGGTGGGCTCGATAAAGTTCATGAACGTGAACACATCTCAATTAAAATATGTTTATTATAATAATATTTTATGAACTTAATTTTTTTACAATACATATTTATGAGTCTTGACATGGTGTCCATACAAACGATCCGTGAATGCATCTCAATTAAAATATATATGTTTATTATATTAACATAATTTTTTTTTTTAAAATACATATCTTTGAGTCTTGGGATGGTATGGTTACAAACGATCCAAGAGGTCATTGTGAATGACTTATGATCAACAGGCTTGTTAAGAATTCGTTTGAACCCATTCATTTATTAAACGAGCTAAGCTCTCAAGCCAAAAAAAACTTGTCTTGATTCAGCTCGGCTTGGTTAAACCATAAAATTAAAGTTTGACTCAAACTTAAATAATTAATATTTTAAACAATAATTATTAGTAATACTCCTGGGGAGTAGTGCTACATTGCCCAAATATAATCCCTCAAAGGTTATTGTTTAAATGGTGTGACAATTAAGCTAAAAAATAATTATTAGTTGCCACATCAATTGAACAAGTAAATTTTGATTAAAAAATTTGGGTAATTGAATATTTTCCTTTTCCTTTGTTAAACATACCCCCACATGTTGAGTTCGTGGATCTACCACTAGTTTCATCGATGCAACACTTTTTATTCTTAGATGCATATGCTAATTTTCTTCAAAGGACAATATTTGACTCCTCACAATGGAAGAGCAACTCTTCCTCCACATTGATGTGGCATAATATAAGATCACCACATATCCCAAGTTTCAAAGAAAAGCCAAGCTGCCGATGACCATTATAATGCAATTCCCTTATTTTTGAGTGAGGCTATTGCCACCACGTAAAGTACTCAAAGCCCCCCATTAGTTTATACTTTTTGAGGTTTTATAAAAAATATAAAAGGTTTTTATGAAAATTAATAGCATTGTTCACTAGAAAACATAATTCTGAACAACTTTGTAGAAGAAATTTTTTCCAAAATCTATCATTTAAGCAGACTTTTTGGCCATTTACAATCTCTATTTCATTTTTCATGAAAAATTGCCAAAAAGTCTCCTGAAATGATAGATTTTGGAAAAACTCTCTTCTACAAAATTGTCCCGAATGATGTTTTCTATTAGACTATGAGATTAGTTTTCATAAATTTTTTTTATATTTTTCATAAAATCTTAAAAATGTAAATTAAATGAGGGGCTTAGAGTATTTTATGTGGTGGCAATAGCCTAGCCCTTATTTTTTTATTCAAACCAAATTACCCCTCCACTCCCATTTACATTCTCAATCGAAACGTTTCTTTTCTATGCTTCTCTTTTCTCTGATATAGTACGCCGACGAGTCCTGAGACTTCCATTTCCAGCTAGACTCAACCCTATTCTTTTTCATCATTTTTGATTTATCTCCGATGATGCCGCAAGTTTCCAACATACCTCATTCCTCCCGCGTCTATGAACCTCCATCCGGCTAACCCCCATACCACCATTGCATCATTATCACCGGCTACAGGGCCCACTCTCCACCGCCTTTCTTCGCCACAATCCATACATAACTGAAACTCTACCATTTCTTGCCAATTGTTTTTTTCCCCTTAATTTTCCATTTTCATGCCAAATTTTTTAGGAATTTGCCGATACTTTAAAACATAGGATTTATTTTGCATCATTTTAGTTTATGGAAATGGAGATATACTAGTATTGATAGGCGTTGGGCCCTCGGTCATGGTTTGGAGTATTTAGCTTTCCGCCAGATGCCTAAGATGGAGCCACGGAGGCCTCGAGGGACTCTACTGGTATGCACTACGAAGACGAAGGAAAGAAGTTCAATTTATATGGGAGTATTTTGGTCATAATGGACAAAAAGGAGAGAGGGCATTACAATGAATACATGGGTTGCGTGTTCTCTTTATGGTTGTGGGACATGTGACAGTCATATAATATGGCATATCAGCATGGAGGAGCAGTTGCTCCTCCTATGTAAGGAGGTAAGTATTGTCTCTCTTCAAGTGCTATAATACTTCCTACCTTTTTTTTACTTTCAAGACTTAAGGTTATTGCGCCTTCCCCGTAGCTTCAGTGACTAAAATTATATTGCTTTACAACTAAAAAGTGGGCAAGTAATCAAGCCGCGGCAGCGGCCCTCGCCCCTTTCTCTTACGAGTCTCCCCCACTAATGTCTATATACAGAGGTCAACTCTGTAGTCTTCATCACTCTCTCTGCCCGATACTTTTCAACCTTTAACTCAGTCACACACTCACACCGAATCTATGAGTCAATTGAATCCCGATTCCTTTTTTTGGAAAACTGTAACTCAACATATCCAAAACACTTGAAAACTCTAATTTCTTTGAAACTTTCATCCACATGGGTAGATCCAAAATATTGTTTTTCAAATTCTTCGCACATATGTGTAGATCCAAAATGGCAGTTGACGCAGTCGAGCCAGAGCCAAAGTATCCACCCTCTCAAACCTCAAGCACCACAGAACACACCGAACCACTGCGATCATCAACCACCTCTTCTGACAGATTCTTGTCTTCTCCATCTGACCTTTCAACCACCAATACACCACCACCACCGGCCGTCATCTTGTCTTCCATTTCCGACCCCGCTTCAACAACGACGACCAATGTCTCAATCCCTAATTATACGAGCACTAGTTACTGTGACTCGTCAACAACATCCATCTCGATCATGAGTCCAAAGTCACTCTCAAGCCTTCGCGACTCCCTCTCCGAAAGACCTTACATTTATGACTTATATGAAATTTCAGTAGCCACCAACAACTTCCTCGCGAAGAAATACACCTCCTCTTCCTCCACTGCCTCGTGGCAGTGCAAGCTTCGCGGCAAGGAAGCGCTCGTGTTCCAGCGCATGTTACAGAAATCGATGGACAATTCCCAGCTCAGAGAGATGTTGTCTTTGATTTGCAGGAGCAACCATACGAGCGTAATTAAGCTTCTTGGCGCTTCGATATCGGGCGATCACATCTACCTTGTCTACGAGTTTATCGATGGCGTCAACCTCGCCAATTGCTTACGAAACCCAAGCAACACAGTGTTATCTACATGGGTTTCACGAATGCTGGCAGCGAGGGATATCGCCCACGGGTTGGACTATATACACAGCAACACGGGAGAAAATATTCTTCTTGTGCATAAACATATTACGAGTAGTAGCATCCTCATTACGGAGCCACCGTGCAGTGCCAAGATATGCCATCTCGGCTGGGCGCAGTTGTGTGCCGAAACCGACGAGAACATGCTATTTCTCAATCCTTCACCCATTCGAGAAGATAATGGCAAAACAGCAGAGGTGACGCAATTCGAAAGCATGTATATGGCACCTGAATTCCAATCAACGGGCGTCGCCACACAAAAATCGGATGTGTACGCTTTCGGGTTATTGGTCTTGGAACTATTCGGGGAGTCTCTCAAGTGCGAACTCGACGAAGAAAGTGGCGATTTTAGGAGAACGTTAATGATCGAGACAGCTAGGAAAGTAATTGAAGGTGGCAGGGGTGACGGCAGCGGTGGTGGCGGCGAAGAGGGGAGGTTGAGGTTGTGGGTAGACAGGAGGCTCAATGACTCGTTCCCGGTGTTGGTGGCAGAGAAGTTGACATGTTTGGCGCTGGAGTGCGTACTTGAGGATCCGGACAAGCGGCCAGATATGCGACGGGTGGCGAGGACGATTTCACAGCTTTATTTGGAGTCGGGTAAGTGGTGGGATGGAGTAAGGAGGGTTAAGGAAACCTCCGGCATTGCAGACTCAAAGTTCCCACGACGGGTTATTAAAACTGGGTTTGGAAACTAGTAGTTTTCTATTTTTTTTTTTTTTACTCCATCTATGAACGCTGCTGGTTCGTTAGTATTAATTTGAAAGGACCCTTTTTGGGGCTGATTTAAAGAGGTCCTTCTATCTGTAAAAGTGAATTGTTGTTCTCTTCAAAGGTTAGAGAGTAGGACATGGGTTAGAGGTTGTGAAAATTAGGTCAAGTAACTGAGATGAATAGTTGTGGTAAGAAATCAAAAAGATCGATCTATTGATCAGTAAAAATGAAGACATCGTTCATATGGGGTTAGAGATAAAATAAATATTATTTTTGTTAAAGAAAGATAATTCAGTTAACTTGATGTCAAAAGAAGTTATGAAGTGAATGAATTTGTTCATGGGATTATTGTTAAAAAATTCTTATAACATGGGGTTGTGACTAAAAATCCCAAAAAAGAAAAGCGTAAAACTTAACACAAGTAACTGAACAAATATAACTCAGTGGCACACTTCGTGGCCAAAGCGGGTGCCCTTAGATCTTGATCATTTGTTAATTACTTGGTGGTTATAAGACTGGAAATCTGTGGTTCTATCTGTTCGTTGTAAGGCTCGCAAATTTCTGTGGAATCAATACATATATATATATATATATATATATATATATATATATATATTGGTTGGAAGTGCAACCAATTCAATATATCACAATACTTCATGTTGCTCCGCACTAGAAAATATATAGTAAAAAATGAGAGATGTTGCAAATCATATTAGGGGACCATATAATCTAGAATACTTAATTTCAGAAAAGCAAATGACTACAGCCTACGGATGTATGCCAAGATCTCCTACAGAATCACATTTTTCAGATCTTTTCATGTTTGATTATCCGAGGATTGGCCGACTTTATTTAAAGTCCAACTTTAGGGCGTATAAAATAAATATAAAAATCCCACTAAAACCCACAGTACTTGGGCAACCTAATAGCTTTTGGAGGAAAGAAACCACATAATGGCATTTGGGAAAGAAAAGTCAAGCAAAACGTTAGCCTAGGGCAAAAAAAAAATTTTCTCCAGGGGATCTTCTGGAAGCATCCCTTAAAAAGAAAGATAAAAAAAGCTACTTAAAGTGGAATCTTTTTCAAGTCTTTTATGACTTACGTATCAAAGTGGAATGCTGTATTTTTTTAATTTCAAAATATATATTATATTATTATCAGTAAAGAAAAGAAAGAAAAAATCCACATTAAGAAAAGACTAAAGACAAGTCTAATCTTAGTGACTTATGACATATCACAATTTATCTCATAATTCTAACCTTTTTAAGATACTTAAGAGTTCAAATAAAATTACATTTTTTTTAATTTTTTTTTATAACTCTCTTGACGAGGATTTATACCCAGGTCCTCTATATGTGGCTTGTTTGGCCCGTTGTCTAAATTTCTCTGATAGGGCTATAGGAGTCTTTGTTGACCCCCATTTTTCCCACATCCTTAAATGAATAGTTTAATTTGTTCAAGAATACAAAAAATAAAATTACCTTTCTGAGTAACAATATTAGCATTACTAGGATGCTGTTGAACAAAATTCTCACCTTTGCTAACTAGCTTGTTCCTGAGCTGCAACCTCTACCACTCGAGCATCAGTCTCAGGAATTTATGTTAGTAATAACATCTACATTTCGAACAGTAGTAAATTTAATATCTTCATTGTTAAATATTTGATGAGCAGTATTTGCAAAGATTTTATTAGTAGCACTCTCAATAATCTGAGCAGTGGTGGGTCACTTGCTATCTTATCAATAGGGCAGTCCATAGAAGGACAACTTTTAGAACTAGGAGCAGCCTGGTTAAAGCTTATCGTCATTATAGAATATTGACCAAATAAATCAGGGGAAGACTACCAAGAAGAAATCAAGAGAATATGGAAGTAAATCAAAAGGGAGCATATCAAGGAAGGAGATTGAGAGAAAATTGAGAATAGTCAAAAGATGATTTGATCTGTTTTCCTTCCTATGTAATTCCGTTATTAACTATTTCCATTTTTTTTTATTCTCTATATAATCCCATTGATCGATTGGTTATAATCAAGGCAATTATAAATGAATTTCAATTATTTCATACGTATCAGAGAGGGTGATCTACTTGTGAGTGATTGGTCATTTTTTGTCTTCCATTTGGTCAGTCTGTTGGACTTGCAATCAGTTATGTGTTTTTTTTTTGAATTCTTTTTTTTTCCCCCTCATTTCCTTTGGGTTAGATTCATCCACTGTAATGTTGTGCTCTTAAATCTTGTTACAACCACCCACAAATTAAAAATCTTTATTTTTTCTACATTCAAATCAATAGTACTCACAATGCCATCATATGCTCGCTTTTGATTTACTTCCATATTCTCTTGATCCCCTGTTGATAGTCTTCTCCTAATTTATTGCCTCAATAGAGAAATTTGTTGACTAGCAGATATGGGAGTGGCAAGATCATTTCCCTCTAAGGTCATTTTTGCTATTTTTTCTATCCCAAAATGTTTGTCTATTTTGAAAGTCGAATTATAAATTTTTTAAACTTTTCCTATATTACCCTTTGTTATTTAAAAAATTACTTTTAACACAAAACTCAATACTAAGTAGGAGAGGGTACTTTTGGAAAGATTGAGTTTAAAAAATGACAAGTTAATGCAATGATAACTTTTCTTAAACAGTGTATTTTGTCAAATTTAACCTATCTTTGTGAGACTGGCGGGGTAACAAATTGGATACTAGCCCAATATATATGCTAGATCAAAAACCTTTCCGATCTTTGCATCTATATCTTCAACAAGCAAACACAACGGGGTTTCGGAATACAATCCAATGAAGAAGTAATAAAGAGAAGTAAAGAGGATCCATAACTATTATATATTCATGATAAGTATATCAAAACCCTCATCAATTCCGGCAGATGACTCATAACCAGATTTCACCTCTCTCTCTCTCTCACTCCTTTTTTTTTTTTTTTTTTTTTGTACATTCCCTTTGTTATAATAGAGGCCTATATATATTTCCCTTACATTGATCCTATTGCAAGCTGAGCATATTTCACATGCAAAGCATTTGGCTTACACTGATTGGTTTCACTGGATCTAGCAATAGGGGGGGCATCAGGCATGAACACATACTTGTGGTACATAAAAATATTTTTTTAAAGCCTTTATGCTCTATGCTCGTTGATGCAATGATGCCACATACTCCTTGTCAAACATCCTTACTATATGCTCCTTAGCATCCCTGAAGGCACTAAAATTGGATGCATATGCTAATTTTCATCCCTGAATGATAGTATCTGGCCCACTAAAATTGGTTTATGGAATTTCTCTCTCTCAATGTATATACATGGTCTTGTTTTCATTTATCAGAAACAAAGAAGACATATTGGGATCTAACCAATTTTTTTGTAGGAAAATTTAGCAAAAACATTACTCTAGTAAAATTTTGCATGTGAAAGCATTACTGCTCTGTTTTCTTTTGTTTTGTTGACTGCCTTATAGGGGCTGGGATTTGTTCTTTGTTTTGCTGTCTCTTTGGATTCCTTGTCCTGTCCAATCCTATATTTCTCTTTTTTGATTATAAAATTGTTTCTTATCCAAAAAAAAAAAAAAAAAATGTGCGCAGTTAATGCAGGACAAATTGAATTGGCCATTGACTAGCTTTTGGGCACGGCTGTCAAAATGCCAAGAAATGCTAGGGCAATTAATGGCTCCTGCGCTTATTATACATGTTCTGCAATACTAATATTGCTAGTATCCTAAAAGCAATATTTCAATCATAAATCTTTGATAACAATGTATATAAAAAAATTGTTGCTTTGACCTGACAATCTCTCAAAACGTATGTGCAGGGTGTCCTCATTAACATGAGCACGCAGTGCAGCTATATACTATCATTCATGGGATTATTGTTCAGTCTTCCAAATCTAGAGAGGCAAAACTATCTTAGCAAACATCTCCAATGGTGTGCTAACAAAATAGAATTAGTACACCCTTCTGCCATATTTGGCACACTCCAGTGCTCTATTGCTATATTTAGCACAAAAGTGGCTAGAAAAAGGGAAGAGATGATGGTTGTGCCAAAAAATTTTATATTGTGTCATTTGTACTATTGGAACACATTGTGTCAAATTATAGCATTCGGTACTGTAGCATGTACTAAAATTGAGATAACGCAGAGGATCAGACAAACCACTGGATATGTTCTATGTAGCTTAAAACTGATGCAAAGCAAGTCTCCAAAATCATCCCACTTCAGTTCAGCATTTTCATTAACAAAATCAAACACCAGTTTCTCCATATCCTCTGCCGGAATTATATCAGTGGAAGCAGTACTAAGAGGGGGCATTGCCAATCAAAACATCTGTCCGGAACCAAAGTGTCATGGCATTGCGAATCACTCAACTAAGGCCCTGTTTCAGCGCATCGTGCCCCTTTATCACAGGCATGTATAAAAAGATCGAGCACTCAGATTGACAATTGGAAAAGTTCTGATTTCTAAAATATTTCCTCATAACCACCTTCACCCACAAAGCGTCCTGTTGTTGAACCAAAAAAGAGAGAGAGACACAGAGACAGAGAGAAAGAAGTTTAATAATATAGACTTGTTATTAATATATATTTTTCTCACAATGTCTCATGGGAAATTTTACCAAGTACGTCCTACCTTTTGTTCACATACTATACCTCACACTTTGGGTTCTGCGATCTTCCAGGCCAGTAGTTTCATTGATACAACCAGACCAATGAATACCCATGCAAACACCATTCAATTTCTTGAAATTTACTCCTCTATTTTATTGTCATCTTTTCGTTTTTTGAAAATTTCAAAATTATTATCTCAATCAGTAACCTACAAGGGAAGCGCCGATGGTAAATTGGCAAAGGATCGTGGTTCAAGAGCCAAAAGTCCCGAATTTGAATATTCGCTCGTTCATTATTAGATGCAAGGTTTGCAGATACTTTACACTTCACGGGAGGATTAATCTAGATCCAATTGCTTAGGAGACCCCTCTTTTAGGGGAAAAAAATTAAAAATTTTGTATCAGTAAAAAAATCAATCTTTTTAGAATTAATTTCCTAAAATTTCATTTCTAATGAGTATTTTACCTATTTCCAAGGGTTTAAACAGAAAAGGGCAAAAATGAAATATTAAAACATGCTATATTTCTGTGAAAATATTTAAAAATATTTTCTTAAAAAGAACACGTGTTTTTTTCCAAATGGGATAATGAATTAGGACAGAGGAGTATGAGCCATATTGACTCCCGAGTCTTTGCGTTCTTAAGCTAATTTTCTCCTGTGACTTTTTCTTCGACTTGCCTTAAAGACTTCTTGTCCGCCATTTTCATTTACAAAATCTACCACCAATTTCTCCATATCTACGTATTGCCGGGGTGAGATCAATGGCAGCTGTACAAAGAGGGGCATTGCCAAACCAAACATCGATCAGTACTCCAAAACCGAACTGTCCTCCCATTGCCAATCACCCATGACCCAACTAAAGCCATGTTTCAGACTTTCAGCACATCTTGCCCCTTATTCACACTTGACCATGTTTCAGAAGAGACGTACACCTCGATTGACAGCTTAGAAAGTTTGAATTTCTAAGATATTTCCCCTTACCCCCACCGCCACCCACGATGCGTCCTATTGGCGAACCAATAATAAAAAATAAAAAATAAAAAATAAAAAGGAGAATAATTTTAGTTATACTTGTTATTGAAGTAATATTTTTCTAACAATTTGTCTCCATCAGTAACACGTTTTGATCAACATACCCCACACGTTGGGTTCTTGGATCTTCCCAGTAGTTTCATTGATGCAACCGCCAACCGGACCAATATGTATGGCCCCTGCAAATACCATTCAATTTACTGAAATCAGTAAGTTATATGACTCTGGAGTTCCTATTGAGTCCTCATCTAGTCTCTCTCATGTCCTAATTTTCTTCTTGGGCACTTTTTTCTTTCCACTTGCCTCTTACGGCTTAAGGTTATGGGGTCTTCCCCGTAGCTTCATTGATGCCACCTTACCAATGAATGGTCTGAAAATAAATTCTAAGTTGAGTTGATAAAACTCAGTACTGTGTCAAGTTAATCCACGCTGTTGGATGAGGGGTCTAACGGTTTGAATTAAAAGTTAATAAAGTTACCTATTGAGGTTATTTTGATAATTTTAAAAGCAAATTTTCAAATTTTAATCCGAACCATCCAACCCTCATCCAACGGCGTAGATTAACTCACCACCGAATCCAAACTCGAAAATACCATCCAACTCACTGATTAAGACATATTAATCTTCCAGACCCAGTGGGTCTCTTTTTTCTCCCGCAAGTCGACAGTTTCTTCCCCTTGCAAGACATTCCCAAGGGCACCGACCCAATGAATTAGATGAAGTGGGAAATTTTTATGCCATTTTCATTTCTAAAGTATATTTTGTATTTTGTATTTATTTCTTTTGATCAGCAAAGGGTAAATATTCTTATTAATATGGAGAAAAAAGCACTAGAAAAACACCCCCAAAACAGAGTAACCCCTGCCCAAAAAAAAAAATAATAATAAAAATAAATAAATAAATAAACAGAGCATAAGAAGAGAAAACCGGAAAGACGAGAAAATACAAATCTTTTTATTATTTAATAACATTATTTTGTGTTTCATGTTTGCCATATTATAATTACTAGAAAATAAAAATCTTAAATATGAGTGTTCAGACTTGAAACTGATGGTTTTCTCAGTATCTGGTCCCACTGACAAACAACAAGCTTAAAACTCATGCAAAATCTACCACCAATTTTCTGGGTCTTCCCCGTAGCTTCATTGATGCGACCTTCCCAGCGAATGGCCAGAAAATATGAGCCAGGATTCTTTCCAGTAACTGAATTGTCCAGTGAAATTTGGACAACTCATGTCACGTGGGTCCTACCATATCAAATGAAAACCATCATACAGTATTTTCAAAATATTAGTGCAGATGATCCAAATCCGGAAGATACCACCCAACTCAGTGATCGAAAGATAAAAACAATTTCTCTTTTAGACCCCCTTGGCCTCTTATTTCTCCCGCGGTTGACATTTTTCTATGATGTCTTCATCACACTCTGCAGTGACGTACACTGCGTCTATGAGTTCTTTAAAACCCAATCCCTTTACTGAAAAATCCGACCTCCACGATATCCATTACACTATGGTTCTTTGTCTTGCCTTAAAAGACATCATGGTTCTTGGGTCTTCCCCGTAGTTTCATTGATGCGACCTTACCAACGAATAGCCCGAAAAGACCATCCACTCTCTGCATGCAGTCACACCGCGTCTAGGAGTCATTTAAATTCCCACCCCTGTATTGGAAAACCCTAACTCACCATATTCAAAACACCTAAATACTTCAATTTCTTTCAAAATTCTATACCCACATGGGTAGATCCAAAACAAGTTTTTTCAGGTTCTTCACCCTTATGTGTAGATCCAAAATGGCAATTGACGCAGTCGAGCCAAAGTATCCACCCTCCCGAGCCCCAAGCACCACAGAACACACTGAACCACCACCTCCATCATCAACCACCAATGCACCAGAGGCCAACATCTTGTCTTTGATATCCGAACCTTCAACGACTAATGTCTCAATCCCTAATTATACGAGGAGCACCAGCTACTACGACTCGTCGACAGCGCCCATCTCGATCATGAGCCCAACTTCACTTTCCAACCTCCGCCAACCCCGTTCTGAAAACCCCAACATTTACTACTTCTACGAAATTTCAGTCGCCACCGACAACTTCCTCGCAAAGAAATACAACGCCTCCTCCTCCACTGCCTCGTGGCGATGCATGCTCCGCCGTAAGGATGCGTTGGTGTTCCAGCGCAAATTAGGGATATCAATGGCGTTTTGGGAGCTGAGCGAAATGTTGTCTTTGATTTGCAGAAACTACCATAATAGTGTAATTAAGCTTCTTGGCGCTTCGATATCGGATGAGCATATCTACCTGGTCTACGAGTTTGTCAATGGCGTGAACCTCGCCAATTGCTTACGAAACCCTAAAAACCCGAGCGACATAGTGTTATCTACATGGGTTTCCCGAATGCAGGTAGTGACGGATATCGCGAATGGGTTGGATTATATACACAACTACACGGAACAAAATATACGTCTTGTGCATAAACATATTACGAGTAGTAGCATCATTATTTCGGAGCCATCGTTTAATGCCAAGATATGCCATCTCGGCCGGGCACAGTTGTGTGGTGATACAGATGGGAACATGCTATTGAAACCTTCATCCATGGGAGAAGATAATGGCGAAACAGCAGAGATGCCATTCGAAAGCGTGTACATGGCACCTGAAGTCCAATCAACGGGCATCGCCACACAAAAATCCGATGTGTATGCTTTCGGGTTATTGGTCTTGGAGCTTCTCTCAGGGGAGGATCCTCTCAAGTGCAAATTCGATGAAAAAAGTGGCGATTTTGGGGGTACGTTAATGATCGAGACAGCTAGGAAAGTAATTGGAGGCGATGATGGTGGCGATGGAGAGAGGTGGGAAAGGGACGGGAGGTTGAGGATGTGGGTAGACAGGAGACTCAATGACTCATTCCCAGTGTTGGTGGCGGACAGGTTAACACGTGTAGCGCTGGAGTGCGTTCACGAGGATCCGAACAAGCGGCCAGATATGCGACACGTGGTGGGGATTATTTCACCGCTTTATTCAGAGTCGAATAAGTGGTGGGATGGGGTTAGGAGGGATGGGGTTAGGAGGGCTTAGGGACCCCCACAGGCAATGCAGACACATTGCTCCATTGTCGAGTTATGAAGAGCGATACTATAAGTAGCACCGGCCATATTACAGCAGCATCTGGTGTGGTAATGTACTGTTTCGCACCTAAGTATTTTAGGGGTATTTAGATCAATGTCCCTCAAAATTAATTCGACCATGATTTGCAAGTCAATGTGTAGAGAGATTTCCTTCCCTAGCTATGAGTATCAGACGGCAATTTCAACTTCTTGTAATGGATACTTATAAGTATTGATAAAAGTTCTTTTGAAGAATTTAGCTTAGTAGCATTGTCTGTATATAACCTTCGATCTCAGTGTCATCTGTTTTTGATTTACGAAAGTTTTTAGTGTTAGAAGTTGTGTTTTCTTTAAGAGGTATCGAGTTGGGGGCGCTCTGTTTTTAAGAGGTATCGAGTTACGCTCTATTTATTTGTTTCATGTATCATGTATTATTGTTCAGATTTTGGAAGGCTTAATTTTAGTTGGATTTCTATGTTTGGGGTTGGTATTTTTTTGTTCCATGGGGGATTATTGTTATGTTTTAGTGGGAGTGCTAGTAGTTTTGGGGAGTTTTTCAAGATTGTATCTCTTATTTAATCATTTTCTAAATGAAATATTTACTATTTGCTATAAAAATATAAATAAAAAACTATTCTAATACGAATATTATGTGAAAATTAAACCCTTGCTAAGCACAAAATGGTTTCGTCCCTGAGCAGTCCACTACTTATTAAGCTTGGTTTGTTTTGAGTAACCATTTGTGTTCAGCTTCACCCACCCCAAAGGGAAGGGGAGTCCTACTAGTTAAAATCGGCAAACAAATGATTTCACCTCTTTAACTCGAATTAAAACTAATGCTCCCAAGTTTTGAGGAACAATAAAATGTGGATCAACGACAGATTATGCCTCCACCACCATAAGGCCCATTTAGCTTGACTAATTAAAGACCAGATCCACGCCAATAAGTGGCTGAGCCAGTGCCCTTGAACTTTCCAGAAATATCATCAATTCAATTTAGTAAATCAAGTGGAAAATAAAATAAAAACACGTTGTTGCTCTGAGTTGACGATCAACAGCACTTGCCCTAGCACAATCTCTCAAAACGATCAGGGTGCCCTTATCAACATGACCACACAAGCTTGTCTTGCAAATCAAGAGAAGCAAAAACTCTCATAAATTGAATTAGTAGCTTAAAATTCATAAGCAAGTCTAAAAAATCATCCTACTTCCAATCAGCCATTTTTGTTAACAAAATTTACCACCAATTTCTCCATTTCTTCCGCTGGAATCAGATCAGCCATCAGCGGCATCTGTACTAAGAAGGGCATTGCCAATCCAAACATCGATCAGTCCAAAACTAAACTATCCTGCCGTTGCCAATCACCCAACTAAGACCATGATTCAGCAGATCTTGTCCATTAATTACAGTACTGCGCCATGGAATGTTTGAAATTCTAAGATATTTCCCCTTAACCCTAACCACCTTCATCTACAATGCGTCCTATTGAAGAACCAATTAAAAAAAAAAAAAAAAAAAAAACCATTGTTATACTTATTATTGATCTTTTTTCTAACGAGTTGTCTCCATCACTAACGCCTTTCGTTCAACATACCCCACACATGGGGTTCTTGGATCTTCCCAGTAATTTCATTATTGATGCAACCAGATCAATAATAGCCCATACAAAATACCATTCAACTTACTGAAATCAATTAGTTATGTGACTCCAGAGTACTGAGTCCTTGTCTCATGTCCTAATTTTCTTCTGAGGCACTTTTTTTTATTCCACTTGCCTTACGACTTAACGTTCTTGGGTCTTCCCCGTAGCTTCATTGATGCCACCTTACCAGTGATTCCAGTGAATGGTCTCTCTTTTCTCCCGCAAGTGAACGGTTTCCTTCCCCTTGCAAAACATTCAGGAGAACACCGACCCAATGAATCAGATCAAGTGGGAAATTTTTATGCCATTGTCATTTCTCATTTCTAAAGTGTATTTTGTATTTTGTATTTATTTATTTACTTCTTTTGATCAGCAAAGGGTAAATATTATTTTTAATATGGAGAAAAAGCACTACAAAAATACCCCAAAAACAGAGAACACCCCTGCCCAAAAAACAACTGAAAAAACAGGGCATAAGAAGAGAAAAACCCCAAAAAGACCCAACCATGCATGACCAAACACAAAAACCCCAGCCATACAAAGGAAGATGAGAAAATAGAAATCTTATTATTATTATATAATAAGATTATTTTGTATTTCTTTTTTGTCATATCGTAATTAGGAATAAAAATCTTACATATGAGTGTTCAGACTTGAAACTGATTGTTTTCTCAATTTAAACTGATTTCTAGGATTGCAAAGGTCCACAAATATTTAAAAGCCATACCTCAGTGAACATCTCCATTCCCATTTTGCCTGCTAGGTGCTTGACAAAAATCTCTGAATTTCGTGGCAGGAAAAGATGATAATAGGAAGCGACCTGGAAATTGCCCCCATTAAAGCTTGGATATGCAAAATATTCAGTTGCCACGCGGATTGCACTATGCTGTCTTCATCACTCTCACACCGCGTCTAGGAGTCATTTAAAACTCCATCCATTCATTGAAAATTTTAGCTGATCACAATATCCAAGACACTTCAAAGTTCAAACTCTATTGAAATTCTTTACCCACATGGGTAAATCCAAAATATTTTCTTTCAAATTCTTCACCCAAATGTGCCGAACCAAAATGGCAATTGACGCAGTCGAGCCAGAGCCAGAGCCAGAGCCAGAGCCAGAGCCAAAGCTAGACCTGGCAATTGGGTGGGTCTGGGTGGGTTTGGGCGAGTTTAGATGGGTTGAATTAAAATGTCACCCAAACCCGACCCAACCCATTTATATAAAAAAACATTTAAGTAACCCAAAATCACCCATTTATTTTGGGGTTAATAACGGTTTAATACCTTCAACTTTGGGGGTAGTTTCAATTTGGTCCATAAACTTAGAATTGTCTCAATTTAGTGATGACTTATGAACTTTTGTTGCAATGTGGGACAGACCCTGACGTCCGTTAGGTTTTTGGACGGAAAACGCATGTGAGGGGCACGTGCGGCTGACATGGAGCCTATGTGGCTTATGTGTGCTTATGTGGAGCCTATGTGGCAGCCACATAAGCATTCTCGGCCAATTATAATCGACTATATCATTTTATAGTCGACTATAATAAACAGAAAGTTGAAGTAGTTGAAATTGATGTTTGAACATTCAATATAGTTGACTGGAAAACGTTGTAGTCGACTATAAAATGTTATTGTCGACTATAACAGACAGAAAGCTTATTTTAGTTTTGGAATCCATTTATAGTCGACTATAATTTGTTTATGGTCGACTATAACGGTCAGAAAATGTAGTTGCGCATGTTTTGATGTAAAATTATCGTTTATGTCCGTGATGTTAACTTAGGCCATTTCAAATAAGATGTTACCATACTCATGTGCTTAATGGAGCAATCATTTACAATACTAAAGACCTAAAAAGTGGGGCAAAACTCACACTCGCAATGTTATAGTCGATGCCTTTTGGTTCAGGAGGAATTGACTATAACATTGCGAGTGTGAGTTTTGCCCCACTTTTTAGGTCTTTAGTATTGTAAATGATTGCTCCATTAAGCACATGAGTATGGTAACATCTTATTTGAAATGGCCTAAGTTAACATCACGGACGTAAACGATAATTTCACATCAAAACATACTTAACTACATTTTCTGATCGTTATAGTCGACCATAAACAAATTATAGTTGACTATAAATGGATTCCGAAACTAAAATAAACTTTCTGTCTGTTATAGTCGACTATAACATTTTATAGTCGACTATAACGTTTGCCAGTCAACTATATTGAATGTTCAAACATCAATTTCAACTACTTCAACTTTCTGTTTATTATAGTCGACTATAAAATGATATAGTCGACTATAATTGGCCGAGAATGCTTATGTGGCTGCCACATAGGCTCCACATAAGCGCACATAAGCCACATAGGCTCCATATCAGCCGCACGTGCCCCTCACGTGTGTTTTCCGTCCAAAAACCTAACGGACGTCAGGGTCTGTCCCACATTGCAACAAAAGTTAATAAGTCGTCACTAAATTGAGACAATTCTAAGTTTATGGACCAAATTGAAACTACCCCCAAAGTTGAAGGTATTAAACCGTTATTAACCCTTTATTTTGCAAGCAAACCCAATCCAACCCGTGAGGTGCCGACCTCTGCTCGACTCTCACACTGATAATCCAAGGGGTTGCTGAACCTTCACCATGGTACATATGAAATTCTATATTGGGTGCTTATCCTACCAGAAGACTTAAGATGGAGAGTTAACGAGAGGTTTTGCCGTCTCGCCGGCGTTTTCTCCTTGGATTTCCATCGCCGGTGTCCCGCCTCCGCCGTCCCCATGACAGCCACCTCCAACATTTCCTCTCCTCGAAAACACATGAAAACAGAGCAAAAGACAAGTAAGCATTAAAACCCCATGTTTTCTAACCTCATTAATTGTTGAATTATAGCTTTATAGCACCAAGATCATTGCTCCTATTCCCATCAAAAGACAGTGCTTCAGATCAGTGGATCTTTCCCCATTGCTCTCTCTCTCTCTCTCTCTCTAAAACTCTGTCTCTATTTCTATATATATTGGGATCTGTAATAAGTAATAACCAGAAGATCATTAAAAACAATAACAAATAAAAGGCATAGAGATACACAATTATATACAAAAATCTAAGGTTCACAGCTGACTTGCAACGATTCCAGAGGCACTCGTCCTTCTCTCTCTCTCTCTCTCTCTCTCTCTCTCTATATATATATATATATATATATATATATGGCTTCGCCAGTTACCGAATGAATGGCTAGAATTTAGGCAAAGTCATGATGTCCTCCGGTGCCGGTAACTCTTGCCGGGATTAATGGCGTTCGTCCAATTGCTGCAATTTTGCCTAGTTAAAAAATTGGGGATGGGGATGGGGATGACTTGGGTTTCAATTCTATGTTGGATGGGAAAGGTGTAGCGCGAATTTGTCTATGAGATTTCAGGGAGTTTTCCCCTTAATCGGGTTTTATCACACCCAATTAGTTTTTAGCGTAAACCCGATAACACCCAATTACTAATTGGGCATTTTTCGGGTACCCATTTATAACCCAATTGATAAAATGATTTGTCTACAACCGTTTAACTTAAACGGGTTTGGGTGGGTTCATGGGTTTGGGTGATTGCCAGCCCTAGCCAAAGCCAAAGTATCCACCCTCTTAAACCTCAACCACCTCAGAACACATTGAACCACCACCGCGATCGTCAACCAACTCTTCTGACGGTGCACCACCACAGACTGACTTCTTTCCTTCCCCATCTAATGACCATTCAACCACCCATGCACCACAGGCTGACACAATGTCTTTCATTTCCGACCCTGAAACGAGCTGGGAAAAATGCTTCCCACAAGTACAAATCAAGGAGAGATAATAAAAACGCAACAACTAAAATTTTAGAAAAATATATCAAGCAAAGGAAATAAATTAGGGACACAAAGATTTA
Source organism: Liquidambar formosana (assembly GCA_039720395.1). NCBI lineage: Eukaryota > Viridiplantae > Streptophyta > Magnoliopsida > Saxifragales > Altingiaceae > Liquidambar > Liquidambar formosana. Next base: position 31,772,146 of record CM077827.1, on the reverse strand, counting down.
CATGATTTTATTGGGAAAAATCCAGCAAACAACAAAAACAATACAAGCGGAAGCAAATTTATAATTTTTCCCACTATGTGTGATTAAAAGATGGGATTGCACAAGATAAAATTCACAGCATAAAAACCAGAAAATTAACAGCAATAAATAGCAATCACAAGACACCAAATTTACATGGAAAACCCTCCAATGTGGAGGGAAAAACCACGGAACCGAAGTCCGGCTAAATCTTCCACTATGTAAAAAATAATGGGATTATAAGTATTCTTCTCTAGCCAAACTAGAGGCACCAACAATCATCAAAAGTGTACAAACAAGGATAACAATAAGATATAATCTTCACCTAATAGGTGGGTTTCAACAAAACTCAACAAAGAACGAACTCACCGAAGTGGGTAGACACAATATCTTCAAAACACGCTTTTGGGATGTCCAATGGAAAAACCAAGACCATAGGGTTGTAGCTTGTGTTGCCAGGAATCTCCTTCTAAAATTTGAGTCAAATCGGACTTGATTTGGGCATTCAAATCTCCGGTCAAAGTGGGTTGTCTTCTCTTTCTTTTTCACCAAAGCTTGAGAGAGTTCTAGAGAAAGATAGCAAAATGACTGTTACAATTCCATCCCAGCCGAACCAGCCCTATTTTTGGCTTCCTATGCAAGCTGCCATCTTCCCATTTAATGCATTAAATGAGGATAGGTGGGGCTCTACTTAAGGAGGGACCTGACCTAACAAATCTCCCCCTCCCGACTTAGGTGGAGGGCTCAACCAAACCTACTCTTTTCCTACAAGCTTCATGCTTGTCCTTAGGCAATGCTTTAGTCATCATATCCGAAACCATTGTCATCGGTATGGATTCTCTCAAGTTGTAACAACTTGTTCTCCAACACATCACGTATCCAATGATACCTCACATCAATATGTTTTGATCTCGAATGAAAACTGGAATTCTTACTCAAATGGATGGCACTTTGACTATCACTATTAAATACATACTTCTCTTGCTTCATCCCCAATTCTTGTAAGAATCTTTTCATCCATAACATCTCTTTGCACGCTTCCGTTGCCGCTATGAACTCTGCTTCTGTAGTTGATAAATTAACACAATTCTAGAATTTCGATTGCCATGAAACTGCTCCCCCTGCAAAGGTAACCAAGTAACCCGATGTGGACTTCCTAGAGTTAACATCTCCTGCCATATCTGCATTTGTTTAGCCTATTAGTACAGGCTTGCCACTCCCAAAGCACAAACACATTTTGAAGGAGCCTCTGAGATATCTAAGAATCCACTTCACTATTGCCCAGTGTTCTTTTCTAGGATTGGAAAGAAATCTGCTAACTACACCAACTGCATGTGTAATGTCAGGTCTAGTGCAAACCATGGTATACATCAAACTGCCAACTGCTGAGGCATAAGGCACTCTTGACATATCTTCTTTCTCTTTTTCTATTGTAGGACTCTGCTTAGAATTGAGCTTTAAATGATTGGCTAGTGGAGAGCCAACTGGTTTTGCTTTGTCCATGTTAAACCTTTTAAGCACTTTCTCAATGTATCTTTCCTGTGATAACCAAAGCTCGCCCAGCTTCCTATCACGAGAGATCTTCATACCAAGTATTTGCTTTGTTGGTCCTAAGTCTTTCATAGGGAAGGACTTACCAACTTCCTTTTTCAATTTGTCAATCTTCTTGGCATCCTATCCCACAATATACATATCATCCACATAAAGTAAGAGAATAAAAAAGTCACCATCAGAAAAAAATTTCACAAACACACAATGATCTGAAGTTGTCTTCATGTATGCATGATCAACCATAAAGGAATCAAACTTTTTGTACCATTGTCGCGGTGCTTGTTTCAACCCATACAAGCTTTTCTTCAACCTGCAAACCAAGTCTTCTTTACCTTTGGCTTTAGACCCCTCGGGTTATTCCATGTAGATCTCTTCCTCCAAGTCGCTATAAAGAAAGGTTGTCTTCACATCTAGTTGTTCAATCTCTAGATTCAGGCTTGCAATTATACCAAGTATAACTCGTATGGATGACATCTTCACCACTAGTGAGAAAATTTTTTCAAAGTTGACACCCTTTTTCTGACTAAAACCTTTCACAAGCAACCTTGCCTTGAACCTTGGTTGCCTGCTATTTTCCTCTGTCTTTAATCTATACACCCATTTGTTCTTGAGTGCTTTCTTGCCCTTAGGCAGTTTCACCAAGTCATAAGTGTGGTTCTTATGTAAGGATTTTATCTCTTCTTGCATGGCTTTCAACCACTCCCTTTTCTGCTTATGTGTCATTACTTCTTAGTAGCCCTCAGGTTCTCCCCCATCTGTAAGCATTACAAACTCATTTGGAGAATACCTCTTTGATGGTTGGCGTTCTCTGGTAGATCTTCTCAACTGAGGTTCAATTGTTTGTTCTTGAGGGGCCTGCTCAATCTGTTCTTCTAGTTCTTCCTCATCACCAACTGTAGGAATGTCATCTTCAATTGTAGGAGCATCATTCTCAACTATAGGATTTTCAATCTCAACCTGCATGTCCTGTTCATCTTGCACATCTCCCCTATTATCATGCACCATGGGTGGAGGAGTTGGACTCAAATCAATCAAGTCATCAACAAAGGATTTTGGCTTCTCAACTTTCTCAAAGTCCTCAATAGTCTGGTCTTCAAGAAACACCACATCTCTGCTTCTGATAACCTTTTTCTCAACTGGATCCCATAGTCTATACCCAAACTCTTCATGTCCATAACCCAGGAAGATGCACTGCTTTGTCTTGCCATCAAGCTTGGACCTCTCATCTTTAGGAATGTGAACAAATGCTTTGCACCCAAACACCTTCAAGTGATTATAGCATACTTCCTTCCCTTTCCAAAATTTGTTCGGCACGTCACCATTCAATGGAACTGAAGGAGAAAGATTGATTAAATCAACTGCTGTCCTCATTGCCTCACCCCAAAAAGATCTAGGCAACTTTGCATGAGAAAGCATACTCCTGATTCTTTCAATAATGGTTCTGTTCATTCTCTCTGCCACTCCATTGTGCTGAGGTGTTTTTGGAACTGTTCTTTCATGCTTGATGCCAAGAGCTCTGCAATATTCTATGAATGGGCCTCTGTACTCACCACCATTGTCAGTACGAATGCACTTCAAGGGCCTTCTTATTTCTCTTTCTGCTTTAACCTGAAATAACTTAAAGGCTTTTGTGAGCATTGTGTCCTGAACCATACCGGGCTCAGGCAGTACGCCACTAACCACGGATGATTAGGGCGGAGAGGGAGTCGCCACCCGATTTGGCTTCAGGAACCAATTGACCCCTAGGAAGGGTCTAACTTGCTATGACCAAAGATTGTTCGGGTTTGGAGCTAGGGTACGCGGATGGGAAGGTGTTAGGCACCCAGCTACGCTCGGCCAAAGCCGGCCTCCACATATACTTATTGGCTTTAATTAAAAAGAAACGTAATTGGATTCAACCGTATTCAAGTAATTATGTGATTTAACTCAAATGATGGCACACAATGACAAATAGATATGAAATTAAGGTAAAACAGGAGAAATAAATGTAGACACAGAATCGAGTATTTAAAAGATCAAGCTACACTTACGCTGCCTACAAAACAGAGGGGTTATTCTGCCTGGAATATGTCATGCACGTACGTGCATGTGATAAGCACGTACGTGCATGCACGAAGTACATACGTACATGCCTTACTTACAGTATATGTAGAATCGTGAATTTGAGCTTATTATGCGACTATCATGTAATACAGACCCACGACTTTGGTGAAAGTCATAGTACTTATTCTTGTGCACAAACATATTAAGAGTAGTAGCATCATTGTAACAGAGTCGTCGTTTAACGCCAAGATATGCCATCTTGGCAGGGCACAGTTGTGTGGTGAAACAGACAAGAACATGCTATTGAGAACTTCGCCCATCGAAGAAGGTAGTGGTGAAACAGAGGAGATGATAGTGGTAGAAGATTTCCTGAAGAGCTTAGATATTAGGACGATGCACGTGGCACCTGAAATCCGGTCAACAGGCATCGCCACACAAAAATCCGATGCGTACGCTTTTGGGGGTTGTGCTCTTGGAACTATTCAGGGAGGAGTCTTCGGAATGCGGAGTCGATGACCAAAGTGGCGATTCTAGAAGAACGGTAATGATCGAGACAGCTAGGAAAGCAATTAAAGGCACCGGCGGCAATGGCGGTAGTAGCGGTGGCGGTGGAGGTGGAGAGGAGTGGGGAAGGGAGGGGAGGATGAGAATGTGGGTCGACAAAAGGATCAAGTCGTTCCTGGTGGTGGTGGCGGATGGGGTAGCACGTGCAGTGCTGGAGTGCGTACACGAAGACCTGGATAAGTGGCCAGATATGGCACGTGTGGCGGGGATGATTTCAAAGCTTTATTTGGAGTCGTGGAAGTGGTCCCATACGAACCCAATGGGCTTTAATGCTTTAGACTCGTTGGCCCCATGTTGGTATGTTGGTTGAGTTAACGAAAATTGGTTGGGGCAGCTAATTATTTAATTTGGGTTACTTATTATTTACTTAGGCTTTGCTTAGGTAAGGAATTTGGAGGAGGAAAAAAAAAAGGGGGGGATTTGGCCATTAGTCAAGAAACTACATCTTATTAAGCAATTAGTCACCTAACTTTTTTCCTAATTCAATTAGTCCATTTTACATTTTTTTGACAAAAAAGCCCCTGATTTACTAACTAATCCACACCCGTGCCATTCCTTCAAAACACAAAACCTGTTCTCTATATCCTAATTTCATATTTCAAATGCTTTTCTTTGCTCGGGGCACTGTCTCCTGCATACTCTTCCCACTGCTGCCCCCGACCACGTTATCCCAGTAGAAGCAAAACAAAGAAGACCAGGCTCCACTTGCTCTATCAATCTCAGTTCCAGAGCAAGCGATAGTACTTCAATAAGAAGACAAGCATCCGGCATATTGCAACATGATATCCATCGAGCCTGAAGGACTTTGGGGACAATACAGACAATCACAACTCAATTGGAACATCTTGACGAGCAATAAGGTTCACAGTCATAGCATTTTCCATCACATGGTTTAGCAATTCTGAAGAACATATCTCAGCCTTTTACCATTGCATGTCCCATATTTAACTCCACAAACTACCCTTCCCAAAACCATCCAAAGCAGCCACTCACCATCAATCCCCCTAAAGCATTCCATATGAAACCAAGCACCAGGTGCCCTGGAACTATGGCTTTGAGGCTGTTCTGTCTACAGGAGAGAAAGTTGAGGCTGAAGTAGCAGAGGTTGGAGGGATAACAAGGTCTGGAAGGTGCTATACCCCTTAAGAGCTAGAACTGAAAAGGAGGAAGGGTAAAGAAAAGGTTGGTGAGATTCCAAGCCTGGAAGAAACAGTTAAGCAAGGAGTGACGGAAGAGGAAGTTGCAGAGTTCCTTAAAATCATACAGAAGAGTGAATGCCAAGTAGTCGAACAACTTAACCGATTGCCTGCATAAATATCCATTCTGGGACTCCATTGGTTATAAAAGACTTGGTAAAGTAGTAAAATTTTACCATTTCATTCTAAAATTTACTTCGTAATATAGTAAAATTTTACTATTTCACTCTAAAATTTTACTACTTTGTAAAGTAGTAAAATTTTACTACTTCAATATAAAATTTATTAATTCGTCAAGTAGTAAAATTTTACGGTTTTAATTTTTTTAATAATTACCTAATCAATATGGATCTTTTTTCGAAGATGTCGACAAGTAGGTTCCAAAAATATGATTTTTTTTAAAAATGGATATGTATATTATAAGTTATAAGCTTTTAAAAATTATAATACTAAAAGGTTAAGTTAGTTACATAGAGTGCCCCTAATAACAAAAAGGGGAGTGCCCTTAGTAATAATAAGGGTAAACCTGGCATTTTAAAAAAAAGTGTGACTAATTGATAAATAAGTTCAGTTTCCTTGATTAATTGACTTAGAAAAACTCTTACTTGATTAATTGCCAATATTTTACCAAAAAGTGGACTAATCGCCAATTTCCCCCAAAAAAAAAAAAAACCTTAAATTTGTGTTTAGGTGAGGAATTGGGAAAAAACTTGAAAATTTTAAAATAATCGGATTTTAAAGTTTAGAATTTGGATGTGTCAAAATTGTAAAATTCTTCGTTTGGCTAATGTAAAGAAACTATACATAACGCATATAGCACATTAATTTTTGGTCTACAGTTATCGGACCCCCAATTCTTCCACATCCTTAATGATTTGTTTAATTTGTTTAAGAATACGAAAAAAAAAAAAAAATTATGATTCTGAGTAACAATATTAGCATTACTAGGCTGTCTTTGAACAAAATTCTAATCTTTTCTAGCTTGTTCCTGAGTTGCAACCTTTACCACTCGAGCATCAATCTCATAAATTTAGGTTAGTAATAACATTCACATTTCGAGTAGTAGTAAATTTGATCTTTCTATTATTAAATATTTGATGAACAATATTTTTAAAGATTTGGTTAGCAGCACTCTCAATAATCTAGGCTAAAGCCCAGTGTAACCAACTGTGTACCTCCGCCCTTGCTTACATTGATTGGTTTCACTAGATCTAGCAATAATGGGGGCATGAAAACAAACTTGTGGCACAGAAAGTCATTATTTGATAGCCTTTTTGCTCTATGCTCATTGATGCAATAATGCCACATCCTTACTATATATATGCTCCTTAGCATCTCTGAAGGCACCAGATCTGGCCCAGTAAAATTGGTTTCAGGAATTTCTCTCTCTCAATGTTGTATACGTGGTCTTTTTTTCATTTATCAGAAACAAGGAAGACACATTGGGATCTAACCAATTTTTTTGTAGGAAAATTTAGCAAAAACATTACTCTGGCAAGCTAATGCAGTTAATGCAGGACAAATTGAATCGGCCATTGACAAGCTTTTGGGCATGGCTGTCAAAATGCCAAGAAATGCTAGTGCAATGGCTCTACGCTTATTATGTTCTGCATTAATATTGCTAAAATCCTAAAATCAATTTTTCAATCATAAATCCTTGATAACACAGTATATAAAAAAATTGTTGCTCTGACCTGACAATCAACACAGACCATACTGCTCTTGCCCTTGCGCAATCTCTCAAAACTTGCAAGGTGCATGTCCTCATTAACATGAGCACGCAGTGCAGCTATATACTATCATTCATGAGATTATTATTCACTCTCCCAAATTTAGAGAAGGCAAAACTATCCTAGTAAGCATCTCCAATGGTGTGCTAAAAGGTGTATGTATTATAATTATATTTTAGCAATAACACACCTTGTTGCTGCTCCCATGGTGTGCTAGAAAAATAGAATTAGTACACCCTTCTGCCATATTTGGCACGCTCTTGTGCTATATTACTATATTTAGCACAAAAGTGGCTAGAAAAAGGGCAGATATATAGTGGTTGTGTCAAAAAATTGCATCTTGTGTCATCTATACTACCAGAGCGCATTGTGTCAAAGTATAGCTTTTAACATTATAGCATGTGCTAAAATAGAAATAGCACAGAGGACAAACCGCTGAAGATGCTCTAAGTAGCTTAAAACTCATGCAAAGCAAGTCTCCAAAATCATTCCACTTCCAATTCAGCATTTTCATTAACAAAATCAAACACCAGTTTCTCCATAGCCTCTTCCGGAATTATATCAGTGGAAGCTGTACTAAGAGGGGGCATTGCCAATCAAAACATCAGTCCGGAAACAAACCGTCGTGGCATTGCCAATCACCCAACTAATACCATTTTTCAACACATCGTGCCCCTTAATCACACTTGGGCATGTATAAAAAGATTGAGCACTCGGATTGACAATTGGAAATTTCTAAAGTATTTGCCCATAACCACCCTCACCCACAAAGCGTCCCGTTGTTGGAAAGAAAAGAAAAGAAAGAGAGAGAGAGAGATAGAAAGAAGTTTAATAATAGAGACTTGTCGTTAATATATATTTTTCTCACAATGTCTCATCAAGTACGTACTACCTTTTGTTCACACACGGCATACCCCACACTTTGGGTTCTTCGTTCTTCCAAGTAGTTTCATTGATACAACCATACCAATGAATAGCCCATGCAAACACCATTCAATTTCTTGAAATTTACTTCCTCCTTTTTATTTTATTGTCATCCTTTCATTTTTGGAATGTTTCAAAATTATTATCTCAATAATCCATAAGTTACTGAGGGAAGCGCAGATGGCAAAAGATTGTAACTCAGGAACCGTAAGTCTTGAGTTTGGGTATCCGCTCTTTCACTATCGGATGCATGGGCTTGCGAATAGTTTGTTCATCACAGGAGATTAGTTTAAATCTAATGACGTAAGATATCCCTTTTTTGAGGGAAAAAAATCAAAAAATTATTGTCTCAATCAAAAAGTCAATCTTTTTTTAATTAATTTCCTAATTAATTTCCTAAAATGTCATTTCTAATAAGTATTTTATTTATTTCCAAAGGTTTAAACTTTAAACAAATGAGGTAAAAAATGAAATGTCAATATATATATATATATATATGTGTGTGTGTGTGTGCGCGCGCATGTGCGTGAAAATATTTAAAAACATTTCCTAAAAAAAAAAAAAACCGTGCTTTTTCCAATGGGATAATCAATTAAGACAGAGGGAGTATGAGCTATATTGACTCCCGAGTCTTTGCGTTCTTAACTCGTGTGCTAATTTTCTCCTGTGACTTTTTCTTCGACTTGCCTTAAAGACTTCCAGTCCGCCATTTTCATCTACAAAATCTACCACCAATTTGTCCATATCTACTGCCGGGGCGCATGAGATCAGTGGCAGCTGTACTAAGAGGGGCATTGCCAAACCAAACATCGATCAGTCCAAAACTGAACTGTCCTCCCATTGCCAATCACCCATGACCCAACTAAGGCCATGCTCGAGACTTTCAGCAGATCTTGCCCCTTACTCACACTTGACCATGTTTCAGAATATGACACCCCGATTGACAGCTTAGAAAGTTTGAATTTCTAAGATATTTCTCCTTACCCACCTTCACCCACAATGCGTCCTATTGGCGAACCAATAATAATAATAATAAAAAGGATGATAATTATAGTTATACTGTTATTGGATCAATATTTTTCTAACAATTTGTCTCCATCAGTAACACGTTTTGATCAACATACCCCACACATTGGGTTCTTGGATCTTCCCAGTAGTTTCATTGATGCAACCGGACCAATGTATGGCCCCTGCAAATACCATTCAATTTACTGAAATCAATTGGTTATATGACGGAGTATTGAGTCCTCGTCAAGTCGTCTCATGTCCTAATTTTCTTCTTGGGCACTTTTTTCTTTCCACTTGCCTCTTACGACTTAAGGTTATGGGGTCTTCCCCGTAGCTTCATTGATGCCACCTTACCAATGAATGGTCCGAAAATATTGAGTTTGGATTTGGTGCTGTGTTGAGTTGATAAGACTCAGCATTGTGTCAAGTTAATCCATGCCGTTAGATGAGGGGTTAGATGGTTCGGATTAAAAGTTGAAAAATTTGCCCATTTTAATAGCAATTTTTTCAACTTTTAATCCAAACCATCCAACCCTCATCCAACGGCATAGATTAACTCTAAGTTGATACGAATCCAAACTTGAAAATACCATCCAACCTATTAATTCACAGATATCAATCTTTTAGACCCACTTGGTCTCTCTTTTCTCCAGCGGTCAACAGTTTTCTACCCCTCGCAAAACATTCACAAATTTTTATGCCATTGTCATTACTAAATTATTATTTGTATTTTGTATTTTGTATTTTTTGTATTTGTTTTTGATGAGAAAGGGTTAATATTGTTATAAATATGGAGAACAAGCACCACAAAAACAGGTAAGGATTTAGTGCCAAATTTGTAAAACTCAGTATGGTGCCGAGGTGAAATGGACCTTTGAATTTACTTTTGGACGGCTCGGATTTAAAGATGAAAAGTTTCTACTGAAATGATCAAAATAACCTCAATAAATAACTTTTCGATATTTAAATCCGAACCGTCCAAAAGTAAATCTAAGGTCCCATTTTACTTCAGCCTCGTGTTGCGTTTTTCAAACTTATCGCTGAATTCCTAAACACCCCAAAAACAGAGACCACCCCTGCCCCGAAAGGCAAAAACAACTAATAAAACAGAGCACAAGAAGAGAAAAACCCCAAAAAGACCCAACCATGTATGACCAAACACAAAAACCCCAGGCCCAGCCATACGAAGAAAGAATAGAAAAAGAAATCTTATTACGCCGTATTATTTAATAAGATTGTTTTGTATTTCTGGTTTGTCATATTTTAATTATTAGAAAATAAAAATGTTAAATATGAGTGTTCAGACTTGAAACTGATTGTTTTGTCAGCTATGTGCCTGTGTTCCGACTGCAAGAAAAACATTACAAAAATTACACAATCTAAACTGATTTCTAAGATTACAAAGGTCCACAAATATTTAAAAGCCATACCTCGTGTCAAGAAAAGATGATAATAGGAAGCGACCTGGAAATTGCCCCTATTAAAGCTTAGATATGCAAAATATTCAGTTTCAACGCGGATTGCACTATGCTGTCTTCATCACTCTCACACCGCGTCTAGGAGTCATTTAAAACCCCATCCATTCATTGAAAATTTTAGCTGATCACCATATCCAAGACACTTCAAAGTTCAAACTCTATTGAAATTCTTTACCCACATGGGTAAATCCAAAATATTTTCTTTCAAATTCTTCACCCAAATGTGCCGATCCAAAATGGCAATTGACGCAGTCGAGCCAGAGCCAAAGCCAAAGTATCCTCCCTCTCAAACCTCGAGCACCACAGAACACACTGAACCACCACCGCGATTGTCAACCACCTCTTCTGACGGTGCACCACCACAGACTGACTTCTTTGCTTCCCCATCTGATGACCATTCAACCACCCATGCACCACGGGCTGATACAGTGTCTTCCATTTCCGACCCTTCAACGACGGCTACCAATGTCTCAATCCCTAATTATACTAGCACCAGCTACTATGATTCGTCGACAACTTCCATCTCGATCAGGACCACAAAGTCACGAACGATGAAGAGCCCAAGGTCACCCTCGAACCTGCGCGACCATTCAACCACCCATGCAGCACGGGCTGACACAGTGTCTTCCATTTCCAACCCTTCAACGACGGCCACCAATGTCTCGATCCCTAATTGTACGAGCACCAGCTACTATGATTCGTCGACAACTTCCATCTCGATCAGGAGCACAAAGTCACGAACGATGAAGAGCCCAAGGTCACCCTCGAACCTGCGCGGCTTCCTTGTCGATAGCCCCTACTTTTATGACTTATACGAAATTTCATTCGCCACCCTCAATTTCCTTGCAAATAAATACACCTCCTCCACCACCGCCTCGTGGCGGTGCGCGCTCCGCAACAAGGAAGTGCTCGTGTTCCAGCGCAAGTTACGGAGGCTGATGGAGATTCCCAAGCTGAAAGAGATATTGTTTTTGATTTGCATGAGCCGCCATAAGAGCGTAATCAAGCTCCTTGGCGTTTCGACGTCAGATGAGCATATCTACTTGGTTTACGAGTTTGTCAATGGCGTGAGCCTCGCCGATTGCTTACGATACCCTAAACACCCCGGCTTCACGGTGCTAACAACATGGATTTCGCGAATGCAGGTCGCGATGGATATCGCAGATGGGTTGGATTACATACACAACAACATGGCGAAAAACACACGTCTTGTGCACAAACACATTAATAGTAGTAGCATCATTGTAACAGAGCCGTCGTTCAATGCCAAGGTATGCCATCTCGGCACGGCACAGTTGTGTGGTGAAACAGACGAGAACATGCTATTGAGACCTTCACCCATTGGAGAAGGTAGTGGCGAAGCAGCAGAGACGATCTTGGAAGAAGAATTGCCGCCGGATTCGAGGAGCTTGGATGTTGGGAAGATGTACATGGCGCCTGAAATCCGATCAACAGGCATCGCCACACAAAAATCCGATGTGTACGCTTTCGGGGTTGTGCTCTTGGAATTATTTGGGGAGGAGTCTCCTATGTGTGAAATTGATGACGAAAGTGGTGATTTTAGAAGAACCGTAATGATCGAGACAGCTAGGAAAGCGATTGAAGGTGCCGACGGCAGTGGCAGCAGCAGCAGCAGTGGTGGCGGTGCAGAGGAGTGGGGAAGGGAGGGGCGTATGAGGATGTGGGTGGACAAAAGGATAGAGTATTTCCCGGTGGTGGTGGCGGAGGGGGTAGCATTTGCAGCGCTGGAGTGTGTACACGACGACCCGGATAAGCGGCCAGACATGGCACGTGTGGCGGGCATGATTTCAAAGCTATATTTTGAGTCGAGGAAGTGGCCCAATCGCATTGGGTTCAGATCCCCTCCAGTCGTTTAATGTCAAGTTGCCTCCATTTCACGGTTGGCAAACTGTCAAAAAAATCTAATGGTGCTCATATTGCCACGTCATCCACGTTAATAACACTCTTATTTCCCATGACTAGTGATATTACATTGCCAACAAACAGAAAGAGAAAAAAGGGATAAATAGCAATCATCTTCGTTGCCAACGACCTCTTCACCACACCATGAAATGTTATCATGGCTTTTCTCCACAATTAATGGCATCCCAGATCTAAAACAGCCCATCTGTTATGGATTCCTACTGGAGTTCAGAGTAAAAAGCACCCTTCTCCACCGTAAAAAATCCCAATCGGCAATTTCGGTTCTGCCCCATTTCGGGCCAACATAATTTCCGGGCCACAATAGGGGCTTTTCTCCACCACCATATTAGATGTTGGAGAATAGGGGGTAAATAAGAAAAGAAAAAGAAGATCCATTTTGCAGTCGTATTAACAGTGACATTGCTGGAAAATTTCAGCGCGGGCGAGCTAAAGCGTTTTTTTTCCTTTTTTTTTTTTCTTTTTTGGGGTGGGGAATCAAAAGGTAAAGCTTATTTCATTCACACTTTTCATTATTGATGAAACCTTAACCTCCATCAATCTCTTCCGTTGATTTGGATAGTGAAAACTGGGAAGAGAAGGTTTGCTTCTTGCAAGCTCACAATCTACTCTATGCCAACATTTTCTTCATTTTGAGAAGCTAAAGAGGGCATGTCAATTAATGACGATAGAGAATAAAATGGGTCGTCGGAAGTCCGCTACTCCCCAATTAACATCCATGGTTTGTGATTGAGCACAAATCTCATCCTTAATCAACCGAATTACATTTCTAAACAAAATTTAGAATTTGCCATCCACATTAGTAGACGAAGCGCCGTTAGTATTTATGGAGTAGCAGTGAGTAAACTGGGATGATGTACGTGGTAGCTTAGGTGGGATGATGTACGTGGTAGCACCTAAGCTTTTAGATTAGTCTATGTTGACATGTTTCATTTACAGACTCGTTGGCCCTGAGTTACGAATAATAATTTGCATTAATTATTATTTAGTTGAGAAACTTGAAAAAAAAAACAAAAAACCTATTGAATTGTGTCTTGCCCGGTGTGGAATTTGGAAAAAAAAACTTAGGAGATCTAAAATGATGGGATTTCATAGTTTATAATATGTAAAGTTCTTTGTTTGATTAATGTAAAGTTCTTTGATTGTCTACTGTTAAAAGAAATAAATTAAATTATATGGAGTATTTATTGCATATAGCACATTAATTTCAAATTTAGGGCTACATTTTTTGAAATAGACTAGAGGAAATATGCATTTTACTTGTCACATTGTGAGCACGCGGGAGTGCCACACTATTTGGGTATGCTCCTAGGATGAATTAGATATTTGTGTGAGAGAGATTTAGAGATTGGGAGGGTAATGTTTCCACGTAATAAGAGTTCTTCCTTTGTGTTTTTTTGCTTTCAAATCCTATGGCTATGATAATACCTTAGATAAACTGTGTGAGAGAGAGAGGTTGAAGAGATTTAAGAGATTGTGCAGCAGCATGTCATTATCAGTAGGGGAGTTATTCTCTTACATCACTCATTCAAGAAACATGTTTGAGATCAACCACCCAAGGGCGCATCACAATTCAGATCATAACTTAACCCATTAATTTTGAAGGTTTGAATTTCTAAATAAATTTGTAATTTCTTTCTTTAGAAGGTGGAATTTGGGAAATTCCATCTAACTAGATGAATTTTTAAGACATACGGAGTAATTAATTTGACTCTCCCAAATCTCGACTAAAAATTCTGACCAGAAATTTCAACAATCTGTTTTTTTTCGTTTTTGTATATGATTGTTTACCTTTTGGAAGGCTTTGGGTTTGATTTATATGTTTGAGGTTGGTCTTATTTGTTCATGGGGATTGTTGCTGTGTTTTTGAGGAAGTGCAAGTAGTACGTGTTTTGAGGTTCTTCAAGATTGTATCTCCTTGTTTAATCAGGTTTCGTTATTTTTATTTTTTTTCGTTAATAAAATTTCTTTTTACTCATCTCATCCAATTCAATCAAGCCTTACTCACAACTACATGGGCTTGACTAATAAAATTTGATTTTTTTTTTAAAAAAAAAAAAAGAAGAGAAGCTATTCTAATACTAAAATATTATGAGAAAACCCCTTCATCCACCTAACCTAATGGTTTCGTGCCCGAGCAGTCCTCCACTACCTACTAAGTTTGGGTTGTCTTCGAGTGTTACCATATGTGTTCGGCTTGACCCACCCCTAAAAGGAAGGAGTAATCTGACCAATTAATAAAAATATGTTGTTTTGGCTTGGCCAAGATCGATTAAAGTATAAAATGTTGATTAAAGATCGATTATTCCTCCACCCACTACAACAAAAGTGGCTTTTCACGACGTGCGAAGCACGTCGTGAAAGGCCTTTTACGACGCGCAAGCGCATGTCGTGCATCGAGGGGTCGTGGAAAGTCCGGACACATTTACGACGTGCAATGTGCGTCGTAAAAAACTTTTTAACGGCGTGCGTTGCATGTTGTAAATAGTTATTAACGACATGTACTATGCGTCGTAAAAAACATATCGACGGTATGCGTACAGTTTTAACGACGTACAATGTACGTCGTATTAAGTTTTTTAACGACACGCAACGAACGTCGTAAAAAATATATGCCTATAGTTTTAACGACGTGCAGCGTACGTCGTATTAAGTATTTTAACGACATATAGTGCACGTCGTGAAAAATTTATAACCCGTATATTAAGTTATTAACGACGTGCATTATGCGTCGTTAAAACACTTAATATGACGTACACTGCACATTGTTAAAACTATATTTATTATTTATTTTTTTAATAAACTTTTGTCTATAACCTGTTTCCTGCTTTGCTTATCAAATGCTAACAATACATTTATATATCTTCTATCATTGCCCAAGATAACACAAACAACTCATAAGTCATAACAAATCATTCACCAAAATCATTTTTTTCCTAAGTGTATTCATCTACAATTAACATCAAGAAACAACCATCATATCTATGATTTGAACCAATTGAACCCAATTCAAAAAACATTCATACATCCATAAAGTTTAAGTACACTGTTTATAAACTGAACTAACAAAATTTATAGAATGTCAAAATAAAGTTCAAAAATGGAGAATGTATAACAACAAAATATCGGACACTGCTGCAGTCTCCCACTAGCCCCCTCAATCTCAAAAACTAAAAGACCTTCTAAGATACCTCAACCAAATGTCCCTGAAATGGAAAACAACAAAATAATTTATTATTAATAGAAAGAAATATTTTATTAATAAACTAGTAAACATTAAACAAAACTCTAATTTTTTAATCTTATAGCTAGGGAAAGAATAATAAATCTATAGTATGCTTACTATCGATTGTCTCCATTATCGTCAACTATTGCCAATTTATCCTATGAGACAAAATCCCCAACGCAACATTGCGGACCTGCAAACAAGTTATGCAGAAATTTCAAGAGCATAAAAATTAATATTAGAAGTTGTTGAAACTATAATCTTTGCACCAAATTGCAAATGAAACCAATAGCCAATTTCATAGTACTCAAGCTCAGACTGATATATACTCCATACTCCAAGAAAGGTTATTAATTAATGGAACAAATTAGATATAGGGGAGCAAATATATTAGAGGATAAACAAACTAGATGCGGCTTCCAAGTCACACACCGCAATGACAAACTAGTGTCCCAAAAAAGCACATATATCTGGCCTCTTTTCTAAGTAATTGTCCCAACATTGCAAGGATTAGCAATCATAGAGTGAAAAAGGATGTATTAATTTCTTCTACAGTTATCCTCACCTTTATCTTCAAGGTCTTTCCTTTCTAAGAGCCCTTTCATTTGTAGTACCACCAAAATCAATGCAAGGGCCACACATGAAACAACAGCTACATTGCCAACAATAGCTCCAACGGATAGCCCTGTATCAACAACAAAGTCTACAAGAAGAAAAAATATAATAACATGACGAGAGAGTAGAAAGAAAGTGGCAATCCCAAAACACAAGATCAACTTACTTGGTGTGACCATAATAGCAGATATAAGAGGTCTATAATCAACTTACTTGAATGCCCTTGCATCCTGTATTTCTAGAAAAATATAACTAATGCATAAACACAAAATTCTACAAGCTTAAAAACATCTAGTCACCTATGATCACAAACCTTGCCATATTCTATCAAATATAATGAACATTACATGAATTAAAAGCAGACCAGCAATCCAGCAATGCCAAAACATAGTCTCAACCCTATTGATGTCCCTAGGGATTGGATATGGAACTTGCCAAGAAGAACTGTGTACTTTGGAACCTCCATACCAACAATTTTTAAAGGTAAATATTATTAAAGAGAATGATTTTGAAAAATGAAATGGAGCCAAAAAAAAAAAAAAAAAAATGGCATTGACAAGATTCTTCTTGTCTGTTAGGTCTATCAACAGAAGGTATTCAATACTACTTCTGGAGAGGTATGTGAGAATTTCAACCCCTCTTGTTATGTTATCCTGCTACCCTGGTTCAAAGAAACAGCCATTAGAATTTTACCTTTCTCTTGGGGAAAACATGAATTGCCAAAATATTACAAATTTTAAAAAGATATCTAAGCCCTGGTCTAGCTAATCAGGTCCAAACACCAAATCTCTTACCCCTGATGTCATTTAAGAAGCCCAACAGATACCAACAAAGCTACCACACTTAACACCCTAGGCTAGTGGCAAGATTAGAGAGCCTATTTAGTGTTCAGTGTTTGCCACAACACTGGAACAAGTCACTTCAGCCCATTTTTTTGGGATAACTTAAAGATTCTTGATGAGTGGATGGCACAAGAGCTAACCAAGTTAACTGAGTGGCCTGCCTCATGATCGGGAAGCTTACCTTCTATGACCATAGGGAGAATAAAGTTCATAACTTCATATTGTTCATCCGGAATAAGCCACACTCAATGCAGACTTATTAAACGAGCTCATGGGCCTTCCCACTATCTAAGATTACATGCACAATTAAAGGGTTCACTCATGAATCCTACTGCTATTTAAGCCTTCATGCACCATGAATGGAGGACTCCAATATAAAAATCATCCATAGCTCATTTACAATTGAAAACTTTGGAATTGACCAGAAATAAGGCAATTACTTTCTCTAAAAGCTCTTTTTTTCATATTGAAGAAAGTTTAGAACCCCAAAAAACACATATGGTAATAAAGATGGTGTGGCAACATTAGTGATGGCAAGGATAATGGAAAGGCAGTGGTGGCAGCAATGGCAAAGATGATGGTGTGATGCTGTTGGTGGTGGCAGATATGGCAACACTAATAGGATGGTGATGTGGCAGTAGCAAGCTGCCAGACCATTTTGTCATATGCTGTGTTTCTGTTCACTTTATCTAAAAGCATTTTTGCTCTTAAAAATTTCCACATTCTTGGAAATCGCCCCCAAAAACCAAAGAAGTATGGCGTTATAATAAGCTGGTGTGAGCGCCGTGTCCTTTCACCACGCCTGGGCTCGGGAGTACGCCACTAACCACGGATGATTAGAGCGGAGAGGGAGTCGCCACCCGATTTTGGCCTCGGGAACCGATTGACCCCTAGTAAGGGCCCAACTCGTCATTACCAAAAGAATCAAGGTTCGGAGCTAAGGTACGCGGATGGGAAGGTGTTAGGCACCCATCTACGCCCGGTTAAAATCCGGCCCCCACACATATTTATTGGCTTTAATTAGAAAGGACTCAATTGAATTTGACCGCTATTCAAGCACTTATGCAATTGAAATCAATAATGGCACACAATGATGAAAGAGATAAGAAATCAAAATAAAACAGTATAAATAAATATATACGCAGAAAACAGGAGCATTTGATAGAGCCGAATCATACTTACACAATTTGCAAAACGAGGATTAATTTGTCCAAAATAGGTCATGCACGTACGAGCATCTGGGAAGCACGTACGTGCATATACGAAGCACGTACGTGCATGCCTTATGCAAAACGTATGCAGTCGATATAAAAATACGAATCGAAGCTTATTATGCAACTATCATGCTTGTGTGACCCTATGAATGATCAGGACATGTACAGAAACCATCTAAGCATGCTTTTAAAGCAATAATAGCATCCTAGATCTAAATATTGAGAGATAATATATGCAGAAAATACCGGAGTTAACAGATAGATCTTATGCAGCCCTACGCATTTGAAATGGATTAGAAATTCGTTTCAAACCTTAAATGCACAAATAAATTAGTGCCGGATTAGATCTGAACATGTCCTAATTATGAGTATTAAATGACATGATATATATATCAGATGCAATATCATAAATGATCATGCTAGAACAAAATTAAGGATTGAGAATGGTTACCCTCAGGTTTGGGCGGCTTCCATCACTCCACGAGTTCTTCCTTCTGGACCTATCGTAGTCACAGCTCTGGATTTAGGGTTTTTCGAGGGTGGTGGCTGAGGAAGATTGGGTAAACTAAGGGAAAGTGAGATGGAGGCTTAGGCAAATTCCGTCCCCTTTCAAGGTTGAAAAGTAGGGTATTTATAGGTGAGTTTTAGGGTTTAATCGCAAGGTATCTAGGGTTTCTAGCCGCCACAAGGTAGCTGGCATCGAGCTTGGTCCCTATAAGGTAAAGGAGAAAATATGGGAAATGCTGATTTTTGCAGATTTTGGGTGATGCACGTACGAGCATGGGAGATGCACGTACGTGCATGAAGGATGCACGTATGATCATGGGCTATGGTGATCGCTTTTGGGTGATGCACGTACGAGCATGGGAGATGCACGTACGTGCATGAAGTATGCATGTATGATCATGGGCTATGGTTTTGTGCTGATTTTGAGCTGTGATCGCGTTGGTCCTTCGGGATTCACTCGTATAGTTCTATTTGACACCACCCTTCATCATTGGGCTTAAAGGTGGTCCAAAATGTCAGGAGGTACAAAATGGGGTGTCAACAGCTGGCAACTCTATCGATCACTATAATCAAATGAATCAATCAAATCAACCCACCCCAACACAGCCCACTCAACACCAAAGGGAAACTTAGGGTTCTTGAAAGGATGCTCCAAAAAAAAAAAAAAAAAAAACAGAGCCTAATCCCAGATAGATCTAAAACGAAATTGAAAAATTGAAAGAAGAAAACATTATCAAAGAGAAATACTTGAAAAGAGCGAAGAGAAATGTCGTGAATAACTAATTTTCTTGTAGTAATAAAGCTACACCACAACACAAATAATATAAGAAACTCCCTGTAGTCCTACTCAGCCCCCAAAGCCAACAGAACTCATCACACAGGCAAAACAACAAACACTTTCAACACAACCCAGAAAACACAAACATAATGGCAGATGAAAAGCTCTCAATCAGCCACAAAACACCAGAAAATCTACAACTT
Organism: Liquidambar formosana; assembly: GCA_039720395.1. Lineage (NCBI taxonomy): Eukaryota > Viridiplantae > Streptophyta > Magnoliopsida > Saxifragales > Altingiaceae > Liquidambar > Liquidambar formosana. The sequence continues at coordinate 31,752,308 of CM077827.1, read as the reverse complement.
AGTTACATATTGATACTCCAGCACAAAAGCAAAAGATACTCTAACCACCACCACAATGACATGCTCTAGCAATCACACAAAACTTTGGATTTTTAAATCCACGAGCTAATCCTATTCCATAGCCAAAAAAAAAAAAAAAAAAAAAAAAAGGTTGAAAAAAATCAAGTTTCCCAATTAACTCTAAAAACCACCAAAGAGAGGGGATGCAAAAAATTCAATTAGAAAGAAAAATACACAACATACCCTAGGGGAAAAAAAAAAAAACAGAGGACGCAGAAAACTCATAGAATGAAAGCAACATATCCTAGGGAAAACAAAATCACGAAATAAAGAAAATATGCAATTACCCGGCACCATTAACCAGCACGTTGAAATCCCCAACTCAGCTCCAAAATCTCCAAGCCCATCGAAACACCAAACTCGATTAAATCGAAACACAACCCAGAAAACCAGCAAAATTAGGCATAAAACTCATAGGGGGAAAAAAAACCATATGTGAAAAAACCCTAAAATTGAAACCGTACAACTGAAATCCTAGAATAGAAACCCTAAAACTTTGCACATATGACTGCGATGAATAGGAATAGAAATTAAGGGGAAAATTTAAAAATCAATGAGCTCACCGACTATGGAGACCATTTGGGCATTGATAGGAGACTGTAGCAACCGAAAATAACAGCAAAGCGACAACGGCTAGGAGTGAGGATGACAACTAGGAGCGAGGGTGAGGACAATGGCGGGCTGCCGAGGACAGCAGTGGCGTGGGTATGTAGTGACTGATACGTGAGCTTTCTGGGAGAAACTAACCGACAAAGAAAGAAGGAGAGAGAGCGAGAAAGAGGAGAGCCAAGCCTTCGTCGAGAGGAATGGAACGCCAAAAATGGTTAAGATTGCCCTAGTTTAGAATGGACTTCCTTTGTGGGAGATGGAAGAGTAAAGCACCCAAAAGAGAAACAAAAATTGAAAAATTCAGTAAAGTGAGGCAAAATGCCCGCTGAAAATTTCCCTGAGTTTTGATGCTTTTTCAACGACGTGTACAATACGTCGTAGATAAGGTAGACTCGTTAGAGTATTAACGACGTGAAAGACATGTCGTAACAAATAAGGGGAATTCTCTGCTTAGGAGCACGTCGGATGCTCTTTTTTTTAACGACGTATAAAGCAGGTCGTGAAATGGTATTTTTCGGTACAGCATTTATGACACGCTTCCATAGCACGTCGTGAATTGTATCTACCTATGGTCTTTTAACGACGTGCTAAATAAGCATGTCGTAAAAGACCCTTATTAACGGCTTGCAACCATGCAAGTCGTTAATTTCAAGTCGTGGAAAGCCACTTTTGTTGTAGTGACCATTATAAAGTAGTCAGTTTGGTCGTTAATAATCCATTTTGGAATTTGTCATTATATGTACCCTCATTTTTCCATTAATTAATAAATTTGCTTTTCCACTAAAAAGAAGAAGAAGAATAGGGCAGTCCATAGAAGGACAACTTATAGAACTAGGAGCAGCCTAGTTAAAGGTAGCTTATCGTCAATATAGAATATTGACCAAATAAATCAAGAGAAGACTATCAAAAAGAAATCAAGAGAATATGAAAGTAACTCAAAGAGGAGTATATCAAGGAAGGGGATTGAGAGAAAATTGAGAATAGTCAAAAGATGATTTGATCTATTTTCTTTTCTATGTAATTCCATTATTAACTATTTCCATATTATTTGTTTCCATTATTAACTAGCTAAAGTAGCAAAAAAAATAGTTAGTATCCTTAAAGATGCTCTTAAATTACGTATTTTGTCAAACTTGACCTATCTTTATGGACAGACGGGATAACAAATTGGATACTCACCTGATATATATGTGTAGAACGAGAAAATTTGCAACCACTCACAAGTGAACACGTGTCTTAAAGTCAATTAAATCATGGCAAATTAAATTTGGCTACGTGTCTTCTTATAAGTTGAGTGGGATATATTTATGGCAAATAAATGTGTGCCATGTATCTTTTATTACATAGCGTTGGCGAATTACAAGTTGCCATGTATTTTAAAATTGCTATACAGGTGGCCAAATCAAATATTGCCAAGTGAGACCAAATAAAAGGAAGACAAGTAATTCTTCCAATCAAATGTTGCCACGTGTTCTGGTTAGGATGGCTATCAAATAATTAATATTTATCCTTTTATAAAAGATAAATAAGGGATAATTATTAAGAAGTCAGTTCTTATCTAAACACTCTTCACCCTACCACTAAAGGGTCAAAAAAAGAAAGGAGGAGATTCAAGCAACAAAACTCTGTCAAACCAAAGTCTTGAAAGCTCTGACGTGGTCAACATTCAAGCATTGAAGCTCTATTGGATTAAAGCCTCAAAAGCTCCATAGAACTTCTACACCAAAGACTCAAGACGAAGAACTCGCACCAAAGTTCATAGTCTCTAATACGCTCAAAGCCTAGAGACTCACACAAGAGATTCATTCCACCTACATCAAAGGAGATTTCACCTACTGAATCGAGAACAAGCTGCTCAAGCCCTCGAGTCAAAGTTTCAAGGAGAGAAGAATCAGAGGATTATTTTACTTTGTAAAAAAAGTCTACACAGAGATTGTATTCCGCTATTACAAATTAATAAAATTATCCTTTGTCCACTTTTTTTGGTCTATTTATTTTTAGACACGAAATTTGTGCGTACAAATTTCTGGCACGCCCAGTGGGACCATCTCTGCCTCTCATCTCTTCTTTTCGTCAACTCTCTACAAATTCAATGGCTCCTAAGAAAGCTACCGCTCAAGATCCCAAATCTCAAGGATCAATTAAACAAGCTGCAGATCAGGAATCAAGCTGTGACACCCTGAACTTGGGCTCTATGACTCGAAGCAAGAAAAAGGCAATTGCTAACTTATACGCTCAAACTGCTGTGTGCAAACCAACATTAGGGTCTGGTTCTACCACCCCTAGAAGCCCAGTCATCACCATAGACTTTTTGTGAGGAAACAAGGACGCCGCTGAGGAAGATGACTCAAATACCAATTCTGCACCTGTTATTCCTCATGGAACGCCACAATCCAAGCTAATGTCACCTACAGACTCTGCCAGATTTGGAAGTTTCAATGTTGTGCCTGTGATGGTGACTAACACGCTATCTTTGGAAGAATAGATTGCAAGTATGGCGAAGGCTATTGAAGTTCTCACAGTTGCTACGCAAGAAAAAGACATGCAAATGGCTATACTAGTAGAAAAGATTGGGAATTTGGAACAGCCTAGAATGGGTGCACCGCAAATGAATCCCGAATTAGGTTAATCTAGCAATATTACTGCTAATGTGACAACAGGTCAACCACAAGTGAATCCTGAGTTAGGTGGGTTTAACAATATGGCCACTAATGCAACAACGGATACACCACCGAGGAATACTAATGTAGGCAACTTTGGTAATGATGCTACCAATTCGCCAACAGGTATGCCACATACGAATCCACAAAACATGACCGGAACTATTCCAAGGACCAGAGTTTCGGTTGGAGATTTTCATATCCCCTCAAATAGATCAGTTCTAATGGACCAATTGAAAGAGTTCATTGTTGGTACCATTAAGGATAAAGTCGAAGGCAACGCTCAGTTCTCACATGCATATGCTAAGCCATACACTCAAAGGATAAACCTTTTGAGGATGCCTACTGGCTATTAGCCTCCAAAGTTCCAACAATTTGATGGCCAAGGTAACCTAAAGCAATATGTAGCTCACTTTGTGGAAACTTGTAATAATGCCAGCACTGACGGAGATCTACTGGTTAAGCAGTTTGTTCGATCCTTAAAAGGTTTCGCTTTTGATTGGTATACTGATTTGTCACCAGGCTCAATTGATAGTTGGGATCAACTTGAATAAGAATTCATTGATCGCTTCTTTAGTACTCATCGTACGGTTAGTATGATTGAACTAACTAGCACTTACCAATGGAAGGAGGAGCATGTTATTGATTATATCAATAGATGGAGGAACTTAAGTTTGAATTGCAAAGACAGGCTTTTTGAAGCTTCTGCCATTGAGATGTGCACTCAAGGGATGCATTGGGGTCTACGTTACATTTTGCAAGGAATTAGGCCTAAGACCTTTGAAGATTTAGCAACGCGTGCTCATGATATGGAGCTTAGCATGGCAGCTAGCGGAAGCCAAGGTCCACCAATCCAAAACCCTCCAGTCCAAGATTTTCACAAAGGAAAAGAAAAGCAAGATAATCGTAAAGGGGGCAAGTATCCCATCAAAAATGACAACAAAGAATCTATGGCTGTGAGCTCAGCGCCGCTAAAGCTTGTACTCAAGTCAAAGAAGAAGGTAGATGAAAGAGCTGATACTTTTCAAGATAAAGGAAAGAAGAAGGCCACTTTGAAAGAAATGCAAGAAAAGGAATACCCTTTTCCTGATTCTGATGTTGCAGAAATGCTAGAAGATCTCTTCAAAAGTAACCTTATTGAACTTCCTGAGATGAAACGTCCTGAGGAGGCTGGTAAGGTTGATGATCCAACATACTGCAAGTACCATAGATTGGTCAGCCATCCTATAGAAAAATGTTTTGTCTTGAAGGAGAAGATCTTAGAATTGGCTCGCAAGGGAAAGATTGATCTTGGAGTAGAAATTGCAGCATCAAATTTGGCCGCAGTGACCTTTGGATCTCCTACCTCTTCCAAAGAAATGGTGTATGAAACGCCTATTTCTATGTCATCGCACACAACTTTTATCATGAAGTTTGGCTCGTTTGATCCAATTCGAGTTGAGTGTACGCCTTCACATTCTCCAAAAGCATCTCATTTGGACAAAGCCACTTCAGATGTGACAAAAGTGATTATGCAGTTAGATTCTAATAGGGGCAATGCTTGTTCAAAACCCGAATTGTCAAATTCTAAAGATGAAGGGTGGACTCTCGTTACTCGTTGTAAGGCCCGTAAATCCAATTCATCAAAGTCGTCTTACATACGACCAATAAGGACTAAAAGAACGTCTCAACTTGCAAAAAGGTCAAAGGTGAAGAAAACTTTGAAAAATCAGAAAGTAGCATCCATCATAACTGAGAAAGAGCTGGCACGCAGTCCGATAACTTTGTGGGACTTTATGCCAAAATGGTTCCAAGATACTGCCTACCCTTCGTCAAGTACATTGCCTTGCTATAAAGTACATGATGAAGAAGAGCAATCAGAAAGAAAAGATGGACTCGCCTTAGAAAAGTCAAAAGGTGAAAAAGATTCCCACATCAGCCTTAATGTTGTCGCTTCAAGCATGTCAACCATCACATTTTCTGATGAAGATTTACTCTTGGGTTCTAATCCTCATAATCGTCCTCTTTTCGTTGCTGGCTATGTTCGTGAACGAAAAGTCAATAGAATGTTATTGGATGGTGGATCTGCTGTAAACATTTTGCCAATACGTGTCATAAAGGAATTGGGTGTTTCCATGGATGAACTCTCACATAGTCGTTTGATGATTCAAGGTTTTAATCAAGGTGGTCAAAGGGCTATTGGCATGATAAGACTTGACTTGCTGATCGGAGATATGGCTTCTAATGCACTGTTTCATGTTATTGAGTCTAAGACTTCATATAACATGTTATTGGGGCAGCCATGGCTTCATGATTATGATGTTGTTCCTTCTACTCTTCATCAATGTTTCAAATACTATCAAAATGGGATTCAAAGGAAGATGGCGGCTGACAACAAACCATTCACAGAGGCTGAGACTTATTTTGCTGATGCCAAGTTCTACTTGCAATCCAATGTGACAAAAGATGTCCAACCTAATGCTGCACCATCAACTGGAGATGTTAATACTCAAGAGCAAAAAGCCACTCGAAAGGTAGAGGCAACAAGTCATGCCAAAGGACATGGAGAAATAAGCAAGGCTAAGCAAACTGAAATTATATGGGGGCAAAAGCCAAAGGATCAGATTTATATTAATCCCATTAGAGCATCCCCTGTATTACGTTATATTCCAAGATCTAAAAGAAAAGAAGGGCAGTCTCCTTTTACTAGGTACAATCCTGCCGTGCTGGAAGCCTTAGAAGATTTAACTCTCCCGGTTACAAAGCTCGCTGTGACAAAGGTAATGCAACCTCCCATCCAGGGTTTCGTTAGACCATCGCAAGGAACTGAAGTGGAACATGGTGATTTGCCAGAAAAGAGGACTAGTGGTTTTGATCCTAATGCTTACAAGCTCATGGTTAAAGCTGGAGGTAGTTGTTAAGACTTAATTCCTGTTAGAAACCATCCCAATGAGGCAACCAAAGGAAATGAACATGGTTTGACTAATACCCAAAAGATGTTGCGAGAAAAAGGTTATGCCATAGAGAATCCTAAGATTGGCCTTAGGTTTGTTCCTCCTACTCCTATTCGTATACCGATGAGAAAAGCTAACTTGCAATATATTGCAATTGATTCTGAAGAAGTGGGCGCAAATGTTCAAACAACACCAACAGGACCTTCGGTATTTGACCGTCTTGGCGAGACCTCTTCACGAGTGTCGGTCTTTGATAGGATTGGGCTTCAAGAAAATGCCACTTTGGGTGAACGCAGACCAGCACATACTAGATTGGGTGATCACATTCCATCTCAACACTTATACAATAAGAAGACTAAGCGTCGTCGACAAAGAAAGTTATCTTTTGTCATCCAAGATTCCAAAGAATCTTGCAGTGTGATCCCATCTCGGATGAAGCGACATATTTCGTTGAATATCACTACTGGTGAAGAATTAAAGATTAAGAGTCACACGGTGGTATTTACAAATCAAAAGGATTCTGGTCAAAACATGTTTGAAGATGTGTGTGAGGACAGCCTTGTAGCTATCGCATTACATATATCAATCAAAGAAATTCCCAAAGAGGAACCTTCGACGGAAGAAGATGCGGCAGATGCTCCAGTAGCGTTTGAAGAAGGAATTCAATCTACTGTGGATGAATTAAAAGAAGTTGATCTTGGTACTCCCGATGATCCTCGTCCTACTTTCTTAAGTGCTAATTTGAGTACTGAAGAAGAAAAAGCTTATATAGATCTCTTACGTGAGTATAGAGATATTTTTGCTTGGACTTACAAAGAGATGTCAGGTTTAGACCCAAAAGTTGCTGTACACCACCTAGCGGTGAAGCATGGAGTGCGTCCCATCAAACAAGCTCAACATCGATCTCGACCAGAGCTTATCCCGCAAATAGAAGTAGAAGTCAATAAACTCATTGAAGCAAACTTTATTCGTGAAGTAAAGTATCCTACTTGGATATCAAATATCGTCCCAGTAAGAAAGAAGAATGGGAAGATTCGCATCTGTGTCGATTTTCGAGATCTCAACAATGCATGTCCAAAGGACGATTTTCCATTGCCTCTAACTGAAATCATGATTGATGCTACTACTGGTCATGAGGTTTTATCTTTTATGGATGGTTCGTCTGGATATAATCAAATTTGAATGGCACCAAAAGATGAGGAACTTATAGCTTTTCACACTCCAAAAGGGATTTACTGCTATAAAGTTATGCCTTTTGGGCTGAAGAATGCTGGAGCCACCTATCAAAGGGCCATGCAAAAGATCTTCGATGACATGCTTCATAAGAATATGGAATTCTATGTCGATGACTTGGTAGTTAAGTTCAAGAAAAGAGGAGACCACCTCCAAGACTTAAGAATGATTTTTGAGCGGCTGCGGCGATATCAACTCAAAATGAATCCTTTAAAGTGTGCTTTTGGGGTGATATCAGGAAAATTCCTTGGGTTCATTGTTCGACATCGTGGTATCGAAATTAACCAATCCAAAATTGATGCTATCATAAAAATTCCAGAACCACAAAACCTGCATGAGCTAAAGAGTCTTCAAGGACGATTAGCTTATATCCGCTGATTCATCTCTAATTTAGCTGGTCGCTGTCAACCTTTCAACCGACTGATGAAGAAAGATGTTCCATTTGAGTGGGATGAAGCATGCACTAATGCCTTCAGAAGCATTAAGTTATATTTGCTTAAGCCACCTGTCTTGAGAGCACCAATTCCTGGTAAACCTCTCATACTTTATATTTCACCACAATTATGCTCTTTGGGGGTTCTCCTAACTCAGGAAAATGAAGAAGGAAAAGAGAATGCTCTTTACTTTCTCAGCAGAACGTTGACAGGCTTTGAGTTGAATTATTCTCCAATTGAGAAGATGTGCATGGCCTTGATATTCGCAATCCAAAGGCTAAGACACTATTTGCAAGCTCATTCTGTTCGACTCATTTCTCGTGCAGATCCATTGAAGTACATTATGTCTAAGCCTGTTCTTTCTGGGGACTAGCTAAATGGGCACTATTGTTGCAAGAGTTTGAAATTACTATTCCTCAAAGGGCTGTAAAATGGCAAGTCTTAGCGACTTTTTAGCTGATCATCCTATACCAGATAGTTGGGAGATATTTGAAAGCCTTCCTGACGAGGAAGCACTTCTTATTGAAGTTCGCCCACCTTGGAAAATGTTTTTTGATGGGGCTGCATGTCATGATAGTGTCGGTGCTGGAATCGTGTTTCTTACTCCCGAAGGAGATATATTGCCATATGCATTTTCTCACTCAATGTTGCTCAAACAATGTGGTTGAATACCAAGCTCTTTTTCTTGGGCTTGAAATGGTGGTAGATATGAAGGTTTTGCAGCTTGAAGTTTTTGGGGATTCTAAGTTGGTCATAAATCAACTCCTTCGTGAGTACGATGTTAGGAAACCCGAGTTAATGCCGTATTTTAATTATGGCACTCGTTTAATGGGATGGTTTGATCGTATCACCTTACAACATGTGCCAAGAAAAGAGAATAGACAAGCAGATGCTTTGGCTAATCTAGCATCAACCCTCGTTTTATCTGATCTCCAAGCCAAAGTGCCCATTTGCCAAAATTGGGTAATACCACCAACTTTTGATGATGAAATTGAAGAAGGTGAAGTAAATCTAATCTCTGTCTGTGAAGTCGAGAAGGAAGATTGGCGACAATCCCTTATTGACTACTTAGAACATGGGAGATTACCTGATGATCGTCGAAATAGGGTTGAAATACGACGAAGGGCACCACGGTTCATATACTTTAAAGATACACTCTATCGTCGTTCGTTTGATGGTGTTTTCGTTCGCTATTTAGGAGAAGAGGAAGCTAATCAAGCATTACAAGAAGCTCATTCTGGAATATGTGGTGCTCATCAGTCTGACCTGTTAACACCCCATTCTGTACCACTTGGCACCTCAAGCCACTTTCTGAGACCCGATGATGAAGGGCAGTAGCCAACGGACCATCGCAAGCACGCCCGAAGGACTCGCGGAGACACAGCAGGCCTTTGGCCTTGGTTCAATACCCCATGCACGTACGTGCATGGGATATGCACGTACGTGCATATACCATGCACGTACGATCATGCCTTCTCTTTTTGAATTCCATCTCTTCCCCCGAAATTACTTCTTACCTTATACAGCCCACACGCTGACAGCTGCTCAGTGGCGGCTGGGAAACCCTAGAAATCCCCGAATTAAACCCTAATCCCCGCCTATAAATACCCTGCTTTCATTCAAGAGAAGGGATCCGGATTTTGGCTATCAAAACCACCATCCTAGAAACCCTGAGACTGACGGCTGTGTCCACGAGAGGTCCGGAAAGCACGCTTGTGAAGGGACCGCTGCTGCCCAAACCTGAGGGTAACCATTCTCAACCCTTAATTTCGTTCTAGCATGATTACTTATAATATTGCATCTATCCTGTCACTTAATACTCATAATTAGGACACGTTCAGATCTAATCCGGCACCGTTTTATTTGTGCATTTAAGGTTATGAAATGAGTTCCTCATCCATTTCGAATGCGTAGGGCTGCATAAGATTCATCCATTAACTCTAGCATTTTTTTTCACACATGATATATCTCTATCTGTTAATTCTCAGCATTTAATTCGCACGGTTTAGGCCTACAAATATCTGTTGCATCTTTATTAGCATCTGTGGTCATTTCGCCATCTAGATCTAGGACTTCTGCATCATTTTCAAAGCATATTTGAATCATGTGTAGGCTCTCAGGTATATAATAGCAGCATATAGGTATAAATTGAAGCATATAGCACAGTGGTCCGAGGGCATGTACGTACGTGCATGATATATGCACGTACGTGCATCTCATAGGCACGTACGTACATGACCCATATTTTTGCAATTTAATCCTCCTTTCTCTTTTGCGGGCAGTGTAAGTATTCTTGTTAGCCTTTCAAATCTCCTTTCTTGTATATATGTATATGCTCAAATATCTTGTTTTGATATCTCTGCATTGTGTGCCATTAATTGCTTCAGTGCTTGAATAGCGGTAGAATTCAATTGAGTCCTTTCTAATTAAAGCCAATAAGTGTATGTGAGGCCGGATTTTAGCCGGGCGCAGACGGGTGCCTAACACCTTCCGTCCGCGTACCTTAGCTCCGAACCTTGATTCTTTGGGTGATGACGAGTTGGGCCCTTGCTAGGGGTCTATCGGTTCCCGAGGCCAAAATCGGGTGGCGACTCCCTCTCGCCCTAATCGTCCGCGGTTAGTGGCGTACTCTCGAGCCGGGCGTGGTGAAAGGACACGGCGCTCACAATGGCGACTCCGCTGGGGATAGAGAGCTAGACTCCGAAACATTTATTGGCTTTAATTAATTAGGAGACTTAATTGAACAAGACTGAAATTGCACACACGCGCACAACATTTGGCACTTGTTATCCCTCGATGGCAGTCTGATTAGAGACCCGGGTTCCATTTAGTTCCTATGGGCAACTCGATTCAGCACCATCAACCTACGGCCTGTGCCACTAGCCTGTAAAAGCTAGTGAGTACGTTAACGGGTTGCTTTGAGCACCCTAGCCTGGGTGACCCTTGAAGAAGAAGTACCCCCAATTGACCGACCACACTAGTGTCCCCCGAGACCTTTGCATAGCCTTGCTTGAATGTATGTCATATCGCATGTCATGTTGCATCCATATTCATTTGTATAGCGGGGTATGGGACGAGGCCCACGTTGTACATGAACTTTCTAGTTTGAGCCCGAAGTGAGGGAAGATTGAGTGCTGTTGTAATTGGACCTAGGCCCATTGAAAAAAAAAAAAAAAGAAAAGAAAATGATGACAATGAACAAATGGGCCTAGAATCCAAATGAGGTGCAAGATGTGGGCGTGACGGGCTCAAACGAGAAAGTGATGGACCACGTAGACCTGTGAGAGTTAGGAATGGACCACTATGATGAATGAACACAACCCATCTAAAATTGAACATCGAAGTCCAATATCATTTTACCTAAGGCTTGATGAGTGAGAGGCAAAATAAAGTGTGATCTTGTGATTGGACTAAGCCTATCTAAGTGAAAACAATGAAATGGGCTTGGATCCAAAGTGAGTATGTGAGATATGTGTGAACTTGTAACGGGCCAGAGGTAGAATGATGTTCGACTTCGTAAATTAATATCTGCCCATCATAGACCCTTGGAAGATCTAGTGAACATGACAAGGCTCTAGCAATGGGTTTAGATAAGGGGTTTGAAGGTATTGGATTGGGCTAGGGGAGAAAGTTTAATGGACATGTGCTCATTACGCTCAACTCCTGTTTCAGCAAGATTGATTCACCAGGGAGAGAAGCACCGAGTAGTGTTTGGGCCCGATCTCCGACCACTAACAGATTAAGAAGAACTCCGGCTGGAAGAATGGCAGAACAAGTGACTTTGGCTGATATCCTTGAACAGATGAGGAGCGATAGAACCGAGATGAAGGGCTTCATGAATGAAATGCGGGACCGGGTTACTAAGCTCGAGAAAGGGAAAGGGAGAACAGAAGAACCACCTGAAACTGAGGAGAAAGGAGAGCCCAAGGTTAATGAGGAGGAGCACCCGAAGTGGGAAGACGATGACTATGAGGACTACCTGAAAAGGAAAGAAACCAAGGAAAAAGACACTAAAGTGGAAAAGTTGGCGGCAGAGAATGCTGAGATGAAAGCTCGAATGGACCGAATGCAAACAGCATGGCAGAAATCACAAGGCATGGATGATTACATGTATTCTATGGCAGGGATTACGGCCGACTCCAAGGTGCAACTCCCTCCGAAATTTAAAATAGCCAACTATGAAAAGTTCGATGGCACCGGTGACCCCAAACAGCATTTGCGCCAGTACTTGAGCATTGCCCGAATGAGAGGGTTGACCGCCGATCAAGTGTTGCACGCCTTCCCTTTATCTCTCTCGGCAGATGCCTCGAAGTGGTATTATGCACTTGATCCGAAAGTCACGGACTCTTGGGAACTACTGGCTTCAGAATTTACAAACAAGTATGCGTACAACACTATGTTGGATGTCACTCTGCGGGATTTGGAAATGACTAGGCAAAGGACGGATGAGACGTTCTCAGAATTTCGATCGCTGGAGGGCTAAAGCTGTCAAGATGTAAATAAGCCGACAGAAATTGATCAGATAAACATCATTTTGAGGAACCTGACACCCGTGTACTTTGATCGCATGTTGACTTCCTTGTCATGAATTTTGAACAATTATACCAGTGGAACTCGCATCGAGGATGCTATTCACCGCGGTCAGATGGATAGGCAGAAGAAAGAAGAAAGTATATGGTTCTGGTAGTGGTGGTGGAAGCGGAAGTGCTAGAATTAGTGGGGGAGCCCAGCCACAAGCTACAGTGGGAGCCATCCAGCAGACGCAAACAGCACCGAAAGCGCCAAGGGTATACCATGACTTGGGAGTCCCATTGTCCAAAGCCTTGGCCAACTTGAGCAAAAGGGATATCTGAAGCCTTTGGAACCAAGGGCACTGCCGAACCCGATTCCCTCGTATTGGAGGCAGAATGAGTTTGCGACTTCCACCAGCGGATCGGACATAAGACGGACAATTGCATGCGATTAAAGAATGAAATCCAAGACCTGATTGATTCAGGTAAGCTACTCCTCCAGGCGGCGACAAGCCCAATATTCAGAACAACCCTCTTCCCAATTATCGAAATGCACGCCTCCTGCCTACATGAATATGGTTAGTGATACGAAGGAAATGGAGGATCCGTCACAATTTATTCTCATGATCAGCATGAAGAAGGCTCCATGGGAAGATTATGACAGTGGGGAAGAAGATATTTGGGCAGAAATGAAGAAGGATTCCATGCATCTAACCCGTTCGGGGAGGCATTACAAGCCTAATTATCTGGAAGGGGATCATCCTGGAAGAGAATTGAACCAAGAAGTAAGAGAAAGGATTGAGCAGCAAAACGAGGAGGAGGAGGACAGGATACTGAAGCAGTTAAAGAAAACACAAGCAAGTATAAGCATTTGGGGCCTGCTGATCGCCTCAAAGAAACATCGCCAGGCTTTACTGGATGCGTTGGCAAGAAAAGAAGTACCAATGGAAACCACACCGGAGCAGGTTCTATCATTATGGGGGTCAGCTCGGTGAGCAAGGCTGTGAGACCTTTCCCATGAAGATTTGCCATTTGAAGGGGCAGGGCATGCCAAGCCACTCTATGTCACGGTGGAATGTAGGGATTTGAAAATACCTGTAGTTTTGGTCGATAATGGGTCCGCATTGAATGTTTGCCCGATGCGCACCGCAACTAAGCTAGGGGTTGGCAAGGAGGACTTGATACCTTCTGTTGTGACGGTAAGGGGTTATGAACAGCTGTCGGAGTGTGATGGAAACTTTCAAGGCCGCTTGTAAAATAGGGCCCGTTGAGTCAATGGTGGAATTCTGCGTCATGGACATTCCCGCCAACTACAACCTGCTGTTGGGAAGAACTTGGTTACACCCTTGCAAGCTGTTCCCTAAACCGTGCACCAGAAATAAAATTGCCTTGGGATGAAGGAGTTCTAGTGATCCATGGAGACGGAGAAATAACTGGGCAGATATCAGGAGTAAAGGAAGGAAGCGGAGGAGAGTTGGAATGGAGAGGTTTTGAGCTGGTACAGGTGATTGAAAGGAAGGAAACTGGAAGAGAGAAGGTGTCTCCCGATTTTGGGGAGGGGGTTAGCCATATCGTGACCCATATGATGAGAAAACTGGGGTACATGCCCGGGATGGGGCTAGGCGAAGGGAGAAGGGATAGCTGAGTTCCCGGATTTCCACATGCAAATCGACCGGCGAGGGCTAGGGTACATGAAGAGGACGACAAATGCGTCCCCAAGAATGGAAAAACTCTCAATGGTAATTTTGTGAAGGAAGGAGAAGATTTCCCCTATTGTGGATTTCTGAGCCATGGATAGACCGAAGGAGCGAAGAAAGGAAGCCTGGGTTGGAGGTATCTTTAGCGAGAAATTGAATCTGGACAGGGGAACCCTGGCTTCATTAAGGATTGCCATTCAAGAAGGGCTTACAAATGAAGACAATGCTCGTCTACGGTTGGAGGAATTGGAGGCCCTAGATGAGAAGAGGCTTGAAGCACAACAAAGGTTAGAGTGTTATCAGGCTCGTCTCTCTAAAGCATTTAATAAGAAAGTTCGACCCCAGTCATTTCAAGTGGGAGACTTGGTGCTCACCGTTCGACGACCAATCATCATTACTCATCGAATAGGCAATAAGTTTCTCTCGAAGTGGGATGGACCATATGTAATTCAAGAAGCTTACACAAATGGTGCTTACAAGTTAGTTGATGGAGATGGGTTAAGAATTGGCCCTATCAATGGCAAGTTTTTGAAGCGCTACTATATTTAAAGGTTGGATAGTGCTCCTCTTCGCATGAGCCTAAACTGCATGTTGCTCCTGGCTCGCATGAGCTTAAACTGTGGATGGGACCCAAAAAAATAAAAATAAAAATAAAAGCTCGTTAAATCGAAAATCCGAAAGCGCAATTCAAGCAAAAGTTAGAGCACAAGAAAAAAAAGGTGAACTACGTTATGACTTGATCATTTCCTTATGGAATGGTACGTAGGCAACTTGGGAATCACCTAAGTTCAGTCAACCAACCAAAAAAGAAATCATCATGCTCCTGACCCGCATGAGCTTAAACTGTGAATGGCATTTCTTTATAAATTCATCATCATTATTTTTTAACTACGTTATGACTTGATCCTTTCCTTATGGAATGGTACGTAGGCAGTTTGAAAGATATTTCAAATTCAGTCAACATCACAAAAAAAGAGAGAAGAAGTATCATAGTTATAAAAAAAAATGGTGTTTCATTACTTAAAGATACTATGACTACAAAAGAAAAATGAAGTATTTATTAGAGTAATAATGGTAAAGCCTATTCTCTCCCAAAAAAAAAAAAAAAAATCAAGACGCCCACTTCATGGTCTTGAATTCTGAGCGTGTTTCTTCTAAGAGGTCTCGCATCTTCTTAAAAGCCACAAGTTCTTGTTCATTAATCACTGCAGATGTTTGGATTTCTGTGAGCTCTACTTCTAAGCTAAAGACAATCTTGTTTTGCTCATATTGTTTTAGTTTTCCTTTGGCTATAGATGCCTCCAGCTTTTGGTCTTCTTCTACCAGTCAAGCTAACTCCTCTTTCAACTCTGCTTGCTTAGCTTGTATGTTCTGCTGGCTCTCATGCATGGACTCCATGTGTTCATCATTGGCTCCCTTATCATCTAAAGCGGTAGCTAATCGAGCCTTCACTTCGTCCAAATGTTGGGTCTGCACATCCATAGACATGTGCCCCTTTAAAGAAGACTCGGTATCAAAGTACCTCTTGACATCACGAACATATTGTTGGATGCTCTCTCACAATGAGGCTGAATCGATTACTCCATTGGAGTCTATCTCGTCACAAATTTTGTAGGCTGTTGGTTCAAAGGAAGAAACTTCCTCAAGAGGAAGACGTGAAAGTTTATAAATGATGCGTTCTCCTAACATCAGGGAACTGAAGCAACGAGCCTTGTTAATTTCAGTGTTCAACTCAAAAACTAACACTTCAATACCTAAAGTCGACCCTTTATGTTTAGTGATTAAGGTTGGAGTCTCCTGTTTACTTTGAGAAGTAACATCTGCACAGTCAGAAATGCTGACAGTAATCCCAGTTGTCTTGTTAAGCATCTTGCTTCCTAGGATGCCATTGGCTTCTTCAGCAACTCGGTCAAAAAGCCTTATCCCTGCAATTGAAAGCTCACTACAGGTAGGCAAATAATACGTATTGAAATCATCTTGCTCTTCCCCTATTTCGTCATTGTTGGGAACCTGTAATGAAATCAGTTAGATGAGCTCAAATAATTCTAATGACTAAATAACTTCTACAAGATTATTTTTCATTAAAATAAGTTACGTACTCGAAACTTTTGAGAGCGGTTGCCTTCACAAGATCTTGGTTCGCTCCTTGGCCTTGAGTGCTTCCAACATTCATCGCTACACCTATCCCGATCAGTATCCATTGGGTCTTCTGATGGGATGGTATCGTTAAGAATGGCAGAATTCTCCCTTGGACGCTTACGGTTGGTAGCTTCATGGTCATTGGAATGGTTCTTTGGAGTTTGCACATTAATAGGATCATCAATTGCCATAGTTGACCGGACCCATCGAGTGGGGTTTCTAGACAAGGTTTCATCTTGAAATTGGTGGACTGGAATACTCAAGTCTTCTTTTCCATTAATATTTGCATCAGGGGTCTCATCACTGCCTTCACCAGCTAAAAGTGTATCTCTTTTAGGCTCATGGGTTGCAACCTTAATCTTTATAGTCCTCTTCTCTATATGCTCTTTAGAAATGTCAGCATCTTTAGCCTTTACCAGGGGTGGGATCACAAATGGAGGCTTCTTAGTGACCTTTCTCGAGTGACTTTTCTCTTTATGAACCATAGTTTCGATAACTATGTCATCATCGCTTCCTTCAACTGGTGGGGAAGTAGTGGTCTTTGATTGCTTCTTTTTATCTTTCTTTAGCTTAGAAGGATCCGGGCCCGTGCTTTTGGTTAAAGCTTCCATTCCATCTCTAAGAAAATTCCCATGCACTTTCGACCACCACTCATTATAATCTTTAGTAGTGTGTCTTCTAAAGCTGAAAGGGCGCGACAGGAATATGATCCTCGACTTAGTTTTCTTAAGGGTACAAGTTCTCCAAAGTTCGAGCGCCTGATCTAAAGAAGCGGAACGAATGTCTTCTTTGAGTGTGCCTGGGATATCTTGACAAAAACCAAATTGACGACTGAATCTATACGGGCTATATGGTTCAACAGTAAAAGTACTGCCACGTCGTAGGGTCAGATAAGCCGATTGAGCACTGATAGAATAGCTAATTGATGAGTTGGTTAAATTACCATCATCAACATAGAGCTCATTTTTGTTCTTAACAAGTGGCATTGCATCCCAAACCACATTATCACCCAAATGTATAAGAGCTCGAGCATCATGATCACTAAAGTATCTGGCGCCTCCTTCACCAGAAAATGAAACCATTGCAGGTCCTGGAAGTTCAGTTGGTGTTGAAAAGTGGGTTTTGAAATAGTAAGCCAACCATCCATAGACATAGTGGATAGGGAAACAGGCATTTGACTGACCTGACTGCGAAGAATGGGAAATTTCGTTCAGTTCTTTATAAATGCTGGCTAATACTGGAACAGCAAGGTTGAATCTCCGACCAGCTACCATCATGCTAGCAATTTTAAAGGTCCCTGATCGAATGAAATTAAATGGCTTATCAGGAAGGACGAAAACACATAACCAGCCCGAAAGAAAGGCAGCCAAGTAGGTTTCTTCTTTCAAATCATCTTCAATCCCAATTTCCGTGAAGGCACCTTCTTCATCTGTAGTCCATTCGCGAGGAGTACCAATGTCACCACTTGGGTTGTGAGTCGACTTGGGACGCTCCAACTTCTTCGGTTTCCTAGCAAGAGGTTTCTTGTATTTTAGTGATCCCCTGTACCAAAATTTGATCCATTGGACTATAGAAACGAGAGGCTGCTCATCGTTCTCATCATGTAGAAGGTGGAAGGCAGAGAGTAAATACTCACAACTTTTGGGGATGAATCTTCCATTTTGAATATCTACACCAATTAGTTTTGTAGAACATGGGACGACTTCATCGTAAAAATTCCCGAGGATGGAAAGGCCGCCAAGCAAACGCAAGTCCCATAATGAGATAGAGAACTCCCCCGCAGAAGTATGAAGTGTGTTCGTTCTAGGACACCATGCTTCACAAAATGCTCGAACAACATCCGCATTACGGTCATATGTATATAAAGATGCAAGTAATGCATTGTATATCTGGATGTCTATGAGGACCTTGTGATTTCTAGAAAGTATATCTTTTAGCTATTCCCAATAATTTGGAGTATAGTTGAATTCTCCATTCAGCTGAAGTTCAGGTCCCCAGTGTGCTTTTTTAGAAATAATACTGTGACCCAAAGTTATAAAGTTCTCTGATTGACAAGAAGCTTTGTGAAGTGAAGATTTTAAGAACCATACTTTTGAAGAACGTCTAGGGTTTTGAAGAGCTTCTATTGACCAATCTGCTAAACCTGGTGAGATATCAAGTCTTGGCCATGGTCCTCTAAAACGACCAATCACTGGTGGAGCCACAAGCAGTGTAGTCTTCCTCTCTAAGCTTCCATCTTTAAGGCTGATGATCTCTAAAAATTGTCCTTTTGATGAGGAAATATCATTGAAAATCACCATGATAAGAGCAAGAGAAGGTGATCCTGAAAAGAGAAATTATGAAAGAAATTATGAGAGGAATTATAAAGAAAAAATTTTTTTTTAAAAAAAATGCAAATTTAATCTCATTGTGAGGACAAAGATGATAGGGATTGCGTAAGAATATGTTCTTAAGTCTATCCTATGGATTTTGGTCGAGCGTGAATGATTTCTAGAAAGTACATCTTAATCCCGTGTTCTTTTTAGCTTCATTGGTGATAGCCTCAAATAAATCCTCACAGGTCTGTCCTGTGGTCTTCATTCATGACGGCGTAAGTAAATCCTCACGGGTCTGTCCCGTGGCCTTCATTCATGGTGGCGCAAATAAACCCTCACAGGTCTGTCATGTGGCTTTCATTCGTAACGGCATAAGTAAATCCTCACGGGTCTGTCCCGTGGCCTTTATTCCTGACAGTGCAAATAAATCCTCACAGGTCTGTCCTATGGCTTTCATTCATGACAGCGTAAGTAAATTCTCACGGGTCTGTCCCGTGGCCTTCATTCATAGTGGCGCAAATAAATCCTCACAGGTCTGTCCCGTGGTCTTCATTGGTGGTGCAAATAAATCCTCACAGGTTTGTCCTGTGGCCTTCATTCATGGTGGCGCAACTAAATCCTCACAGGTCTGTCCTATGGCCTTCATTCGTGACAGCGTAAGTAAATCCTCACGGGTCTGTCCCGTGGCCTTCATTCATAGTGGCGCAAATAAATCCTCACGAGTCTGTCCCGTGGTCTTCATTGGTGGCGTAAATAAATCCTCACGGGTCTGTCCCATGGCCTTCATTGGTGATAGCTCAAATAAATCCTCACGGGTTTTTCCTATGGTCTTTATACGTGAATGGCTCAAGTAAGAATCTTCACGAGTCTATCTCGTGGCCTTCAATTATATCACATCTTCATTATTCACCTTGGCTAGGCATAATATGGGTGGTCGACTCCGAAGTAAGCGGTCGTTCATATTCAATAAAAGCCGAGGATAGTGATTAGAGATGAAGATGAGATGGATAGGATAAAGAATTCTTTTAAGGCATTTGGAATTTACAAAGAAAAAAATTTGTACGTGTGTGCCTTCATCGGCCAATACATACATTCAAGGAATAAAAAAAAAAATTGTGGTGTGCATAATAGAGGGAGAGTTTGGCTGGAAGGGACATTGGCACTTAAAAAAAAAAAAAAAAAAAAAAAAAAAACCAGAAAGAGAAAGAAAAAGAAAGCAAGAAAAAAAAATGAAAAAAAAAAAAGAAGAGAGAAAGAAAGAAAGAAAGAAAGAAGAAAAAAAAATGCTATGCGTGTTCAATTGGAACAGGCAACAAAAAAAAAAAAAAAAAAAAAAAAAAAAAAAAAAAAAAAAGAAAGAAAGAAAGAAAGAAAGAAGAAGAAGAGGAAGAATGATATAGTACATGAAAAAAGAAAAAACGAAAAAAAAGAAAAAGAAGAAGCTTCCATTGATTAAATTTGAACATGGGTACCTTATGCGTGGAAGTCAACAGTGCTTTGGGCTGAATTCATGATTATTTTGTCCTTTACATGATTTCATGCATGATGCAAATAACAACTTAACAAAAAAAAAAAAAAATTGCTGAACAAGAGAAGTTCGGAAGAACACATGATCACCTATGTGAAGAGAGCTGAATATCTTTCAAAGACGCTAATTGCTTTTGGACAAATTCTTCTAACAATTGGCAATGAAAATTTTCGGCATCAAGAAATTTATTTTATAGAGGAATAAACAAGTTTGATTCAGTTTTGAATTATAACTTCGATGCAGTCTTGGATGGGGATTCTAATTCCATTCTAGATTGGGACTTCTCTAAAAAAAAAAAAAAAAAAAAAAAAAAAATTCAACTTGGCATACACGTTCCTAATTATAGGTGATATAGGATTGTCTATATTTCCTACTTCATTGTGGAGTCAGATTTCTACATGGCTTTGGCATAAATTAACATGGATATGAAGGGCACGTGTGGCAACATTATCCAAGAAGACTTGGAATTATTCACTACGTGGGTAAAAGGCATGTATGCCAAGCTATTATCCAAGAAGACTTGGAAGCATTTATTACGTGGGTCCATCAAAAGTTGATAAATCAAGCAATTGGTGGCACTTTTGGAAGTTTAAAAAAAAAAAAAAGAAGAATTGTAAGCATTCACGTGGTGGGCTTAAGTTTGGAAGCATGTTCATGTTGATTTTTGCTACAAGTTAGTACAATTAGCTAATTCATTGTTCAAAAAAAATAATAATAATAAAAATAAAAATCAAATTGGCTAAGTTCCAATTCGGCTATTGCTACAAATCCAATTAAAAAATGATGATGGCATATGGTATGTGCACAAAATCATCAGTTCAAAAAAAAAAAAAAAAAAAAAAAAAAAAAAAAAAATTTCGAGACATGTCCGCTTCTTACACTACTAAATTGTGTACGCAAACAAGTCTCGATGGGGTATTTGTAGAACGAGAAAATTTGCAACCACTCATAAGTGGACACGTGTCTTAAAGTCAACTAAATCATGGCAAATTAAATTTGGCCACGTGTCTTCTTATACGTTAAGTGGGATATATTTATGGCAAATAAATGTGTGCCATGTGTCTTTTATTACATAACGTTAGCGAATTACAAGTTGCCATGTGTTTTAAAATTGCTATACAGATGGCTAAATCAAATATTGCCACTCGTCAAGTGAGACCAAATAAAAGGAAGACAAGTAATTCTTCCAATCAAATGTTGCCACGTGTTCTGGTTATGATGGCTATCAAATAATTAATATTTATCCTTTTATAAAAGATAAATAAGGGATAATTATTAAGAAGTCAGTTCTTATCTGAACACTCTTCACCCTACCACTATAAATATAGGTAGCCCCCAAGGGTCAAAAAAAGAAAGGAGGAGATTCAAGCAGCAAAGCTCTGTCAGACCAAAGCCTTGAAAGCTTTGACGTGACCAACATTCAAGCATTGAAGCTCTAGTGGATTAAAGCCTCAAAAACTCCATAGAACTTCTACACCAAAGACTCAAGACGAAGAACTTGCACCAAAGTTCATAGTCTCTAATATGCTCAAAGCTTAGAGACTCACACAAGAGATCCATTCCGCCTACATCGAAAGAGATTTCACCCACTGAATCGAGAACAAGCTGCTCAAGCCCTCGAGTCAAAGTTTCAAGGAGGGAAGAATCAGAGGATAATTTTACTTTGTAAACAAAGTCTATACAGAGATTGTATTCCGCTATTACAAATTAATAAAATTATCCTTTGTCCACTTTTTTTGGTTTATTTATTTTTAAACACGAAATTTGAGCGTACAATATGCTAGACCAAAAACCTTTCTGATCTTTGCATCTGTACCTTCAACAAGCAAACCCAACAACGTATCAGAAGACAATCCAACGAAGAAGTAATAAAGAGAAATAAAGAGGATCCATAAGACCATAACTACAATATATTCATGATAAGTAGATCAAATCCCTCATCAATTCCGGCAGATGACTCATAACCAGATTTCACCTCTCTTTGTGTTTTTTTTTTTTTTTTTCTTTTGAAGTACCTTCCCTTTTTATAATAGAGGCCTATATATATTTCCCTTACATTGATCCTATGAGTTGCAAGCTGAGCATATTTCACATGCAAAGCATTTGGCTTACACTTACTGGTTTCACTAGATCTAGCAATAATGGGGGCATGAACACATACTTGTGGTACAGAAAATCATTATTTGATAGCCTTTATGCTCTATGCTCATTGATGCAATGATGCCACATACTCCTTGTCAAACATCCTTACCATATGCTCCTAGCATCCCTGAAGGCACTAAAATTGGATGCATATGCTAATTTTCATCCCTGAATGATGGTATCTGGCCCACTAAAATTGGTTTCAGGAATCTCTCTCTCAATGTTATATACATGGTCTTGTTTTCATTTCTCAGAAACAAAGAAGACATATTGGGATCTAACCAATTTTCTTGTAGGAAAATTTAGCAAAAACATTAATTTGGTAAACTAATGTGCGCAGTTAATGCACGACAAATTGAATCGGCCATTGACAAGCTTTTGGGCATGGCTGTCAAAATGCCAAGAAATGCTAGTGCAATTAATGGCTCCTGCGCTTATTATATATGTTCTGCAATACTAATATTGCTAATATCCTAAAAGCAATTTTTCAATCATAAATCTTTGATAACACAGTATATGAAAAAATTGTTGCTCTGACCTGACAATCAACGCAGACCAAACGGCTCTTGCCCTTGCGCAATCTCTCAAAACGTGCAGGGTGTCCTCATGAACAAGAGCACGCAGTGCAGCTATATACCATCATTCATGAGATTATCATTCAGTCTTCCAAATCTAGAGGGGCATAACTATCTTAGCAAACATCTTCAATGGTGTGGTAAAAGATGTGCTATACCTATATTTTAGCAATAACACTCTTTGTTGCTATTCCAATCGTATGCTATAGTACACCCTTTTGCCATATTTGGTACACTCCTGTACTCTATTGCTATATTTAGCACAAAAGTGGCTAGAAAAAGGGAAGAGATGATACGATGGTTGTGCAAAAAAATTGTATCTTGTGCCATTTGCATTATTGGAGTACATTGTGTCAAATTATAGCATTCGCCACTATAGCATGTACTAAAATCGAAATCGCACAGAAGATCAGATAAACCACTGGAGATGTTCTATGTAGCTTAAAACTCATGCAACGCAAGTCTCCAAAATCATCCCACTTCCAGTTCAGCATTTTCGTTAACAAGATCGAACACTAGTTTCTCCATATCCTCTGCCGGAATTATATCAGTGGAACTGTGGAAGCTGTACTAAGAGAGTAAGAGGGGGCATTGCCAATCAAAACATCAGTCCGGAACCAAGTGTCATGGCACTGCGAATCACCCAACCAAGGCCATGTTGCAGCACATCGTGCCCCTTTATCACACTTAGGCATGTATAAAAAGTACGTACTACCTTTTGTTCACATACTATACCCCACAGTTCGGGTTCTTCGATCTTCCCAGTCGTTTCATTGAATCATTGATACAACCAGAACAATGAAAACCAATGCAAACACTATTCAATTTCTTGAAATTTACTCCTTTTCTATTTTACTGTCATCTTTTCAATTTTGCAATGTTTCAAACTTATTATCTCGATTAGTAACCTGCAAAGGAAACACAGATGGCAAAGGATCGTGGTTCAGGAATCATAAGTCCCGAGTTTAAATCTTTGCTTGCTCATTGTAGGATGCAAGGGCTTGCGGATACTTTGCGCATCACGGGAAGATAAATCTGGGTCCAATTGCTTTATAGACCCCTCTTTTAGGGAAAAAAAATTTAAAAATTATTGTCCCCGGTCAAAAAGTCAATCTTTTTAAAATTAATTTCCTAAAATGTCATTTCTAATGAGTATTTTACTTATTTCCAAGGGTTTAAATAGGGCAAAAATAAAATATTAAAACATACTATATTTATGTGAAAATATTTTAAAATATTTGCTTAAAAAAAACACGTGTTTTTTTCCAAATGGGATAATGAATTAGGACAGAGAAGAATGGGCTATATTTGACTCCCGAGTCTTTGCATAACTCATGTGCTAATTTTCTCCTGTGACTTTTTCTTCGACTTGCCTTAAAGACTTCCTGTCCGCCATTTTCATTTACAAAATCTACCACCAATTTGTCCATATCTACTGCCGGGGTGAGACCGGTGGCAACCGTACTAACAGGGGCATTGCCAAACCATGCAAACATCGATCAGTCCAAAACTGAACTGTCCTCCCATCTCCAATCACCCATGACCCAACTAGGGCCATGCTTCAGACTTTCAGCAGATCTTGCCCCTTATTCACACTTGACCATGTTTCAGAAGATGACACCTCGATTGACAGCTTAGAAAGTTTGAATTTCCAAGATATTTCCCCTTACCTAGCTTCGCCCACAATGCGTCCTATTGGCGAACCAATAATAATAATAATAATAATAATAAAAAGGATAATAATTATAGTTATACTTGTTATTGGAGTAATATTTTTCTAACAATTTGTCTCCATCAGTAACACGTTTTGATCAACATACCCCACGCGTTGGGTTCTTGGATCTTCCCAGTAGTTTCATTGATGCAACCGGACCAATGTATGGCCCCTGCAAATACTATTCAATTTACTGAAATCAATTAGTTATATGACTATGGAGTGTTGAGTCCTCATCTAGTCGTCTCAAGTCCCAATTTTCTTCTTGGGCACTTTTTTCTTTCCACGTGCCTCACGACTTAAGGTTATGGGGTCTTTCCCGTAGCTTCATTGATGCCACCTTACCAATGAATGGTCCGAAAATACCAAGTTTGGATTCGGTGCTGAGTTGAGTTGATAAAACTCATCACTGTGTCAAGTTAATCCATACCGTTGGATGAGGGGTCGGATGGTTTGGATTAAAATTTGAAAAAGTTGCCCATTAAAGTCATTTTAGTTAGGGGTGTTTGTGGTTCGATTTGGTTTGGTTTTAGGATAGATTTTAAACCAAACCATTATACTTCAATTTTTGTTTTCTCCAACCAAAACCAAACCATACTATAAAAAAAAACCAAACCAAAGCAAACCATAAAATTTCGGTTTGGTTCGGTTTGGTTTCGGTTTTATCCTATCAATAGTAACAAATAATTAAAAATAGAAAAATGACAAGCCAAATTCTAAATTAAAACATTTTTAATAAAATCATTACATTAGCAACTAAAAAAAACATTAAATATTGTATCAAAATGAAAAAGTCTTGACTGTCAGTCTAAGTTCAAATCTCCAATCTAATATGTGCCAATATCTCACACAACAATAATAGCTAGTTTAATACATGTCAATCTAATAAATAAAAAACATTAAGAAAATTTACAATCTATTACCTATTATGCCCTTATTAGAATACAAAATTTACAAACTAAGTTTAATATATGTGTGGAAATATCTCTGAACCGAGGTTGCAGCTCGGGATGGAAGGTTCAGAGCTGAAACGCTGACACGTGGCGAAGACTGTTCAACTAGGCTAACCGCAACGTACGTGAATCACCTCCCACGATCCAGCTCGGGTCAGGGAGTTAAATCACGTCATTTGACACGTGGCTAATACCACACGGTAGGACCTGCAGCAAATCACGTGATCTCCCAGCTCGGGACCTTACTCTCATCTCGGAACACCTGTCCTATGACTCACACTACAATCCAAATCCTACTACAGTCCAAAACTGTCACAGCAGCTGTAATTCCTGACACAGCGGTTATTAGGAACCATGGTTCCATGACCAACCATGATCAACAAACCATGGTCAGACGGTTATGGGTAAACCATGGTCAGATCTAACCTAACCAAGGCAGTTATCTGATCTCACATGGTTAGTCCGTACAGGTGGGTATAAAGAGAATATGATACAGCCTAATTTGGTAAGCTACAGTACCCTAATTCTCTGAGATTCATCTTCTTCCTTGCTTCATTCTCCCAAAATAGTTTCTGACTTAAGCTTTGGAGAGGGCACGGCCAAAACCCACCTTGGCCTACCCTCTGACCCATTTTCCAAGCTTGTGATTGCAGGTCTAGGCGAGAGAGCAAGCTCCATCATCAACTCATAGTTCGGGGCGTAGTTTTTTACCCCGTACAATTTGGCGCCGTCTGTGGGAACCATCGCGATAAGATGGCTACACCACCTCCGCCCACCTATGGGCGAACAAGATTTGGAGCGAACTTTACTCGCGTAGACCAAGCCGTTGCAAGCGATGTTGGGAAGCGAGCAGAAACCCAGCCTTCGCAGGCAAACCCACCATTACCTGCGGTGGGAACTAGTCAGCTTCCTCCGGTTCAGCAACATCAAATCTCCCCAGAAATGTCTGCTATTCTACATTCTCTCGATGACCAGCCTATTCTGAAAGCTGCGTTTGATAGGGCTGTGACCAACAACCCCAACCCAGCGGCGGTGGTGGAACTCATCGCGACAATGCAATCGGAGATTCAATCGGCACAGCTCGCAAAGCTAACTGCAGAGCAAAATTACCACCACTATCTCCAGCGAACTTTTGCCCCCCATGGAGTCAATGTTGTCGCTGAGGAGGCTAGCCAAACCAGTCCACTCCGTCGCACTAGGCACCAGGAGAGTTCACCAAGGCCTGGAGTCTCGCACCACCACCACAACCGCAGCAGACGCGATGATGAGCCACGATTAACTGGTCCAGAACCGAGACATTCAGAAAGGGGAGATGAACAACATCATGCGTTGATTCAGAGATCACCTGAGCGCAATTCAAGGCTTTCAGATCATGCACGAAGGTGGAATGAGGACCACCCAAGGCCTCGTACTCAAGTATGTTCTGGGCATGAAGCTCACAGAGATGAGAGACGCTATCACAGGTCTCGATCTCTTGAAAGAAGAGGGGAGAGAAGTACGGGGACGACGAGTAGAAAGCATTCTCGGTCACCCAGGCATGAAAGAAACGAGGAAGAAGCCTCCAAGAGACATCGGGGTAACCAGAGTAGAGGGGGAGAAAGACCAGAGAGCGTTGCTGTGGCTCGGAGTCCATTCACACGGTGGATTCAACGGGTCCCAATCCCACGAGGGTATTTCGAGATAACTTTTACTCTTTACTCTCTTTAAATAGACCCCGATCATCATTTAAACTATTACCTGCAACGTATGTCATTATATGCTGGAAATGAGGGTTTCCTCTATAAGATATTTCCTATGAGTTTGGGGGAAGTAGCTCTTAAATGGTGGGCCAAGATTCCAGATGAGTCTATTGACAGCTGGCACGAACTGAGCAAGCTGTTCAAGAAGAGGTTCATCACTAGCTGCAAATTCCCGAGGACCATGCAGAACCTATACAAGCTGAAACAGAAAGATGGGGAAGGACTTCGGGAATATTCTCAAAGATTCTGGGAGGTTTATAACGAGATCGACGACCCCATTGAAAAGAATGCCATGGATCTCTTTCGTCTCGGGCTGAGGAAGCCATCACCTCTGTTTAAGGAGCTCACTGTTAATCCCCCCAGAAATCTAGCCAAACTACTCTCCACTGTAGCTAATTACTCGAAATTGGATGATTTCTACACCCCACCGTCTGCCAAAACCGGTGAGAAGGATGACAAGAAGAAGGATTCAAAGCCTCATAGAGACAATCCCCGAGGAGAAAAATCAAGGCCGCTTACCAATCCAAATCAGGCCATTTTCACTATATTTACTCTCCCCATCTACAAGTTGATGAAGGCACTCGAGAACAAGGACTTCTTCCAGAAACCTCGACCTATGTTCGCGGAGCCCGAGAAGAGAAATAAAAAACTGTTTTTCAGTTACCACAAGGATCACGGCCATAGGACAGAGGACTGTAAGGTTCTGAAGTACAACCTCGAGGCTTGGGCCAAGGAAGGAAAGCTGGATGAATTTATAGCTCGAAAAGACAAAGGACAGCCATCCGAACAGAAAAAGCCCGAGAATAGGGCTCCTCAATCCACACAACCAAAGATCCTTGGGAGGATTGACATGATCACGGGAGGATATGAGGAAACTGCTCTGTCAACCAGCCAACTCAGGGCACAATACAGGATGGCTTGTCAAGATGCCGAGATCAGTGATATCGGGAACGAGCCAGTACTACACCTCAAAGCGAGGGAGAAAATGGAGAGAAACTGCTTTTCTTCAGGGATGCCGAGACTGATGGGACGGTGCGCTGCCCGCACGACGATGCTCTGGTTGTTCGCATGCTCATAGGGAACTACGATGTGGGCAAAGTCTATGTGGATAACGGGGCATCTGTGAATGTCATGTTCCAGAAATTGTTCAGTCAACTCGGGCTGAAGGACTCCGACTTAAAGCCCTGTCACGTCAGCCTGAAAGCTTTTAATGGCAACATGACTTTCCCACTGGGACAGATAACGCTCCCAGTTCGGGTAGGGCCAGTGCAATCCATGGAAACATTTGTGGTAATCCAGGAGAAGTCAGCTTACAATGTGATACTCGGGCGACCCTGGATTCATGCCAAAAAAGGTGTCCCATCCTCCTACCACCAATCCATCAGGTTCCCGAGCCCAGAAGGAATCATGGAGATAAAAGGAAACCAGGCAGCAACCAGGGAATGTTTTCTGGCAGAGTATGCAGGCCACTCAGCACCCTCAGAGGACAAACTGAAGTCTAGGGTCCCACGCCTTCCCAGTTCGGGAACTGGCAAAACTAAAGCCCCGAGGCAAGAGCCAGAGCAAAAAAAAAAAGCTAAGGTTGATGAGGTTCCTTTGTAGCAACGAAAGGGAGAGCGGCCCAGAATAGAAGAAACAGCTTTAGAACCCGTAGACAGGACAGGGGAGGAACTAGTGAAAAAGATAATCAATCCTGACGATCCAGAGAGGTTTTTCTGGATTGGAAAGTCACTGAGTGAGGCCGACGTAGCAGAGCTATTTGAATTCTTGAAAAATAACATTGATGTATTTGTTTGGTCACCCCATGAAATGCCAAGGATTGATCCCAGAATTATCACTCATGAGTTGCAGGTTAATCCGAATTACAAGCCAGTGGTTCAAAAGCAACGAAGATTGTCGGACGATCGAGCCGAAACAGTTTCTGCCGAGGTCGATAAGCTTCTGAAAGCAGGGTTCATCAGAGAGGTAAAGTACCCGAGTTGGCTGGCCAATCCCGTATGTTTAAGAAAAAAGACAGGGGACTGGCATGTCTGCATTGATTTCACAGATCTCAATATAGCATGCCCGAAGGACAGTTTCCCCTTACCTAAGATTGACCAACTCATAAACTCTATCTCGGGGTATGAGAGACTGAGTATATTCGATGCCTACTCGGGTTACCATCAAATTCCCATGGCAGAATATGATCAAGATAAGACGGGGTTCATTACTCCTAGAGGAACGTATTGCTACAAGGTAATGCCATTTGGATTGAAGAACGCAGGGGCAACCTATCAACGTCTTGTTAGTAGGATGTTTGAAGGACTGATTGGCAAAAACCTTGAGGCATACGTTGATGACACTATTGTTAAGAGCAACTCAGAGAAAGACCACCTGGTAGACCTAACTGTGGCTTTCGCCCGACTCAGGGAGTACGGGATGAAGTTAAACGCGAAGAAAAGCTCATTTGGAATAGGCTCGAGAAAATTCTTGGGTCACTTAGTCTCAAGGAGGGGGATCGAGGCAAATCCAAGTAAGATTGAGGTAATAAGAACCCTACGTACACCAACAACAGTCAGGGATGTTCAACAGTTGAACGGGATGGTGGCAGCACTCAGTAGATTTATCTCGAGGTCATCAGATAAATGCCACCCATTCTTTCAGATACTGAAGAAGAGTACTAACTCGGGATGGAACACGGAGTGCCAGGAAGCTTATCAGAAGTTAGTCGCTCATTTAGAAACACTCCCCACCCTGACCCACCCTCACCACGGGGAAATTCTTTACCTTTATCTTGCTGTCTCAGCTCATGCACTCAGTGGCGTTCTCCTGGCCCAGCTCGAACTTACTTAAACGCCAATCTATTATATTAGCAAGACGCTGTTAGATGCTGAAACCCGCTATCTGCCCCTTGAAAAACTAATCCTAGCCCTTGTCATCGCCTCCAGAAAACTCCAACACTACTTTCAATCTCATCCTATCATCGTCCTTACAAACTATCCACTCAAAGATGTCCTCCGCAGAGCTGACTTGTCAGGACGAGTCTCAAAGTGGGGGGTAGAACTCAACGCTTACGACATTCACTTCAAGCCCCGACCTGCAATTAAGGGGCAAATATTGGCCGATTTTCTTGCCGAATTAGCAGATCCTACTTCCAGTTCAAGACAGACAGAATTGAAATCCTCTCTGCCCGAACTGGGGGGGGGGAAGACAATATAAACACTGAAAAGAAGAAGAGATGGGAGCTCAAAGTGGATGGGGCATCCAATGCGAAAGGGGCAAGTCTAGGAATTGTGCTGACAGATCCCGAGGGAGAAATCATCGAGCAAGCAGTTAGGCTTATGTTCCCAGCCTCAAACAATGAAGCAGAATATGAGGCAGTTGTGGCAGGACTTGGGATGGCCCAAGCAATGGGGGTAAAAGAGTTGACAGTATACAGTGACTCCAGGCTCGTGGTTAACCAGTTAAACAAAGAATACGAAGCCAAAGATGAAAGAATGGCTGCGTACATGCATAAGGTATGGGAATTAGCTGCGAGATTCACCAGTGTGGAGTTCAAGCGCTTCGTGAGGGATCAAAATAGACATGCGGATGGGTTGGCTGCCCTGGCTGCAGCCTTGGAAACGGACACCCCTCGAACCATAAATGTCGAAGTCCTACAAGAGCCCAGCATCGGGACAGAAGAACTTATCTCGGACGTTCAATCCTCGACACCGAGCTAGATGGACGAGATAGTTGCCTATCTACAGAGGGATGAACTACCCAAGGATCGCAATCAGGGTCACCGAATTCGCGCTAAGTCAGCTCGTTTTTGGTTATCTCCGTTGGGTTCTCTCTACAAAAGATCTTATACGGGACCATACCTGAAGTGTGTACATCCAGACCAAGTGTTGGACCTGCTGGCTGAACTCCACGAGGGGTCATGTGGAGGTCACGCAGGAGGAAGATCACTAGCCCATAGGGTAAACACTCAGGGCTACTGGTGGCCATACATGCAGAAGGACGCTATCAGGTATGTGAGGAAATGCCCGAAGTGTCAGATGTTTGCTGACAAGATACACCAGCCTGCTCAGGAGTTGCATCCCATATCCATTCCGTGGCCTTTCGCACAGTGGGGGTTAGATCTCGTGGGTTTGTTGCCCACAGCCTCGGCGAATAGGAAGTACTTGTTCATCGCAACTGACTACTTTACTAAATGGGTAGAGGCCATCGCGCTTGCATCAATTAAAGATTCCAATATTATCAAGTTCCTTTGGGAGAATATTATCACACGCTTCGGGATCCCGACAGCTTTCGTATCGGATAACGGAACTCAGTTCGATAGCAAAAGAACTCGAGAATTCAGTGCAGAACAGGGAATTCAGTGGTGGTATTCCAACCCGAGTTACCCGCAGTGCAACGGTCAGGCAGAGGCAACCAACAAGATTATAGTCGCAAGGATAAGAAGAAAGCTAGACAATGTGAAAGGGTCTTGGCCTGACGAGCTGCATTCCGTACTATGGGCATATCGAACTACTCCGAGGAGGTCCACTGGAGAAACTCCATTTTTCGTGACCTATGGAATGGAAGCAGTTATACCAACAGAGTTGGGTCCACCGGGTCTCAGAACTGAATCTTATGAAGCGGCAACAAATGATCAAGTTTTGTCTCAAGATCTGGACTTAGCAGAAGAGAGAAGAGAAAGGGCTCGAATTAAAATGGCATCTTACCAACAAGAACTGAAAAAATATTACAACCGAAGAATAAAGTCAAGGGAGTTCAATGTTGGAGAATTGGTACTCAGGCAAGTCAACGCTGGAACCAGAAATCCTGCAGATGGGAAGCTCGGGGCAACATGGGAAGGTCCTTACGAGGTCATCCACGTCGGGGGTATAGGTTCGTACAGACTAAAGAGCTTGGAGACTGGGCAAAAGCTCCCGAGATCGGTTAATATAGCTAATCTAAGATTGTTTTACCGATAGCGAAAGTTGTAATTACATTCAATGATTACTCAATACAAGTTCAGAGGTTATTCAGAGATGTTATCACTTATTTATCATTCGAGCTAAAGGCACTTTCCCCAATAACGGGTCGAAGTCAAAAACTGCCTAAGAATGGGCACAAGTCTCACCTAATAAATGGCTTAAGCACGCTGAACCTAAGAATGGGTTCAAAATGAAGTCTTGCCCAAGAACGGGTCCAAGCAAAAAATTGCCTAAGAATGGGCACAAGTCTCACCTAATAAATGGCTTGAGTATGCTGAACCTAAGAATGGGTTAAAAACGAAGTCTTGCCCAAGAACGGGTCCAAGCAAAAATTGCCTAAGAATGGGCATAAGTCTCACCTAATAAATGGCTTGAGCACGCTGAACTTAAGAATGGGTTCACAATGAAGTCTTACCTAAGAATAGGCTCAACGCAACGGTATACCCAGGGATGGGTCTAAGCACACAAGGACCAACAGATGTTCAAGTCTATCACTGCGCTAATTGGAGCCCATGGTCAGATTGGATTTAATTACTTTCGCCGATGAACAGTGCACACACAGCAACAGGGGATTTTATCCCGAGAACACATTCAAACAGACAGCCAGTATAAGAATAAAGGACACATGTACACGATAAAGAAAAATTGTGTATTTCATTCCAAAAGAAAGGTATTACAAGAATCTGTACAAGTTATGGCACTTAGCCAAGAATAAGAGAAAAGAAAAAACAAAAGAAAAATAGCTACTTCTCCCCCGAGTCCCCAACAGCTGGACGAACCACCTCGGGAGTCGGGACAGGATTAGCGGAGGCAGGAGGGGCCACTGGAGGCAGAGGTAGATCAGGAGTAGCCTCCGTGGTGCTTCCCATTGCATTTACAGGTTGATCCCCATTGGCAGTGGTCGAAGTGTCATTGGTGGCGTCAACGACCCTCTCGGCTTCAATGGTGGTATTAGGCTGGGACGTGACCTCGGGATCATTCTCCCTAGCCTCATCGTCGCCTGCAACCTCCACATCAACCTCCCCGACATCACCTCCATTGGGGTTGTAATCCGAGGGAATATCCCTCCTTTCGAAGGGAATATCGGCAATGCCAGGGAATTGGGCAGAGGCCAACTCGACCAAGGTCTCCCACACAAATTTGTAGGTGACCTCGAGCTCGGTGGTCAACTGCCCAACGAGGGAAGCCTTCACGCTCTCCCTCTCCTCAACCACCGCCTTCTACACAGAGGCCTTCTCCTTCTCTACCTCATCCTCGAGAGCCCGGACCTTCCTCGCCAGCTCGCGCTTCTCCGGGGCTAGCTCGTCCTGGGCGTCTTTCGTCTTCCTCAGCTCAGCCTCCAAATCTGCATAGTCCTTCCTCGTGAGTTCCAGTTTGCTGACGGCACTCTCGGCTGTGGACTTGAAAGTCTCGCACTCAGACTTCACTTTCTGAACCTGAGACATAGCCACACAGCAGTTGGCCTCAGCATCCTCTAGCTTCTTGTCGTACTCACTCCGGACTTTGGCGACCTCGATCTGCAATTTGTTATCTTCCGCCTCGAGGCGATCGCCCGCTAGTAGGATTTGTTGGCAGCCCTATACAAACATCAGCAAGTTAGAGATCGGGTTGAACAGCAAGTAACGGAAACCACAAAGGAATGAAGCTTACTCGGTAAAGACTTGTAAACCCGAAGCGGAGGTTGTCGAGGGCGGACTTCCTCCCGAAGTGCTCCATGTCCGCCGGGAGCCTCATGGGGTTCCCCAGTTGTTTGAAGTTGTACTCTGTAGAGAAGGAGCTGGTAACATCCTTATCTGTGGGTACGGGGAACTGCACTCGCGTGATGAAACATAAAGTCAGCCAGAATCCGTGATAGATTTTCAAGTGTAGGGCAACTATGAAATTGAAAAGAAGCGAAGATGTACCTCGGGGAATTTAGCTATTATCTCGGCACGGGAAGAAGCGCTCCCACCTCCTGCCGCCGGGGCACTGGACCCCCCTTGCCCAAACCCTTGCACAGCGGGTTGCTGCTCGGGGGCCATAGGTGGTCTCCTGTTTTTCGGAGGAATAACCATGGGAGCTTTCCCCTTCCCGGTAACCTCAGACACCTAGGGCCTGCCCACGTCCTGCCCCCTTATGGCGCTGGACATAAGTTTGCCACTGTTGGGGTCAGTGGACTTTCTGCTGCCATCCCGACCCGACCAAAGAGCAACAGCAGCAGCAGCCTTGCTGGTCTTCTGCTGCTGCTGTTCTGCCGCTGTTGCTGCTGCTGCTGATTTTGCTGCTGTTGCTTCTGCTCAGCAGCCTTCTTTTCCTGGGCCTCCTTCTCCGCCGCCCTTCTCTCAGCAACCAGAGCCCTCAAATTCATCCTAGAGTCCTTCTTGGCCCTCTGGTTGCCGGAGTCTGTTCTTTGTCTCTTGACGGTAGGGGATTGGAGTCTTTCCTCTCCATGGCTTGGGAGACGGTCTCCTCCGAGCTGGAGCTCTCAATAACGAAGGGGGCGCAGCAACCCGTCTTGTCTAGGGGCCTAATTTCCTCAGTACCCTCCCCTTCAGGTAGGAGGCGGATCCCCTCTTCCTCCTCTCCCTCTTGCTCTCCTCTCTCCACCACGCGGGTCAGCTCGTCGTCAGGCTGCTCCCAATGGGGGTAACTCGCCTTCCCCCAAGTCTGGTACCTCGCGTGGTAGTTGAGCAGGGTTTCAGCCGAACGGCAGCGCTGGCTGACTTGATATCCCAGCAATTTCTGGATATCCTCCTCGTTCAGTTCGTCAGCAAGCTCGTTGGAGTGAGGAGCTACTAGAAGAAAACATGACATAAGTATCAGTATGAAATCCAATATTCATCTCGGGGTCATATAAAACAGAAAAGAAGAAAAATGATCTCGCTGAGTTCTTACAGCTAGAGCCTCTCTCTCGAGGAATGATGGGAGCATCAAGGGGAAGAGTCCCATCCATAGGCCCGTACACGAAGACCACAATGTCGTGAGCTCCTGGGTTGGAGTCCGGGATGTGAGTGATAAAGAGTTTCTTCCTGGGCTTGAGGGAGAGGTAAACGTCGGGTTTGTTTTTAAGGGCGCAGATTTTGTAGTGATGGAGTATCTCCCGCACTCCAACAGAAGTCCCTAGAATCTGGTTAAGGACATAAACCCCCAGGATGATCCTGAAGGAGTTCAGCCCTAGCT
This sequence comes from Liquidambar formosana, assembly GCA_039720395.1. Lineage (NCBI taxonomy): Eukaryota > Viridiplantae > Streptophyta > Magnoliopsida > Saxifragales > Altingiaceae > Liquidambar > Liquidambar formosana. The sequence continues at coordinate 31,716,964 of CM077827.1, read as the reverse complement.
GAGTCGGGACTATCCCACAGTAGAGGAGGAAGTCATTGAGGAGGTCAGGAAAGGGGACACGAACTCCACCCTCCATGAACGCAGCGATGGGAACGGGGAGGCCATCCTTGGCGTATGACCTATAGACGTCCTCCCCGGGCTCAGCAAAGCGGAAGCTAAACTTCCTGTCTTCAAACCCATACAAGGCCCTAAACTTTGCTATCTTTATAGGGTTCTCCCTAATGTCATAAAAAGAAGACATCTGCCAAGATGAAAGGGGGAAGGTTAAATCCAAGGATAACTCAACCTATGCCAACATGCCCCGACCTAAAACTTCAAAGTCAAGTCCTGACAGGTATGTTACCCCTGTCTTGACAGACCCTAAAATTTTTTCTAAGTGTCAGCTCGGGGAATACTAAACTCGGTGTTGGGAAGAGACAAAAGAGGAGACCAGTGATCTCTTTCTCAAATTTACCCCGAGATGGAGTTTTTTAAACCCTAAAAGGCGGGAAAATTGGCATCTTGGTGATTTGCCCCAAAAATCAAAGGGAAACCCTAGGATTGCGAAGCAAACCCCAAGAACGTCGCCGACAATCGCAAAGAGAAAAAATACACCGAACAAATTGAAGAGTAAAGATCAAAAGACAAGTTATACCTTTACAAAGATCAAACGGTGGTCAGAAAAACGGTTTCGCCGGAGAAACTGTACGGCGCGATGCCGAAAACCTCCAAAAGTTGTTCTTGGAAAGGTGAAGGGAATGAGAACAGTACCAACGAAGAACAGCTCTGGAGAAACGATTCTCAAAAGCAGCAAACGAGAGCAGAACGGATCTTCTCCCACAAGCGAACGGCGTAAACAGTGGATTCCAGTGGAAAATACGGTGTTTTCTTGGTGAAAACAGAAGGTAGAAAGCAGAGAAAGTAGAGAGAGAAAGTTGAGAACAGAAAGCAGAGAGAAAGAGCAGAGAATAGAGAGTAGAGAGAGAATGCAGGAGATAAAGTGAGCAATGATTTGCTTCCCTCCAAAGACATAATGCTTCTGGAGCATTAAATGCAAATCGTACAGTCCCAAGGCACATGACATCAGCACCTTGGAATACGGAAAGGCTTAACTGCCTTCTGCCAGCTAAGCCCTAGAATGCCAAACGGCATAGGGGCACAGGGAAAAACACTTAGCAAAATAAAATTATGACAAGTCCCAACTCGGGAATGTCATAATTTGGGGCAAATTGTGTGGAAATATCTCTGAACCGAGGTTGCAGCTCTGGATGGAAGGTTCAGAGCTGAAACGCTGACACGTGGCGAAGACTGTTCAACCAGGCTAACTGCAACGTACGTGATTCACCTCCCACGATCCAGCTCGGGTCAGGGAGTTAAATCACATCATTTGACACATGGCTAATACCACACGGTAGGACCTGCAGCAAATCACGTGATCTCCCAGCTCGGGACCTTACTCTCATCTCGGGACACCTGTCCTATGACTCACACTACAATCCAAATCCTACTACAGTCCAAAACTGTCACAGCAACTGTAATTCCTGACACAGCGGTTACTAGGAACCATGGTTCCATGACCAACCATGATCAATAAACCATGGTCAGACGGTTATGGGTAAACCATGGTCAGATCTGACCTAACCAAGGCAGTTATCTGACCTCACATGGTCAGTCCGTATAGGTGGGTATAAAGAGAATACGATACAGCCTAATTTGGTAAGCTACAGTGCCCTAATTCTCTGAGATTCATCTTCTTCTTTGCCTCATTCTCCCAAAATAGTTTCTGACTTAAGCTTTGGAGAGGGCACGGCCAAAACCCACCTTGGCCTACCCTCTGACCCATTTTCCAAGCTTGTGATTGCAGGTCCAGGCGAGAGAGCAAGCTCCATCATCAACTCATAGTTCGAGGCGCAGTTTTTTACCCCGTACACTTTCCATCTTTAAATTCGAGCGGTCTAAAGGTGAATTCAAAGGCCCATTTTACCCCGGCACCCAGTTGAGTTTTACAAACTCTGCATTGAATCCTTACCCATTTTGTAGTGCTTTTTCTCCATATTTATAATAATATTAACCCTTTGCTCATTAAAAACAAATACACAAAATACAAAACACAAAATACAATAATAATTTAGAAATGACAATGGCATAAAAATTTGTGAATGTTTTGCTAGGGATAGAAAACTATTTACTTTGGGAGAAAAGAGAGACCAAGTGGGTCTAGAAGATTGATATATGTGAATCATTGGGTTGGATGGTATTTTCAAGTTTGGATTCATATCAACTCAGCACTGTACCGAGTTAATTTATGCCGTTGGATGAGGATTGGATGATTCGAATTAGAAGTTGAAAAAATTGCTACTAAAAATTAGGGGTGTTCATGGTTTAGGTTAAAACCGAAAACCAAACCGAACCAAACCAAACCAGTCGGTTTGGTTTGGTTTTTTTGTCCTTAGGTTTGGTTTTGGTTCTAATTTTAGAAAACAGAATTAAATTGGTTTGGTTTTGGTTTTCATGTTTAAAAAACCAAACCAAACCGAAAAACCGAAAAAACCGAAAAAAATATAATATAAATATAAATAATTTTATATATTATATATTGTACGGGGTAAAAAACTGCGCCCCGAACTATAAATTGATGATGGAGCTTGCTCTCTCACCTGGACCTGCAATCACAAGCTTGGAAAATGGGTCAGAGGGTAGGCCAAGGTGGGTTTTGGCCGTGCCCTCTCCAAAGCTTAAGTCAGAAACTATTTTGGGAGAATGAGGCAAGGAAGAAGATGAATCTCAGAGAATTAGGGTACTGTAGCTTACCAAATTAGGCTGTATCGTATTCTCTTTATACCCACCTGTACGGACTGACCATGTGAGGTCAGATAACTGCCTTGGTTAGGTCAGATCTGACCATGGTTTACCCATAACCGTCTGACCAGCGAGGCTGCTGCTGTTGCTGCTCCTGGGTCGGGTCGGGATGGCGGCAGAAAGTCCACTGACCCCAACAGTGGCAAACTTATGTCCAGCGCCATGAGGGGGCAGGACGTGGGCAGGCCCCAGGCACCCGAGGTTACCGGGAAGGGGAAAGCTCCCATGGTTATTCCTCCGAAAAATAGGAGACCACCTACGGCCCCCGAGCAGCAACCCGCTGTGCAAGGGTCTGGGCAAGGGGGGTCCAGTGCCCCGGCGGCCAGAGGTGGGAGCGCTTCTTCCCGTGCCGATATAATAGCTAAATTCCCCGAGGTACATCTTCGCTTCTTTTCAATTTCATAGTTGCCCCACACTTGAAAATCTATCACGGATTCTGGCTGACTTTATGTTTCATCACACGCGTGCAGTTCCCCGTACCCACAGACAAGGATGTTACCAGCTCCTTCTCTGCGGAGTACAACTTCAAACAGCTGGGGAACCCCATGAGACTCCCGGGGGACATGGAGCACTTCGGGAGGAAGTCCGCCCTCGACAACCTCCGCTTCGGGTTTACAAGTCTTTACCGAGTAAGCTTCATTCCTTTGTGGTTTCCGTTACTTGCTGTTCAACCCGATCTCTGACTTGCTGGTGTTTGTATAGGGCTGCCAACAAATCCTGCTAGCGGGCAACCGCCTCGAGGCGGAAGATAACAAATTGCAGATCGAGGTCGCCAAAGTCCAGAGTGAGTACGACAAGAAGCTAGAGGATGCTGAGGCCAACTGCTGTGCGGCTATGTCTCAGGTTCAGAAAGTGAAGTCTGAGTGCGAGACTTTCAAGTCCATAGCCGAGAGCGCCGTCAGCAAACTGGAACTCACGAGGAAGGACTATGCAGATTTGGAGGCTAAGCTGAGGAAGACGAAGGACGCCCAGGACGAGCTAGCCCGGGAGAAGCGCGAGCTGGCGAGGAAGGTCCGGGCTCTCGAGGCTGAGGTAGAGAAGGAGAAGGCCTCTGTGGAGAAGGCGGTGGCTGAGGATAGGGAGAGCGTGAAGGCTTCCCTCGTTGGGCAGTTGACCACCGAGCTCGAGGTCACCTACAAATTTGCGTGGGAGACCTTGGTCGAGTTGGCCTCTGCCCAATTCCCTGGCATTGCCGATATTCCCTTCGAAAGGAGGGATATTCCCCTGGATTACAACCCCGAGGGAGGTGATGTCGGGGAGGTTGAGGTGGAGGTTGCAGGCGACGATGAGGCTGGGGAGAATGATCCCGAGGTCACGTCCCAGCCTAATGCCACCATTGAAGCCGAGAGGGTCGTTGACGCCACCAATGACACTTCGGCCACTGCCAATGGGGATCAACCTGTAAATGCAATGGGAAGCACCACGGAGGCTACCCCTGATCTACCTCTACCTCCAGTGGCCCCTCCTGCCTCCGCTGATCCTGTCCTGACTCCCGAGGTGGTTCGTCCAGCTGTTGGGGACTCGGGGGATAAGTAGCTATTTTTCTTTTGTTTCTTCTTTTCTCTTATTCTTGGCTAAGTGCCATAACTTGTACAGATTCTTGTAATACCTTTCTTTTGGAATGAAATACACAATTTTTCTTTATCGTGTACATATGTCCTTTATTCTTATACTGGCTGTCTGTTTGAATGTGTTCTCGGGAAAAATCCCCCGTTGCTGTGTGTGCACTGTTCATCGGCGAAAGTAATTAAATCCAATCTGACCACGGGCTCCAATTAGCGCAGTGATAGACTTGAACATCTGTTGGTCCTTGTGTGCTTAGACCCATCCCTGGGTATGCCGTTGCGTTAAGCCTATTCTTAGGCAAGACTTTATTGTGAACCCATTCTTAGGTTCAGCGTACTCAAGCCATTTATTAGGTGAGACTTATGCCCATTCTTAGGCAATTTTTGCTTGGACCCGTTCTTGGGTAAGACTTCGTTTTTAACCCATTCTTAGGTTCAGCATGCTCAAGCCATTTATTAGGTGAGATTTGTGCCCATTCTTAGGCAATTTTTTGCTTGGACCAGTTCTTGGGCAAGACTTCATTTTGAACCCATTCTTAGGTTCAGCGTGCTCAAGCCATTTATTAGGTGAGACTTGTGCCCATTCTTAGGCAGTTTTTGACTTCAACCCGTTATTGGGGAAAGTGCCTTTAGCTCGAATGATAAATAAGCGATAACATCTCTGAATAACCTCTGAACTTGTATTGAGTAATCATTGAATGTAATTACAACTTTCTCTATCGGTAAAACAATCTTAGATTAGCTATATTAACCGATCTCGGGAGCTTTTGCCCAGTCTCCAAGCTCTTTAGTCTGTACGAACCTGTACCCCCGACGTGGATGACCTCGTAAGGACCTTCCCATGTTGACCCGAGCTTCCCATCTGTAGGATTTCTGGTTCCGGCGTTGACTTGCCTGAGTACCAATTCTCCAACATTGAACTCCCTTGACTTTATTCTTCGGTTGTAATATTTTTTCAGCTCTTGTTGGTAAGATGACATTTTAATTCGAGCCCTTTCTCTTCTCTCTTCTGCTAAGTCCAGATCTTGAGATAAAACTTGATCATTTGTTGCCGCTTCATAAGATTTAGTTCTGAGACCCGGTAGACCCAACTCTGTTGGTATAACTGCTTCCATTCCATAGGTCATAGAAAATGGAATTTCTCCAGTGGACCTTCTCAGAGTAGTTCGATATGCCCATAGTATGGAATGCAGCTCATCAGGCCAAGACCCTTTCACATTGTCTAGCCTCCTTTTTATCCCTGCGACTATAATCTTGTTGGTTGCCTCTGCCTGACCGTTGCACTGCGGGTAACTCGGGTTGGAATACCACCACTGAATTCCCTATTCTGCATTGAATTCTCGAGTTCTTTTGCTATCGAACTGAGTTCCGTTATCCGATACGAAAGCTCTCGGCATCCCGAAGCGTGTGATAATATTCTCCCAAAGGAACTTGATAATATCGGAATCTTTAATTGATGCAAGCGCGATGGCCTCTACCCATTTAGTAAAGTAGTCAGTTGCAATGAACAAGTACTTCCTATTCCCTGAGACTGTGGGCAACGAACCCACGAGATCTAACCCCCACTGTGCGAAAGGCCACGGACTGGATATGGGATGCAACTCCTGAGCAGGCTGGTGTATCTTGTCAGCAAACATCTGACACTTCGGGCATTTCCTCACATACCTGATAGCGTCCTTTTGCATGTATGGCCACTAGTAGCCCTGAGTGTTTGCCCTATGGGGTAGTGATCTTCCTCCTACGTGACCTCCACATGACCCCTCGTGGAGTTCAGCCAGCAGGTCCAATACTTGGTCTGGATGTACACACTTCAGGTATGGTCCCGTATAAGATCTTTTGTAGAGAGAGCCCGACGGAGATAACCAAAAACGAGCTGACTTAGCGCGAATTCGGTGACCCTGATTGCGATCCTCGGGTAGTTCATCCCTCTGTAGATAGGCAACTATCTCGTCCATCCAGCTCGGTGTCGAGGATTGAACGTCCGAGATAAGTTCTTCTGTCCCGATGCTGGGCTCTTGTAGGACTTCGACATTTATGGTTTGAGGGGTGTCCATTTCCAATGCTGCAGCCAGGGCAGCCAACCCATCCGCATGTCTATTCTGATCCCTCACGAAGCGCTTGAACTCCACACTGGTGAATCTCGCAGCTAATTCCCATACCTTATGCATGTACGTAGCCATTCTTTCATCTTTGGCTTCGTATTCTTTGTTTAGCTGGTTAACCACGAGCCTGGAGTCACTGTATACTGTCAACTCTTTTACCCCCATTGCTTGGGCCATCCCAAGTCCTGCCACAACTGCCTCATATTCTGCTTCATTGTTTGAGGCTGGGAACATAAGCCTAACTGCTTGCTCGATGATTTCTCCCTCGGGATCTGTCAGCACAATTCCCAGACCTGCTCCTTTCGCATTGGATGCCCCATCCACTTTGAGCTCCCATCTCTTCTTCTTTTCAGTGTTTATATTGTCTTCCCCCCCCCCCAGTTCGGGCAGAGAGGATTTCAATTCTGTCTGTCTTGAACTGGAAGTAGGATCTGCGAATTCGGCAAGAAAATCGGCCAATATTTGCCCCTTAATTGCAGGTCGGGGCTTGAAGTGAATGTCGTAAGCGTTGAGTTCTACCCCCCACTTCGAGACTCGTCCTGACAAGTCAGCTCTGTGGAGGACATCTTTGAGTGGATAGTTTGTGAGGACGATGATAGGATGAGACTGAAAGTAGTGTTGGAGTTTTTTGGAGGCGGTGACAAGGGCTAGGATTAGTTTTTCAAGGGGCAGATAGCGGGTTTCAGCATCTAACAGCGTCTTGCTAATATAATAGATTGGCGTTTGAGTAAGTTCACGCTGGGCCAGGAGAACGCCACTGAGTGCATGAGCTGAGACAGCAAGATAAAGGTAAAGAGTTTCCCCATGGTGAGGGTGGTCAGGGTGGGGAGTGTTTCTAAATGAGCGACTAACTTCTGATAAGCTTCCTGGCACTCCGTGTTCCATCCCGAGTTAGTGCTCTTCTTCAGTATCTGAAAGAATGGGTGGCATTTATCTGATGACCTCGAGATAACTCTACTGAGTGCTGCCACCATCCCGTTCAACTGTTGAACATCCCTGACTGTTGTTGGTGTACGTAGGGTTCTTATTGCCTCAATCTTACTTGGATTTGCCTCGATCCCCCTCCTTAAGACTAAGTGACCCAGGAATTTTCCCGAGCCTATTCCAAATGAGCTTTTCTTCACGTTTAACTTCATCTCATACTCCCTGAGTCGGGCGAAAGCCTCAGTTAGGTCTGCCAGGTGGTCTTTCTCTGAGTTGCTCTTAACAATAGTGTCATCAACGTATGCCTCAAGGTGTTTTCCAATCAGTCCTTCAAACATCCTGCTAACAAGACGTTGATAGGTTGCCCCTGCGTTCTTCAATCCAAATGGCATTACCTTGTAGCAATACGTTCCTCTAGGAGTAATGAACCCCGTCTTATCTTGATCATGTTCTGCCATGGGAATTTGATGGTAACCCGAGTAGGCATCGAATATACTCAGTCTCTCATACCCCGAGATAGAGTCTATGAGTTGGTCAATCTTAGGCAAGGGGAAACTGTCCTTCGGGCATGCTTTATTGAGATCCGTGAAATCAATGCAGACACGCCAGTCCCCTGTCTTTTTTCTTACACATACGGGATTGGCCAGCCAACTCGGGTACTTTACTTCTCTGATGAACCCTGCTTTCAGAAGCTTATCGACCTCGGCAGAACTTTCGGCTCGATCGTCCGACAATCTTCGTTGCTTTTGAACCACTGGCTTGTAATTCGGATTAACCTGCAACTCATGAGTGATAATTCTGGGATCAATCCCTGGCATTTCATGGGATGACCAAGCAAATACATCAATGTTATTTTTCAAGAATTCAAATAGCTCTGCTGCGTCGGCCTCACTCAGTGACTTTCCAATCCAGAAAAACCTCTCTAGATCGTCAGGATTGATTATCTTTTTCACTAGCTCCTCCCCTGTCCTGTCTGCGGGTTCCAAAGCTGTTTCTTCTATTCCGGGCCGCTCTCCCTTTCGTTGCTACAAGGGAACCTCATCAACCTTAGCTTTTTTCTTTTGCTCTGGCTCTTGCCTCGGGGCTTTAGTTTTGCTAGTTCCCGAACTGGGAAGGCGTGGGACCCTAGCCTTCAATTTGTCCTCTGAGGGTGCTGAGTGGCCCGCATACTCTGCCAGAAAACATTCCCTGGCTGCTGCCTGATTTCCTTTTATCTCCATGATTCCTTCTGGGCTCGGGAACCTGATGGATTAGTGGTAGGAGGATGGGACAGCTTTTATGGCATGAATCCAGGGTCGCCCGAGTATCACATTGTAAGCTGACCTCTCCTGGATTACCACAAATGTTTCCATGGATTGCACTGGCCCTGCCCGAACTGGGAGCGTTATCTATCCCAGTGGGAAAGTCATGTTGCCATTAAAAGCTTTCAGGCTGACATGACAGGGCTTTAGGTCGGAGTCCTTCAGCCCGAGTTGACTGAACAATTTCTGGAACATGACATTCACAGTTGCCTCGTTATCCTCATAGACTTTGCCCACATCGTAGTTCCCTATGAGCATGCGAACAACTAGAGCATCGTTGTGCAGGCAGCGCACCGTCCCATCAGTCTCGGCATCCCCGAAGAAAAGCAGTTTCTCTCCATTTTCTCCCTCGCTTTGAGATACTAGTACTGGCTCGTTCCCGATATCACTGATCTCGGCATCTTGACAAGCCATCTTGTATTGTGCCCTGAGCTGGCTGGTTGACAGAGCAGTTTCCTCATATCCTCCCGTGATCATGTCAATCCTCCAAAGGATCTTTGGTTGTGTGGATTGAGGAGCCCTGTTCTCGGGCTTTTTCTGTTCGGATGGCTCTCCTTTGTCTTTTCGAGCTATAAATTCATCCAGCTTTCCTTCCTTGGCCTAAGCCTCGAGGTTGTACTTCAGAACCTTGCAGTCCTCTGTCCTATGGCCGTGATCCTTGTGGTAACTGAAAAATAGCTTTTTATTTCTCTTCTCGGGCTCTGCGAACATAGGTTGAGGTTTCTAGAAGAAGTCCTTGTTCTCCAGTGCCTTAATCAACTTGTAGATGGGGAGAGTAAATACAGTGAAAATTGCCTGATTTGGATTGGTAGGCGGCCTTGATTTTTCTCCTCGGGGATTGTCTCTATGAGGCCTTGAATCCTTCTTCTTGTCATCCTTCTCACCGGCTTTGGCAGACTGCGGGGTGTAGAAATCATCCAATTTCAAGTAATTAGCTACAGTGGAGAGTAGTTTGGCTAGATTTCTGGGGGGATTAACAGTGAGCTCCTTAAACAGAGGTGATGGCTTCCTCAGCCCGAGACGAAAGAGATCCATGGCATTCTTTTCAATGGGGTCGTCGATCTCGTTATAAACCTCCCTGAATCTTTGAGAATATTCCCGAAGTCCTTCCCCATCTTTCTGTTTCAGCTCGTATAGGTTCTGCATGGTCCTTGGGAATTTGCAGCTAGTGATGAACCTCTTCTTGAACAGCTTGCTCAGTTCGTGCCAGCTGTCAATAGACTCATCTGGAATCTTGGCCCACCACTTAAGAGCCACTTCCCCCAAACTCATAGGAAATATCTTACAGAGGAAACCCTCATTTCCAGCATATAATGACATACGTTGCAAGTAATAGTTTAAATGATGATCGGGGTCTATTGAAAGAGAGTAAAGAGTAAAAGTTATCTCGGAATACCCTCGTGGGATTGGGACCCGTTGAATCCACCGTGTGAATGGACTCCGAGCCACAGCAACGCTCTCTGGTCTTTCTCCCCCTCTACTCTGGTTACCCCGATGTCTCTTGGAGGCTTCTTTCACGCCTAGGTGACCGAGAATGCTTTCTACTCGTCGTCCCCGTACTTCTCTCCCCTCTTCTTTCAAGAGATCGAGACCTGTGATAGCGTCTCTCATCTCTGTGAGCTTCATGCCCAGAACGTACTTGAGTACGAGGCCTTGGGTGGTCCTCATTCCACCTTCGTGCATGATCTGAACACCTTGAACTGCGCTCAGGTGATCTCTGAATCAACGCATGATGTTGTTCATCTCCCCTTTCTGAATGTCTCGGTTCTGGACCAGTTAATCGTGGCTCATCATCGCGTCTGCTGCGGTTGTGGTGGTGGTGCAAGACTCCAGGCCTTGGTGAACTCTCCTGGTGCCTAGTGCGACGGAGTGGACTGGTTTGGCTAGCCTCCTCAGTGACAACATTGACTCCATGGGGGGCAAAAGTTCGCTGGAGATAGCGGTGGTAATTTTGCTCTGCAGTTAGCTTTGCAAGCTGCGCCGATTGAATCTCCGATTGCATTGTCGCGATGAGTTCCACCACCGCCGCTGGGTTGGGGTTGTTGGTCACAGCCCTATCAAACGCAGCTTTCAGAACAGGCTGATCATCGAGAGAATGTAGAACAGCAGACATTTCCGGGGAGATTTGATGTTGCTGAACCGGAGGAAGCTGACTAGTTCCCACCGCAGGTAATGGTGGGTTTGCCTGCGAAGGCTGGGTTTCTGCTCGCTTCCCAGCATCGCCTGCAACGGCTTGGTCTATGCGAGTAAAGTTCGCTCCAGATCTTGTTCGCCCATAGGTGGGCGGAGGTGGTGTAGCCATCTTATCGCGATGGTTCCCACAGACGGCGCCAAATTGTACGGGGTAAAAAACTGCGCCCCGAACTATGAGTTGATGATGGAGCTTGCTCTCTCGCCTGGACCTGCAATCACAAGCTTGGAAAATGGGTCAGAGGGTAGGCCAAAGTGGGTTTTGGCCGTGCCCTCTCCAAAGCTTAAGTCAGAAACTATTTTGGGAGAATGAGGCAAGGAAGAAGATGAATCTCAGAGAATTAGGGTACTGTAGCTTACCAAATTAGGCTGTATCGTATTCTCTTTATACCCACCTGTACGGACTGACCATGTGAGATCAGATAACTACCTTGGTTAGGTCAGATCTGACCATGGTTTACCCATAACCGTCTGACCATGGTTTGTTGATCATGGTTAGTCATGGAACCATGGTTCCTAGTAACCGCTGTGTCAGGAATTACGGCTGCTGTGACAGTTTTGGACTGTAGTAGGATTTGGATTGTAGTGTGAGTCATAGGACAGGTGTCCCGAGATGAGAGTAAGGTCCCGAGCTGGGAGATCACGTGATTTGCTGCAGGTCCTACCGTGTGGTATTAGCCACGTGTCAAATGACATGATTTAACTCCCTGACTCGAGCTTGGATCGTGGGAGGTGAATCATGTACGTTGCGGTTAGCCTGGTTGAACAGTCTTCGCCACGTGTCAGCGTTTCAACTCTGAACCTTCTATCCCGAGCTGCAACCTCGGTTCAGAGATATTTCCACACAGAAAGTTACTCATGAAATGACCAAAATAACCTCAATGGACAACTTTTTTATCTTTAAATCTAAACCATCCAAAAGTGAATCCAAAAACCCATTTTACCTCGGCATTGTGTTGCGTTTTTCAAACTTTGCACTGAATCCTATACACCCCAAAAACAGAGAACACCCCTGCCCCAAAAGGCCAGAACAACTAATAAAACAGAGCATAAGAAGAGAAAACCCCCAAAAAGACCCAACCATGAACCATGAATGACCAAACACAAAAACCCCAGGCCCAGCCATACGAAGAAAGAATAGAAAAAGAAATCTTATTACTCCGTATGATTTAATAAGATTATTTTGTATTTCTGGTTTGTCATATTGTAATTATTAGAAAATAAAAATGTTAAATATGAGTGTTCAGACTTGAAACTGATTGTTTTGTCAGCTATGTGCCTATGTAAAATATTCAGTTGCAACGCGGATTGCACTATGCTGTCTTCATCACTCTCACACCGCATCTAGGAGTCATTTAAAACCCGATCCATTCCTTGAAAATTTTAGCTGATCACCATAACCAAGACACTTCTAAGTTCAAACTCTATTGAAATTCTTTGCCCACATGGGTAAATCCAAAATATTTTCTTTCAAATTCTTCACCCAAATGTGCCGATCCAAAGTGGCAATTGACGCAGTCGAGCCAGTGCCAAAGCCAAAGTATCCACCCTCTCAAACCTCGAGCACCACAGAACACACTGAACCACCACCGCGATTGTCAACCACCTCTTCTGACGGTGCACCACCACAGACTGACTTCTTTCCTTCCCCATCTGATGACCATTCAACCACCCATGCACCACAGGCTGACACAGTGTCTTCCATTTCCGACCCTTCAACGACGGCTACCAATGTCTCAATCCCTAATTATACTAGCACCAGCTACTATGATTCGTCGACAACTTCCATCTCGATCAGGAGCACAAAGTCACGAACGATGAAGAGCCCAAGGTCACCTTCGAACCTGCGCGACTTCCTTATCGATTGCCCCTACTTTTATGGCTTGTACGAAATTTCATTCGCCACCCTCAATTTCCTTGCAAATAAATACGCCTCCTCCACCACCGCCTCGTGGCAGTGCGCGCTCCGCAACAAGGAAGTGCTCGTGTTCCAGCGCAAGTTACGGAGGCTGATGGAGATTCCCAAGCTGAAAGAGATATTGTTTTTGATTTGCATGAGCCGCCATAAGAGCGTAATCAAGCTCCTTGGCGTTTCGACGTCAGATGAGCATATCTACTTGGTTTACGAGTTTGTCAATGGCGTGAGCCTCGCCGATTGCTTACGATACCCTAAACACCCCGGCTTCACGGTGCTAACAGCATGGATTTCGCGAATGCAGGTCGCGACGGATATCGCAGATGGGTTGGATTACATACACAACAACATGGCGAAAAACACACGTCTTGTGCACAAACACATTAATAGTAGTAACATCATTGTAACAGAGCCGGCGTTCAATGCCAAGATATGCCATCTCGGCAGGGCACAGTTGTGTGGTGAAACAAACGAGAACATGCTATTGAGACCTTCACCCATTGGAGAAGGTAGTGGCGAAGCAGCAGAGACGATCTTGGAAGAAGAATTTCCACCGGATTCGAGGAGCTTGGATGTTGGGAAGATGTACATGGCGCCTGAAATCCGATCAACAGGCATCGCCACACAAAAATCCGATGTGTACGCTTTCGGGGTTTTGCTCTTGGAATTATTTAGGGAGGAGTCTCCTAAGTATGAAATTGATGACGAAAGTGGTGATTTTAGAAGAACCGTAATGATCGAGACAGCTAGGAAAGCGATTGAAGGTGCCAGCAGCAGTGGCAGTAGCAGCAGCAGTGGTGGCGAAGCAGAGGGGTGGGGAAGGGAGGGGCGGATGAGGATGTGGGTGGACAAAAGGATAAAGTCGTTCCCGATGGTGGTGGCGGAGGGGGTAGCACGTGCAGCGCTGGGGTGTGTACACGAAGACCCGGATAAGCGGCCAGATATGGCACGTGTGGCGGGCATGATTTCAAAGCTTTATTTTGAGTCGAGGGAGTGGCCCTGATCGCATTGGGTTCAGATCCCCCCCAATTGTTTAATGTCAAGTTGCCTCCTCTTCACGGTTGTCAAATTGTCAATAAAATCTAACTGTGCTCATTTTACCACGTCATCTATATTATTAACACTTCTATTTTCCATGCCTAAGAACATCTACAGTCATGTGAGGTAAGAATAGTAAGCTATTGCTATTTTAGCACATGTTACAGTGCCAAATGCTATAATTTAGCATAAGGTGCTACAATGGTGCAAATGTATAATGTGCTATTTTTTGGACTGTGTGCAAAGCTTTAGTCGATAAAGGTATGCAAAAAGGGGTTGTGCGGAAAGTGAGGAAAGATTACTAGTTGGGGAAATTAAGAGACTGAAAAATAAGAGACGAACCCAAATATATGATTCAGTTCAACGGTAACTCAAGAAGGGTATTTTTTTTGAATGCGAGATTGCTTGAAATGGGATGAATGGGCTAAACCAAAGGTATGTTTTTTGATTTTTTTTTTTTTTTTTTCTAATAAGATTTCAATATTATGTTTGAAAATATTGTATTTTTAGGGTTATTTGGTTATTGAAAAAATTTTAGAAATGGAGGAAGAGAAATATCTGATTTTTCATATTTGCTACTGTGTTGGTTGTTGAGAAATGGAGGGAGTAGTGTGTTTGGTTGCTGAGAAAAAGAGGGAAAGCTGACATGGCAAATATAGCAATAGCTCACCCTTGTGCCAAATATAACACAAGGATGAGCTATTGCTATATCTAGCACATGCATTTAGCTCACCATTGGAGCATCCCAACTTCTGCTAAATGCTATAATTTAGCAATAGCACACCATATAGCTCACTATTGGAGATGTTCTAACTAACGGCGTAATATTGCCAATAAAAAGAAAGAGAAAAAAGGGATAAATGGCTGTCATCTTCATTGCCGACGATGATGTCCTCTTCCGACCTCTTCACCACACCATAAAATGTTATTGTGGCTTTTCTCCACCATTAATGGCATCCCAAATCTAAAACAGCCCATCTGTTCTGCATTCCTACTAGAGCTCAGAGCAAAAAGCACCCTTCTCCACCATCAAAAATCCCAACCGGCAATTTCGATTCAGCCTCGTCTCGGGCCAACATAATTTTCAGGCCACAATAGGGGCTTTTCTCCACCACCATATTAGATGTTGGAGAGTAGGGGGTAAATAAGAAAAGAAAAGAAGATCCATTTTCCAGTCGTATTAATGGTGATGTCGCCGGAAATTAAATTTCTTCGCCAGCAAGCTAAAGCTTTTTTTTTTTTTTTTTTGGGTGGGGGTTCAAAAGGTAAAGCTTATTTCTCCATCAATCTCTTCCATTTATTTGGATAGTGAGAACTGGGAAGAGAAGGTTTGCTTCTTGCAATCTCACAGTCTACTCTATGCCAACATTTTCTTCATTTTGAGAAGCTAAAGAGGGTATGTCGATCAATGACGATAGAGAATAAAAATGGGTCGTCGGAAGTCCACCACTCCCCAATTAGCATCTATGGTTTGTGATTGAGCACAAATCTCATCCTTAATCAACCGAATTACATTTCTAAACAAAATTTTGAATTTGCTGTCCACGTTAGTAGATGAAGCGCCATTATTATTTTATGAAGTAGCAGTGACTAGACTGGAATGATGTACGTGATAGCATCTAAGCTGTTAGATTAGTCTATGTTGACATGTTTCATTTATAACCGTAAAATGGACCAAACTGGTTAATAAGGTACTGGAGAGGATTTGCTCTCGATAGGATCAGGGTCCCTACTGGCTTTATAGAGTCGTTGGCCCCAAGTTGAGTTACGAATAATAATTTGCATTAATTATTATTTGGTTGAGGAATTTGGAGGAAAAAAAAAAAAAAAAACTATTGAATTGTGTCTTGGCCGGTGTGGAATTTGGAAAAAAAACCTTAGGAGATCTAAAATGATGGGATTTCATAGTTTATAATATGTAAAGTTCTTTGTTTGATTAATGTAAAGTTCTTTGATTGTCTATTGTACGTTAAAAGAAATAAATTAAATTATATGGAGTATTTAATGCATATAGCACATTAATTTCAAATTCAGGGCTACATTTTGTGAAATAGGCTAGAGGAAATATGCTTTTTACTTGTCACATTGTGAGCACACGCGGGAGTGCCACACTATTTGGGTATGCTCCTAGGATGAATTAGATATTTGTGTGAAAGAGAGATTTAGAGATTGGGAGGTAATGTTTCCACGTAATAAGAGTTCTTCCTTTGTGTTTTTTTGCTTTCAAATCCTATGGCTATGATAATTCCTTATTATCAGTAGGGGAGTTATTCTCTTACATCACTCATTAAAGAAACATGTTTGAGATCAACCACCCACGGGCGCATCACAATTCAGATCATAACTTAACCCATTAATAATTTAATTTATAACTAATATTTTGAGGGTTTGAATTTCTAAATAAATTTGTAATATCTTTCTTTAGAAGGTGGAATTTGGGAAATTCCATCTAACTAGATGAATTTTTGAGACATCCGGAGTAATTAATTTGACTCTCCCAAATTCCGACCAAAAATTCTGACCAGAAATTCCGTTTTTTTTTTTTTCGTTTTTGTATATGATTGTTTACATTTTGGAAGGCTTTGGGTTTGATTTATATGTTTGAGGTTGGTCTTATTTGTTCATGGGAATTGTTGCTGTGTTTTAGAGGAAGTGCAAGTAGTGTTTTGAGGTTCTTCAAGATTGTATCTGCTTGTTTAATCAAGTTTTGTTATTTTTATTTTTATTTTTTTTCGTTAATAAAATTTCTTTTTACTCATCTCATCCAATTCAATCAATCCTTTGCTCACAACTACATGGGCTTGACTAATAAAATTTGATTAAAAAAAAAAGAAAATGGAAAAAGGAGAAGCTATTCTAATACTAAAATATTATGACAAAACCCCTTCATCCACCTAACCTATTGGTTTCGCCCCCGAGCGGTCCTCCACTACAAAGGTACCAACCAAGTTTGGGATGTCTTCGAGTGTTACCATTTGTGTTCGGCTTGACCCACCCCTAAAAAGAGGGAGTAGTCCGACCAATCAATAAAAATCTGTTGTTTTGGCATGGCCAAGATCGATTAAAGTATAAAATGTTGATTAAAGATCGATTATTCCTCCACCATTATACAGTAATCAGTTTGGTCGTTAATAATCCATTTTGGAATTTGTCATTGCATGTACCCTCATTTTCTCATTAATTAATAAATTTGCTTTTCCACTAAAAAAAAAAAAAAAAAAAAAAAACGTGTGAGAGAGAGAAATGAAGGACCACACAAGTTGTAGCTACCATCATTCATGAGAGAACTGTTCGTTCAATCCATCTTCGAAGCTAGCGGAAGGAAGAATTTTACCCTTTGGGGATGGTACTGTTTCCAAAATTTCTCCAACTATTATCATATCAAATAGTAGTAGAATTTACGGATTTACCTTACCTTGAGGGGTGGATAAAGTGCAAACTAGGGCCTTATGCCAAATAAAAAGTCTTGGATTCAACTCTCATCACTTCCTTCAAGGTTACTCTCATGGATTTTGTCTTGCAATTGCCTGATGTATGTAGAACAGGAGACTACATATGCCCAAAAAATTAGTCTGGTACAAACCATTTAGAATTTTTTTGATATAAAAAATAAAATAAAATAAATAATAGAATTTACTTGATGTAAAAGCTTATAAGAGCATCTCCCATGGTATGTGCTATTATGATTGTATTATTTCTATTTTAGTATATTTTACCATGTCAAATACTATAATTTGACACAGTGTACTTTTAAACAATACGCAATTGTTAGTTTAGCATAACTATCATTTCTTTCTTTTTTTCTAACCACATTCATATTATATATTTCGGTACAAGGGTATGCCAAATATGACATAGCGGTCTACTATTACTATATTATACTCTAATCTAAGCTAACTTCTTTTTCTTTATTTGTTTTTTTTTTTCCTTTGCAGGAGTAGCTTATAATAAGACTTGCGCTACACAAGCTTGTAGCTTAAACTCATGTCTCCAAAATCATCCATCTGCATTAAAAAAATCTGCCACCAATTTCTCCATATTTATCCTCCCGCCGGAATCGGATCAACGGCAGCTACTAAAGAGGGGCATTGCCAATCCAAACATCATTCCAGAACCAAACTGTCCCGCCATTGCCATTCACCCAACAAAGGCCATGTTTCAGCATATCGTGCTCATTAATAACACTTTGCCACGTATAAGAAGATTGAGCACTTGTGCATCTGAAAGTGAGAGAGGGGGGATTCGAACTCGGAATCGACGGTTTCTGAACTGCGGTGCTTTGCCATCCGACCTACTATCAGAGGTTCTCAGATTGACAATTGAAAACGCTCTAATTTCTAAAATATTTCCCCCCAACCAGCTTCACCCACAAAGCGTTCCTGTCTCGTGCTAATTTTCTCCTGGGACACTTTCTTCAACTTTGGGTTCTTGAATCTTCCCAGTAGTTTCATTTATACAACCAGACCAATAAATGGCCCATGCAAACACCATTCAATTTACTGAAATTTATTAGTTAGTCCTTGTCTCGAGCTAATTTTCTCCTGGGACATGCGCTTCCTTCAACTTGCCCTGAGTCAGTCCTTGTCTCGAGCTAATTTTCTCCTGGGACATGCACTTCCTTCAACTTGCCCTGAGTCTTCCCAGTAGCTTCATTGACGCCACCTCACCAATTAATAAATGGCCGGAAAAGAACATCCAATTCACTGGTCAATAAAAATACTTTCCAGCCTTACCCAGACACCCAATCTCTTCATTCACACACCATTATTAACCTTTCCTAACTGTAATTTCTTTGAAACTCTTCACTCATATGGGTCGATCCAAAATTAATTTCTTCAAATTCTTTACCCACATGCGCAGATCCAAAATGGCAATTGATGCAGTCGAGCCAAAGGACCCAACCACTCAAATCTCAAGCACCACAGAACCCTCCGACCAACCGCGATCATCAACCACCTCTTCTGACGGTGCATCATCCCTCTCTGACTTTTCAACCGCCATTAACGCACCACGCGCCGAGGTCTTGTCTTCGATTTCAGACCCTTCAACGATGGCCTATGTCTCAACTCCTAATAATTCGAGCACCAGCTACTATGACTCGTCGACAGCAACCATCTCCATCACGTGCCCAAATTCACTCCTCAAGTTCCTCCCTCAAACCACCCGTACTCAAGACCCTCTGAGCTCCAATTCACCACGCGCCGACGTCTTGTCTTCCATTTCCGACCCTTCAACGACGACCAATGTCTCAATTCCTTATAATTCGAGCACCAGCTACTATGACTCGTCGACAGCATCCATCTCCATCACGAGCCCAACCTCACTCCCCAACTCCCTCCCACAAACCACCCGTACTCAAGACCCTCTGAACACCAATTCACCACGCGCCGACGTCTTGTCTTGGATTTCCTCAACGACGACCATTATCTCAATTCCTTATAATTCGAGCACCGGCTACTATGACTCGTCGACAGCATCCATCTCCATCACGAGCCCAACTTCGCTCTCGAACCTCCGTGACTGCCTCCACGAAAGCCCCTACATTTACGATTTCTACGAAATTTCCACTGCCGCCAAAATCTTCCTTGCAAATAAACACCCTTGCACCTCCGCAGGCTCGTGGCGGTGCACGCTCCGCGGCAGGGAGGTGGTTGTTTTCCAGCGCAAGTTACGGAGATCGATATCCAATTCTCAGCTGGGAGAGATCTTGCCCGTGATTTGCAAGAGCCACCACTTGAACGTAATTAGGCTTCTTGGCGTTTCGCAGTCAGGCGATCACCTCTACTTGGTTTACGAGTTTTTTAATGGCATGACTCTCGCCAATTGCTTACGAGACCTAAAAAACCCTAGCCACACGGTTTTATCGACATGGATTTCACGAATGCAGGTGGCTACGGATCTCGCGCGAGGGTTGGATCATATACACAATGACACGGGAAGAAACAGGGGTTTTGTGATGAAGCATATTAATAGTAGCAGCATCATTGTTCATGGGCCATTGTTTCATGACTTTCATGCCAAGATATGCCATTTCGGCACGGCAGAGTTTTGTGGCGAAACCGATGAGAAAAGAGGGATCGTGGAAGAGGAATCGACAAAGAAACTGGATTTCAGGTTTTTCAATCAGAAATTGCAATTCGAAAGTGGGAGAGGTTATATGGCGCCTGAATTCCAACAAACGGGCATCGCCACACAAACATCCGATGTGTACGCTTTCGGAGTACTTGTCTTGGAGCTCCTATCCGGGGAGGAGCCTCTCAAGAGCGAATTCGATGAAGATAGTGGCCATTTTAGAAGAACGTCGGTTATCGAGACAGCTAAGGAAGCAATTGAAAGTGTTGGGAATGGCGGCGGAGGAGGAAAGGAGGGGAGGTTAAGAATGTGGGTGGACAGGAGGCTTGAGGGCTCGTTCCCTCTGAAGGTGGCTGAAAGGGTAATACGTCTAGCTCTGGAGTGTGTACACGTGGATCCTGATAAGCGGCCAGTTATGCGACGCGTAGCGCTCGAGATTTCCAAGCTTTATATCGGGTCTTCTATAAGCGAGTTGGGACCGGATCCCCTCCAGTCCGCTAGCTAGCGTCGAGTTGGGTCTAGTTGACGGCACTCGACAATCCACTCAAATCTAGCAAATTCATTTTCATGTTTCTGTCTTACCAGCACTACTGTTCCGTCACTTTAACGGCAACGCAATAAGTAAGATACAGAATTCCTTCCAAAAATTGAGTCTCCTTCCTTATTTGCTTTCCTATCAATTTGGTAAATTAATTCTTCTCCTTATGAATTTCTTTCTACCCAAGTTTGAAAAAAAAACAAATCCATATTGGTATAGGTTCTACCCTGAATTGGATTTTGATGTATTCAACTAGAAAGATTGGTTCGAATCTCTTCGAACAAAACTTGAATCCCTTCCCATCATCAGGTGTGTGGAGATCTGCAATACAAACCAAATGAATTGAATCTCGTCACGCATTTCATGCGAATTGGATAATCTCTATTTTGTGAGCTCATAATTGTTTCTATTCCCCCCTTAAAGTAATCAGTTTATGTCGGCTTGTATTGAATTGTGTTTGATCTAAAAAAAGGTTGGATTAAAGTAAGTTGCATTATTCAGATAGCTTTTGCTTTGCATTAAAGGTGTTCGATAAATTGTTGTAACCAAACATCTTTTTTATTTTTTATGGTTTCTTTTAGCACCTTCAATTCCCTAACTCTTTCTTGCTATGAAATAGGAATTCACTTCATTTTGATTATGTCGTAGAAAATTTGTCATTGTAGGTTCTAATGGGTATGGAGGTTCCATTTGATAATTTGAACAGGTGAACTTGTTCAGCAAGATATTAGCTACTTCTTGGCCAGTATAAATTTTTTTTTCCTTTGGTATCGTATTTTAGAAGTCAGTAAGTACATTAAAATCAATATATCATTTCTCTTTACTTTTCAATTAGCAAAAAAAAAAAAAAAAAAAATTCATGCATGTTTGGTGGTTACTATTGGTGTTTATTAATGAAATTATTACACCTGATAAGCAAAATATATTTGATTGTCTTTCAGATATCCCTAGTCTTTTGTCCTCGGTGATAGCAGCTACAATTTTTTTATGCTGAGGATATAAGATTGTGAAACTGGTAAAAATGGCACCACCATGGCTTCAAAGTTGTTTGTGATAGTTCTTGTTGGGGAAAAGTGTATATGACAATGCATGTTGAGGAAAGCAGCTTGTGTGGATTAAATAAGACACTATTTTGGTCAGCACAATTGAGGTGAAGTTTGGGGTCTAGACATTGATCTTGTTGGCAATCCTTCAATATGGAAGCTCCAGAGAGTTTAATGTCTCCTTTTTGGATTTGGATTTGCTGCAGTTGCCCACTTTAACTGCAGCATCCAGTAGCTCACGGATGCGCGACATGTGTCCAATTAAAGTGATTTATGGTTGGGATTCAAAACACGCAAAAGCAAAGTCGTTTGAAAGAGAAGGAGCTGACGTTAACGGTGTGGGACGGAGGGATTCAAAAAACATACCAAAACGCTGCGTTTAGTATTCATTCCTATTTCTCCTAAATTTTCAGATCTGAGATTTCATTCTCCACCCCCGCTCTCTCTCCTCTTTCCCTCCTCCCTCTCCCTCTCCTTCTCCCTCTCCCTCTCAGATCTACGCACTACCGGCGACGAGCTTCTCCCCCATCATCAGACGGTGCTCCACCCCAACTCTTTGTTGGCACCCGTCGGGTGCCGTTGGCTGGATCACTCTCCTCTTCGCTATCGCGTCCTCTCCCCCGTCGGCTGGACGTCACAGCGTTTTAAGATGCATGTGAATTTTAAATACCAATAAAGTTGTTAACTTTGTGTCAACAGAACTGATTTCCTTGTCAATCTTCTTTAGGTTCAAACCAGATTCTTGACCCCCTTTACAGTCCCTTTAAATAAATAAATAAATAAATAAAAGGAAGTAAAAAGGCCTTTTGATTCTCTCTTTTTTAAGATACCCATCTCATTTTTATGCAAAAATTATTAGTGACAGCTGTCAAATTTATTGTTTTGATGAAATTAAAGTGATTATTAGTTTAATCAGTTATTATGAATCCTGCCTAAATGTGGGCACTTGCATTCTGGTATTCAATGGCACATGTGCAGGATATTTGCAGAAGGTAAGGTTGCAAACTCCAATGGAAGTGGAAGCAGTGAGCAACCTCTTGGTTTTTTGCCTCATCAGATTCAAGGTTCCCTCTTCCAATTTACTCAGATGGCACTCGTGGGTCAATCCTCAAACAGTTGCACAGCTTGTTGCAGCACCGTAAGCTTTAGCTTATCAATAATCTCTAGGCTCAGCACTAGGAAAATTGTTGAGATAATTTGCCAGACAAGCTAGGGTGGAGCACCGTCCGGCGACGGGGGAGAAGCTCATCGCCGGTAGTGCATGGATCTGAGAGGGAGAGAAAGGAGGGAAAGAGGAGAGAGAGAGTGGGGGTGGAGAATGAAATCTCGAATCTGAAAATTTGGGAGAAACAGGAATGAATACCAAACGCAGCGTTTTGGTATTTTTTTTGAATCCCTCCGTCGCACGCTGTTAACGTCAGCTCCTTCCCCTTCAAACGACTTTGTTTTTGCGTGTTTTGAATACCAACCATAAATCACTTTAGTTGGACACGTGTCACGCATCCGTGAGTTACTGGATGCTGCAGTTAAAGTGGGCAACTGCAGCAAATCCAAATCCCTCATTTTCATGGGTAAATGTACACAATTGTAAACCACCAGCAAAAACTAAAAGGGCATTTTCAAAGTACATGTATCAATGTATCAAGTTTGATGTATTGATCAAAGGCATCATTTCTTATCTTGAAACTGTATCATGGATATATATGTATATATTTTGTGATAATAGTAAAATGGATACTGGTTTGAATGTTTTCCTACTACAACAATTTTTTTTTTCTTTGGCTAAAATAACAGAAGTTCAAGCAGGTCGGTATCCCCATTCATTAAGTGGCAAAACCCATTGCCATTGTGTGAGTCAAACCCCAATAGCTACTAAAGCAATAAATTCACTTCCTTTAGCTCTCACTTGGCTGGAATTGAAAAAGGCACTCATTTGATTATAACTATTTGAATATTCCGTTAACTAAGAGAATGGCCTTAATAGAAAAACAAAAAAAAGCAAAAAAAAGGGTAAAATGTAGAAAACCCCCCTCTATTATTACCCATTTTGCATAATACCCCCCTCTAAAAAAATAAAAAAAAACCACCAAAAAACCCCATCTATTGTGCCAGGGGAGTACGCCGTTACGGTGATGTTAAATGTCCATTACACTCCTGTATGGAAAAAATATTAAAATATTAGTATTTGACATTTTTTCAATGGGCTGAAGGGAATTATTGTCATAAAATTATGTTAACCTCATCACATATCAGTCACGTGCGTCTTTCCTATTAACTTACCTAATGGAATGTGGACGGAAGAAGGTTTTTTTCAACCCTACACAAAATGGGGGGTTTTTTGGTGGATTTTTTTTTTCTTTTTTTAAGAGGGGTATCTTGCAAAATGGGTAATAATAGAGTAGGGTTTTCTGCATTTTACCCAAAAAAAAAAAAAAAAAACAAACCCAAAAAATTATGATTTAACAATCATAGGTAAATAAGACATGGGAGAATTTGGCATTCTGACAACATAATCTCTCTATTGGAAAAGTTCTAGCCTTTTGGAAAAAGAATATCAGACCCAAGCAGTTCTCCTCCATGTTCTCGTTGTTATGTATCAATGAAATTTTCCGCATAAAATTAATGGTTAAAGTAGTTTCAATATATCAACGAAATCAATTATATAAGTCAATACAATCCAATGTTTAAAAATGGAGGAAAAAAAGAATTCTTTAAGAATTGTCTTAGGGCTACAAAACGAAGTAATTTGAGCTAAATAGTTAGGTCTTGCAATTTGTAGTCCTCCAAAAGAGTCACTTCATCTCACATCTACTCCATTCAACTTAATCTGCAATAGAAAAAATTAAGACACATCTTAGTTGATGTAGTTATATCCTGCATGCATATTGAAAAAATATGTTTGCCTTTTGCATACATTATATTAGCAAACAATAAGTGTAACAAAAGAGATACCGCATTAATTTGAGTCCATGACCTGTGGGTTCTAGAAACTCCCTATTTGATGGAACCTTATATATACAAAAAGATAAATTAGAATTGATTATAAACCACTTATTTAAATAAAAAGATTTATGCTGTTGAAATACATACATGCACTACTTTACTACCTGGTTATATTGAGAGTTGTTTGAACTGTCATAATCCTTATTTGATCTGAATTTTTCAAAGATGTTGGTTCTAGCATTTGATCGAACACTTTCAGTGCATAATAAAGCTTCACAACAGTACATAATATTAACTATCCTAAGTCAAACACAATCCAATACGAGTTCAAGTAACCTAAAACTTTACATAGAATCTTAACTAAGTCTACAACAAATTCTATGAAAAAAAAAATTTTGAGAACTCGCACTTTTTTCTTTTAAACATTCAAATAAAATCAATGCATACACAAATAGACTAATCCACAAACCTTATTATGGAAAAGAATAAAGTTCTATCTGATGAACTGTGAACCAATTTTTGTCGCCAAAGACTGAAAGACTCTCAGTTGAGGGCAAAAGCTTGAATCAATGGAGACATGAGCTTGTAGAAATTTGGGTAGAATTGTATTCATGGCTCCAAGAAAGTGACTTGTAAAGCTCCAACGATGGAAGAGATTTTGCAAATTGTAAGGAAAGATTTTTCAAAGTTCTAGGAACGGAAGAAATCGATGCAGAGAATAAGGAGACTCAATTTTTGGAAGGAATTCTGTGTCTTCCATGTTGCGTTGCTGTAAAGTGACGGAATGGTAGTGTTGGTAAGACAGAAATATAGGAATGAGTTTGCAAGGTGACATGGCCTATCAAGAACCCTTAGATTTGGGTGGGCTGTTGAGAGCCGTCAACTAGACCCAACTGGTTGCTAGCAGACGGGAGGGGATCCTAAAATATAAAAAAATAAGAAAATAAGAAAATAAAATAAAAGAAGTAGAAGAAGAATAAGAAGTAGGGTAATGCTATAGGTAGCAACTAAATACAATAACAAAAGACAGTAACTAGTGTGGTATTTTCTAGCAGCACTTCCCTGATTATCATGATATACTAAATTAGCATTGCCACATCAGTTGCTGTATGTAACATTTCCCATAAAAAGTACGATATTATCGCAACATGCCCATAGGGCAAAGAATGAAAGAAAGTTGTATAACTTGGATTTTGCCTTTGTATTATTAACTGTAAACATGGTAAAAGTACGTAGTAGCTAAATTGGGTGCATGAGGAAGGAAGAGGGCACCATCGCGCTATTGACCGAAGCTATTCGCATGAAAAAGAGGGGAAAGAAAGTTTAATAGGGAGAGAGAGAAGGGATTGGGAGGAGAGGGAAGTTTGCTTTTGGTTTAAATATGATATATATATATATATATATATATAGATATATATTATGGAGATGTTGGTATTGCAGAGATCACTAACTTCACAAGGGTAGCTCTCCAGGCATACGAGAGCATCTTTCCCCTCCAGCCTGCTATTTTCGCAAAGATATATTTTGATCTTCCTATAAACATGGGAAAGTCCTAGGTTGTATTCTTTTTTTTTTTTTCTTTTTTTTTTTTGTTAATAAGCAATTCATAATTAACAAAAAAAGCTATTGCTTCCATCCCCTTCATCCTTATTTGTAGAGATAACATTTTTAGGCAAAGAGGTGATTGGGATGGAACCAAAGCACATATAATGAGCAGCCCATTGGGCAAGAAAATGAGCACAATTGTTAGCTACCCTAGAAACACAGTGAATCACCCACATAGGGGTATTGTTCAGCAAAACCTTAACATCACATATAACAGGTTGGATGGCCCAATGTGGGGTTAGACTCCAATCTTAAAGAGGATTAAGCACCATAGACGCATCCCCTTCCAGCATGAGCATCGCATAATCCAGCTTACGCTCTTCAATTAGCCCTAAGTAAAGGGCTTTGCCTTCAACAACAAAAGGATCAAAAGGGCCAACAAGAGTGGTCCAAGCATGAAGGAGAGTGCCATCGCAGTTCCTCAAAACAGCACTTAAAATCGAAAAAAGATAGTCTGATGGCCACATCAAAGTTAATCTTGAGCCACGGCTTTGGAAGGGGGGGACCAACTAGGGATGGTTTGTGTAGCTCCACGAATCAGGGGATTAACAAAGATGTGCTACTTGGCCAATTTTCGATATATGAGATAACAGATTTGTAGGATCAACATCCACCCCATCGAAAACACAACGATTTCAGGGCATGCCAAACTTGCTCCATGAAAACCATGGCAAAAATAAGAAATTCAGCAGCTTGATCATGATTGATCCCCAACCTTGGATCATCAGAAATTATAAGATCAATCCACTCAATGAGAGACAGGTGCGAAAAAGGCATCAATATGGAGCGACCAACTAGAGCTCCACCACAAAAATTCCACCAATTTGCATTCCAAAAAAAAACATGTCTTGAAGTTTCAACCTCTAACTTGCAAAGGGGACACACAAGATCAGGGATGGGGAAACGACCATTAATCAGCGCCCTGACTGGAAGGATATTCCAATACAGTTTCCATAAAAAGAGTTTGAATCTCTCATGGATGTTAACTTTCCACAGGGCCTTCCATACCTTACTTGGACAGGGACCATTCAAGACATACCTTGATTCACACTCAGTGAAATACGTTGATTTAACAGAAAGCTTCCCCGAAGCATTAGGGATCCAAGCAAGACGATCATCCCTAGAATTAGGGGATAACTGAATACTCAAAATATGATTAACATCATCAAGTTCAAAAACTTGTCTGATTTTAGAAATATCCCAACAATACTCTGAAAAATGGATAAAATCCGAAACAAGATTCACTCCCAACCTATGGGCAAGGGGTACCCAAGGATCTTTCCATATATCAATGGATCTACCTACACCAATTAAGTAGCAAGCCAATTTGCACATGAGATCCTTGCTTTTAATAATGCCTTTCCAAAGCCACGAATCATTACTGGAATAAGTAGCCTCAAAAAACGACTTACCTTTGCAATATTTAGCTTTGCAACATCTGCACCCATAATTTTTTACAGTCAGAAAGGATGCACCAACCCAGTTTAGCAAGTCCTAGGTTGTATTCAAAAGTAACTCTAGAGTCTCAAGTCATGTGCTAATTTAAGACCTTCACGGTTACCGGGTCTTCCTTGTTGCTTCATTGATGCCAACTGACTAATGAATCAGATCAAGTGATTCATTAGCGAAATAAAGCCTTCCTGATCAAATGAAATAAAGCCTCCGTCATCAAAAAATAAAAACAAAAAACAAACTATTTAAGCCATAAATGACCCCCTTTTTTTTTTTTTTTCAACGAAAGCAAAAGAAATTTATCAGCAAAAGACTCCAAAAAAAACACCCCACCACCAAAACACCCTATTACAAAAGCCAAACCACAACCTCAAACTAAAGTCCCAAAAGGAAAATCAGACAGAACTCAAAAATAACCCAAGCCACAAACACCCCAACAAACAACCAACAGCCAAAAAATAAATAAATAATTAAAAAAGAGTATGGCATGATGTAATTAGAAGAAACTTTTTTTTAATCACTGAAAAAAAGATAATTTTATTAATTAAAAATAAAATTACCCTATGTGCCTAGAGCTACCAACTCAAAGACACACATAGGAAAGAAAAAACAGGAGATCAAAACCACCCAAACACCCCCTATACCCTGCAGGACAGAACAGAGCAGCTACCCCACAAAAAAACAGAGAACTGAACACCCAGCAAACATATATATAAGCACCGAAGCTGCACTGAACCTCTTACAAAAAAACTTCAATCAAGACATTAAATTTGAACTTCTAGTGGAGACCACCAAGAACCCCCAAATTGTATATATGAACTTCTACTTCAGAGCGCGCACCAATAACCCCCAGCTGAAACTAGCCAAACAAAAAAGAAGAGTCCCCCAGCTTAAACTATCTAATTTACTGTTAACTTAACAAAATTTACACAATCTAATTAAGGTGCTTTCTAATCTAAGATTAGAAAGGTTCACAGATATCATAGCAGCCCAAGAACGAAATATCAATCTCACCACGTCCATGAGTCATTTAAAAACCCAACCCTTCTCTATGGGCAAAACCCTCCTTACTCACGTACGGTCTCCCAAAACACCTGATAACTGTCTAATTTCTTTGAAATTCTTCACCTACATGGGTACATCCAAAATAAGTTTCTTGAATTTCTTCACCCATATGTGTGGATCCAAATGGGCAATTGCCGAAGCCGAGCCAATAAAGAACCCACCCCCTCAAAACTCGAGCACCACACAACAAACCGGACCACCAACGACCAAAATCACTAATCATACAAGTCATACAAGAAGCAGCAGCTACTATGACACGTTGACATCGTCCGTCCCGATCATGAACCCAACTTCACCCTCCAACCTCTGCCACTCGCGCCCCGAAAGCTCCTACATTTACTACTATCACGAAATTTTACTCGCCATCAACAACTCCGTCGCAAAGTATAACACCTCCTCCTCCCCCTCGTGGCGGTGGACGCTCCGCGGAAAGGACGTGGTCGTGTTCCAGCGCAAGTTACGGAGACTAATTTCGTATTCCCAGCTGGAAGAGATGTTAGTCTTTGATTTGTAAGATCCACCATAAGAGCGTGATTAACCTTCTTGGCGCTTCGATGTCGGACGAGCACATCTACCTGGTTTACAAGTACATCAATGGCGTGACCCTCGCCAATTGCTTACGAAAACTAGCAACAGGGCGGTGTTATCTACATGGATTTCTCGAATGCAGGTCGCGAAGGATATTGCGCGTGGGTTGAATCACATACACGGCAACGACGGACAAAACATACGTCTTGTGCACGGACATATCGAGAGTAGTAGCATCGTTATAACGGAGGCCATCGTTTACTACTAAGATATGCCATTCTCGGCACGGCACGGTTGTGCGGTGAAACAGAGTAGAACATGGTAGTGAAACCTTCACGCATTGGAGAAGAATGTATAAATGGCGATTTGACGGGGTTGGATGGTCGAAAGATGTACATGGGACCTGAATTCCAATCCACAGGCATCGCCACACAAAAATCCGATGTGTGTGCCTTCGGGTTTGCGCTCTTGGAACTATTCGGGGACGAGTCTCTCCGCCAATTCGATGACGAAAGTGGCGATTTAAGAAGAACGTTAATGATCGAGACAGCTAAGAAAGCAATTGAAAGCATCGACGGTGTTGGTGGTGGTGGTGGTGGTGGTGGAGGAGGAAAGGGGAGGGGAGGTTGAGGAGGTGGGTGGACAGGAGGCTCAAGGACTCGTTCCCGGTGTTGGTGGCGGAAGGTGTAATACGTGTAGCGCTGGAGTGCGTACACGAGGAGCCGTATAAACGGCCAGACATGGGACGCGTTGAGGGGTTGCTTTGGAAACTTCTTGAGGAGTCCAGGAAGTGGTACCAATGGGCGCGCTCCGATTTGGTGCTGGACAGCAAAACATATGGACGCCGCCCACAAAAACCGCATCCGCGGACGAAGAAATTAAAACTCCGTAAGAGCAACTCCAAAACAATACTGAGGTAAAGTTAAAATTTTGCCTCAGGTATGGAAACAGGTGTTCATCCAATGACGCAGCCACATGGGGTCAAGTGGGCGCCCCACACAATAATTTTTTTTTTTTTTTTAATTTCAATTTTGTATATAGGATTTTGATTATTTACATAGTAGCATCCAATATTATTTTTTAGTTTTTTTCTTGATAACAAATTTATCATTTTTTTTTTTTTACCACAAAACTTTGTTTAAAAGATTAATCTGTACGTATACTAGAAATATTTCTGAACCAAAGACCTAGTTCAGGGCAGGGAGTTCGAACGGGGACTGCTGACACAACATAATCAATCAAAGTAAGACACATCATCATCCAGCTCGGGACCTCCCGTGGTCAGTTCATACAGGTGGGTATAAATAGAATATGACGCAGCCAAATAAGGTAAGCTACAGTACTCTAATTCCTCCACAGTCATCTTCTTCCTCGCCTTTACTTCCATAAACAGCCTCTGACTTAAGTTTTGGAGAGGGCTTGGCCAAACCCACCTTGGCCTACCCTCTAACATTTGTCTTTTGGCTTGTGAACGCAAGTCCATCAGTGAAGATTCAGCTTCAGCACCTACAGCAGTGTTCGAGGTCCAGATTTAGACCCCACACATATACCAATCCTTCATTTTGTCTTAAATGCCTACTCAATTTTGTTCAAATTCAACACACATCCTCTCTCTCTCTCATGCATACATGTATATCTATTAGTTTACTCACATGTCATGAGTATTTAAACTAAGAATAAATAGGATTTACGAAATTAGTTTATTATCATTGTTGATTAAAACACTATCAGCTATACCAAACTTAGAAAAAATAAAATGGGTTTAATTTCCACAGTGGGACTACTCGACTCCATAGTCTTGAGTCTTTGAGTCGTTTAGCTAATGCAAATTAAAATGGATTGACACTTTCAGTTTGCAAGTAGTTCTTTTAACATGCACCACACTTCCGGGTTAGCTCCCTTGATGTCTCCCTTTCAGTTTTCCAATTTTACTAACTGCCTGAGTAATTATTAAACCTCTGACATTTTATTTATACCATTGTTGAAGTGGACCTACTTCAAATTCAAACACATTTGCGTGGAATTCTTTTCGATCTTTTTCAAAACAATAATTTTAATTATGTGATAACCTAGGGGACATGATTTTCTAATCTTTCTTTCAAATATTGAGTCAAAAATAGTACTAGCTTTCTTGAACTCTGCTAATTAAATTTAAATTGAAAACTATTACTTGTGACTCATATTTTGAAAAATTTATCATTGGATTAAATATTATTCCTGTGTCAAATCCACAAATTTTCATTTCCAATCTCTAATAAGCTCAAATTTATCAAGTATTAATGAAACATTTCTTAATCTCAGATCAACTTGATTTTCGGCATGCACGACTTAGATAGGAAGGTGATCTAATCCAACGTTAGGTTTCGCAAAATATGAATTATAGACAATATGAATTACATTTTTAATTAAATATGAATTAGACTATTGCATGTAAACTCTGTCAAAGAGAAAATGAGGGATACAAAGTGATTTGGAGTCAAGATTGAAAGACTAAGAGTGTCATCTATCCTAATTTTTAATAGACCCAAGGCCCAATTAAGTGGTGCCTCCATCTCGTAAGCTGCTTGAACTTGGACCTTTAATTCCCTACTTTTCTTATTTTTTTGAATTTTATTTTATTATTATTTTTTTTTTTAAATTAAACACCTAGTATTTGGAAGTGAGATGCCATGCGGCACCACTCTATTGAAATTGAAGTTGCAGAGGGACAAATAATGAGAAAAACTTATATGTGATTGTGATACAGTTGATGTAGTATCAGAAATCAAGCAAAGTAAAGTGGAATTGTCATAATATTTTTTAGTCCCACAATCCCACTTTAATTGACTCTCATTGGCTTGTGACTCCACGTGACCGTGTCACAGTTACATGAAAGACTTACTTGACAAATAATAGGGACAAAACATACCCATAGAGTTTGGATGCTAATGGCATGTTAGCCTAATGACAGCTGTTCCTTTTTTGAGGGGGGAGGCTTTCGTTTCAAGCCCTTGTAATGGTAATATGATATTAGTTGATGTTCTTATAAAAGTAAAAGATAAAAGATAAAAGAGTTTGGACATTTAATTTAAAAGAGACAAGACACCATAAGACAGACAAAATAATTGGACCTTTATTTAAAAAGGGAACAATGCTATTATTTCATCTATTTTTTGTGTAAAAAATGTGTAAGTGAAAGTAATTATCTGGGCAACATAAAATAAGAAGAAGCTATAGTCACATGTGAATAGGTAAGAGAACGTAGATGAAATAGCATAATCCTTTAAAAATAATATATAACAGGACAAAAATCGCCAACTAATAACCTCGACTACACCGAGGACCAAGTGATGTCCACTTCACCCAACTCTATATCCACCCCTAAACCATTCGACACGGCATCCGACCCATCAACAAAGTTATTCTTGCATGGAGGCAGACCCGCACGCTCTTCATCACACCCATGCAACAAGTCACACTCGTCCACCACCACTGCAGTCACGCTCCTACCATTACTATCAGCCGTTATTTGGATCAAACGCCCACACAGGGATCCACCATTATACCATCCTGTGGATAGCGCATTAGCGCGACGACGAGCTCAGTGTTATTATGGTACCTATCGTCGCACTCCGACGACGCCCCGCCGCCCCCTCCTTCACTGAAGTCGTTCCATGAGAGTTTGGCTTGTGTTGGGGACGTGATTGGAGGGGAGCAATCGTAGGTAGAGTAGGATGTATCACCGCAGGTGAGAGTGGCCGTGGACTTACAGGTGTCGATTAGAGATTGGGCGGCGGAGAGCAATGGAAGGGAGAAAATGTTGAATAGAAGTAAAAGAGAGAACAGCATGACTAGGTTGGCCATGGGATTAATAGTGAGAATTGAGAGAAGGGTCTTTTCCACATACATGGTCAACGATCATCTTTAGTCGGCAGATGTGGCAAAAGTAGACTTATTTCCATAATTGGGGTAAATCGTGGTGGGCCACTACGATTCTGCAAAATCGTGATGGCCTAACACGATTTTGACCCAATTTATACACCTAAAGCAGCCCGTATATGACGTATATGTGAGGCCCAAAATCGTGGTGGGCCAACACTATTTTGGGGTAAATCGTGGTGGACCCTAAAATCGTGGTGGCCCAACACGATTTTAGGGTCCATATACCATTTTTATACAGATTTAGATGATCGTATAAAAATGGTACATATACCCAAAAATCGTGTTGGGCCACCACGATTTACCTCAAAATCGTGTTGGCCCACCATCATTTTAGGGTGCTGAAATTTTTTTTTTTTTTTTTATAATGTTTTTGATGCCACGCCGTCAAGCCCATCCAAAAGCACAATGACCAAAAATTTTATTAAAGCTTGCCATCAATGCTCTTCACAGTACCACGCCATCCCATACGCCATAGGGCCCACCCACCTCAATGCATAAAAGCTTGCCATCAATACATCCATTCCTCCTTTGACGGAGTCCAAGGAAACCACCCATAACACCATTTTTCCAGATTAACATCAATTTTTGTAATAATAAAAAATAAAAAGGAAGGAGAAAGCATGGTGTGTGGTGAGGGACTATGGATTGTGGTGAGGGACTATGGATTATTGAGGTCACGGACTCGAGTTTATTTAGACAATAATACCCTTGTCGAAGAATCCAATTAATCCACCCCAGCCCACTCATCTAAGTAACACTCATCTTGGATTTCTCTACCATATACCCAAATGCTTTATTGTCAATGGACTAATTGCTCTACCATGGTGCTCCAAAAGAGGTTGATTTTTTCCAAAAGAGCTTTATTGTCAATGGACCGGAAATAGCTATACTACTATATAAAACCAATTCCCTTTGTGGTTGGACTACGCCTAAAAATACCAAAAGCGAAAAACCCACTACATACAAGATCCATTATAGGTGTGAGTTACGATCACTCATCCAAAAATGGACCCATCTAACAAGTTTTTTTGTCTCTCAATAAAGTCTCCAAATCCATTGGATTTATACTTTGCCTACAATTCTTCTCAGCATTAAAAATGCAAAAGAGCTTATTTTTGTCAAAGTGAGCCCTATTATAATTAAACGAAATGGCACGATGGAAAAACATAATGGAAACACGATAATTTTTACAATCATAGATCTTCTATCTAACTGAACTTTGTCAACAATGAGAACACCAACTGTATGAGCGCTCTATTATACAATGGAATACACATGGTAAGAAAAGCAATACAGGTATTGTGTATCAAGAATGATCAAGTCTTCAGCAGCACTTCATCTCTTTGAAGAGAACAACTTGCACAATAAGAACCTAGGATATAAGATATTATAATTAATAGCTTGACCAACTGCATTTTCATTCAAAGAAATGAAATAATAGCTGAAACAATACATGTTAATATGGAACATATTAAAATATGACAAAAGCGCCTTCATACCATGTCAATAAGACAGTAACAATATATATATATATATATATATATATATATACTTCATGGTGTTATAAACTACCAACTGATGAAATCTTGCAGAAAGAAATGCAATAATTAAAATAAATAAATAAGCTTATGAAATTTCTAATGGATAGCTAATCACATCCTTGGGAGGAAACTTAGGCCTCTTGATTGTTAGCTTTCCCTTGAGAAAATTGAAGAACATTATCTTTTTCCTCTGATGTCAGTGATCATTGCAATAAATTCTCATTCCTCCTCCTTTTTCCTTTTTCTTTTTTATTTTTATTTTTATTTTTTTTCCAGTTTTTACTCTCTTTTTTTGACATTCCATGGAGAGTATTATCATGGTATAGTTTTGGAGGAAAACAATAATGATATAACCTGTTAAAATAAACTGACAATCTCCAGCACATTCCAAAGGTGCAGAAATAAACAATGAACTATCCTCCTAAAGAATATCATGGAAAATTCCTCACAAGTTGTCACATCCCCAACTTTATAATTAGCATGTACTGAGATCAAAATTAAGCTACAAATGCTGCTATATAGCATCATTAAATCCATGTAACCCTGTATAGACAACCCATAAGATCACATACATGGTAAAGACAAATAATGACTAAAGAAACCTGATTAATCAATGACATGGGCTCTTAAAGCTCGGTTTTAACCTTCACATCTCGCATTGGGTAACATACTTTGTGCTTGTGCAAGCCGTTTTGACTCCTGCAATAGATGTTAAGAGCTTAACGCCAATGATGATATAGCACAAATAAGTAATAACAAAGAAAAAGTTACATGTCCCTTTAGGCTCTGGCTTATTTCACTTTCAGAGCACATAGCTTATAAACACTACCTAATAACTGAGATAACCATAAGTTTTTCATTCTTCATGAAACCAGACAAAGCAAAAGGCTTATGATAAAAAAAAATAAAAAATAAAGAAACCTAGCTAATCCAAAACATGGAGCTCAAGTCTATTTTGATTAAATATCTCTATTGGTGGTTTAGTAGCTATAACGGTGGTTGTTTCATTTCTTTTTTATCTTTCATTGACTCCCTTAAGTTTTAGTTGGGAGTGGGGGTTATTTGTTTCCCTTGTTTTGGAAAAGGAAAAAAAAAATAAACATAATTTTTTTGAAAAGAAAGAATAATTTAAAAAAGAAAATCACTACTGGTGAGGTACTCTCTTTCTTTCCCTTACTTTCTCTTTCCTCTTAACTTCTCTTTAATTTTTTTTATTTTTTTTTTCCTTTTCCAACCTAGGAAAAAATTTGAATATAATTGAAATTTTAAGTATTGTAACAATCTTAACTCATCAAAGCCTCACTGTGTTTTGGCTAAGTCCCCTAAATAAAACCAAGAAACAAACAAATTTTTGTGAGAGAGATTGAAATGGCTATGAGAGAGAGAACGTATAATGGGGAAAACAAAACAAAACAAAACAAAAGGAAGCCTGAAGAGGATGCTTGACTGGTGGTACAGGAGGCAACAGCTTTTGGGAAGGGATGGAGGAAGATTTGAACCCTTTTCTCCCGCATTTCGTTTTATTTTGTTATCCACTATTTCTTTTTAAATAGCAGTGAAGTGGACAGGAGTTCTATCATAAAGGAGTGCGGAAAAATTAAGGAAAAAAGGGAGAAAAAGGATAGAAGTTAGCAGCTAAGCAAAAAATTAACAATATTGATTGTAAAAAATGCTAAGACCTATAATGAGAATAACTAACAAATAATTAACATAAATTTTTTAAAACTATTACATAGTAAACGTTCTCACTTGATTATCAATACTAAATCAAGCCCATCAATTAATAGAATAAAGCATGGTTCACCAAAATAAAACTATATTTACCAGACTCACTATCAAAAAACAAGACTCAACAAACAATAAGGGATTAATTCCATATTATTCTCTATGCTTTACCCTTGCGAATCAAATTTTCAACCATTCCCATCAAGCGAGGAAAATAATTTGAATTACATGTTACCTTTTTGTATTCAATACCCAAAGTCTCAATGTCTTTCAAAATGTTTTCTACAGAACTCATTGCTTTATTTAGTAGGATTTGTATCATCAAAACGAACAATCAGGCTACATTAACTATTTACTTCATGCCTAAAATCCAATGAAAAATCCGGCATAATCCCGTCTAAAAACAGGACATCCCAAGTTATCGACTTGTCAAAAAAACCTGTACAACTCACATCACTATCCAATCACAACCTCATTACCCATATAAATATTCAAATTTCACAATGACATGCCTAATAAATCACATATCAAAACTCTAATCCGTCGTTTTAAAAAGAACAAAATCCAATGAAAAATCCGGCATAGGCCCGCATGAAAACAGGACAACCACTGTGGGGGGTCAAACTTGGTTAGGCGCGGAAAAGGTCAAGTGCACAAACTTTTATGCATAATTTCATAAAACTAAGTAAAAGGTTGTCCATAAATCAGTTTAATTAGCGCTCAAGGGCATGATCCAGGCCCCACCTCAACATCTCAAGGCAAGGGACACAAGAAAATATTAAAGGTTGTCAAAAATTGAAGTTATACACAAGACATAATATACATAACAGAAAAAGAGAACATAGAAGAAGGCACAGCATATTAGATTCGTAGCAACTACAAGCTTCTATCAGTTTAAAATATTTACAAATAAACCATCATAAATTTGTAACGGCAACGGGACTAGATGACATTAACAATAGGTGATGCTAGGGCCAGTGCACCATGATAAAAAATAATCAAATATCACATTCTCTAAGTCATGATATTTAGCCTTAAAAAATTCCTATAAGCATTATGTATTTTGCACAAGATCAACACGGTAAGAGAAAAGTGAGGGAAACTTTATTGGATAAAAGAGTATACCACTTTCTCCATATCCTGCAGTGACTTTCAAGAAACCACTAAGATCAACACATCCATGATCATCTGCCTATATCAAAGAAAATGCAAGTGAGGCAACTCAAATAACATGACACATCACCTTACGTCCTTACTCAATATGTTGATGGACATAACAATAAGAGTGAAAACATTCCTCAGAGAATCATATAAAATTAAGGTGCTATTACACTCCTATTAGTATGTATAAAACATTCCCCTAGAGGGTAAACCTCCGTTTGGTTTCCGAGAAAATGCAGGAAAAGAAAATATATTGCAACTTTGAAATTTCGTATCTTTTGTTTTCATTTGACTCATTTTTCTCAGCAACTAAATCCAGGGTGAATAGAATTGAAGAAAAATTACAAAAAGCAAAAAACATGCTATCGCATCGTTTGTTTTGCCTTTCTGAAGCAATTATACCCATTTTTTTTCAAAAAACGAGTGCTTTCCAAAATGCTCACCAGACAATTAATACCTAAATTTTAAATCATTAAACCCTAATGTGCAGTCATTTTTCCTACAACTACTTGAATGGCTCCATATCAGTCTTGAGGGCTTCATTGCACACCACATTATGTAAGCTCTCTCTCTCTCTCTCTCTTCACAATGTACACAAAAAATCATCAAAGCAGAGAAAAACCGAGAGAGGGGGGGTGAGGAAAGCCCTAGATTTTTCGATCCATTTGCCGTACCTGTGAGACCTGATGATGGTGGATCTAACCCCCACGAGATCGACAATGGTGGATCTAAGCCGACGGCGGATGGAGCTCGTCCTCGACAGAACGACACGGAGAGAGGGAGGAAGCGAAACGAGGCCAGACGGTAGATCTTCGGCGTCGTCGTCGCCGGCCTGGTCACAAAGAGAGATGTAAAGAGTGGGAGAGCGAGGGACTGCATCGTCGCCGGCGTGGTTACAGAGAGGGAGAGCAAGCAGGAGAGAGAGAGAGTGAGATAGTGAATGAGAGTGAGAGAGTGAATCAGAGCGTGTGAATGAGAGTGAGAGAGTGAATCAGAATGTATAAAAAAGGGTCTGAGTGTATAAAAAAGAAGGGTATGTATAAAAAACAGTTTAAAGTCGTGTGAACAGTATATGATTTTTATACGGAATTCGTTTGACCGTATAAAAATGGTTCCAGTCATAAATCGTGTTGAGAGAACACGATTTTGTGACCATCGTGGCAAGCCACCACGATTTATCTTAGAATTGGAAATAAGTTCGGATTTACTTTATCTTAGAATTGGAAATAAGTTCGGATTTACTATACTTTTTGAAAAAAGTTTGCCAATGACCGTACAAATGGAAATGGCCCTTGAGAGAACTTGCATGTATATTTATACGACGTATTTAGTTATACATGGGCAAAGCCACCAAGGGCCGCCGGCACACCCCCCTCACCGACCCCACTCCACCCCCATATATCCCCCCTCCCCCCAACTCAACTTTTATTCATTTCAATTTATATATGAGATTTGTAATATATTTTTAAATTTGCCTTTACTGAACCTTTTTTTGTACCCTCGTTGATTTTTATATATATTTTTATTTTTATTTCATTTTTTAATAAACACACATAATTAATACACAACACACAAATGAAAAAGTCCACACATGCCATGCTAATTACTGCATGATGAAATTGGGTTCATTTTTTTCTTTTTTCTTTTTTCCTTTTTGTTTGAATTTGAGTTCAATTTGGTATTAAGAAAAGTAACAATAAAAAGTCTTACAAATCACATCATGATGTCTTTTAAGTTGCTAATTAAAACTAATATAGAATCTAGACTTTCAATGAACAAGGATTTATATTCTCATAATTTTAAAGGAAAATGCTAGTTAGGCCACACTTTATCCTATACTTTGCCTTAGTATGAGAGAATAAGGATTGTTTCAATTTTTAGAGTTTAACCATATTAGTGAATCCCACAACTTTACCTTCTTATTCTTTTATAATAGGGTAAAGTGTAAAACAAAATGTGAAACTAACTAGCATTTTCTAATTTTAAAATGGCATGGGATCTAAAAATCACGTAACCCCATCCTTTATTATTATTATTATTATTATTATTATTACTTTTTATAAGCAGAAGGTTAAATATTACACTACTTCGTATTAATTAGGATGAAGGGTGAAGGGTGAAGGTCCTGTAAAAATAAAATAAAAAATAAAAAAATTAGGGTGAAGTGTTCATCAGACATGACCCCAAAAGACTCAGACAAGAAACCTCGAGCCAAAAACAAAACACCACCCAAAAAACATCAAAGAAGAAAGTCCCAGCCAAAAAACCTCCTACAAAGTAGCTACATCGTTGATTTGTTGGGTTGCATGGAAATTGTCCTTGTTTTTTCCCCTCCCTCTCTCTTCCTGTTAAGAAATGATACCCAGCTGGTCACACAAGGATTTTATTCCTTTTGAAAATCGGTGGACACAGGAGGGCAACAAACTACGCAATGGGCCAAACATCAAGATTGACATGCTTAAACTTCACACATTAGTGGATCTCCGAGGAGTCACTACTTGCGTGTAAAGGAGTTTTCTGTGTATCTGTTTGCCACCTTGGGGAAGGATCCTTTAGTACGTCCAAAATGTGAGTGGACACTCCAGTATGTAATCGAATGGAGAGAAGGAAAATGCTACTTCACTCATGTTTTGTCATTTTTCTTTTTTCCATTTATTTTATGTATCAAAAGTGTGTAGTTGAAAACAACTATGTGAGACTCAATCTATTACATATTATAATTAAGAGTTATACTGACTTCAGCATTGTGTGACATGGCATCTTAATAAGCCTTCCCTCCAAATTCTTGCATTCTCCCCACTTTTGAGCCCACACCATGACATCAGCACTCCTCTTTCCTTTCTCTTTCTCTCTTCATTTTTTTTCCCCCATACGCACTCCCTTCTCTTCCCCATACACACCGCCTTCTCCTGATGCGTGTTGTAGAGACGTCTTCAATGGCATCGGTGACCATGAAACTAGATTCGGCGAGATAAGCCTCGGAGTCGGCGGGATCAGCCTTCCTCAACATCCCGACATTAGGAGAAGGCGGTCCAAGTTACAGCAGTAGTCAATGGTAGTCAATGGTGGTGATTCTCGCTGGACATGAAGATCTAAACTCCTCTGACCCACCGCCGTCTGTGATCCCTCTGCTGGTGATGAAATAGCGTGGGTTCTTTGCCATTCATTCTGTGACTCACTTTCCCTCTCATCTGTGAAATGGCGAGGAAGAAGAGAGAGAGAAATGGAAGAAAGATAGAAGAAGAGAGGAAGGGAGATAAAGGAGCAGGAAGAATGACAGAGAGAGTGACTGTAGAGAAAGAAAGAAAGAGGATGAAGAGAGAGAGTGACTGAGAGTGTGACGGTGGAGAAAGAAAGAAAGAGGAGGAAGAGAGAATGTGACGGTGCAGAGTAAAAAAAAATAAAAGAGAGTGACAGAGAGAGTGACTGTGGAGAAAGAAAAAAAGAGGAGGAAGAGAGAGAGAGTGACTGAGAGTGTGACGGTGAAAAAAATAAAAAAATAAAAAGAAGAAGAGAAAGGATGTGAGATGCCAGCAACCTTATCTTCCTTTCTTTGGTTTCCCCTTTTTTTTCCTTCCCTTCCCCCCTTGCGGCCTTCCCTCTCCCTCTTCCTTTTCCCTATCCATTCCTTCCTTTTTATTCTTTTTGTTTTTTCTTTCCCCTGGTACAGCCTTCCTCTCCTTCTTCTTTTCACCTATCCTTTCCTTTCTTTTTTTTATTTTATATTTTTTTTCTTCCCTTCCCCTTTACAATCTTCTTTCTCATTCTTCTAATATAAGTTATCGAAAAAATAATCTGATTATAGGATCAACGCTGAAGGGTTATTTGGCAAACTTGAAAACCTAACCACTTAAGTTTAACCATTTTTTTTTTATTTCACATTGATTGTTAAATCTCTTTTTCCTAATAATCCTATTTAATTAGACCGAGAGAGAATAATAGTATTTTTGGTACTTATATAAGTATTTTAAATGAAATTACTGTTTGGTTCTCGGGAATCGCGCGGGTCCATTATAGTATGGAATAAAAAAAAATTATCACATATGGATGAGTAGGAGAATTTGGGTGATCGAAATTACCCGGGAGAGAATCTTTGCCTTACCACCTTTCATATTTTAACAGCCCCCAAAGTATGTAAATTTTCCTTTTTCCCAAAAAGAAAAATAATAATTCTAAGAATTAATATATATATAAAGCTTTGATCATATGTGGGATATCCTGTTCTATCACGACCGTCCATGAGCAACATGCGCAGGCGCGTGAATGTACGCGTGTCATTCACGGATGGGATATCCAGAATATCCCGCATATGATCAAATCTTTTATATATATATATATATATATATATATATATATATATATACACACAGTTATATTTCCATCAGCACATTAATATATAAGTTATATCAATATCACGTATTAGGAGTTGTACCCCGTGCATTATGACAATGTACCTCATATTCCACTAATACACAAGGTACAACTCCCAATGCAGATGTTGATATAAATTATATCAGCACGTGCTTACATAAACATCATCCTATATATATATTCCTTTTATACGTGCATATGCACGAGAGTATGAGACCCTTTATTAAATTAAAAAACTAAAACAGAGAATATAGTCCCGAGACTATTACGTGACCACATGAGGTGCGGACCATTTTTATTCAAGACTAGCATATAACCGCAATACATCTTGCCAATTAAACTAACAGTTACTTGTAGGCTCACAGCACCTAGGCCATGGACCAAGTGATGTCCACCACACCTATATCCTTATTCAGCCCTAAACCACTCCACACAGCATCCGACCCATCAACAATGTTATTCTTACACGGAGGCTGACCCGCATGCTCTTTATCTCACCCATGCATGGAGTCACACTCATCCACCACCTTTGCAGTCACACTCCTAACATTACTTGCCGTTATCCGGATCATCTTCCCGCACCGTGACCCACCATTATACCACCCGGTTGATAGCGCAACGATGCGCTCCGTGTTACTATGGTAGCGCCCGTCACACTCCGATGGGCCCCCACCATCCCCTCCTTCGCTAAAGTCATTGTTTGTGGGTTTAGCCGGTGTGGAGGAGGTGACTGGAGGAGAGCACTTGTAGCCTTGTAGGTAGTGTAGGTTTTGCCGCTGTAGTTAAGGGTGCCGAAGGGCTTACAGGTGTCGTTCGCAGAAACGGCCCCTCCATTGTGACATATGTGGGTCCCAACATCAGGGTCATCGTTGCATTTCCCATTAATGCAAATTAGGCTTCCGGCACAGTCGTTGAGAGTTTGACATGGCCCGTTGCAGGATGAGATGGCATTGGCGGGGAATGCAAGGAAGAAAGTGTTGACTAGAAGTGGTAGAGAAGCCAACAAGAGTAGGTTTGCCATGGGAGCAGAGGATGAAGGTTTAATGGTGAGAGTAAGAGGGAGGGAGACATATTGAAAATATTCATATAATGTATGTATATTTATATAAAGGTAAATTGTAGAAAACT
This sequence comes from Liquidambar formosana, assembly GCA_039720395.1. NCBI lineage: Eukaryota > Viridiplantae > Streptophyta > Magnoliopsida > Saxifragales > Altingiaceae > Liquidambar > Liquidambar formosana. The sequence continues at coordinate 31,673,998 of CM077827.1, read as the reverse complement.
CCATAAAATATGGGAGTCAGCAAATAACCCTTTTTATATTTTAAATTTGTCAATGTGCCTCTTAGTTTAATTGAAAGATAAAACCAATCGTCGATCGCCACTCAATTGGTTATGACGCCGACGAGGGTTTTAATGATTTAGAACAATATGGATCTATTAACGGTATCACGTGCGTAACCACATGATTAATTTTTATCAAATTTCATCAACAATGAGTGACAGTGGGGTGATAAAAATTAAAACATAAGAGAGGCATATTGACAAAATTAAAATATAAAAAAAGTTATCTGCTGACCCCAAATACTTTAGGAGGGTTATCTGCAATTTTTCCTTTACATAAAATGTGAGACAATAATGCACAGACATTCAATGCCAATAGAGCATCTTCAATCATTAATGCATTTGAGTTACTTTGGTAAGCTAAAGCTATTTATAGCGAGCTACAATACGTGAAAAATAGCTCAAGCTATTTTCCAGCTTGTAGCAAAAGTTATTGTTTTGACTGTTCCTCTCTCTTCCCCTACAACCAAAGCACAATTACCCATGAATTTTCAACCACTTTTGTGTGACCGGGACAAACTACTTTTGGCTTAAAGTTTATCTCAAACTACTTTTGGCCTATGACGCAGCTCATCCACCTTTTCTTTTTCCTTCTTTTAATTTGGTTGCTTTGAACTATAATTAAATAGCTTTATCTCATGTTTTTTTAGCTCATGTGTTTGGATATAATTAAGCTTTAGGTCCATTTTCATTCTAAAAGATTGATAGGTCACACTATAAAAGCCTAGACAAAATTTTAGAGGCATGCATAGAACCCTACCTATATACAGCCTTCACCAACGTCGGGTTGGTGGGGGTATTAGAAATCATTTAGTTCACAACAAATTTCTTGAAGGCCCTCTTTGGTGCATGAATTTTGTCAAGGAAAAATAAAATAAAATATGAGAAAGTATACTTTTTCTTATTTGATTGTAAAGAAAAATTGACAGAAGAACAATAATTGAAATAATTTTGCCTTAATATGATATCATATTTTTCTTTCATTTTCTTTTTTTCGTATTTTTTTTCCTTTCTTTTTTTATTCATGGTAAAATCCATGAACCAAATAAAGGGTAAATGAATTAAGAATTATATTTTCCTCTGTATCTCAAAATGGGTGCTAAAATCATGTGACCCCATCGTTTTCTCTCTCTTAGTGAGTCACCTTCATAACCTACATGAATGAACTTCGCACATAAGGATCTGAGATCATATCCAGGGCATCACTTGTCAAGAAGCTTTTGGTGTACTTGTATGCCTCCTCATTTTATTGCCACTATGGTTAGAAGAAAAATAAATAAACAGGGAGAATGTTACTTGATTTTTCCATGCATGTGAGTTAGACCATATATATTATCTATTAATTAAAAATGGATTATAGACTATAGTTCAAATACTAGTGCAAGACCCAAGAGGGTCAGCTCAGATGATTCTGAAATGAGCCGTAAACTCGGACATCCTGGGTTCCATTCTCCATTGTACTCCTTTGGGGAGCACTCCGGGAATTTATTCTTGAATGCACCAGGCCGATGTAGGGGAGTGCGCTCTTAAAATCGCCCGGGGAGAGATTAGTCGAGATGCGCGCAAGTTGGTCTGGACACCCTTACCGTCCAACCAAAAAAAAATATATATATATTAGTGCAAGACCACATGAGGTACAGACATTCTTTTAATGATGTGGAATTAATCTTGATCCCACCTCTTTTTTTTTTTTACTTTTTTTTTTTTTTCAATAAAGAGACGATATTATTAGAAGGAAGAAAGAAAATCATGAACCAAGTCTGCAAAGACTTGGTCTTTTACACAAACTGGAGTTTCATCCAATCAAATTTCAACATCTAAAACATTCTTAGCATACCTAGCTAATCCATGGGCTACTTCATTGCCTGTTCAACCGATATGCGAGAAATGAAACACATCAAAAGAGGACTTGGCCTCATAATAGGCATCCTCAATGACCAAGCCAACCGCTATATACAGAGCATCATGAGAAGTTAAAGCGTTGATAACTTCCAAATTGTCACCTTCAAAAATCATAGATCTAAAACCCAAATCTTTTGCGAAACCTATCGCAAACCTCATTGCCATAGCTTCAACTTCTAAAGCTTCAAAAGAACCACTAATTTTCTTAGAAGACGCTGCAATGACTTGGCCTTCATGATCTCTGGTTACAACTCCCATACCCACAGGGTTAGCCTCAGGTACCTGGAATCTCTTGCAATCCACAGATATCAATTAAGATTGGATTTGAAACCAAGACATCCATGCGGGAATAGGAACGAATTTTATTCCATATATTAGCATAAATAGAACTACAATATAAATAGCCAAATTATTTCAATAGAAGATAGCACCATGGGACAGCCACACAAGGTCGGGAACCGAAGAGCTAGCCAAACTTACATATAAATTCACCTAGGCATGGACCAAGTAATGTCCACTACGCCATAGGAAGTACCCACACTCTAAAAGGGATTTGGATTTGGTGCAGTTTACGTTTTCAACTGCATGGTGCAGTAGCCACGCGATGAGTGACACGTGGTAGGGGAAGCATCAACGGCTGAGTTAAAAGACCACAGGATTGCAATGACTACACCAAATCCCAACTCTTTCGGTCTCTCTCATCTCCTCCCGTCCCTCCTCCGGTCCCTGGACAGATCTGGTTTTCTCTCCTCTCTCCCCTCCTAGACCTGCTTTTCTCTCCTCTCTCTCCCCTCTTCCACTTTCTCTCCTCTCCTCCCTTGGTTTACTGTATTTGATTAAAATAAATAAATTAAAAAAAAAAAGAAAAAAACAGTTGGCCGGAAAAAATGGAGTTGCCCAGCGGCACCTCCCTTCCCCTCCCCTCCCCTCCCCTCCCAGATCTGCTTTTCTCTCCTCTCTCTCCTCTCTCCCCTCTTCCACTCTCTCTCCTCTCTTCTCGTTGGCTTACGGTTTTTGATTAAAGTAAAAAAAAGAAAAAAACAGTTGGCCGGGAAAAATGGAGTTGCCCAACGGCACCTCCCCTCCCAGACCAGATCTGCTTTTCTCTTCCTTCTCCCCTCTTCCACTCTCTCTCCTCTCTTCCCGTTGGCTTACGGTGTTTGATTAAAATAAAAAAAAATAAAAAATAAAAAAGAAAGAAAAAAACAGGTGACCGGAAAAAATGGAGTTGCCCGGCGAAAAAAGGCATAAGCTTCCTGCCCTTCCTCCTTCCCATCACGTGCTCAGCCTACCTTTGCCCTTCCCCTTTTCTTCACGTACTCCCCTGCCCAACTGCTCTTCGCCGAACTAGTAAGGGCCTTTCGGAGATGCCGGACTTGGGTTTTGTGGTCGGCAAAGTTCGCCGGAGAAAGTGGTGGTGATGGTCTGTAAATTTTTTGGGTTGATGCCGGACAAATAATCTCCTGCTATGCTTTCTATCATTACAATCCTGTGGTCATCTAGCTCAGCCGTTGATGCTCTCCCCTGCCACGTGTCACTCATCGCGTGGCTACTGCACCATGCAGTTGAAAACATAAACTGCACCAAATCCAAATCCCTCTAAAAGATCTAAAAATACAGTGTCCGACACGTATCGTGTCTATCGGACATGATACTTACCTGACATGCCAGCTTCTATTTTATTTTTTTTTTTTTCCTACTTTATTGGAGCAGAACTACACAAGGACCGGGGGGGCCATGGCTCCTTCAAAATTTTGAAAAAAAAAAAAAAAATTTACTTAGTGAAAAGATCGGCTCTAACAGTAAATTAAAGGAAGGAGTTGCCCCTGCAAAATTTCGAAAAAATAATTTACTTAGGAGAAGATTGGCTTTGGCAACAAATTAGAGGGAGGTGTCGCAGAGCCTCTGATTTTCGCGTAGGAGATGGTGATGGTCAAATAGGATTTGCTCACAAGTGTGGGTTTAGACTCAGCGTCGACGTGGAGAGCCCCTGCTTTGATTTGAGCCTAGATCCAATTAAAGCGATAATAATGACATTGATTTGAACCTCTATTTTGATGGCGATAGTCAGTTTCAAGCAGCAATGATAATGGATAATGGCCGAAGTTCGTCCTTTCTTTGTCTTGTTTTGAAAAGGTAGAAATCTAGTGGAAATAGCCATCAGATGATTTGATATATAATAGATGGATGGTAGTACTGGACACATGCCATTCAAAAGGGAAATATGATGATGTTGTCAATTAAAAAAAGATCTTTTTTTTTTTTTTTTTTTTTTCTTTTAAATCTACTAACTTTCCAACTTATTTTACCAGTGGGATGCAGCCAAAAAATAAATAAAACTGTCAATTTTTATGTAAAAAAGTTTTCTAGCTTTATAAAGAAAATGAGTTTTTTTTTTTTTTTTTGGAAAAAAAAAAATTTACAATCGATAGGATTTATTCATATCCTTTACTCCTAATATGAACAAATGGGTATTGATGATTTTTCATAAGTTTGAATTCAAGATCGCCCACTCAATAAGTGAAAAAAATTGCATGTTACTAGGTTATTATGCCATTAACAAAGAAACATATGATTTTAATCACAATTAACTTTATCTTTATTAGTTATGTTTACTACTTTGTTTCCAATGTACTGTAGTGCTATAAAGATATCTTTTAAAACTATAAAGATTGTTGGCCAAAAATCTTCAACTTGACCTCAAATGGTGAAATTCATTATAAAATTTCAGGAACATAGATCATCTGAGTTTTCTTTCGCTGTTTAACTTGACTCATGTATTTGACAATTCCTAGCTCCGCCCCTACTACTTTACATATCATGCATGTAACCCCGGCCACAAATGTCCCGTTGGCTACTTTAACCGAAATAAAGAATACATTGATACACTGATCACAAAAGGATTTTTTTTGGAAATCGTAGAATACTGGTGGTGAACAAATAAATCAATAATAGGCCAAGTTCATGACTTAGCTACATGATTGAGCTTCGTACATATGTTTCTAAGTTCATGTATATCTAAAGCTTCTCTTGTCAAGGAGCTTTTAGCCTTTTAGAGTTCTGAGTTCATTTCACTTATTTTGAATAATTTTTTTAAATTCAACTTCTTAAATGATATGGCAATGTAATAATTCACTACTTTGAATGTTGAAATTTAACAACTAATTAACCACCAAGTTAAATTCTTTTCTTTCTAGGAAAAAGGTAACGAGAATATTACTAAATTTTTCCATGCATATGCATGAACCATTTTCCTTATTATTATTATAAAAACTTAAAAAGGGACTATATTCCGAAAACTAATACAAGATTAGATGAGGTGCCTGACCCACTAATAGGGTCAAAAAGCATTTTCCCCATTTTTGTTCCATGGTTGCATATATATAAGTGCAGTCTATGTAAGCAAACTAGTTGGGTAGAAGATAACACTACAGGCACACATGGTCGGGACCGGACCCTAACAGTCAACTTACATGTAGTAGACTCTCACCTAGGCCATGGACCAAGTAATATCCACTACACCTATATCCTTATTCAGCCCTAAACCGCTCCACACAGCATCCGACCCATCAACAATGTTATTCTTACACGGAGGCTGACCCGAATGCTCTTCATCACACCCATGTACGGAGTCACACTCATCCACCACCTTTGCAGTCACGCTCCTACCATTACTTGCCGTTATCCGGATCATCTTCCCGCACGGTGACCCACCGTTATACCACCCGGTTGATAGCGCAATAATGCGCTCTGTGTTGTTATGGTACCTCCCGTCGCATTCCGATGGGCCCCCACCATCCCTTCCTTCACTAAAATCATTGTTTGTGAGTTTAGCCGGTGTGGAAGAGGTGATTGGAGGAGAGCATTTGTAGGTGGTGTAGGGTTTGCCCCGGCAATTAAGACTGCCAAAGGCCTTGCAATTGTTGCTTGGAGGGGGCGAAGAGCCCCCTCCGCTGCATATGTGGGTCCCAACATCAGGATCATCATTGCATTTCCCTTTGATACAAATTAACTGCCCGGCACAGTCGTTGAGATTTTGACATGGACCATTAATTGCAAGATGAGATGGCGTCGACAGGGAATGGAAGGGAGAAAGTGTTGAGTAGAATTGGTAAAAATGACAAGAAGACTAGGTTTGCCATGGGAGCAAAGGTTGAAGGTTTAATGGTGAGAGTGAGGGAGGGAGAGAGGTTAATTGCTTGTATTTATATAATGTGTTAACCAATAAGGCACAAGCATCCAAATTTTTTGTTTCTTTTTTTTTCTTTGCCAGAAGGTAGCAGCCTCTCTTGAGCGTTTACTCCAGAGTCTTGAGGCAGTGTCTCATTTGCAAAATTTTTTGTTTTTGTTTTTGTTTTTATTTTTTATTTTTTTCCTTTGCCAGAAGGTAGCGGCCTCCCTTGAGCGTTTACTACAGAGTCTTGAGTCAGAGTCTCATTTGCAAATTTTTCATAATTAGTAACATTTTTTCCTTCCACTAGCTATGCACCTCATTGACTTTTTATCATCCCCACAGTGATCTCCTTTTTTAAAAAATAAAAGAATAAAAAATTATCTGTTATCTTCCCATTAGCCTCATTGATCGGAACTTGTCAATGAATGGCCCGTGCGAAAAGCCCACTCAATGTACTGAAATTGACTCTTGCATTGACATGCAGGTGAGGTGCTTTCCAATTTTCTACATGTGATATGGTCCCACATGCAGTGTTTAACACGCCCATTATGCTATGTTTGTTTGGTTAACTTCTGAAAATTGAATCACCCCATTCAACATACGGGGACCTTAGCCACAAGTCCTAATTAAAGATACTATAAAAGTTTTCAAAATACCCCACAAAAGTTGTATAGATATAAGTGTTGGTTATGTAACGATCATGTAATCTATAAAAAGACTATATATCAGGGCGGAGCTTGCCTATTGGCTAGTCAGGGGTTAGTCAGCACCAAATTTTTAATTTTAATTTTTTTATTATATATATCTATATCTATTTATACTATTTATAAAAAATTGAATGTAAGAAAAACTTTTGATTGACTAATATACATATATTTTAAATTTTAAATACACAACTATACTTCTACATCTTTTTAATTTTATTGTAGTTGAATAGATAACAATTACTATTGTAGTAAAGTTTATATAGGAGACATTTATACTCTTGTAGTTAATTTATATAGGAAACTTTTTTCTTTATATTTCATTAGAGTTCTATACAAAGTCATTCTTCAACTTTTTCATTGTGAATGAATATTTTTCCATCAAAACTTTAAAAGAAATAGAAATGGTTTTCAATCATTAAATGTTAGAATTTGATAAGTTTGAATTCATTATTTTTCCCCATAATATGTATGATGATCATTTCATGTTTATGATATACTTACGAAATTCATCAATGTTATTTTAATTTGTACAAATAACTTACTTATTTTATTTTATTTTACTCAAACTCATCAATTACCAAAATATAATACCTTTAACTTATTAAGTAACGACATTTTTGTAAATTGGTGACAACATATATCTTCAATAATGATTAATTTTTTTTATTTAAATTTTTATTTCAAATTGTTGAAGTTTTGTGATAAATCAATATAATATTGTGTTACTATATACTATTGGGAATTATTATATTCTAAATTTATTTGTGACTAACTTAAAATTTTTCAAATTAGTTATACTACTCACTATAAGTATCATTAGAAGTAAAAATCTAACAAAACCAATATTAATATCTAATTATTTAAAAATTATTCTTTCATTTATATTTCATATTATTAAAAATAACCACGTGCAACGCACATGTCTACTTCTAATGTATATATATGTGTATTAGGAGTGAGTTTTATCCATTAGTTCATGAAAAAATTTATTTTAACTCATGGCTCTGCCTTTAAGCCAAAGCTGCCAAACCCATCTAAACCCAAGTCACTCTCTAATTAATTTTAAAACGAATAGCAATAATAATTTCATATAAACCCTAAAGTAGTAAAATCCTAAGCCACTGCGTCAAACCCATCAAGGGCTTCGTAAGCTTAGATTCTTCCAATACTGATGTGTGTTGTTTAGGTACTATGGCAATTCTACTTTTGCTTCATCCAGCAAATATCATTATTTGTTTATATTATGTGTTATGTTTGGCTCGTGAGAAAAGAAAATAAATTTTAGGCGTCGTTTGGTTGCGTTGAAAAGAATTGAATAGAAATGATCTATGCTGTATTATTTATCTAGCTTTTGTACGTTTGTTGATTTTGCTTTTAATGTTTTACATATTCTAGCATTGTAATCGCGCGTCGTGCTACAAATGACATTCTATTCGCTTTAGTCTATGTGTGGCATCTAAGAAAACACAGGAATTAGAGAAAGTAGAATTTGGGATTTTTTTAAATATTTTTTTTGTGTTTCACTTAAGAAATTCGATTAAGCAAAGACTTGGCATGGGCATCATGTAGTGGCACTTCCGCCTCCACCGCGCCCCCCCCCCCCCCCCCCCTCTTTTTTTTTTTTTTTTTTTTTTTTTTTTGGGTTTGTGTTTATTAGAATTTTAACCCGCTGGTGTAATTTTAAGTACAAGCTCTGCCACTATATATGATCGAATTCAATGACATTCAGGAGACCTCAATGTCGATCTTATTAGAAAAGGAACAAATAAATAAACCAACAACCTTTTGGGGTTATCATACACCTGGCGGAAGTAGAGAAAGAATAAATATAAGGGGAAATATCGAAAACCTCCTTAAAAAATAAAATCATATCTAAAAACCCTGTTAAATATTTTTCATATCCATCTAATCTAAATAAAAAATAATCATATCCATTAACTCCAACTAGTTAACTTTTTATTTATTGCTGTTAAAAAAAAAAGGATGATTTGACTAAAATACCCTTATTTTATATTAATAAGTTTAATAACAAAAATGCACATTTAACAAAATTTTCTCTTTTGCGCGCCCCTTCTTTACCCAAATCTCTTACTCTCTCTCTTTCTTCCCCCTCCCCCCATGCGCACACTGGAAAAGAATTAATTAATAATAGTTAACTTTATTCTAATTACACTAAGGCTCTATTTGGCTTGTGGATTTTATCAAGGAAATATATATATATATATATATAAGGAATTCTACTTTTCTTTATTTGGTTGCAATGGAAAATTAGAAGAAAAAGAAGAATTGGAATAATTTTGATTTGATATGATTTTATCTTTTCCTTTCATTTTCTTTCCTCCTCATTTTTTTTCCTTTTCTTTTTTTTTTTCTTTAGTAGAATCCATGAACCAAATAGAGGGTAAAAGAATAAAAGTAGAAATTTAGTTAAATAGGCATTTTTTTTCATTAAACATTTTATTGTCAAATAAGGGTATTTTAGTCGGATCATTCTTTTTTTTAACAGCAGTAAACAAAAAGTTAACTGGTTAGAGTTAATGGATATGATTCTTTATTATTTGGATTAAATGGATAGGAAAAATATTTAATGGGGTTTTTAAATATGATTTTATTTTTAAAGGAGGTTTTGGATATTTCCCCTAAATATAATACTCCCTCCATTTTGTAGAGGTAGTTCCTTCAAAAGATATGGTGGTTTTAAAGTTAACCCCTTCAAAAGAATTTTTAATTCCTTAATCCCATAGTTTAATATTCTAATTAGTTGTAAGGAATTTTTTTTTTTTTAATTCCCATATTAGCCTTAAATATATCCGATGAAATTTTTTAACGGATTTTTCTATCGCATTGTTTTGAAAATTCAATGACCGTGATTTGGGGAGGGGTTTCATTTCTGGTAGTTTTAGCCAAATATGGTGAGATTGAATTCAAATTTCTTGCAATCATGATCCTCATTATTATAAATTGTTTTTCATTGTCTTGAAACTTAGTTCTCCATCACCTTCAATCTTCGTTCTTCATATCGTCCCATCAAACTTGGTTCTCCATCATCTTCAGGCTTAGTGAGTATTGAGTCATCATCTTCAAGCTTCGTTTCCGACAGATCGAGCGTGGTTTGTATTTTCAAGTAGATTTTTTTAGTTAAATTGTTTATTGTGTATTGTGTATTATGAATTCTCATATGATTGATCTTTACGTTGTGGTTTTTTTTTTTTTTTTTTCTTTTTTTGGGTTTTATCATTTTATAGGATCAGATTCATTTCTTTTAATTAAAAAAAAAAGGTTATTTTTTCAAGGTGAAGTAATAATTTGATTCTCCATCGCCGTGACAAATACGAGAGAAAATAGAATTTATTCCTTTATAGGGTTTATTAAAGAAAAAACAACAGTCATTAATTATGACACGTTGAGCTAAGAAATCTTTGTTTTTTGAATGATGACATTATAAAATGTTGGAGCCTAACCACAATTGTTGGTATAATATCAATTTAAAGAATTTATGAAATGTTCTTGTTTTAGGATTTTTATCATCACTTGTGATAATGACGATCGTTTTCTTGAATTACCCCATTCACAATATAAGATTTATAAACTAAAAACAAAAAATAGCAAACACAATAAAATGATTTAGTTTTGAGGGGACACCAAAACATGCACTTAATTAGTGGGCTTTGAAGTCTAAACATAGCTGGAATATATCTGATTGTTGGCAAGTCTTAGGGGGTGCCAATAGAGGTCCGCAAAGAGCAAATCTCGAAAAAAAATATTGGGCCCCTAGCTACCAACAATGAGGCCCTAAAATGTATCTTGTCCATTCAACATTTCTTCCTCTACGGGGTATGAATTTTATCCATCACCCATAGGTTGGGTAAGGTAAATTTCTCTATAATCGGTAATATCATTTTTTTTTTTTTTTTTAAATGAATTTGATTAAAATTTACCCCAAAAAGTGCTCAAATTAGCAATTTAAATGACGGGTCAGGATTAAGGATACAATTTTACGCTGTAAAACCCCACAAGATCCAACGGTTTCATTATTATTCTAGTCACTTTTTCAATTCACTTTTCTGAAATAGATCTTGTGGTATCTGATGGTTTAAGAAACATATATGTATAAAAACTATGTCCCCTATCTTGATCCTTAATGGAAGAAAGCAATTTGTTGGCTCTATTAAATATTTCGAAATAGCTAGAACTAACCAAGAAAACAAAAATCTAACCATTTTTATCGGTTGGCTTAATGGGCCCTATTGGTTTAATAGGTCCTTGGCCCGGCTGTTGCCCCCCATTTTGATCAGCCCGTATGTTTTAGGTTTTTAAGATTTTATGCAAAATATAAAAGGTTTTTACAAAAACCGTTCATGTTGTTCATTAGAAAACATCATTTTGAATAACTTTACAGAAGAAAGTTTTTCCAAAATCTATCGTTTAAATAGACTTCTTACTTCTTAGCCATTTATAATCTCTATTTCATTTGTTGCCAAAAAACCTACAAAAACGATAGATTTTGGGAAAAAAATTATTCTATAAAATTGTTCAAAATGATGTTTTCTAGTGGACTATGTGGCAGGTTTTTGAAAAAAAAAAAAATATATATATATATATATTTTGCATAAAATTTTAAAAATCTAAACTCGGACTGATCAAAATGGGGGGCAATAGCCGGGCCCTGTTCCTTATTTCCACTTGCAATTTCTGATTAAATCCATATTAGACTTGGGCTTATACTCACTGGGCCTTGTAGTCATCTAATTTTGAGAACTTCAATTGAGTTTTTTCCTTGAGCCTGAATAGATGAAAATTCAGATCCATGCTCTCTCTAAACTGAAAGCTTTACTACTATTTGGATTCTCCTTCCTTAAATTCTTTCTCTCCACTTACACTCAAAAATTTGAATGGAATTTGCGCTAAAATTTTTACAATCTTTGCATACTTTTTCAAAATTGCTTCTAAACTATCAAAAGAATTTGATTAGATTGATAGCTAAAACTATTTATTAAATTATTTTTTTGTTAAATTGATCTATTTGACCTATCAGATTTTGAGTCTTGATTGATATATATATATATACTACCTATAAAAGGATGAATGTGAGAAAAACTTTTGATTGACTAATATACCCTTATTTTAATTTTTAAATACACATCTATCCTTTTGCATATATAGGAAATTTAGTGATATAAAACATATACCTTAATAAAAATTTTAAGAAAACTATAATTCGTATAATAATTAAATAAAACCAAACCCAAATAAAAATTCTAAAGAAACGGAAACTATAATTCATAAAACCCTAACAATGTTAACATATAAATACAAATAGAAATATATTATAAAAATCATAAAACCCTAACACAGGAAAGAACAACTGCTGCTTCATTCTTCTGCATCTTCTATGTGCTTTCATTACGTCTCCTTTCTTCTGGTGCTTTGTCTGGTATGTAGTTTTCAATAAACTTGACTCATATATGCAAATTATATTTAAACATTTAAATCTCTGCTTGCATAAACATTTAAATCTCTGCCGCATTGCATGATTAGACTTTTAAATCTCTATTTGAATTACAAAATTAGCAAGAAAAAGAAGAGAATCAAAGACGAATTAGTTGAATGAAAATAAAAATACGCATGCTTGAACAAAAACAAATGAAAACCAGATTAAGAGGCCAAAAAAAAAAAAACTTGAATTGCAAAAGTAAAGTTTTGAATAGCACATATAATTTTTGATTATTTTCTAAGGATTCGCATATCAGGAAAAAACTTGAATTGCATTATTGAATTTTTAAATTGCTGCTATTGCATAATTTTCATATTTTGTTGAGAATTTATATACAATCTCTAATTTTTGAAAATAATCAAGTCAAATTACCAAAAATAAGAAGAGAATCAAAGATTATTCAATTGAAGGAAAATTAAAAAAGAAGCAGGCTTGAACAAAAACAAAACAAAACCCAAAAAAAAAAAAAAAAAAAACTATTAACGAATGTACAAGAAAAAAAGAAAATAAAAAGGGAAGGTCTAATGAACCACAAAAAAAAGTCCCCATCAAATCGCGAGGTTCATGAAACTTTGCAATATCTACCTGCAAACCCAAAATACCAAACTAAACAAAACAAAACCAAAAAGAACAAAAAGAAAAGAAAATAACTTAGATCACAACCCCCCCCCCAAAAAAAAGTTCAAAATCATTTTTTTTTAAAAAAATGTACATGACCAAAAAAATAAAATCACAAGCAGTGATCCACCACGCATTGACGAATCATATATATATCGAAATAAAATCATAGTTTATTTTATTTTATTTTAAATAATGGTAATTTGAGAAAAATGTACAGGACATACCTTAGATAAAAACCCATACATTGATGACATCTATTGGTGCAATATTAATCGGTGGTGATCAAGGATCTTGCAATTGTCAACCCAAAGACTATCAAGGAAACCAACCAACGAGGATCCAAACCATATAGGCAAACCATTAAGGAAACCGATCGACAATCATCGAAAGCATAGACCCAAACATGCGATTCACGGCCAAATGATGGTGAGAGAGAGAGAGAAAGAGAATAAAAATGGATGAGAAACTGATAAAAAAATAGAGATGAGAGAAAGTTAAGAGAGAACGGATTGCAAATTTGCAATCAAAACAAATACATAGAGAATGAGGTAATTAAAAGAAAAAAAAATAAAAAGGAAAGAGAGATAGAGAATAAGTGAGAAACTAGTTAGAGAGAGAAACACACCGCCTGGTAAAGGTGTGTGCGAGAGAGACAGAGATAATGGGTTTACCCAAATGAATTATTGTAGCAAATGGAGATGACGTAGAGAGAGAGAGAGGGGAGGAAGTGATAACAGAACTAGGATCACCTGATCTAATTTGGATCTGTGATAACGTGGGGAAGAGAGAGAGAGAGAGAGAGAGAGAGATAGAAAATGGTTCTAAACTTCTGATGTGAGAAAAAGTTGCTGGGAAAAAATAGATGATGGGACATGAGGGGCAGGGCAGAAAAGAGAACCAGCTAAATGACGTTTTAGTTATCAATTCCAAATGTAGTACTAAACAAAATATATTGGCAGTCAATTTGTACTATGTTGACAGTTAATATTTAATAAGTTGACAAACAAACTTTATTTGGCATTATATTTGGAGGCGATTACTAAAAAGTCATCTTCTTATCATAGCCATCCATATTCAACTAGGTTAGCAACTGTCAGAAAAATTTAACATCATGGAGTAAAGTCATGATGCCAACTTGCCAAGGCAATACATAAAAACGAGTACTCCCTCCATCCCAATAAGGTACGCCAAATTTTTAACTTTTTTTTCCCAAAATATTTGGCCACTTTAAAAAATCAAATCATATTTTTTTTTTAAAAAAAGTTTCTTATACCCTTTGTTATTTAAATATTAACTTTGAACACAAAGCCCAATACAAAAAAGATAAGGGTATATTTGAAAAGATGGAAGTTAATTAATGACAAGTCAATATAATGATTACATTTTCTTAAACTCTGTATTTTGTCAAACGTAACATATCTTTACAGGACAGAGGGAGTATTATTTTTTAATGAAAAATCAATGGTCCTTGAGTTTGTTAATCTGTCGCTTTAAGGTTTGCAGAAGTCTTTGATTTCAGACCCTACGTAAGCTATGTGTGTTCTCCTATCGTTTCCCAAATAAAAAAATCATCAAAAACTAATTTACTCATAAATAAAATGAGAACATCCTGATCCAATAGATACCAGATTTTTAAAAGAAAAAAAAAATCCTAAACATATACATATTAGGAATATTATTATTTTAATCAAAAACCAATAGAAGTTCTGGATTTGCGTAAGTCTTGGTTTTGATCCCACGTGAAGTATCTGTTTTCTCCTATTTTTTTCCAATACATATATATCAAAGACTACTTTACTAAAAAATAAAACGAGAACCTCCCAATCCCATAAATACTAGATTTTTTAAAGGTGGTAGTGTAGGCCTTATTAGGAACTTGAGTTAGCTTCTGTGGCATGAATCTACGAGAGGGGTGTAGATTGTAGTACATCATTAAAAAAAATAAAAAAAAAAAGGATGGCATGTCCGTAGGGTTTGCAAAGCTGCACAAGTCTTGGTTTTAATTTTTGTAAGACTAATGTACTAATAATTTGCTATTAAATCTTTCACCTATGGCGTAAATATGTTTTGATTGGAGCTAGAAAGAGAAAGTGAAAGAGAAAGCCTTTTGTTTCAGCATTGAAAGTTTCACAAAACCTTCAAAGAACCTATGCATAACGAAGTTTCAAAGATAATTTTAAGCACTATGATTTGGGAAAAATAATGAAAAAAAAAAATAGTAATCATATCAAAAGAAGTAAAGGATTAATTGATCAAAGTGCTTTCATCTTATGCAAAGGCACAATAAAATTATTAAATTTAAAAAATTATTATCATTATTGAAAAAATAATTTAACTCAAAAAAATTCACGTACAACGCACGTGTGTACACCAACTAGTATATATATATATATATATTTTGCCTTTACCTTTCACAAATCCTTTTAACCCAGCATTACCACTATATATATAGTTTTAGCAACTCTATTGGCGGGCGGCATTACTCAATGGGGGAAAACAAAACCCAAAAAATAAATAAATAAAGGACAATTCCATGTATTGTTTGAATAGAATCTTATATCTAATAAGATTTCAACATTTTTCCATGACCGTGATTTGGACTGTCATTGTTAAAAAGTAATGACAGACTGTGATAATGCCAGTGACTGTTACTGCCCAAACCCATTTTCACTATGGGATAGGGGTATTCATGGTTCATTTGGTTCGGTTTTAAGGTAGATTTCAAACCAAACCATTATACTTTGGTTTTTCGCTTCCCAAACCAAAACCAAACCATACTATAAAAAAACCAAACCAAACCAAACCAAACCATAAAATTTCGGTTCGGTTCGATTCGGTTTTGGTTTTATCCTATCAAGTAACAACAAATAATTGAAAATGGAAAAAATGACAAGCCAAACTTCAAATAAAAATATTTTTACTAAAATCATTACATTAGCAACTAAAAAAAAACATTAAACATTATATCAAAACGGAAAAGTATTGATTTGTGTCAATCCAAGTTCAAATCTTCAATCTAATACATATTAGTATCTCACACAACATTAATAGCTAGTTTAATACATGCAAATTTAATAAAGAAAAAACAATAAGAAAGTTAAAATCTAAAAAAACAAACCCATTCTAAACGTCTTTCTTCTGATAGTGTACTACTATTTTGAATCTATTACTTATTCTGCCCTTATTAGAATAGAAAATTTACAAACTAAGTTTATTTTGAATCTATTACCTATTCTTCCCTTATTAGAATAAAAATTTTACAAACTATGTAAGTTTAATATGTAATATATAAAATTATATATATATAAAATATGTTTTTTGGTTTTTTTGGTTTTTCGGTTTGGTTTGATTTTTTAAATATGAAAACCAAAATCAAACCAATTTAATTCCGTTTTCTAAAATTAGAACCAAAACCAAACCTAATGACAAAAAAACCAAACCAAACCGACTAATTTAATTTGATTCGGTTTGATTTTCGGTTTTAACCAAAAGCCATGAACACCCCTATTCTCCCATGATCTGAGGCATGCAGAGCTAGCTCTCAAGGCTCCTTCTATTGCACCCATCAACAAGCTAGCAAAAAGAAAGAAGGGATACCTTCCGTGTTGCTGTGTATGTAATCTAGCCCGTGCGCGACGTCTGTCGCCACCTGCATTCGCGAAATCCATGTCGATAGAACTGTGTAGCTTGGGTTTCTCGGGTTTCGTAAGCAATCGGCGAGGCTAACGCCGTTGATAAACTCGTAAACCAAGTAGATATGATCACCGGATACCGAAGCACCGAAGAGTTTAATCACGCTCATATGGTTGCTCCTGCAAATCACGGACAACATCTCTCCCAGTTGGGAATCGTCCATCGATCTCCGTAGCTTGCGCTGGAACACGACCAAATCCTTGCCGCGGAGTGTACAACAGCACGAGGCAGCGGAGGAGGCGGCGTGGAAGTTGGTGGTGGTGCAGATTTCGGAGACTTCGTAAACGTTGGCGGTTTCAGGGAGGGAGTCGCGGAGGTTGGAGAGTGAAGTTCGGCTGGAGATGGTTACCGTGGACGAGTCTTGGTAACTGGTGCTCGTACAATAAGGGACTGGTATATTTGTGGTCGAAGGATGGGAGGAGGAAGACAAGAAGTCAGCCCGTGGTGCACCAGCAGACGAGGGTGTTGATGACGGCGGTGGTTCGGTGGGTTTCGTGGCTCGAGAGGGTTGGCTTGGCACGGCTGCGTCGCCGTCAATTGCCGTGCTGGATGTAAACTTACGGGTGAAGAATTTGGAGAGAAATTGGAGTTGTGGGGGGAGGTGATGCATAGTATAATGTGGAGTAGCGTAATAAATCGTATTGGAAGAAAGGTATGAAGATTGCAGATGTCCTTTGAATTTTTTCTTAGTGCGTTGTACATGGGTTTTATCGGCAACCTCCATTGAAGGTTGACTAGTTTACTGCAGAGTCTCGAGTCTCTCTCTTGTGCAAATTTTCCATGAGAAACACCTTTTTCTTCCACTAGCCTTGCACTTTATTGATTTTTTGGTCTTCCCAAACTATGGTTCTTTTTGCTTCTCTTTTTATTTATTTATTTAAATTTTGATTATGATACATTCGCAAGGAATCCTTCTTCTTCTTCTTCTTCTTCTTCTTCTTCTTCTTTTTTTTTTTTTTTTTTAAATTAAGGGACGATATATTAGAAAAATTTAAGAGTCGTAATGGGTCAAATCCGAAAAAACTTGGACGCTTACACAATTAGGAATTTCTTCTAATCAAATAACAACATCATCTATATATTTTGCATTCTTAGTTAGGCCATGAGCAACTTCATTACCTATTCGCCGGACATGTGAAAATGAGATTAAAGTAAAAAAATTATCTACCTCAAACTTTGTGTCCTCAATAAGCAAACCAATCGAGGCCAAAGATATCTCCCTTGCCAAAGAAATCCTTCCTTTTTGAACAATGTCACTATAAAAAGTTTGAACCTAACCATAATTGTTTGTATAGTATCAATTTAAAGAATTTGTGAAACGTTCGTGTTTTAGGATTTTTATCATTACTTGTGATGACGACACTTATTTTCAAATGTTAATTCTTGAATTACCCTAGAGGATTTATTACCAAAAAATTTAATAAACACAACAAAAGGATTCAATTTTGACGGGACACCAAAACGTGAACTTAATTAGTGGACTTTGAAAGTCTAAACATAGCCCAAATGTACGAATTAGAGCAAAGCCCAAAAATAATTTGGGCTTGGACCAACAATCAAAATGTACGAATAGCATGGGGGTGGTTCTTGCAACCCCTTAAACTTTATTTACACTTCATTGATTTGAATTTCTCAAGATTTTAAAAAAATATAAAAGGTTTTTATAAAAATTGGTCATGTTGTCCACAAGAAAACACCATTCTGAATAATTTTTCTAAAGAAATTTTTTGCAAAATATGTAAGTTTTTCCAAAATCTTTTGTTTTAAGTTGACTTTTTGGCCAAAAATAAAACAGAGATAATAAATGCCAAAAAAAATCCACTTAAACGGCAAATTTTTGAAAAACTTTATTCTGCAAAATTTTTAAGATGATGTTTTCTAGTGGACTAAGTGGTCAATTTTCATAAAAATCTTCTATATTTTTCTAAAACTTTGATAGATAAAAATTAGTGGGGTGTGCAAATAAATTTAAGAGATTGCAATAACTGGCCTTGTGGTATCTAATGGCTTAAAAATCATGTATAAAAATAATGTCCACTTTTATGGTGTGCTTGGATGATATATTTATAAGAGGGATTTGGGCTAAAATGGGATTTCAATATCAAATTATGGTGGCTGCAGTGGCAGCAAATGAAATTTAAATTTCATTTAAGCCCAAATAACAAGAAAATAAATAAAGCCTTAAAAATAGGAAAATAAACTAATATAAGCTAATTAACCAAAGTCCCGAAAATAGTAGTAGCAAACAATGGAAGCGGAAGCAACACAACAACAGCAGCCCGTGGTGTGTACGCATAAATGAATTAAGCGTACGCTCAAGTCTTCCATGCGTACGCATAAAAAGTTATGTGTACGCTTAGTCTTTCGCTGGGCCATCGAAACACGAAAAATAACCATTGCGTTTGACATCTCGACGGTCCATCGCCTCTAGGAACTCTAAGGCCAAACACGCGATGCAATCTGCATCAAAATTAGAGGAAGGTCTTGCCCCTGCAAAATTTTGAAAAAAATAATTTACTTGGAAGAAGATTGGCCTTGGCAGCAAATTAGAGGGAGGTGTCGCGGAGAGCCTCTGACTTTCACATAGTAGATGATGATGGTCGAGTAAGATTTGCTCACAAGTGTGGGTTTAAACTCAGCGTCGCGGAGAGCCTCTGCTTTGATTTGAGCCTAGATCCAATTAAAGGGATGACAGTGATATTGATTTGAACCTCTACTTTGATGGTGGTTGTCAGTTTGTGGCAGCAATGATAATGGCTATTGGCCAGAGTTCATCCTTTCTTTGTCTTGTTTTGGAAAAATAGAAATTTAGTGGAAATAGCCATCGATGATAGATGGATGGTATTGGACATGCGCCATTAAAAAGGAAAATATAATGATGTTGTCAATTAAAAAAGATCTTAACAGTTGTATGTAATTTTTTTTTTTTTATTTTAAATCTACTAACTTTCCAACTTATTTTACCAGAGGGATGCAACCAACAATTTGTCAATTTTTTATGTAAAAAAGTTTTCTTTATGAAGAAAATGGGTTTTTTTTTTTTTTTTTTTTTTTTTTCGAAAAAAGAATTTACAATCGATAAAATTTAGGGGACTTTGGGCACAAGTCCATAAAGTTAGACTTGTGCAGCCATAAATCTATCATAAAATCTTTTGTAACCAAAGGTCCTCTTAGATATTTTCAGACGATATTACCTTTTTATATATATTATGTAGCAAAAGGTTTCTCTTAGAAAGTTACATGTAATCAATGTAACTATTTTTTTTAATATTTTTTAATACATAATTTTATATTCATCATAAGTCTTTTTTTTAATTTTTTCCAAAAAAAAAAAATCAATTAAATCTGGGCAAACATCTACTTGTAACTGAAGTATGTATTGAATCCACAGAAAAATAGTTACATGAAAAAAATTACTTTTAAGTCAATTTTGACTGAGTTTTAGTCACAAAATATTTAAATCTTGCAAATTTTTGGTTTCAAACACATCAATTTAACTGATTCAATAGTTACATCTAATAAATTTAATAATTTTGTATGGGAAGTTGTACAAAATTGAACTCACATTAAAATAGTTACATGTTTATTTATTTTAAAACCGATACATGTAAATATGTAATCAATGTAACTATTTTTTTTTTAATACATAATTTTATTTTCATCATGAGTCTTGTTTCGAAAAGCTCGACGAATAGATTTCAAATATATAAATTTTATTGGAAATCGATATCTAGATCAAAAGTCATGTCATTTTAAAATTTGAAAAAAAAAAAAAAAACACACTTAAGGGTAAACTTGACTTTATGCATTTACTGCGGTTACAAAAGTAAACTCATTTTACTTAAAAGTGGACTTATGGTTGCATAAGTTGGCTGCATAGACTTATGCTTTTATAAGTCCTATAAAAATAGACTTTTTGCTAATTTTCCCTAAAATTTATTCATACCCTTAACTCCTAATACGAACAAATGGAATTGATGTTTCTTCGTAAGTTTGAATTCGGGATTGCCCACTCAATAAATGAGGAAAATGTATGCTACTAGGTTATTATGCCATTAACAAAGAAACATGTGAGTTTAATCACAATTAACTTTTTCTTTATTAATTATGTTTGCTACTTTGTTTCCAATGTACTACAGTACTAAAAAGATATTTTTTAAAACTATAAAGATTGTTGGCTTATAATCTTCAACTTGATTTGAAATGGTGAAATTCATTATAAAATTTGTAGAAGATAGATCATCTGAATTTTTTTTTCACTTTCTAACTTAGCCCTTGCATGTGACCCCATAAATGTCTCGTGTGCTACTTTAACCGAAATAAAGAATACATTGATACACTGATCACAAAAGAATTTTTTTTGGAAATCGTAGAATACTCTGTAATCAGTAATAGGCCAAGTTCAAGACTTAATTACATGATTGGGCTTCATACATAAGTTTCTAAGTTGATATATATCTAAAACTTCACTTGTCAAGGAGGTTTTAGTCTTTTAGAGTTCTGAATTCATTCCACTTATTTGAATAATTTTCTTGAATTTAACTTCCTAAATGATATGATAATATAACTATTTACAACTTTGAATGTTGAAATTTAATAACTAATTTACCACCAAGCTAAATTCTTTTATCTTTAAAAAAATGTAGAGGCAGTAGAGTTGCAGACAGATTTTTCAGCACTCAACGGGGCTCCAATGAGACCGAAATGTCAGTTGGGACTCTAACACCGTCCCACCACTCCCTCGAATCCAAATAAAGCTTCGAGATCTTCCCAGCAACGACTCGCATACCAGGCCTCTTATCTGGATCCACATGTACGCACTGTAACGCTACACGTACTACCCTTTCAGCCACCCCCACCGGGAAGGAGTCCTTGAGCCGCCTGTCCATCCAAATCCTCAACCTCCCTTCTGGCCTCCACGTCTCTCCACCACCACCTTCAAGCGCATCCCTAGCTGTCTCTATCACGGACGTTCTTACAAAATTGCCGGATCCTTTCTCGAATTTGTACTTTAAGGGCTCCTCCCCCGACAAGAGCTCCAACATAACTACCCCAAACGCGTACACGTCCGACTTCTCCGTGGCGATGCCCGTGGTTTTAAATTCCGGCTACATGTACCCAGGTACGCCTTCGAAGTGCTTGCTCCGACTGCCCAACCTCTTCAGCTCCGGTTCCAATAGCATGTTCTCATCGGTTTCGCCGCACAACTCTCCCATGCCGAAATGGCAAATCTTGCCATTCAACGATGGCTCCGCAACAACGATGCTACAAGCCGTGATATGTTTATGCACTAGACCGATATTTCGTCCCGTGTTGTTGTGTATGTAATCTAGCCCGTGCGCGACGTCCGTCGCCACCTGCATTCGCGAAATCCATGTCGATAGAACTGTGTAGCTTGGGTTTCTCGGGTTTCGTAAGCAATCGGCGAGGCTAACGCCGTTGATAAACTCGTAAACCAAGTAGATATGATCACCGGATACCGAAGCACCGAGGAGTTTAATCACGCTCATATGGTAGCTCCTGCAAATCACGGACAACATCTCTCCCAGTTGGGAATCGTCCATCGATCTCCGTAGCTTGCGCTGGAACACGACCACATCCTTGCCGCGGAGTGTGCAACAGCACGAGGCGGCGGAGGAGGCGGCGTGGAAGTTGGTGGTGGTGCGGATTTCGGAGAATTCGTAAACGTGGGCGGTTTCAGGGAGGGAGTCGCGGAGGTTGGAGAGTGAAGTTTGGCTGGAGATGGATGCCGTGGACGAGTCTTGGTAACTGGTGCTCGTACAATAAGGGACTGATATATTTGTGGTCGAAGGGTGGGACGAGGAAGGTGTTGATGACGGCGGTGGTTCGGTGGGTTTCGTGGCTCGAGAGGGTTGGCTCGTCCCTGCTGCGTCGTCGTCAATTGCTGTGCTTGATGTAAACTTACGGGTGAAGAATTTGGAAAGAAATTGGAGTTGTGGGGGAAGGCGGTGCATAATACAATGCAGAGTAGCATAATAAATTGTATTGGAAGAAAGGTATGAAGATTGGAGATGTCCTTTGAATTTTTCCTAAGCAGTGTGTTGTGGAGGACATGAGTTTTATTGGCAACCTCTCATTGAAGCTTGACTGGTCTACTCCAGACTCCAGAGTCTCCAGTCTTCTCTCTTGTGCAAATTTTCCATGAGAAACACTTGTTACGCGTGCCTTGCACTATAAAAAGTTTGAGCCGAACCGTGGTTGTTGATACTCCCTCCGTTTCACATTTACCGTCTCCTTTCAGAAAAGGATAAAGCTTGGCTGAGCTCTTACTGAAAATCCACATTGCCCAATGATTAATTGACACATATTGAAATACACGTGTCAAGCACCGTGAGTTTTAACGCCAAAGAGTCTAAACCACATGTGATCCTGTAAAGCCAGAGAACTGGTTCTTGCTAGTCCTCTCCTTAAATGAATGAGGAACAATGCAAGCTTCTCAAGGATGCGATGATGGCGAATGAAGGAGTGATGCCCAAAATTGACAACCCTCACATTCCGACGAAGAGCGAAACTTTTAGATTAAAGCCCTTTGTTAATGAGAACATTTTAACGGCCGGTGAAAGAGAGGCGGATTCGATGGTGGTCATCAATGTACAAAACCTAGGGGCATTCTTCAATTCTCTCTGAGGAATTTTATTCACCTTAGGGCCATGATAATGTAGTGATTTTATAAATGCTGTCCCATTTTATTTGTGCTCTGCTGCTATAATTTTGTCATGATACTTCTCTTGTGAAAGAAAAACTAGCCCATCCAGCAATAGAGAAGCATTAGGAGAAAAAAAAAAAGTTAGGCACAATTCTACAAACACATGGTGAGCATAGCCATACTCATAATTAAGATTTTAAACTAAAAACCAGCAGAAGAGATTTGGGAAGCAGTGGATTCAAATAAAGATATATATAAAATAAGAGGTACGGAAAAGAAATCTCCTGTGAGTTTTGTAAATGTCAGAGTGATAGCTCAAGTTGCAAAGGTCGGAAGCAGACAACGTCGATGGCCGACAAGCTTGGGTTTCGCAAAAGAGAGCACTAATGGAGGCCGCCTATGAAAGTTGAGGCTAGGGTGTTCATGGTTTAAGTTAAAACCGAAACTAAACCGAACCAAACCAAACTGGTCGGTTTGGTTTGGTTTTTTGATCTTTAGGTTTGGTTTTGGTTCTAATTTTAGAAAACCGAATTAAATTGGTTTGGTTTTGGTTTTCATGTTTAAAAAACCAAACCAAACCAAAAAACCGAAAAAACCAAAAAATATATAATATAAATATATATAATTTTATATATTACATATTAAACTTAGTTTGTAAATTTTTTATTCTAATAAGAGCATAATAAGTAATAGATTGTAAATTATTTTAATGTTTTTTCTTTATTTAGATTGGCATGTATTAAACTAGCTATTATTGTTGTGTGAGATATTGTCACGTATCAGATTAGAGATTTAAACTTGGATTGACATAAGTCAATACTTTTCCATTTTGATACAATGTTTAATATTTTTTTTAGTTGTTAATGTAATGATTTTATTAAAAATGTTTTTATTTAGAGTTTGGCTTGTCATTTTTCTATT
Source organism: Liquidambar formosana (assembly GCA_039720395.1). NCBI lineage: Eukaryota > Viridiplantae > Streptophyta > Magnoliopsida > Saxifragales > Altingiaceae > Liquidambar > Liquidambar formosana. The sequence continues at coordinate 31,649,759 of CM077827.1, read as the reverse complement.
TTTAATTATTTGTTGTTACTTGATAGGATAAAACCGAAACCAAACCGAACCAAACTGAAATTTTATGGTTTGGCTTGGTTTGGTTTCTTTATAGTACGGTTTGGTTTTGGTTTGAGAACACAAAAACCGAAGTATAATGGTTTGGTTTAAAATCTACCCTAAAACCGAACCAAACTGAACCACGAACATCCCTAGTTGAGGCAAGGAGGGACGAACAATCTCCTTAGGAGAGAACCAATTCTCTGCCTTAACAGGTTCACAAATGGTTCGGGTTCTTTGGTTTTAAAACTCACATGTTTGGCATGTGCATTTCAACACGTGTTAATCAATCATTGGGTTATAGGGATTTTCAGTAAGAACTGCTACACATGGTTCAGGAGCCAAGTTTTGTCCTTCAAAAAATATGCATTTCAAGGAAATCCTCTCGAATGCCTTTACATCAATGCATATGTTTTGAAATTTCAATTTTGCGTTCAAGTGTGTAAAACATTAGAAAAAGAAAAAAAAAAAATCTTTTTTAAGAGTATTTTAGGAAATAATAATGATAAGTTGGACAAAAAATGGGAGACGAATAATGTTGTTAACTCAATGTTATGTTTAACTCTTTCCTTATTCCATATCTGTATATTACAAATAAGGAAGTGGAGAGATTTTAGGGATCTCATCCTCTCCCAAATTATAACCGCCTGTCCTTTGGTTTATTGTTTAAATGGGTATTTGTTGTGTGTTTAAATTTCAGCAGTGGGGATGTGGTTGTTGCCTGGGTTTGTGGGGAGGAAAAGGAAGAGAGGTGTGAACCCCATTGTTATCTGGTTAAAATCTCAACTTATTTGAGTTGTCGTTGTGTAAATTTTTGTGACTATCTTGATGCAATTCTTGTGAAATTATCTGATGCATTTTATGTGTGATGCATCATTATTTATTTTATCTTAAATTTAGGTGAGGATGTGGTTGTTACCCGGGTTTGTGGAGAGGAAAGGGAGGAGAGGTGTAAACTTCATTGTTATCTAGTTAAAATCTCAACTTATCTGAATTGTCATTGTGTGAGTTTTTGTGACTATCCTGATGCAATTCTTGTGAAATTATCTGATGCATTTTATGTGTGATGCATCATTGTTTATTTTATCTTAAATTTAGGTAGGGATGTGGTTATTGCCTGGGTTTGTAGGGAAGAAAGGAAGGAGAGGTGTAAACCCCATTGTTATCTGGTTAAAATCTCGACTTATCTAAATTGTCGTTGTTGAGTTTTTGTGATTATCTTAATACAATTCTTGTGGAATTATCTTGATGCATTTTTTGTGTGATGCATTATTGTGAAATTATCTTAAATTTAGGTGGGGATGTGGTTGTTGTGTGGGTTTGTGAGGAGGAAAGGGAGGAGAGGTGTGAACCCCATTGTTATCTTAATAAAATCTCAATTTATCTGAATTGTCGTGGTTGAGTTTTTGTGAGTATCCTGATGCAATTATTGTGGAGTGTTTTGATGAAACTTAGTCGAATGAGAGAAGTGGTTTCTAGTGCGAATGGGTTCCTTTTTGTGAATCGATGAATTGAAGGAGAATGTTTGAGGAAGTGGTATTCGAAATTGAGATAATAACCCAGTTATTTGATTTTTGAAGCAATATGACCCGCGAAATTAGGAATTCCCATATTTAGATATTTTTTGTCTCTTAACAGTGTTAAAACCACTTACCAATCAGGTTCAGGCCACATCAGTGGTCTTATATTTTGGTCCTCTAACAGTGGTCTTATGTATCACTACTCTTTAGGAAATGAATAAAAAATAACCAATGACTTTTGAAACGTAACAATAATATTGAAGTATCCCAAAAAGGAAAATAGGCCACTTATTTAGGAACGAAGGAAGTATAATATTAATTTTAAGAATTTGTGAAATATTCGTGTTTTAGGATTTTTATCATTACTTGTGATGATGTGATGATGACGGTTATTTTCTTGTGAAATGTTCTTGAATTACCCTAAAGGATTTATTAACAAAAAATTTAACAAACACAATAAAAAGGATTCAATTTTGACAGGACACCAAAACATGAACTTAATTCGAAGTCTAAGCTTTAGCCCAAATGTACGAATTAGAGCAAAGCCCAAAAATGATTTGGGCTCCGACCAACAATCAAAATGTACGAAAAGCAAGGGAGTGGTTCTTGCCTTCTTGCAACCCCTTAAACTTTTTTTACACTACATTGATTTTAATTTCTCAAGATTTTAGAAAAATGTAAAAGGTTTTTATAAAAATTGACTGTGTTGCCTACAAGAAAACACCATTTTAAAAAAATTTTCATAAGAAATTTTTTGCAAAATATGAAATTTTTTTCAAAATCTTTTGTTTAAGTTGACTTTTTGGCCAAAAATAAAACAGAGATAATAAATGCCAAAAAAATCCACTTAAACAGCAAATTTTGAAGAACTTTATTCTACAAAATTTTTTAAGATGATGTTTTCTAGTGGACCGGATGACCAATTTTCATAAAAGTCTTCTATATTTTTCTAAAATTTTGATAAACAAAAATTAGTGGGGTGTGAAATAAATTTAAGGGGTTGCAATAACTAGCCTTGCAGTATCTAATGGCTTAAAAATCATGTATAAAAATTATGTCCACTTTTATGGTGTGCTTGGATGATATATTTATAGGAGGGACTTGGGCAAAGATGGGATTTTAGTATCAAATTATGATGGCAGCAATAGCAATGATTGAAGTTTAAATTTCATTTAAGCCCGAATCCCTCTTGCAATCTTTCATCCAAACACACCATAATGGAACTTATCAAATGTCAATTCTATTAAATATTTCAAAAAAGCTAGAGCTAAGTAGCTGATAAGTACAAAATATTCACTGAAATTACTTCCTAATTTATATTTTTTAGTTATTTTATTATATTTAATTTGGTGTGTTTAAAGTGTTTTTGATTTATTGCAAGACTGATGAGTTTACACCAAAAAGATGACAATTGAGACTACTTAAGCTAATAAATGCAACTTGAAGTAGGTTTCTTACTTGCTTAGAATTTCATGGAGCTTTAACAAAAGTTGGGTCAATAATTTTGAAGATTTGAGAAGCTGAAATTCATAATCTAAGCAAGGAAATTCGTGACCCCAAAATCAGTTATCAAATTTGGATAAATAGATCAAGTTTTGGTAATTTAGCCATAACTTATGATTCCCATATCTGATTTGGATGAAATTGGTGGCTCTAGAAAGAAGACTTAAAATACTACAATTTTGTAGTTTATGGCATTTCCTGATTCAAATGTTTTCCAAGTAAAAAATGAGCTGAAAGTGGACCTATTTACAAAAATCCGAATCTAGCAAAATTTGTCCACGTGAAGAAGTAGGTGGCTAATTGAAGGAGACCCACGTGAGAAAAAAGGGGGTGACTGGCCAACAAAAGGGAAGTGGGTTTATAAAAAGGCTATTCTTTTATTACTTCACTTAACTTTTTATTATATAAAAATATAATAAAAAGTTAAGATTGATTTTTGAAATAAAGAATGAGAATGCAAATGGGGATGAATGAGGACGGTGGCCAACATAAAAAGAAAAGAAAAGAAAGAAGCAAGCAAGAAAGAAAACATAAAAAAGGGAAGGCCAGAAGGAATTGCGGAAAGAAGTGTGCATTGAGAAAGTGGGCAGCCAAGAATTCAAAGAAGGGGGCGTTACATTTGCTTTGTGAGATTAGCTGGACCCTTTTCTCATCCCCTGTAAATACCAAGGGAATTCACAGAACCAGTGAGGAAGAGAAGAGGAGGCACAGAGATAGCTAAGGGGAGAAACCAATTCTTGGTTTTCTATATGGCCAACTAATCTTTGCCTTAAGGACTTAGGGTGTAGATGAAGCCCTAATCAAGTATTGTGTATTTTATTGTATTGTGTTTTGGATTTGATTATTTGTTTATGATGATTGCATAACTAGGAGGATTGTACTATTGATACAATTGGTTTTAGTATTTTTATCTCAAACTGTGCTTAATTTTTGTGATTTTAAATGCAATAGTTTTTACTGTACATATATTTGGAGATTAAGATGATTTATGCTTAGACAAGACGAGTCATGCTCACAAATTAGTTTAGAGTAAAGTAGGTGAGACCGTTCGTGCTATATCTTTGATGAGTCATGCATAATTTACAAATATATTAATTTTTCTTGATGATGTCATTGGGCTTATAGTTACAATGAGTCTTACTCATACTAAATAATAAATCTTTAAAACACGTGAACATATTTACAAGATTAGTTATAGATTCGAGATCCTAAGTATTCATTTCCTTGAAAAAAACATAAATTTATTTTGCTTACATTTAATAGAATTCAAAACCACAAAAATCATTTTTGTGAATTATTTTAGTATTCAATTTTCAAATTAAAATAATTCTAGTACAATCCCTATGATACGACACCCGTACTACCACTATATACAAATTTTGCATCCTACAGGTAATTTATTTTGAGACGATCAGTAGCTAACCAAGAAAACAAAATCTAACCTTTTGTTGCACTGGCCAAAAAGCCCTCGGCTTACTGGTATAATTGTTCCTTATGTCCTCTGGCAATTTCCAATTGATTCTGGATTGGACTTGTGTGCTTAAACTCACTGGGCCTTACAGTCATCTAATTTTGAGGACTTCAATTGATGTTTTTTTTTTCTTGGGCCTCAATAGATGAAAATCAGATCCATGGTCTCTCTAAACTGAAGGCTTCTACTATTTTGATTCTCCTTCCCTAAATTCTTCTCTCCAGTGAGGGCTACACTTCAAAATTTTAATGGAATTTGAGCTAAAATTTTTGCAATATATCTTTGCATACATTTTCATAATTGCTTCTAAACTATCTAAAAGACTTTGATTTGATAGATAAAACTCATTATTAAGCAAATTTTATGAATCATTGATTCATAATTAGACTCATTAGATTTTGAGTCTTGAATTTATTATTTTTTCCTTTTTTTTTTTTTTTTTGTTTAAATTCTAGCATATTGAGATTTGAGTGCATGGTACGTAAAACTACATGTGGCCTGGTTATCTTTCTTTTCTTGCTCTCTTCATCAAGTTCTTTCAACCCAGCATTACCACTAAATATATAGTTTTAGCATCATTTTTGGTGTACTATACTCAAGAAGCGAAAATAAATAAATAAATAAATAAGGCACTCTCATTCTAGTGTATATTTTTAAAAAAAGTAATATATGCCTAAGTACAATCTTATATTTAAGCCTAGGCTTTCTCCAATATTTCGACTCCAACAATTTAGAACTCTCAAGTTCTTTCTAGTCAAGGTCACAGCAAAAAGGGATAGCATATATTTATTGCACGTATGTCTTATTTATTTTATTTTGTTTTTATTTATCTGTGATATGATACCCATGGTACGATAATGTTATTGTGTCGACGCGCCAATTTTTCTGTCCGAGCCTACCCATTTTAACTAGTCTCCCATGATATTTGGTATGCACTGCTCGAGCAAATATAGGCTCTTATTGCACTAGGGGCGGCTTTGATATGAGGCAAGTCAAGCAATCGTGTAAGACCTTCAATTTTTAACCTAAAATGAGGACTCCAAATTGGTTGTTACCTAGAACACATTTATTTTAAGAAGAAGTTATTGCAGCCCCTCAAATTTTCTTGCACACCCACTTATTTTAAATTTCATGAGATTTTATGAAAATATAAAAAGTTTTCACAAAAACTTGCCGCTTTGTTCATTGGAAAACATAATTTTGAATAACTTTGTAAAATAATTTTTTTTTTTTTTATCAAAATCTGTTGTTTAAGGAGACTTTTTAACCATTTACAATTTTCATTTTCATAAAAATGAAATAGAGAATGTAAGTGACCAAAAAATTTACTTACGAAAACATTTTATATTTTTCAAAAAACCTTAAAAAATTAAAGAGTGGCCAATGTGCAAATAAAGTTGAGAGGTTGTAATAGCCGTCCTCTTTTTTTTATACCTATATTAATAAAGACCCCAACTCAAATTTAAGAACCCTTCCATCGACGATCCGACTTTACGAGTTCAAGGTCCCAAAAAACACAAGTTTGGACCCTCCAAAAAAATATTGATGTTGCATACCAATACATCGATATCCAATTGTCAAAACGCTCATTATTGGCTTATTGCCAAGATTGAAATTTGAAAAACTGTCACTACCGATCATGAATATAAAAAAGAAAAAAGAAAAACCTGTCACCGACGGCACTGAAAGAGAATGAAAAGTGCCACCAAGAATCATCCGTATTGGTCAATCATCCGTATAGACTTTCCATTCTTCCCCCTTTCACATACAAAAAGAAATATATATAGTTTCTTCATGCCCTAGTGCTGCACAAGATTCATACCACCTACGCTCCATTACTCATTAGCCATGAAGGGTGGTGAAGGATAAATGCACGACATGGACTTTGTCTTGAGTATTCGACTGAAAGCCCAATATTTTTATTGCACTCAGTATTTGACTGCGTGTTGGGATTAAACAGCGTTGTTGTGGCATGAAAAAAAAATCTCTTTTCAATGGCCACATAGGAGTAAAACAAGTATTTGAATAAAATTTGGAATTGATATCACATAATTCAATTCATCCAATTACTGTCACGTTGATATAAGGGAGATTCTTTTAACCATATCTACAAAGTTAAGGATATAATTAAAATTTTAAAAGGAAAAATAGAAGGAAAGTTTACGTTTATGTTTTTTTGGGGGGATAACGAGGAAACTTTTGAGGCAAATATCGAGTCCATGTAAGACCCCATAACCCACATGAATTAGGTAGACCATGACTCATGAGAATTAAGAAATCCTTGTTTGGGTGGCGGAACTCAAAACCTTTCCTTCTTCAAATATGGTCTTTATCAATTGATCTATCCTTTGGGATTAATTTATGTACTTTCAATAAACCTAAAAGGAGGGGATTGAGTATAATTAATTTTGTATTTTTTGCTTACTTTATTTATTTATTTATTTATATCTTATAAGATTTAAATCCCCCACATCCTTGGCTCCTTCAACTTAAACTCCTTAGCTGATGGCATGTTAGTTTAGTGTGCACGTGGCATTCTCCTTAATTATTAAGTGAGCGATATCGAATTTAATTTATGGAGAAACATTGATATTCATTTGTTGATATTGGGGGTTAGGGATATGGGTTAATTTTATCGATTGTATAAAAAATAAACAATAAAAAAAACCATTAAAAGTAAATAAAAAAGATTCTTCATTTTGGATAAATAAAAATAATTGTTACTTACAAGATAACCAAGAAATGTTGTTTGGATAAATAAAAAAAGATTCTTCATTAAATCACATTTATTTCCTGTAAAAAAAGATTCTTCATTTTGGATAAATAAAAATAAATGTTGTAAGTCCAACATTTGTTTACTCTATCCTTTTTAGCTTGTGACACCACATCAGTTATGTCATACAAGTTTTTCTCCCAAAGAAACCTTGTAACTCCTTATATTCAACTTATATATCCAAAGAAACCTTCTAAAGGTGGTTAAATATTTCATTATCCCTCCTTTGAGGGATAGCAGTCACAAACACCACCACTAAAAAGGGTAGGATTTAATTCAATTCAATTCAATTAAAAAGGAAAAGAAAAGAAAAATAGATGGTGGTGCCGCAAGAATCAGCCTCATTGATCAAAGACCAATTGTACGTGTTCAGTTAGTCAAAAATATTTTACACATGCCGTTCTACTACTGTGACATGCAGTGCTTCAAATGAGAACCAAACAAGCCCAATTCGTAGATCCTCCCATAAAATGTTTGACATTTTTTTTGGTATCCTGAATGAATTCAATGTTAAGTTGATAAAACTTAGTATCATGTTGAAATAAAATGAATCATTGGATGAGAATTTGGATGGCTCAAATTGAAAGATGAAAAAAAAATTGCTTATTGAGGACGTCTTGATCATTTCAATAGCAACCTTTGATCTTTAAACCCGAATCGTTCAAATTTCCATCCAATGACTCATTTTAAGTCGGCACGGTGTTGAGTTTCCGAATCATTAGCTTTCTTAAATCAACATCATATGTAATTAGTATTTTCCAATGCATAATAATGCTTCTATTTACGTCATGAATGAAGTCACAACTTTCTTGGCCTTGTGCGTATATATGAGACTTTATTGGAGATTTTCAAGACCAAGGAATAGATATACCAGCAACAAACTTTGTTTGAGTTGGTACATGGAGAAGTGCGTGTATGATATTGTCCTTGGAGGATGCTTGACTTGACATGTTCATGGGCTTCTCCTCGTGGGCATTGTAAGCCTTTAATTAATTAAATTAAATCAGCATGGTTCCAACAAATAATATGAATAATTTAAATCAAATCAGAATGGTGTGTATTCCTCTGTTCGTGTCTGGCCCTCCATAGAGTTTAAGGTTCGATAATTATTAAACACTGCATTTATTTAGAGTTAGAAATAGTGAGAGAATTATTTAGGGGAAATCTAACAACAAAAAAACTGGATTAAAGGCTTATTAAGGATGTATTTTTCCCTTAGATGGAAATAAATAAATAATAATAATAATAAGAAAAAGGATTTATTGCTAGTATTCCGATGGGTAGGTATTTGAAGTAAATTACTTTGGGCGTCACTCAATTTGATGAGATATTTGAAATAAATTTGAACTTTATTGATTGGGGTTCATGATCTTATAGCCCACTAATGATGCTGGAGGACTTCTCGCAGCTCACCTCAGAAGGATGAGGCACATCCAATTTTGGAAAGGATCTTTTACACTAATTCGAATCCACTACATGAACAACAGTTGTTTGCTACACGACATAACGCCGACGTAGGATGTAATTGGCCTCCTAATCTTGGGTGGCAAAACTGTCTTTTTACAGTTTTGCCCTCACAGTTTTGTCTCTCAACTCTGCGCCCCCTTCTACCCATCATGGACAAAAGCGCGCTACATCAAGTGGGATGGGGGGAAACTTGTCGTTTTCTTAAATCAGTGTCATTTTCTAAAGGATATTCTCTGCGTTTTGTCTGTAATTAGAAGATAAAAATCTCTTTCCACTATTCACACTAGCATTTTCAGGCCTGAACCCATCGTTTACCGGCCACATCACATAATTATGTAGTAATTAAAATTATCCATGACAATCATGCGTGTGTAAAAATTATGTCTAGTTATCAACGATTATGATTACAGCAAACGTTACGGGTTTCGTTGCAACTCACAGCAATATCGTGTAACATTCTAATAACCTTATTATTGATACAATTATAAATTGAGCATCTCCTTCATAAGTGAACCTTGATCTCTACCTCAATAACTAGTAGATTTGATATGATTGGATCCATCAGCACGACTTGAATTCTTGATGATGTTTGCTGATAAACGTGTTAATCCACTTAATCTTTTTATAATGTTTATGACAGCCTATTTGCATAATGGATTACGAATTATGAATTATTTAATTTTTTTTTTTTTTTTTTTTTTTAGGTAGACAAACGGGTAAATTGGTGGGGGGTTCCAATTCGGAATAGATAGGAGGTCAGTCAGTATGTCAGTAAACACAAACGTTCACAAATATGATGCCACAAAAAACAGGGAACAGAGGGGAGAAAAAACAAACCGGAGGTGCCAGCTCGATGACGACTACGATTTGGACGCTTTCACATGTGAGCACGCTTTCTACCATAAAGCTCAAGACGACTTCTTCTTTTCTTTTTTTTTTTTTCTTTTATTTATTTGTGGTATACTGGTAGGCATTAAAACTAAGCAATATAGTCAATTACATCACGAGGATAGAAAATACCTTTAAAATCAGTATCAAATTGAGCAACCATCCAAATAAGAGGAGCATAAAAAAGAGTACAATTAAAACCGAAAAAAGCTCTCTTCTTTGCAATGATATTAGCACATTTGTTGGACTCATGATAGCTATGTTGAATATGGATTTTCTCGAACCGGTTCATTAGGTACCTGCAATCACCAATTATGGCACTCAAGGGATAAGCATCCAAAATCTGGTGGTGATTTAGCACAACAGTTGCACTATCATCCATTTTCACTTGTAGTTTCTTAATGTTACAAGTTAGTGCAATTTCCAACCCATCACGTAAACCCCATAATTCTGCCTCTTTACTAGAAGAGATACCAAGCTTACGGAAATATCCTTTGATCCATTGACCTAGATGATCTCGAATCAAACCTCCAGCACTAACTTCCTCGGGGTTCCCCAATGAGGAGCCATCAGTGTTTAACTTGTAAAAAGGAAATGCAGGTGGAACCCATTTAGCCATAATTTTCTTAGATATGCTTGAGGTCTTGAATTTACCAAAAATGTGGAAGTATTCAAAAGCTTTGGTGGTCATGGCTTCACAATTATCTCTAGGCAGCAGCAAACTTTACTCAAAAACAAATTTGTTTCTATTATACCACAAAGCCCAACAAGCGAAAGGAAAAATAATTGAAAAAGGGATCTACCCTCCCTTATGACTAATCTTGCAAAAAGCATGTATCAAGAGGCAACCCAGTATTGGTTAAAACATCAGGGTTGACTATGGATCAAAACTCCTTAGCATAATCACATTCTCTAAGAATGTGTTTAACTGTTTTAGGAGCATTAAAACATAAAGGGCATAAATTGGAAAAAGTAATACATCTATGAGAAAGCACATTATTGTAGGCTAATTTCCTATAACAGCAAAGCCAAAGAAAATTTTGAATATTTGGGAGAGTGTTGATTTTCCTGATTTTTTTCCATTGATTATTGGGTAAGTCCCCATTGAGGTTGTTATCAGAAAAAATATAAGCAGACTTGGAGCAAAAATCTCCAAATTTAGATCCAATCCAAGTAACACAATCCTTATTTTCGTTCCTCGGCGACTCTTGCTTGCATACTCCCCAACCTTCAGTACTTTCTCCCCCCCAGCTTGAATCTCACTCACCTAACCTGCGCCGCCTGCCTCCCATGGGGCAAGTTAGCACAACCATACTTTTCACCCAGATCTCTTCCTCTTCCTCACACCCGCTTGCGTCTATGAACCATCCAACACCGGAACCCTTCTCCATCCAAACCCTTCTTTTGTCTTGTTTTCGAAAAGTAGAAATCTAGTTGAAATAGCCATTGATGATAGATGGATGATTGGATGGTGTTGGACACGTGCCATTCAAAAGGAAAATACGATGATATTGTCAATTAAAAAAGATCTTAACAGTTGTATATAATATACTAGTTTCGAATCCCGTGCGATGCACGGATTAATTTATATAAAAAAGATATATATTATAAGCAAATTAGAATTTTAACAGAATACTTATTTTCTAAGATAGTAAAATGTATTTATTAATATATTATGTCAATTAAATTTAAAAGATATAGACAAAAATAATTTTTGATGTTCAATCAAAATTATTTTTGGTGTGATGTTAGTGTAATGTATCATACAAAATTTAATTATACTCTCGAAAAAGATAAATTATTTTGAAAAACAATTAATTTAATGCTAAAAACTTGTAAAAAATGAAAGAACTGACACGTTATGATATTTGGTGGGAAAATATTAAAATTCTCTAAAGCTTAACTTATTTCACAATCATGGTTTTAACATGTTGGTATATACCAAAGCAAGTATACCCGTTGAAAGTATCTCGAAATTCGACAGTGTAGATTTTAGAATGCATGACAACAATGAATCTTAACCTTCCATTGGGTTTTGAGTAGGTTTCATAAAGAGTGAAAAACCATGGGGAAAAATATTAAAAATTTGTTTGAGATTATAGCATAAAAAGATGAAAGAAAAATCTAGACTGAGAAAGATTTTTTCTTACCTTTTTTTTTTTTTTTTTTTTTTTTTTTGTGGTGTTAGAAGCAAATTGGGAGAATTTGAAGATTTCGGCGGATCACATTTTCTTTTTTAATCCTCATTTCTTTTATTTGTCTCTCTTTTTAATTATGATTATTTATAATTTTATATCTTCAATTTTAGAAGGGGAAATGAATAGGTATAAAGAAAACAAAAAAAATATAGTACAGTCTATTAAGTTTGGGTTGAACATTGTATAGTATGGGTTTTTTAATCCTCACACATAAAAACAAAAAGATATGCAGTGAATACTAAGCGTCAACTTACGTCTACCGTATGAGAAAGAGTAAGTAATACCAAAAAAAATAAAAAAGGAAAAAAAAAAGGTGGGAAATTTATCTTTTGGGGAATTTATCTTTTGGTGACCATTTCCCAGCTTAATACCAATTCCCAGCTTAATATCAAAGAAAGAAAGTTAATAGTCCTTTTGAAGCACCTATCAAGTCAATTTGTGGTAAGTTGACAAACAATATCCTTTGTTTGGTATTAAGTTGGAAAGTGATGACTAAAAGTAATTTTCTCAAAAGTCACTAAAAGTAACTTTTGACACATTTACATTTTAGTGACTACTTCCAAAATTAATATGAAACAACGGAAGTTGGTTGTCGTTTTAGCACATATTTGTAGTCAATTTTTAGCAAGTTGATAGAAAATATCCTTTTTTGGTATTAGATTAGAAGTTACTAAAAAAGTAATTTTACCCAAAAAGGTACCTCTGCTCCTATTTCAGCATGTGAAAGGAAAAAAAAGAGAAAAAGAAAAAAGAAAGAAATGGAGGAAAAAGAAGTGACGCGTGGCAAGCTACAGGAACCCCATCCTCCATGCTTTCTTATTCCACTATTGAACATGTGATTTAACCACACAAAAAAAAAAAAAAAAAAAGATGAAAGAAAGAAAGGGGGAGAAAGAAGTGACGCGTGGCAAGCTACAGGAACCCCATCCTCCGTTTTAGTATATATATAATAGATATATATTTTTAAAAAATCTACTAACTTTCTAACTTATTTTACTAGTGGGATGCAACCAACAATTTGTCAATTTTTTATATAAAAAATTTTTCTTTATAAAGAAAATGAGTTTTTTTCTTTTTTTTTTTTTAAAAAAAAAGAATTTACAATCGATAAAATTTATCCATATCCTTAACTCCTAATATGAACCAATAAGTATCGATGTTTCTTCATAAGTTTGAATTCGGGATCACCTACTTAATAAGTGAGGGAAATACATGCTACTAGGTTATTATGCCATTAACAAAGAAACATGTGAGTTTAATCACAATTAACTTTATCTTTATTAATTATGTTTGCTACTTTGTTTCCAATGTACTACAATACAAAAGGATATTTTTTTAAACTATAAAGATTGTTGGCTTAAAATCTTCAACTTGATTTGAAATCGTAGAATACTGGTGGTGAACAAATTTCTCTGTAATCAGTAACAGGCCAAGTTCAAGACTTAATTACATGATTGAGCTTCATACATAAGTTTCTAAGTTGATATATATCTAAAACTTCACTTGTCAAGGAGCTTTTGGTCTTTTAGAGTTCTGAATTCATTCCACTTATTTGAATAATTTTCTTAAATTTAACTTTCTAAATGATATGATAATATAACTATTTACAACTTTGAATGTTAGAAATTTAATAACTAATTAACCACCAAGGTAAATTCTTTTATCTTTAAAAAAAATGAACAGGCCTTAGAGTCGCAGACAGATTTTTCAGCACTCAACGGGGCTCCAATGAGACCGAAATGTCAGTTGGGACCCTAACACCGTGCCACCACTCCCTCGAAGCCAAATAAAGCTTCGAGATCTTCCCAGCAACGACTCGCATACCTAGCCTCTTATCTGGATCCACGTGTACGCACTGTAACGCTACACGTACTACCCTTTCAGCCACCCCCACCGGGAAGGAGTCCTTGAGCCGCCTGTCCATCCAAATCCTCAACCTCCCTTCTGGCCTCCACGTCTCTCCACCACCACCTTCAAGCGCATCCCTAGCTGTCTCTATCACGGACGTTCTTACAAAATTGCCGGATCCTTTCTCGAATTTGTACTTTAAGGGCTCCTCCCCCGACAAGAGCTCCAGCATAACTACCCCAAACGCGTACAAGTCCGACTTCTGCGTGGCGATGCCCGTGGTTTTAAATTCCGGCGACATGTACCCAACTACGCCTTCGAAGTGCTTGCTCCGACTGCCCAACCTCTTCAGCTCCGGTTTCAATAGCATGTTCTCATCGGTTTCGCCGCACAACTCTCCCATGCCGAAATGGCAAATCTTGCCATTCAACGATGGCTGCGCAACAACGATGCTACAAGCCGTGATATGTTTATGCACTAGACCTATATTTCGTCCCGTGTTGTTGTGTATGTAATCTAGCCCGTGCGCGACGTCCGTCGCCACCTGCATTCGCGAAATCCATGTCGATAGAACTGTGTAGCTTGGGTTTCTCGGGTTTCGTAAGCAATCGGCGAGGCTAACGCCGTTGATAAACTCGTAAACCAAGTAGATATGATCACCGGATACCGAAGCACCGAGGAGTTTAATCACGCTCATATGGTAGCTCCTGCAAATCACGGACAACATCTCTCCCAGTTGGGAATCGTCCATCGATCTCCGTAGCTTGCGCTGGAACACGACCACATCCTTGCCGCGGAGTGTGCAACAGCACGAGGCGGCGGAGGAGGCGGCGTGGAAGTTGGTGGTGGTGCGGATTTCGGAGAATTCGTAAACGTGGGCGGTATCAGGGAGGGAGTCGCGGAGGTTGGATAGTGAAGTTCGGATGGAGATGGATGCCGTGGACGAGTCTTGGTAACTGGTGCTCGTACAATAAGGGACTGATATATTTGTTGTCGAAGGGTGGGAAGAGGAAGGTGTTGATGACGGCGGTGGTTCGGTGGGTTTCGTGGCTCGAGAGGGTTGGCTTGTCCCTGCTGCGTCGCCGTCAATTGCCGTGCTTGATGTAAACTTACGGGTGAAGAATTTGGAAAGAAATTGGAGTTGTGGGGGGAGGCGGCGCATAATACATTGCAGAGTAGCATAATAAATTGTATTGGAAGAAACGTATATATGAAGATTGCAGATGTCCTTTGAATTTTTCCTAAGCAGTGTGTTGTGGAATACATGAGTTTTATTGGCAACCTCTCATTGAAGCTTGACTGGTCTACTCCAGACTCCAGAGTCTCCAGTCTTCTCTCTTGTGCAGGGCCGGTTTTGGGGCAAGGCAGGCAAGGCGCCGCCTGGAGCCCCACATTTTTGCTCAAAACGAGGGCCTCATTTTGAGACTAACCGTTGTAGTAGGTTTTTTTTTTTTTTTTTTTTTTTTCTAAAGAGAATGGTTATTGTAATCCCTTAATTTTATTTGCACATCCCATTAATTTTTATTTATTAATATTTTACCAAAAATGTAAAAGGTTTTTATAAAAATTTGTTACGTAATCCATTAGAAAACATCATTTTGAACAACTTTGCAGAAGAAAGTTTTTTCAAAATTTATCGTTTAAGTGGATTTTTTGACCATTTACCGTCTTTGTTGATTTTAGGCCAAAAAGTCAACTTAAACGAAAAATTTTGTAAAAACTTTCTTCTGCAAAGTTGTTCAAAATGATGGTTTCTAGCGGATAGTGTAGTTAATTTTCTTAAAACCTTTTATATTTTTCTAAAATCTTAAGAAATTAAAATCAGTGAGATGTGCAAACAAATTTTGTGTTTGTACTAAGAAAAAAAATTGAGTATGAGGGTCTCATTTTAAGAAGGAGGCTCTATTGGCACCTCAAGACTTGTTTTTCATCCCCCAATTACTTTACATTTTAAGGTTTTATGAAAAATATAAAAGGTTTTCATAAAAACTGATCACATAATCTACTAGAAAACATCATTTTGAACAATTTTGTAGAAGAAAGTTTTTTAAAAATTTATCTTTTAAATGGACTTTATAACCATTTATATAACAACTACTGTAAATGGCCAAAAATTTCACTTAAACAATAGATTTTGGAAAAACTTTATTTCACAAAATTGTTCAAAATGATGTTTTTCAATGGATAGTGCATCCAATTTTTATAAAAATCTTTTATAATTTTCATAAAACCTTAAAGTGTAAAATAAATGGGGGATGAAAAACAAGTCTTCGGGTACCAATAGAGGCCCCCTTTTAAGAATTCGCCTAGGGCCCCAAAAATCTCAGAACTGGCCCTGCTCTTGTGCAAATTTTCCATGAGAAACACTTCCTTCTTCAACTTGCCTTGCACTTCATTGGAAGATGTCACTATAAAAAGTTGGAGGCAAACCATAATTGTTGGTATAATATTAATTTTAAGAATTTGTGAAAGATTCGTGTTTTAGGATTTTTATCATTACTTGGTTATTTTCTTGTGAAATGTTCTTGAATTTACCCTAAAGGATTTATTAACAAAAAATTTAACAAACACAATAAAAAGGATTCAATTTTGATGGGACACCAAAACATGAACTTAATTCGAAGTCTAAGCATAGGCATTCGGATTCAGTGCGGAGCACATGTTTTCTTGGTACCGTGCTAAGGGGTTTCAGATCGCACCACGTGGCACAACACCTCATCCGATGGCTGAAGTAACTCCCTTTGATAAAACGACCCAGGCATGTGCGTTTTAACTCTCAAACGCAACCTTAACGGTTGTTACCCCTAAAAACGGCCATGGCAAAAGAAGAAGAAGTGAGAATGGCAGCTATGGCAGCAAGCCATGGCTCCCAAGATTGACTCCCCGTCGACGAGTTTTAAAGAGAGAAGGAGATAAGAGAAAGCGGGGTTGGATGAAACCCTTTTCTAAATTTTTTTTTTTTTTTTTTAATAAAAAAACTCTTAGAGCAATGGCTGCTCTTTTCTGACCTCTGCTTCCACCAACGACCATGGCCGACTCTCATCTCTTGCTTCTTCCCCATTTTTTTTTTAAATTTATTTTTATTTTCCTATGCTTAAAATCCACAATTTGATCTCTTCCCAACTTTTTTCATATCAAAGAAGAACATGATCTGAGGAACCCATTTAAAAAAAAAAAAAAAATCGTTTTCTGTAGATGGATTAAATACTCCATACCTGGTGAGATCCGGCTCTCATCAAAATCGTCGACCATAACCGGCTCTCACCAACATGATCTGAGCAACGCAAAGAAGAACACGACCATAGCCAGCTCTCATCAAAATCGTCGACGCCCGGTGAGATCTGACGGCAGCTCGATGGTAAAGGATTCAACGACAAGGGTTGCAACTAGAAAGTCACCGGCAGTAAGGAAGGCGACGATAGTGAACCGATGGCTCGTGGAAACTTACGATGGCAGGTGGAACTGGGTTCGACACTGAGGGTTCAATTTGCAAACCCAGATCTAGCTCTCTGGTTACAACTTGCGAACCCAGATCTGGCTCGATGGTCGACAATGAGGGTTCAATTTGCGCTTCACGGTGACGGTTTAATTTGCAAGGTTTTGTTCTTCTTCAGGTGAACAAAATAGGGAAAAAAATTGCACATATCCAACAGATTTGGGAAAAAATAGCACTTCGATGGTCATAGCAGTAGTCATGAGTTCTCTTGTTCCTCCCTTTTATATGTATATATATACAGTCCCGTTCCTATCAGCTTCAGCTGATATACCTTATATCAGCGTGAGCCAATCGTGACCGTCCATGGCTTTCCTACTCCATCTAAGGGCTGAAAATGATATGCTTCCAAATGAGGTCAAACAGACACCCCCATAGGCTTCAGCTGGCTTTTGCAGGCCTGTTCCATCATTACATCACACCTCGAAAAGCGGAATGGGAGAATTATGGTTCAAACCCATTAACCCATTACCTTCTTCATCAGACGAGGCTAACCCATCTAACCCATTTCCCATCTTCACCAAAGTTCTGCAAAGAGAAAATCACTCCCTCGCCACCGCGCACAGCAAACATCGGAGCTACCGGAATCGCACCGCCGGCGAACTGGTGAGCTACATTTTCCTTTCTTTTTTTTTTTTTCTTTTTTTTTTTTTTTTTTTCCTCCAAACCCTCCCTCACACCGTGTGAGCTAACCCATCTAACCCATTTCCCATCTTCATCAGACAAAGCTCTGCAAGGAGAAAATCACTCCCTCGCCACCGCAGCAACACCGGAGTTACCGGAATCGCACCGCCGGCGAACTGGTGAGCTGCATTTTCTTTTCTTTCTTTTTTTTCTCATTTTTTGCTGTGTTTTTTTTTTTTTTTTTCTTTTCTTTTCTTTCATCCAAACCCTCACAGTGAACCCCCATCACAGCAAGTCCCCCACCTCAGCAAGACCCCCCCACCGTCGGCGACCTGACACTCAGGTGAGTCTTCACTCTGTTTTCTCATTTTTTGCCCTTTTTTTTTTTTTTTCATCCAAACCCTCACGCCGTCCCCCAATATATGTGTATTGTGTATTAGCAAGTTTTTTTTGGGAAAAAAAATTATGTTTGAATGTAGGGAATAATCTGTTCTGGGCTTTCTTATTATGTTCGTGGAGTGATAATGAAACCAAGAGGACCTGTTTTTGTGAGTGCTTTATACTTTGGATTTTGTTTATTTTTTCCAGAAATTTTATCACAGTTACTTTGGTCAGCTCTAAACTTTGTTGAGTGAACCTACTGGTTGTTGAGGCAAATATAGTGTGAATGTTTCTTTTTCTTTTCTTAATAAATTTTTTTTATTGACTTTTTCTTTTACAAAAATTACTGAAGCCAATAATAGAAAGAAGCCCCAAAATAAATTTATTGGAAAGAAATGAATATTCTAAAGTGTATAGAAGGGTTGCTAAAATTATACCATGCAGAAGCCGACTCTAATGTTATTAAGCCCTTCTTTCAACAAAAAAAAAAAAAAAACTTATGAATCCCTGGAGTGGTGATGGTAATACTTACCAAATTTAATGGCTCATATTCATATACATAAATTTAAGAGCATTCAGTTCCATACATGTTTACCTCATGAGCATCTAATAATAACTTCTGAGCTTGATATATGATATAAACAATACTTTGTACATTGTGACTTCCACATATAATTCATCTATTGCATTCATTTCTTGAATTGTGGGTTGCTTTGAAAAGCATGCAAGCATTTAGCCATTTAGGCAGGTGCGTACAATGAGGACCTGTTTTTGTGAGTGCATTTAGTCCCCTTGGCAGAGTCTTCTTTCTTTCTTTCTTTCTTTCAAAGAATAATTCAACAGGTCTTTGAGCTACACAATGGAACTAGTGGAATACCTTGGGCATAGTAAGATTGTGCATAGTAAGATTGACAATTTCGGTAAACACTATTATGCATCGTCATACAATGTGAGGAACTAATTATTGTTACTCATAGTATGATTTTCCATTATTATTGTAATGTGGAACTAATTATTGTTATTCGTTATTATTTCCATGATTAGGTTGGGAGATGTCAGGGATTTGTGTAGTGGGTTCGTGAATGGGAGGATGAATTACAAAAGCTGAGCACGTGACGGATAAAGTTGGAGTGGTAGGCGGGGAAAATATGAAAACATTGATAGCCAACCATTGTCCAAAGAAAATGACAACCAGATTGGAAATAATAACCAAATTGAAGGAATCCGCGAAGAAATAAAAATTTTGAAGCATTTGATAATTTTGTTAGTAACCATTGTAATATTAATATTGTAGATGTTTAAAAATTAATTTCTTAATTTCTATGTATGAAGCAATGGATGTTTTTTGTGGACTCATTCAGACCTCTCTTCTTCATTATTTTATTTTATTATTTTTTTTAGGTATGCTATAAATGTATGTAGACACCTGATCCCATTCAGACATCTTTTTAGAAATTAGTAAAGTATGAGGAAGATGCCAATTTGTTAGGATGTGACTTACCTCCATTGAGGAGTAGTGTTTTATGCATCCCTTTCAAGTATGTTCAAGTAACTGATAAAACAATGTCAACTTGATATTGAAAAGCGGCATGTCGATGGATCCATTAATCATATTTTTATACAACAAACTCAATTTAATTGAATGGGCTTCAAGATTGTATGTTTTATGGGGAGGAAAAAGTCCCAAATCTCATGACACAGTCAATAAATTAGGGAGAATAATGACCTACTAACAGCACGCATAGGAATGGTTTCAAGATATTTCTATATAGAAACATTCGAAGTTCAGACTCTTCACATGACAAAAATGAAACCCATCCACACACCACAGGTTGGGATTTGAGAATAGGCAAGGTATTTTTTTATCTTTTAGCAAAAATAAAATAGGCTCAAGATGGGTTTAAAAGCTTAAACTACTGCAACACCGAGAACAAATACGAAAAAAAAGGAAAAAAGAAAGAAGAAAAAGGGTGTCACATTATTGTCCCATAACCATAGAGTTTGTTACAATATTTGACGAACAATTTCCAGAGCTAAATGGAAGTGGGTAACGGCAATATGGGCAGCTATTCGGCACTTCGAATGAAAGCATGATATTCAGATAAAGTGGATAATTGCAAATAAACAATCTCATGACTAGATTACATTCAATCTGGCAAATAGATAAAGTGGGAGTTCAATTGGTGTCATTGCCCACATGGTACCACCAAAAAATAGGTCATTGCAACAGATTTTAGGTGTCATTGCTCACAATTCTTTTGTGCATGATATCGGAATATCCAAAGTATTGTGCACCCACACATACGTGCCACTACCTCCAATCTCTCTTGGCTTTCAAAGAGTCTATTTTTTAAGCCCACTACTTCTCAGATATAAAAGGCAAATATATCTGTGGAGATTGCATATATGCAAACATGCTCATAAACTAATATTATATGCAACCTAATATAAGAAAAAACACTACCGAGCATGAAACATTTAATAGATCGTAAAAGTCATTGTTCAAAAAGTGTTCAAACTTTTTGCTATTGTTTCCCGAAAAAACAAAAAAGACAGCAATATCAGCAATGAATATCATCAACATATTTCTCCCCCATTGTCCCATCACCTATCTGTGAGCCCTACAAAAATAAAAATAAAAAATAATAATGTTAAAAACAAAAACAAATAATTATAAAAGATAAAAAATAAAAAATAAATAAAGTATGTAATAGATATAAATCCTATTAAATCCCATCCACTTACCCGTAGAAGAAAACACATCATCATTGGATACAGGACCATGGCTACATGAAGTTCCAACATTAATACTACGAGCAGGTCTACAAGATAATCAAATACTCAATTATTAGCATGAAATTATAAAAATAAAGTATGTACAATAAGTAGTTTAATTGTTTAAAATGATCAACTAGTTCCATTGTGTAGCTCAAAGACCTGTTGAGTTATTCTTTGGAAAAGAAAAAAAAAAAAAGACCGTGCCAAGGGGACTAAATGCACTCACAAAAACAGGTCCTCATTGTACGCACCTGCCTAAATGGCTAAATGCTTGCATGCCTTTCAAAGCAACCCACAATTCAAGAAATGAATGCAATAGATGAATTATATGTGGAAGTCACAACGTACAAAGTATTGTTTATATCATATATCAAGCTCAGAAGTTATTATTAGATGCTCATGAGGTAAACATGTATGGAACTAAATGCTCTTAAATTTATGTATATGAATATGAGCCATTAAATTTGGTAAGTATTACTATCACCACTCCAGGGATTCATAAGTTTTTTTTTTTTGTTTTGTTGAAAGAAGGGCTTAATAACATTAGAGTCGGCTTCTGCATGGTATAATTTTAGCAACCCTTCTATACACTTTAGAATATTCATTTCTTTCCAATAAATTTATTTTGGCGCCATCGAATCGAAAATTCCTAAAATTTATTTAGTATTGGGCTTCTTTCCATTATTGGCTTCAGTAATTTTCGTAAAAGAAAAAGTCAATAAAAAAAATGTAAGAAAAGAAAAAGAAACATTCACACTATATTTGCCTCAACAACCAGTAGGTTCACTCAACAAAGTTTAAAGCTGACAAAAGTAACTGTGATAAAATTTCTGGAAAAAATAAACAAAATCCAAAAGTATAAAGCACTCACAAAAACAAGTCCTCTTGGTTTCATTATCACTCCACGAACATAATAAGAAAGCCCAGAACAGATTATTCCCTACATTCAAACATAATTTTTTTTCCCAAAAAAAACTTGCTAATACACAATACACATATATTGGGGGACGGCGTGAGGGTTTGGATGAAAAAAAAAAAAGGGCAAAAAATGAGAAAACAGAGTGAAGACTCACCTGAGTGTCAGGTCGCCGGCGGTGGGGGGGTCTTGCTGTGGTCACGATTGGCTCACGCTGATATAAGGTATATCAGCTGAAGCTGATAGGAACAGGACTGTATATATATATATATATATATATATATTTTACAATTTAGGGGTCTTGATCTTAAAAGAGGCAGCGCAGGCGAGGAGTGTTGGTAGGGGAGGTGGTGGGTCAATGCCTCGCCGGCGGTGGGTGCTAGCCCATCCCTACTACTTCTTCCTTTCTCCTTCTTCAATCTTGTAAGCCATGGCCTGCTGCCATAGCTGCCATTCTCACTTCTTCTTCTCCTTCTGCTATGGCCGTTTTTAAGGGTAATGGGCTAACGGCCGTCAAGGTTGCATTTGGGAGTTAAAACGCACATGCCTGGGTCGTTTTATCAAATGGAGTTGCTTCAGCCGTTGGATGAAGTGTTGTGCCACGTGGCACAATCTGAAACTAGGGGTGTTAATGGTTCGGTTTGGTTTGATTTTAGGGGAGATTTCAAACCAAACCATTATACTTCGGTTTTGTTCCTCCCAAACCAAAACCAAACCATTATATTTCGGTTTTGTTCGATTCGGTTTCGGTTTTAACTTATTAAGTAACAACAAATAATTGAAAATGAAAAAAATGACATGCCAAACTCCAAATAAAAACATTTTTAATAAAAGCATTACATTAACAACTAAAAAAAACAGACATTGTATCAAAATAAAAACATATTGACATATATCAATATGTCAATATCACACACAACATTAATACACATAACATTAATAGCTAGTTTAATACATGCCAATCTAAAAAAAGGAAAACAATAAGAAACTTAAAATCAACAAAAACAAGCCCATTACCTATTTTACCCTTATTAGAATTGGGAATTTACAAACTTTAAGTTTATCTATATATATATATTATATTTTTCTGTTTTTTCGGTTTTTCGGTTTGGTTTGGTTTTTTTAAAACTGACAACCAAAACCAAACCAATTGAGTTTGGTTTTCTAAAATTAAAACCATAACCAAACCTAATGACAAAAAAACCAAACCAAACCACCCGGTTCGATTTGGTTCGGTTTGGTTCATGGTTTTAACCAAAATCATTAACACCCCTATCTGAAACCCCTCAACACGGTGCCCAGAAAACATGGGCTCAGCACTGAATCCGAACGCTTAAGCATAGCCCAAATGTATGAATTGGAGCAAGGCCCAAAAATAATTTGGGCTCCGACCAACAATCAAAATGTACGAATAGGGTGGGAGTGGTTCTTGGCTTCTTGCAGCCCCTTAAACTTTTTTTACACTTCATTGATTTTAATTTCTCTAAGGTTTTAGAAAGATATAAAAGATTTTTATAAAAATTAGCCATGTTGTCCACTAGAAAACACCATTTTGAACAAATTTTCAAAAGAAATTTTTTGCAAAATATGAAAGTTTTTTCAAAATCTTTTGTTTAAGTTGACTTTTTGGCCAAAAATAAAATAGAGATAATAAATGCCAAAAAATCCACTTAAATGGCAAATTTTTGAAAAACTTTATTCTACAAAATTTTTTAAGATGATGTTTTCTAGTAGGCCAGGTGACCAATTTTTATAAAAGTCTTCTATATTTTTCTAAAATTTTGATAAATAAAAATTAGTGGGGTGTGCAAATAAATTTAAGGGGTTGCAATAACTGGCCTTGTGGTATCTAATGGCTTAAGAATCATGTATAAAAACTTATGTCCACTTTTATGGTGTGCTTGTATCATATATTTATAGGAAGGATTTGGGCTAAGATGGATTTCAATGTCAAATTATTATGGCAGCAATAACAACGAATGAAGTTTAACATTTAAGCCCAAATCCCTCTTGCAATCCCTCATCCAAACACACCATAATGGAACTTATCAAATTGGCAATTCTATTAAATATTTCGAAAAAGCTAGAGCTAAGTAGTAAACCAAGAAAACAAACCCGTAGGGTTAGCTCAGATGGTCAGGGTGTTAGGTATTGATTTCGAGGTCCTGCTTTCAAGTCTCACGGGTCACATGCCCAAGGCGTAAGCCTTGTGACTTACCTGACACATGTGTTGAGCATGTGCCCGTAGAGGTTTACCGGTCAGCTAAGCTAGGAGTTGATCTTGGCGATAAATTGGGTGGGTTCCTCCTTGTATCAAAAAAAAAAAAAAAAAAAAAAAAAATCTAACCTTTTGTAACACTTGGCCAAAAAGCCCTTGGCATATTGGTATAATTGTTCCTTATATCCTCTGGCAATTTCTAATTGATTATGGATTAGACTTGTGCTTAAACTCACTGGGCCTTGCAGTCATCTAATTTTGAGGACTTCAATTGATGGTTTTTTTTTTTTTTTGTTGGGCCTCAATAGATGAAAATCAGATCCATGGTCTCTCTAAGCTGAAGACTTCCACTATTTGGATTCTCCTTTCTTAAATTCTTCTCTCCAATAAGGGCCACACATCAAAATTTTAATGGAATTTGAGCTAAAATTTTTGCAATATATCTTTGCATACATTTTCATAATTGCTTCTAAACTCTCTAAAAGACTTTGATTTGATAGATAAAACTCATTATTAAGCAAATTTTATGAATCATTGATTCATAATTAGACTCATCAGATTTTGAGTCTTGATTTTTTTTTTCTTACCTTATTTTTTTTTTTTTGGTTTAAATTCTAGCATATTGAGATTCGAGTGCATAGTACGTAAAACTACATGTTGGCCTGGTTATCTTTCTTTTCTTGCCTTTTTCATCATGTTCTTTCGACCCTGGATTACCACTAAATATATAGTTTTAGCATCATTTTTGGTGGACTATACTCAAGAAGTGAAAATAAATAAATATATATATATTGGTGATATCAGGAGGTTCCAAATGCTTTAAACCTAACTAATCACCCTGGACACATGTAGTCCTCCCGTCCATGCACTCCTCCTGTCCCACATGCATCAGGCAATAAATAAGGCACTCTTGTTCTAGTGTATATTTTTTGAAAAAGTAATATATACCTAAACACAATCTTATATTTAATATCGGATCGCAGATGTGTTGTAACATTAGATTAGAAATCAAACTTTAAGCCTAGGGTTTCCCCAATATTTCAACTCCAAAAATTTAGAACTCTTAGGTTCTTCTAGTCAAGGTCACAGCAAAAAGGGGCAGTATATATCTATTGCACGTATGTCTTATTTATTTTATTTTGTTTTTTATTAATCTGTGATACGATAACCATGGTACGATAACGTTATTGTGTCGACGCGCCAATTTTTCTGTCTCAGCCTACCCATTTTAACTAGTCTCCCATCATATTAGGTATGCACTGCTCGGAGCAAATATGGGCTCTTATTGCACCAAGGCCGGCTTTGATATGAGGCAAGTCAAGCAATCGTGTAAGACCTTCAATTTTTAACCTAAAATGAGGACTCCAAATTAGTTGTTACCTAAAACACGTTTATTTTAAGGAGGAAGTTATTGCAAACCCTCAACTCTTTTTGCACACCCACTCATTTTAAATTTATCAAGGTTTTATGAAAATATAAAAAAATTTCACAAAAACTGGCCTCTTTGTTTATTGGAAAACATAATTTTGAACAACTTTGTAAAATTATTTATTTATTTATTTTTCAAAATCTATTGTTTAAGGAAATTTTTTGGCCATTTACAATTTTCATGTTCATAAAAATGAAATAAATAATATAAATGACCAAAAAATTCACTTACGAAAACATTTTATATTTTTCAAAAAACCTTAAAAAATTAAAGAGTTATGGCCAGTGTGCAAATAAAATTGAGAGGTTGGAATGGCCGTCCTCTTATTTTAATGCCTATATTAATAAAGACCCAACTCAAGTTTAAGAACCTTTCCATCGACAATCTGACTTTACGAGTTCAAGGTCCCAAAAAACACAAGTTTGGACCCTCCAAAAAAATATTGATGTTGCATACTATTATACTAATACATCGATATCCAATTGTTAAAACACTCATTATTGGCTTATTGCCAAGATTGAAATTTGAAAAACTGTCACTACCGATCATGAATATAAAAATGAAAAAACAAAAACCTGTCACCGACGGCACTGAAAGAGAATGAAAAGTGCCACCAAGAATCATCCGTATTGGTCAATGTCCGATTGCACGTGTCCAGCGAGTCAAAATGTTATAGACTTTCCATTCTCCCCCCTTTCACATACAAAAAGAAATATATATAGTTTCTTCATGCCCTAGTGCTGCACAAGATTCATACCACCTACGCTCCATTACTCATTAGCTATGAAGGGTGGTGAAGGATAAATGCATGACATGGACTTTGTCTTGAGTATTCGACTGAAAGCACAATATTTTTATTGCACTCAGTATTTGACTGCGTGTTGGGCTTAAGCAAAGTTGTTGTGGCACGAAAAAAATCTCTTTTCAATGGCCACATAGGAGTAAAACAAGTATTTGAGTAAGATTCGAATTGATATCACATAATTTAATTCATCCAATTACTGTCACGTTGATATAAGGGAGATTCTTTTAACCATATCTACAACGTTAAGGATATAATTAAAATCTTAAAAGGAAAAATAGAAGGAAAGTTTATGTTTATGGTTTTTTGGGGGTATAACGAGGAAACTTTTGAGGCAAACATCGAGTCCATGTAAGACCTCACACCCCACATGAATTAGGTAAGATCATGACTCATGAGAATTAAGAAATCCTTGTTTGGGTGGCCTAGTGGCTCAAGGGGTTAGCGAAAGTGGAACTTAAAACCTTTCCTTCTTGAAATATGGTCTTTATCAATTGATCTATCCTTTGGGATTAATTTATTTACTTTCAATAAACCTAAAAGGAGGGGATTGAGTATAATTAATTTTGTATTTTTTGTTCACTTTATTTATTTATTTATATCTTATAAGATTTAAATCCCCCACATCCTTGGCTCCTTCAACTCAAACTCCTTGGCTGATGGCATGTTAGTTTAGTGGCATTTTCCTTAATTGTTAAGTGAGCGATATCAAATTTAATTTATGGAGAAACATTGATATTCATTTGTTGATATGGGGGGTTAGGGATATGGGTTAATTTTATCGATTGTATAAAAAATAAATTAAAAAAAAACCATTAAAAGTAAATAAAAAATATTCTTCATTTTGGATAAATAAAAATAATTGTTATTTACAAGATAACCAAGAAATGTTGTTTGGATAAATAAAAAAATATTCTTCATTAAATCACATTTATTTCTTGTAAAAAAAGATTCTTCATTTTGGATAAATAAAAATAATTGTTATTTACAAGATAACCAAGAAATGTTGTTTGGATAAATAAAAAAAGATTCTTCATTAAATCACATTTATTTCTTGTAAAAAAAGATTCTTCATTTTGGATAAATAAAAATAAATGTTGTAAGTCCAACATTTGTTTACTCCATCTTTATTTGCTTGTAACACCACATCAGTTATGTTACAATTGCATACAAGTTTTTCTTCCAAAGAAACCTTGTAATTCCTTATATTCAACTTATATATCGAAAGAAACCTTCTAAAGGAGGTTAAATATTTCCTTATCCCTCCTTTGAGGGATAACAATCACAAACACTATCACATCGTTATGTTACAGTTGCATACAAGTTTCTCTTCCAAATAAACCTTGTAATTCCTTATATTCAACTTATATATCTAAAGAAGCCTTCTAAAGGAGGTTAAATATTTCCGCATCCCTCCTTTGAGGGATAGCAGGCACAAACACTACCACTAAATAAAATAAGATATAATTCAATTCAATTTAAAGAGAGAAGAAAAGAAAAATAGATGATGGGCAAGAATCAACCTCATTGATCAAAATCTAATTGCACGTGTTCAGTGAGTCAAAAATGTTTTACACAGGCCGTTCTACTACTGTGACATACAGTGCTTCAAATGAGAACCAAACAAGCCCAATTCGTAGATCCTCCCATAAGATGTTTATGACATTTTATTTGGTCTCCTGAATGAATTCGTTGTTAAGTTGATAAAACTCAGTATCGTGTTGAAATGAAATGAATCATTGAATAAGAATTTGGATGGCTTAGACTGAAAGACAAAAAAGAATTGCTCATCGAGGACTTCTTGATAATTTTAATAGCAATCTTTGATCTTTAAACCTGAACCATTCAAATTTCCATCCAATGACTCATTTTAAGTCGACGCAGTGTTGAGTTTCAGAATCATTAGCTTTCTTAAATCAACATCATATGTAATTAGTATTTTCCAATGCATAATAATGCTTCTATTTACGTCATGAATGAAGTCACAACTTTCTTGGCCTTGTGCGTATATATGAGACTTTATTGGAAATTTTCAAGACCAAGGAATAGATATACCAATCAGGCAACAAACTTTGTTTGAGTTGGTACATGGAGAAGTGCGTGTATAATGTTGTCCGTGGAGGATGCTTGACTTGACTTGTTCATGGGCTTCTCCTCGTGGGCATTGTAAGCCTTTAATTAATTAAATTAAATCAGCACGGTTTTGACCAATAATCTATAATACTATAAAGCCAATTCCCTTTGTGATTGGATTGTACTTGAAAATATTAAAACACTCTTATAATTTAATAAAGCTAAAAGACGATTTGGTAATTTTTTAAACTTTAAAAAACCCACCACAACTTGTTTCCCCATAATTATATCTCACACACACATGCGGTTTAAGAAACTTGAAAATTGAAAAAGATGTATTACACTCGCATCATGTGTACTCGATTACTAGTAATAATAATTTAAATCAAATCAGAATGGTGTGTATTCCTTTGTTCGTGTCTAGCCCTCCATAGAATTTAAGGTTTGATAATTATTAAACACTGCATTTATTTAGAGTTAGAATTAGTGAGAGAATTATTTAGGGGAAATATAACAACAACAAAACTGGATTAAAGGCTTATCAAGGATGTATTTTTCCCTTAGATAGAAATAAATAATAATAATAATAATAAAAAGGATTTATTGCTAGTATTCCAATGGGTAGATATTTGAAATAAATTACTTTGGGCGTCACTCAATTTGATGAGATATTTGAAATAAATTTGAATTTTATTGATTGGGGTTCATGATCTTTAGCCCAATTATGATGCTGGAGGACTTCTCGCAGCTCACCTCAGAAGGATGAGGCATATGCAATTTTGGAGAGGACCTTTTACACTAATTCGAATCCACTACATGAACAACGGTTGTTTGCCACACGACATAACGCCGACGTAGGATATAATTGGCCTCCTAATCTTGGGTGGCAAAACTGTCTTTTTACGGTTTTACCCTCACAGTTTTGCCTCTCAATTCTGCGTCCCTTTCTACCCAACGTGGACAAAATACTGGTCGTTTTTTTAGATCGGTGTCATTTTCTAAAGGATATTCTCTGCATTTTGTCTGGAATTAGAAGATAAAAATCCCTAACTTTCAAGTATTCAGAGTAGCTTTTTCAGGCCTGAACCCATCGTTTTACCTGGCCACATCACGTAATTATGCAGTAATTAAATTTATCCATGACAATCATGTGGTGTATAAAAATTATGTCTAGTTATCAACGGTTATGATTACAGCAAACGTTGCAGGTATCGATGCAACTCACAGCAATATCGTGTAACATTCTAATAACCTTATTGTTGATACAATTATAAATTGGGCATCTCCTTCATTAGTTGAACCTTGATCGCTACCTTAATAACAATAACAAGTAGATTTGATATGATGGATCCATGAACACGACTTGAATTCTTGATGATGTTTGGATGATAAACGTGTTAATCCACTTAATCTTTTTATAATGTTTATGGCAACCTATTTGCATTATGAATTATGGACCTTTTTTTTTTTTTTGAGAAGTAGATAAACGGGTAAATTGGTGTGGGGTTCCAATTCGAAATAGAAAGGAGGTGAGTCAGTAAGTCAGTAAACACGTTCACAAACTCAAGGGGTTTGGTCTAGTGATAAACTGGCTAGGTCTGCAAGTTGGGCGAATGTTAACTGGATACTCTATGAGGTCCAGCGTTCGATCATCCGCTTGTGAAAAATACCTCTTAGGAGAGCTTTACCGTACAGTTCCGAACTCGAAGTGGTTACTCACTTATATACCCAAAAAAAAAAAAAAAAAAAACACGTTCACAAATATGATGCCACACAAAACAGGGAACAGAGGGGAGAAAGGAGGTGCCAGCTCGATGACGACTACGATTTGGACGCTTTCCCTTGTGAGCACGCTTTCTACGACAAAATTCAAGACGACTTCTCTTCCTCGGCGACTCTTGCTTGCACACTCCCCAACCTTCAGTACCTTCTCCCCCCAGCTCGAATCTCATTCACCTAACCTGCGCCGCCTGCCTCCCACGGCGCAAGTTAGCACAACCATACTTTTCCCTCATATCTCTTCCTCTTCCTCACACCCGCTTGCGTCTATGAATCATCCACCACCGGAACCCTTCTTCATCCAAACCCCGATTTTCCAAGACCCTAAGTCCGATTCCTCGAATTTCTTCACCCTTATGTGCAAATCCAAAATGGCAACTGACGCAGCCGAGCCCAACCCGCCCTCTCGTACCTCACGAACCACTCCCAGATCCACCGAACCACCACCGCGAACGCCGCGGACAAGAAGAACCTCCTCCTCCGCCTCCACCTCCACCTCCGCCTCCGCCTCCACCGGTAGTGCACAGCGGCCTCACTTTTTGCCTTCCACCTCCGACCCTTCGACCAGCAACGTCACCAGCGCCCCTTACACCTCCGGTTCAAGCTACAAGAACTCATCATCAACAGCATCAGCATCAGCATCCACTCGAACTTCCCTCTCCACCCTCCGCGACTCCCTTCCCGAAACCGCCCACATTTACGACTTCACCGAAATCTCCGCCGCCACCAACAACTTCCTCGCCAAGAAATACTCCTCCTCCTCCACAGCGTCGTGGCGGTGTAACCTCCGCGGCAAGGACGTGATCGTTTTCCAGCGCAAATTCCGGAGGTCGATGGAGACCGCCCAGCTGAGAGAGAGGTTGTCCGTCATTTGCAGGAGCCACCATATCAGCATAATTAAGCTTCTCGGCGCTTCGATATCCGGCGACCACATCTACCTCGTTTACGATTTCATCAATGGAGCGAACCTCGCCAATTGCTTGCGAAACCCTAAAAACCCTAACTTCACCGTGCTATCTACCTGGATTTCGCGAATGCAGGTCGCCACGGATCTGGCGCATGGGTTGGATTACATACACAACCAAACGGGGCAGAATATAGGGATTGTGCATAACCATATCAAGAGCAGCAGCATCGTCGTTACAGAGCCATCGTTCAATGCCAAGATATGCCATTTTGGCACGGCGCAGCTGTGTGGCGAAACCGATGAGAACGTGCCGTTGAAACCTTCCGTTAGTCGAGATAAAGGCGAAATTACGGAGATCGTCGAAGAAGAACCGTCGCGTTCGTCGTCGAAGAAGCCTGAATTGAGGAGGTCGGACAGTCGGAGAATGCAATTCGAAGGCGTGAGAGGCTACATGTCGCCGGAATTTCAGTCCACCGGCATCGCGACGCAGAAGACGGACGTGTACGCGTTCGGGGTAGTAATCTTGGAGCTCCTATCGGGGGAGGAGCCTCTCAAGTACAAATTCGATAAAGAAAGCGGCGATTTCAGAAGAACGTCGGTGATAGAAACGGCTAGGGGAGCAATTGAAGGCGGAGGCGGTGGCGGGGACGGTGGTGGTGGTGGTGGTGGTGGAGAGGAGATGGGCAGGAATGGGAGGTTGAGGAGATGGATAGACAGGAGGCTCAACGACTCCTTCCCGGTAGAGGTGGCAGAGAGGGTAATACGTGTAGCGCTGGAGTGCGTACACGTGGATCCAGATCAGCGGCCAGGTATGGGACGCGTGGCGGGGAAGATATCGAAGCTTTATTTGGAGTCGAGGAAGTGGTCGGATAGGATTAAGGTCCCCACTGGCATTTCGGTCTCATTGGCCCCACGTTGAGTTGAGAAAAAATTATGACTGGCGGTTAAAAATTAATTTTAATTTGGGGTTGATTGACGTAACCTTTTTTTTTTTTTTTTTAAAAAAAAATTTTGGGATTGGGATTGGGAAAGAGGCGTCAGTTTTGATTGTGACGCAAGTGGTGGATTACTGTATATTTTATGGGAATTTTAACGATTTTATTTAATTAATGTATACCATTGAATATATTTGATTGTAAGTTTTGGAAGGAAGATTTTAGTTGTATTTTTTAATTGGAAGGTATGGTCAAAGAAGTCAGCTCTGCTATTGGTGCTTCCAATGCTTCAATTAAAATATTGAACATGTTGTTGGGATGGAATAATTTGGGCTTTTGAATGATGAAAAAACATGGGAAAAATTGAAGAAAAGATTCGCTTTAACGTTTCAATTTTGATTTATATGAGGAGATCTCTTTGAAAAAGTTTAATAGAAGTTATTTATTCATTAGTTTGTGTGTCAATTTGGACCGTATTTAATACTTACTAAAGTCATTTTGTTAATGAGGTTGTAACCAAGATGACATCTCTGGCAAAGCAAAACTAGAATCTTCCCACTGATTTGTGAATTGGAAACCATGACTAAGAGCTACAACAATCTTTTATACTAGGTCACTTACTCAAAACTGCTACTAGTATTAAGAAAAAATTACACCAAGCCCTACACAAGGACATTTGAAACATACAACCCTAAATCATAAAACCAAACAAAAATTTTCGAAGGACAAAACTCAAATTTTGAGATAAATTTTTTTTACCATATGCCCTAGTGATATACTTGAAGAAAAAAATTGCAATTAAAAGTTTTAGACATGGGTTTGGGAACATTCATGTGGCATGGTGCAACTGTCCGTTATAGTTCAAGAGGATTTTCAGTAATTTATCCTCATTTTTATCAATCATGTAGCTATGTTATGTTCATTACCCATCATTATTTTTTATATATATATATTTTTTTTGGGTAAACCATTACTCTTCATTATGGTATTAGTGCGATGGTCACTCCCCTTAATTATGACATTTACTTGTAATGACCATTTTAATGGCTGAAATTATATTTTACAAAACAAAGAAAACTCAGCACAAAATAATATTTCTTTGGACCTCCCTTCCCACAGTCGCACCACAAAAATTTGAATTGGGTCCTCCAATAAGTTGGCTTTTCAGCCATGACCTTTTCGAAAGTGGGACCTAGGACAGCAATTGAACTCCTAAAAATGTGAACGGTTTTCAACCCACGCATTGATGGGCTATAGATGTGCCTAACCTCTAATCTGCTTTACTGCACAGAGACTCCTAGACGGCGCCCGCACCACGAATAATTTAATGAAGTAGTGAACCATTCAAAAAGTAATCTCTTCAAAGGTCAGAAACAAAGAATCACAGAAGTCAAGTCATACCCACACGGTTAGCTTAAGCTTTGGCAGAAGCTAGATATGATAAGGATGATGACAAAGAACACACTTGAAGATGGCTGCGCAAGGAGCCAACTTCCCACAAGGTGAAGGTGAAAGCTCCCCTTAAAAAGTCCACTCAAAGCTCCCCTTAAAAAGTCCACTCAAAGGATGTCGACAAGAGAGAGAGAGAGAGAGAGAGAGAGAGAGAGACCGATAAGGAGCAACTAAATAAGGCTAGTGGCCTAGTGCAAATGTGAATGAACCTCCAAACTTTCGACTATGATATTTACGGCTAAAAAAAGCACGCACACCGAGCAGAAAGGCAAGGGATGAAGGATCTGTCAAGAAGTCAAAGGAGAGTGATATTTACACCCAACTGCAGATTGGATCAAGTGGGGCATGGATATGCAAAAGGAAAGAACAAAAGAGAATTTAGACAAACAATATCAGTTTTGGCATTATGCAAAAGAGCATCAAAACTGTCATAAGCGAGTTGAAAGTAATCGAAGAGTCAGACACAGCATTTGTGAAACCCAGGTTTCGGCAAAAAATTTAAAGCCTAGGACAAGCACTAGCATTGAAAACTCATACTGCATGTTGCACAACAAAAAGCACATTTAGCTCCCACACTTGATGAAAAAGAAAATTAGAGAATAAACATATTGCCTATACATGCATGGAAAATGATTGCATTCGGTCAGAAATTTTTAAGTATTCCTTATCTTATAAGGAAAATTTTCATGTCTATAATCGGTTCACTAATTTATGTAATTTCTTCACTGTACACTACCCTCTTACAGCAGTTGACAAGGGCACCAACTTCTTACTGGTTGCAGCAGGAATTGGAGGGGCAGTGAATGAATCCTTGGACTTGCGCTCCCTCGGATATGGATATAAAAGGGCCAGCTCCCTAACACGACGCAGAACAGACTGGTGCATCTGATGTGATCCTTGCTTTCGCCCTTGCTCAACCTGCATGAGTAGTTCTTTAGCAACTTGTTCCCACCCCTTTTTCAAAATCATAACAACCAAACCAAATATACAGGTAAATTAAATAACTTCTGGTAAGTTCATGTTATCTGAAGTTCAATTGCAGAGCTGTAGAAAAAGATCAATAGGAGATCACCATGTCCCTTCATCATGAGCACTCTTGCCCTCATTCTGGAAGACATGGTTAGTACCAGTTGACTAATGACATGATGCTCTACCACAATTAAATTTTAAGCGTAAATTACACCAACACCACCTGTACTTCCCAATAATTGCACATGCACCCCCTCTACTACAAAAAATTACACTCTACCCCTATTAGTGTTATCGGGTAAACACTAAACAGTGTTAATAAAGCAAGTAAAATGATGCAAAATCCCCCCCTTATATAAAGGCGCCATGCCACCATTAACCTTCTTAAAGCATATTTTTATGTACTTTTTAATCCCACCCAAAGCAAAACACGTCGTTTCTCTCTCTCTCCACCACCTTTGAATTAGACCGAATGTTTCTATTATGCACGGATGTACATGAGAAGAGGAAACTGGTAGAATTCTGTTTACATAAAAGTTAACAGTCCATGAGTTTTGAGGTTTGGAAAGACGAATATAGAAACTGACAGTGATTTTGAAATAATTTTTTAAAAAAAAGAAATTTTAAATTGTTTGGAAGATAAGTAAATTGTTAGGTTTGTTTGGTAAGATAACAAAGGAAGCATTATGTGGAATTATATTGTTTAAATGCCCCAACACTAGGGTTTCCAAGGATATTTCAGGTATTTAAAAAAATATTTGCATGACATCACACTATTGAGTTAATGATATTGACGGTCATTAGACAGAGAGTGTGACTGTAGTGTATTTTGTAAAAGGTGTCAATGTAATTTCCGAAACTAGAGGGGTGCATGTGTAATTGTCAAAAAGCATCTAGCAGGTGTAAATTACCTAAATTTAATATATCAAGAATGGAGCCGGTACCTATCTATCTCAAAAGATTCAACATAGATAGCAAATGTGTGAAATTGTGAAACATTCTGAAATTAGAAGTTGACCATAAAAGCATGGACATGCAGTTTAAAATCTTTACATTATTATAACCAAGTAAATTGAATGAGTACCAAACTATGAACAAATACTTTCTTCAAATTCAATGTACTGGTACTGTAGCATGCAAGTAAAACAAAGCAGTAAGGAACTAAGGATAGCTTAAACATGCAGTCTAAAATTATTATATCATCATGACCAACTGTATTACTAATTATGGATGTATTACATATGGTTGCCAGCACTCAGTTTTTGCTATGTAAACATAAAACCCTTGTTTTATTAAGAATATAATGAGTTTTTGTTTGTTTATTAATGCTTCTCTCAACATTACACAGTGAAATTAAACTATCAACATTTTTATCCAAAATTTCAAAAAATATAAATTCTTATTTTGGCATCAACAATGAGATCAGTGTATAATTAAAGAAATCCTTATTTGGAATTTCAATATATCTGTCCACATCACCATTAAAACTCTGGTTGGTACAATTAGTTAATCGGAACCATTTTTACATCCATTTATTGTCTAGGGAAACCATTAAATGGGATAATCGAGCAATTCAACAAGGGAATCTTAGAGCACACAAAGATCTACAATGGTAAATATTTTACATTGATGTGTTCCTTTAATATATTGCCTCATGATTACTTCAAAAATAAATATTCTCAAATATGAAAAAGCACACTCAAATTCTTCACTTCTCCTATTTTCAGTTCATTTTACTTTCCAAAAAGAGGGAAGAAGAAGCACCAGCACCAGCAGCTAACATGCCATGCTTGAGTGTGGAATTTCACAGGTGGGTATAACCATATAACTCATACAATACATAACATTTTATATATCTAGACATCATAGGTCGACAAATTCCAAGCTTTTGGTAATAAAAAATTTATATGTGCCCATAAAGGACAAAATACCAACAAAATCAATTTTTATAAATTATTTTTTTCCAGTGAAAATATTAAGTTTTCAATTTGTTATAGAACTATCATTTATAACCTTAAAATTCAAGAAATAAAACCAGTCTTAGCCCAACCTCTCTTGTGCTCTGCAACTTTGTGCAGCTAGCCCTTAGAAGATTTCGCCATTTGTCCTGAAAGCCCAATTGGGATATAGAATCAAAATCCCAAAGAACACAAAAGGTGGAAATTTGGTATGGTAATGTAAACTACCTTAAGATCTACAGAAGTGCGATGTGTAGATGATGAGAATAGTAGTCTCTTTATTTCAGTCCATCTTCCAACTCCATACTGAGATACGCCTTCAATCAACTTCATCACCTCAGAATCAGTCCACAACCTATGATGCTTTCTCCGAACCCTATCTTTTCCAATCCGCGTGATACAGTCATCTTCAGACATGTCATCTTGTGACTTTGATAAAAAATGCTCCCTATCAGACTTTCCATTTGAAACTAAGAGTTTGCTGTCCTCACAATCCTTGGATTCATGCTCCTGAACATAAAAATGATAATTGAAAACTTGATATTGAGAAAATATGCAAAATGATTGTGACTACTATACTAAATGGTTAGAAAAAAAAATCGAACAATTTACTCAGGAATATACATATCTGGCCAAACAAGAAAAAAATCAAACAATTTACTCAGGAATATACATATCTGGCCAAACATGCAAACATGCAAGATAGCAGTTAGAAACTTAGAATAGCTCAGATGAAAAAGGAAATGGAAGTTCTAGACTTTGATGGAAGGCAATCTATAATTGGAGATACTACGAAACAGCTTACATAAATACCCCGTGAAGTAAAAATATTGATGGTTGAGAGAAGGAATTTCAGGAAAGCAATATTGACCAGAAAGAAGCAACTGACAATCAGATGCTTGCTTACAACACAAATTTCTTTGGTTCTTGGAGAACAAATGGCAGCCATGTTTTTCTCATAAAGAATGCCCTTTTTTTTGTTTTTTTTTTTTTTTGGGGGGGGGGGGGGGGGGGGGGGGATCATACTATTTATTTGATGTTCCATCGTTCCTTTTCCATTTATTTCATTAATTATTGTCATACTTTTCATCTGCATCTGCTTGCTCAAGTTAAAACCAGAACAGGTTCAGAGTAACAAACTCACACTTATTGTTGGAGAAAATCAAATCTTCTTAATTATATATATATATCTTCCTCAAATCCTTCTGATTATGTTGATCAATATGCCATGATTAAAATGAAATATAGATCTCTATTAAATAATATATACGTGTACAAGTGTGTGTGTGGGAGTGGGTGTGGATGTCTGCACATGCGCATGTGTTTTAATTAGAGGTTTCAGTAGATATAGTAATTTTCAACCTCCGGCTTTTTTTTTTTTTTTTCTCCTCTGAAATACAGACTAAATCAGAAAATTAGGTTTGTTCATCAAGGAACCAGATGAACTTAGGCAACAAGCATTTCAACCATTAAGTTGGATCTTGCAAAATTAAAGGGATCCACACAACTCAAATAGTTCCCATTGAACTACCTTGATCAATGCACGTTAAATATACAACACTAGTCCTAGTTGTTGGCGTCCCTTTCCGATAGCTGTTTTCATTTTCATGCTATTTATGGCATTACAAACTTTGTCCAACAGCAGAACCGTCAAGGCCATCACACACTAAACCATTTCAACCAGGTTGGTCCTATGACCTACGCTATTCTTTGCTCAACTAAAAGTGCCACAACTGGTTTCAAAACATCATTCGTCATGCTCAGTGGGAAAAGTGGTAATAAAAATCAAACTTTCATGCAATCTATTATAGAAAGGAAAAAAAAAAAAAAAAAAAAAAAAGACGTCGCTTACCAAAAATGCATTTTTCTTTGAGTGCCCTTTCTGTATCGGAGGACCAAATGGAACCTGAATACAAGCTCCTTTGAAGGATTCCTCCTGACAGACCAATGGTGTTGCTCCAATCCCCTTTTGGGAGTGCTGGATGTGTGATCTAATGTGGTGAAACTTATCCTTTGAACTTTTATAAGAATTCCCATATTTTCTATTTTGATATCTTGATTGCTGATCCAATGATTCTTCGATGAACCTCCGAGGAGGCTTACGCAATCTCTTTTGACTAACAGACACTGCCCCTTTTTCTTCTGGATCTAGGAGACCAAATCCATCTTCGCCAATCTCAGAAGCACAGCCAGCAATCCGCTTCCTTTTAAAATGTTGATCCTTTGGCATAGGTATGTTATTGAGAACACCTATAAAGGAGCTAGACGCTCTCCTGGAGAACTCATTACTAGATGAAAAAATTGTTTTGTCTTCATTCTCATTGGAAATAACACCACATTCCAGGAAGTTTGAACCATTGTCCAACTCAACAAGGTTCTGCAAACCAAATAAAATGCGACGCTTCAGCCACTGTTTATCCTCAACTAATGTTTCACGTCCAAAGATGTTACCAAAGGCCTCATGTAGCTCATAAATTGTCATATTTTCAAGCGAAAAGGAATTCTCTTCACATATAGATCCAAGCATTGGAATGCTTGCGGTAGACAGTTTTGATATCTTGGCACCACAGTCCCTTCCATTGAAACCAGAGGAGTAGCTTTCTAAACCCACCTTTCCAAGACAGGATCCTTCACATGTACCAAAATCTAATTTGGAAACTTCATCAGCAAATTTGGTACCTACAACAAAAAATGATCAGGGTACAAAAACAATCAGCTATTCATTATAATAAAAAATAAAATAAGAAGAAGAAGATATGATCAAAGTAGGGAAAATTATCCTCGAAAGTCTTACCCAAAAGATAATCTTCACATGAACTTGGGAGACCATTCGCTTTATGAAGAAACCCCTCTTCAGTTCCTTGTGATAGTCCATCAATAAACTACAGAACAGTAGCTGCTTAAGGATGGCACAAAATAATTGCATAAACAATCTCTTGCCCAAGTGAAATAAGAGCTCATGAGTTCTAAAAACGGTGAAAGCTTGAAACAATTTATATAAAACCATCTTCCATCATCAGCTGTCTATCTCTCTCTCTCCACCTTATGGTCTAGTGTTACATTTTTTTGGGGTTTTTTTTTTTTTTTTTCTCCTTTTTTTTTTTTTTTTTTTTTGGGGGGGGGGGGGGGGGGGGGGGGGGGGGGGGGAGGGATTTGAGCCAACTAAACCTTAATTCACTCCATTGGTAACAATAGATCTTTATTTTAAAGGAAAAGGAGCAACATCTCAAGGAAACTCTACTTTAGAATCTAAAGTTTCCAGCATCTCACATCCCTGAAGATCAGATTTTGCTGGTTCCCACCTAAGAAGGCAGCTTGATTATTGAATAGCATAGTTTCAAACTTCCATAAACTTCCACAAAATAATCCAATTTTTGGAGAGACCAACATCTAACACAACATTTGGAAGCTCATGTCAAATCACACTTTACATGTGAACTTCCATGCACTTATTCAACTTCCATAGTTGCAAACTGCCAATTTAAAGTTCAAATCATTACTTCAGAGCATCTTGCACTTCCTATTGTGAACAAAAGTGTAATCCTGGACTAAATTTAAGAGGTTCCATTTCTACATGTATAAAATATTAGGGAGATCTCATATCACAACCGCTTCTATACCTACCATCAATCTCCAATCTCCAATAAAAAGTAGGTATCAAAACAATATTACCTGGGAATTGCACCCAATAGAGCCACCAAAAATCAACTAGGTAATTGAAATTTTGCTGACATCATTGATGTGACATTGCATCAGTGAGTTTGCTCCACTTCTTGAGGTTGGAAACCCTTCTAATTCTCTTTTTAATCATAATTGGGCCCCCTTCAAGGATACAAAGCTACCAGAGTAACCATGCCAGTCGGGCATTACAGGACCAAGGCACCAAGCCCACGGTGATAAACCTTTATTTCATCCCAGAGAAGCTCAATTTGGAAAAACTCGTCTTCCAGAATTCTCATTAGAAACTGTCAATTCTCTTCTTCCAAATGTGTTAAGAAACTAGGGCATATGTAATAGATATGCACCAACTTAGCAGGTGCAATGAATATATACATTATCTTTGGAGGTATTTTATGAAATCTCCCTTCTTCTGTAAGAATAAAATGTTATAAGAAAGTTTACTCACAACTTATCCTTCTCCCATTCTTCTACTTATCCAACTATTAAAACCCTATCATAGATGGACACTTTAAGAAATGTGAAGTACCCATGCTGGACATGACGCAATATGGGTATGGATAAGAGATATGTGTCCAACATGCAACTACCATACACATACCCTACAAGAGTGTCCAACAAAGGATGAGAAGAATGCCTAACTTACTAAAAGTTTCCTAGAATACTTCCTAATATGTTCCTAATTTACAAGACTAGTTGTGGACTTGTGGCACACCGTACGTTGCACGTGGATACTCTTCAATAAAAAAAAAAATTTAAAAATATGACATAACGTAACACAATTGTACGGTGGTGTTAGGTGTTGTTCACTTTTCTTATTACTAATTCTCCAGAACATGGATTAGACAATCGCCTTAATGCCTAGAATAAAACTTGGCTAGTGATTGGTCCCAAAAAAGGGTAAAAACTCTCAGGATTTAGTATAACCTTGCTCATAGTAATTTTTACTACATAATAGTACTTTTTGAATTTTGTGTCATAGGGCTTTAAAGTGTTTTACCGAATTTACAAATTATAGAAAAAAATCGATATTTTCTTTTCTTTTAAATTTGAATTACTTGAGTTGTAATCTGAATGATTTTCATAATTCACCAAGTATCAAAGTCTTCTATAAATGCATCCGCAAAAGAATTTTGGAATATAATGAGCCTCACTCTGTTCACGCAGTATTAGGTTTCTTGCATTATAAAATAATGCTTTAATATGAAAAACATATATATCTTGTAATTTATCCTAATTCTCATAGACCGATTTGTGGAGCTTATCCAAAAAATAAAAAATAGAGAGGATAATATGTGTTTAGAATTTGCAAGAAATTTTAATTTGAAAGAAGTATAGAAGATTTGGAAATTAAAGTAGTAAAGGGCAACCCACCAATGCACAGGGTACAACCCCCAATGCGAGCGTTGATATAAGTTATATCAGCACGTCCTCACCTGATTGTCATCCTACATATATATATATATATATATATATATATATAGATAGATAGATAGATAGATAGATATATGCATGTATGTATGTATGTATGAGATATGTTTGGAAATACCAAATTGACACCTAGACATGTCCGCAAAAAAAGGTAACACGTTAGGAAACAGACAACAAAATTTGGAATGACCATACTTTCTAAAAGCATTTCATCTCTTGAACCC
Organism: Liquidambar formosana; assembly: GCA_039720395.1. Lineage (NCBI taxonomy): Eukaryota > Viridiplantae > Streptophyta > Magnoliopsida > Saxifragales > Altingiaceae > Liquidambar > Liquidambar formosana. Next base: position 31,608,005 of record CM077827.1, on the reverse strand, counting down.
ATGGAGAAGTGCCTCAAATGACGGAAAAATTCATCCATCATTTGAGGAAGCTCTGGAGAGCCCGAAGTAATTTACAAAACCAATTACAATTAAATACTCGCAAAAAAAGGCATACTTCTAATTTTGTCTTCTCATCGTCTTGAGTAAGCTTAGAATCCAGTACACCTGAGTGAAAAATCACATATAAAAGCATTAGTATTAAAAGTAAAAACTACTTAAAAATATATATGTATATATACATAGGGATAGGATCGAGGGACTCATATAAAGCACTTCATTTTTGCACTTGAGCTAATTTGTCAAATGATGAGTGGAGCTTGGCCACGTCAGTCTTCTGTGGAATACTGTTGGATCTGGTGAATCCAATGGCTTAAGAATGAGGTGCAAAAATTGAATCCATGGATCCTAACCTATATATAATATATATATATATATATATATATATATATATAATCAACCATAAAATAAAATAAGCAATCAAACTCTCATCAGATGTAATTAATAACTCGATCTTCAAACTAAAATACAAGTCATTTATTATTGGGGGAATTATAGAAAGTTCCATTTATGGGCAAATAATTACATATCAATACGAATGACTTTGTAGTAAATGACTACTAGCTTAACTAAGAATGACTACTCACTGTAATTATTTGCTGGTAGGCGGACCAATCTGTAATTCCCCTCTATTAGTTTTATCTTTTGAATACAAGACATATATTATTTTTATCTTTTGAATTACTAAATTATGTTTGTAAATAGAATATGATGGCATAAAACCATAAGAAATCCTACTTTATGTACACAAATCCAAATTTTCGACTCTAGATTTCAGCTTACATTAGTTTGCTTCCCTAAGATTATGAGTCGTTATAGCCTACAGATTCAAGAACTCTTTACTTGTTCAAAAGCTCCATTCCCATAAAGTCCAAGACCTATCGTTAAGCCACTCTAGGATAGTAAACATATGCTGTAAAGATGGAGATTAATCAACCAACTGAATTTAAAGAACATAGGGGAATTTATAGCAAGAAAACATAAATAATTTTCAACATACTAACTCTAATATCTTTTTCCATCAAGTATAATTGCTATGTTAGCTAGCTATGCAAATTAAAAATAGGTAAATAATGTCAAAAGTAAGCGCAACATAATTAACGACTTAAGATCCACACAAACATAAATACGTGTATGCACATGCATGCATGAAGATTATAATATTATGAGTTTTCACATCTCTTGGTAACCCATCGTATATTTTATTAACTACTACATGAATAAGTCAAATGCTCTTGAGCACATAACCAAAACATAGACAATAAGAATGACATAGAAGTGCTCCTCTCAAGCCTGAAGATATTGGTAAGCCAATTTATGGAATCTGCCAAAGTGCTTTAATGAACACATCTGCAACTTGATTCATGAACATGATATGTGAAATGAAGAATTTACTATGCAAGTATGCAACAACACCTTTCATCTTCAAATAAAATAGTATCAGCCCACCTAGTATAGCAAATGGGTGCACATTTCCAAATATCGTCCAAAAGACTAAGGAAATTGATATGAGATGTATTTTAAAATTGGTGAATAAATATGCGTTATGAGGAAGAAATCAAACAAAGCACTTCGATCAATCTCATAACTGGTAGGACTACGAAAATTTTAGGTGCATCACCCTTTCCCTTTTCATTCACAATTTAGAGAAACTAAAATTGAAAAATACTTCAAGATAAAGAGAGTCTGGTCAATGGCACCAATCTAATATTATCCTCACAATTTTCCATGAAGCTTTGCCTTGATAGAATTCAAAGGCTTTACGTTAAGAGTTGTAGATGCCAAATAAATGCCATGTTAAAACAGTTGCAAATTTATAAAGTTAAAATTTTGAGCTAATGTGAGACACAAAGACTACTCCACATACAAAAGCTAGCATGAATATAATTAAATTAATAAGAAGGCTGTAAAAGACTACTACCATCAGGTTTTAATGAACTCAATGAGCCATCCCATTGGTGAATAAATTAGCATTGTTGATACATTCGAATTGTCATAAAACAAAGGAGCAATCCGAAAAGTCTCTGTCCTATGAATAACTAACTTAAACAAGTTACACCTCTTCAACAGGATGAAACTAGGAAAAAATCTAATCCAAGAAACATAAAAGGATGCTAAACCGAGTTGGCATAAAGCCTCAATATGGATTAGTTTGATTTTTTGAAGTTGTTTTCTCAGAACTCCCATCATGGCTAGTAGAAAGAAAACGGTTAGATAAGAGTGACATTGCACTCAAAATAATGCCATATGAATATCACTCAAGGTGAAAGAAATGGCTAAAGGAACACAAGCAATATTTCCATTGATCATTATGAGATTCGAAAACCCCTTGAGGCTTGCCAACATTGAAACCTCATAACTTCTTTCAGACTTAGAATTATTTTAAATGTATTTGTAGGATTGATTATCACAATATCTGTCCATTGTCAGTTAAAGAGAGAGTTGTTCACAGCTAGAAGCAAGTTTTCTTCAGATTTCCTTCATTGTACATATTATCATTATAGACCAGAACAAAGACACGGACACACAAACACACACACAGAGAGGAGGAAAGGGAGGAGATAACAAAATATACAATTACAAGATAAAAGATTATTACCACTATCAATTTTCATTTGATCATACTCGACAGCATGTGAAAAATCTTCACTATTGAAGCACTTTTGTGGATCAAATGTGTCAAAACCTAGAAGACTTTCAACCATGTTTTCGTTACATCTAGGTTCTGCTAATAAATGTTCCAGTCCAAGTACTTCATCCTCTGAGGAAGGAAAAAAGGATCCATCTCCCTCAACCTGAACAAAAACAAGAGAGGAATGTCACAAAGACACACTAGCATCAGCAGATGTCTAATAAAAATACACAAAGAGATTACTAGAAATGAACATTATATGTTTATAAAATGCCATTAATCATTAATTAATACAATGAGGTTCAATTATTACTACATGCCGCGCACACTGCATCTACTATTTTTGTGTCTGGATTCTATCTTCTATCTTTATATGACACCTGCCAATGAAAATCTGAGGCCCAAAAGGGCTGCCAAAAGTAATGTCTGGATACTTTCAAAAATAAAAATAAAAATAGCTGCGTAAGAGGTAAAATCCAAAGGTCTCTCCTGCACAAGAGATAAGTCTCACCACTAAGCTATAGGCAAACCCATCTCATAGTGATGACACCTGTATTTCCTATAATAAAAAACCCACAAAGAGAATCTTCATCTCAACACTAATTTTAAAGGGGGGTGTACAAAGGCAAACCCACAAGACTCTGAAACAGTGGATCATTTATTCATTCATTGTTGTGTGGCTAGGAGTCTTTGGATGCTTTTATTTAACATGTTTGGGGTGTATTGGGTGCTTCCTTCGACTACTTATGATCTTTTGGCAGGCTGGTGGTTTAAAGGGGGGTGTACAAAGGCAAAAGTGATTTGGACTATGGCTCCGCATGCTATCTTATGGTGTATTTGGAGGGAGAGAAATGCTAGAACTTTTGAAGGGATTGAGAAATCTACCATAGATTTAAAGTCTTCTGTTATTAGGACTTTATTTTTGTGGTTTTCTTCTCACACTAACTCTTGTAATCTTTCTTTTGTTAATTTTGTAGACTCCTTTAAGCTTTAGAGGGGTGTGTGGTTAGTCTTGTATATGGCTTATGTACATGGGCTAAGCCCTTTTTTATCATTAATACATATTTACCTTATTCCCAAAAAAAAAAAAAAAAAAAAAAAAAAAAAAAAAAAAAAAAAAAAAAAAAAACACTAATTTTAAACATAGAAATAATGGCATCAGTAAAATCTTACAGGCTGATTTATTTTAATTCTCATGAGATTTAATAAATTAACGTAAAGAATTTGCTCCCGTTTCCATTAAGCTTGCATTGCCCTTGAGAGAATGTACTCCATTTTTAGCCTTTACGACAAACTATAAAATTGTTTCTCAAAATGCCATAACTGAATCTATATTCTTGGTATTTCAAATGCACAGATGCACTTCAGGATTCAAAATAATGTTGAATATTATGGACTTAACATTGATTAGCAAAAGCTGTCTCACCACTAAGTAAACAAAGAAGTTACCTTGCAAGTTACAAATTCAAGTAGTGAATAAGGTTTGAAAGAGGAAAGCCAGATGTAATATATTTTTGTTAACTTAAAAGAGAAATGTCCATACCTCCTCAAGCTTATAAGTGAACATGTTTTCTCCCTCATCCGAAGTTATCGGAGTGTACTTTGATGCACCTATCATGAGCTTGGCTTTGCACCCTCCTTGCCTATTCTCTAACATTTTCTTTAAAAAGCCACAATTAAAAATTCAAGGACGAATATATCACCAGATCAGTTCATAATTAGCAAAACTAAAACTTATAAAAAAAAAATTAGAAAAACATAAATTTGGTAGCTTCTAACAATTTTCATGCATAAGGTACAATTAATATAGACAAATAAAATACCAGCAAGAAATATGAAGAAAAACAATTACTCCCTCTGTTCCTATTTAATTGGCCTCCTTTCCATTTTGGGATGCTCCAAAATTATTGTCACATTCAAAAAGTCAATGTTTCAAAATTATATTAATAATTGTATTCTTCCTTCCAACTAAAAAAAGGAGGGCCTCCCTAGATTCTACCTGGATTAAATTCTTTATGAATCTTTAGAGAAAAAGAACTCTGTCATAAATGAGTTCAGATTTTTCTTAAATAACACTATATCACCAAATAGTTCATGCATTTTGTTTTGTATTCGTTTCTTTTTTCAGTAGGGGATTTTTTTAAACTCTTTCTAATCAATAACTTGCAAATTTTTAAAGTTCCCAATAATTTTTCCTTCATAACGAAAAATTTCTGCACATAGTTAAGAACCTCAAACTCATTCGCTATGACCAAGGTATTAAATTTTGTTTCAGTAAACCCAGACACATAAACATTTAGGAAACATTCCCAAAACACAACAGGAACAAACTAAAGAGCTACAAACTCATGGAAATGCTGACAACATGGACAAAAAGCAATCTATATGCAAAGATGAGCCTATTAATAATCAAGTGTGTTAGAAGCTTTTACAACAAATCACATTCGAAGAACTTACAGGGAACCTTCAAAAAAACTTTTCATGAATCGAATTTTGTTTTAAGTAATGAGTAGCACTTCTTTGCAACTAAATGAGATGTATAACTGATAATGACAATAAAAATAATAATAAAATTGATGTATTAAAGGTGCTCCAATAATGTGTAAAATGATAGCACGTAAATCACTCTCACTTATGTGAATGAAATTGTCTAGATTTTGTAACACTTCATGCATAGTACAATCAAGGAAAAAAATTTCTTTTCCATTTTGTAGAAACTACTAACATGTTTCCAACTTTTGAACAACCGAAACGAAACATCATAGGAATCTTGAAAATTTTTTATTTCTACTAAAATGTCGTCCTGTTGGTCAGTTTCATCCGAAATGACTGATGTTTCAGTCAAAACCAATCAAAAAAACCAGAACATTTCAAAAAAAATCAATAATTTAAGAGTTTTTTTTTTTTTTTTTTTTTTGTGTTCTCTCTTTAAAAAATAAAAAATAAAAATCTGAAAGAGAAGATAGGAAAAAATGTGAAGATTTGATGAGAGAGAAAACACAAAGGTCTTCCCCTTTTCTATCTTTAGTTGCTAAATTTTTATCAAGAGATCGTACTTGGAAGTAATATTAACTTTACCCATTTAAATAGTGGCATATGAATCACTATAAATAATATGTTTACAAATAATAATAATAATAATAATAATAACTAATTTGTAAGACTAACAGTACCAATTACTTGTGAATTGTGATAATCACATAAATATAAGTTGCTATCAAAATGGTAAATTAGTGTATTTTACATAGTATTGAAGGCATAAACCCATCACCTTAAATGAGACTATTTTAAAAATTGGAATCATCACTATAGTAGTATAGTTGATGACACATGATCAATTTATAGAAATTCATAAAACGCCACTATTTTGAATTTCCACTCTCATTTTATGGCAACCAAAAGATTGTTAACGGTGATGTAATCATTAAGAGCTCATTTGGGCGTCCAAATGAAAATAAAGCAATTATAGTGAACCTCACATAGTATTGAAGGCACAAACCCATCATCTTGAATGGAAAACTTCAAGAGAATGATGGCCATCATTCCACAGTAGCCACTAACACATTCAACAAGGGTGCGGTTGGACATCCTATAGAATTTAGAATCCCAATGGCTCCATTGTGTTTCACATGACATTTCAAGGTCTAAGTCCATAAGACAATTGGAGCCATCAAACAAAATGAGACCCATCACCACAAATGACAGAATGGTCTAAATTTAGGTTCATTTGAAATGACTCTGTTTTAACTGTTTACCTGCATTTATGAGATTGCCGCTATTTTTCATAATGGATCACATTCACTATGACAGATTTTTACCTTCAAATGGTTATATGAAACACAATGAAGCTATTCATTAATGTCCGTGGAAGATTATCTCTGTGCTCTTACATGCTCATACCAGTAAACAAAATCCAATAACCGAAACCTTTTCCACGACTAGGTAAACAAAATATCACATATCCAAACATAACCCACCAAACAATTTGACATAGTAAACAAATTTCATCAGTCATTTATAAAAAATAAAAATAATAAAAATAAAAAAACAAGCACCTAGCCCAAAAACCACAGTCAGGACATGAAAAATCCAACATAGAAACAAAATCAAAAACCAAATATAAAACAAAAACAAAACCGAAAAAAAAAAAAGGTTTACTGAAATATGGTTCAAAAAAAAGAAAAAAAAAAAGGGGAATGCATGTAGACATTCAAGAGAGATTACAAAGAGATTAAGAGAACTACCCCATACCAAAGGTCTCGAAGAAATTTGCCAGAAAAGCAAAGAAATCCCTTACATTGTCATGTCAGAGAGAGTAAAGAGAATTCCAGGAACAACCCAAAAGAAGGCAGAGAGAGAGAGAGGGGAAAGAAAATGAAAGTGGAAGAAAGAGAGGGAAAGTAGAGTGAGGACGAGAGAAGAAGCTTTACCTTTTCGTTACATTGACGGATGTGAAATGATTTAGAACGTTGGATTGGAATGTTTGATTTGGAGTCCGGACTACAACGCATGTGAGAAGATGATTATTGTCGTCCGCCGCCGTCCACCGTCCACTTAAATGACGGCGTTAGTACCCCATACCAGACGTCACTGTCAGATAATACGTTACCTCGAAATTTGTCATCCCACGCGCATCATTCTCACGTGCATACAATCCAGAAGGAGAACTTCTTTTGTTTTTTTTTTATAACTCCGTAAGTTTTTTGGATAAGAGTTTCCAGAAGCATTTTTCAATATCCACAATATAGGTTACAATAAAATACGGTACTTTAATTGGTCGAGCATTAGGTATGAAATCCAACATTCCATGTTCGAGTTTCACAAGTCACTTACTTAAGACCACTTGAGCCTTACAATTTATCTATTATACCTAACACATGTATTGAACAAGCGGTGGATATGTTCATGAAGGTTTATTAGTCAACTACATTATAAATTAATCTCAGTGATCAAACGAATAGTTGTCATAAAAATGAAAAAAAAAAAAAACTCCAATAAAATACTAAAGTATTAGACAGGAGATCACATAAGACTTTTTCATCAAATTCGCAAGCGATAAACAATGCTACAATTAAAACTTTAAATTGTTTGCCGATTTTACCCCTAAATTTGACTGGAGCATACAATACTTAATGTTGTTTGGGCTCATCCAAATATCAATGGAATAGAAAGTACCAAAATAAATAAACAAATAAATAAGTAAATTCCTCAAGTGATTACTTGCTATATCTGTATTAACAAATCAAGAAAATGAATCACAATAATCGACTTCTTTAGGATTTTCCACGATATAAAGGAAAGCTAGTGTCAAGGATTGGCTTACCAAGATAAAATAGTCTCTATCAATATCTTTCGAACAAATGTAAAATAGGTAATAACCTTACTTATATTATAATATAAAGGAATACAAATCACTAATTGCGACAATCGGATTGTTGCACTATGATTAGTGCGTGCATGACAATTGTTGTAGGCCCCATAAGCGTATGTCATACATGCACCAATCACAACATGACGATCCAATCATTACGACTGTGATTAACATCTCTCTCTAAGAGATTAACTAGATTGAGGTTTAGTAATAGAAGGAAATAAAAAATAAAAAATAAAAATAAATAGCATCTTCTTTACAGGCAAGCTAATAGCTAGCCTAATACCAAACACCCTTGAAGTAAGGCTGAAGGGAATTTTTCATGATATTTTTTATTCCACTTATGTGAAAATTTTTGTGGGAGAAAGGAAACTTTTTACGGTATCCGTATACAATTAGCGAGAGAGCTAGGAAAAATCATACCATACCCAATGCCAACTTTCATTCACACTCCTTAAGTTTGTCTTTGAATTTCAAATTAGGCTTGTGCCTCGACATACTGAAAAATGCATGTGCTAGACTGAAGGGCCTCTTGTATTAAGTTACTAGAAATCTTAGTACAGCATTAATGGCATTAATAAATTGCAGTGTCACGGTGTCATATTCTCATTGGTTACTGAAGGACCTCCTTCATTTGCCCCCATTCTGATCAAACAGAGGGTACCTAAAAGATTATGACACCCAATAGAATCGAGCGAAAAAATTGCTATTGGTTTGATTTTGGTTGAGCTATTAATTGGTGGCATAATGAGTACAAAGAGCATGCAGGCATCACCAAAAAATAAAATCAAACTTACGATACTGCAACATCTTTAATATTTTGCATGTGGTCGTGTATTGAGCTGGGGTTTGTTGGGCACATTGCATCACTGGTGAGCTACAAAACGTGTTGTCAATGTGCGAAGCATGATTAATGTCAACCGTACAAGTGTGTATAGCACTGTGCTGTTACAGCATCAAATCCTAATGCATCATGTACCACATTTGCTCTTACTATGCATTAAATAATGGGCGCCATTTTCCAGTGATTGGCACAACTCATTGTGACTGTCCTAGTCCTTAAGCATGGACTATCGCTGCTTATCAAAAAAAAAAAAAGCATGGACCATCGCTATTGCCCCTGTCACTATCGCTGTTTGAGATACAAAGGAAAATTTGCTGCATAGAAATTAAATTTGGCGCATTAGTCAAACGGATATTGTACTCTCTTTTTTTTCTTCCCATCAAGTGAAAGCTACGTAGAAGATTTTTTATGTAGGTTTCGTCCTATTACGTGCAATGCAATCACTTGTTTTATGTAGAAGATCTTTTGTGCAGGTGTTAATATGTTCGTTCATGACCATGCAATCATTTGTTTGTTTCTTTGAATCCATATATAATTTTTGTTTTTATTTATGACACATGACAGAAAACAGATGAAAATCAGGAGGACTTGGCCTCCACACGAGTATAGGTTTTTTGCTAAAGGAGATATCTAGACTTTTAACTTGACTAAACCCTTCGAACGTGAGTAAGGACACTAGCTGCCCACTCCACGTCACTTGACGCTTAAGATATTGGCTTTTTCCTCTTGATCTTGTTCTTCCGATCGCACATGGGGGTGAGGTTCACACAATACAAATGGACCCTGATCAATGATTCGAATGACAATATGCCTCTGTCATCCCAATGAAATGGACCGAATTGGTGCAATACCACCATAGCGCCATTGCAGAAATTGAAATTGACTTTGCCCACTCGTGGAGCAAACTTAAAGCTCTCTAGCTGTGGACCATACAGCAACAAGCACTTATAAACAAACATATAATTATTGAACACGTTCTAGAGTACTTTGTGCTATAATTATATATAGGGTCATGGGCTGGATTCACTGAAAACAATAAAGGGCTTTTAAATTAAACTCACATGACCCAAACTATAACATTTATTATTTTTCACAAATTTCATTACAGATCATTGAATGATCTCCATATTCAGCTTATTATCCGCTTTCTTGAAAATTTTCTGGTTATATATATATATATATATTTTGACAATCGATAAAATTTACTGGCCCATACCCCTAACTCCCCATATCGATAATTAAATAGTATCAATACTTATTCATAAATAAGAACTCGAATTCGTTCACTTAACAAATGAGAAGAATATCAGTGGCTGGCAATATATATATTGAGATGACCAAAATTCATCCCCTCAAACTTACGGTAAAGGTTACAAAGAAGCTTGATGTGGTTTTTTTAACCGGCTCTTCATCATTTAAGTTTCAATTCCTCTCCAACAGAGCCCAGACTTCTGTGGCTCATCACCCGATTTTAAAATTGTGGTCCCATAAATTAAAATATTGCATTTAAATCCATTGTAAAATAATTTTGTAGGCATAGCATCTCTGTCCACTTGACTATCATTTTCATATTGGGACATTCAATGGGTTCAATTGAGGCCAAAAGGATAGGATTGTGACATATTCAAATTTAACATCGTTGTCGCGCGTAACATCAAATCTTCTATATTTTCTTTCCATAGATGGCACCACTAGCGGCCATTAAATTTTTTTTTTTTTTTTGGTTTGATGGTCAAGATGTCTGAACCAACTTATGCACACTTCCCATGACTAGAAAGGCACACTTGGCTCCTTTCTGATTGGATTGTGAGTATTCAACTGTTACTTTGAATCTAATTTGGTTCACAAGTTCACATGGCATGGTGCAGCACTAATTCTTCATACCCATTTTTTATTCATTAGACAGTAGGAAGCAAGGAAAGGTTAAGATTGGGACAACCTTTCTAACTCACTTTCCATCCTACCAAAAAGAACGAGAATAAGAAAGGAAGAAGAAAAATTGATATTTAGAATGAGACAGCCTCACATACTAAATAATGTTACTTTACTTCTTAGGACTTGTATGATTGATCCATTGGCCTAGTTACTAATCAAGTTTACAGAATCCCTCATGTCTCGTCATTTGGTCATTTAACGTAGAGTATAGGTGGCAGCACACACGATGCGTGTCCATGTATAATATCCTAAATATCCCTTTACAATGAATGAGAGAGTTAAGAGTAGTGGGTAGTTGATTTAAGTTCAAATTAATATGGAGTATAATATTACCATTTTCTCTTTTCAATTTTCAAGTTATTATATATATATATATATTAGTTTTGATCATGTGTAGAATATCCCAGATATCTCATACGATCATAGCCATCCGTGAGTGATACGCTCTATATATATATATATATATAAAGGATTCGTCGACCATGTAATTATTGCAACCATCATTTTATTTCATTCGGCTACACCAGAAGGAGTGCATGTGTCTCACCTTATTCCCGATGCTTTTTAGTAATCCATTAGGTAATTTAATTTTAAAACAATTATCATAGAAAATTTGATAGACAATGGATTTCATACATAAAAGTGATGGATACGTAAAAAAAAATATTTTCAAAAAAAAAATAAAAAAAAAAATATATATATATTTATCCTTTGAAATAATAGATTTAAATACAAGTGTTATGAGTATTTTTAACAATTTATTGAATTATCCGACTATTATAAAGGTTGACTTAATAGGATAATATAAATTATAAAGCTATGAATCAAATGACTTTCAACATGCTTCAAGTTATGGGTGTTAATGGTTTTGGTTAAAACTGAGAAACAAATCGAACCAAACCGAACCAGGCGGTTTGATTTGGTTTTTAGGTCATTAGGTTTGGTTATGATTTTAATTTTAGAAAACCGAACTCAATTGGTTTGGTTTTGGTTTTCAGTTTTAAAAAACCAAACCAAACCGAAAAATCGAAAAAACCGAAATATATATATATATATATATATATATATATATATATATATAAACTTAAAGTTTGTAAATTCCCAATTCTAATAAGGGTAAAATAGGTAATAGGCTTGTTTTTGTTCATTTTAAGTTTCTTATTGTTTTCCCTTTTTTAGATTGGCATGTATTAAACTAGTTATTAATGTTGTGTGTGATATTGACATATTGATATATGTCAATATATTTCAATTTTGATACAATGTTTGTATTTTTTAGTTGCTAATGTAATGCTTTTATTAAAAATGTTTTTATTTGGAGTTTGGCATGTCAATTTTTTCATTTTCAATTATTTGTAGTTACTTGATAGGTTAAAACCGAAACCGAACTGAACCTAAACCGAAATATAATGGTTTGGTTTGGTTTGGTTTTTTTATAGTATGGTTTGGTTTTGGTTTGGAAGAAACAAAACCGAAGTATAATGGTTTGGTTTGAAATCTCTCCTAAAACCGAACCAAATCGAACCATTAACACCCCTACTTCAAGCAGCATTTTTGTACGTTCGGAGGGGCAGGTTCGAAAGGCTAGTCATAGCCCAATAGGGACCACAACCCTACTTTAAATTTGAAACATTTGTGCGTGGCCAAAACTTGGGTATGCACACATTGAGAAGAGGGGTTGGGCTTGGAAGGAGCCCATGCCATAAATATCACTCTAAGCCTGCTTTTACATTACCAGCAAGTCCATAAATTAAACAAGAGAAATTAAGTGACTGGAAAGGGACATAAGATAAAATTAGGTTGTCTGTTTTTAAAAAATGCTAAAAATAAGAGTTTCATCCTTTTTTTAATTTTTAATTTTTAATTTTTTGTGTTCATCAATTGACATATATGTCAATGGTAAAATAAATGCAACTAAAAAAAAGTCTCTTGTGGGTGCAATGTATCGTGGTGGACTGGATTCAACCGGTGGATGTAGCACCACTCCTCGTTTTCCATTGCATCTCAAAGATAAAAATCCATCTTCTACAATGAAGTTATACACAGTAGGAAAATGATGTCAATACCATTGGTAACAGTAAAACATTTAGAGTGTCATAGTTTGACACTTGACACTAGATGAAGTAAAAAACTTCTGCAAAACTCATATCCATCAACAGATACTACATGATTTCCAACAAGACTAAGAGTCCACTCCCTTCACATATTTCCTTGGTAGTCTCCTGCCTCTACATAACAGGTAATATCAGAAGAACTTATATTGCCAACAGATACTGAAACTCAAAGTCATATGGTATCTTATCAACAATGCTAGATACCTTGACACTGTTATGGCCCCTAAAGCAATCAACCATTGATTTTCTCAATGACCCAGATGCCGGTAACTGGTGACAAACCCACTTGACTAATGAGTCTTTGTACTCCGCGAAATCATGCATGTTTCGGAGCAGAAGCTCTGGAAATGCAATCCTTTTTGTGCTAGTCACCAGAATTGAAGCTTGCAGGTACTCTAGCTTTGATTTCTCCAACTCATTTACAACACCTTCAGCTGTGTAGACTCTCACCTGCACATAGGTTGCACAACAACATAAGAAAAAAAAGGGCTAGAAGTTGGAAAAGGCCTTGTTAATGATGGGTAGATTCAAAAATAAAAATAAAAATTGAATTAGTGATCTAAGTAAGGACTAAATTTGATCGATTTTGTTCAACTTACAGCTGGGGAAGAACGGGTTCCACAACACAAGGCAAATGTGATATTGGGATCTAACAACTCGAGTCCATAAAGTTCGCGAACAATGGCTTCTTTATCATCCTTTTCTCCCTTCTGATAAAACTGTAAAAACCATATTTTAGGAGACTATAGAGTAAGCATAAGTAAAAGAGAACATCCTAATAATACACTAGGTTAATCATATGTACCTCTTTGATGATAGAAGATGGTGGTTTCCTCAAAATAAAATGCTCTATTGCTTGAGCATTTATTATTTTGCCTCCAACGTTGAGTGTTGCCTGAATTAGAATCATTATCATTAAGATTACAAAGAAGCTGATAAGAAACTTTGATGAATTGCCATTATTGGTTACCATTTTGTAAGTACTTTCTTGCTTTCAAAGTAAAAAAATTAAATGTTTGCTTTCAGTGGAAAGAAAAGTACTTCCAAAATTCTAATAGATTGACTTGGAAGAACTGTAGAAGGGCCAATATCTGTTGATATCTGTTGGATTCAACTCATTGTCTGATGAGTTGGCGAGACCTGTGAAGAGACCTACTACTTGGGCTGGGGTGCTCTATATTGCTAGTCATGCATTCCCATGTTTTCTCAGTGCCCACCAAGTATACCAAATCAATTGCTGGGATGTGGAGAAATAATGTACCTTGTTCATCAATGTAAGCAGTTTTTCCGTACTAGAAGGCACTCCATATTGAAGAAATCCCTGAAATGGCAGTCCAAGTAAACACAATTGTAATGTGCCGGTTTCAGCCAGATAGATCAACTATCCTAATTTGTGTAAGCTTACTTATGCATCAAATCAGCGGCCATAAAGGATGCAGGGTGGCGACCCCCATGCCAATGCAGCTGCTGCTCTAATGCAAATGCAAGATAACATGTGAATTGGGCTAGAACCCTCCTCAACAAGATATATATAAACAAATGGAAGAAATGGTTTTTCCCAAAATATACATGCATAGTACAAGCATTGTACATGTTGATCCAGAATGCTAGCTTCTGTGGGTGAGACAAGAATCTCAAGTCCACCTTCTGGAGATTGCTCATTAAGACCCTGCAGTCCATGATGACAGAAGTAAAAATAGAAATCAATTGAAGAATGAATGCTTTTGCTTGTCCATTAGCATTTCCTTTGTGTAAATATCCGTCTATATGTGAAAATCTTCACCCATACCTTAAGTTTTGGAGTAAGGGAATAGAACTAGAACTCGAGAGGCATTTTGGGTCCAAAGAACCTGATGTGAATACAACCAAGTTCTTGTAAGGACCAATGTCCCTTGGAATAGACTCTTCCGTATTAAAGATACCATATGGGTCCTGTTGCCTTGAGTCTTTTTGTAACATTAGGCTCTGCTTTGAGTTCAAGCTGGTGTCGACCCTGAAGCTTTTTGAGCTTAAGGAAGAGTGAGTAGACCTGGAAATGGGGCCAGATTTCTCTAGTTCCATTGCTCTTGATGTTCTAAGTAGTCTCACAAATATGAAGATCAAACACTTCAATATGCTCTCTGACAGCTTGTTGGGATGCCACTTCTCACTGTTCTCTTCTGACTGAATTGGATTACATAGATATTTTGGTGGGAGGTCTGAGGACATATTTAGATCACGTTCTTTCTGTTAAAAAAAAAAAAAAAAAAGTTATTTGAACTCGGAATAAATAACAATCAATATCTAAATTACTTGTGAAGACATTTTTGAAAATCATGCCAGCAATTTGGGCCTTGAATTGAGGAATATTGCACTCTTATATGTAGCAAACTAAAAGGCCAAGGATTATTTCGGTACATTCCTGTTTTCAGAACTTCAAAAACCAAAATTGAGTGATATTTGAGCAAGATGGGTTAACTCAATTATCTAAACTGTACAAGGCTCCCACTTGGTCTCTTATGTACTATTGTTCTTCGGTGCATAGGGTAAGGGAAAAAAATGAAGAAGTAATTAAATAGGACTAACATTGTCTTTCACCAGAAGGGGCAAGCCATTCATTAAAAAATAAGAATGCCGAAATCACTCATATCTTTAAAATCCAATAATTGCTGCTGTACTAGTGATAGATAATTCAAAAAGAATCAAATTGGACAAAAAAATTGAGGCCTACCTTGGGAGTTGGATGTCTTGGGTCTCGCAAAGGTGACGATGGCTTCTGGACCCGACTTTTTCTTGGAACCTTCTCTTTGAGTCCGACCTCCTCATGGAAATGATTTTCTTTCTGATCAGAAAATACTCTTGAGTTCCCCATTTTTTCATTCATAGTGAAGTCATTGAGAATATAATCTCCTTTTATAGCTTTACTTATGAAATGCAATGCCTTGGTCTCAAATGCCATCCTTTCCTGGATCCCTGCCATCGTTTCATGGATCCCTTTGTTTGTGGAGTTTTTATTTGGTGAAACTATCGAATGGCCTTGAGGGTTCCCTAGACTTCCATGTTTCCCTATTCCGGATTTTGATTCCTTAGTTATTTCCTGTTCATGATTCAATCCACTTTGAAGTTCACTTATTTGGCTTTCGAGTCGAACTATCTCATTCTCAACCATAGCTAACTCTGCTAAAAGCTCCTTCATCTACAAAATTCATAGGGGAGTTGATGTGTTATTAACTTCATGCAGAATTTGTATCAATAATATGTGCCTACCTTGAAAGAGCAATGCAGGGGGTATGATATTGATTATTTAGGGTGTTACTCTCTTAGGACTCATTGAGGGGAGGGCCTCGGCTCATAATGGGAGTACCAAAAGCTCTCAAAATAAACCGTGCACAACGCTATGCAGCAACTTCAAGGAAGACTTCTAATGGGCACTAGAATTCACTACAATTAAAATTTGCTTGGAAATCATACATTGGAAGAGTTACTTTGCACATTTCTTGATGGTCGCTATAAAAGTGAACATAAAGCAGCAGGATTCCACCAGATTTTTGGAAGAGAAATTAAAGTTTGTCTTTCAGATGTTGGAAGAAAAGCATAAATCTTGTACAAGCATCTTGTACGCGCAGAGGCGACAATAAATAATGCTAGACTTTAAAGTGACCTTCAAAAGTCATTCATTCTTTAAATTGCTTCCAGTTTCACCCATTCTCCCAGACATGTGTTTGTACACATGTATGAAGGAAATCATGAAAAAAAAAAAAAATTTAAATAGAAGGAAGGCTACCTTAGGTGGAAGGAAGTTTGGTATACGGAGAGCAGAATTATCATTCCGTTGATGTACACACTCCAAAATCGCATTCACCTTTTCTTCATGATTCAGCATTTTTTGAAGCATAGAGACCTACAAAGTACAAACACAGATCTCATCAACATAATCTTTCGCTAATAAAGATGTTGTAAGTTCAAAATGGCCTGCTTAACCTTAGATCATATCTAAAATATATATATATAACTTAAACATTTAGTACTTTTGCCATACCTTATTGAATTTAGTACAATTTCCCCTACAAATTTAGGATAGGCAAGACTTTCCAATGCTTTTAATTGCAGGAAAAGTGAATCAGAAGGTATGGTTCTCATTTGTTGGTCCCCTTTGAAGAAATAATGAGCCTTGAAGTATTTGCCATATAGAGGTTGATAGTGGGCTGGTGTTGCTGATTTTCAACTTTCAAGGGAGATTGATACTTTGTACAATTGTACTCCCTTCTTAAATGAAATCTTGAAAATATTAAAATATTCTTCAAAATTTTGAAGAAGAAAAGGAAATGTATACCGTATAGTATTGCCATGCCAATAATGCTTTTGAGCATCCAAGTAAAATCTTTTACTTAAATTGGACAGTTTCCTTAGGAGGAAAAGAAGTTAATTTCAAACTGAAAATGTCCCATGCAAAAGTTACACTCGTGCTATCAATACACAACCGTGTGATTGGAATGGGATGGAGATGGACTAGAAAAAAGAAAAAGAAAAAGGGGAATTACAGATTGTCTGATCACAGGCAAATCATTTACTAGGAAGTTAGTAGTCATTTGTATGTATGTGTAATTATTTTCCACTAGTGTATGCATATGCTTGTGTGTGAATCAAATTTACTTATTACTCCAATTCTTTCAAATGCTTAGGTTCTAACATTCCACAAAGAAAACTATCAAAGACATTGTACATCCCCATACCTCTCTTTCAAGTTCCTGTCTCTTTTGCTGTCCAATAATCTTCTTCTTTCTCTGTAATAATAATAAAAAAAAAACAAAAAACAAAAGACAACATATGAGAGAAATAAAGGCGGTAATGAAAAAATAAAAATTAAAAATTAAACCCATTTCCTCTTTTGCTTGGGTAATTAATCTTAAATTATTTATGGGCAAGTATAGAACCACCCTTCTCGAATTGTATTACAAATGAACAAATAAGTTACATATATATCTAAAAACATTAATTTCAACGTGCAACAAGCTGCAACTCTCTCATGTTGTCAGATTTCGGCTATCAAAACCCAAAAACCAACAAATAAATGATGAAATCTACTTCAAAACCCACACATAAGAGCCACCAAAACTGGACTTACAATCTCCGACGATGGCATGTGAACGGACAAGTCCGCCCGGCTGGCCATGAACGACATGCCGCTGAACCTCAGCTTCAACCCGCTCCACCGCCTCAAGGAAACATTAAAACAACATGGGGTGGTTTTGTTTTCATCAGGTCGATCACCAGGCTTGGAGGTGAAGGAAGAATGGCTTCTTGTTGTTGTTGTTGTTGTTGATGTTGTTGACGTTTGGTTTGAATGGAAAAGAATTTGGGCGGTGTAAGAAGATGAGGAGGAGCTTTCAGACTGAGTCTTGCTCTGGTATTTGCCTAACCGCCGCAGTTGTGTGTGGGCCATCGTGCCAACTGCAGGAGTGGGGTTGCTTCGCGTAGCTTGCACTTGTAGTTTTTTCAAGCTTAGCGGGTATACCTTCCTTGAGAAGCCTTTCAAGGTTCCTACTTTTGTATAGAACTATTAAATATCAAAACTACTCCCTTATTATTTTTTTTAATAAAAAATTAACAGTGGATTTAACAGTGGTAGGTTTGTATTAAATATCAAAATTGCTCTTATTATTATATCTTTTTGATAAAAAAATTAGGGGAGATAAAATAATAGTGTTGTATCACGCGTGCTCCCTTCTAGTGTCACTCCCTATTCAAATGAATTAATCTTCTCTTATTAATGGAATTTTTAACTAACGGGCTCATCTTCGCCTCATCAAGAACAAGCCATCAACGTCGCAATTGGGCTCGACTACTTAATAAGTCTTGTTTACAAGGGCGGAACTTCACATGGCTTTTGGGGGGGCATGGCACCCCTAGAGATTGAAAATACCTTATATACTTATTTGAATGTAAATTAATTATTTTAAAAAATATATCAATGGCCCCTCCAAATTTTTGTTTATTTCAAATATAATCTCTCAATCATAAGTAGATTTTCATTCTCATGCCTATATTTTCATATTTTATTTCAAAATTTTGGACACAAAAGTTGGTAAAGTCTCAAAAAATGGACATTTGTTGTATCTTTGGAAATTCTAGGTAATATGAATATTGTAAAAAAATTTAGAATGACATGCGAATTAAAAAATATGTAAAAAAAATTTACTTTGACCCCCCAAGAAAAAATTTCTGGTGCCACTCCTGCTTGTTTAGTAATTTATATATCGATTAGGTTTTTAGAGTATGGTGTGTTTACTTTTTATTTGATCAATCTTACGTGTTACTTTATCATCTTTATTTATTCAGTTATGTCAACATGTGATTTTGAAACTTTTGGCTCTCACCATTATACCCATAACCAATATAAAAAATAAAAAGGACTAGCTCATATGAGTTGATAAGATGAAATGTCTAATTTCCATAATAAATTTTGGGATTTTTTTTTTTCTTTTCCTGAAGTTAACAAAACTTAAACATGCACACCGAGAGTGACAAAACCAAGAGTGAAAGTATTTGATAAAGCAGATCAAATTACGGAGTATTGTACAATTAATTTAAGCACAAGGAAGAAAGATATAGGCAGACTTAAAATGAACCCAGCACCAACTAATGCTCAATTCCCTGCAATCCCCTTAAAATCTGTCCCTAATTAATAAGTTTCTTGGCAATTTCAGGATATCTGATTTTATTTTATTTTTAGGTTGAATTTAAGGAATGTAAATGATGTTCATTTTGTCTTATATGGTAAAGAGTGTTATCATTGTGTAAGATGCTAGCCAAAGCAGGCTGATCGAGAATAGTATGTTTGTCATTACAAATCCTTAACCCTTGGATTTCCTAACATATCCCGTTTTAATAAAAATGTGGGGTTTGACTCTTAATTTTGACTCCACATAGCAGCGTGTATGTTCTCCTATCGTTAAATAAATAGATGAATAAGTAAAAACCACTTCTAGACATATAGGTCACCCCACAAGTCCACAACTCAGGGTATGGTCTTTTTTTTTTTTTTTTTTCCTTTTGTTTTTTCCCCTATAAAGTAGCAACCCAATTTCAACCTATGGCATATCTGATATATGATTTTTTTTTTTTTTAATGAAAATATCTGATATATGAATTATGATACATTGTTATTTTACTTTTTAGGATACCAAATCCTAGCCTTCACCTTAATTACCTATGGGTTGGTTCCCATGCAAGGTCAACCTTCAAATTCTAAATCTATTTAAGAGATACTACCAAAGTTACAAAGTTAATACCCTCCAATAAATCTTTCTTATTTTAAATTAAAATCAAATAAGAAATTTTTTTATAAACCTAGACTAGGCAACACGCCAATGGCTTTGTGACCTTGTGACACTTCTCTCTTTTATGTGGGTGAAAGTCGACATAGGTTCTAAGTTTTAATATAAACATATATTGATATGTTGAATTTTTTATCCATATTACCAAAAAGGAAAAAAAAGAAAAGATGAGCAACACATTTATATCTTCGATTCCCATTTTTCAAACACTATATGAGGAAAGATAGAATTTTATGCTAAAAGGATTCTTAATCATATATATTATCTAACTTCACTAATTCATCAGCTGCTTTAATCTGTATAGAAGCATGATAAAAATCGATATTATCAAATTTGTTGAGAAATTAAGTTTCCTAATATCATCGATAATATCTAAAATGTTCAATGGATACTGGAATAATCCTTAAATAGGCTTAATAATAATCCTTGAATCACATTCCACAATAATGTTCCATTTATTGAACCATAAGTTGCACAAGCCAAAATAGATCACTCATACACATTGTGACAATGTGCGCATATGAAAATTTATTGTGTTAGTGTGCTAACCCCTTTTTCCCCATTTGAAAAAAAAAAAAAAAAAAAAATCATCTTTAATTTTTACTTGAAATTCAAACAGAATTACAGAAGTAGGCATCTCCAACCGGTTTTAAATCATTCTCTTCCTTTTCCCCCTCTTTGTCAGCAACCAAACAGGGCATCCCGAATTCCCTTGGACTTCAGTTCCGGGGCGTTAATCACTAGGAATTTCAACTCGTGAGACTTCATACTTTCAGAGTCCCACCGAAGGCTCAAATCAATTCACTCAACGTCCGAGGGAAAAAGCCAGTGACACAATTCCCGTGAAATTCAGTATTCTCCGAGTGGTCAAAGCAAGCAAGAATGGCATCTCTCCGTTTTCCCTCCATTTCGCGGGTCTCTTCTGTTCACAAATTCTCTGCAACTAAGAATTCCCGGGCCATGGCTTCTCTGTTCCATCACATATCCAAATCCCAAAACTACCTCTCCATTTGTCATAAAATTAGCAGAAGCTTCACCTCCATTTCGACCACAACCAACACAAAACCCTTCAAAAACCCTTTTCAAGGTAACCCTTCTATTCCTATTCCCTCTCTCGAGAACTCTCCCTATATATATGTGTGCGTTTGTGTATGTGCGTGTGTGTGTGTGCGTGCGCATGTTTGTATCGAAAAGCTTGTCTGTATAAATACCCACTTCAAGGCAATCACTCTATTCATCTCTCTTTCTCTATCTCTATATATATATATATATCGAACCCCTGTGTATTAGTACACCCATTTCAGGGTTACCCTTCCTTTCTCTCTGTATAAGTTCTATTGGTAGGTGATGTAATTTGGTGCTATGTTCTTTACAATCTTTATCTAATGTTTCTTTTATTATGGGTTGTTGTGAATAGTGATAATGTCTTCTGGTAAAATCCAAAAGGAAAAGAAAAATGGTAATTAATGTTTGAAGAAAATAAAATGGTTATTTGAGTGAAGAATAATAATATATTGAATAATTTTAACACAGAGCAAAGAACAGTTGTTTATGTTGTTGGGTTTTTATCCTTATAATAATCCTGACGAGCAAAACGCAGCGAACCAAACTTGGTTGGTTGGGCATGTTAAAAACACCTTGTCACAATATCATTTTAAGTAATTAAATTTTGTAGTCACGTATCTATAGATACTATGATAAGATGAACAAATAGTACTTAATGTTTGTTAATCTCAGTGGGATTAGTGCTTCCTATAATAAGATGAACAAGTGGTGAGTTACCCACACCCAATTTTCCCATGCCTTGAAGGTGTGAAAAGAAACATTTCGACAATTAATTAGGAGTCCACATACGACAGTCCTACTAAAAGGCAAAATTATGAATCTCATTGTGATTAAGCATTTAAGCTGAGCGGTTAGATAGTTGGGTGCAACCCTCATAAGACCAACATGAACTCAGTTTTTTTTCTTGATAATAGAAATAAAATAAAATCATGAACTCAGATTTTTTCATGTAACATTCAGATATGACATGTCAGCTGTGCATTCATATTTAACACAAGTAACAAAGGTCTGCCAAACCACTGATGTAGTAGTTATAATAATATGTAGATGCATATTTTTCTTGTAGTGAGATCGGTGGCCACTCCTGCCGAAGCTGTTTCTGGGTTTGATGAGATGGTCGCGGCAACCCAACGGAAGTATTACATGCTAGGTGGGAAGGGAGGTGTTGGAAAAACAAGTTGTGCTGCATCCCTTGCTGTAAAATTTGCAAACCATGGGCACCCCACGATGGTGGTATCAACTGACCCTGCTCACTCTTTGAGCGATTCTTTTGCCCAGGTATATATATGTACTTTAATATGTTTCGTGAACTATGCTGGAAAGTCAAATATCGCTTGTTGTCTAACTATAAAATTTGATATGGCTTCATATACCTGTTTGGGCCTTCCATCTAAAGCTTTTAGGTTGGAAACTTATAGGCTGAAACTGCTCTATATGTTTTTAACTTTTCATTAAATTATCTCTGAGACTGACCCCTTTGGGAGGACTATTTTGACTTATTGCATTCTATACATTGTCTCCAGAATTTGACTGGAGGACAACTTGTTCCTGTTGAAGGAGTGGATTCTCCACTATTTGCTCTCGAGGTATTTGGTTAAAGTACAGTGAGTACGTAAATGATATTATATTCATGATGGGTATGTTGCCTCATCTAGACATTGCTCAACAATATGTATATTTAATTCTTCATATCATGACAGATAAACCCTGAAAAAGCTAGGGAAGAATTTCGTGCTGCAAGTCAAAAAAATGGTGGCAGGTGGTGTCAAAGATCTTATGGATAGCATGGGTCTTGGAATGCTTGTTGATCAGGTGAACATTTGTATTCAGTTCTTAGTAGTTGTTTCATTGCGTGAATTCACCCCAGATTCAAGTTATTTGGTGCCTGTTTGTCAAATCCTTATACTACATCATTCTGCATTAAAACATTTTGTGCACATCAATAAAATTTAATGTATTATTCCCTGATTAAGCTTATATCCATACTGGTTTTTTATGGACTTTCTTGATGCTTTTGTCAGATTTTCCAGAAACTCTCTTCTAAGTAGCCACTCCAGCTTCTATGCTTCCCAATTTGAAACATATGGGGAAGCCTCACTGAACAATTTAGGAAAATATGTTTCTAAAAATTATATTTCCTAGTAGAGAAGTTAAATCTTAAGGTCATATGTTTTGTAGAACTTTTCATTTGGGACTTTTGTTTTCACCAATGTATCCATAACAATGATATTAAAACCTTGAGAGTTGTTAAATGTTTCTGACCACTTATGTGTTTGGACATGATTATTCTTAAGTCTTTGTCATCTCCACGTTTCTTGCTTCCTCCTCCCATCTTATCTACCTTACCCTGCTTCCCAACTTGGTAACGATGGATTTGGTCAGATAGTAAAGAACCCACTCTCAGTCACAGTGGGGCTGGACTTCGAGAGTTGAGATTAAGTTCGGTCTCCATTCTTTGCAATTTAGTCTAGCCACCTTAACCAAAGATGTAACAAAGGGATTGCTTAGCTCATTGATGTAAATAAGACATGAGAAGAACTAAAGCTTCTATGAAACTTGAAATTTAAAATTTTGGCAATGCATTTTATGTTTTAAATTACAAACTACTCTTGCTTTGTCGTCCAAGGCAAAGTAGTCGTATCTTTTACCCATTTAAAATGTATTTCCTAAAATTTTTCTTAACCAGCAACGTTGCTTTGACTAATTGACTTTCAATTTATACTCCCTTATATTATATATATATACTCCCTCCGTTCCTAATTGACCGTCCCCTTTGAAAAAACACACATTTTAAGAAAACCCTATTAAATGCTTTCACATCAATATATATGTTTTGATATTCCAATTTTGCCCTTAAGTGTACAAAACATTAGAAAAAGAGAGAATGCCTTTTTAAGCGTATTTTAGGAAATGAAATAAAAAGAATCAATGACTTTTGAAATGTGACAACAATTTTGAAACATCCCAAAAACGAAAGTAGGCCACTTATTTAGGAATGGAGGGATATATATATATATATATATATATATATATATATATATATATTTTTTTTTTTTTTTGGGTATTTGAGAAAATGTCAACACCAACTTGGATTGGATCTACCAATAGCATCTTCCCAAAGAATACTTAAAATTTCTCTTGGAAAATTATAATCCCAAATCTTATTACCTTTAATTATGTGACCTAAATTAGCTAAGAAATTAGCAGTTTTATTTCCTTCCCCATAAGCATGATTTATTCTAACTTCCATATTACACTCTAAAATAATCTTCATACAATCATTTAAAATACTATAAATCTTCATACTCCCTTATATTTGACAATTGACATTTTCCCCTTATCTTGTGAATTTGTTATAGTTAGGAGAACTAAAACTGGGAGAGCTGTTGGACACTCCACCGCCTGGTCTGGATGAAGCTCTTGCAATTTCCAAGGCATCCACTGTCTCCTAAATTTTTTTAAACTCATTTAATTTAATTTTTGGTGGTTTATTTGTTATATTCTTTCTAACCATGTAGCTGCTTTTCAGGTTATGCAATTTGTTGATTCACAAGAATATAGTATGTTTACTCGGATTGTTTTTGATACTGCACCCACGGTCAGTAAAAGTTTGTGAGATGTAGAAGTTTCTGTTAGTTGATAGTTATTTATTTCGATTACAAATTGGTTTGATAGGGCCATACTCTTCGGCTTTTGTCCTTGCCAGACTTCTTGGATGCATCTATAGGCAAGATAATGAAGGTATGAGTCTGAAACTTGGATGGAAACAGCCTAAGTATGGTTTAAATGAACTTATTAAATCAATAGAGAATACAGGCCTACACAGGAATTGTATCTAAATTTTAGATGCTAAAACGATGCAGAATATATAAGAATATTTAATAACGGATTTTGGGATGTGCTACTCAATGGCTTGTCATTCCATGGGTCCCAAACTGTTAGAAGCTTCAGTTTTTAACATCAACCCTGATCTGTCTTAAATATTTTGGATGCTTCAATGGAACAGTGGGCAGTTGTTCTCCTTGTTCATTTTATCATATGCAATATTTCACTATTTCTAATGCTGCTTTTGCATGTTCATTGACATATTAATTTTTGTTAATCTACTCAATTCAGCTAAAGCAGAAGTTAGATTCAGCAACTTCAGCCATCAAGTCTGTTTTTGGGAAAGAAGAGAAACGGCAGGATGCTGTAAGCATGGAAATTGTTTGTAAAAAGTCTCATGCCTTCTTTATACACTAAGCATTCTGTATTTGTTTCTGTAGTCTGGCAAACTAGAGCAACTAAGGGAGAGGATGGCAAAAGTGCGAGAGCTTTTTCGTGACTCCAACACCACAGAGTTTGTTATAGTGACAATCCCCACTGTAATAGCCCAAATTCCTTTACTTCTTTATCTTGATTGTAGAAGTAACAGTAATAAATTGGAGCATAAGTACTAGCTTCTCTCTTTAGTTATCAACTATTAGCAAGTTGCTTCTAGTACTGCTCAAGTGCCTTTTGTCGTAATGGGTTCCTTTCAGCTGGCTCCAACTGCTTTGCTTTAATGGATTTTTTCATCAACATTTTGTCTTGTAGCCCTTAGTAAATTTTGCTTTTATTATTCTTGGTGGGTGATCAAGGTTGTGATCAAGGTTTATGGTGGGATGTTATTATATGGAAGTATGGTGTCACTAGAGAGGGTTGGTGGTCTAATGATGTAAGTTAGTCCTCATGGTGTGGGTCTTTGGAAGGCGATTATGCAAGGTTTTGGGGAATTTGTCAAAGAGATTGGGTTTAAAGTGGGAAATGGAAGTAGGGTGAAGTTTTGGAAAGACTTGTGGTGTTCTAATTTGCCTCTAATGGTGGAGTTTCCCTCTTTATTCTCTATTGCTTCAAGCAAAGAAGTTTTGATCAAGGATTGTTTTGAAGTGGAGGTTGGCTCTCGTCATTGGAATGTTATTTTTCTTCATCACTTTAATGATTGGGAATTAGAGGATGTGATGGCTTTTTCCAAGTTCTTTATGAGAGTAAGATTTTAGTGGGTGAGAATGATTCCTTGTTTTGGCGTAAGGATTCTAACGGGTTATTCTCCGTAAAATCTTTCTACAATTGTTTAAGTCCTCTTGGGCTTTTATTTATTCCAGCAAAAGCTATTTGGGTGGCATTGATTCCTACTAAAGTCGCCTTTTTTTGTTGGTTGGTGGTTAGTAATAAGTGTTTGGTTGGATAACCTTGCTAGGAAAGGTTGGTATGTGTGCTCTTTGTAAACAAGATGCGGAATCGGTGGATCATCTTTTCATTCATTGTTTTGTGACTAGGAGTCTTTGGATACTCTTATTCAATATGTTTGGTGTTTGTTGGGTGCTTCCTTTGTCTACTTTTGATCTTTTGTCGGCTTGGTGGTTAAAGGGGGGATGTAAAAATGCAAAAGTGATTTGGAATATGGCCCCCCACGCTATTTGGTGGTGCATTTGGAGGGAGAGAAATGCAAGAACTTTTGATGGGATTGAGAAGTCTATCATCGCCCTTAAGTCTTCTCTTGTTAAGACTTATACTTGTGGTTCTTTAGTCACACTAATTCTTTTCATCTTTCTTTTGTTAATTTTGCCGACTCCTTTAAGCTTTAGAGGGGAGTGTGGTTAGTCTTTGTATATGGCTTATGTACTTGGGCTAAGCCCTTTTTGTTCATCAATACATATTTACCTTATAAAAAAAAAGCTTATTTTTTCTATTGGAAGTTCTGTGCAGCAATAGGTCAAATTGGTTAATATTGCATGAGTTCTAGAAGTGGCTTAATTTGCATGAGTTCTGGAAGTGGCTTAATTTGAAATGAATTGATGCACTTTTTTAGAATTGTTATAAAAATTTGAAACCTTGTTTTGTATCACAAGGGAACTCCTATTATATCATTTTGCCATGTGAAACACAGCAACACTTAAACAACTAAAATGCTGTTTCAGTCATTGACACGTGTCACTGTTCATTTTGTTTTGAGGTTGCCATGTTGGTCTCTTCATATTCATTTCTGACATGGGACAGCCATGTAGGGTCCTTGTTTTGTAGCCTTTTTGAGATGTAGAAAGTGATAAGTTGAGACACAAATCATGCAACATACCATAGAGTCTTTCCAGGTGAAAGTTCTAGTAGGAATTTACTATCAAGAACGGTTTTTCAGGTGCTTGGGCTTTAATAGATGATTGTGTCTCTAATTGCTTCACTGATCACTTTGTGGCTATTCATAAGGTTATGGCAATTAGTGAGTCATCGAGGTTGCATGCATCCTTGAAGAAAGAGAATGTTCCAGTACAGAGGCTCATTGTTAATCAAGTTCTACCTCAATCCACATCGGACTGCAAGTTTTGTGCAATGAAAAGGAAGGTACCATTTAAAATTCTCCATTTTTTATGTGCAATTAGGATCAAAGATTTAAGAGCATAAAGTGGAATGTACCTTGTATTTTTTTGTACGTGGTACAAGAATCTCTATTTGAATTACCAAACCACAATTTTAATTCATGTTGCTTGCAGTATCTCTGAATGAGCAATTTTCTGGGTTTGTTCTTTGTTTTCTTTTCTTTTGTTTTTTGTTTTTTTTTTTCCCTTCCCTTCGATCTTTTCCTTGCATAAGTTGCTTTTAGAGTCTCTGGGAAAGAGGTTATTGAGACCCTCATACTGGGTTATAGACCTCTTTCGTGTGTAAGCCATGCTCTTATCATATTTCTTGGATATTGTTGATTTTTTGGATATTCAATTAATCACAGAATGGGATTTTGAGGTCCTACAATGACTCAAGTATGAAACTTTAAGAAACTTAAAAGAAATAACCTGATGTAGGACGCTTAGGAGAGAAATCAAAGGTTAAAGGGTGGTAGACTTTGTAGAAGGTTATAGGGTGAGGATAGGAGGGAGAAGATATGAGGTTGACAACTGCATAAATCCCAACATTATACTGTTCAGATTTTCATCTTTCCTGCCAAATGTTTGCCACAACGAACCATCAAATCAGGATACTCAAGTCATCCATAATCCTATGGTGGAGTCATGGTCGTGTCCTATCATCGGCAAGCACCAAGCTCATTCAAAGTATATCAAACTCTGCTTCCATCGTAAGCAGGCATCTATTATCAAGGTGCAACCCCTTAGCGACTTGGAGAGCCATTAGGGCATTCACTTTTGGCTGAAGCCACTGGGGATCAATGGGCCTTCAGGCACATGACATTATGGTTTTCTGGAACTCGTGGAGGAGGGAGTTAGCATAATATTTATCATGGCCCTCTCTACTGATGCCAAGTGGCAGATGTTGGTTGGTTATGTGACCTTGTCAAATAGGATCATCTAAACAAGGTATCTTGTTTTCCAAATTTGCTTGGATAATTAGTAAGGCTTGAATTATGAAACCTGTGTCATGGATTGGATTGAAACGTTGGTTTGACCGGAACTGGTCACCAATTCACCATTGCAGTCCGGTTTGTTCTATATATACATTGTTTTAAAAACTGGTAAAACCGATTGGACTTGCTAGTTTCATTGGATTTTCAAAAACGACCTACCCTAATGTCCCCTTAAATAGAAAGAGAATAAAATGGCACAATGAATGAGAAAAGATCACATATATTATATAAGTTAAGCATATTAGAATTGTTCTCCATGGTTCCATGGATCATGCCTTATGGTGACACATGGCATATTTTGGGCCTGCCTACCTGTTGATTTCTTTAATTGAATGATCAGTTAACACTAGTATAAAAAATAAATAAATAAAGTACCTAGCAAATGTGTCCTAAACATTCAATTATGAGCAACTGTTTTTTGATTAAGTAACTTGAACTGAATTTAAGATATTACGTTTCAGTCTAACTGGTTTAACCTTCAGCCTGACCCAAAAGGATCAAAAGTCACCTTTCTAGTTCAGTGATTGGTTCGGATTTTTATACCGTGTGAAACATGATTTGGCTGTAACATTTCTGTAAGTTGCTGCACCATACTATGAATTATGTTTCTAAATCTTATTTAAAAAATGCTAAATGGTAGAAACTTGCTATTTGCTTTCCATGCTCTAATTCAATGTCATTTTGGAATATTGCAGGATCAGATGCGTGCACTTGATATGATCCAAAATGATCCAGAACTTTCCAGTTTGAGATTAATTGAGGCACCTCTAGTTGATGTAGAGATAAGAGGTGTTCCGGCTCTTAAATTTATGGGAGATATGATTTGGAGATGAACCTCTATTTATGGATAACTCCATGATTAGGTACCTATCTTATCCCACAAAACTGCTTCTCCTCATTTTAAACCCACCATGTTTGTATTTTCTGCTTAAGTTTCAATTTGCAAGGTAACTGAAGGGAAAGGGCAACTTAGTGGTCCTAATTAGTTTAGGGAAAGGAGACTTAGTGCGTCCTTATTGGTTTATGGCTTCCATAACACAATATATTGCATGTTGCCCATTTTATATTGGTGATTGTCTTCTCTTTTTGATTTGACAAATCCATGAAATTAAAACTCACCTGTCCTCATTTTACAATTCGTGGATTTCAGGATTAGTCACCAATTTTGAAAGAGATACTTGCATGACCAGCTCTAGTCAAAATTCGCTAAATGAAAAAGTCTTGAGGAGGTGATTTTGGACTTCTAATGTGTGGACGAGTAATTCAAGTCAGTATTCTGCAGAAACAAAAGATGTAACTTGCATAGTGGAGGATATAAGAAAATTTGAAAAAACAAACATTAGGCAGGGTCTGGGGGACAAGCAAAAGCTGTACTGATTCCATAGCTTTCCAGTGAGTAAATTTTAAAGACTAGAAGATAGCTTGGCCCTTGTTTTTGCTTTGATATTTAAGGTTGATTTTTTTTTTTCCCCTTTCTTTTTCTAAATTTTATTTTAAATCTTTGATATTATGAAACATCAAAGTTCCCCTTGTTTCAGTGAAAGATGAAATTTTAAAGGGTGCATAACTGCATATCAATGGTGTTGGTCGAATAAGACGCACATCTAATTGTTATGGTGTTGGTATGTTATTACTTCTAGTAATGAGATCATTGAGGAGTGGATTAGATGAACAGCTGAACCACATATTCAAAAAGGAAGCTGCTTTCCTTCATTTGCATGGATCATAAAATCCTTTATCCACAATGGCATAGTTGGAAAAGCTTGAATGATCATTTTTTGTGCCATCAATGGCATAATTTGAACAGAATGAATTTTTAACGGTACCTAGAGAGCTACGTAGTCCCTTTTTTTCTTCTTTTTTTTTTTTTTTTTTTTGGCTGTGTAAGAGTTATGTAATCATAAGTACGGCCAGATCCATCCAGACCACAAAATACATGGTATCAATAAGTTGTCACTCACATAATTCCACATGCAGTGGTTTTTGAAACAGCCTACTTATATTTTTTATAACCTAAGCTGCTATATTGAAAGAGTTTCTGAATTGAAAATTTTCCATTTTTTGTACAAAAGAATGGAGGGAAAAATGACTGACTCGAATCATTTCCTTTGGAAGGTGACCATACAAAAAAAGGTGTGGAACAACCAACTATACCAGTAAGGATGAGAATCAACAAACAAAGAGCCCAATCCATCCAGACCACAAAATACGTGGCATCGATAAGTTGTCACCCACATAATTCCACATGCAGTGGTTTTTGAAAGAGCCCACTTATATTTTTTATAAGCTAAGCTGCTATATTGAAAGAGTTTCTGAATTGAAAATTTTCCATTTTTCTACAAAAGAATGGAGGGAAAAATGACCGACTCAAATCATTTCCTTTGGAAGGTGACCATACAAAAAAAGGCTATGGAACGACCAAGTATACCAGTAAGGATGAGAATCAACAAACAAAGAGCCCAATCGTTGAGATCATAGCCGCTTTGCAAAAGCGAACCGCATCGTGTTATCAGCCACACTCCAGAGTACCTAAAAGTATTAATTGGGGGAAAAAAATGAGAACAGAATCAACATTATTGAAATTACTACATATGGATAAGGGAAAATCATGTGCAACCTTTTAGCATTAGCTACTACAAATGCTTCCAAAGCCCACTTAGTGTAGCACAAGTTAGCAAGATTCTTCATAAATGTGCTTTCCTTCTGCTGCCTTGCAATGAGAGTCAAAACAACAGGAAGTAGTACACACCACTGCAAGAAACAGAAGTGGCTCACAACTGGTAAGACAAGGAAGATATAATCTTTCAAACCAAAATCTAAAAACTCTTGGAAGTTTAAATTCGAACCAGTTGGGCTGGACCAGATTCGAGAAGGATGGCAAATGCATAAGCTATACCAGTCACACAGTACACAAGACAGACCAAAACAATGTAATTATCGGTGAAGGAAGATCTAGGGTTGTTGAAGAAGTAGAACATTGAGAGATAAACCAGAGGCTTAACGATTGTACTGAAATGGTCAATTGTATCCTTTGAGAGAAAGTAGGCCAGGCTGCTCATGCCAGAAGAACTCTCTCTCCAGTAGTGTAACTTATCCAGGGAAAATGATCTCAAAGCTGCAATTTTGCAGAGAAGAGCTGAAAGACAGCAACCAAAATTTGGTCAGATGATAAAAGACACCTGGTATTGACTTCAAAAGGTAATCTGCAAAAAAAAAAACAGCTTTTATAAAAACTCGAAATTAATATCAAATAAAAATTTTCCCTCTGGATGTTATGCTATAAAAGAGAGATGACAGTTTGGCTTTCCAAGCAATAGACACCTAAGAATGCCATATTAAATCATGACTCACCACAATTTTTTATATAAAGTACAATGCTTTAAGAAAGAAAGTTGTAATTGGAACAAGCAAAACTAGTTTATAATGTAGAGGTTTTTTGACTTACATACTGCAATGACTGTGTAAGTATAACCAAGGGCTCCAAAGGTTTCATCACTCACTTTAGCAAGTGTTCCTAAGCAGACTCCAGCAAGCAATAATATCAAATAATCTACAGCTTGTATTCTAGCTTCCCGTAGCCGCTGCTTACCAGCCCTGAAAAGAAGCCATTGTCACATCTCATCAACAGTCAATTCCTAGAACAATGCAAACATGATGAAACTACACAGCAAAAGAATGAAACCAATTTCTTTTCTTCTAGAAAAACTTCAAATTAAACCTCAAAAAATAACTAATTATTTTTCCTTTCCCACAGCCCCGCCCACACAAACATGTATTAGGCTCACTGGGGAATACCCATTCTGGTATTGTTTAGTGTAACTTACAACTGTCCCATTATCTTCTTGACATTCTACATCTTGTTTAGAAACTTGAAAGATAAAAAAATACAAGAACCTAGCTTCTTGCTGCTACTTATGTACATATAAAAAAAACTTTGGACTTCCAATAGCAAAAGAATGTTTTTCTTCCAAAAAAGAGAATAAATATAATTAGTGAAGTCACTGCTCAAGAAGTTCACACACAAACAAAATGATCTCAAAAAGGAATTTTAAAAAAAAACACAAAGGAAAGAAGAATAATTTTTAGATTCACGAAAAAGGAGATTCGGCATTTACCTCCCAACAAAGTATCTGTATTGCTGAAATACACCAGGAGTCAACCTGTCAGACAAGTCCTTGGATTTTAAGAAATTATGTTGTATATGGTCCCTCTTTGACACAACAGCACACTTCATATCGTTCCATAGATCTCCAGCAAAGGATTGCTCCTCAGAACCCGGAGCAACCGAATTTGTTCCATAAGTTGAATTTTCCCCATTTGAGGAAGCTGCCAGTTCGCCAGCATTCTTTAGCATATCTTGGGGTACTGGGTACCCATTATGAACCATCCATCTAACAGGAAGTTCTTTATAATTCACACCTGAGCTTGTGCTTGGTTTCACTATGCCCTCCAAAATGTCAATGAAGTAGTCCGGAGGATTAACACGCTCTGGGACAGTGATCCCAATGCCAGCAAAGTATTCTTCAACTTTCTTTACTGATCCGTGATATACCGTAAGACCACCTTTAGCTAGAAGTATCAAATCATCAAACATCTTGAACAAGGTGTAGCTGAAGCAGAAAAATTACACATTACCTTTAGCTTAAAAGGAAGGTTATTCGCAAATGACCAACCATTATGAATACCCTAAAATCTGTAATTATTGAAAAATCAGTAAAAATATGACTTTCTTTTCCTAAAAAAGCAGTAAAGTAAACTTGCTGCCAACAATAGAGCTGTTACAAATGATCACCAATTTCAACTTCCGACATTTATCCCAATTCCCAATTATTTGGGATCACCTAACAATCATGCCAAGTCGTTCTACCTTGTATAGGACATTATCTTCCTTTTGTGTGTGTGTGTGGGGGGGGCTAGTGGGACGTATCTTCTGTGAAATCTTAAGCCATCAAGTCTATTATACTGACTTCAACCACATTTTACGTACAATGAGGGTTAATATATTTTTCATTTTTCAGAGGAAATGAAACTGGAATAAAATGGATAGGAGAAAAATAGAAAAAGAACAGCTCTCCTATGAAATAATGAAACAAATAGAAAAACAGAAAAGAGTATTCTGAATACATCCAAAACACCAAAAAGATAAGTACGGCAGAAATAAATATAGCTTATTTCTATCCTCTGTATGTACCACTTGCATAGAGATTAGGTTTTTCTCAAAATGTTTTTGAGCATAAGGCACCGAAATAAATATAGCTTTTGTTTCTAAAATTAGAAGAATGGCTTTCTGGTTTACAGTACGATGTAAGCTATTCAGTGGGAACACATGGAAACAAAGGAAGACATGAATGAATCATCTCAACAGAGAGAAATATTTCCATTCCCATGATCGTTCTAATTGAAACTTACCTTGGCTGGTGAACCACCATGCAAATGTTTACTCCCTCAAGAGCTTCACGTCGCAGTGCTCTAAGTAATAAGTGAGAAGAAGAACTATCCAAGCCAGATGTGGGTTCATCTAAGATCAAAAGTGAAGGTTCCATGACCATTTCCAGCCCAACATTTACTCGTTTCCTTTGGCCTCCAGATATTCCTCGCTTTTCCACTGTCCCGACCAGGGAATCCCTCACGGCCTGCAGACCCAATGACTCAATGACTCTTTCAACAACTAGAACCTTTTCTGGTTTTGGCAGATCAGGCGGATAGTCTACAATAATCAGAAATCCATTAAACAAATTCTAGGCAAGAAAAAAGAAATAAAAGATAAAAGAACATGTGACATGCAGCAAGTAGAACCAAAACTTGAAACAAAGAGAACAGCAGCAAAGAGCAATACAAACTAAAACTTTTAGCCTTGAGATGCCTTCAAATAAATCGCCCATGCATATGAATGCAGGCCAGCGCTATACTATGGACACAAATGGCTAATGATATCATATTGGGTAAGGCTTCCATGAGGGGTTCGTCATTGGTGAATTGATGAGCTCTCCTCAATTTCAAGAGTTAATGATTTAATTTATAAATTTCAAGACAAGGCTATACCATTGGATAGAGGACTCTTCAAGTGTTCCACATACAAAAATTCATCGCCAAATACCATGTGGTTTGATCACAAAAGCGGTCAAAGTTTGATGCTCTATTTGATAGGTTAAAATTTTTCATCAACTTTGACCAGCTCGTGTAATCAAATCGCAAGTCACTTGTTTATGAATTTTTGTATGTGGGGCCCTTAAAGAGTCCTCTATCCAATGGTTTAGGCCTTGTCTTGACATTTATACATTAACTCTTGAAATTGAGGGAGAGCTCATCAATTCACCCATGAGGAGCCCCTTGTGGCAGCCTTACCCTAACAAATTTCAAATGTACTCAGAGGTGGGGCATACAATGGTACATTGTGAAGCAGAATGAACAAATATGAAATGTCAATATGAATTTAAAAGACATGTAATTTCCATCGACTACACACTTGTCTGAGGTGAGGCAAAGAACCTAACAAATTATAACTCTTAAAGGTTTTCAAAATGATTAGTACTCCCTCCATCTCATAAGTAATGTCTCCTTTGAAAAATCAATGTTTCTTTTTTAGACAAGTGCATTTAATGCATTCACACCCACTAGTACATTTTAATATTCCAGTTTTAACTACAATAGAAAAGGTTATTGATTTATCTTTATTATGTAGTTTATACCAAGGGGAAAGATATTTCTAGAAATTGATCAAATTTGATTCATTGACTTGTTGACTTGGACAAAAAATTTGGACAGCCCAAAAATGAAATTGGGACTATTATTATGGGACATAGAGAGTACAACTCTTAGGTGATTAATTCTTTTTAAGTAAAAACAAAATATTCAAAATGCTTGATACTTTGATTGGAAACTGAACCATATAATGGAAAATAAATAAATAAAGGAGTATTAACGATGTTCATTAATTAAACACAAAATTCACAATACAGGTCAAGTTGTTTCCCCAGTCCCTGAAAACCTAGCGCAACTTCTACCCTTTAAAAAATTTGAAAGTTTCAAGGTTGGTTAACACAAGTTGGACTCAAATATGGAGATACAGATTCCATAATCAATTGCAACATCATCAATTTCTGATTGATTAAAGACAAATTAATTTATCCCTGCAACAAAAAATCATGATTCTGGACTTGCATGAAGTGAGAAACCAGCATATCAGAATCCAATAAATATCCACACAGGATATATGGTGGTTGGCAACAAATTTTCAGGACATTGTTTTAAGTCCATGAGTAAAAGCAGCACATTTACTTCAAGGTAAGATAATTACTCAAACTACAGCTGGTCTGCACAAAAACAAACTATAACATACCTGGTCCTTGCACTGAACCAGAGATTCTCCTCCACTGTCAAGTTTCCATGCACAATATCATCTTGTGGCACAAAACCAATAATTCTCTTGTACGAATGGATTGATTCAATCTTTCCATTTATAATAATCATACCAGTTGTGGTGCACCCGGTTGCTTTTCCTGCCAAGGCAGAAAGAAATGTTGTTTTTCCAGCCCCAGATGGGCCCATGACAGCAGAAACACGGCCAGGCATAATTTTCCCAGTCACACACCTTAAAAGATGTTTGTTTTTCCCTTTCAAAGTAAGGGTTAGATCTTTAAAAGCAACCTCAATTTTAGGCCTTGCTCTAATTTCTATATCAGTAGCCATCGAAATAACCCCTGAGAAGGTCAAGTTCTTGTTCTGCTCCTGCAGAGCTTTTTCCTTCTCAATTTGACCATATGCATACTTGAAAATTTGGCTGCGAGTATGCAATTGCTTATTCTTTGGCATATGTTTTTTCAGATTTTTATCTCCAATCTCCAGATTAAAGCCTTCATGACTATCAGGGTCTTCCTCAAGCTCATGCATCATCTTTGTGAGGTTGCTTTGTTCCTTTTTCTTCCCTTTTGATGCAGCAGATGATTGCTGAGATGCACTTGAAGTACTCAGTGGCAAAGTTGGTAAGGCAGCATCTCTCCCAGGTTTGGCTTGACCCAGAACTTTCAGCTGCTCTGGTTGCCTTGACGATTTTCTACGAGAAAATGTACGTGAAAACTGCGTTTGCAGTCCAACTGCATGCTTCTTAGCAATGTCTTTTGCAGATTTCCATTTTTCACGTGCTTGTGCAGTTTCTCTTGCACTTCTTGCGGCAGCTTCCCTGGATTTCGCTTGCCTTCTTTCTCGAGTAGTGATAACTTGGTCAGAACAGTTATATATAACGAGAAGCAGAAAAGTTAATCCAGCCTACATGGACAAGTAGAGGGTCAGTTTCTGAGGGCACCATACTTGGGGGGAAAAGATCATACTGGCATAGCAAGCAAAACTTGAGGAATGCACTATTTAGACCATGAGGGAAATATATATATATAGCACTATTTAGACCATGAGGGAAATATATATATATATATATATATATATATATGTTTCAAGTAGAAATACCCTTTAAACTTTGGCCACAAACAGGATCTTAAAGGGTGTTTTGAGAAATTCATTGAACGTTTTAGAGATAATGAAGAAGAAATATATATATACACACACACACAAACACACACACACACATACACATGCATATAGGGCTGTTCTTGTGCGGGATATCCTGGACTATCCCACACAATCACAGCCGTCCGTGGATGATATGCATGGGCACATGTCACGCATGGACAGCCATGATCGTATGGGATATCCCACGCGTGATCAAAGCTGTATATACATATATATAGATGATGTTAGAATATGTCGCAAATTCCTATTCTAATAATGTTTTTTTATTATTGAGCTATCGTTTAAGGAAAGTCTTTGTTTACGTTTCTTGGTGTAAAAGAAACTGTATTTCTTGTCCAACAAGGATTAGGGTTCAGAAACTTTATAAATAGTTGAATAAGCTATTAGTTCAGGCTTATGAGAGAGATGTGAGGGTTTCATAGGGTTTATAGAGAGGTGAGGGAGCACAGGGAAACAGGTAATGTCTCAGGACTCAAGCTTGGGTGTAGACACTGGGAGCAGGGAAACGAGGATTGTTTTAGGGCTCGGGATTGGTGCCATGTATTCTCTACCCTCTGTGATTTCTTCATGGTTATAGTGGGTCTTCTGTTCTCATTCGTGGATGTAGGCCGGGTTTTGCTGAACCACATTAAATATTGTTTCTGTTGTATGTGTATTTTATGTTTATTAATTATTTTGTTGTTGAATCTCGATGTGGGTTTTTTTTCCAGTATAATAATTAATATTTGCACTTTCACTGGCCTAACGAATGAGAAGCGTGTTACACTTAAGCCTTTAAAATATATTTTATGGAAATTCACTAATCATCTCCCCATCCACCCTAGTAAATACAGTAGGGTCCCACTTACACCAGCAAGTACCCCATTTGTCTAGAATGTGATTGGGTCAAGCAACACCCTAAAGCCAAAAAAGTCATAGCATAATGAAACATGTAAACATGGTTCGTATCTTAATATTATTTCATTTGTTGGTATTGCTACCATGCATATGACTTTGTTTCTCAACAATTAAAAAAAAATGCCAGACAGTAACTATTAAATCAAAGGAAGTATCAAAAAACTAATATAAACTTAAAAATAAAATGTGACAGAATACTTTATCCCACAGATATTACAATTAATCATGGAAGCTCAAGCCTGGCATCATTTCTACATTTTAAAAGTAGACATATCACTTACAAAAAGCAGGATGCCATATGCAGTGATATTTTGATTTGCAGATCCTCGATCGCAAGTTGTCATCTGGAAGCACCCTGCAAGTTCATCCATAGAGGTTATTTACTCTCTGAAACCACCAGGATGGAGAAAGTAAATTACACTTCAAAGTCAAAAAGCATAAAAGCATAATCAACAGATCCCACATTTCTCATTGTCTAAATATTGAGTTTAATATGGCTTCATATACCTTTTTGGGCCCTCCTCCTAACTGCTCAGGCTTTTAGGTAGGAAACTTATGTTAAGTCAACCAAGGCTACAACAAGTTCCAGTTCATTCTCAGCCTAACTTCATTTCTGGGGGCTTGAACCAAACTGGACAAAGCACTGCCCAGCTATTTTACAGTACTAGCTCCAAGAGACTAAAAGAGTGAGAGGAGAGAAATTGTGACTTAATTCTTGGAGAGATTTTTGTTCAAAGTGCGTTACTGCACTGAGTTATTCTAATGTCAATTACGGCAATAAATTAAACGGATTATTGTACTAGTCATGGTGTGAATAACAATATCATTATTACTGATATAAGATCCTACTAAGGCATAACATCAAAGCAAGGTCTAGTTGTTTCTTCTTAAATCAACAATATCAGGTATGAAGGTTATTAATCTAATTCTGTTCAAGCATGTTAGTTTCCTTTCCAGTCAATTTTGATTACGTGGATTAAAATGAATATTCAAATGCTTATATCCATATATTCATACGCATATATGGATGAGAATAATGAATTTCTACATAATAATCTTTGCATGGTAAAAATAATCCAAGTTGATTCTCATACACTACGAATTAAAGGGAC
Source organism: Liquidambar formosana (assembly GCA_039720395.1). NCBI lineage: Eukaryota > Viridiplantae > Streptophyta > Magnoliopsida > Saxifragales > Altingiaceae > Liquidambar > Liquidambar formosana. Next base: position 31,568,770 of record CM077827.1, on the reverse strand, counting down.
TTCTTTTTTTCAACTTCATCTCTTGTGTTGAAGGACCTGAAAGGTCTTACATGCAGTGATCTTATATGAGCCTAGCATAGTAGCATGAATTCAAAAGGGGGGGAAACACATTGAGCTAATGTGAAAAATAAAAAAATAAAAAAATGATAATTTGAGCCAAGTCAAAGCTATATGCACGATAGAGCTAGAATATTGCCAAGAGGATATCATCTGTCTATTGCGTACAAGAGCCTCAGTGGGACTAGATCTAACAATTTCCATAATGAAGAATAAATACCACAAGGCCACAAGGCCAAACAAGATCTATGTGACTATGTGTTTTGCTTAATGATTCACTCCAACACATCTAGATTTTTCTTAATGGTATGTGCTCAACAACAGCTACACAAAAAAGATCTAATTCTCATCTACACTAACACGTACTGCTCCATGATAAGAAAACAAAAAATTCTCCAAGAATTGAGGGTTTATTTACATTGTGATGGAGGAAACATGTCTAAGCGTTCATCTGACAGATAAAAAATATCACCCTTTTTACTATTCAATAGTCAATACCATATTCTCGAGCCTCCCACCAATGTTTAAGATTATATACAATGCAATCTTCCCAATAAGCTCTTAGCCAGGACTGTCCAACTTATCAAAGCATATGCAATACAGTTCAGCTGTTAGCCATCACTTTTCTCAGCGCAAAAAAAAGAAAAAAAAGAAAGAGAGAGACCGTAATATCAATTATGCTTGAAACTATGCATTAATCACTTATTAGTTACGTGAACTTTGAATCAACTTTGGAAATTCATCTTCCCAAAAAATCCTTATGCAGAGTACTAGAAGACAACAGATATCTCCAAATTAGAAGTTCATTATAAGACATCTACCATAGGGTATCCTGCCAAATATTCTTAGATGTATGATGAACTGTCATCCCTATTATTATATATAACCAGGCACTCCTATTTCAAAATTCTTTCCTTGTCAGACATGCTGACACTTATACTTGTTATACACTTTTTGGGACACCGGCACCCATGTCTCAATTCTTAAAAGTCTCCAAGTCAGGTACCTAGTATTTGTGTCAGAAACCAACACCAACATCCATGTCCTTGTTACATAGCTTTTATTTGACCTCTTTGTCCTAATTCTCTTAAGCAACAAAACAATACAGGACTTTCAGTAATCAAATATGCAACATACTTGTAATTTATTTAAAAATAAAAAAGAAAGACTTACGTGTTTGAGATGTAGAACCAGTCCTGCAGTAATGTCTGAAATAGAATATGGAAAAATGATGACATTAGTAATTAAATAGAGTTAACACTAAAGAGCCGTACACATAATTTTTATATAAAAAAAATGTTCAAGATGAACTAGAGAGAAAATCACTGCCATAGCCAAAACATGCAGCGAAAAAAAAAAAAAAAAAAGTTGCGACTAGTAGTAGACTAATAGGATAGACTAGTGCTACAAGTTCTGGGATAATAATCAATACCCACTACTGCAAGCAACTTTTTTGATAGTAGACGGACAGTATGATCCTGCTGAACAGAATACCTCACTACTACTCCCAACATCGGCCCAAATATCTGCTCCACCGCAAGTATGGTTTTTCTGTCCAGGAGGTAGTTGGTAACGGTAGCTGCAGAATTTTTCTGCGAATAAATATTAATATATGCTAAAGCACAGGACACATGAGATAATAGAAACAGCTTCAGGACTAGAATCTGAACTTACGGTTCACATATACCAGTAGTTTTATTGAGTTTTGCAACTGGGCAGTAAGAACCCAAAGGGCACGCTTCATCAATAAGGAAACAAATGGCAGCAAACAAATAAAGTTAGCAATTTTTACTCCATCAAGAACACAGGATAAGAAATTCCACATAATAATAAAATAAGTGCAATTTAATCTGAAATATTTGAACATTTTCGTATGCTGTATCATAAAAACTTGGAACGTGGAAAAAGGTTGTTAAAGCCTTAAGCATGCATTTCCAAAGAGTACAAGAAGGTTTTAGTGACAAGTTTCTCTGTACAGAATAAGTTTATTAACATTTATCATCTTCAATTTACAAACACTGTACTACTTACTTGTTTAGTGATGTATCTTATTTTCAACTTCTGGATAGATTTCCAGTTTTATACTCGTGTGTTTTAAACAATCTCTTGCTGCTGCATCAACGTTGGAAAGACAAAGATCTTTAGGGTGAAGTCTTGATAATTTGCGTCAATTGTCTATCGAGTGTATGGTAAGGAATTTCCATGCCTGGGCATGCTATTCGGGTTTGCATTCAGATCAACATCAGAATTTGATAAAGTTAAAAATGTTACAGAAAGTATGAGAATAAAAATTGGGTTTGTTATTCAGTAGTGAGGGCAAAGGCCAAGTTTATATGGATACTAGACAAGTAACAGTACACTAAACTAGACACCATCTGAGAAATGTACAAGTGTAAAGCAGAAGGGGTGAGTCTGTGGGTAAAATCTGATGTTTTCTGTAAGGTGAGACAGTTATGTGGGTGCTAAACCAGTTGATAGTCCGTTTGATAGGAATGAGAATGTACTTCCTGATTGCCAATGAAGATATCTAAATAAAGATAAAAATAAAGTGCAGAAGTTAATCTGACTATGACACAGTAAGACATCAACTTTGCAGTAAGAGTCATTAGTTAGTTTATGTAAAATACTAGACAACAATGTTAGGAAGTTGTCTGTTGTATTTGAAGTATTCAAAGGGAGCTCCAGGCAGAGGTCTTGTGTTTAGACCTAGTTATCTAGACACTGTTGAATTTTTAAATGAAGATTAGGCTGGTTATCATCTAGATAGGAGGTTAATGTCTAGAAATCATGCTTTTGTGGGCAACAACCTGAAATACGAAAAAGTAAGAAGAAAAATGTGGTGACTTGAGACAGGGCATATACAGCATGTGAGATGATGATGTGGGTGAAATCTATTTTACAAGAGATGGAATTCATTATTGTTGTATCTACGAAAATCTTTTTATGAAAATCGAGTTGCTACTTATTTGCAGATAATCCAATGTTCCAAGAGAGAAGTAAGCATATTGAGGAAGATTGTCATTTTGCGAGGGAAAATGTAATGAAGGGAAAGATAACCACATTAACATCTTCTGTCATTCTGATGAGCAAATTGTAAGGCCTTTACCAAAGCTCTCAAGAAATAACTCTTTTTTGATGTTTGTAACAAGCTGGGAATTGTAGGTCTCCACATTCCAGCTTTAGGGAGAGTGTTATATTGCAGTGGGGTATTATTTTCTTTTCAATCTTTTATTAGTCCATACTATCATGTTGAGGATAGGGGGTTCTTGGAGTGCACACAATTTTTTTTACAAAAGAGCCCTTGTTACTTCTCACCCATATTACTTATTGCTGATGGCAAGATATTTTCTTTAAAAAATCAGTTAAAATTTCAAATTACTTTCAAAACTTGAATTTACACTGTTTTTAGCATGCATGCAAAAAATTTATCCAGGAGGGCGAAATTAATAAGTTGAATCAGACTTTTAGTTTCCAAGTTCCACACTCTAACACGTGGAGGTAAAATACCATCTGTTTAAAATTGGATATTACTTTTAATATCCAATAAAAAAAAATGAATATTACTTTTAAAACTGGAAATTTTAAAACTTCCCTCACCATGTGCTTTTAACCAATCCAAATAAAAATAATAATACCCTTAATGCTATTTCACTATCCATTCTTTTGCACACACATCATGTGTGTCCTGTCTTCTAGTGATATACATGTTAAATATGTAGAGAAGCCAGCCCTAGATGGTAGTGCTCACTTTTCCTCCTCTATATCTATCATGTTCTCTGAATCTTAATAGTTAGTATGGTATCTTCTTAATTTAACTGAGTTCTCTTTATTTCATGGAGTCGAGACTCCATCTCCTTCTTGTAGCTACACTATACATTTTTAAATTCAGATATCCTCATTTTAAAAATGTATGTCGTGAACAGATTAAAACATTTATAATTACATTCTTTCTTAATTGTTTGTATTTTTTTTCAAAAAACATATATTCATGTTTCTGTGGGTTTGGAGAGTGTACAAGCAAGTATACCACCCACAACCTCATACTTGCAAGTTGCAAGGAGCGTGACAATCAATATAGCTGTGGGGATCCAACCTCTATGTGAGATGGCTGAGATGAAACAAATATAATGAAGCTACTTTTAATTGTAACATAATTGTCGAAAGTATTTCCAGCTACTTACGTATCATGCAAGTTAAACCATGGGGGCAGAAGAAACCCTCACAACAAGCCGCACAGTCACGAGTTCTAGACGGGATGTGCTTCGAATTTTTTAGTTCAACTTTCTGATTTGATCCAGCACTACAAGCCCATCCTGGCTCACATCCAGGAACCCATGAGGTTAAATTACAGTTCTTGTTAGGTTTCAAGTAATTGGTACTCTTTGTCCCACTTTCAAAGAAACTATTGAAGTAGAACTTAACTTCTGCTGCAGTGCACAGGCGCTGTGTAAGGTCTCCTATTTAACCACAAAAAATATCATCAGAGTTGACAATATATATATTATGATTTAAATAGACTCAGTTTGTAAACTACAGAAAAATAAAAGGGTTACAAAATTAAGAACAAGAAGAAAAAAGAAAAGGTGCTTTACATAGCCCGATACAATAAGATCAATGTTTGATTGTTCCCTATAACATTTTGGTCGGGGACCAAGCTTATTCCATTCTACACTTCTACATATAGATAACATATATATATATATATATATATATATAGTGTGTGTGTGTGGATTAACTGATCTTGCTTGTGTCAATTTTGCAGTTGGAAGGTTAACTCTTTATGATGTATTTACTGCCCACATTCTTTTTTTCTTGGAGTCATACTCTTACAACAAGAATTGGAAGATAATACACAAAAAGGTTGCTCCATTTTGCAGCTGCCAAACAGCTAAGTAGGAGTCTTCCTCGAGGAAAAAAAATATGAAAGCTTTTTGCTAAGCCAAACAAACAAAGGTGGCCCTTTTTTTTTTCCCTTTCGACCTTTGCTACAAAGCAAATGAAGTCATGTTAGTAAATTGTTTGAGAAAAACAAGCATAGTTGTGCCATTGGCTATAGAAGATGGCTGGGGTGGTTATAATAGAGGTTGTGCCTCGGTTATTGCGATGGTAGTAATATGATCTGCTCCAAAAGGCTACAAATACATACTTCTACCCCCTCCCATATCAACACCCCCCCCCCCCCCCCAAAAACTCCAAAACAAAAACGAAAAAAAGCTTTTTTGCTTTTAGAAAACATATATTTAAAATCTTCCACAAAACATATATATGGGTTAGGATCAACACACAATTTTTTACACAAATTTTTAGATAACCTATCTCAAATGCATATTTTGTGAAACCCACCGTTGGATTAGATAGTCTTCCCACATAGGTCATGCACGCAAAAATCAAGTTGATCCGAGATTAAGAGCCGTTTCATTCATAAATGAGAGATTTTTAGTGATTAAAAAGGTAAGTTTTTTGATCGAATGGCTACAACACCTTTATTAAATTTCGAATACTAACACCCTCATTAAGTTTTTTACTACATTGATTAAAAATAAATTTGTACACTAGACAGAAAAAAACAAAAAACAAAATACATGCTGCACTAATTTGTTTGGTGTCTGTTGAACTCAAAAACCTACAATAGAGACGACTATGGCACGTACCTCTTGTTTTCCGTATACAAGAGGACAAGAATGCCAAATCTGATGAGAAATTGAATGCCCCATTCCAATCAACATTCCTGCCCAAAAAAAAAAAAACAATCATTCAATAACATTTATGTTCAAATAAACACATTACCCATATAAATGTACATGTTTTTTGTAAGATGACTCACACATCCTGGACGCAGAAACTGAGGCGATTGGCGATATCGGGGTTCAATGAGACGGTGATATTAGAAAGGCGGTCGAAGACAAGCTGCGTGAAGAGCTCAAGAGCGGCGGGGTTATTGCCGAAGTCTTGCTGCGTAATGGAATCCTCGTCGCTGTCTGGTTCATCGGCACAACTTACGCGTTGATGTAAACTCAATATGACGGCAACGAGTATCGAAACAGAGAGAATCCATGACACCTTCGCCTTCTCTCTGCCCATTTTTCGATCGCCCGAAAATTATCCCCCCAAAATCTCTTGCAATTCAACCAGAATTGATTTCGAAAATGCAGGGATGAGAAATGAGAATGAATTCGCAGGAATTGATCATGGCATTTCCGATGGAAATGCCCCAAACGGAAATGGTGGTGGTGACGAATCGAGAGATTGGGATATTGAGGAAAGAGGGGATTGGAAGTTAGGGTTTGGTATGAACAGCTGGGTTTTTTTTTCGGAGAAAGAAATGGCGGGGAGGAAGAGATGGCGAAGTTAGAGGAAGGGAAATGAGCTGCGATGACGACGCGTGTCTTATGGTTGTGTACCGTTGGTTCGTGTTCAAATTTATAGGCTGCGAGGTGCGTAGAGATCGTCGAGTTACAACGGTGTAGAAATGGGGACATGGCTTGCTTTTGTGATGGGTTCCTTCTATGAGCCCTGCTAGGCTGGCATTGAGCCATTAAACTCTTCTCCTTTTTTTTTGTCTTTTTTTTTTTTGGTCCTATTTTGGTCTCCATACATTGGTAAAAGGGTCTTTCTATTTATGCCACTATTTTTTCTTTTCATCCACATCAATCAACAAAAAAATTTATTATGATTCTACTTTTTATCAAAATATAGAGAAAAATTTCCATATAACTATGATATGAGTTATGTGGTGTCATAAATCAATTACAGTTAAGTAAAGTGGGATTGTAAGACCAAGATGTATCTAACAATCCCATTTTACTTGGTTGTGATTGATCTGTAACACCACATGACCGTGTCACAGTTACATGGAAGTTGTTCTCCAAAATGTGATAAATATTGAAATGACTTTAATACAAAAATTAATTTTTCTTTTCCATACCCACTAGTACATACATACAATCAAAAAACCATTTCACTAATAAAATAACAGAAATACAAAAAGATAAATTTGGACTTTTTAAAATTTGGAGGTGCGTGTGGAGAGGCAAAATAATTGTGTAAATAGAAGCACCTATAGTAAAATAAGGAATTACTCTTGCGGACCTGTGGTGTTGGTTGAGTGATCAGGTTTTAGATGTGTTTTCCAAAGATCATCATTTCAACTCTTTATATCTATCGCTATCTGTGAGGATATGAGGAATTACACACAAGTCAATAGGGATTAGTATGAGTTGAAATCTTAATGAGAGTAAAGCTTAAAATACCCCTACTTGTTAATCCAAAATAAAAAAATAAAAAATCAATATCCACCATCTTATCGGTCCCTCTTTTTAAATGAAAAAATTATTGTTACATTTTAAAAGTCATTAGTTCTTTTTTATTCATTTTTTAAAATATCTTTAAAAATATATTATCTTTTTTTCTAATGTTTTGCACACTTGAGAGCAAAATTGAAATCCCAAAACATATGTATTGATGTGAAATCATTTAATAGGATTTCTTTAAAAAACGTATTTTTTCAAAGAGGACAATTAATTTAGAACTGAGAGAGTAACTGAGCAGTCAAATGCAATAGTGACTTTTTTTTAATTGACGTGTTTTGTCAAACTTATTATCTTTGTAGGACCGAAAGAGTCCTAAAAATAGAAAAGAGTGAAAAACAAGGAACAAAAGCCACAAAAAGAGGAAAAGAAACAACTCACAATTTCATCCCTCTAAAGATGGGATTACCAAAATTGAAAATCCTTTGCTGGAAATAATTGTCCCTCACATTGAGAAAGACATCCATCCACTCACCAACCCTCGTACTACTAAAATTGACTAATGGGCCACGAATCACGCAATTCTATCGCTAGCCACTAGTCTACCAACGCCGACATGAATTCCATATGCCCAGTTTTTCGAACGTAATTATATTATTTAAAAGGAATGGTCAAATTTAACAACAAAAAAATACTACTCTTTTCAAATTTTCCTATTCTTTCAACACTAGTGGAATCCATGTGGTCCCCCATGAATGTGGATTATATATATATATATATATATATATATATATATATGTGGTTATATTTTCATCAGCGGATTTAGATTTAATGTATTTAGTCACTTTAAATGCACTGTAAAATTACTGTACGATGAGTAATATGTGAAGAGAGTTGAGATTGGTTGGGCATGAAATGGTTGTTTCAAATTTCAACCCTCCAATCTCAACTCTTTTCACGTGTCGTTCATCGCACGATAACTTCATGGTGCATTTAAAGTTACTAAATGCACCAAATCCACTCCCCTCATCAGCACATGTTGATATAAGTTATATCAACACTATGCAATGGGGGTTGTATCTTTTGCATCGGTCCAAGATACCTCATATCCCACTAATGTATAAGATAAAATTCTCAATGCAGGTGTTGATATAAGTTAGATTAGCACGTACTTACCTGATCATCATTTTATATATATGCTTTTAATTCATACATAAAAAGAAGTTAGGAAGAATAAAATTATTTCTCTTTAATAAATAAACAAAGTCATCGAATCTCGTTCATAAAAATGTTTCTAAATTTCAAACTAATCTAGATGGCATCCTCAATGCATTATACAGAAGGTTAGAATTAAGGTACACAATTATTTATACGATTCTTAAATAATTAGATCTTGTAAGCTCTAACAATCTCATTATCATGTTAATCATTTTTCCACTCAGTTTTTTTAGAAACCATTGAATTTTGCAATATTCCATGACTGAAAAATATTAAAAATTATATATAAACATTGTGTCTCCTAATCTTAACTTAACCTTTCTATATATCACTAATTCCATTACATAGACGACCTATTCTAACATTACTGATTAGTAAATAAGATTCGCGGTAATCCATTTTCAAAAGTCAATGATATCACACAATATTTCTTCAGTACAAGACGAAAGAAAACTACTCGTAATAACTAATAAGGTTTTAACCGAGGCACGTCAACTTCTGATTAAAAAGTTTTTCGTAAAAAAGCTACTAAGACTCATATTTAAGCTCATGCTCAAGAGGCCAACTCTTGGGGAAGGGAGGAACACTATACTCTTTTCCTCTAGGCACAAAAGTAGTAGCGGGCTGAGCCTTAAATTCCCACAATTTCATTTTGATTATTAGCTTTTATATATTGTACAGAGTTAGATCCTTTCCAAGGTAATATATGGATAATCTTTAGGTGCTCTTAGATCTTGGAATTTGTCAATGGATACCCACCCCATCTTGTGGCATGTGTTCACAAAAAAATAAATAAATAAATAAAAACAATCAATAAATAAGAAAAAGAAAGGTTCGTCGGTACGAGTGAGGGGGAATTGTCGATTGGTTAGGCTAAGAGAAAATAATTACAATTCAATGCTATTTTTTACTAATTTCTTAATAAATGATTACTAACTTAACTAAAAATGACTGCTAATTGTAATTATTTTATCGCTTGACCAATCTAAAATTCCCTCTAAGAGCAAATAATTGGTCTAATAAGAGCAGAGTCAGAAGTTATCTCTAATGGGAACTGCACATAACTAAAAACTCTGGAGAGCCTCTTTTTTTTTTTTCTTTGAAAAAACTATTTTTTGGCAATCATTTTCTAATGTAATACCAAAAAAGGATTTTTTTTTAGGACTGATCATGTGTGGGATATCTCAGAGTATCTTGTTCAATCACGGTCTTCCGTAAACAACACGTGCGCATTCACACATCCGCGCATGTCGCTCACAGGCAATAGTGATTGAATAGTATATCTGGGATATCCTGCACATGATCAAAGTTTAAGATTTTTTTGTCAATTTATTACAAACTGACTATATATATACTTCAAAATGATTATCAATTTAATATTTTTGGTATTATGTTGGGAAATGATTATCAAATAATAATTTACCCCAAAAAATATAAAATTATTTGAGGCCATGGGGTCACGTGTCCCCAAAAGCTCCGTGGCTCCACCAGTAGATCTACTATTAAATTGAGGCAAATTCTACGGTACCCGAGTGAAAATTGGGGTACCATACCCGAAACAAAAGAGGCCCGTTAGATCCACATGGAATAGATCTCAGCCGTCCAACAATTTTACAGCAAATAGACTGGCTACTTGTTTGGTAACTGGCTACCAAACGCACCAAAGTTGTCGAAGTCATGGAGGCTCCTCCTTATCGTTGATGTCGCCGGCGAAGTGGACTCCAAGCTCAGGATCTCGACGACGAAGAGGCAACACACAGCTTCATTGACATCGCTGGGGAAATCATTCTCCACGCATCACGAAGAGGCCGCACACATCTTTAAACGATTTAATGTGAGTTCTCTCATTTTGTTTATCTTCTCATTATCTTCTCATCTTCAAATTCGTTTCAAACGCTCACACAGCAGATCAGCTTATGGGACACATCAACGGCATATTGTGCTTAAACGTAGAAGAGGAAGAAGAAGTTCATTCAAAGATTTTGTTTCTCTTCACAAGTCTTCTTTTGTCTCGTCAAATTTATGAAGGTTTGTTGAACTCGCAGTTCTTCTCTTCTTTTATTTATTTTTGTTTAAGTATTGTAAGTTGATGGGCATTTTTTCTACTTCCTCATTTTATTCGGACACCACCTGTTTGATCAATTACTTGAAAGAAAAAATTTATTGTTCCAACCACACCGAATTTTGTAGAAAAAAGAGGCTAGCACAAATTCTAACTACACCAATACGATCCTCCAAATCACACAAACACAATAGGGAATCTCCTGTCTTTTAGGATGTAGGAAATTTGAAGGCAATAACATTGGATCACTAATCTGTTGCAGTCTTCTGGGTGATATTTTTTGGGTTGATTTATTAGTTATATATGTTTTGGTTTGAGTCTGTAATATCCTGTTGAGAGTGTTTGATTGAATGTCACAATGAAGTCTATGTCAGGACGTTTAAAGCTTAAACACTACATATCTGTTGATAGACAAAACAATTCATTGTTTTCCATAGCATTTAAAGCCTAAATTTTCTCATAAACTTGTGTATAAACATGAGATGCGATTATTGAAACAAAACAAAATTACTGAAATTTCCCCTGCTATAATTATGACCCCTTCACCGAATTCAAATTCTGGTTATTTATTTATTCATTTATTTATTTTTGCAAATACTTTCCTATTTATCAAACAAAGGGCAATGATTAATTAACCACATTCTCTTCAATCTACCAATACGTCCTCTCGTTATATATAATTTAGTATTGGGAACATTATGCAATGAGGAAAAAAAAAAAAAAAAAACCAATGCCTGACCTCCTAGCTTCTGACAGTGATTTGGATTTAGTGATCAAGACTCTAGAGGGTGAATTTTAATTTAAGTTTGTGGTGTATTGCATCTTTTACCTGAAGACAAATGAGGAAATTTCCTAGGCAAGGTGACTTAATAGCTGTTGAAAACTACAAGAAGGATTTGTAAACCTAGTTTTGCCTACTTTTTCTTCTAATATTTTATTTTCTGGATATGAATATATGTTTGTTTATTTTCACCACGTTCCCCTGTTTTGGAATTGAAATTTTGGACTGAAATAAAAGTCACATTTACACAAATTCAATAAATGTCACATTTGCACTTCTCACTAAATTTCCTTGCACGTCAAACTCCTGAATGATCCACGTTAAGTCTCCTTTCGTTTTTTGTTTTTCGTTGTTTTTTTTTTTTTTTGCCAAATGATCGGAGAACATACGCACCCACACACGCACCTACATAGAGTTGAAACCAAGACCTTCGCAAATCCCACACCTCTATTGGATAGGACATGCCAATAGACCCAAGGGCAACCCCTCAATGCTTATTAACTACAGAGTAATAAATAATCATCTAAGCCACTAGGACTAGCCTAGTAGTGAGGGAGGATGAGGGTAAATGGTAGAAGTAGGATAGGTTAGGGTTTTAGCTAGCTCTTATGATTGTACCCAAAAAGAAAAAATTCATCTAACCCCAAAATGTTATCCCGAATTAGTGTAATAAGGTTTTAAAAACCTCTTCTCCAACACGAGGTCCTTAACCAAACTTATTGCTACAAGAATATTGCATAGGTTCCAACCTAGCCTAAAAGCTAAGTGCTCAAAATAAAAATCCTGGCAACATTGAAATGCAGCACCATAAATGGCCTCCTTACATTAATGTCGAACATTGAAAAATTTCGGCACTATAATATAAGATAAAGGTTTTGTTCAAAATTCTGTACTTGTAATGTATTATTATTATTATTTGCTCTTCTTTGTCAATTTTTTTATTTATGAATTTGGTTCTTTATCTAGATGCTGTGTTAGTCTTACTGGCGGTGAATGTTGCTCTTTATCAAGATTGATCATTTATAAGAAGGTATAGATTGAATGTAGGTCATGGCAAGAGTTATGAAAACATTTAAAAAAACAACAAAGAAATATGAAGGGTTTTCCAAATTGACATTTGATCATGTGATGGTTTTTTTTTTTCTTTACTCAAATCTCATGGAGCTTGAGGTGTATCCTACTTTGTCTATCCTTGCAACAAAACAAGCTTTGTATGACAGCCGTTTATATATTTATCTTCTTGGATTTTGATGTGTTTCTTGTTATTATTAGTGACCATACTTATACTTGATTATAGTTTGTTTAAATGTAGGTCATGGAAAATATGCAAGTTACTCCAGTCCTGAGTACAACAAGAAAGATTTAAAAATGTGAACATTGAATTATCATACTTCTCTTGCAATATCAATACGCGGCTAATTCTATGGTACCCGAGTGAAAATTGGGGTACCATACCCGAAACAAAAGAGGCCATTAGATCCACATGGAATAGATCTCAGTCGTCCAACATTTTTAAAGCAAATAAAATGGCTACTTGTTTTGTAACCAGTTACCAAACTCACCAAAGTCGTCGACCTTTGCCTTAATCGTCTCTCTGTTTTGCTCTCTCGAATCTCCATCGCTCTGTTTCTCCCAGAGCCTTCATGCGTCAATCACCACATACAAACCCCGCCATTGCCGTTGCTGTCGCCTAAGGCTGCCCTCACCGTTGCTACGAATTTCCCTTGCTGCCATCTTCCCATCACTGCCTTCATTATCTCCCTCGCCAGGTGAGTTAAGTAGTCGCTTGCAAAGGACCAGCACCCACTCCCATGAAACGACCGCCTGCTCCAAAATGGGGTTGTGTTTATATATTTGGTTGACAAAAACATGAGAAAGGGATAGAGAAAGAGAAACCGAGAGAGGAGGGATAATTCCTATACTTTTGATTTTGGTTGTATATAATGTAGTTAATATGTTTTGAATTTAACCATTGTTTTGGAAGTGCTTGTTTGTATTTTCTTTTGATTTTGTAACAAATGTAGTGCTTGTTTGAACATTTATGTAGTTCACGGACCTTCCTCCTAATGCTGAGAATTCTGTGATAAGCTTAGTTATGATAGATTTTGTTAATGAAAATTATTTAAATATTCTAAATGTTTGGTTACAGATTTTTGTAGTGGGATTTATACGAAAAATAGATGGCATGCGGTCGAAATTTTGTAAAATTTTTGTACCGCTCTTATGATATTTAGATAACCCATTTCAATACTATCGTCTTAATGGGTTGCACATATTGTAAACAATATTTGTAAATGTTCTATGAACAGTTGGAAAATTGTATGTTTGCCCATTCCATCCAAACTTGGGTTACTATGTAATCCGACCCAAGGATGAGAGAGTTGAGGTCTCTATGCTGAGTTGGAACATTGTTTGTGGTTGAGGTAGTCGCAACAGCAACAGGCATCATGGTGGAGTTAACATGCATACTATCGTCAATTGTCCAAGTTTCAGTTGTTCCACTTGTTAACTTAATGAAATTTGTCCAACTGACGCAAGCTTCATCGTAGTTAGTGTATGCATTACAACAATGTCTAGAGTACCCATTCGTTTGAGTTTGACATTCGTACCAATTGTGGTAAATATTTGCATGTCGACCAATAGACACAACATATGTTTTTCGAGACAACATATCTACAACGACATGAATAAATGAATAAATGAATGAATGTTTCCAACCAACTCAAACAAACAAACAAACAATGTGCAAAAAAAAAAAAAAAAAACAAAAACAAAAACAAAAACAAAACAAAAAAATATTTTGTAGTGTCAATAGTGTCTGATTTCATTGAGATTCAGAGGTATGAATGACTAGATTTGGCAAATCATACGCACTTTTGCTTTATGGTCACACGCTCAATGGAGAAGAGTAGCTAACAAGTGCAAAAGTTCATGAACTGATGGATCCTCACATTATTACAAACGATCCCCAAAAAATAGAGTTCATTCTTGAGACATAAGTAGGAGGAATCGAATCAGACTTGTCTGATTTCATTGAGATTCGAAGGTATGAATGACCAGATTTGACAAATCATGCATACTTTTGCTATACGGTCACACGCTCAATGGAGAAGAGTAGCCAACAAGTGTAGAAGTTCATGAACTGATGGATCCCCATCTTGTTACAAACGATCCCCAGAAAATAGAGTTTGTTCTTCAGACAAAAGTAGGAGGAATCTAATCAGACTTGTTTGATTTAATTGAGATTCGAAGATATGAATGACCAGATTTGACAAATCATGCACACTTTTACTATATGGTTACACGCTCAACGGAGAATAGTAGCCAACAAGTGCAGAACTTCATGAATTGATGGATCCCCACATTGTTACAAACGATCCCCAAACAATAGAGTTCGTTCTTTGAACAGAAGTAGGAGGAATCTGATCACACTTGTTTGATTTCATTGAGATTTGGAGATATGAATGACCAGATTTGACAAATCATGCACATTTTTGCTATACGGTCACACGCTCAATGGAGAAGAGTAGCCAACAAGTGCAGAAGTTCATGAACTGATGGATCCCCACATTTTTATAAAGGATCCCCAGAAATTAGAGTTAGTTCTTTGGATAGAAGTAGGAGAAATCTAATCAGCCATGTCTGATTTCATTGAGATTCGGAGGTATGAATGACCAGATTTGACAAATCATGCACACTTTTGCTATATGGTCACATGCTCCATGGAGAATAGTAACCAACAAGGGCAGAAGTTCATGAACTGATGGATCCCCACATTGTTACAAAGGATCTCCAGAAATTAGAGTTAGTTCTTTGGAGAGAAGTAGGAGGAATCTAATCAGACTTGTCTGATTTCATTGAGATTCGGAGGTATGAATGACCTGAGGTGACAAATCATGCACACTTTTACTATATGGTCACACGCTCCATAGAGAAGAGTAGCCAACAAGGGCAGAAGTTCATGAACTGATGGATCCCCACATTTTTACAAAGGATCCCCAGAAATTAGAGTTAGTTCGTTGGAGAGAAGTAGAAGGAATCTAATTAGACTTGTCTGATTTCATTGAGTTTCGAAGATATGACTGACTAGATTTGACAAATCATGCACCCATTTGCTATATGGTCACATGTTCCATAAAGAAGAGTAGACAACAAGTGCAAAAGTTCATGAATTGCTGGATCCCCACATTGTTACAAAGGATCCCCAGAAATTAGAGTTAGTTCTTTGGATAGAAGTAGGAGGAATCTAATTAGAATTGTCTGATTTCATTGAGATTTAGAGGTATGCATGACTTGAGGTGACAAATCATGCACACTTTTACTACATGGTCACACGCTCCATGGAGAAGAATAGCCAACAAGTGCAGATGTTCATGAACCAATGGATCCCCACATTGTTACAAAGGATCCCCAGAAATTAGAGTTAGTTCTTTGGACAGAAGTAGGAGGAATCTAATCAGCCTTGTTGATTTCATTGAGATTCGGAGATATGCCTCTAAACTCATATTTCTTCACTGATTTTCCCAAGCGATTGACACCTAACCCAATCGATTGGGACCGGTCGAAAAACTCATATTTCTTCACTGATTTTCCCAATCAATTGACACCTAATCCAATCGATTGGGACATGCGTCTAAACTCATATTTGTTCACTGATTTTCCCAATCGATTGACACCTAACCCAATCGATTGGGACTGGTCGAAAAACTCTTATTTCTTCACTGATTTTCCCAATCGATTGACACATAACCCAAATCAATTGGGACGTGCCTATAAACTCATATTTTGTTCACTGATTTTCCCAATCGATTGACCCTTAACCCAATCGATTAGGACTGATCAAAAAACTCATATTTCTTCACTGATTTTCCCAATCGATTGACAAGTAAACCAATCGATTGGGACATGCCTCTAAACTCATATTTGTTCACTGATTTTCCCAATCGATTAACACCTAACCCAATCGATTGGGACGTGCCTCTAAACTCATATTTGTTCACTGATTTTCCCAATCGATTGACACCTAACCCAATCGATTGGGTTAGGTGTCAATCCAACGGGTAAGTTGGTCACTCTAAAAGGTAAGTTAGTCACTCGTAAAGGTAAGTAGGTCACTCCAAATGGTAAGTTGATCACTTTTGGTCACTCCAAATGCTAAGTAAGTCACTTCAAATGGTAATTTGGTCACTCTAAATGTTAAGTAGGTCACTCCAAATGATAAGTTGGTCACTTTTGGTCACTCTAAATGGTATGTTGGTCACTTTTGGTCACTCCAAATAGTAAGTAGGTCACTCCAACTGGTAAGTTGGTCACTCTAAAAGGTAGGTTGGTCACTCGAAAGGGTAAGTAGGTCACTCTAAATGGTAAGTTGGTCACTTTTTGTCACTCGAAATGGTAATTTAGTCACTCTAAATGTTAAGTAAGTCACTCCAAGTGATAAGTTGATCACTTTTGGTCACTCTAAATGGTAAGTTGGTCACTTTTGGTCACTTCAAAAAGTAAGAAGGTCACTCCAACTGGTAAGTTGGTCACTCTAAAAGGTAAGTTGGTCACTCGAAAGGGTAAGTAGGTCACTCCAAATGGTAAGTTGGTCACTTTTGGTCACTCCAAATGGTAAACAAGTAACTCCAAATTATAATTTGGTCACTCTAAATGTTAAGTGGGTCACTCCAAATGATAAATTGGTTACTTTTGGTCACTCTAAATGGTAAGTTGGTCAATTTTGGTCACTTCAAATAGTAAGAAGGTCACTCTAACTGGTAAATTGGTCACTCTAAAAGGTAAGTTGGTCACTCGAAAGGGTAAGTAGGTCACTCCAAATGGTAAGTTGGTCACTTTTGGTCACTCCAAATGGTAAGTAAGTAACTCCAAATGGTAATTTGGTCACTCTAAATATTAAGTATGTCACTCCAAATGATAAGTTGGTCACTTTTGGTCACTCTAAATGGTAAGTTGGTCTCTTTTGGTCACTCCAAATGGTAAGTAAGTCACTCCAAATGGTAATTTGGTCACTATAAATGTTAAGTAGGTCACTCCAAATGATAAGTTGGTCACTTTTGGTCACTCTAAATGGTGATTTGGTCACTTTGGTCATTCGAAATGGTAAGTTGGTCGCTTGAAAGGGTTAGTACGTCACTCCAAGTGGTAAATTAGTCACTTTTGGTGACTCCAAATGGTAAGTAAGTTGCTCCAAATGGTAATTTGGTCACTCTAAATGTTAAATAGGTCACTTCAAATGATAAGTGGGTCACTTTTGGTCACTCTAAATGGTAAGTTGGTCACTTTTGGTCACTCCAAATGGTAAGTTGGACACTCTAAAAGGTAAGTTGTTCACTCGAAAGGGTAAGTTGGTCGCTCGAAAGGGTAAGTAGGTCACCCCAAATGGTAAGTTGGTTACTTTTGGTCACTCCAAATGGTATGTAAGTCACTCGAAATGGTAATTTGGTCACTCTAAATGTTAAGTAGGTCACTCCAAATGATAAGTTGGTCACTCTAAATGGTAAGTTGGTCACTTTTGGTCACTCCAAATAGTAAGTAGGTCACTCCAACGGGTAAGTTGGTCACTCTAAAAGGTAAGTTGGTCACTCAAAAAGGTAATTAGGTCACTCCAAATGGTAAGTTTGTCACTTTTGGTCACTCTAAATGGTAAATAAGTCACTCTAAATGGTAATTTGGTCACTCTAAATGTTAAGTGGGTCACTCCAAATGATAAGTTGGTCACTTTTGGTCACTCTAAATGATAAGTTGGTCACTTTTAGTCACTCCAAATAGTAAGTAGGTCACTCCAACTAGTAAGTTGGTCACTCTAAAAGGTAAGTTGATCACTCGAAAGGGTAAGTAGGTCACTCCAAATGGTAAGTTAGTCACTTTTTGTCACTCCAAATGGTAATTTAGTCACTCTAAATGTTAGGTAGGTCACTCCAAATGATAAGTTGGTCACTTCTGGTCACTCTAAATAGTAAGTAGGTCACTCCAAATGATAAGTTGGTCATTCTAAAAGGAAAGTTGGTCACTCGAAAGGGTAAGTAGGTCACTCTAAATGGTAAGTTAGTCAGTTTTGGTCACTCCAAATGGTAAGCAAGTCACTCCAAATTGTAATTTGGTCACTCTAAATGTTAAGTGGGTCACTCCAAATGATAAATTGGTCACTTTTGGTCACTCTAAATGGTAAGTTGGTCACTTTTGGTCACTCTAAATGGTAAGTTGGTCACTTTTGGTCACTCCAAATAGTAAGAAAGTCACTCCAACTGCTAAGTTGGTCACTATAAAAGGTAAGTTGGTCACTCGAAAGGGTAAGTAGGTCACTCCAAATGGTAAGTTGGTCACTTTTGGTCACTCCAAATGGTAAGTAAGTAACTCCAAATGGTAATTTGGTCACTCTAAATATTAAGTATGTCACTCAAAATGATAAGTTGGTCACTTTTAGTCACTCTAAATGGTAAGTTGGTCTCTTTTGGTCACTCCAAATGGTAAATAGGTCACTCTAAATGGTAATTTGGTCACTTTAAATGTTAAGTAGGTCACTCTAAATGATAAGTTGGTCACTTTTGGTCATTCTAAATGGTAAGTTGGTCACTTTTGGTCACTCCAAATGGTAAGTAAGTCACTCCAAATGGTAATTTGGTCACTCTACATGTTAAATAGGTCACTCCAAATGATAAGTTGGTCACTTTTGGTTACTCTAAATGGTAAGTTGGTCACTTTTGGTTCCTCCAAATGGTAAGTTGGACACTCTAAAAGGTATGTTGTTCACTCGAAAGGTTAAGTTGGTCGCTCGAAAGGTAAGTAGGTCATTCTAAATGGTAAGTTAGTCACTTTTGGTCACTCCAAATGGTAAGTTGGACTCTCTAAAAGGTAATTTGTTCACTCGAAAGGGTAAGTTGGTCGCTCGAAAGGGTAAGTAGGTCACTCCAAATGGTATGTTGGTCACTTTTGGTCACTCCAAATGGTATGTAAGTCACTCGAAATGGTAATTTGGTCACTCTAAATGTTAAGTAGGTCACTCCAAATGATAAGTTGGTCACTTTTGGTCACTTTAAATGATAAGTTGGTCACTCCAAATAGTAAGTAGGTCACTCCAACGGGTAAGTTGGTCACCCTAAAAGGTAAGTTGGTCACTCGAAAAGGTAAGTAGGTCACTCCAAATGGTAAGTTGGTCACTTTTGGTCACTCCAAATGGTAAGTAAGTCACTCCAAATGGTAATTTGGTCACTCTAAATGTTAAGTGGTTCACTCCAAATGATAAGTTGGTCACTTTTGGTCACTCTAAATGATAAGTTGGTCACTTTTGGTCACTCCAAATAGTAAGTAGGTCACTCCAACTGGTAAGTTGGTCACTATAAAAGGTAAGTTGGTCACTCCAAATGGCAAGGAAATGATAATTACTAAATGGTCCGTAGTTCATACAAAATAGTAAGTGATTCACACAAAGTATTTGGTAGGAAAACCATCATTAAATAGTAACCCATTTGTTTTCGGTACATTTAGATGCTCTTTGGTATGGTACCCAATATATATATTTATATATATAAAATCCAATGAGCATCTTTGGCAGAAAGAATGAAGTAAAAACCGTAAAATATGAGCACTATGGTTCATATAATTTGTCCAATGAGCAATGGCACTAAATGGTAAAACCATTCGAATGCTGGTAAAACCAAATGAAATTTGTGTACCATGTACCAAATGAAATGTCTAGTATATCAATGACACTACTATTCTAAAATGAAAAACTAAAAATAGATTTAAATACAGATGAACTTAATTTGTGGGTTGGCTTACGAATTTTGGTCCTATTCCCTCTGTAATGCCAATGCCATAGCTTGTCACATTATGAGTACAAGAATGAAAAAAAAAAAAAAAAAAAAAAAAAAAAAAAAAAGAAAGAAAGAAAGAAAGAAAGAAAGAAAGAAAAAAAAAAGGAAGATGAAAAAAAAAATTAAGAAATAGGTTTTGCAAGAGGTACGTTGGTAGAGAATATAGGAAAGGGATGAAAAATGGTTGGAGGCTCCACCTACTTTGAATGCCCTATTTGATTGATCTAGGTAGGTGGTTGGTTTAAATGCAACATTTATTATAATTACCATTTTAATTAAACATGTTAGCCTTTGCTGATGTTACTTTGGGGCATAAAGGTCATTATAGGCATGACACTCCCCTTATATTTTGCAACTTGAAGTTGGCTGTTGCCAACCGGTCACAATCCTATTAAAAAACCTTATTCCCTACACATGTCATTGTCTGTATGGTTTTTTCTTTTTGGGTACCATACCGAAAAATTTGGCAGGGTACCGTAGAACACATACTGGGAACCTACTAGCATGGATGATAGAACTCGACGAAGGGATCAAATTGGAGGATAGGATGTTATCGATAGTCTCGATGGTTGAACCGTCACACCTACACGCGCGTGTCGCACATACTAATCACAACACAAGCTGAGATCCCATTGACCTGGATAATGGAACTTGACGGAGGTTTCAAATTGGGGACAGTTGAACCATCGTTACGTCTTACAAACTGGGGACAGATGAACCATCGTCACGTCTGTGTGTCACACGTACTAATCACAACGTGATATTATTCAAAAATAGAGCTGTGATATTACTCCTCATGGAGAATGAGCTAATAAACACTGACACAGTAACACATGATAGGTAGACAGCACTTACGACTCTGAACGAACGTCTGTTCTCCATCAGTGTACTGATAATATTCCCACTGCTTTTGGCCGGGGGCGCCCTGCGCCTAACCTATATGGTTTTAGGGCCAGGGCTTGGTACCACCAAAGATTCTCGCTACTCTCTCCTCTCTCTTTATTTTTTGGGTACCCAAATATGCTCGCATCGCTGCGTTAATGACGCCTAGTGACTGAAAAAACACTGCACAAAAACCCCGTGACGTCCGTCACTCACGTTTATTTCCCCCTTTTGCCTTCTTCCAAATCCCTCTTCCTCTGCTCACATCTTCTCCATTTGTGGCATCTCGATCGCGCTTTCCTAATTTATATCACAAAACCCACATGCGCATTTATATATACAGAGATTTTATTACATTTTTTTTTTCTCTTTCTTGTGCCGATTTGGAGGAATGTAGCTTGTTTGGATCGGCGAGAAAAGATGGGTTGAATCGGATTTAGTTTGAATCGACAGGTAGATTCATCGTTGTTTGATGGTTTAATCATGTTTTGAAAATGCCAATGCTTTGATCAGGGATTTTTTTTTTTTTTCAATTCCGTTGTGGTTCTCTTGCTTCTTGTTGGATGCTTGAATGTTACACATGCATAGGAAAAGCTAGATTTATTTATTTTTATTTTTTTTTTCGTCTAAGATTTGTGGGTATAGATCTAACATCTATAATTGAGCGATTGCTGCAAAGGGTAGTTTTGTGATCGTGTAAAATCGAGACATTTCCAATGTGGGTACGTATACATGCAATCAGTTGATTCTATTACCGTGGTATGCCTACACATACTGTAGTTCAATTGTGAGATGAGGGGAACACAGCTTAATCCTTCAAACATTTTTCATTTTGAGGTCTGGCCGATGATCTTCTTTCTTAATCTGATTGTAAAATCTCTTTATTGATGTTGGTGACAGTAAAGATGTCGAATGCAACTGAGGGTTGAACTAATTGGAGTGCAAAGCCTTGATTGGGTTCACAATGGTTTGGCTTGTCTTTGCCGTAAATATTCATTTTATTTTAAATGTAATATATATATATAATTTTAAACAGTCTACAAATGCATTTTATTATGGTAGAGCGTTTTTTATTGTGTGGATAGATATTATGACCTATGAATACTTTTCCATTTGATTTGTCTTTTGTTTATTTATATATATAAATATATATAGGCCCATTCCAGTGGGGGATTACGTCCGGGATTCTCTTTCAAGCCGCTAGATCGGGATCACTTAAATCATTAATCCACATGGATCCCAATCCAATGGCTTGAAATAGAAGCCTGGATGGGAATTCCGTCGGGATCCTAGACTGGAATGGAACTGTATATATATATATATATTAAATGTATTCTTGCATGTATTTCATTCATCTGTATGATGCATATATGAAGTCTAAATGAATGGTTTGCATAGTGCTACTTAAAATTTTCACCTGGTAGAGTCTGAGAATGTTCTAGGATCAGGCCTCCAGCTTTCTCAGATCATTTTCCTTTTTTCTATCATATAGTTTCACTCAGAGTTACCCATTAGGCAGACAAATAAGAAATTACTTTGTTAATTCTTAAGCTCTGTTTGATGGCATTAGTTTCTTGTAATAATTTCTCTATTGGTTTCAATATTAATAGTTTATGACAGTTTCTGACTCGGGAAAGAATGTTTTTCTGCAGGTAAAATGTCATATGTTATATTTTGACATGCCTCAAAAGAAGACAATTGCTTGTGAATTTTGGAATCTGTTGGTAAACCTTTTTGCTCCTTTGATGTATTTTTGAAGCTTATTCCTGATTTGTTGGAAGTAAATTTTGCAATGTGATGTTTGTTTCAGAGGGAAGCTTGATATGATGCAGTTCTTATAGAAGGCTGAGTTATGCACCTCTTTTAAGAAGTGAAGACATTTTCTTTTGCTGTAATAAAAATCATATATAGTGAAATGATTACGTACGAGCAAGATTCTGATGTTGTTCGGTGGGGTCTCCAGCTTTTCGATGGTGATCCATTTTCTAATTGTGGGTATTGTGGTACTATTACTCAAGAGGATGCAGATTATTATCATGGACAATATTTGAGGGATGATCAGTATGAAACAGAATTTAGCAATGTAGAGAATGATGAGCTTATTGCACATGCTCTTCAAGAAGAACTATCACGACTCACAGTTGCAGAAGTTCCTGAATCTTCACTTGAAGGGGCAGAGAATTTGCAAGTATCCATTTTTTCACATGAGGATTGGCTTGGTCAATCTATGGGAAACTACGGTTCTGGTATTTGTAAGATTCAAGAACTCAGTCTGATTATCTGGTTAATTTGAAAGGTTGATCTTCTTGATTTACTCTGTTGTGTGTATTTCTTTCATAATTTGCAGTACATGAGAGTGGCCCAGAAGAGGCAGATGATATGGGACCTTCTAGTGAGAGTTCTAGTCCTGATGAAATTTCATACTGTGGGGAGGAGTGGTCATATCCACTTGAGCTAATTGATGAGTATGCTCTTGATGGCGAAGTTGGTAAAAGGTTGAATCAGATGGTTCCTATTCCCGTAAGTGTAGCATCTATGGGTGCCGTTTATGTGTTCTGTGAATGTGACAGAAGATCCATTGAAAGATATCTTATGATTGTTTTATTAAGCATTTAATTTTCAGCGGGTTATAATTCTATTGAAATTTGAAGTTTATTTTGTTTATAAAATCCGTCACTTGGAGAATCTTTTTTTATGACATCTTGTGTAAAAGTAGTTTAGGTTGAGCTCTTGATCACCGGAGTTGTATTCCAGATGTTATGTGCATCTTGGTTATACAATAATGTAACCCTTTAGATTTAGGACTTGGGATAATATCCTCCAGCTGTAGTTTACCCTCTTAAATCTTGCTTGCCTCTGTTTATGGTCTTGACATTTGACATATTGCATATTTTCTATGGTTTAATTTCATACAAAGCCTCTCTTTTCCCTTTTGGAAGTGTTAAATTTAATACTGCTGTTGATAAAAATTATAATTAATAATAATTAATTCTCAATAAAATAATGTGCTATTGGTTTTAAGTTGTTCCATGTCTTGTGTTTGCAGTTAGCAGGAGTTTTTAGATTGGGGTATCCTAATTTTGTATTTCAGGCTGCAATCAAAGAGAGAGAAGTTGATATTGTTATAGTCGTATTTTATTGGATTAAACTCAGGACCATGCTTTGCTTATGTGTGCAGAATAGTGAGTCCATAATATTGTAAATATTATGATATTTAGCGATGTAAATTAATGATATATAGGTTGTTCCTGAATGGATAATTTTCAGAAATCTGCATTACAAATTGGTACTGGATGGCTTTATATTAGATCGAAAATTTTCTGCCTCTAGGCTAACTAAGATCTCCAAAAACTTAAACTTGAAATAGCAAATTAGACATGATACATGCACCTAATGCAGGGTGGTTTACTGTCCTCTTGACTTAATTTTGTAATCATAGGTCCGATATCCTCTAGCTTTTTTATTATGGCATCCTCACACCGTTGTTCATACTCTTGAATTTGTTGCTGGTTATGTGCAGCATGTTCCTAGGATCAATGGTGAGATTCCTTCAGTTGATGAAGCAACATTAGATCATCAAAGGCTACTAGACAGGTATTGTGTCTTTGTTTTTCTGATGTGGAATATTTTGTGACTTCTTTCTTGTCTCTCTCTTCTTCTTTTTTATTTTTATTTTATTTTTTATTTTTATAATTTATTTATTTCTCCTTATATTTTGTTCTTCAAAAGATTGCAGTTATATCAGCTGGTTGAGCTTAAAGTTCAAGGAGATGGTAACTGTCAGGTTAGCTTTTATGCTCAGAGCTATGACTCTAGTGTGCCTTAGGTTTCATGGATTTGTGATGTTTGCGTGACAAGAAGTCATTGCTTACAATATATGTACAGATGCTGCAAAAGTGTATTCCTTGAGGAGTAGGGAGGGCCTGTTTCCACACCCCTTCCTAATCCACACCCCTTCTTGGGTACTTTTGTCATTTTCCTTCTTTACCCTTCTCTCTCCTCTCTTCCTCACTCCATCACCCTTCCCTCATTTACGAATTCACTTGAATTCAACGACATTGTTAGATTGCATTTGGACTATCTTGCCATTGGATGCCACCTTGCACATGGGTACATGGCACCCTTGAGAATGCCTTCTCACCCAGCTAGAGTTACCAATCAGCTAGAGTTACCAGCGGCTCCTTTCTTCTTTCGGCCCTGACAGCCATGGCAATTGGCAGCAACATATTGGCAGAGGCTTTGATGGCCAGGATGTCTCAATTTTGCAGGAACGCCAATGGAGTTGTGGAGAATTGTTCCAAATCGAGCAAACCTACCCCTCACCGATGTTGGCAAGATCGAGCCGTTTCAATACCAATCGTGAACTCCTGAACCGTGAACTCTTCTGTTTTTGAACCAACACTGATCGAGCCCTCCCTTTGCCACCGTCCATCAACGGCAACACTTCCTCCACCTCTCTTTCTTCACTCTCTCATGCACTCAAACCCTCGATGTGATGAAGAAGATTATCAAACCCTTGTCCCACCTCCAAACCACAACCCCTCTTCTCGAAACCCATCGATGTGCAGGATTTGCCCGTCTGACCATCTGAGAAGGAAGAGAGGAGAAAAAAGAGGAAAGGCAGATGGAGAGAGAAAGAAAACAAGTGAAATGATGAAATTATCCATGGAGGGGTGTGGATTAGCAAACAAAGGGTGTGGAAATAGGCCCTCCCCGAGGAATATTGTTGAATTTCTATTTGACCATGTGCATTAGTTGTTGTTTTCTCTTTTTATTTTTTTCTTAAAGGTGTGCTTTATACTTGGGTAAATTAATATTATGACTTATCTTGTGCTTTCCTTTGCACCATTTAGCTTATTTATTGCATGGTGGCTTGATATGTCTGTAAATTAATGACTTGACTTGTGTTCATCAGGATCCATCATAAATCATTTTATTTAGCCATTTCCATTTATAATTTTCTCCTTGTAAATCTAGTGGAATCTTTGTTTTTTCACTCATTTTAAAGAAATTGTGATAAAGTTGTGGGGTGTTCTTATGTATACGACTATTACTACTCATGCTTTGATACCTTATTTATTTATGTATGTATTCATTTGTCTTTTCAATGGGTCAGTGTTTACATTACTTTTTATTCTATTCAACATTCGCATTGGGAGTTGGGGTGCCATTGTTTCAATGGTGCTGATTAATAATCTTTCAGAACTTCATCAGAAAAATAATCTTTCAAATCTATTGTTCTTCTGCAGCATAGAGTTTGAAATTTCTGCGGGTACTATTTGTAGTTTAATTTTTCCTCTTTTTTTTTTTTTTTTTTTTTTGGGTGATTTAATGTGAAGTGGTCATGAAAGCTGACTAATTATTTATATCAGTGCTTAATATGGTAGACTTATTTTATGTCTTTCCCAGTTTCGCGCTCTATCAGATCAATTTTATCGTACACCTGAGCACCACGAGTTTGTGAGACAAGAAGTTGTAAATCAGGTTGGTCTTGTTAACAATGAGTTAGAATTTGTGGTTATAGTTGTTGTGGACTTTATTTGGATTGTGATGTGTTGTCTTGTAACATTTGAATTATCAGCTCAAGTCTTACCCAGAAATATACGAGGGATGTGTCCCCATGGCTTATGGTGATTATTTGGAGAAGATGTCCAAGTATTTTCCTACTCCTTTTTATGGACTTCACCATTTGTTCTTTTGGGTAAAACTTGACCATGCTTTTGCTATCATGTGGATGAAAATAGGAGTGGTGAATGGGGCGATCATGTCACTTTGCAGGCTGCTGCAGATTCGGTGCGTTTCAGTTACTTCACCTTTGTTTTATTTTCGTGATCTTGATAGATTTGTTGGGATCATATGTGTAAATCTTAGAACTGTTATTATTTGCATTATATCATTTCTCTTTTGTCATTCATTATTTCCACTTTAACCTGCAAAGTGGTATGTCACAGATGGCTGACAGAACAAATGCTAATCATTTGTTCCACTGTTTGTGTACCACTTCTATCCTTGCAACAACTATTTTAAGAGGTAAAATTGTGAGTATTAGGCATTACAACCTTGAAAGGTTTTATCTTGTGGTCATGGAACTTAGTTCCTACAATATCATTTTTAAATAACTATTAATTGGAAAAGGAAAAATCATAGAATCAGTTTGAAAAAGATAGGATATTAAAGAGGCTTTCAGTTAAAATTGTGGGTTTTAGTATTAAGCCATGTGACCACTAACAAGGACAAATATGTAGGTGTCCACTTTTGACACAACAAATAAAAAGGCTGTATCAGTAGTTTCCTTATGTGGTTTTTAACGAAGGTTTGTAAGGAATTTATAAAATTATTTATGTATGTCAGTGGGCCCACATCATTTGAACATTTACTATAATAATTGTGTGAAAGCACTGAAGGAACACTGGAAATATTAGGTGGTTAAACCTGAAAAAGGGTATTAAGAAGAACTGTAGAAGTAATAGTGAAGAATAGTTTTTTTTAAGTTCTGTTTGTGTCAGAATAGGATTTTTGCTTAATACATGAATGACATGGGTATTGTGTTGATCTCTTTTTTCTTTTATTTACCTAGTTGAGGTGTGGTGGTGTAAAAGTAAGAAATCTTTTGGGAGGTCTAATTGGAAGTTTGTTCCCATTTTTGGATGATTTGGAAGGAGTGGAGTTGTAGAACCTTTGAGGAGGTGGAGATGTCAAAAGGGAGGCTTTGGAGAGTAGTGGTAGAGTTGCTGTTTGAGTGGGGTGACACTAGAGGTTTTTTTAAATGATTGTCTTCCCATGCCTTTATTTAGTCTATACAGTTGTAGGTTATCTTTTTGTAGTTTTGTATACCGCGCATGTACAAGGAGTATCCCCTCTGGCCTTGGCTTTCTTTTTGTCAAGATTCTTTTTTGGTGGTATAGGAGTTGCACAAATGACCATAGCATGTCTTTTGTTTCTTTTATTGATTTTCTTTCTCTTTAGCCCTCTTTCGGGTAGCACTTGTATATGACTTATGTACTTGGGTTTTGCCTTTGTTTCTATTACAAGTTTACTTCATTGAAGAAAAAAAGAAAAAAGAGGACTTTGGCCACAATTCCAAACCCTAAACAATCATCGGGACCAAAATACCCTCTCGTGCACCATATTCACACCCTTAGGAAAAATAACGTTCTCTCTTTCTCTCTCTCTCTCTCTCTCTCTCTTTCTGCAAGTTTTTTCTTTTTTCACTTTGGCTCTGTTTGTTTTGGCGTAATATGCTTTATGGTGTAAAAGCCTTCTCATGAAATCCAATTACAAGTAAAATTTGGAATTTCCAAATGGTTTTCCATTGTTTGGCTTGTCTCTTGAAATAGGACAGGATTTCACCTCTTTATGGAGGTTACAGGTGGTTATTTGTAGTTATTTACAGATCATGCTCTTTTACACCATATCAGAAAAGAATTATGCCAAAAAAATACGGAAGTCATTTTTCGTATCTTATCCCTTAGTGGTGTAAAATGGTTTACATTCGAAATGAATTTACATCTCAGCCAAACTCCGTAAATACCCATTTTACATGTAATTCACTTTCGGTGACCCATTTTATGTTGAAACAAACAGAGCATTTGTCGAAACTTGTGATGCTAGAAACGATGGTGGCTGAATAGATTCCAAAGATATAAATTTTATTGAAAATTGATGTGTAGATTGAAAGTTATTCTATTTTAAAGAATAAAAAATGACAACTTAAGGGTATATTTGACTTTTTGCACTTAAGACACAGCCAAATACATAACCGTTTCACTTAAAAGTGGATTTATGGCTGCATAAGTTTTTTTTGCGGACTTATGGCTCCATAAATCCTAATAAGTGGACAACTTCCTAATTTTCCCTTTAAAGAAAATGAATGAGATGGCTTAGACATAAATCAAACCCCAAGGTATGGGGCTTGTACCTCAAACTTTTAAGGCATGTGCTCCAAGGCAAATCTCCAGGGATAAGCGTGACACACTTTTTAAAACATTGCTTCCTGCTAGTTAGATGCTTTTGTGTGTGTGTGTGTGTGTATGTTTCTTTATTGATCTTCATGGTGGTGAGATCATATGAAGATCAAAGCAGTTCACATCTGCTGTTTGATTCACTGTTTCTCAAAACAAAATTTGTAGCTGTTATACTGATAATTATTATTAAAAAAATGATGGCTGTATGAATGACATTGTTTGCCTTGTCTTTTATTTCACTAAAAAAAAAATTAAGTTTCTTCACCTTGGTGCTTTTTTTATTTGGGTGTCACCTTGTTACTTTTAATTAAGAGTAAAGAGTGCAGAGCAGGAGATTTAATATATAGGAAGGAGAGTGAAGTAATCATTTTGATACACTTCTTATTTCTTTTCTTGATAAACATCACAGGCTTTTTGATACACTTGTCCCCAAGAAAACCTCTATAAGTTGACTCATGTACTTGGGCTAGGCCCTTTTTATATTTTAAACACATTTTTAATACAACACTTTACTTCATCCAAAAAAATTCTATAAGTTTCCTTTTTCGGTGTTTAATTTAAAATTATTTTTGGGCGTAAACTGTGGTCCAGGATGCTTGTGGCCTAAGCTGCATCCAAGGCTATCGGCTCCTACTTGTAAGTTGGTGATATAGACTCTCATGGGACTTGGTCCCTTAACCTCCCCAACTTTAGGGCAGGGTAGAGAGGACAATCTGGCCAACAGGCTAGAAATATATGTTTAACTCCATGTTCAGTTTATCCATCCCACCCTAGTTCCACAAATAATCCACTTGATTATTTTAAGTTTATCTGGCATTAATGGAGCACATTGTACACATTCGTTTAGAGAACCTATGGAAACTTGAATACATCATACTTAGAGGCTTGAACGTTATGTTGCATGCATCAATATCTCTACTATGGGCCCAGTATTCACTTTGTGAGCGTAATTAGTTGATATATTTATAAGACTTATTTGTGTTGTCTAATGCATGTTAATAATGATTTGTGGCAGTATGGCGTTAAAATATTTGTCATAACATCTTTTAAGGACACCTGCTACATTGAGATTGTTCCACATGATCAAAAGTCAAACCGAGGTATGTTTGAATTGTTCTCACATCCAATCATTTTTGTTTGGTGATTTCGGGATTAAAATTTATATTGGTGGATTTTCTTATTCTTAGTTATTATTTAAGTAAATATATACAATTTCTATTGTGATTCCTTCTCTTTCAAGGCATTTTATGGTAGTGTTCAGTTTTCCAATGCTCCATCTGGTGGTGATGTCTTTGAAATTTAAAAGAATGGGAATCTTGTTGATTCAAAGAGCATGCAAATTCTTCTTTGGTTTATAAAGTAACTGTTATTATGCAGCAAGGGGAACTGACCTATGCTGGGTTGGTTACCTAAAAGTGATGGAAAGAGGAAATTGTGGATTTTTTTTCTCCCTATGTTTCTATGTGAAGAAAAAGAAAATGAGCAAGAAATAATGGTTCAAATTTATCTTTTGTCCGATGTATTTTCTTCTTAAATGATGTAGATTGAAGAAAAAGAAAAATAAATGAAGGACAAAAAATTATAATGCTTAGCTCTCAATGTTTTCCAAAATATTTCTTAACTAAAAATGACTAAAATGTTCTTTTTAATCTCACTATTCAAGAAATTCACGAGTTGCTTTGTTTATTTGCATCGTTACCCTATCTCTCAAATATTCTCATCCACTCAAGTCTTAGAAGGCATAAATTGACAGACTTTTTCTTGTTTAAAAATGCCTACAGTATTGAAAGTTGAAGGCATCTCTGGTTTTGTATAAATATGCAATAAGTCAGGTTATTGTAGACCTGTATTTTTTTTTATTTTTATTTATAAGCAAATTGATATATAGAAGAGGGAAGGTTATTGTAATCAGAAGCCCTTTGAATTAGGGTTGGCCATGGCCTTGGATTTGGTGGGTCCAGCAATGAATATATTGGCACAGGGTTGGCTTAAGCCAAGTGCAACTGGCCCCAAGCTTCGATCTGTTGGATATGCCCAGCCCAAAAGAATTCCTGTTGATCTTGGGCATGGCTCCCAACTATAGATAAAACAGTCATACTAGTTTTCCTGGGCTTGAATCTGTAGTGTCCAAGCATGGTTTGGGAAGTAGCTTGCTTTACCTGGCGTACGGGCCTTGGCATGTCAAGCCCTCTCAAACATCAGATTGAGGCAATCAAGCTATGTGGCTGTGTGAACCCATGGCTGCCCCTACTTAGAAGCTTTATTTTCAGTTAGGTGTTTGTAGGTTACTGGTTTTTAAGTTGTTTAGTTATTTGGACAGCTTAATTCTTATATAATGTTGGATTGTATCTTTGTGTCCATCCTTTTCTAGTGTGTTAGTCTTTTATGGGGTTTTCGCCTTTTCTTTTTGTTTTTTTATCTGCAACAAAGAGAAATATTATTAATGAAGGAAAAAGTACAAAAAGAGGACGAGATGTCCTACAAGAAGAAGAAAAGAAAACAACAAGAAATATACTTTGCAAACAGTCCTCTGATTAGATTTAATAATAAATAATGGGATCCCACTAAACTTCCTAGACACAGATGCCCAAAAAGAAGCTTAAAAGCACAACTCTATCCCACAAATGACCCACTTCCTCCTCCTTATCTTTGACTATTCTCGCATTTCTCTCAAGCCACAACACCCAAACTTATAGCAAGAAAGGCACACCTTCAAAGCCTCACCGCTCTCGAACTCCTACCAAAAGCCCCAAAGTCAATAACCATCATCCCATGGAGCAAATTATGGATTGCTCTCTACTCATGCATTTGTTTGTGAAACATGGCCAAAGGTGGGAACTACATAGGTTCAAATTAGGTGGGATCCCTAAAACTAAGCTTGACCCGTTTTTTCCCTCCATTTTCTTATAAGGTGGATTAGATCAATGTCAAATCTAGTCTTGTCTTTCCTTCAAATAAAATCCTGGCCCTGCTCCTTCTTCATGCCCTTGTCCTGCATTAACATCATTGCTTTAAAAAGCTGTTTTGAGGCTTGCCTTGGGGCAAGGCTATTCAAAAATGCATCAAGGCTTAAAAAATTAAGCAAGGCTCTCATTAAGCATATGCCTCACCAGCCGAGGCATAATCAAAGGTGCGCTTTTTACACCTTAGCACATTAGGCATATGACTCATGCGACATTCTATTAAACCTTTTTGATATAATTCTTATTGTTTATTTTTAATTTTTTATTTTTTTTATTTGACTGCATTAAATGAGTTTCAACTATGTTTAATTTATTTTTATACATTTTATATCAAAACCATGTATATTAGTAGAATTATGTTCAGACTATTTTTTCCATGTTTATGTACATTTTTGTATAACTTAATCCATGACTCAATATGAATCTTTATCTTTAAATAACTATACTACTATGATTTTAAATGTCCCAAAAATGTTTATATACTTTTTTAATCTCCATGGTATTTATTAATTTTCAAAATGCTACTACTTTTTTTTTTCTCTTTCCTTTTTAAAATGAAAATTACTAATTGAAAGGCTTACGCCTTATGCCTTGAGGCTTACGCCTCGCTTTGCAAGGAGTAAAATGCCTCGCCTAATGCTTTCGCCTTTAAAAACATTGGTTAACACTAATTTCTCGCGTGATTTCTGTTATTTTGGTATGCTATACTTCTATTACTCATTCATTTGCCTCATGATCTCATATATGAAGCCCTTTTGGTATATGGGAGAAGATAGGTCTTTCTCACAAGTTTTCTTTGAAGATGCAAATTGTTGTATTTTAAGAATCTTTGGTTTCCTTTTCCATAATGGAAGTAATTTCTAGCAAGTAATTTCCTTTTCCATAATTTAAGTAATTCCTTTTCCATAGTGAATTCATGTTTCATATAGTTACCTCATTAATTAACTTAATCCAATGGTTAAAAGGAGTAGTCTCATTTTTAAAAAAAAAAAAAATTCCCACATTATTTCATGCTATGTTTTAATCTAAAGGAAAATATTTCTTGAAGAACTCAGGGGATGTTTAATTGTTATCGAGAGAAGACAGTGTATCAAGATAATTTCCATGGTTTTGAAGCCATCAGTGTGTTATGTTTTCTTCAGGCAAAATGATTTTCATTTCAAGAAACAAAGTTAGTGTAATTGGACTTGCTTAGTTGATTAACTTCTTATTCCATGTATAGTGCCTTGAGCTTATATCTCCTGCTCAATGGTTTTTTCCAAGCTGACGGATTTCTTTTCTTCTTTTTTGTCCTTATTTTTATTCTTTTTACTTTTTGTTCGAAAAATCTGAGAATCCAGATTTAATTGTCGTGTCGTAAGAAAAAAAAAAGAATCAGGGAAGATGAAGAATCTTTTTTTTATTTTTATTGAACACGTTCGCTCATTTTGATGACTTTATCATATTATCATATTTTCTCATATTAATTTCTACTCTACCTTCCTGGAGTTCATTCTCTAACATTTGGTAGTTTTAGCTTAGTTTGGTCAATTGCAAAATTTTGCTTTACTAACAACAGATGTACTTGATAATATTATTTAATAGATTGGATGAACTTTACTGGGTTGATGTGTTTTGTGCAGTTATTTGCTTGAGCTTTTGGGCAGAGGTGCACTACAACTCAATATATCCTGAAGGAGGTAAACATTTATATATTTTCTTAGTGAGTGTTGTCCATTGCACATGTTTCATTGGCATAGAAAATAATAAAAAAAGGAGCAAAACTAAGGTCTGATTGGTAAGAGGATTGGAATTGAAGTGATGAATTTTTCTTCTAATTCCACTTCTGTTGGAATTAAATTGAGCTAGAATTGTAATTCTATCGTTTGGATGGCATAAAGAATCAGGGAACAGAATCCAAATTCTATGATTGTGTGCACGGAAAGATCCATCTTCAACATTCTTTTTTCAGCAAAACATGTGATCACGCTAGAAAATTTGATCCAAGTAGCAAAATTAATTAATTTGTCAAAGATATACGATCTCAACTATCCTGAACCAACTCACCTATAAAATCTTTTGAAAAAATCGAAACGAAGTAACATCAACAGCAAATTAGGATCCTTTTAAGTGGAGGTCACTGTTAAGTCCATATAGGATCCTCCCCAATGCAGATGAAAAATGAATCAATTTATAAAAAATAAAAATAAAAAAATTAGTTGGATAAAATGATAGTTTTGTGTGAATTGTCAATTAATCGTCCAATTAAACCCTAGTTTGTCTTATTAGGGATCAAACTTTTTGTGATATGTTTATCTATCAGCCTTGCTTAGCATTTTCCTGATGGAGGGTCTGAGGGTTTCTCATCACAGTTCTCCTCTCTTTCGAATTCTGGCCTTTCACAGATCTAATTTTTGGCCCACCCGTAAAGAATTGAAACCCAAGCATCAGAAGCCTTTTTAAATTCCATGGATTTAAGATGCGGAATCATGATTCTATTTCTTGTGTGCCTCTTAAACACGAGAAATGGAATTGAGTGCCTAATTATCATTCAACCCACCAATTATGACAGATTCTTTCCTCAATTCTATGTTCAAATTGTATCCAAGTCGAATTGGATGCAGCGTAGTCTGTGTTTGTGAATTTGAGTGACTGAACCCAAATATTAGGTTTTGTTGGTCATGTATTCTTAAAAGGGGGGAAATTGAGTTGGGAACATGTGGTCATAATAAGTTCATGTGGAATATGTTCTCATCTAATAGTTATGTTAGAGAGGTGTCTTTGCAAGCATGCGCACGTGCATGTGTGTGTGTGTGAGAGAGAGAGAGAGAGAGAGAGAGAGAGAGAGAGAGAGAGAGAGAGAGAGAGAGTAAATGTGAAGTAAAAGCAAAGAGTCGAGGGCCACGTTTTTGGCAAGCGAAGAGTCTGGAGTTCTGCGAATCCATCCTCAAAGTGCCACCATATACATGAGATAGACCTATAAGCCTTGCCAAAGCATGGCATCAGTTGGGTCTATTAACAGCCCCTTAATAAAAATAACAAGAATAATATAAATTCTTGGTAGGCCCAAGTAAGCTTTTCGCCAATTTTAGTCTTTTGTATGAATTTGTCTAAGCTTTTATTTGATGGAGAAGATTGAATAATATTGTTTGTTATACATCCCTTCACACTTCTATAAATTGCGTTGTGTAAAATCTGTGTTTGAGGCATATTTGGCAAGTGAATATTCCATCAAACACCAGAATTTCTGGGATGCCCATGTTAAACTCCCTTTTATAATTCCCATAAGCCACATTCTATATGCATAGATCTCTCCCCTTGCAAATATCGCAGATGTGATTTTGTAAATGATGAGATTGATTGGGTCATACCGGTTACTTAATGGCAGTTAATTTATTTTAGAACTATGATAAAGTTTGACATGGATTATGTGGTCTGCAATTTTGCAGTGTAGTTATAAACTGCTGTTGTGATGCTTGTGCCCTATGTATACTGGCAGGTAGTCAAATAAGTTCAATATTTCTTTTTTTGATGGTTTTCACCATTAGATGTTCCAGATATCTAGAATACAGGGATGTTGGCAATAGTAGTTTCCAGTCGACACTGTTTAATGCCCGTGCTTTATGCATAAGATATTGGGTTTGAATTCATAGCATCCCCAGTTGAGGAGATTTACCAAGTGTGCTTTTATGCCACTTTCCTGACTGAACACAAAAAAAGAAACTAGGAATGTATTGAATACGTAGTTCTTGAAGCGATTAGAGAGAAGTATTTTGATTTTTGAAATTAGAATGGAGATACTCTAAAGGTTGAAGCTGAGAAAACGTAGTGATATAATAAGGGGATCATGACACTGCTACTATGTAGATAGTATTTTCCTTAATTCTGTCCATCTAGAATTTTTTGTTAATTGAATAAATATATCTCAGTAACTATCCAGAGCTCAATGTTATCAAGATATCAGTATGATTTTATATGTATGGCTCCTGTTATAGTTAAATGTCAGAAGAAAGGATTTGTATGAGAGACCTCAAGTAGTTGGGAAATAAGGTTTTGTGAATTGTTGGGTGTAATTATGAATATATGTTGTTTGCATGGGTAAGTATGTATGGCCTTCTTTGTGAGTTGAATGCTTCAGTTCTTATGGGTGGATTTGGTTGGTTGCTTCAAAATTGTGTTAAAACCACATTATCTGACAGGATTAGCAAATGTTGATTCTTTTTCATTTTCTCAGAAGATAACGACGATTGTCTCAGAAGATAATAATGCTTTGTATATGTTGTGGTTTTAATCCAAGATGTGCCCATATTTGAGACTAAGAAGAAGAAAAAGTGGTGGAAGTTACGAAATAAGCATTTGGACTCACTGGATGATGAATATAGATAATTGAATGGTAATGGTTACAACTTCGTTCTTATTGAATTCTACCTTGTTTCTTCTGTTCATGTTGATTTTGAAGAACCTTCAGCTCTTTTACACCCTTTTTCTACAGGGTTCCTTTCAGAATGAATTTTAGGGACGAAAAGCATGTCAAAAGCACAAATTTCATCTTGCTGCTGTGCTTTGGTCTCACTTGTACATGTCTTTCCTTTGATACAACTCTTCGGGGCATTCTTTTTCAATAAATTATTTTTCTAATGTGAAACTTGCAGCTTGTTGCTCATGCACATACACTAGATACTGCTTTTGCTTGACCTTTTATCTTTTGTTTTGTTCGTTGGTCTTTTTCTTCAAAATGTTCCGCATTGTGCTGTTGGTTTTCACATGCATGCAAGTTTTCGCAGCTGCATATGTATTGTTGGATTTTGTTATTTATTAGAAGCATGATACCAGCGTACTTGTTTTTTATTTAGAAGTGAGAAAAGAAGAGAAATTTCTTCAAAATTGAAAACTCTCGATGTTCAATATCTTAAAAAAAAAAAAGTTCATCGCACTATAGTTTTTGATTGATAATTTTATGTAACTCAGGCGTTCCATCATCAATGCTGTCGACCCTATATTTCTTGGTGTTATCATACACAGTCGCTTTAGATTGTGGAGAAAGCGATATAAATTATTAGAATTTTAGTCCAATGCACTTCCATATTGTTTGGCTTGCTAGAAAATGGAAATGCTTTCCTAGAACTGTTGTCACCCATTTTATTTGGGCAAGCATTTTGTATGTTTAGTTCAGTAGGGGAGGTCTTGTGAAGGGGATTTGGTGCAGTTTAGCCCTCCATTTCTCCACCTTGCTGCATGCCATCGATCCTACATTTATTACACCATGCAATAACTGCACCAAATCCAAACCAAATCCAAATCCAAATCCAGGAGGGGAGGGCCAGTTTGGATCTATGACTCCAGATTCCGTATCTCAAGTGTTCGGAGCATTAATCGTGAAAAAGGATTCCACCCATGAAAATTAGATTGTTTTGATATCAGAATTCAGAAATTTATCTCATGCAACGTACTTCAAATGTGCTCAGGCATGCCGGGCTTCAGCCTTGAATTTTTTTTTTTTTATTTTTTGGGTGAAAAAAAAAAAACATTTACAAGGTATGTAGCACATTGCTCGAGTCTTGCCTCAAGGCATATATTCTTAAAATCCAGGGAGCTGAAGGGGACTTTGGCGCCCTACACCCCCAACAAATTTTTTTTAAAAAGTTTCTTTTATATATATATATATATATATATATATATATATATATAATCCTATTATCAGGTGCATCCGATATTAGTGCACTCCAAAACTCTATCTATTGATTTGTATTTTGTAAATTCAACCGTTGGATTAGATAACCTTTTCGTATAGGTGTTCCATGCCAAAAATCAAGTTGATCTGAGATTGATTGGTTATTCAATCTAAAACGTACATTTTTTTAAATCAATAACAATCGTTCATTTATAAACATTTCGAATGAAATAGTTCTTAATTTTAGATCAACTTAATTTTTGGCATACATAACCAACATATGAAACAAATTTAATCCAACAGTTGGTTTGGTTAAATATGAATCTCACATAAGAGTTTTGGAGTTTCCACAAAAAAAATAAGAGTTTTGGAGTGCACTTGATGCAAAATTGCATCAGGTGCACTTGATAATAAATGGACTATATATATATATATATATATCCTATCAGCACGTGTTGATATAAGTTATATCAACACCATGCATTGATGGTTGTACTCTTGCATTGGTTTAATGTACTTTATATCCTACTAATGCATAAGGTACAACTCCCAATGTGGGTGTTGATATAAGTTATATCAGCACGTGCTTACCTGATCATCATCCTATATATATATATATATATATATAGGATGATGATCAGGTAAGTACGTGCTGATATAACTTATATCAAAACCCGCATTAGGAGTTGTACTTTGTGCATTAGTAGGATGTGAGGTGTATTGAATCAATGCAAGGGGTACAACCCCCAATGCATAGTGCTGATGTAACTTATATCAGCACGTGCTGATGGGATCATCTCTGTATATATATATATATATACACTTCCTATAAAAGGTTGAATCTCAGAAAAACTTTTGAACGACCAATATACCCTTATTTTTTTGAAAAAAATACATATCTATCATTCTTTTAATTGAAACACATAGTAAACATTCTGATCATTTGATAACAAATGAAAGTTAGATTTTAACTCAAACTTTTAACAAATTAAAGTTAGATTCTTACTCAAATTCTTTTTCTTAAAGCAACTATCAAATTGCATGATAATATATATGAATATAAACTTTTTAAAGATTCTGTTTTATGAAGAAAAAAAATTCTGAATGTATATCTAAAGAGTTTTTAATCTTTCATTGACAATTTTGATATATAAAAAAAATGTAGTTTTGAACTTTAAACTTTATCTTTTATGAAAAAATATAAAATCTTTGTGTATTTATTATTTTGTATAGCTAATATTATTTAAAAATATTCACGTGCAATGCACGTGTGCTATATCGTGTATATATATATATAGTCATTTAAGTATAAAATTTGGCCTAAAAATTATATTTGGCCCCTCCCAAAATCAAATCCTTTACGAGTTATATTTTTCATATTAATTTAATATTTGAAATTTATTATATTTCTCATCTTCGAGTGGCGTAAACCTTTTTGTTCATACTTTGGCCCTTCAATACGAGATCTGGTTTCATCCCTAATGGTCCATGATATGGTTTATTGTTAGGATTAAGTCATGTAAACAATCTAGAGAAAAAGGTATACGTGTTGGGAAAATGCATTGATAACAAAGGACCACTGGATTTTCTCTCAGAATCTGATGGATATGCTTTAGATTTATTTTATTTTATTTTTTGGGTAAGTATGTGCTTTAGATTTTCAGCCAAAGGGGAGGACTTAAATTAGCAGTCTTCTAATTCAAATCCCATCCAAACCAATCAAATTTTCAATTGTTTTCATAGGACCACAAACCATCAAATTATTCGTGCTGTGGTTTTCATAAGTTGCCACCACCGGAATACCGTGAAATTAACTGACCAGTGTGTCCTTGAGCATGAGCTCCATCCATTCCTTAATTTTCAACAAAACTATGTAATTAATTAGCTTG
The DNA here is from genome assembly GCA_039720395.1 of Liquidambar formosana. Taxonomy (NCBI): domain Eukaryota; kingdom Viridiplantae; phylum Streptophyta; class Magnoliopsida; order Saxifragales; family Altingiaceae; genus Liquidambar; species Liquidambar formosana. The sequence goes on along the minus strand of CM077827.1, from coordinate 31,529,241 downwards.
ATTTGATGATTTTTTTTTTTTTATAGTGTCTCTATCAAGTGTTCAATTTAGAAGGTTAGCTTTTAAAATTATTTTGGAAGAAGGATGATAGATGCATAGGGTTGAGGCTCCCAAATGATATAATCGTACGTATTTTCCATTATTATTACAAAAGCCATTACCATATCACATTTGTGAAAATCTTGGAAAAATATTTTCACCATGAGAAGCATTTTCCCATAAAGAGGGGTGATGCTAGGTATACTGGATGGATATGTTTACCATATTCATCCATCAATTCATGAATTTAATTTATAATCCTTTTTAAGTTCAAAATTAAACAAACAAAGACCCTGATTTTTTTATTTTTAAATCGATTTCAAATCTGTCATTGCCATGTCAGGAGGCTAGTTGGTGAACTTACTTGGTACCGGCCTCAACATTTTCCAATAGGATAAAGTACTCTAGAATGTGCAAATTTTGGCACTACAAAAATGAAGTGTGTTGCTAGGTTTAAAAATAATTTACCAAAATTTGTTCCTTGGATGATCTGGGATGCACAATTCAAAACATGTTATAGCGACCAAAAAATAAAATAAAATAAATAAAAGATCGAGGAAGTGTGTCCACATGCAAAGACTTTTTTTATATCAATAATAATGAAGTATGGGATGTCTCGTATTATTCAAGAAAATCGGACAGTGCAGAGCCATATATCACAACCACACATTCTTCTAATCATTTTCACTTTTGGAATATATTCCGTACTGAATTGCCTTACATAAACCGGTAAAAAGAATCCCTACAAGTAATAAGAGATCAACACGAAAACACACGTAACTGACATATGGGCTGTACATGTTTTATTAGCTGATATGAGTCCACGTGTTCGGCTGTCCTACATTGCTAAATTAGGATGCTATTATATACTAAGGAAATTTTTATTGAGGAAAATGAGTTGGCTTCTATATATTTCCATGCAGCACAAATGGCAGCACGTGTAGCTATAGAATGCTGCGCAACCTGAAACCGAAACTCCATGACCAAAAATGGAAAATTCAATTCTGAGACAAAGGACGAAAAATGGATGAACCTCTTGCTCAAAACCCTAAAATCCTCCATAAAAACAATCAGGAAACAAAACACAAATCATAATTTAAATATTAATAAAATAATTTTTAAAAAAAAAAAAAACACTGAATTGATTGATTTTCAAAAGCATCCTACTACACTTCTAAGCTATTTTTGCTTCCAAAAGCAGAGACTTAAAGAAGATGCAGATGATGAAGTCTAATGCGGAAAAACATTGAAACTACTTCACAAAAACGACTCAAACGAAAAACAAAGACATAGATTTATAGATCCTTATAAGGACTACATATGCATTATGCAGCTTCTCTTCCTCTTCCTTCACTCGTTCTTTTCATCCTCCTCTTCACTGTTCTCTTCATCAAACTGCAAAAACGGCGTCAATGGCATGTTCACAATCTCATTGCCAGAAAAATCCATATCAAAGTTTGTGACCAAATCAAATTCACAGGCTGGTAAACCCATCAATCTCAACAGAAGCCTGATTTTCATGGACAGTTTCGGCCCCATAAGGATTCATCGGAGAAACCATAGAAGCCGATGAAGCCCAAGTTGGACAAGCAGAAAGAGGGATTGCACTCATGGGGGTTGGAACAAAGGTGGCAGGCGGCTGGACGATGTGGGTGGTGGTGGAGGTGGCAGTGGCGGCGGTGATGGAGGGTTCAGCGTGGCGTAAAAGCCAGTCGATGGTCTCACCGTCGGTTTGGTAGCCGAGCTCGCGGGTGAGCTGGAAGATTCGGGCGGCGCATAGTGGCGGCAGGCGGATCCGGCGGTCTCGGCCGTTCACCCTTGAATGGCGGTCTTTGGTGGGTTTGCAAGAGAGAGGGTGATTGGTTTTTGAGGCATTGGCTGTGGTTGCAGAGATGGGTTTTGGTTGTTGTTTGGCCGAGGAGTTTGAGAGGGTCATGTCTAATCCTATGATTGTCTGACTTCACGCTGTAGAAAAGGGTAGAAACAAATATAGGAAAAGTATTGAAAAGTTTGGGTGACCTGTTTGAATGGGAAGGTTTCAGGGTTTCTTATATATAAATGAGAGGGAGAGAGAGACATTAATGTGGACTGACTGAGTTATTACACAAAAAAACAAGAAAACATGCAAGAAAGGAAAATGGAAACTACTTATCGGTTTCTACTACCCACTTTATTTGTTTGTTGATGTGTGTGGGTATATATATATATATATATATATATATGTGTTTGTGAAGGAATTAATCCTTCTAATTTTGAAGCAATGGGATGTCACATCACATGGTGGATTCATTCCCAAAATTTGGCACCACTCCAAAACAAAGTGCGAGTAGAGTGAGAAATTAAAACCTAGTGTCCTGCATACTATATATAATGGTTGTGATTTTTTAAGATGAATTTGAGCAAAAGAAAGTGACGTTTGAATCCAACCTTCATTATCATATATACACTTTAATTCAACTCCCATCTATGATAAAATTATCATAATCGCAGTGAGCCTTACCAGGCTCCTAGCTAGCTAGTGTCATAATATGAGGGGAAATGATAAGTGTAGTGGTTATTAATTTGTATAAGAAAGGCATATGGGTGATGTGACAATGATATTTTGTGTAATTAAATAGATGAATGTATCTCTTTTTCGTGTAAAAAGGAAGTGCCGCCACATGTACTGCGGCCGGTATGCCTTTCCGGTAAAAAGAGCCCGTGAATCTAGCACCACTCTAATATAAGTATCATAATATGTATTGGGATCGGAGTTTGAATTAGTTAGGACTTTGATTCCTCCCATTAATCATAATATTAAAAAAAAATCAATAATAATTATAATAGTATTAACAAATAGACTGAAAAGGGGTCTCTAATACATACTAGGTGAAGTTCAAAGACCAATCATATTAGACCAAAAATATTAATTCATATAATGACCCATTGCATATATACCTTATTAATGTATGGAATTTGGATGAGCCATGGGTCAATATTTTTGGTCATTGACCCTCAACAGCGCAACAAACAACTTTCATTTGGATGGCATGCATGAATGTCCATTTCTGGTTCTTGGACAGATGTGCACTGAAATTTTAAATGCTTTTCTTTGTAACGCCAACCGTGACGTCATCCTTTGGAGTATGTCCTCCTTGAGATGACACCGTTCGATTGAACTTGGTGAACTCCATATACTGTAATCCAACGGTTAGAAAGGTACGGATATGTGTTGTGCATATCGCACGGTAGTTGTGTTACCAGCGATGCTATCACTAACATCGCTGGCAACACAACTGCCGTGTGATAACATCAATTGCTGTGTTGTGCACAGTGATAACATCGCTAGCAACAAAACAGTGATAACATTGCTGACAACACAACTGTCGTGTGATGTGCATGACCTTGTGTTGTAGATGTTGTACGACAGGTATATTGTCAGTAGTACTATGCACAATGAATTTATTGTCCTCTGTACAGTATAATTGGCTGGCAACATATCTGCCGTGAGATGTGCACAACACCAAATCCAAATGAGACTCCCCTCTCTTAGAAATAAAGATGTGTGTGTTGTGTTGAATAAGCTATTGGCTGCAATTAATATCCCCATTAACACATTTAATACCTTCCCTGCCAATTAAATTAAGCACGCGAGTGTTCCTAATTTAATTGTTACATACCATAAAGAGACTAACAACTTTTAATTTATACTTTTCCATGCTAAGAAGTCATCAATTCTTGTTATGATTGGAAGAAAATTACAGGAAAGTCCTATCCATACCGAGTATGTTGTATAAATGTGTTTTGCTGCATCCACCAAAAATTAATTACCTCTCAGAGTCATTTATTAGTTTCGGCTTAATTAAAGAGAGATGGTTTTGTGAGGGTTTCACAGGTTCTGTAGAGAGCCAATGGAGTGAAAAAAAAAAAAAAAAAAAAACAAGGGAGAAAAAAAAAAAAAATACAAACATGAAAGCAAAGGATTATTTTTGGGCTCAAGTTTAATTTGGTATATATAGAGAGGAGGAAATAAGATTGTTCTAAAACTCGAATTTGATGCCACGTATTCTGTAGGCTTTTTACGACTCATTCATATATGCTATGTCTCAAGAACCTTTTCCATCAGTATCAAAATTTCCGCTGTCAGTCTGACACAATAGTAAAAAAAAAGTTATACTTTACCGCATTAATTTCAAATTAATTATAATGGAGAGCTTAATTAGAATAAGGAGTTGGCTTGTCTATACTTGAAAATCACAGGGTATGGCCTACTATCTCTAGTAGGTGGCCTTATGGGCTCGATTTGGTGAGATGTCATTCTTTTAATCTAAAATTAAAAAATAAATAAATAAATTTACAAATAACTTAATAAGAGATTTTCCCCCTTTTTCATACACATCAACTTGTAAAATAGTTCTTTATTTTCAATAAATATGAAAAAGATACAATTTATTAATTTTAATAAATACCCCTCCCCTTCTCTATTATCCTTCCTCATCTCAAATTGTGCACCAGTGGTCTTACACACTCACATACTCGAATTCAAAAGATATTCTCATCCATCTAAAGTAATTAATAATTCCCACCACAATAAATGATGTTCTTTATTATTACTCTATCCATTCCTTTTTTAGTGTTCTCCTTTTGTTTTCAAGATGTTTCCAAATTATAGTCACATTTAAAAAATCAATACGTTTTGTTAAGTGATTTTTTATAATATTATCTCTCATTAATATTTTACCTTTTCCAATATTTTGTACACTTGAGGGTAAAATTGGTATGTTAGAACATTTATATTGATATGAAAGTATTTAAAAAGATTTTCTAAAAGAATGTGTTTTTTCAAAGGTGACATTTAAAACAAGAATGGAAGGAGTATTATTAATTTTCATAAAGGATTGATGAATATATACACCTAATAATATTTGAAAACATTAAAAAATAACTTCTTTTTTTTGGGCAAAACATTCAAAAATAACTTTGAAAACTTAATCCAAACTAGCTTTAACAAATTTTTTTTTTTTTTTTTTTTTTCATATGTGAATGTGATGAAGTGTAGTTAATCCTAATCAACAAAAGCCAAATCTATGCATAACATCACTAATTTTTTGAATAATTATGTTAGCAGCCATCATTCATTGGTGCCATATCGAGCCGCCGCCGCCACGACGACGACAATGACGCAAACGCAACCATCTTTACCACCACCACCACGATGCAACCATCTTTATCACACCACTCTTTGCCTTCTTGCACTATTATTGCCAATGTTACCATCACAGCCAAATAAATCCATTGCCTATATACTTGGAAAACCAATACTCCACCTGTATAGGCAACATCATCTATGCCATGAGCACTAGTCTACCAAAAGTACAAATGCTATTCCAAATCAAAACGACAAATGATAAATTTGAAAGTACAAAATTGAAGCCATTTTGTAGAAAGTACTTCACCTTTAAATCATGATTTTGTGTTATAATTTGCGGTAAGTATGAAAACGAAAATTGAATGCATTTAATTTGGTTTGGTTCAAGCCAAGTATTGAATCAAACCGGCCAAAATAGGTTAGTTCACTTTGGATTTGGTCATAAACCGAACCAACAACTCCACTCTAGCGACTCGTATTAATATGAGATTGTAAAAGAGTAGAGCGATTTCCACACCAGTTTTTATTAAATCTACCCTTCTCATGTCTTATTTTCATATGCTTTAGATAATGATTGGTTTTGGAAGGAGGATGATGAAAACCCCTTTTTGTGATTTGTCAAAAGAAATACAAAACGGTGCGTTTGGTAGGGATGGCATTAAGTGAAAAGGAAAACGGCGTCGTCATTGTAACTGAGGCTTTGTACGAGACGAAACGACGTCGAATTAACTGGTAGCAGAAAACAGAAGAAAACAAGAAAACAAAAAAGTCGCTTTCGAAAAACAGAAAAAAGAAAAGCAAAAACAGAAAAAACACTCCACAGCCCTCGTTCCACCGATCGTTATCTCTCTACCTTACGGAAGCTTTGAAAGAATGATCATCTAGGGTTTCTGCTCAATCCACGAACCAGGTAATTCCTCTCTCTCTCTACAAGTCGATTCTCTTCAAAAAACCTAACCTTAAACTAGTGTACACACACACACACACACACACACACAGAGCTCGATTCGCTTCGAAACCCTAACCTTGAGTCTGCTTCTTTCCATCTTTTACAGTAATTTTGGTGTTAATGCCAAATAAATTTTAACTAGGCAAGTGGAAAGCGCGGGTTACTACTCTCTGTTGCACACATGAGAGTGTTTTTAGAATGCTATTGTTTTCTGAAATTACTTTGGTTTTATATTGCTTCAAGAATGCTCATTTGTTACATATCTCTGTATGGAATAGTCTGCTGTGAATGCTTTCTTTTTTGAAGTTTTAAATCTCTATATAAGTTATATCAGTAGCATACTAGAGGTGGTGGTGGCACACACCATGCATGTGCATGCACAACACTCTAATTATCCCCCTGGAAGAAATGTTGGGATAGTGAGTTAGTAGATTTGATTTCAAATTAATGATATTACTCTTTTGTCTCATTTAAGCCTTTTACTGTAGAGTAATGATAGGAGTATTGTGGAATTTTACAGAAAAGTGAGTATAGATATAAAGGTGAGAGAGATTAAGGCCTCCTAGTTACTTTCTGAGAGTATGAGTGTGTGTGTGTGTGTATTTATCCAGTCTCGATCTTATCAGGGATCCCTGATAGAAAATATACTGCAGATCTTTACTCTCAGCCCTTTATTTTTAATCCAACAGGCCTAATTATGGACATCTGGCTAATCTGCTTTTTAAGCCCCTTACATTAATAAAAAAGCACATTTCCAGGTGTCCATACTTTGGCTTGTTAGATTAAAAATGAAGGGCTGAGAGTAAAGGTCTGCATGTATTTTATATCAGGGATCCCTGATAAAATCGGGACTTGATTGGTTTTAGTGATCTTCAACCACACTTCGGAACTTCCATTAGACGAAGAAACCTTGCTAGCAGTCAAGTCAAGGAAGTCAAGCTCGGAAGTATTAGATGCAGGGATGCCTCACTCATTAGTTCATATATATATATATCAGGGAGTTTTTTATGAAAGTTTTATATATAATGAATGACTTCTTCAGTTGTGGATGTTTCAAAATGAAGGTGTTTTGGGTAAAACAACTTCTTCAGTCGTTTGGTTGACCACTTACTACAACTTTGGTGGATTAACCATTTTCTAGTCTTATGTTTGTTTGAACTACTTTAGAATCATTCTAAGCATTTATGGATATCATTTTGACAGATGAAAGCTACCTGTTTATTAATTTGGTGGTCCAATATGGGATTCTTCCTAAGTACACTCTACAGAATGCAATTCATGATGTTGTAAACTGTGACAAGTATAATCAGTTGTCTACACCTTAGATATAAGCCTTTTTTGGAAATTCTCGGAGAAACTAAAAGTAATGAAAAGTCTTCAAATATATTTATTGAGAACACGGCAGTCCTTACAATTTATCTCTATGTTTTGATTCATATTTAATGAATTGTATCCTTAAGCATGCCATGAACCCCTGTAATTTTCAAGAAGTGGTTTGGAAATGGTCTTGGTATGTTTATGATAGCAGGCACTCAGGCAGTATGAAAAGGAATCGATTTCAAACGTTTCAAGAAATTACTTGTAGCATTATGTTAATGTTCTTTGTTGGTTTTAATCTTCTGTTGTGTTCTTTAAATCTTGATCGATATTCACATACAGAATCTGTTAAAGGTAGATAAATATTAGTATATCTAGAAGTTGATGATTGTATGTTAAAGAGGTCTTTGGTTGAGAAGAGAGGTTTGGTAGGTTCATAGAGTGAAGAAGAGAAGCTTATTAGTGAAAGCTTTCATGACAATAAATGGTAGAGTAAATTTTGGAGAGAGAGCATGCTGATTCTGTTTATGGCTACTTTTTGGGTTGTAAATTGTAGCCTACAATTGATTAAGAGTTCGACACAACCTTACATAGAGAGGAACTGAGCATTTTTCTCGTCATATGTTTGATTTTAATATCAAAAACCAAATGAGGATTCATTATGATTGATTTAGGAGATGCATATATATCTAACATTTGATTCAGTTTATGATGCCTAGTTTCTTGGTAGATGAGTAAGTTAACAAATTGATAGCGAAACTAGGAATTACCAATTATATATATTTTTACATTTTTTCCCCTATAACTTTTTGCTCTCGTGGAGGCTTTTATACAGTCAACTGAAAGTCTCTCTTCTGCCTTTGTTTTGTTGCTTAATTTCCTTCTTGTTTTTTCTCCTTAATTAACAAATTGGTGTCAGTTTGGAGGTCTCCGTGTTTTTTCTTCATAAACCTGCACTTGATTAATATTATAACCAATGTTTTAAATTTGGACTGGTCTAATGAATGTTGAAATGGGACTGAGTTGGTTCAAACTAATTAATATGTGAATCAATCTGGTTTGCCTAAGGTCAGTGTGATTTCAAAAAAAACAGGTTAGGTCAGTGTAATAGTCAAAAACCTTAAGGGTGGTAACTGGAATTTTCCTTACATATAACTAGGTTATTGACAAAACATCAAAAGATCCATAAAAACAGGAAAATTGGGAAAATTGAAAGATAACAAATGTTTTAAGCACACAAAGCGGATATATGATCATATAGCCCCCTTCTTGATTCTCTTTGTGGCCATGCAATTATGAAGATCCACCATTGACTAAATTATGAATATTTCCCCTTTGAAATTCTCGAGGATTTTGAAATGTGAGAGAACAGATTTTTGGAGATTCTGAATCCGATCAGCCATGTGTAAAGGCTATTCAAAGGGCTTTGTGGGTCTTTCAAATCTGTATTTTGAATTAAAGGCTCAGATTTTTCTTAAGAGTGTCTTTGAGAAAAACAAATGAGGATGTGTTGCAGAAAATGTTCCAAAACCATCAAAGTGAAAATTTAAAAGAATAGAGATGAAGGCTCCTTTCCTCTGGAAATGGAGTGGGGTCTCAGAAATCTATCTTCCGTGTAGTTATGAACCCTATCTATATTCCATGGCAACCCCCCACCAAAGTAGGCATCCCTTCTCCAATTGTTCTTCAATTTTTGTTTTAAGAGTGTATCCTTAATTATTTTTTTTAGAAAACCCATCTCTAGATCCATCAGTTTATCCTGTTTTCTTTTTCTGTTCTTACTAATCTGGTGGTTTGTCAGAAACTGCCCAAGTTGACTGGCCACACTGGGTGGTCTGATTTCAGGTTTCCTCTGTATAGGGTTTGATCAAATCCTGTAATGTATGTCTGGTGTTCTGGTCCTAGTTCAACATTACAGTTGGTCATGTATGCTGTAAGATTAGTGGGTCATGCATTTTGGATCCTTAAATATTAAGTTTTAAAGTTGCTACAATTTTTAGTGACCTTTTTAAACTGATTATTCATTAATACAGATTTTCTAAGAATTCTGAATCAAGTAACAATTTGCCTTGTTGGTAGGTTTGGAGGAATCAGGTGTGGTATTCTTGTATAATTTGTGATTGGAATAAGGCTTTGTTGAATTGAGTTGAGTGACCAGAGGTAGTCTTGTCATCTGGTGAGCTATGCTTGATTTCTCGATTGAGTATCAGCCTATCAGTCTTTTTGATATGCTTTCTTGTAACATTTTGATACTTTTTCCTGTAATCATAACAGCTCACATATGAAAATTATGTTTTTAATTAGATGGCATTCAAACGGAATGGAGGAGATAAAATTGTAATTGAGCCTGACCCTGCTACGTGGACAGCTTTGGAGGAGAAAATTTTTGTTCATCTAATGGTTAGAGAGGTTCACAAAGGAAATAGATCGTCGACAACCTTTTCAAGGAAAGGTTGGAAACATATAGAGCAAGAGTTCTCTGAGAGAACTAACAAGAGATACAACAATTCTCAATTTAGAAATAAGTTCAACCAACTGAGGACTCGTTATCACGATTTTAGTAGGCTGTTGAGAGAACCTGGTTTAGTTGGGATCCTGTGCTCAACAATGTCACTGCAGCTGAGAGTGTATGGGATTTATACATAAAGGTGAACTCCTAGTTTTTAATTTTGAAAACTGAATGTGCCTTTCTTTCTAAGACTCTCATAGATAATTTAGCTTTGTAATCTTTCTGTGTAGGCAAATAAAAATGCAAAGAGATTCCGAAAGAAAGGATGTCCTATGTTTAATGAGCTAGGGATTATATTTGGTGACCCAACAGCAAAATGCAAAAATGTAGTTCCATTAGCTCAGTATCCCTTGGTTGATGAAGATAAATTTGATTTAGAAGATGCATCAACAAATGCTACCCCATCCATTTTCCCTAGTAACAGTAGTGATGGTAACGATTATCCATCACAAAGTACGCGGCGACGACGACAAAGATCTCCCACTCCGACAAGCCATGTTGGGGGGAAGAGAGAGGCAAGGACAGTAGAGACGAGTGAAGCTTTTAAGGAGTGGCCTGAAGATTCAAAGGTGAAGACCCCAACCTCGAAAAAATTTGAGACATCCCCACGATCAAATGCATTCTCGATTACCAATTGTGTCAGATTGCTAGAGTCAATTGAAGGTGTGGATGGGAGTACCTACATAAAGGCAATCAATATGTTTAAGGACATAGATTGGAGGGAGATGTTTATGGCAATGTCTGCTGAGAGAAGATTGGTTTGGTTAGCTAGCTTAGAGTGATATTCCTTGCAGTGATGTTTGAGACTTACTTTATTGTACTTCATTGGAACATGTTGGCCTTGGTTGTTTTTGTCTGAGACCTGCTAACTTTGGGCTGGTTTGTTTTAGATGTTTTTGCTTTATAATGAAGGGGATAAGTTCTAGTCTTATTGTAATCTTAGAGTTGATATATGGGTTCCCCAGGTATTGCAAGATAGATATATATAATTTAAATTTATTATTAAAAAAGAAAGACAGTTTATTTCTGTAGCAGATGCATACTCAGTTCAATTTGATTCGACTCAACAAAGCTTTTACTTCAAATAGTCGTGTTAGCTATATGAAATGTCTTTTGCCATTCTGCTTTATCTAGGCCACAGGAAAAGCATGTGTACCCTGAGAAATTTGAGACATATTCCAACAATTACCGGTTGCTATTATTTTCAATAAATAAGAGATTCTGCGAAGTGATATACTCCATATGTGTGTGTGTGTGTGGCATTCAATAACATTTATTAGTAGTGGCATTCTGACATACAATACCACAAAGCTAGACGGATAAAACAGAGTATAAACTGAATTCACATCGATTAAGTTAAAACAAAAGCTTGACATGGGTATACAAGTACCAAGAATTAAGTGTTTTGCAGAAAGAAATCCTAATCTATGAATGCGATGGAAAGATAAATTGATTGATGAAAAATAAATCGAAGAAAAGAACTTGTATGAGTTTTCTGGAAAGATTTAGTTAGCTACACTCGAAAGCTTGGAGAGAGAGAGAGAGAGAGAGATGGGGTGGGAGAGGGAAAGTAGGGGACTGCTAGGTTTTGAGGAGATTTAAATAATTGGAAATTAACAAATTAGAGCTTTAAAGTGGAACTAAGAGATTAAATTGGAGAAGTAATAGATTTGAGAATCTATATGGTCGAGTTATCATAAAAACTATCGAAGAATGAATCTTATTTTTACTGTTATTAAAGACGGTGACGTCAATTTTAGTTTTCCAAATAATCATCAGAGACAAAAGCATGAAAGAACTTAAATTTATATAAGAGACTTTGAACTTCATGTAAAAGTTTTACATAGATTCACCTGCTGAGAAAATACTGAGGGTGTTCGGATACTTTCGAAAAGAAAGCAAACCATTTTGCTTTCTTTTCCATTTGAAAGCAGTGACCCATAGCAAGTAAAGGAAGGTGTACATGCAAAATCTTCATAGAAGTCCATGGGATGCATTTTAAGTAGCTGGTATTAGATGTAGCCAACTCCACAAGTATCTCACTCCACCAAATATAAAATATATTTAATTTAAGAATTTTCATCTGGCATGTCTAATGATTGCCATTTAATTTATTTCGTGTAAGCAAGTACAAGAAATTTTTTCCTGAGTTTTACTTGTTTACTTTTCAGAAATTAAATTGTGTTACACTTTCAGAAATCTTATGCAAGAGAACACCAAAGAAGTTGCATTTGGTGATCTTAGGCCAATTCAAAAGTGTAATGTAATCAAGGATGGAAAAGAACTATCCTGAATGGGATTTTGAGGGAAATTCATGATATATCACTTGTTGAGTAAGCGATATTGGGTTCAAGTTCATAAAAAAGTATTGATACATCTTTCAAATTAGGGGGTTAGGGTCAAGGGTTAAAAAAGGTTCATTCCTTATCCATGTTGTTTTTTTATTATTTTTTTATTTTTTATTGGTTTTTGTTTTATTATTTATTTATTTAAAAACAATCGATAGAATCTACCCTTATTCCGAATCTTTCAATATCCACAAAATTGAACCCGAGATAATCCATTTAACAAGTGAGGAAAATGTCACTAGAGTATCATGTCATTAGCCATTTCTTATCAGTTTAGAAATAAGTTTTATGATATTGCTTGCTATTGTAGGGAAGAATACGAGACCTTAAGGTTTGAGGTTTGACTATAGGTTGGTTCTGCACTGACCACATGATCTAGCCTCAGGTTTGGCCGGTTCGTTTGGACTGCATAGCCTAGCTACTATGCATATCAGAGACCTTAGTCACCCGTTTCATTGTGATGAATGGCTGATTGATGATGACATAATCCTCTGAAATCTATGTTTGATTGCTCCAATAAATATATTAACTCATCATTTATAAGCCGTCAAATCTAGTAAGATCCAATAGTCTCCAAAAGTGTAAAAATTATGCAATAAAAATAATACTTCTTGATCTTAATCATGATCCTTTAAGACTAAACCCACATGATAATACTAATGGACTGACTACACATTGATTGAATAATACTAGACCAAGATGAATTGAGACTTAAACCTTGGTCCACAGGGGCGAAGCTACCTTAAGACTGCCCGGGCGCCGCGGGGGGGGGGGGAGAATGGCCCTCAAAGTTTTAGAAACTTTTGACACTTCGCCTAATAAAATTCAAGATTTTTAAAAATTTGTACATGTGGCCCCCTCAAGTGGTGAAATGCGCCTTACCAAATCCAAACTCATAGTATCATTTTACCATAATAACCCTAATTGTGGTAGTTTCGTTGAAGAGGTTGGCTATTGTTATCACAAAAATTCATTTGCACCACTTGGTTTACATTTTGAAAGGTTTTACGAAAAACATAAAATGTTTTCATAAAAATTAGCCGTGTTGTCCACTATAAAACATTATTTTGAACAACTTTGTAAAAGAAAATTTTTCTAAAATATGTCGTTTAAGTAGAATTTTGGCCATTTATAATCTTTGTTTCTTTTTACAGAGTATCTCATGAAAATGGCCAAAAAATCCATCGAAATGACATATTTTGAAAAAAAACTTTCTTTCTACAAAGTTGTTGCATAATGATTTTTTATAGTAGACAACATGATTAGTTCTCATGAAAACCTTTTATATTTTTCATAAAACCTTAAAAAGTGTAAACTAATTGGGGGTAGAAAAGAATTTTTGTGGTGACAATAGCCTCCCCTTCATTAAATCATCCATAACACCTTGGGTGGCTTTATTTTCTTTACAACTGTTTCCTTCCAACTCCCAAAGGCATCTTCTTTGTCCCCATGCCTACTCCACCAATGTCTCATTGAAGAAATAAGAAACCCCCGTTAGCTTGCAACCATGAGATTTTTCAGGTGTTCTTTTGCGATCCCACCAGTGGCCACCTCAACTACAAAATCCTGACTCCGCCCTGTTGGTTCATTTGGTACTACTAGTTGATGCACACGTGCGTTGTACGTGACAATATTTGTGATGTAAAAAATAATTTTTAAATCAAATTTAAATTTCTATACTTACTCATTGTTCATCTCCCAGTACAATTCTAATTTATATAACTACCAAACTTTTTATAATCATGTAACAATTTTTTTTCTTAGATAAAATTCCTCAAATTTTAGCTTCCACACATTGCCTTTTATCCTTCTCCCACTATAACTCAAATTTTGTAAATTGTGATTTTTTTCACTTACGTAACAAATTTTTTTTCTTTTCCTGTTTGGGTAGAATAATATTTATTTTAATTTTGCTTATTTCTCATTCCAATAAAATCGAGATGCAATATTGAAACTACCATCCAGATGAACTTAAGCAAAAAAATAAAATAAAATAAAATAAAAAATGAGGTTTTGAAAGACAGCTATACAACTATAAGGAGATTTATAAACTTGCATAACGTTACATATGCCTATATATATTATAAGATATAACACAAAGACTTGAAAAACCTTTGTTAAGACAATGAAGTTTTCTAAGAATATGGAGAAAATAATAAATAAATAAATAACTGGCCAACAAATTAAAATTTGTGTGTACCTTTAATCATCCAATTTTAAGCACACTCATGATCATTGAATTAAGAGAATGATAAAAATCAAGATGCACTTATAATTTATTGATCTGGAAGATAAAAAATCACTATACAATTGGTATGCTATAACAGATTTCAAGATATAAAATTACTGATTATAATTGATCCTATAAATGATATATAAAAAAAAATAGTGAAATTTATAGGAAACAATAACTTATAACCATAACAATGACAATTTCTTACAAACAAATTTTGTTCAACAAATCACTAAAAAAAATACCTAAAATATTATATAAAATATAAAAATTGTAACGTACAAAAAATAAAGCAAATTAATCTCTTACGAAGGGAGTTTTAATTTCCAAGATTATATTACAGACATATTGAGCATATCAAAATGAAGAATTTAGAAAAGAAAAAAAATTGGTACCTTTTTATGACGGGTTTTTGAGTCTGTAAAGAGAGAAAAAGAGAAAGATTAAATACTCAATTTATAAGAAAGAAGAGAAAAGAATTAATGTCAAGCTGATGCATTGGTTAACGGTTACTCAATAAGTATTATAAAACTAAACACGCTAGTATTTAATTCTAAAATTCTGAATGTTAACTATCTATGCCTAATCCCACCCAATACAAAATCAAGAAATAGAAAATAAAAACTCCCACATAATAAATAATAAATACTATAAAAGACAGCCACAAAATATAAGGGTAGTTCTCAAAACTTGCTCATAGTTTTGAATGCTACCTACAAAGAAGAGGGGGAAGGGGGAGATGCCAAGAATCACCATTGTTGATTATTTGTGAGATCCACTGGATAATATGCGGAGAATGTAAATTAAGACTAAATGTATAAAAGGAGAAAAGAGGAGAAGTATATGGGTAGAAGGAAAAAGGGAGACGTATGGTTGATTAGTTGTATATTATTATTAGATCTTTAAATATATGCTAATGTGTTTTCCAAAGAATTTTTTATAAACATGTATAGCAAAGAATTAGGAATAATCTAGATATTTTAATTAATGAATAATGGTAATATTGTCCTTTTTTTTAAGATATAGATTTTTATAGATAGTGTAGATATACGAATTATAGTTTTAGTTTCCTTAGAATTCCTATCTGGGTTTGGTTTTATTTAATTATTATACAAATTATAGTTTCCTTAGAATTCTTATTAAGGTATGTGTTTTATATTACTATATTTCCTATATATGCAGAAGGGTAGTTGTGTATTTAAAAATCAAAATAAGGGTATATTAGTCAATCAAAAGTTTTTCACACATTCATCTTTTTATAGGTAGTAGTAATAATAAGTAAAGTATAGATATAGATTTATATATACGGTTAGTTTTAATAGAAAATAAGGGCCTGACTAAGGGCCCTTATCAATCCTTCATTATTATTATACTAACACTTGTTTTAATTTGGTACACCAAAATGGCCAATTACGATTGACACCCATGGTCTCCATAGCTGGTAACCTTAATCCATGGGAGAAGACATCCCACTAGGTCAAGCCCTGTTGCTCAATACATGTTTTCATAAATCGGCAAGGTGTGTTAAAACCAAAGGGCCCCTACCAATCCTTCATTATTATTATACTAACACTTTGTTTTAATTTGGTATACCAAAATGGCCAATTATGATTGACATCCTTGGTCTCCATGGCTGGTAACCTTAGTCCATGGGAGAAAGACATACCACTAGGTCAAGGCCTGTTGCTCAATACATGTTTTCATAAATTGGCAAGGTGTTGTCAAAACCTTTTCATATGATAATCCAATTTATTTTGAAGAAAGATACTCTTAAATTAGATGGTAAAGTTTCATTGACATCATGTTGGAAGCCTGAAAAGGTTGTATAGATTGGAGCTTTCAATTTAAGCTATATGTCAAGAATGCCATTTGCCTTCTCTCTCACACAACGCCTCCATTCTCTTGGGTTGTTCATGGCAAAACCTCCATTCTCTTGGGTTGTTCATGGCAAAACTAAGATGAGTCATTTATACTACTACATCCTCCGCGATCTTTTTATCAAAGTTTTTTCAAAAACTGTCTTACAAAAGTGTTGTAACAAATAACATAATGATTTTTAGTGAACAACGTAACCAATTTTTATAAAAACCTTTTATATTTTTCATAAAACTTGAGAGAATTTAAAACAAATAGGAGGCGCGGAAAAATAAGGAGGTGCTTCATCTGCTCCAAAACAGACTACGAGACTGCCTTTATAGGCCCTTAACACCTTGCAGACGTAGGAGAAGCAAGTAGAGCCGGAGAGAATTTAAATCAGTAGGAGGTGCAAGGAAAGCCAAAAGGTGGACCTCCCCCTCGTCGTGTGAGCAGTCCAAGAGAAGCTATATCCTATGATACAATGAGTCCCAAAATCCCCGTAACAATGTATTCCCATTACAAGATATCATTTTGGCGCAAATATCCTCTCATAACTAGAAATGATCAACACCATCCAATTGCTGAATCCTAGGTGGCTCCTACGATTCATGAGCAACGTAAATCATGTTCATCATTGGAAAGGAACTGTGCCTATCATGCCAAACTCAAAATCATACACTTGTTTGGATGCCTTCGCTGCAGTGCTAAGACAACTTGCACGTTGGATCCCAATTAATAGAACAAGAAGGAATTAACCTGACTGAATAACCCCACCTTCAATTTAATAACCCATTTTTTTGGAAGATTTTGCACCGTTTAAATTATGTTTAAAATTATAAGGACAAAATCATCAACTTTTCATGATGTTAAGAAGATTTGACTACTAAGCCAGAGGAATCAAATGGTGGATGCTTGTTATCCTGGATATTCCTGCATGTGATTCAATCCGCACTTGCAATTCAGTACTTAGGTAACATGGTGGAAGAGAGCTAAACGAAGGGTGCAGGCCTTCTAAGTTCCTAAGCCATTCCAACCCAACAGACCGGTGCCAGTGATTGAGTTAGTTGGTGGTTTGGGTTTCAAATTTTAATATTGGAATATACCTCAAATAACACTAAGAAGTACATACACATCTCCCCTAAAAAGTTTCATCAATCTTGTCAACAAACAATGCCGACAATTAGCCAAAAAGAGAGAAAATTCAGAAGGATTGATTACCATGATCATAATCATTCCGGAATAATTGTTGATGATACAGCAATAACTGGGTTGCCAAATGGCAGTGGCCTAAATCACAAGTCATTGTACTGTTCTCAACTGGAATGGTTGTCATTGATTTCCTGGAGAATCTTCCCATGATGACTGGGTAGATTAATATTGGGTACCTCCTCAATATCCTCTGCAGGCTAATGAAAGATCAAGAAAAATGGTTACAGGTTACCACATGACATGTATACCACATATTAGGCCATAAGAAGAGAGTGAAATAAAATTGTGAACCAATGACTACATAAGCATATATATAAATTAGTATAGCTACCTGCCACAGTTGCAAGAGACGCCATATCAAAAAATCAATGATCATAACCAAGCAAAAAAGCTTGCCAGCCCAAGCACCACAGGAGAGGTACCTAATACACAAATTAAGCTGTAAGCAACCCCTGAAATTAAGTCCATTTGTTTAGGTAAACTTCCCCAAAAATTCAAATATAGCATAATGAAATTAGCTTTATCTCCATGATGAAATCATTAAATATGTCACTGCAGAACTGATATGTGCCCTGGACTAATGAATCCTCTTCAATTGAACATTTTTTGTTTTGTTGGATAAGCGAAAAAGAATAGAAGGGAGGAAACCAATCAGTGGTGACACTACCTAGGTGTGACCATAGTAGACCCCAACCCATTGAGGGAAGGGGCCTAGACTAAGCCCACTAAGGGAAGAAGAACAGGCGCACCCTCAAGCCGGTTGAGGCCCCCACCCCCCAACCGAAGGTTAGTGGCTCTAGCGCATGAGTAGGACCATCAAGGCTAGACAGGCCACTAAAGGAAGAAAAACAGAAACTCCCAGAAGCTGGTTGAGCCAAAGCGTGACCTCCCCCCCAACTGAACGTTAGCGGCTCTAGCGCATGAGTAGACCCATCAAGGGGCAAGTACACATTATGCCACCGCCCCCCGAGACTCTAACCCTTGACTACCTGGCCCCTTACACCTTAACCACCACCCCCGGTGGTGAATCTAGTTCGCTTAATTAGTGCTCACAAACACTTGATTGCCTATACATCCTAAACCATGTTGCTCTAGGAAAATAGATATCAATAATGAAAGGGGTGGGGGGGGGGGGGGGGGGGGGGGACAAGTCAAGTAATGACCAAACACAACCAAAGCTACCTTAAAGCATTAATGATGACTTCTACTACCAGTTTATTTTTTCACCTTCACCCTCTAAAGAGTTTTATAAACAAGACCCAGAATGGTGGTTTGGTTGCAGCATTAATTTTCTGAACAGTCAAGGGTACAGTAAGAACTCAAGTGGATTGCATGTCCACCACATACAAAGTTTTGTGTTCGGGTTACAAAGACCATAAATGATGATTTACACTGAATGCAGTGAAATCATTTTAATGATTTGTTGCTGGGTCAAAAAGACTAAGGCCTGGGCAACTGTAAAACATTTACATAAGCATTCCAATCAGATATAAAATTTCAAAAGCATACCGCCCGAGCCTTTCTAAAAGATTCTGATTGGAGCATTTCAAAGCATGATCATACACAATCTTCGTCCTTTTGGCAACATCATGCCAACTGTACAGTTCTTTCATCTGGCAGGCAAATGTAAGAAAAGAAACATATCATATCTGACCACTGTACAATGTTTCTAAATTTAGAGTTCAGAATAGCTCACAGTTACTTAAGGGAATGCACTCACACGAAAGTGCATAACTTGTGGGTCAATATTTGGAAGTATGGATATTGCCTTTCTGATTGCTTGTACCATATCACTAGGATCTGGTTCTGCAAGTACTATCATGTCATCTGGTAGAACCTGTAAGAAAACAGATTAGCAAGCTAAATTACTATCTAAGAATTCCTGAAAACTCAGTTCATTCCAGGCAAACAGGTATCATCCTTTCTTTTTTTTCCTTTTTTTGCTAAGAAACAGGTACCATCTATCATTAGCTAGTTTGAAAGAAACAAGCAAAAATTATCAAATTAACCAGGTTGAGATAAATCATCTCATGGTACATGCCTCTGGGACACCTCCCACACGTGTACTGACTGTCAATAATCCACAACTAGCTGCCTCCAGTATGGCTATGCAAAATGCTTCTGTTAAAGAACTGCAAAAAAGATGAAATATTATAAAATCAGGTAAAACTAAAAATAAAATAAAAATAAATAAAAAGCTTTCTCAATCCCATGGGACAACAGAACATTGGGACAAACAATGGTTACTACAAATATGTGCACAAGTTTACATCATTATGTGCATCATGCAGCTACAAGAAGATCTATAATTTATATTCATGGTTTTATAACCCTTTTTTAGGCAAACTGCAGGGCTAGGCAGTTCTAAAATACCCTGCAACCATGTAAATTGTATATAATCAATAAACACATGCTATGAGGTACATGATACTGAAAACAATATAAACAATTAAAGATATGAATTTTCTAATAATTTATTGAATAGGAGCCTTATAATAACATCAGACCAAACCTATTAAATATAGGTGCCACTTTATCCAATTTTGCAAATTTTGGCACCAGAAAGTTTCCATTTATTCCATTCCTCACCGGAAGAAAATGTATAATTAATACTTAATGAAGTGAAGAGAAGCTTACTTCAGAGTTCAGACAAAAGGCCTAAGTGCCTAATCGTGAATACCATGCTAGTGTACTTCTCGAATGAATTCCATTAATACTGAAATCAAGACAACTCATAATCATCATCATCGTTACAGACCAATGTATAAATAATCATCATTCTTAACATCATCAGTGGAGATAGAGAGCAATCACCAGTTATCTAATCTCTACCATCACTATATTTGAATTCATTAAAAAAATGTTGTCAAAATTGTTCCTTAGTCATATCTAAATATAAGGATCAGGTAATGTTTTAAGTTGTATAAAAAACCAAAATTTAAAAAAGGTTGGTCAAGCCTGCAAAATGAAGTAAAAAAAACATAAAATAACAAAGTTTCTACGTAATTGAAATAAACAAATAGTTTGACATAAGAGCCTCTATACCTGTTTAAGAATATATGGCCAGAAATTAGTACAGACCGAACTCGAGCATGTGGAACAGCGCCGAGCATTTCAACTCGATCTTGAAGAGAGTGCTTTTCCCTCATCTCTTCCAGACGCACTCGTTTAGGTCCATCGCCTCCAACAATGAAACGAACCTTAACACATATTTCCAAATGAGATTACTGAAAGCAAAATAATTAGAAAGACATGCAAATAACTACATATATCCATGTTTAACTACCCACCAAACAAATGACCTTTCCATACAAGAATTTTCTCTAAAAGGAAAAGGAAAAAACAAGTTGCACAGAAATTAACCCAGGCCTCGCAAGGGCAATGTCTCACTTAAAGTAGTGAGACCTTGTCTCCACATAGAGGTTTTAAATGTCAATTTTGATGACTGTCAAAATCTAATATGCAAAAAATATTGATAAAACCTCAATGGCCAGATGTCAATTGTTGATAAGAAACAAATATGAACATCTGTGAAGCATTTAACAAAATGTGATTTTGTCAATGAAACTTCAAGAAATAATAAAATACACTTTAATACAAAGATAGAATTATAATATAGGAAAAAATCCCAGCTATCAGATTGGATTTGACCCAGGGAAGTACCCAGACCCAGCTTCTGCAGAGATGCAGCTTCGGAAACAAGTGGGCCTTCATGCTGCTGGGAATTCAATCACTGTTGTGCAAGGGGCTGAGACACGTGTGAAGCCTTCGATGCTGGGCCGAAGTACATTGGCTGTTATCAAAGTTATACACTTGGTCCACCTTGGACTAACAGAAGAGGGCTTATGTTTCTCATGATCTTGTCTTTCTTTTTTGTTAATAAAATCTTTTTGTTTCTTATCAAAAAAATAATATGGGAAAACAAAATTGACCCCATATATGTCATGTTTAGAAGAAAAAAGTGGTTGATTTGAGCATGCAAAATACAAGCACAGGCAAGTTGAAAATATGAAAATAAAATACAATTACAACCTACTAGAGATGTCAAAAACATCCTTATTCATACCAGATGCCAAAAAATTCTAAGATTCTTATTGTAAAATTGATTGGCAGGACACCAATGCTGATACAAATGTGACTTCCAAATCAACTGTTAACACTGAGTCACTGACACATCAAGAATTAATTATTATACTATAGCATTCATTATTCATTAATACAACATACTCACATGGAATAAAAGATTACAAAAAGAAGAAAATATTTCAATCATACCAACTGATATATTGACGTGTAGGAAAATGTATTACTAATACTGCAAATATGTTGATGATATGGAATTATGGATGATAATAACAACATCAATAAATAACCCAATGAACAATTTGAATTCTAAAACATCAAACAAAATATCAATTTGTACCCTTTAATATTGAATGTATATCACCATATTGACATTATAATGATATAATGTAATATCCCACATGCAAAAGATCCACTTGGAGGCCATGGGTAAAATTTTCCAATGATGCCAGCTAAGAAATACTTAATCTGTTTTGTCTAACACTCTGACAGGAAGTAACAGATAGTACCTTTGTTAATCACTGATAGAGAAGCAAGGACCCACCATCCACAGTGGAGATGCACAAAAAGCGTACTTTATACCAATCCACTTAATGGAAGGAAATGATACCAAAAATGAAAGCTTAAGGGTATAAAAATTAAAATCATTAGGCATGCTTTATCTGTTTTGTCTGACAGATGGTACCTTAATTACTCACCTGATAGAGAAGCATAAAAAGCATACTTTATGCTAATCCCACTTCATGGAAGGGAAATGAAAGAAAATATGACAGCTTAAAGGTATATGAATTAAAATCGTTACTAATATGGTCTAAATAACTTACATTGGGATACAAGCGGCATACTTCAGGAATGACTTCAACAAGCAAATCTGCACCCTTCCGATAAACCAATCTACTTATCACAACAATAACAATTTCATTACCGTTGAGTCGCTCTGAAGCAGGCTTGAACATAGCCGTGTCCACAGCATTTGGTATCACAAAGACCTTTTCCGGTGGCAGCCCTGACCTTAGCACTGTGTTTTCCTTACTTGTATGAGAAACACAAATGGCCTGACTCACATCTGCCAAAGTAAACTGCAGTACCTTGTTCATGTGGATGCTCCCCACATCAGCAAAACCATAGAGTGAATGATCAGTAAATACAACTTTATATCCCATAGTACGCGCATGCATCAAAGCTTCATGACAAAGAGTTGAGAAGGCTTGATGTCCATGCACCAATGATATCCTTTCCCTAATAAGGATTGTCCTTACTATTGAAAGTGTCCCATAAAACGTGGGTAATGTGTTCTGCAAAAAAAATGGCCTCCATGGCACATAGTAGACTTTCAGGCCACCTGTCATATATCTCACCCCAGAACGATTTCCATAAGCATGAGTCATAACCACCACCTGAACAATCATATAATCAAAAGTTTTTGTCACCATAATAACTGATAATACAGTGGAAGTCGAATTTGCTCTGTCACATAGACAGGAAACATTTCGTTTGATAGGTGAGATTGAAAGAAGAGACAAGACAATGCCTGGAAGAAACGCAAGAAGCACAAAAAGAATAAGGAAATTATAAAATATTCTTCTGTTTGTAAAGAGAATTTTAAGAAGAAAAAGACCGAGAAGAAAAATTCTGAAAAGAATAATGCTACCGAGACATTTTAAGGTATATAAATCGAAAATTTTCTTGACAAAAAAGGTGAAAACAAAAGAAAATGCAGATAATCTGGCTTCCTTTCCAAACGTCTCCATTTTCAGAGAGAGCACAAAAACATTTCCCTTGCAGTCTCTCCAATTTTTTTACTTCTTGTTCCCTTCCCAAACCAAATGAGAGGAAGAGACCATTTTCCAATCATCTTTACTTTTCTCTCTGTTTCTCTCGAACAAAACACATTATAAGCGCTGTGAACCAATGAATGAAAATGGCCCAAAGAGGCTGGAAAGAAAGGTGTTGAACCTACAAACTGAATGCCATTCTCTGACCTTGTGACCAAGCTTAAGCAAGCATTGTGAAAGATAATAGATGTGATTCTCCACACCACCAAAGTTGGGATAGAAAAAGTCAGACACCATGAGAACTCTATGTATTTCCTGATCACCCATTGCACGTGATGTCCCAACCACCTGCGATAAAGATGAAAGTTTTGCTTACAAGACATACAGTATTCACCCATGATCAACAAGTGGAGATGGAATGGAGGTAAACTAAAAGAATGACCAGAAAATAATATAAAAAAGTAAAAGAAACTGATTCATCATGATCTAATTATCAATAAATTATACCCAAGTTGAAGAAATATGCTAATAAAATCAATAAATAAATCCAACTATAGAACTGGGGAGGAAAAATGTGAAGGCTTCTACTAATTATGCTTGCATTGCTCCTAGGATCTTAGCAGACACATTCCATTCCACCATTTCGTGCTGATTTGATTGAAGTCACACTCACATCAGCAATCTAATGACACAAAGTGCAAATAAAATGATTAAAAATTTTCATATCCATGTCTCTCAAACATCCTAGAGGCTTGCATTAACAAGGCAAAAAGCAACTGGGAGGAATAAAACAATTTCATATCCATGTCTCTCAAAACATCCCAAGGGCTGTATTGATAAGAATATATGTCCCTTGCTTTCTCATTTTAGAGAATTTGGCCCCAATGTCCAACCAGACAAAAAAGGATTGAATGCTAAGAGAGAAAGTTAAGCGAGAACACAAAAATATGAGATATAACTAAAATTGTCCAGATCAGGCCCACCAAGGAATTACTTCTACATGGATAAATTAGTTTACTTCTCCTTTTTCCCTGTTTAAGTTAGTCTGTCTTAAAAAAAAAAAAAAGAAAAAAAAAAAGGACACACACACAAACACAGGTGACTAAAGAGCCATGAATAATAATAAAGCAAACAACCAAAATAAATGGAAGAAAAAACATAATAGCAAATGTTATTTTAATACAAAAACATCCCTAACAAATGGTCCAAAGGTCTCTTTGCATCTTTATCTTGGACCAACAAATGGTGAGGGGGAAAGGGAAGAGGGGGGGGGGGGGGGGGGTGGTGACAAAGTAAAAAGCATTGCCTAAAAACAGATTTTATAGTTTTCTAAAGGCACTTCGAGCTGCATAAGAGTTGTGAAATCAGTCCTTCAATCACTTCCAAGCCAATCAGGGTAACAGCGGGTCTGCTATCATAGGCTTCTCTTGCTTCAAGAACATCAGGGCAGTATCGGTTTGAGAGAATTTCAACTTGTTCAGCAAATGACTTGTTTCCATGCTCACCTATGTGTCCTGACCATTTGGTTCCAACGCTTTCGACATAAATCCCCAGACCTATGTTCAAGAAGATAGTCCCAATCCACATCTTCCATACAGCAAGCATCCAAGCTAAAAAGTGCAATCAGGAGGCGATAGTCATCAGCATCTTCCCACTCACCTTCAGCTACCATAGGTGATGATAATTGGTTGTACCACTTCAAGCAACAACTTGAAGTGATTCGAGTGGACAACTTTTCGCTAATGGCTTCCCAACAGATATTGTCTCGCAACATTCCGTGCTTGGATTTCTTTTCCTGAAAAGCCTTCATACGCAGATCCATATTCACTAAATCAAATAAATTCTGATACTCCTCTTGGGACCATTGTCCTTTATTTCGATTGGGCAATTTTATTCTGCGCCATGTATCCTTCACATGAAACCTATGTTTGCCAAGTGCATCAGCCAGCATTCTCCAGTCCGATCCATGTTTTTCATGGAACCTTCGGACAAGCTCATACTCTTCAGGGGTCCATTTCCGCTTATCATCCCTTTCAAACAACATATGGGCTCGGTAATATATAGCCTGATAAGGCCTCCAAGGTAAGGCAGCCCCTATTTTCTTCCAACAGTTCCGAACTTCAGGGTGAGACTTACAGTGCAGAACCATGTCTAGACCTTCCTCACCCAACCCCTGCGACTTTATATAGTGTAAAACAGACTCTTTAACCATCTCATCTTCTTCTGGCGAGAACCGCTTACCTCGCACTAACTCCTCTTCCTGATGTTCCTCCCCAACACTTGGACCATCAGATGAAGGGAAAACCTCCACCTGACCAGAAAAGCTTACTCTCTTAGATTTTCCTTTAGATTTAGGATTTTCAGAGAGATCAGTAGTTTGAACAACCTCTTTTCCATCTGCAATACTCTTCTTTCCCTCAACATCACTACCCTCCTTGTCCGTTTTCCCTTCTTCTTTTGCTTCTTTCTATTACCTTCTTCCACACTCTTCCTTTTAGCAATTTCTTCTTTCTCATGTTTTTTTCTCCCCTTAGCTACCTTATCTCTTCCCATTTTGTCTACCTCGAGGTTTTCCATCAAAGAGGAAGCTACATCAATTCCATCTCCTTTAGTATTCTTCTTGTGCCTCTTTTTCTTATCTTTTCTTGCTTCTAGCTCACCATCAGTACCCTGAATTCACTTGCAGGCTTCTGTTCTCCTCTCCTTCCTCGTGGGTTTTTTCATTTGAAGCTTCTTTAATTTCAAGTATTCTTTTTATGCCTCTTTTTCTTATCTTTTCTTGCTTCCAGCTCACCATCATACCCCGAATTCACTTGCAGGCTTCTGTTCTCCTCTCCTTCTTTGTGGGTTTTTTCGTTTGAAGTTTCTTTAATTTCAGTATTCTTCTTATGCCTCTTTTTCTTATCTTTTCTTGCTTCCAGCTCACCATCATACCCCAAATTCACTTGCAGGCTCCTGTTCTCCTCTCCTTCCACGTGGGTTTTTTCATTTGAAGCTTCTTTAATTTTGGTAGCTTCCCCATCATTGTTAATTCTCGTATCCTTCTTCCTAACCTTCTCGTATTCCTTCTCATTCTCATCAACTTCTAATTTTCTCTTCTTCTTATTCTTCTTCTTCTTCTGATCCTTCTCCTCATTGTTACCAATATCCACTTCCACATGATCCTCTACATTTTCAGCCTCACTTTTCTTAAGATTGTGTTCAAATCATCAGAAATCTCATGTTTCTTCTTATTCTTCTTTTTCTTACCCTCCTTGATGAATTCAACCCTATCCTTCGCTCTCTCGGGCATAGCATCTCTACATTCACTTGACTCTTCCAAAGCATTGGCCTCATTCTTCTTCTTTTTGTTGCTCTTCTTCTCCATCTTTCTGAGCAAGTCCTCTTCAACCCCCATACCCACGAATGTAAGATCCTCCACAGGCTTTTTTCCCACTGGTTATAGCCAACTCCTCATGCAAAGCTGAAACCAAACAAATTCCTAAAGATAAGTCGTAACTTAGCTATCAATCACAGATAACCCTAAAACTCCTTTTGATGCACCAAACAACTTGCCATTAATTGAACCCACTGAGGTTAATTATAAAAACAAAAAATACAATGAATCTGAGCATTCATCCGTCTCTATCAAATGCAACTTTCCGAATCTAAAACCTAGGGTTTTTTCTCAATTAAATAAAATTATAAGACAAATTGAGTAAAGCATGATCAATACAGAGTAATATTGAAGGGAAAAAAACTGTAATCTTTGTTCTAAGAAGTTGCTCTTCTAGGTTTTCTCCTCTTTATTACAAACTCTACAGCAAGAACGAGAGATAGAGAGAGAAGGGTTCTACCTGGAAAAGGTCGCCGAAGAGAGGTGTCGCCGGCGCAGTGTGTCACTGTTTCGGAGAGATGGGAGAGAAGAGGGTATAGGAAAGGTTGAAACGAGAGTAGGTGGGATGAGTAGGGATTTGGACCGTGAATCTTTCGGGATACGATTGGTATTTCGAAACGGTGAGGGCATCTTCTGGACTTGCCGGATGAAGAAGCACCGCCCAACCTTCGGGCCCAAACGCGTATTTTGGACTTTTGGTTATTCACTATCTCTGTTTTTGTTCTAATGGTTAGCGGTTTAGCACCACCGATTCTAATGAAAATCCTATATTATCTTATATATCTATACTACTTATAATCTATACTACTTATAAAAAGATGAATGTGAAAAAAACTTTTGATTGACTAATATATCCTTATTTTAATTTTTAAATACACAACTACCCTTTTACATATGTAAGAAATATAGCAATATAAAATACATACTTTAATAAAAATTCTAAAGAAATTATAATTCGTATAATAATGAAATAAAACCAAACCAAAATGGAAATTCTAAGGAAACCCTAACAATGTTCACATATAAATAATTAAAACCCTATCAACTGTTATTCAACAAGGTGTTTAAGCCACAATATACAATATCTATACATACATACATATATATATATACACATACATATATATATATATATATATATATTTCGTTTGATTGGTGCTTCCTCCCGCCGCCATGGACAGAATCATAAGCAAGCTCCGCAATTTTGACGCCTATCCGAAGATCAACGAGGATTTCTACAGCTGTACGCTCTCCGGTGGCTTAATCACCATCGCCTCCTCCTTTATCATGCTTCTGCTCTTCATCTCCGAGCTCAATGTGTCCCCTTCTCTCTCTATCTCTCCTATATATATATATATATATATATATATATATACGTCATCCTTATCGTATCTTGTATTATCGTATTGTGTATTTATATTTGTCTGCATTTTTTTTTAAGGTTAGATGATTAATGTTCTTGCTGTTTTATTATATCGTGGTGTTAACCACTTGGATCTGAAATTTTGTTCAATTTTGATCCATGTCTGTCTTGGATAATATGGGAATTATTACATACTGTATATTGTGCCTGCTTGATTTGTGTTAAATTGATAATTGCTGGAAATATGTCTTCTTTGGTTGTCTACACAGTCAACAGTTGCTTCTCCACCTTATATTTTGCACATTTTGCACCGTATGACTTCAGTTAGTTTATAATTTATGGTTTGGTAATTGTATATAGGGTCTATTGAAGACTAAAATCTCATACTTAAACCAGCATGCTTTGCTTAAAAGTTTTGCATTTTCTCAGTATTTTTTGGTATTTCGATGTGGTGTTGGGGTCTAGAGGTCACATTTGATTTCTATTGAATAAATAATTAAAACCTTAACAATGTTAACATATAAATACAAATAGAAACACATTATAAAAATCATAAAACCCTAACACAGGAAAGAACAACTACTGCTTCCTTCTTCTGCGTCTTCTATGTGCCTTCATTGCGTCTCCTTTCTTCTTCTGATGCTTTGTTTGGTCTGTAATTTTCAATAAACTTTACTCATATATACAAATTATGTTTAAACATTGCATTGCATGATTGGACTTTTAAATATCTATACTTGAATTGCAAAATTAGCAAGAAAAAGAAGAGAATCAAAGACGAGTCAGTTGAATGAAAATAAAAAAACGCATGCTTGAACAAAAACAAATGAAAACCCAGATTAAGGGGCCAACAAAAAAAAAAAAAAAAAAAAAAAAAAAAACTTGAATTGCATAAGTAAAGTTTTGAATAGCACATACAATCTTTGATTATTTTCTGAGGATTTGCATATCAAAAAAAACTTGAATTGCATTATTGAACTTTTAAATTGCTGTTGTTGCATAATTTTTCATATTTTGTTGAGAATTCATATATAATCTCTTATTTTTGAAAATAATCAAGTCAAATTACTAAGAAAAAAAAGAGAATCAAAGACAATTCAATTGAAGGAAAATTAAAAAAGAAGCAGGCTTGAACAAAAACAAAACAAACCCCCCCCCCAAAAAAAAAAAAAACCATTAACGAATGCACAAGAAAAAAAGAAAATAAAAAGGGAAAGTTTAATGAACCACAAAAAAAAGTTCTTATCAAATCGTAAGGTTCATAAAACTTTACAATATCTACCTGCAAACCCAAAATACCAAACTAAACAAAACAAAAGCAAAAACAAAAGAAAATAACTTAGATCACAACCTCCTCCCCCCCCCCCCCCACTCCCCAAAAAAAAAAGGAAG
Organism: Liquidambar formosana; assembly: GCA_039720395.1. NCBI lineage: Eukaryota > Viridiplantae > Streptophyta > Magnoliopsida > Saxifragales > Altingiaceae > Liquidambar > Liquidambar formosana. The sequence continues at coordinate 31,499,663 of CM077827.1, read as the reverse complement.
TTCAAAATCATTTTTTTATTTAAATGTATAAGCCCAAAAAAGTAAAATCACAAGCAAGGATCCACTACACATCGACGAAGAAAAAAAAAAAATTATATATATATAGATCGAAAATGTACAGGACATACCTTAGATAAAAACCCATAGATTGATGACATCTATTGGTGCAACATTGATCGGTGGCGATCAAAACCCATAGATCTTGCAATTGTCAACCCAAAGACCATCAAGGAAACCAACCGACGAGGATCCAAACCATATAGGTAGACCATTAAGGAAACCAATCGACAATCATCGAAAGTATAGACCCAAACATGCGATTCACGGCCAGATGATGGTGACAGAGAGAGAGAAAGAATAAAAATGGGTGAGAAACTGATAAAGAAATAAAGATGAGAGAAAGTTAGAGAGAACGGATTGAAAATTTGCAATCAAAACAAATACATAGAAAATGAGATAAAAGAAAAAAAGGAAAGAAAGACAGAGAATGAGTGAGAAACTAGCTAGAGAAAGAAACACACTGCCAGATAAGGGCGTGTGCGAGAGAGACAGAGACAATGGGTTTACCCAAATAGATTGTTGTAGCAAATGGAGATGACATAGAGAGAGAGAGAGAGAGAGAGGGGGGGGGTAAGTGATAACAGAGCTAGGATCACCTGATCTGATCTAGATCTGTGATAACGTGGGGAAGAGAGAGAGAGAGAGAGAGAGAGATAGAAAATGGTTCTGAACTTCTGATGTGAGAAAAAAGTTGTTGAGAAAAAACAGATGATGGGACATGAGGGGCAGGGAAGAAAAGAGAACCAACTAAATGACGTTTTAGTTATCACTTTCAAATGTAATACTAAACAAAAGATATTGGCAGTCAATTTGTATTATGTTAACAGTTAATATTTAATAAGTTGATAGACAAACTTTATTTGGCATTATATTTGGAGGCGATTACCAAAAAGTCATCTTCTCATCATAGCCATCCAGATTCAATTAAGTTAGCAACTGTTAGAAAAATTTAACATCATGGAGTAAAGTCATGAGCCAACTTGCCAAGGCAATACATAAAAACAAGTACTCCCTCCGTCCCAATAAGGTACACCAAATTTTTAACCTTTTTTTTGTCCCAAAATATTTAGCCGCTTTAAAAAATCAAATCATATATTTTTTTAAAGTTTCTTATGCCCTTAGTTATTTCAATATTTACTTTCAACACAAAACCCAATACAAAAAAGATAAGGGTATTTTTAGAAAGATGGAACTTAATCAATAACGAGTCAATATAATGATTACATTTTCTTAAACTCCGTGTTTTGTCAAACGTAGCCTATCTTTATGGGACGGAGGGAGTATTATTTTTTAATGAAAAATCAATGGTCCTTAAGTTTATTATCTATCGCTTTAAAGTTTGCAGAAGTCTTTGGTTTCAGACCCTACGTAAGCTATGTGTGTTTTCCTATCGTTTCCCAAATAAAAAAATCATCAAAAACTAATTTACTCATAAATAAAATGAGAACATCCTGATCCCATAAATACCAGATTTTTAAAAGAAAAAAAAAATCCTAAACATGTACATATTAGGAATATTATTATTTTAATCAAAGACCAATAGAAGTTCTGGATTTGCGTAAGTTTTGGTTTCGATCATGCGTAGAGTATTTGTTTTCTCCTATGTTTTTCCAATACATATATATCAAAGATTACTTTACTCATAAATAAAATGAGAACCTCCCAATCCTATAAATACTAGATTTTTTAAAAATGGTAGTGTAGGCCTTATTAGGAACTTTAGTTAACTTCTGTGGCATGAATCTACGGGAGGGGTACGGTGTAAATTGTAGTACATCATAAAAAAAAAAGGATGGCATGTTCGTAGGGTTTGCAAAGCCGTGTAAGTCTTGGTTTTGATTTTTGTAAGACTAATGTACTAATAATTTGCTATTAAATCTTTCAACTATGGCGTAAATATGTTTTGATTGGAGAAAGAAACAAAGAATGAAAGAAAGAACCTTTTGTTTCGGCATTGAAAGTTTCACAAAACCTTCAAAAAACCTATGTATAATTAAGTTTCAAAGATAATTTTAAGCACTATGATTTGGGAAAGATAATGAAAAAAAAAATAGTAATCATATCAAAAGAAGTAAAGGATTGAGTGATCAAAGTGCTTTCATCTTATGCAAAGGCACGATAAAATTATTACATTTAAAAAAAGGGAAATATCCAACACCTCCCTCAAATATAAAATCATATCTAAAAACCCTATTAAATATTTTTCCTATACATCTAATCCAAATAAAAAAGAATCATATCCATTAACTCCAATCAGTTAAATTTTTGTTTACTGTAGTTAAAAAAAAGGAGTAATCTGACTAAAATGCCCTTCTTTCACAATAATACGTTTAATGACAAAAATGCATATTCAAGTGAATTTTCCCTTTTGCCCCCAAATTTCCCAAACTTGCATACCTACTTTCCCACTCCCTCTTTTTCTTCTCCCTTTCCCCCATGTGTACATTAGAGAATAATTAATTAACGATAGTTAATTTTTTTCTAATTACACTAAAAATGATTAAAGTAGAAATTCTGTTAAATATGCAATTTTTTCATTAAACATATTAATGTGAAAGAAGAGTATTTTAGTCGAATCACTCTTTTCTTTTAATTGCAGCAAACAAAAATTTAACTGATTGGAGTTAATGGATATAATTTTTTTTTTTTTGTGGATTAAATGGATAGGAAAAATATTTAATGGAGTTTTTGGATATGAATTTATTTTTGAGGGATTTTTTTGGATATTTTCCCTTTAAAAAATTATTATCATTATTGAAAAAAATAATTTAACTAAAAAAAATTCATGTGCAACGCACGTGTGCACCAACTAGTTTTTTATAAAACATTGAAAAGTTCAAAGGAGAAGATAAAAGAGCAAGTTTTGGGGTATCAATAAAACTTGGCTTAAGATTGATTCGATAAAAAACTTGATCAAGCTCACTATTGATATATAAATATAAAAGAGTCAAGCTCAAGTAAAATATTACTTAGCTTGATACGTTCGTTAATGTTTAAAGTAATCAAACTACTCGATTTCAGTTCAAGATTGGCTCTATAAAACAATTATTCGAATTTGCTCATAAATTAAATGAGTCAAAACTCAAATCCTAATTTTTAATTCGTTAATTTAAGAAGCCGAGATTGAGCACTAGTACCTACCTGGACTCGTCCCGTTTACACCCTTAGGTCACTACGAGACTGCTGGGAAGTGCAAACCCATCTTGGCCTCTCAAAAGCCCTCCAACATTACATTACAAATGGAGGGCTCGGCTATTGCCACTCCTCAAGTTTATCAGCGTTTCCACTTTTTTTAATTTTTTAAAGATTTTATACAAAATATTAAAGTTTTTTTTTATGAAAACTGTCTGAAATATTCACTAGAAAACCTCTTTTTAAAAACTTTATAGAAAAAAGTTTTTCCAAAATCTATCGTTGAAGTAGATTTTTTGGCATGTATAATCTTTATTTTATTTTTTGTTAAAAAATCTATTTAAACGATAGATTTTGAAACAACTTTCGTTTATGAAGTTGTTCAAAATGATATTTTTTAATAGATCATGCGTTCAGTTTTTATAAAACTTTAAAAAACCAAGACAATTGGGGGGTGTGTTGATAAAATTGAAGGGTGGCAATAGCTGGACGCTACAATGGATTCCACTACTGGGCCTTTCGTGTACTATCGTTGGCCCAAACACTACCATCATGGTCCAGCAATCAGCATGATCCTCCGGTGCACGTGAGCACGCACGGATAAAAAAAAATCGTCACAACCGCACCCACACTCGGTTTGGCCTAACCGCACGCAAATCAACCACAAAACCAAACAAACGTTACACGATGGAGCCCTAAGGCCCCAACGGTTCTGGAAGGGAAAGAATCTTCTGGAAGCAACCCGGCCTTTGCATACATATATGCCCTAATACCCTCCTCCTCCTCCAGCCTCCTTATCCACACACACACACACAGAGAGCTGCCAGAGACAGACGACTACAAAGGCAAAACCCTAGTCTAAGCTAAAGCCCTCAACAAGAAGAAAAATGGCATCAGCCAATGCTATTTCCACGGCATCGATCCTCAGTTCTCCTAAACAGGTACCCATCGTCTTGCTTTTTGGTTCGTTTGGTCGACGAGAAAATGCAGGAAAACAAAAAGGGGATAGCACACTTTTGAATTATTTGATTTCCTTTCTGTGCCTTTTTCAATTATTCGAGACCTCCACTCGACCGAGCTTATAGTGTAAAGTATGAGGTTTCCTTGGAAGTTTCTCATCTTTCTGAAGCTGAAAAAAAAAAAAAATAATAGAAGGGAGAGGGTATATGAGTTACTCTCTCTTACTTTCTTGTCCATTTTTCTCACTTACCAAACGGGAATTTTTCTTTTTGGGCGAGTGTGTTAGGGAATGGGGCTCATTTCTTGCGTTTCGTTTCAAATTTGGGGCCTGAGGAAATATAAACCCTTACTCGATTGAACCCAGCACACTTACTCGACCCTTACTCGACCCAATTGATTAATTTTTCTGCAAATCAAAACAACACAAGAATTGAAAGTTGAAATTTTTTGTTGTTTTCTATTGTTTTCATCGGTTTCTCAGCAACCAAACAGAGGGTAACAATCATTTTTTTCATATGCTCTTTTACTCTCCTTGTTATACATATGCGAACAAACAAATTAGATGCTTCAGCTTAATTCTCCATGTTGCATATATGTAGGAGCTTTTATGGCATGACTTGTTTTTGTTTGGGCAAATCTCAATAATTTTAAATTTAATGTTGTATGCCCTTCATTTGGCTGCTAATGCATGAATCGTTTTGCACGCGTGTGTTCTTATTATAAAATGGTGTGGATGCAGGGGAGCTTGAGGAGGAGGGTGAACCAACAGCAGGGGCAAAAGTTCAATTACAGACCATCGAGCAGTAGGTTTGTGGTACGAGCTGCTGCGAAGGAGATTGCCTTCGACCAGAGTTCAAGGGCACAACTTCAGGCTGGCATTGATAAGCTGGCTGATGCTGTAGGGCTTACTCTTGGTCCTAGAGGTAGCTCATTGTTTGTCTGTAATCATCATCATTATTATGTGCAATTGTCGTTATGTCTTTAGTTCAGGTGACTTATGGAGATATGTCTTTTGTACACATCTTCAACTGTTTTGTGCGTTTAGAACCAGTCGTTATTCCATTTATTCATGGAGTTCTCAGTTACTCCCACACGCATAAAATTAATCTCAATGAAGGACCCCTAAGTAGTATGAATTTTGGGGAATTAAAAAGAAGGTGAAATGGCAGATGACTCAACAATCAATATGGGGGATTAAATATAGGTTTTGTCTAATGCAAGCTAAATGCCTTGAAGAGAATCCTCCAAAGTGTACTACTTTAAAAATGGATGCAAAAAAAGCATCTCAAGAATCTATCTGTGGATTGGATTCATATGAGAATTTGGTCAAAAATTTCTACAGGCTCCTTTTTGAAACTCGCTCATCACCAAGTCATTGACTGCATCTTCATGTATGGCACTTGTTATGTCTATCACGAGCCCCTCTAGTATACATAATAATGTAATAGAGTGGCAAATTGGCCCCTTCCCCGATGTGTGATTGGTGGACGTGATGGACATGTATGAAGCTTTTTTCTGAAAATTTGTGCTGAACATTGTTCTACGACCGGGAAGAAAAATGGGGAAAAATTAAGTCTTGTTATTCTTTCAGGGATTAAAATAACTGCCTTCTTTTTGTCTGGATATCAACAATATTTAACTTTACCTACCATTGAGAAACACATGTTTTGACTGCTTATACTTTGGTTTTGTTCTATTGAGCTCTGTTTTAACAGGGGCAGTCTTTTTTATGGCATTTTTGCAATGCAATCAGTCCACTAATGTAGTTTCTACCAAAGATAATTTACTATGAGGTGTTAAAGAACAACAATTGTGCTAATTGCTACCCTTCTTTCTATTTTAAAGGGAGGAATGTTGTGTTGGACGAATTTGGGAGTCCTAAAGTTGTCAATGATGGGGTTACGATTGCTCGAGCTATTGAACTAGCTGATCCCATGGAAAATGCTGGTGCAGCTCTCATTAGGGAGGTAGGACGTATCCCAACACTATGGTTTTACCTTCCATATCCTGGCATGACTTGATTTTAATTGTGTTGTTGACATTGAATGCTGTTAAGTTTGGTTTAAGCTTGTTTATGTTTTAACATGTTTTAAATGTGGGATGAAGGTCGCAAGTAAAACTAATGACTCTGCTGGTGATGGAACAACAACTGCATCAGTTCTTGCACGTGAAATAATCAAATTGGGTCTGCTGAGTGTTACCTCTGGTGCAAATCCAGTCTCAATAAAGAAAGGGATTGATAAAACTGTACAGGGGTTAGTGGAAGAGCTAGAGAAGAAAGCTAGGCCTGTTAAAGGTCGTGATGACATTAAAGGTAGTGTGATTGCCATGTGTCTTAGGTTAATTTACTGACATTAAATTAATTTATTTTCCAACTGAATGTCTCTTGTTCTTACATTGATGAACTTTTGTAATGCATTCCAGCTGTTGCAACTATTTCTGCTGGAAATGATGAGTTTATTGGGGCAATGATTGCTGATGCAATTGATAAGGTTGGGCCAGATGGTGTATTGTCCATTGAGTCATCATCCTCCTTCGAGACAACAGTTGACGTTGAAGAAGGAATGGAGGTATGCATCTTTTTGTGGAGTGTGAACTCAAACCTTTTTTTTTCCTAGTTTTCTTTTTTCTTTTTTTTTTTTCTTTTTTTTTTTTTGGGGGGGGGGGGGGGGTTATTTTATCTCTGTTTTGTTGTTTTTCTTGATTCAGGTCTGATGTTGTGGTTTTCTTGGCTTGCAGATTGATAGAGGTTATATCTCCCCACAATTTGTTACAAATCCTGAGAAAATGATTGCTGAATTTGAGAATGCTAGAGTTTTGGTTACGGATCAGAAGATCTCAACCATCAAGGACATAATTCCCTTGTTGGAGAAGACCACTCAATTAAGAGCCCCTTTACTTATAATTGCTGAGGATGTTACTGGGGAGGCTTTGGCTACTCTTGTTGTGAACAAGCTGCGGGGTATCCTCAATGTTGCCGCCATCAAAGCACCTGGTTTTGGTGAAAGAAGAAAGGCTCTTCTCCAAGATATTGCCATTATGACAGGTACTCACCTTAGAATGCAACCTTTTACAAGTTCTGACTTGTGTTCTTTTTCATTTTATTTATGTTTGTAGTTTTTTCAGTTTTCAATTTCTCCCATTTGTGTATTGAGTCTATTTACGGGTTTGAGCTTTTATGTGTAGTATCTGAGGCACAATGTTAAAGTGTTGTCTGACTGGCAAATTGAAATGATTTTAACGTGTTCTGTAGTTAAATGAAAATTGGGGATGAGTGATGTTGTTTGGTGTTGTACGATTTACTAAGCATTAAACATTTTGCATTTGAAGTGTGTTGAAACAAGAATTATTTTCCCATTGAAGCCTATAAATAAACACAGACAATTCTTGTATTCAATTTTTCCTCATTCAAGCAAACAAGAACGTACAATTTAACATAGGTGCACTTTTTATATTATAAATTTATATTTTAAAGTTTTTTTTTTTTTAATTTTTTTTTTTAACACACAATAGATGCATCTAAAGACCCTTAAGCTGTATGACCTCTTACTTACTGTGGTAATCTTCTGCTTTATTTCTCATCCTTACAGGAGCTGAGTTCCAAGCCAGTGATCTGGGTTTGCTTATCGAGAGTACCACAGTTGAGCAGCTTGGTTTGGCAAGAAAGGTGACCATCACCAAGGAATCCACCACCATCATAGCTGATGCTGCATCAAAGGATGAGATCCAGGCTAGGATTGCACAAATTAAAAAGGAGTTGGCCGAGACGGATTCTGTTTATGACTCTCAGAAATTGGCAGAGAGGATTGCCAAATTGTCAGGTGGAGTTGCTGTTATAAAGGTGGGGGCTGCGACAGAGACTGAGCTTGAGGACCGTAAGCTCCGTATTGAGGATGCCAAAAATGCTACTTTTGCTGCCATAGAGGAAGGGATTGTCCCTGGTGGTGGTGCTGCATTGGTTCATCTCTCAGCTTATGTTCCTGCAATTAAGGATAAGCTTGAAGATGCAGATGAGAGACTAGGCGCTGACATTGTGCAGAAGGTAACAATTTCACCATCCTTGTTTGCTGTGTTCAACCAAATATTGAACTTTCTACCAGTCATCCTTAATATAAAATTGTCCTTATGCTACGCTACTTGCATCAGTTCCACCACAGGTCATAGAAAAATCACTCTCACAAGGAGTGTAATTCAAGTCTTGGCTTAGTATCAAATAGCTGGAAAAAAAAAAGAGGCCGGGGGGGGGGGGGGGGGGGGGTGGAAGAAGGGGCGAGGGATTTGTAAGGAAAGATTTGCCTCTGGGGCCTGTTATGTATTTTACTTAATCATTTTTGCTCTTGCTCTGTGATTGTTCACTCGGTGTTTGCGTAGTTGGTTGTTCTTAGCCCATTAGAGTCTTATTATACTGGCATGATTCGCCTACAGGGCCTGCTGTCAGAGTTCGAAGTTTTGCTATAGGGAGCAGTGGATTTTCTGATTCAAAGGGGATTGCTATATTCTATTTGAGCATAGAAATTATTTCATATATGGGAACTGTGCTGATTTAATCTTTTGTCATGTAGGCATTGGTATCACCAGCAGCATTGATAGCCCAAAATGCTGGGGTTGAAGGCGAGGTAGTTGTGGAGAAAATAAAGGAGAGCGAATGGGAGGTTGGGTACAACGCAATGACGGACATATATGAGAACCTGGTGGAGGCTGGAGTTATTGACCCGGCCAAGGTGACAAGATGTGGGTTGCAGAATGCAGCTTCAGTTGCAGGAATGGTCCTGACCACACAGGCCATTGTGGTCGAAAAAGTTAAGCCCAAGACACCCGTCCCCAGTGCTCCACAGGGTCTTACTGTGTGAGTGACAATTGGAATTTCTCAACTCTACTTAGGATCTCAGAGAGTGAGTTTTCTTACCGCGGTGAATTCAGGAAGAGATGGCTGGATACAGTTTGATTTATCAGTTTGAATGGGCCCTTTTTTTTGGTACGGAACTAGAACAGTGTTATTAGTTGTTGCCTTGTAAAATCTGGCAGTGTACTAGGGATCTTGGATATTGTTACTAGTTGTGCCTCATAAATTTAAGTTGCCAATGGCAATAAATCTCAGTTCTCTTATGTCCATCTTCATTATTCATTGTTCTTTGTTGTGCTTGTGGGGATGTTGTCCCCTAGTAAATGACTACTAACTTAACTAAAAATGATTACTAATTGTAATTTAATTGTTTATCCATAACGGGACCTATCTGTAATTCCTTCTTAATTTTATGAGATGATACAAAATTGATAAATAAATATTAGTATGCTTTTATATCAAATTTTGAAAGTAATTGAAATTATGGAGTGGATGGGCTAGTCGGGTTAACTTTGGGCTGAATTGTTCTAAAACTGATTGGGCTGGGTTTTCAACTCCCCAATCCATTTAAAATAGAATAGTTGGCAAAGCAGGCAGTGGATTAAGTATGATTGGGCTCGGGTGGGGTTGTATCAAATAGGGTCTAGAACCAACCAACTAATTAATAAACATCCTGGTTTCGAAATTCTAAAAACGAGTCCATGGCTAGAGCCTATTTACTCCGGTATAAATTAAGCATTGGCTATCCAAAGGGAAACTAGACAATTCAGGGGGTCAACCACCCCCCCCCCCCCCCCCCCCCCCCCCCCCCCCTTCCCTTTTCTCCAAAACGACAAGTAGGGGATTAAAGGTACAAATCCATTAAAGACTAAATAAAAATGTTTTGAGTGATCAATATAGTTGATGTTATAAGGTTAATTTTTAGAAATTCACAAAATACTGCTATTTTGAAAATCCACTAGCATTTGTGATGATTGGTCGTCATTCTACAGGTGATGGATATCCCCTCTCCCCATTTTTCCTTTTTGATAGTGGGGAAGGAAATCTAATACCCACTCTAAAAGATTAACCGATTTTTAGAAGTGATAGATTTGTACTTTTAATATTATATATAATAAAATACGTTGAAATTATTTTATTTCTAATTAGACGTCTCAATGGGGCCTAAACAAAAATCTAGTTAGCCCCCAACCTAAATTGAACAAACTTGGCGGATCAGTTAGATTTTGCAGCTGTAGTAACAGACCACAATAATGTGACTATAGTATTATTATTATTTTATTTAAAATTAAAAGGGACAAAAAAAAAAAAAGAGCACTGCAAAAAAAAATAGCTGTGCCTCCCTTTGTATATAAATAAATAAATATATAAAAAACAGTCTTGCTTATTGTAACGAATAACCCTAATCACATGCCGCAGTACAGCCAATCGAAGAAAATTGAATGCCATCAACTAACATTGGACCTTTATGGATCAAAAATTTCATTGACAGTATGAACAAAATTGGGTGAGCGTACAAATGAGAAAGGACCACACACTGCAATGGCATATGGAACCTGTGCCCACGATATAGTACAAGGAAACATCACAACATAATGCAATCTATGGTCCATCAATAACCTTATTTAGAGAAAAAGAATGACTTAACATGTTTGCAGTGGCTTGTGGGCCCTGTCACTTCTGCACCGATAATTGAACCAACATCTGGATGGCACGCCGAGCCCACCACCTTAATGTATTTGACAAATGACAAGTGATTGATAACTTGACAAGGGGTTTTTATTTTTTTGGACAAAGATAAAATAGGTTATAAACACAATCTGTTTGTGGAAGACAAATAAGTAGTGCAGATTGTAAAAGATTACGAGTTAGGAATAGAAAATCTTCCCTTCATTTTTAGATCCGTTGGTTGGTTGATGATTTATGTATGACTAATTTGGATTTAAAACTTAACAGAGTAGGTTAGGTCTAGATATCCATGTTTACCAAGAAAAGAGAAAAGAAAGACAATTTCCTTGTAGTCTTGCAATTTGGAGGGGTGGGGGCCCGCGCTATTTCTGTTTGAAGCAACCTGGCTTAACAAATGTGGTGAGTTATGAGCCCACAAACATTTTTCTCTAGAGGCTGCATTTGGTATGAGGGAATAAAATAGAATGAGAGTGAGAATATAATAAAATGAGAACTAGAAATGGGAATTGAAGGATAATGAATATTTCATCCCAATGTTTAGTAAAGGGTGGGAATGAAATGAAAAAGCAAAGATGAGATTCATTTTTAATGATTTTTTACCCTTGAAAGGAAGGAATAGTCATTTCTCTTGATTTGGAAAGTAGTGCTATTTTTTCTTTGGAGGAAATAGACTGGCCACAAGGGACTAGCTATTCCATTCCCTTGTGCAACCAAACACTCAATTATTTTTGGATAATAGAATTACCATTTCATTCCTTCCCTCATTCCCTCATAACAAACATAGCCCTAATCTCTATGAACACCCTAAATACCACTTGAACTATAAGATTGATGCTTCTTTTTTTTTGGCCTACTTACCCTGGCGCTATAGAAGGAAAGTTTATTACAAAATAAAAATATCATATATGGGGAGGAATCTGTTTACACCTTAGTGTAAAATTTTTTATTCTTACACCCCTCAATATCTTTTTATGGAAATAATATTTCGTCAATCCAACCATTGGATTAAGTAGTCTATTCATGCACATCATACATGTTGAATTTCAAGTAAATCGGATATCAAGAAACATTTGATCTGAAAACTTACATTTCTTCTTATAAATAAAACTATAATTTAGGAGACTATATGAATGACATAGTTCCTAATACCTGATTTACTTGAAATTTGGCATGCGTGATGTGCATGAATAGATAACCTAATCTAGCGGTTGGATTAGCGAAATATTAATCCTACAAAAAAATATTGAGGAGTGTAATAGTAAAAAGTTTTTAATCCCATCCATCTCTGCCTTGGTACCAGTCATCATATATATATATATATATATAATGTTCACCGTCATCACATGTTTTTTTATTTCCCATAAATAGATAAATAAATAATAAAGATTGGGATCCTAAAAAATTCACAAAATAAACATGTTTTTTTATGTAGTGGGTTATCTCTCATTTGTGGAATTTGCATAGTGCTTTGACACACAAGTAATTCAATGAAAGCAAGCTTGTCTATCACAATCCAATCTTTATTTTGTTCTATCAGCCTTCCTAGTCATTGAAGGCAACCCATGGGGTGTGGTGGGGTAGGGGTAAGAATAGTCTTCTAAGTTCTAAGCTTCTAACCCAAGGAACCTTCCAAGTCATTTGGATAAATTAGTATACTCATCACATCCAAATTTGAAAGTTAGGTGGGTTGGTAAGTGCATGAAAAATTCTGTGTCCTTGTCAAACAAAGGAAAGCCAATGGTTCACATCATTCAGGGTCATTTTCTTGTGTGATTGCTCAATGGTCCCTAGAAAATTTCCAAGATTCCAATTCAAACTTTTTCCACAGCATGCCTATGCACCATTTCTTTCACGTCAAGCATGATTGTTGGGTGGGTAATTGATTTTGTTGATAAGTTCGCCACATTGAATAGCCAAAAGAAGAATGAAAGTGACCCATCATGAACCTTATAGTCGGTGTTTTTATTTTTAATTGGCTACTTATTCAATAGGATGTGTTTGGTTGTTTTTCCATATTGGTTTGGGGGTTGAAACATTCATTTTCATTTTAATAACTGATGCTTGCAGTGGTGAAACAAAGACTTTTCCAAACCAACCATGCTAAAAGATTTCTATACTGGGGCAGTGCCCATCATAATTAATAGGGTTCCATCACTTTTTTATGGGTTGAAACAAATAAAAATCCTGAATTAAACGATTCTATTCATCGGGAAAAAAAAAAATAAAAAATGACCTTTTTTGCTGATAAATATCCTTGAAAAAAAAAGGTGTATAATCATTTCTTAATCAACGTGATTTTATTAATTTGAATGGTATGGATTAATATTATATGGTCCTAACAATTGATGTGTAAAGGTTGAAGCCTAAGTGGGGCGATGCCTCCTCATAGATTATGGCATCCATGCTGAGCATAGCCGTAGAAAAATGTTTAAATTAAATAGGTCTCTCTCTCTTTGAAATTGAAAGATATACAAACATAAAACTTGCCATTCTACTTGCTAGAAAGGGGAAAAAAAAGCATGGGATGCATAATTTGAAGCATCATAACCAAACAGGCCTCATCCATACATTTAGCAAGTTATAGTAGGATTTACTTTGGAGATTATCATTGCCAACTCATTTTTCGTTTTGCCAGGCTTGATTCTCAAACTTGAGACGTCCTTGTTACTAGCGAAGGGGAGATGCTATTATTCTAAAACGGTGTTAGCAATATGTTCAATATATTATACTTTTCTTATGTGGAAAACAGTGACTCAATTCGACACCTCCTTCTTACAAGAAAAGAAAGACCATAACGATACAGAGCCATTGATATAATGTCCATATGAAATGCAAATGTCACACTCAAGAAACGTAGAGTACTACTACATTCCAAATCTTGAAAGTGATACATCTATGCTTTCCTCGCGTGAATAATAATGCTTTCCAAAAAGAAGAGATATGTACGTTTCTTTCCTGCATTTCCAAGTATTTTTATTTTGAATCAAAAACTTAATTGTTCATTAAAAACCCTAACCCTACTTATTCTTTGCCTCTTATACTCGTCCAAGTAAGGTACCTTGAGTCATTGAGTGTTTGATTTAGCTATCCCCCAAACAATTTTTAAAATAAAATAAAATCAAACAAAAACAAAAATGAGGTGTAAGGTGCCTTAGCACTTAAATGGTTACACAATATTACCACCCCACCCCCACCAAAAAAAAAAAAAAAAAACCCCAAGCAAATTAACAATTATCCTCATTGTTATCAAAGCTTTTTACACGAACATCATCATTATTATCATCACAATCAGTATTTCTCTTTATGAAAAAAAACGCCAATACTTCATAGAAGTAAAAAATGCAATGATCTCTCATTATAGACGTGCCTTCCTATCCATGCAATAATTTATATAGAGGAAATTATCTTTTTTGAAAAAATACAAAGCAAATTATAAAATACGGGGCCTAGCTGATTTACTCTAGATCTTGACCCCTTTTCTCTCATTTGTCAATTTTGCAATCGATTATGACATGTCCTACTCATCTAGTTTTAGGGCTAACCATTGGAGAAAGACAATTATGAGGGCTTTCTCATTGGTGCCTTGATAAAAACCCTCTCCTTGTTTTAGGAGACGTTGTTTACATGTCAATTTTATAATTACTATTGGATAGAGATCTTTCAAGCGTCTTACTATGAATTTTTGTGTGCTCTGACTATATGCGTTTGATATTTTCTCTTATTTAGTAGTGTTTGACTGAAATATCTCATCAATTCTGACCTAATAACTCCATTTGAACATACTTTTTTGTTGTTTTTTTTATTCAATAAGATGGGTTTAATGTAATAAATTTAATAACGCGGTCCATGTTTTAAATGACTTGTTAGTACAAAATAACTGAAAAAATAGGAGGTCTCATGATATTATAACGAGGATATATCCTTAGAGAAAGAGCATAAGGCTATTACGAAAGATTCTTATTAGGTGTATTGACGAACTTTCCCTTTATTTTAAGAGATATCGACAAATATCGAGACATGTTCCACGTTGTTGGATAAAAAAATCATTTTCAAGATCTCACATATAAAATTTTATGAAATATTTTTTTGCAATTTACTCACACACACCAAATAAAATTTGCTCATCCAACAGCCGGTAACCAAAGATTTTTATTTTGGTCCCCTCTGGCCACTGGGCGGCCTTATACTCGAACACTATTTTGTTAATAGGAAAGCATACTGATTGGAAGGCAAAAACAAAACTGTCAAGGAAAAGATTTCTATGAAAGTGACATTTGCCCAATGGTAAGTGTCATGTGACGTTTCCTGAGCAGGTTTTTTCCTATTTAATGTCAAAATGCCATCATTGGAAACATTAGAATCCGAGGAAGATATCGATGACATGAATTCTCCTACATAGTCCCATCTTTTCATAAAAATGATTTTCTTAATGTGTGTTTTAATGTACATGTTAAATTGTAATTAATATTTCAATTATTATATTGGAAATAATAAAAATACATTATAAATTGTAAAAGTTGTTTAGAAAAATGTGAAAGTGCTTAGAAAATTATGAAAACATATTTTTTCATACAATGATTGAGTTATTAATTGCAATTTAACATGTATCACAAGAAAACCTTTTCATAAATAGGACCCACCTGCATGAGGCATTACAAAATTAAAGTTCACTTTTGACACATTAACTAGAGATGAAGAGGGGAGGGGAAATTATAACTTTACTATGTTTACATTAAGCATTTGTTTGGATCTTCGGAAAAGAAAATAAATAAATAAAATGCTTATGAGATAAATTTATTGGTAAGAAATTTTAAATATATGGGTCTGATTTTATAAAGACGTGTTGATACATCAGCACCATGTATTGGAGTGTTGTACCTTATATGTGGATTATACGACACAATCCACATATAAAAATGGTACAATCTCAAAATGCATGGTGTTGATATGAGAAAATTAGCATTTGTTTAGGCAAAATGAAATTCTTTATAATCCTTTTGAATATTATTATAAATTTTTTTTCTAGTTGGTAATTAGGAGCATTGTCAAATGAAAAGAGGAACAAATAGAGGAAAACCAGCCTGACCGTATGTCTCTTTTGCAGAGGTTTGTTAATTGGATTCAATAATTTTCGCAAGTATGTACATATTATTTATTATCATTATATTTCATGTGTTCTAGTTTTTTTGTATGAACTTAATATATTGTTCTAATGATTGGCATCAAAGCCAACATGCTAGGGCTAGAACTATGATTAAAATATTAATATTTTGGTATGGCATTCATCAAAAAATTAAAAAAAAAAGAAAAAGAAAAAACCACAACAACAAAAACAAACAAACTCACTCTCGCCG
The DNA here is from genome assembly GCA_039720395.1 of Liquidambar formosana. Taxonomy (NCBI): domain Eukaryota; kingdom Viridiplantae; phylum Streptophyta; class Magnoliopsida; order Saxifragales; family Altingiaceae; genus Liquidambar; species Liquidambar formosana. The sequence continues at coordinate 31,483,625 of CM077827.1, read as the reverse complement.
CCGGCCCAATTAGCTTGGAATAAATACATTGGAGACCCAATTAGAGCTTGTAATAAATACATTACAAGCATAAAAAGGTATTATTTGGGGTGTCCGCCCCTTCTTGGAGACCCAATTAGCTTGTAATAAATACATTGAAAGACCTTTTTATGTTTCTAATAATACTTAGAAACCCAATATAGTCTATTTATCTTGTAGGCTAAGCTTCCTTTAGCAGTGTTATTAATATCATGCGCCGTTACACACATATATAGTTAAGGATCAAAATCAATGAACACAAATATTACACACAATTTATGAGACAAGTTGATTTAATTAACAAATAATGATGGAGTTCGGCCAACCATCAGATGGTGTGCATCGGATGGTTTTAGAATTGTGTCAAAAATTACAGGCGAAAATTGCCTTTCCTGCTTACGATTCTATGATTAATTAATTAAAGGCCGTTGCCATATGACAACTTTCCAATAAAAATGATTAAAAGTACCTAAAGAGAGTAAGCACGTAGTTGGCTATGGGCCATAGATTCCTCAAAAATCTCTTGATGTTTCTGAGAATACTTTGAAAACCCATATGCTTTGTCTATCTTAGTACGTAAAGCACCTCCTTCTTCCACATTTTAAAAAGAAAAAAAAAAAATTTATTGTACAGTACCTCCTTTTCTTTTTTATAAATTACTTATGGCATTAATGTCTAAAAGATAAAAAAAATGTTGCAGAATTTATAATAATATAATTAGGGGAGGGTTCGTTGACACCTAATGTAAAATTTTTTTTATACTTACACTCATCAATATCTTTTTATAAAAATCATATTTCGCAAATCCAACCGTTGGATTACATATCATTATCATACATATCATGCATGCCAAATTTCAAGTCAATTGGAGATTAGAAGATACGTCATTCATAAAGTATTCGAAATTAAAATTTTATTTATTAAAAAAAACGTAAATTTACAGATCAAACACTTTCCAATATCCAATTAATTTGAAATTTGCCATGCATGACAAGAATATGTAATCCAACAGTTTGATTAGCGAAATATGATTTTTATAAAAAGATATTGACAGGTGTAAATATAAAAAGTTTTACACCAAGTGTTAACGGAACCCTCCCCATATTATTATTGTTATTATTATTACGAATCTCCACATAAGTAGGATTTAAAAAAATTTACGTTATTTTTACAATCAAAAGGCAGATTCGACCCAATAACGCAAACTATAAAGAACGGCCAGTAATGATGTCCTGAACAGGTTGGATTCTAGATGGAGCACAAATCATATCACCCATTTTTTGTAACGCATAGATATGCCTACGTTTGTTTTTGTTTGCTCTTTTCTTAAATTTTACTATAACTAGAATGTCTGGCGAATCAATCCCAACGAGTGCACAATCTGAAAATGTATAGGTTGTTTCATTCGTCCAAACAGAGTCAAATCTCATAGCCTACAAGTTAGGAATCGAATAACCACTACTTTTTTTTTTCTTGAGTAATCACTACTTTGGTATAATATTTTAAAGGGAAAATTAGCGTAAACCTAAACTAATTAAGTCTACATGCCTAAACTTTGCCTCACCATTTGTTTTTTTTTTTTTTTTTTTTTTGGTTTGAAAGTCAGTGTGTCTAAACCAGCTTGCGCGCACCTCGACTAAATCCCTTCCTGGGCGATTTTAAGGGTACACTCTCCCACATTAGCCTGGTGCATTCAGGAATTAATTCTTGGAGTGCTCCTTAAAAGGATCGAACCCAGGTTGATAGAATAAAAATGCTCTCCTTCTACCAACTAGACTAACTCTCTTAGGTATCATTTGTTTTCATTTGATGATCAAGTAACGATAATGAAAGGTTTTTTATTTTTTTATTTTGGGTATCATGGGTGAGAAATTCCTTACAATATCATATAACTATTTCTAAGGGTCGGCTTGGGGAATTTTAGAAACTGGATTAGATTGGATCCTCTCCCTAATTGCTATCTTATTTTTAAATATGTCAACTCATGGTTAGTTTGAAAAAAAAAAAAATGTACCTACTATATTCCTTATTTTTTAGGAGAAAATTGAAAAGATTAGTAAGAAAACGAGACTTAACAATAATATGAAATTCAAATTGGTCATATTTATTTTCAACTAACAAGTTTTTAGGATTGCCACACAACCTCCAAGACATGAACCTAAAAAAAAGTGTCATAATGCAACTAGGCCATTCACATGATGACACTAACTGATGCCACGTGCCATACGATAATTTGCCGTTATTTTTATATTTTAGATAATCACAAACTAGCTCGGCCAAGTCTACGAAGTCAATACATTTTTTTTTCTCAAAAGCATTTTCCACAAAGGAATCTGGCAGATCGAAAGGTAATCACACCAATACAAATTCACTAATCATTTCAACAATGTCCCATCTTAATTGGCTCTCATTTATTTGACTAGAATAATACTCTCCCCCATTCATGTTCAATTCTATTATGAAAATTGATTCTCCTTATTTTCTTAGAAGACAAGTTACGATTGCCTCTTTCATTCGCCTTGATTGACACGGTAGTATACAACTTGAGAAATATCACAAATTAAGGTTTGTTCATCTCTTCCAACCACTCTATTTTTTTTTCCTCTATTTTTTTTTTCCCCCATATTAGTACACTCAATTTAGTCTGAGAGACTTGGAATGCTCTATTTATTTATTTATTTATTTTCGAATAAAAAATTTACTTTTCTATTGTCTCTTTTCTATACTATCTCTCAGAAAAACTTTTCAATAATCAATATACCTTTATTTTAAAAGAAAAATACATATTTACCCTTCATTTAATTAAAATACATAGAAAACATTTTTATCATTTGGTAACAAAAGAAAGTTAGATTTACTCAAACTCTTAACAAATTAAAACTGAATTCTTACTCAAATTATTTTTCCTAGAGCAACTATCAAGTTGTATGATAATATATATGAATATAAACACTTTAATTATTCTGTTTTATGAAGATAAAAAAATTCTGAATGTATATTTAAAGGGTTTTGAAAATTAACAATTTAGATTATTAAAAAAAAATTTGTACTTTTGAATATTAAACTTTATCTTTTATAAAAAAAATATAAAATTTTTATGTATTTATTATTTTGTAAAACTAATATTATTTAAAAATATTCACGTGCAACGTACGTGTGTTATATCTAGTTTCTTTAATATATGAATATAATTATACTCTTTTTTTTTTCTTTTTTTCTTTTGCTTTTATTAAATTTTCTAATTTTTTCAAAATCAAATTTTGGTTTTTCCTTTTATCTTCAAATATGTTATTTGGGTATTATTTCTTCAATAATTTAGTATTTTTCTCACTAGTGTGATTTCTGAGCACCGCACGAGTCACACCACTTTTATTCATCGTTCATTTATAAAACCTCACGACATGTAATAAGACTGAGAACATATACGCTACGCGTCAGGGTTGGAATAAAAACGCAGTCATTTCACGACCGTTTTCGGAGAGGACCCAATCTCGTCCCTCAAAAAGGATATGGGGCACGCAAGTGGCGCTGCAACTTTTGAATTCTAAACAAGCGCGCATCGGAACCGTCCAAGTTTGGAATCCGGAGTCAGAATCTCAAACTGCGTGCCAACGTGCCATCTCTTCAATCTCTGATATGGACCACGTTCGCTCCGTGTCGCGCTCTAGAGCATTCGCACCCGCACGTGGACTGCTTATAGAAGAAGAAAAGTTGTTAAACATTTAAAAATGTCCCAAGTAATCTTTAGATTTTCTCCTTTTACGATCGTGCCATTCTTGTGTTTTTCTTGGTCATAACAAATTTAAAATTTAAAAAAAAATATAAAATATCACAATTTAAAACTTACAAGTCCTAAATTTGAATCTTCCCTTCTTTTTTTTCTTTTTTTATTATTGTATATAAGCCTGCAGGGAGATTGCGCGTATAGTGTGTGAAATTAGTTTGAGTTAGATTTTGATAGGAGCAGATCACAAATATCTACATTTGATAGAAAAAAGAAATTAAAAAAATGAAAAAATTAGATTTGTGAGGGTTTAAAATTAGTTACTCCGTATGTTACATTGGAGAATTATTGCATGTGATAGACCCTTTGTTTTAGGAGGTGTATATATATGCCCATCATGTAAAACAATCACTCCATTACATGATAGATTAACTTGGTAACCCCAACTTGTAGTTAACTTCCTTTTCTTTTCTTTTTCTCTTCCTTTTTTCTTAGTAAAGTTGTAGTAACGTATCTATAGCTTATTATATTGTTATGTAACATCGATGTATGAAATAGACGGTGGTGTTTAGAGAAGTGAATACTAACACTACAAAACGAACACCCATGTTGGGTTTTGTCTCCGTGTGTGTGTTTTTTGTTTTGCATTTTTTTTTTGAAACTAACATTTGTCCTCATCAATTTACCCTTATAATTTAGTCGGCCGTGGATAAGCTGTTTACTACGGAGTATTTATTTCTCTTATTTTTCTTGCATGGAACGAATTATAGCATCATCACCTAGAACTATAAAAAATATATTTTGTAGTCAAATGGACTCTCTTTTAAAAAATTACACGTACTCAGAATTTTTTGCATTAACTTTATTAACAGTAGTTGTCAAATAACGAATATACCCTTGATGATACCGTGGTGTACATTTTATGATACACGATACGTTTATCTTTTCATTTCACATATGTAACTATGCATTGTTACGTAGACCCCTCCTTGCGAAGTATCTCTATGCATTAGTATTTTCAATCATGTGAGGTATTTAAGTGAGTTATATACAGTTTTTGTATTGTTACAGTGTAAAAATGCATCGCTACAATAGTGAAAATGCATCACATGAAAAAAATGACTACTTCAATGCATGTGAGCCATTTTTTTGCCACACTCATTTCTCCTTCCACCTCCAACCATTTCTTAGAGGATGATGTGGCAAATTTGCATTTGAGTTATTTCTTGAGTCAAATGTTGCTCAAAATTTGTCTCAAATTATATTTGTCTCACTAAATGTCTTACCCATTAGAGCACCTATTTTTCGCATGAGACAAAAAATAGTTTTGCTTTACTTTTTGCCTCATGGTATAGGAGATACTCTGAAGCATGTCGGATCGTTCCAACCTTATACATCGATCCTTCCTTGCGAAGCACGTGGGACCCATGCATTGTTAATTAGGCAGACCTTATACCTTGGGGTTATAGATGGTTGTAGAGGGAGGAATGAACCCGGGGATGGAGGAGAAGATGATTCTCAATATATAAGTGTAAATCGAAATTTAATTTGGTTATTTTAAGATATTAATAGTATCATGCCAGTACAATCTGTTGGGTTGCTGTTTGCACCCTAAAAATATCACTTATTATTATTATTATTATTATTTTGTGTTGAATTTTGCAGGATACTTAGCAATTATAAATAAAATGCAGCACATGTGACTTAAGTTCATCTTTAGAGGTTACAAGAAAACATGTGGAACAATTAGAATGAAAGAATTAATTCCTCCAAGTTAGTAGGAGTTACTAGTATTTAGGAAATTATGGATAGTTTTCTTATAATTTTATAAATAGGCCTTGAAACCTTCATTGTAAACCCCCCTCAATCAATCAAATTATTAATTTCAGAATCCAGTCTTTATCTTAGGAGTAGTTGGCTCTTAAGGCAATCTAATTCAAAAATCTAGAAAAGTGTGTTCCTTCCTGGTCAAAGGTTTGTGCACCCCGTTGCAATTCAAAAGATTCATTTGAAACGCCTACGGATCGTATATTCAATTTTACCATCTGTGGTGAATAGTGGAATCAACCCACATTACTTGTTTGAATGATCAAATGGTTGAAATATATATTCTCGAATCACACGGCGAATGTGAGGTCTTCTTCGATGAGACATTCGAATCATTCACGCAAATCACCTAAGAAATACTCTAGTATGCCCCGCACTCCATTTCGACCTCAAAGTACCCGTGCGAAATGTTTTTTAGGGAAACAGTTGCTAATAACCACGTGACAGAAAGGGATTCGATTGTAACAGTGATTACATGTTACATGGGTCAAACCCATCGCTCACTAGTAAATGGAAGTGGAGGGTGTTGACTGAGATTGCAGCGCAGCACCGTTGCCTCGGTTGCCATCCCCTCTAATGCCCATTTCTAGGAGTGCTCACTCACCCGCTAGACTCGCAAAAACCGCCCAATCCAACCTAACCCGAAGGTATTGGGCAGTTTCAACCGATAGGGTGGGCGGGTAGCGGTTTAGAATTTTATTTTTTTGCGGTTTCGTGGGTGGTTGCGGTTTTGAAATATAAAAACCGACTAAAACCTATCCGCCTGCATATTTTTATACTTTATTAGATTATACACATGGTAGTGTCTCATTGGTTCTTCATATTACATTGGACACATGGCAAATGGAGGATGACCTTATCTCTTACCAATATTGAATCAGTTTTTTGCATTGTGAAGTCTTTTATCTTTTTATTTTTATATTTATGCTTGTTTAATTTTATTTTTTTCCCAAGTTAATTGTTATTTTGTAATTTGTATAGCTTGTTTTGACCAAAACAATATTTATAATAATTGAAATGCAATATAAAAGCTCTCAAAAATTCAAAATAGAATGGATGGATTATTAAAAAGTAAAGCACGGTCTAGCTAAACTTAAATCCGCCAATCCACTCGCAACCCACCCATCAATTCGCATGGTTTGTGGGTTAAAACCGTCCAATCATATGAGCGGATGTGAGTGAGAAATTAGTTCACCCTGATGAGTTATGGGTGAATTGCGGATGAACCCCAAACCCGACCCAAACCGACCCGTGAGCACCCCTACCCATTTCATTCTCCTCCCCCAACACCATCTGATTCTATGCCATTGAACCTATGAAAGATCTCAAGCTTTATCCCCAACCCATCGCTCGCAATTGTGGACGAGGGTATTTTTGTTATTATAAGTGGTTTAAAAAGTGATAAGGATATTTTTAAGCTTTGGTAGTGGGCGTTGAGAGGAATTGGGTGTGGAGAGAGATTTTTGTGGAGTAAATAAAGGCCCCTCATGCTTATGCTATTTGATCAATGGGGTGAAAATGTAATTCCAAACGAAAAAAAGGGAGAACAAACTATTTTAAGTAAAGAATAGGAAGTTTAGAAATCCATTATTTTAAGTAAACTATTTTAGCTAGGGTTTACGTTGATTTTTCCTATTCAAAAAGGGAAAGAGAAAGTGAGAATGCTAGACTTTCAGGTTTGGACTTGGTCCCACAACAGGGACGCCAACAGGCTGTTACCGAGGAAAATGAGTTTACTTTTCCTGGAAGTTCACACGCATAGATGGCTTGACAACACACATTGTATTACTTAAAAGTCGTTATTGTAAAGCCGTGTAATTAATGGTTTGAACTTTGAACCCAGAAGGAAACAAAAAAGGGAAGAGAAAAAAACTGAAACCGTGTATTGGGGGGCATTGAAATCCTCTTAGGAGTTAAGAGTTCAAGTTTATTTGACAACTTCAAATCTTCTTGACACGAGAGAGACATTGCTTATCAAAGGAAAAGGAGATGAGAGGAAGTGCGAGTGGAACCATCCAAAGAGCAACTCAAAAGTCAGGTTGGTGAAAATCTAGGTAGGGACGCTAATTAGAAGGTAAGGTGAGATACTTAAGGCATCTTTGATTGTCTCATAAAATTTAAATGTAATCGTTTATGGGAATTTAGTTTTACTTTAAAAATATTGGTTGTTATTTGGGAAAATTTAATAGGCAAAGTTAATTTGAGGGGAAATTGATTTTTTATCTACCAAAAAAAATAAAAAATTTAATGATACTATTTGCATTTTATGTCACATATATGATACAAATCCTTGATCTTGAAGATGCCATTAAAAAGAATCAGTAGTTTAGATTGGTGGGGCTATGGGAATATAACTACGGTTCAGTGCTATATTCTCCTAACTTTTTAATAAATGACTACTAACTTGACTGAAAATGACTACTAACTCTAATTATTTTCTCATAGATCAACTAATCTAAAATTCTCCCTAGATTAAACTACAAATAATTGAGACCTTGGATAATGAAAGATGAGTTGTGGTTAACAAGATTTAATATGACATACAAATTATGGTTCTTTCCCTACATATTTTGAATGCATTTAAATCATTGTTATCAAATTTGAACCATTGCATCTTAGCTTCACCCTCCCCCTTCCCCACCCCCCCCCCCCCTTTTTTTTTTTTTTTTTTTTTTGGTGGGTAGTCAAACTAGTGGAGAGAGAATATGTCAACAAGGGGATTTGCTATTTGACATGCAAAATGGTAAGAGTGGGTTGTAGAGAGAGAGGGTAAGTTAGGTGAAGTAAAAGGTTTAAGTAAATGGGTAAAATAAGTATAATTGATGGCAAAAAACAAATCCCCTTGTTCGGGAATTAAAGTTCATTCTTCCAATTTTGAACAGAATAGGAGAATCTATAATTACTTTTATTTCTAACTATCGTTTTGTCATTCTTCCAAAAAAATAAATAAGAAAGAGAAGAAAAAAACACGAAAAAAATCTCATCCAATCCAATTAAGTCACGCCCCATTAATTCCCAAGCAATAATAGAAAGGACCTTGATCTGGATTGTGCGACATATAAAGGAGTAAAAGCTTATTACCCCTCTTAATTAGAGCATGTAAATGTGCAGAAGATCACGGGATTTTGCAATTGGATCATGGGTGAAAGTACCATCCTACCCCACTCCCCACCACACACGATAATTGCCTTTCCAACAACCAGGTGTGTATGCGTCGGAGTCCTTTTCGGTCTCTCTCTTGCCTTCTCTATCTCTCCTTGATTATCAAGGAGTCAAGGACAAGGGTGGTTCGTTTGGGCTTGGTTTTACATTCCATCACCATCCCTTTTAAAGTATTTACACTCCCACTCCCTCCAAAATTATCAATGCACTACCCTTGGTGCATCTAAAATTTATTCGTTGTGATTAAGACATCGCGTGACGTACTAATGTGGTATTACGAATCAATGAAATCATGTTATGTAATATTGTAAACATAACCTAAGGAAGTTAGTCTAGTTGGTAGGAGGAGAACTACTTTATTCTATCAACCTGAGTTCGATTTCTCTAGGGAGCATTTCAGAAATTAATTTCTGAATAAATTAGGCCAATATAAGGGAGTGCACCCTTAAAATCATTCGAGGAGAGATTTAGTTGAGATGCGTGCAAATTGACCTGAACATCCTGACCGACAAACAAAAAAAATAAAATAAAATTGTAAGCATAACGACAAGAAATTATTTAGTGTGATCGAAATACCATGTAACATACCAACACAACATGTCATATCTAAGAAATCAAAAACGATAATCCTACAAACATGGTAGTCCAAAAAAGTTTAAAATAAAAAAAAAAAGGAGAAAATTATTCAATGTATTCAACATTTATGTGGTATGTTGATGTAGTGAGTTAGACTAGGTTTGTTTGATTGGAATTGAAAAAGTGGGAAAGAAATCTAATTCTAACTATAGCGATGTAAATAATGGTGGCTGTTAAATGAGCTACCACATTCGAACACCCTATTTTGGAATGGATTGGAATATGATTTCATTCCCACTTATAATCTTGCCTTAAACAAAAGTTTCATAAGTCCTTATTTGTTTGTTTGGAATCAAATGGAATCAAAATAAAATAAAATGAGATTTAATGATTCCATTCTATTCTGATTCGCCGGATTCCTACTAAACAAATGTGTCATAAGAGTAATGGAATAACGTGACCTAACACCATTACATCTACAGTATCTAAGCTTTGGGTTATTACTCCGACACTCACGTCAATACCGATTGCAGTGGGCCGAATGCATGGAATAGTTTCTCGGTTTGTGTCCCCTACAAAGACCGGGTCTCTAGCGATCCATATATTCGCGACTTCGTTGGTAGATTGTTTGAAATTCCCTTACCGAGTGAAGGCGAAATCCGTCATTATATCCTAAGAGAAAGAAACAAGGGAGTTTTGAGAGAGAGAGAAAAACAGAAAGTAGAGAGAGACTCGTGGAGGCTCAGAGGGTGTGATGCGTGGAAGGAAGGTGACAGAGAAATGGCGAGATCCTGTTGGGAAGCGAAGCTCTTGAAATGGCGGATCGAGACGCTTGAAGAACCCTAACCTTTCATCGGCAACCACACAGGTCGGTCCCCCTTTCCCTGCAACGTTTCGACAATTTAAGTCGGTTTCGTCTCTCTCGTCAGGTACGATCGCCGCTTCGAACCGCTCCATCGCTTGGTTCTTCGGATTCGTAGTCTCAAAAAACGTACATTGCTTTCGACTCCTACTTCTCTCACCTCTATCTCTTTCACCTCCGGTTTTCTCTCGCTTTCTCGCTCTTTCTCGGTGAATTTTCTCGCATTCATACTATAAACGCGCTTCAATTTGTTCACATCGCATGAAGATTTTTCTCAAATTGTTGTTTCGATAGCGATTGAATCGCTTCAACCGCACATACATGCACGCATATATGTAGGCATATAGATATTTATGTTATTTTGTTTCTTTGTTGTTGTTTTTGATTTTTGTTTGGAAGGTAATGAATTTTTTCTCGTTGTTGTTTTGCGATTGTGTAGAGATGGCGGAGGCAGCTAAACTTCTGTATATAGTGGTAGTGGATGAAGGAGAGAAGATAGACAACGGGAAAGAGTCGTTTCGGTACACCCGTCCCGTTCTGCAGAGTACCCTGCAACTCATGGGTTGCAAAGCAAGACACGCCTTTAAGGTATTATATAGAATTTCAGGTATATATTATATATTATTATATATAATTCAAAGTGAGTTATTGTTCAATCTGAATGCATGCTTTTTTATTTTTTATTTATTTTTTCCTGCAGTGAATGGTATGGAAAGTTTTTTTTTTTTTTTTTTGGGGGGGGGGGGGGGGGGGGCTGGGGTCGGTGTTTTAGCTGTGGTTTAAGTTTCAGAGAGGAATTTGAAAATTTTCGATTAAGGATCTAGGTGTGTTTTTCTGTTGATTATAGAATCATGATTGTACAATGGGAGATCTAGAATACATGTGATGTGTTCTGTAATTTTACTGAATTTTCACTTTATGGGTATCTGAAATTTTATTTTTCTGTGTCCAACTTGTACCCAAAATTATACAAAGTTGATTCAAGTTTAAAAATAAGTCTTTATGCCAACTATTGTTTGCACGGATTTTATTTCATTGCATTGTGTTTGATTCAATTATTGCATATGATATGTCTGATTACAGGGTCGACTTATGTTGTTTTTGGCCTTAATCTTGTCATTTTCGTGCCTTCTACCTGAAATGGTGCAATCATTGGTCTTTGTTGTGCATGACCAATCCTTCTTATCTGACTTGCTCGTCTTTTCCACAATCGGTGCTACTTATTGTTTTCAAAATTGATTTTGCTGAAGCTTATGAGCATTAGGAGATTAAAGTCTGTCATACTGTATTTTTTTTTTTTTCATTTTTTCTTTCCCCCATCTCGGATTCATATGGTTTTTTTCCCCTGAATTCCTCTGAAAGTGTAAGCATTATTTATCTTGTTCTGTTGTTCATTGTTTCATTCTCCTGGCTAAAGGGATCTTTGTAAACTCTTTAGATTACGTAGTCTGTGATAAATGTCTCCATCTGGAGCAGCACTCGTCAGTTTTTCTTCCATTCTTCTTGTGCTTCTAAGTCTTGGTTGGTGCCCTTGAGGCTTAAAGTTCTGATTGTGTCCCATCATGTATTGTCTTAGTACGGTATAGATCAAATAAAAGTAATCTAGAAATAGCTCTGATTGTGTCCCTGTCATGTTTGTTTCAATTGTTATATTAACTTCATGCGCATAATAGTTTAATCATAACCACCTCCCCCCAAAAAAAAAAATTGCATACCTATTGATTTTTTAGAAAGTAAGAACTCAATATTCATGTTTTATGGTGTTCTTGTTTGATTCTTTGTTTTAATTTTCTTATATGTAATGTATATATGTATATATTTGTGTGGGGTGGGGATAGGGTTTAGCTACTAATCTTTGCACGTTTTATATTTTTTATTGCGAACACAAGTTTTTATGATTTTGATTCCTAAAATTTACCAAATGAAGATGGTGTAAATTCTATTGAATGTCCTCTTTCTGCTCTGATCAGATTAGCCAAAGCGTCTTTGAATTGATGAGAAGCGAATGCTTTGGTGATGCTTTTCTTCCAGAAGGAATGGAGATATCAGGATTGGATGCTTCAAAAGGATTCTTAGCGAAAGAAGATGATAATGGTACTGGTGGCTGCTTGGGTAAAGCAGAGGTGGGCAACCATTTGGTTTCAGAGAAAGAAGATAGAAGTAAGAGAATACCATTTGAATTGTACAAAAGACGTACAACTGTAGTTGTTAGAAGAGAAACTTTCCTAGATGTTATTTGTGATGCACTGGCTGAATATAAGTATGTGGGTCGCAACCAGAGGGCAGATTTGGTTTTGGCATGCAGGTATATTGTTAAATCTTAATTTCTTTTGAAAATATATCAGTATTTATTCACTACTTGAGGGGTCAAACATTTTGATTAAGAAGCGGGTCCCTCTTAAGGAATTCTCTTTTGCTTGTAACATTGTTAAAACTTGAGGTAGGTTGGCATCATTAGTACCTCTTTTTTCTTTTCTTTTTTTTTGGGGGGGGGGGGGGGGGGGGGGGGGAACGGAAAGCTGTAAGATGCTTAGAAAGGCAGACCGCAGTCCACCTAAGAGGAATTAACCCAATAAATCACCACCCACCTTAGAAACATACTGGGGTTTATATGGTCACATATGACATGTTTATGGCATACATTTTTTTGAGTGTGATGCACACAAAGAAATCTTGGTCAATAAAAATTTCTAAATATCAAATCCCTGTACTAAAGAAAGAAAGTGGAAAAATAAGATATTTTTGTAAAACTGGTAAAGGTTTGTGAAAAATTGTACAAATATCTGATTATATTTGAAAAACTCCATGCACGTGGCTGTCAAATTTATGTTGATATCGGGTTTGTTGCACATGCAAAGACACCAGATAGCCCAGACTGAACATTCTTTCTGTCCAGCTAACATGTTGATAGTTCCTTAATTAAATCTTGATATGTTCTGTTTATTTTCTGTCTTTCTTTGTAATTTTTCAGTTGTTTGAAGTGTCAATTTGAAGAAAGAAATATGTTTTGGAGTGACTTTGTGTGGTCTTGAACGTGTCTTGCTCTTTTTTTTCCCCCCAATGCAAAATGATGATTTGGATGCTGGGTTATTGATTTTATATTAACCACCTGCATTAGTTCTATATATTTAAATCTATTTTATTGTAATTTCCTGCTAAATTATTAGTAGATTACTAAAAAAATGAGGCTCATTAGATAATATTAGTTATCTCTGTTGGGGAAAATGTCTATATATAGATAATTCCATCCTCTTCCTTCTGCATGCATCCTGTTAACTTACTTGGCATAATGGCTCAGGTGCTCAGCCATAGCAATAGGACGTAGCTTTATGTAGAAATTCTGTAATAAATCCTTGAATTTCTTCTTTCCATTTGGCCCAAAGGAAGGCCAAGGGAAGAACTACCATAGCAATTTAGGATTGGACCCATAAGGCTTATATAGGTTGTGCTTCTATAGCCTATTAAAGGTTTCTTTGAAAACCTTAGTAGTCCCGAACCATCTAGACAATGAGCTTGTGACAGGGCTATGGATGGACTAGGAAAAAAAAAAGAGCCACAAATTGAATTCGGGTTGGGTAACCTTGGGATTTACTTCAGGTTGGGTTGGTTTCGGTTTTGGACAGGAATTTTAACACCTCAAGTTGAGCCTGGGTTGACCTCCCAACCCGCGCAAGTTGCACCCCTTGAGGAATGGTAAAGGATGGGAATTTGAGGTGTTGAATTACACTGGACCCTTGTTACCTTGATATCTAATCAACTCCTTTGAGAGGCCATAGGTCCAGACAATCTCCTTTTGAAGGAGAGAGGTCTTAGTCCCAAATTCGCTTCTATTAAAGGAGATAGACTATTGAATGGAGGTGACATGCAAACAGTATGAAATCAATTCATTACAAAGACACTGAAATTTTCTATGAACCTGGTTTTGTGTGTGTGTGTGGGTTTTCTTTTTCATTTGTTTTTTACTAGTAAGTTTTTTCTAACACAAAATGGAAAGGGACAAATTTCAAGTGTCATGGTAGGAGTTCTGTAGCCATGCTTGTATGGGGGAGCAACTAAACTAAAGAAATCTGAGTAAATTTTTTTGAATAGAATATATCTTTTTCAGCTAGAAAGTTAATTAGATTTTACTTTTAAATGAGTGGTTATTTATTGGTTTGGTTAGGGCTTTGGTTGCAAAAGGTTTGTGTACATTAAAAAAATAAGATTACATGTTCTTTTTGAACACACACACACACACACACACACACACACATATAGTGTCATGCTTGTACAGTGCATGACAACCTTCTTTTTAAGAAGAATTTTTTCACCAATGTTGCCATGTTTTTTGTTCATTCAATCTGTTTTGCATGGTGAAGTCTCCAAGGTGATGTTGTTTGTCATGGATTTGTTGTATGACCAATTTATGTAGTTGTTAGATTCTTGTGTGTGTGTGTGTGTGTGTGTGTGGTTAATTACATGCTATTAAAATTTCAGGGTATAGAGGAAAAAAAAATAAAAATTCAGAGGTGGCATTATGTTATAAACCTGTGAGAATTCTTGTTTGTTTTGACAATGGCAGGTGTAGTAATGCATGAAGATTTCAGACATTTGGTCTTTAAGACTTTGGGTGATTTTGAATCACTAGTTTTATACTGTTGGAGTTGAGGCTATTATAACAAATTTAGCTTTTGTTATTGTGTATTGAACTGATGAATTTCCTTTTCTTTATGTTTGGAATTATGTTGCTAATTGGTTGTTTCAGCCTAGTGGATGTCTGTTTGATGTTGTGTGGGAGACTTCTTTACTGCTTCTTTTTGTTTTTCCACAAGTGCACTTTGTATGTTTTATTTTTTCCTCTGATACATTATTTTCTTGTTTCAGAATCCGAGAAAGGAAGGAATCTGTAACTGTGCTGTTGTGTGGCACTAGTGGCTGTGGCAAATCTACTTTGTCCGCATTGCTGGTAGTTGCATTCTCCCTGTTGGAAACACTAATGTTCTCTCCCACAATTTGAATTTGGGTGTGACATTGTGGTGTTTGTAACTCCTTTGTTTTTCTTTTTACCTGATAAAAAATTACATTTTTCTTGCAAAAAATATGATCCAACATTTATGCGCGTGTACCGTTTGAAATATATGGATTTAATTTCTGTTACTTCACATAATTCAGGAATTTGGGTGGTACCTGTATTTTGTTGCAGGGTAGCAGGTTGGGAATTACAACTGTTATATCTACTGACTCTATTCGGCACATGATGAGAAGTTTTATAGATGAGAAGGAAAATCCCCTACTTTGGGCTTCAACCTATCATGCCGGAGAGTTTTTGGATCCAGTGGCTGTTGCAGAAGCAAAGGCCAAAAGAAAAGCAAAAAAATTAGCAGGCGTGTCACACTCCCATGCCAAGGATGAAGTATTTGATGGTTATACAGTTGGGAAATCTGATACCCGACCATCAGAGGTGGGTTCTAGTGCTGCTGAGTTAATCAGTCCAAAACAGATGGCCATTGAAGGATTCAAGGCACAGAGTGAGATGGTAATTGACAGCCTTGATCGGCTGATCACTGCATGGGAAGAGCGGAAAGAATCAGTGGTTGTTGAGGGTGTTCATCTAAGCCTTAATTTTGTGGTTAGTAACTTCTATGATTTTTTTCCACCCGGGGGGGGGGGGGTGTTTGGGGAGGTAGTATTCATTTTCCAAACAGAATTTAATAATAATGATGATGATTATTTTTACAGCTAGTTTTTGGTCACAATTTTTATTCTCATACGCAGATGGGGCTTATGAAGAAACATCCTTCGATCATACCAGTTCATGATATACATCACCAATGAAGACAAACACTTGGAACGATTTGCAGTTCGTGCAAAGTACATGACACTGGACCCTGCAAAAAACAAATACGTAAAGTATATTCGAAACATCAGAACGATACAAGAATATCTTTGCAATCGAGCTGACAAGCACCTTGTCCCTAAAATTAATAATACCAATGTTGACAAAAGCGTAGCGGCCATCCATGCAACGGTCTTTGGCTGCCTACGAAGGTGTGAGGCTGGGGAGCAGCTTTATGATCCCAACACAAAAACAGTTTTCATGATCGATGAAGAGTACAGGAATCAGTGTGCCTGCCAATTCATTGAGCTCCAAGGGGATGCTTCAACTGATCCAAAGGAAAGGTTCTAGTAGGCATCTGATGGCTCTTCTTAATACTGATGGATCTGTGGCAAAGGCTTGGCCTGTTGGTTCAACAGAGAGTAAGGGAAAGCCTTTCATAGACCCCTGCAACTGATAATGGAATGTGGAATCCTATGTATGGACCCTTGTTGATTGGTAAGGCTGAACCAGTTAATCTTCAGTTTGGTCACTTTGGGATCAGTGCTTGGCCCAGTGACACTTGTGGCACAAGTCGTGCCGGAAGTGTTGATGAATCAAGGGCTGACGGGACGGAGAGTGGTAGTAGATATTACTCTTCTTGCTGCAGTTCGCCAAGGATGTCTGATGGACATGCCAAGGAGGTAATTGCAGAACCCATAATAATGTTTCCCATAAAACATCTCGTAATCAGAATTTCCTTTTATAAGAAGGTAGTGACTAGTGAGTTATCCGAAATATTTATATAGATCATGGTTCAGCCAGCAGTTGGATGTAGTCATGTAGGTCACCTGCATTGGCAACCAAGGCATTCCTGAGTTCCATTATATTTTTAATATCTTGGTAGGTTTGTTGCTTTTTTGTTTGAATATTTGATTGTTTCCTTGTGCTTTCCAGCTCAAGGAGGAACAGTCGGTGTGTGGCAGTGATGAAGAAGAGGTTGATGATCCATCTGAGGTTGACAGCGATGAGGATCTAAGTGATGTTGCTGATGAACAGATCCATGAAGAGGTATAAATGAGTTAGTTCACTCAGTTAAATCTATATCTTCAATTTCAGTTGACAGAGAATTGCTGGCATCAACGTAAGAATTTGAGGGATTCCTTTTTAAGTTACGGATGGCATCTCTGCTTTTCAAGTTACTGTTCAAATAAATTGTTTGTCATATATTATTCATTTCATATGGTGGATGTCTGAATGATAGAAAGAAATGGCAGATCAGGTAATAGTGATAAGACGTCATAGTATGAGCTTGGCATGACCTCAAATGGATGGGTGATTTTAGTGCTGGTTTTGCCATCTGCCTCAGGCTGATATGCCTGGGAAAACTCTTTGAAACTAAGCTTTTCTTAAATCCTGGTTGTGTTCTCAAAACAAAGGTTGAAACTTTGCTTTCAGATGATTTAAATTTTGCTTTAAATTATCTCATTTTGACAGATGGAGGGCTCAGTCGACGAGGAGTATACAAAATCCGATGAAGAGTATGATGATCTGGCAATGCAAGATGTGCAAGAGACAGGCTACTGGTCGGATGATGATGAGGAGGCTAAAGATAAGCTAGTGCCTGTTCCCGAGGAGCATGGGCTTAATAATATGCGACGAGATAAGTACAGAAAAAATCTAGACCGTTTTCTGAGAACTAGAAGTGAGCCGTTATCTGAGCCACCATGCTCGTACTTCTCTTTGCTTATGGAGAAGAATGAGAGGAGAATGCCGCCTTCAGGCAATGTAAAAATGAGAAAACGTTCCCTGAGCATTCCAGCCTTGGGAAAAGCATGGATCAATCATTAATGGCCCCTTTTTGTCTGGGGTTCCTCATAGGTAGCATGGCGATTTTGTTCTGTCCGGGCCCTGAGGTAGCAGGTCTATTTTCTTCTTGTTTCTCTTCTACCTTCTTTTACTTCTCTTTTTCTTCTTCTTAATGGGCTTTTAGGTGTTTTGGTTTTTTGGGAAATAATTTCATTTTACTATACCATCATCTAAACAAATGGTTTTTAGTTGAAACTTGATAGTATCAGAGCAATTCACCCCCCCCCCCCCCCCCCCCTCTCTCTCACATGCAAAATGGTTACTACTGTTGCGTGATGCCTTTTGAATTGCATTTTTGTTTTCTGGGCTAGTGCTTCAAGCATTATAAATAGGTGATAATTTATGGTAGAAGGAGAACTTGTTTGGTGCCTACTTTGTCGTGTCTGGTTTGTTTGACTCTCCGATGATACTGGATCAACCTGTTGATCCTGTTTGAAGGAGCTTTTTCGTTTTCATTTGGGACAGTTTGAAGGAGCTTAGTGGCCTGTTTAATATATAGGAAAACTTTTAGGACCTGTTTGGGTGTTCAATCCAAAATTAAACAATTCAAGAAAATTTTATGTAGTATTGAAGGCACAAACCATCATTTTGGATGGACAAATTCAAGAAACTGGTCATTGTCATACGTAAAGGTGGAACTTCAACAATTTGAAATATTCTAATTCTAGGTGATGGATTTAGTGTTGTAATTTATTTTTTGAATTGTATAATTTCGAATTGGACGTACAAACAGCCTCTTAATTCTGCAAACTTTATGGTCATAACTTTTAAAGCTTCCCCATCTATAAAAGTAAGTCTAATCTTAACTACGAATGCTTTCCCTCCTGTACGTAGTTTAGTTGTGATTCTATCAAATATGTTTCTGCAATAATTTATGTCCTAGTTCCGAATATTAATCTTTGATTGATGCGCACGACCATTACTCTCCTACAGGAAGATCACATCGTCTTAATAGTCTGACTGGGCATTTTTTGCTTGAAAATTCAACTCAAGAGTCCAATCCCTGGATTTGAAAATCATATGCAGGCCTCTACATTTCTAGTCATCAAAGTTCCGGTTAGGATAGTTGGAAGGCAAAGAGTCATTTTCTGTAGCTGGATCATAGTTAAAAATACACCAATTTGCCTCAGATTCCAAACTGAACCCCTTTGTGTTTTTTTCTTTGGATGGGCAAGCTCTTGATTCATAGCTTTTAGAAAAGGTCACAGCTATATAGAATCTATTATTGGTTTTTATAGGATAACTACCAATAGAAACAGAATCGCCCATTATCATATGAAGATCCCAGAATAATACGTACCTTTCAAAATTTCTTTCATTATAAGTTATTATATGAAGATACCAAAACAATATGTATCTTTCAAAATTTCTTTCATTATAAGCAAGTAAAGCGTACAAAGCAAACATACTTTATTCATTGTATGGATACAATTTCAACCCCCAACACGTTCTTCATTTTTTCTCCCACATTGATGACAAATGACTTGTTACAACGGTGTCTGAAGTACAAATAGGCATGATTATAAGATTAAAATTTTTGTGAATCCATGGTTGCACCACTTTAAATCAATTCGTAAATTTTTTATCTATATCTGAACTGAATAAAACTGTAATGGCTACAACTTCTTTGCTTCTTCCTATATTCTAGTAAAGTTTCTACACCAACATTGCTTTGAAACTATATTTTTATGTTGTGGTTGAAGCTTGCATGAGAATCTGGGTTTAGGAAGGTTGTTGAGCCTTTCAAAGGTGGAGACCGTCACCAACACTCACATGGCAGCACCATTGAGACATGTGGAAGTTGGATTTGGAGGGACCAGTAACATTAGATTTATCACATGTAGAGAGAAGCAAATTAATGGCTATTCTGCTTGGTTAGCAAGCGCAGCCCAAATATTTTGAGAGGTACGTACAATTGTCAACCATTCCTAACCCTTGTTACACTTGATTAGGGGAGACTCATTGTCTTAAGAGAAAAAAAAAAGGGGAGACTCAGTGGCGGTATCTATTCTATGAGAAGTGTGTGTGGACACACTAAGCCAAAAAAAGAAGTGAAAAAGAGAAGAGATTTCACATCCAAAATCTTAATAGGTTCCATTTCTAGTCTCTAGAAAGTTGTGCTAACGACAATTATTTCTATCTCAACACTTCTGGTATGAGATCTTACTTGCATTTGATTACCTATGATTTTGTTTTCCTCCAATATCTCAGACTTGAATCATTACTCATCAATCCTTGCTATCTTGATTTTTTTCTTTTTCTCCAATCACAATAAATAAAAATAAAATAAAGATTCTTTTCTTTTTCTCTTTTAAACAAAAGAGTAGGCAAAAAAAAAACGGAAGCAAATTTAGCAAACATCACACTACCTTATATTAATTTCTAGTTCATTCCAACGCGCGCATTATAGATATCGCTTTTGCATGATAATTCCTTTCAAGTGTCTACCCTTCTTGTCAACAAATATCATGAAAACATGATGACTGGTAGGTATATTTGGCATGCATTTGGCATTTTCCAACCATCTTTTTGGGCTAATATTCCAAAAAATTATAAAAGAAGTACAATTCAAAAGAGAGCTGTGAATTTAGCATGCACTGCACGTTCTACCATTATGCACAAAGCATCCTCTTCCAGCAAGAGATGATTAAACCAGCTAAAGCATATATAAGCCCAAAACAAAAGCTAGAGCGATGATATGTACTGAGGATTGAGCAGCTAAGGGGAATCCAGCAACTATAGGGGAAGCAGCCAAATGAGTTCGCAAAGTTCAAACGAGACAACCCTTCGAACTCCCACAAAATGTGAATCATCAGTGCGGGTTATGTTGTGGCGATGGTAAATGCAGAGGAAAATAAGGGGATGACCTCTCTCTCTCTCTCTCTCTCTCTCTCTCTCAACTTTTAAGGATTCCTCCTCGAAATGAGGGATGGGTTAAACTGAAATTTTATGCATGTTGATTCACTGGATGAGTTTGTAACAGTTCCCATCATGGAAGCTTTAGATTTAAGAAATGGACCCGTTTTAGGGACAATGTCTATTTTAAGAGAGGATGTCATTGCTAGATTCCTCTCAAGTCGTAGCTTCTAAAGACTCCCTCTCGAGATGATGGGTGGGTAAAACTGAATTTTGATTGTTCGTTTGAAAATTTAGAAGGGTAATCCGTACTACATTCTCTATACTACGTGATAGATGGAATAAGCCGATTGTAATGCAAGTAATTTGGCTAGCTGACATTGTGACATATCCACATACGCAAAAGATAATAAACTCGCGAAAGAAGTTGTATATTTTTATCCTAAGATACCATCTCATTTAAAAGAAACATGGGGATAAAAAAATGTCCGAGAGACAATTTTCCCCCTATTTCAAACAAAGCAACTAGAGGTTTCACCAACAATTCTATTATATCCAACCTTTTAATCCAGCATACTAAACATGGCTGAGGGGGAAGGTTTGCGACCCACTCGAATTGCTCCTGCTGTGGTAGTTCACTAAGCTGGAGCTTAGACAAGGTAAACTGAATTCTTTCAGAAGGTTAAAAATTTGAAATAAAAAAAACGTTAGCATCCAACTAGAAATCATATGTCAAATGTATAACAACAACGTTGAAGATGGAAGCACGAGGATGGGAGCGTTTCTATATAGAAAAGCTTGCACCTAATCGAATGTCCATGTAAACAGTTCGATCACAGCTCATTAAAGGAAAAAGAATGGACCAAAAGGCATAATCAGGAAGAATTATTTCAATTTCGACATAAACCCACAAAAATTTAAATAAACCTACATATCTTATTATCTTGATTGATTTGAATCTTTTAAAATCACAAATTTCAAAACCAAAAATACAACAGAACAACAGCTCAATCTAGCCATTATAAACATATACCAATTGAGTCTAGCATCTCGTTTATGCCATTGTACAACTTGATGCATTAACACGGATAGCCATAACATACAAAAAATGGAAAGAGAAAAAAAAAAAAGAAAAAAGAAAAAAGAAAAAGGAACTCTCAATACAGGCTTACCCTCAACAGGATCAAGAGCCCAACCCTTGGATTTCAAAACCATACTCAGATTCCACTCTGTACCTTTGTAGTCATCAAAGTCCTGGATTAGATGGTTGAAGGCAAAGGGTCGTTTTCTATAGCAGGATCATAGTTGAAAATACACCAATTTACCTCAGAATCCAAAATGTACCTTTCTTGTCATCCAAGCTCTGGTTCGTGCTTGGATAGATGGACGTGGAAGGGTCACTTCCTATGGCAGGATTGCAGTTAAAAATGCACCAGTTTATCAATTATTTTCTTGTCCTGGTCATCTAGCTCAGCCATACTACACTAACAACTTCCCAAAGGGGTATGCTCTTGATACGCCTTCCTTGCTCAAAGTTATCAAGTCTTGGCAGTATGAATGCTGCCTAAAGCACAGAATAAAATGTTTCATTGGGAATTAGGCCTCATTATCATGTCCTCATACAATAACAATTCTGCATATGACTGCCCTTTGTTTGACAAGCCTAAAATCATTGCCGTGTAAGCCAACAGGTCATTCTAGGTCACACCCCCAAGGAGTAGTTTTAATACATCTACCTTCGCAAATACACAATAAGCGATGTCCACCAACCCTTAATCTTCCATCATCCCTAAGCTTATGAGCTTTCTTCGTGTTCCCTTTCTCGTAATTCCATCCCATCCTTAATCTTGTAAGCTCTCTTCATGTTGTCTTTCTTGCAATTTCTATCTATCAGAACAGCGTATGTATCAGAATTAGGAGACACCCCCTTTTTCTCCATCTTGAAAAACACCCTCCTCACTTCCACAAAATCCAATTCCATCATCCAAGTTAGTGAAGCTCACAATATTAGGGGTGATACCCCTTTTAACCATCTTGTTCAACAGCCTCTTCGCCTCTTCAGTCCGATTCAGCTTACATAACTCACTTACCATTATGTCATACACACATATATCAGCATTAAATCCTTTATTCTCCATCACAACTAACACCTCAAGAGCTTCATCTAGCAATCCCTTTGTGCAATACCCCTCAATTAATGTATTGAACACAACCTCATCCAACTCAATTCCCTTGTTCTGCATTGCATTTACCAATGCTTTTGCTGCCTCCATATCCCCAGCCTTGCTCAGGCCATTGATTAAAGTCCCATATGTATCGACATTTGGGTTAAGTCCTCTCTCAGTCATTCTATCAAACAACGAAAACGCACTTTTCATGTTCCCTAATCTACAATACCCATTAATAACTAAAGTGTACAAATAGACATCTACCTTCAAACTTTTATCATGCATCTCCAAAACCATCCTTTCGGCTTCTTCAATCTTTCCAGAGCTTAAAAATCCGTCGACCAAAAACTTATACGTTGAAACGTTGAAAGCCACTCCTTCCTTTTCCATCAAAAGCAAGACCAAATCTAACTCCCCAAAATTCCACCTCTTAGTACATGCAGCTATCAATATATTGCATGTAATAATATCTGGTTTAATTCCTTTACCCGCCATTTCCTCCATAAACTCCCTACCCCTCTTGATCTCTCCATTCCTACAAAGCCCATCCACCACAACTGTCAACGAATATACCGAAATCTTAATACCCGATTCAAGCATTCGATAGAAAAACTCTAGAGCTAACCCCACCTGATCAGACCACTTCAGGGCAATCAAATGAACAGTACAAGTCCTCTCATTTATCTCAATTCCATTATTTTTCATGTGATTGAAAGCCTCCAAAGCCTCATTGAACAACCCACTGTCCGAATAAACCTTAAAGATTGAATTGAACAGCTTGCCAATAACTTTCGTATCATCACAGAAATCCTCAATTGTAGAAGCTATAACAGCAAATGGGTACCTGAGATTTTCATCAATTGACACAGATTTCAAGAGATTCTCCGCGTCTGTGAACTTTCTGGAAACGAGTAGCCTGCAAATTAAGGTCAGGTGGACTCCAAGATCAGGCTTGAATGGGATGAGAGATTGGTTTTTGAGGAGGAAATTGAAGAAGTCCAAGCACTTGTGGGTGTTGAGATGTCGATTTGAGAGAATGAAGTGGAGAGTGGGGGGGTTGAGATCGGAGAGGAGGGAGGTGTTGGTGGTGAGGAGGGATTGGGAACCTGAGGTGATTAGGGTTTTGAAGATGGTGTTTGCAATTTCTTGATTAGGGTTTTCGAGAATGGATTTGAAAGAGGGGTGTGGGAGGGAGGCTTTTTTGACAGTTTTGAGGGTTTTGAGAAATTTGTGGACTGACATTTGGGCATGGAACTGAGGTCGGAGCTTGGAAGGAAAATGGTAATGACTGACTGCTTACTATGGCTTGTTGCTTATGATCCTCTAATGAAGAGCAAACTACGCCTGGGCGCCAAAAAAGGAGAGGCCATTTTGCATTTTTTCTAATTAATAAAAATAATAAATTGAAGAAAAATTCTTTCATAAGAATTATAGATTAGTCCGGCTAGCAAAATATTAGTGCTCATTTTTATTTAAATTAGTATTTATTCACTATGAAGCTAGTAGTTATTTCATTATTCACTTATAGTTAGATTGGTCTATAATTCTCCATTGGGTTACGGGAATAATTGATAAAATAAAATAGGATTCATATCTCCACCCGTTCGTTTGAACGCTTGTGTCTGTCATTACCCAAAAAATTGAAAAATTAACAAGTTATCATATTAGTCCAACTAAAAAATAAAAGATAGTCGCTACTTTCAATTTAAAGACTTGATGCATTTAAATCACAAAAGATAAAAGAAAGCTTTCGTGAATGTAACAATTAATATTGTAATATTTGGTGTGCTTATACATTTATTGAGTACCCAAATTATTCCATTTTGATCATTCATTTTTCTAATTATTTTATTTATGATTTTATAGCAAAATTCGACCACTAAACCATGATTGTAAATTACTAAATTTGTAACTAACAAACTTTTGTCTAATTGGTTTGGGTGACATGAGATGGAAGGAGCTTTTGAAGTCTCGAGGATGATGTTGTTAAGCGAGGATTCTTTCTATTGCAATAGACGGTCCATTGAAATATAAATTGTTCATACCATATGGGTCTTACATGGTATGAACAGTCCAAATTTCATCGGACCATCCATTATATGGAAGGAATCTCTTCCTATGTTTGTTATCTGGTACTTAATTTCTAAAAGAAAAAAATATATTAAAAAAGAACAATTGTTTGTGTGTGCTAGAAATTGAAATGGATCTAAAACCCTAGAGGGATTGAAGTGGTGGATCTGGACCCTTTTTTCTGCTGAGAGGATCCGGAATAAGGATAAGGGACATTATAAAAATGAAAGAGAACAATTTTTGGCATAGAATTGAGATTTGTTTGCCCCATTAGTTGCATAATTGATTGGAGCAAGAGATGATTTAATTGGCTGCTCTAGTCCATTTTTTGATCCACTTGATGATATCATGATTTTTTTTATTTTTTTATTTTTTGAAAGAAGAAAAAAATGAAGAGAAAACAAAAGAAAAGCAAATCATGGTTGTCTCCATAAAATGCCATTATAAATTATTCTCTAAACTATTTATCAAAAAAAAAAAAAAAGGGCGTCTTAAAAACGGAGCTTTTAGCCATAAAAGGATCGAAGTGGTGCTTGGTTTAAAATTTAGATTAATTGATTCAATTGCTTTTTCCGATCAAATCAAAAGGACAAAAATAATTAAAAATAAAAACCTCCTGAATAACAATTTGAATACGACCTAAGTTCTTGAACACCCAATAACTCCCTAACATTTAACCATTAGGAAGAAATTGAACGTAAAACAGGAAATAAATGTTGTGGTATGTGGAGTCTGATGATATTGGTCAGCAAGATTGACTGGGGGGTTTGGGGGGCGGAGCCCCCCAAGGGGGTTCGGGGGGCGTAGCCCCCTGAGGGGGTTGAAGACCCCCGCCGTGTGCCGAAGGCACGGCCCGCCGTACAATTTTTTCGTACTTTTTTGTAGGGATATTTTAGGTATTTTCCCATGGTTTTATGTTAACCCTAATTAGTACGGGTATTATTTAAGGAGGCTGGCCGTCAGAAGACTTTGTATCTTATATTCTCTTTTTCGCCTCAGAGCATAGTGAAATTGTGTGTGTGCCGTGGACGTACCTCAACTAGAAGGAACCACGTAAATTTCTGTGTTCTTACTTCTTTAATCCTCTCTTTATTTTCTTGTTAATCGCTGTGTGTATGTGGTAAAAAAGGTTAATTTCTCCCAACAACAAATAGTAAAAAAAGAACCTTCTTTTTTTTTTTTTTTTTTAATATTTAAAAAAGAGGTATATATAAAAGGTGGCTTAGGATTTTGTTTTTGTTTTTGTTTGTGCTTGTGTTCTTTTTTTGTTTTTTTTTTTTTTTTGGGGGGGGGGGGGGGGGGGGGGTTGGTGGTGGTGGGATGTTAAAATGTTTTATTAACAAAGTAACTCATACTATAACTTATTCAAATCAAAGGTGGAAATAGCAGTTTCTAAAGTCTCTATAGATGAGGTCCGAGAAGCACACAATCTTACTGTTATGACTAGGAATGGCTATCTTAATGTTTGTTGGTGCTCTCTGAACCTTTAATCTCTCTTTTGTTCTCATTTTGTTTAGTGGAAGATGAAGTTCTGATGTTCTACCAAAAAAAAAAAAAAGAAGAAGAGGAAGTGGAAATAGCACTTTGAGATTACTGAATAATGGTCAATTTCTTTGAGATAAGAAGGAAATGGTAACTGATTGTTTTTATAAATAATAATCCTAAAAAAATACATATAAAAGCCTTTAGAAAATTAAGATATATATTCAATCCAAGTGTTGCAGAATATTGAGAGACTAGTGTTGCCCCAAATTTCAAAATTATTACATAAAGGAAATTACGTATTCTTCATAAATGAATAGTTTCTCAAGCTTAGACAAAAAAATACACATCAGATAGAAGCCTTCCTGGAAGCAAGCAGGCTTATTCCTATGGGCATATGGCCCCATCTTCTGAACTTACCGGTAGATAGTCTTTCATTTGGTCATTCAAAAGGAGAATAGCTGAATCGGGTAAATGGTAATGGAACTAGTGGCTTTTCCGAAAGGCAACCCAAGGCCCATCAGGGGCAGGATGTCTGATAGGGAAAGAGGAAGGAAAGCTGGAAAGGTGGCTACACATATCGTTTTTCCCAATAACATTGTCCTTTTCCATAATGATAGGGTACGGTAGAGCATTTTAAGCCTTTTATCCCGGTATTAAATCTTTGCCTGGGAACAATGGTTTCCCACAAATCATGGTGGAGACAGATTCTCATGGCACTACTGATTTGGTGGGGATGACCTTCAGCATGTTTGTGCCTCTTCTTTTTATTTCATAAAATTTTTATTTGCCTACCCCACCCAGAAAAAAAAAAAAAAATCTACAATCTAATCAATCGATCACCTCTTGCCGGGAATTTTTCGATCAAGATCAAGCCTGTTATTTTTATTGGCAAGAAAAAAATAATAATAAATAAATAAATAAATAATAATCAATCTAGAGTAAACAGAAGCGAATAATTGTAGGGTAGTGCAACATATATTACATCCTGGAAATAGGTTGATATTATTGTCCAAATATGAGACCCCGACGGACCTTCACAGCTTCACTTGCATGACTGCCACAGTAGCACGTGAACACTCACTGCATGGCGCATCATTGATTCATTGGGACCACACTATACATGTCATGGGACCACGGTTCCCTCCTTTCATGACTCCCCTCTTTTTCTCTCTTTTTTTTGTCATCTCATTATTAAAGAGGACCATATGATTAATCGATCTAAAAGAAAGGAGAAAAAAATTGGGTCCTTGAGCAGGAATAATGTGGATTGTACAACCATTTTCAGTACGTCAGCCATCATTATGCTGTCGTCAATTAAGAAATTTTTATTTTTATTTATTATTTTTTGTGATTGATAGGTATGAAGGAAGAAGGAAAAATCTACTTAACTATTCTGATGTATATGAGTTGCATGTAAGGGAGAATATTCTACATAGGTAACCAATTAAGCAGCTTAAAATGCCTAGGGAGAGGTCTTGGGTTTACCATTTCCTCTCAAGGTCATCCCGATGGACTTTATCTTGAAAATGTCTATTGCATGTGAGACAGAAGATTACATGTGTTCAGAGGGATTAGTCTCTTGATATGAAAACAAAAACAAAATAAATAAAAACCAAATAATCATGTGTACATATATATATGACTGTGAACACGAAGATGAACGTGAACCAAAAAAGGTAAAAGAGACATGAACATGAACATGTAATGTGAATGTGGAACAGGAGTACAGACACAATTCAAGCACACTAACACAATGAATTATTAATGAACTCAACATGAACATGACAGAAACAGGGCTATATATATATATATATATATTTTGAGTATTATTAGTCATTTCTATACTGAAAAAACAAATAAAGAAACAAATTTCATTGTGTCAAAAGAATATTTTCCATGTTGTGTCCATACTTCATAGTCAGCTTAGGACATCGTAATTAAAAGTAGTGGCAAAAATATATATATAAAGCCCTTTTTCATTGCATTGTTTCTCAAAATGAGCGAATCCATAGACCTAATGATCTTAAACCTAACATAGTTTATATTTAAAGTTCTATCATCCTCATTAGTTGGTTTCGTACTTCAAACCAACTCTACTCAGTTTGCTTCTCTTAGAAGGGACAAATTATCATCAAAATTTTCAGACCGACAAACGAAAAAGCCAAGGAGCTAGTATGGATCGAATGCATGATCATCAAGTGTTGAAAAAGTTTTTGATGGCTCATGCATGGCCGACACACGCGTACCAATTTGACATAAACACGGTTTATCTTTGAAAGTGTCCTTACTTTCCTTAATAGAAAATATCTACCAAAATATCTAGATATATATAAGCATCAAGGGAAAACAGTTTTTAACACAAAACCAACAGCCATGTCAACTTTTTCAGATACCATTGAATCCTATGATATGATAAGAATGGGGTCAAAATTTCTGTATATAAATTGAATTCTCCAATCTTGACCCTAGCTATATATACAGGTGAGTGTTGGACAAAATGAAGTCATTCCGATCCATTTGTAAAATATAATTACCCATCCCACTTTTCCGGTCGCCAGACAGCTGGCGCGCCGCCCCGGCGGAGCGCGGGGAGGGAGGGGGGGGGGGGGGGGGTTGTGGGCCACAAACAAGAACTTCGCAAAATTACAACATTAAAACACATCTTACTTACCTCTTAAACCAGAGGTTACTTAATTGGGAAGCATATATATACCATGTTATGTACACTTTGATTTCAATTCTCATCACGATCGGGGCTAAAAATTAAACCTTTATGGAGTCATTGAAAGTGAAGAAAGTGTTATTGCAAAAAGGAAAAAGCAAGAGAGAGAGAGGACAATGATAAGAGAAGACCTAAAGAACTAGTTACATAATTATATCAATCTAGTAACATTGGTTCAAAAGAATAAGATCTCTACCATGCGCATTCATTCATCAAAAACATCTACAGTTGCAAGGATTCTGGAGGCCTTTGTCCAGCCGCAACCAAGCTATTTCATTTAATATTGAGTGAACAGATAAAAGACCTCAAAAAAGGAAAAAAAAAATGAAGAGAGAAGAAAGAGAAGAGCTTATCAATAATAAGAATTTAAAGACACTGTAATCTTGATAATATAAACCTGCTCCTCAAAACCCTGATTCTAGTATATAGTCCCTATTCACCTGCGTTCTTTTATTTCTTGTATCAGAAACTCCCCACACCCCCCCCCCCCCACTTTTTTTTCTTTTCTTTTTTTTTTTTTTAATGGGCAAAATAAATTTTATTAGGATTAAAAGGATTTCAGTACAGCATAGAGAACATCAGGCTAACATACCCACAAATCATGATAAAACCTCCTACTACAAACAAAACACTAAACACCTATATGATTTTTCTTTGATCTTTTTGGATAGAAATTGCTAGCGACATATTCCTGCATAGAAGAAATGAACACATCATATCTTGTTCTTAAGCAGCCCAACATGACATGACTTGGGAATCTTAACATGCAGGAACATCTCGTACGAAGAAATAGGACTGATACATTGACAAAGTATCCAAGAAAGAATGGTTTCTGGCCAGCAATCCTAAGTAATACTGTGATCCTACATTGACCCTCCATTAGGTTATCCTCAATCAAGTTTGATGATCGACTGCATACAAATTTAACCTCATCCCATGAGTAAACATCTCTCCTAAGACTTTGGATTATGTAAACACTTTTTTAAGCATCTTCATCAAAGAAATATTGTTGATTCTAAGTGATTAGTTTGTAAGAATTTTGATCTTTAAAGCTTTAATCTGTTTGGTGCCCCTAATTAGTTTTCTTGTTTTGCTGGTCTTCAAAATTATGTTGTAATTTGCTAATGACAAGTAACTGTTAGTAATGAAGCGCGCGCGCGCACACACACACACATGTACATATATATATCTAACAAGCCAGAATTCCCCATCATTCTGCTAATCCACAAAGTCTTTACCGGAACACTACAGCTGTGAGTTAGTAGACCCATTGACAGTGACTTCCAATATATATGTTCGAAAGTGTATGAACGGAAGACCAGAGATTTGCAAAAAAGAAGAGGAATAAAAAGAGTAGCTAAAGTTTACTGATTATACTAATAATAATTGGAAAGACCATAAGAAAGATGATTATCATTAATAGGGGTTGCCTTGATGTATTGTGTTGTTATGGTGTGGGGGGTAGCAATGCTTTATATACTAGTTTGCAGGGTGGATATATATATATATAGGATGATGATTAGGTAAACACATGCTGATATCTGATATGACTTATATCAACACCCGTATTGAGAGTTGTACCTTATGCATTAGTGGGATATAAGGTACATTATATCAATGTAAGAGATACAACTCCTGATGCATGGTATTGATATAACTCATATCAACACATGTTGATGGGAACAATACCATATATATATATATATTCACAATCATTTTAACTATAAGGTGCACCTGATGCACTTTTCATTTCGTAACCTCAATCTAGACCATGCACTCACCGTTGAGTTATGCTTGATCCTAACCACCCAGGGAACTGAATGGTGAGATTTAGGTCACTTGATGCAACTTACATCAGGTGTACCTTATAGTAAAATGACTCCATATATATATATAATTGGTAAGACCATAACAAAGAGGATTTAAAGATTAACAAATAATAATGATGAGAACTAAATTAAATTTACCTAGTTTTACCTTTTCCTAAAAAGGAATTAAAGTCAATATACAAATGCAAACTTCAAATTAATTTTAATTTTCTAAAGTGGTTGTTTATGAGGTTACACTGATATGTTGCAATTCATGTGTACCTCAATCAATCATTATGGTATTCCTGCAAGTAATTTTTTAAGTGCTTACATTCATGGTGATTTTCATAAATAGAAATGAAAATAAAGAGAAGTAGGAGAAGAAGAAAAAGAAGAAGAAGAAGAAGAAGAAATATTTGCTATGTTTCCACTTAAATCTTACTGGATAACTGATTTTGCAATGTTTTCTTCATAAGGTTGTATAAAATCCAATGTTTAGTGGCATGGCTTTCCTATTTTTGATAAATGAATGATGTATGAGACTATGAGCCACTACAATATTGATGCACCGAAGGCCTTTGAAAACTACCGAGAGGAAATTGGACGAGCGGCACGCACGTACTTACTACCCACATAGGTAACATAATCCAACAAGAGAGAGCAATCACAATAAGCTCGGGCCACTCTAATATATACCAGAAAGAGTAGCAAAATTAAAGTGTAGAGTATAAGAATTTATTAATAATCTTGATAGACTACTCCCTAAGAATGATTTTATAGATTTGAAGATAAAATTTATGAATAACCATATAATTTCTAGCTAATCTATCTTTAGTCCTAACAAAGTATCAAGTTCAACACTAATCTATCTGGTTAGTTGGTGTTTGGTTTTTCCCAGGGGTCTTCTTTGTATATTCAGTTTTTCCATATTAATAATAATTCTTTTTTGCGGATCAGAAAAGAAAAAAAAAAAAAAAAACGGTTCAACACAATATATTAACATTTCTATTTAACATCTAATTTTCTAAATTTGCAGCCAATGAGAGTGCACCAATTAATATGATGTATCACATTCAAAACCTTCTAACACTAATCTCTGCGTGTGCATGCAAACGCAAGTGCCCATGTACATAAGTATGCATATAATCATCTACCTATTCATGCATGCGAGATTTATCAGAGAGATTTTAAATACAAAGGGGTCCTATCAATGACAATGGACACCACGTCTTACATCATTGAAGGAAGTGCTTTCTGCATGTTAGGAGGTTCAAAATTTTGGAGCATGTTAGAAGCTTCTTAATGGAAACAAAAACACAAGTAAATCATATATATAATATTTCTGTAATAAACATTTTATTTAATTAATTTTGCATAAGAATTAACAAGAATAAGTCTCCTTTCTTAGACATGAAAATGAACAAGAAACTAACAAGAAGTTGTCTTCACTGTCATTTGATAATTTCAAAGTCAAAATGCCTTATATCGATTTAGCTTTATTTCCTTCCAAAAGTTTATAGTGAGAAGTGTGGAATTGCAATTCCAGAATGCTCCACTGTCATCTATATTTGGGAGGTGAAAGCAGCATAAATACATGTGGAAAAATAAATATAAACCATAAGAATAAACTTAGTTCCACATGTTAGTAATTGCATCCTCAGGCAGAGACCAAGAAAGAAAGGAGCTCACTGATTACAGTACCATGCGAAGTATAGGTCTACAACCTTTTATTTCTTGGGGGTTTGTGTGTATTCTTTTCTAAGGGTTTTTTTTTTTTTTTGGGTGGTGGTGGTGGTGGTGTGTGTCAGTGTGTGTGTGTTTTTGGGGGGGTGGGGGGGGTTGTGGTTTGTTTTTATGAGTCTATAACTTTAGCCTTCAAGAGTACCAGAGTAATGTTTGAATCTCATTAGGAAACTTAATTTAACTCCTATGTGGCCCAAAAAACCAGCAACTACCAAAGCAACTACCAAAGGAAACTGGTTATTAAACCACAAACACAGGTAAATCATATACAACATCTCTGCTCTCCATGGTTCATGCCCCACTGCACAAATGAGTGTACAATATTGTCCTGGTGATCAGTCCTGACTGAATCCAAGACACCAACTGCATGATTTAATGCTAAAAGCAGTGTGAGAAACCAGACCCATACAATTATCAGTACTATTCTCTTGGATGAAATAATTCAGCCCCAACATAATATCATACAAATCAAGCAATTTATACAAGGGCATATGCAAACTGCTTGGAAATCAGTGGGCCTTAACAAATATATTTTTTCACTGCTTTTTCTTTTTTAGAATGAATAAACAAACCGGCTATGGGAAAACCATGGGCATATACCCCCTTTGAAGCACAAAATATGTGAACCAAGACTTAAAATAGTGATAGAGGAACATAGATCTCCAAAATCTTGAAATGGCTGGATTATCACTGTCTTGAATGATGAAGGAAAAAATGGAAAATTCTAAATTTGGATGCTATTATTGTCGAGGTGAAAAAATGGTCCACTAAAACAGTGAATATCTCCATGAGAGAGAGAGAGAGAGTACATGTTTAAGGACCAAGTTGCAAGAAGCCTCTGAGGGGTTGGTCCACTTACAAGAGTGACAGGTGAGAAATGCTAAAAGCTAACCCAACCATGGCAGTGGCAATGTGACAATGTTCCCACCATGATCTGCATTCAGAGTTCCCAGAGCAGTTCCAATTTTCAACGATCTACTTACACCTTCCACAGACAACCACTTGGAAGAATGTCCATAAAATAATCAATATATTTGTTGAATCTTTTTCCAATGAAGACAAATTGAAAATGGCCAAATATAAAAACGCCAAACTGAGAGTAAGCTAATTGAGTAATACCGTCAAATCCCTTATAAGCAAACAACTAAAAAGAACTTCAGTACATTTTTCTCACCTTTTTTTCTTTCCTTAGCTTTCTGCAGCCAAGATCTTCCTCTCCAATTTTAGCAATTTCTACCTCCACCATCCCAGGCAATCAGTACTTCACACCAATACTTGTTTCTTTGCCTTCCTGCATATGAGCATTGAAAACCCACAAACATTCATAATTTCACATACAATATAATCAAGATCAAAGATCTGTGTAGTCCATTAATAGTTCATATAGCAAATACCCCTGAACCAAAAAATAATATTTTGTATGTGAAACAACAAGAACAAACTTACAGTAGTCTATTGTCATGCAGCATCATCAATAACTGTGTGTGTGTGTGTGTGTGTGTGTGTGTGTGTGTGTGTGTGTGTGTGCAGTTTTAGACAAATCTGAAGTCTCCACCTCCATCAAGAATCTCACCTGAAACAGATACCATTTCCATCACTGTTCCCTTTGCCCAGAAGAATAATCACAGATCTGCAAAGTCAGCACAGCACAATGTCCTTGAATAGTCATTCCATGTCGTCTTCGAAGTGTCCGGGAGATATTTTTGGGTCTCTTGACACTCTCATCAAATAAAACATTGATGACAAATAGACATTAAACCCTGTAGAAATCAATTGGTAGGTTGCTCCAAAAAAGAATTAATACCCACCAAAAGAGAAAAAAAAAATACCCACCTACAAAAAGAAAAGAATATACATGCATACATACATACAGAGAGAGAGAGAGAATCACCTTGTTGGCTTGTTGAGAAGGAAATTAAGTGGGCACAGGTGAGGAGGGGTGGTTGTGTGAGACCTTTGTATAGTCGTTTATTGCCGATGCAGCATCATCAAGATTCTCACCTTCAAAAGACTTTGGGGCAGAGATTGCATCAGCACCGTGCATTTGCATGTGAATCTTGATGATGCTACACCCGCAAACAACGACTGTCAATCAATCCATCCATCCGTGCACAAGTCTAGCTCAAACAGACCTAACCAATTTTTTCATAGAATATATTCCAGAAAAAAAAGAAAAAAAAAAAGAGAAAGAGAAAGAGAAAGATGAGAGAGAGAGAGAGAAAAACCCGAAAAAGAACTAGGGAAAATTTGGGAATCGTGTACACCTTAGCATCATCAAGGCCAGGAGCCTTTGCTGACGTGGCCTGTTACTAGTGGTTAAAACTTAAAGTAGGTGACGCGAGGTACCCAAAGATAAATCCACCATGTAAGATCGACTAGAAGAGAGCAAAACCCTTATAATTTTCACATTCGATTTTTTTTTTTTTTTTTTTAAAGAAAGAAAAAAAACTTATATTATGAAAATGTCACATAGACCAACATACAGAGTTAGAAGCTAGCTCGTAGTTTCGAAAATTCAGAGTTTTGGGGAGGTGGGTCAGATTCCGACGAAACCAAACACCATTGATATAGAGTACCCATGTCAGATTCCGGCCAAAAAACAAAACCTAGTTGATGTATCATCTACAAATGTCAGATTCCGGCCATAAACCACACATCTCTTATGGCTAAAAACCCAGAAAACGTATGGCACTAAAAAGAAAGAGAAGAAAATAAATTGGTATATACACACAACTATGGAAGAGAGCCGAAATCGGCTAATAGACAAGCCTGGGATCTAACTGTCCGGGGAACTTTTGAAAGGAGAGAGAGAGGGGCTGGAGTTAGGGAACTCACACGGATGGTGCCGGTGGAGGGAGGAGATATACTAAGAGAGAGAGATATACACAGACTATTTATACATAGAAGACGTGATTTTTATGGATTTTCTAAAAATTGAATGATTATTCTTTTTCTTTTCTTTTTTGTTTTTACTTTCTTTGTGTTTTGATTGGCTGATGCTTAGCTGTATGGTACTATACCAATATGGACCCAGTTTTACATCGCCATCTTCCCAAACCCTAATTTTACACTTTTGAAGTTAAATGAGAAAAAATGGTATGACCAGGGAATACTCGTGTGCTTACCGGCAGCTTCTACTCTACTTTCTGTGTATATGTTTGGTTTTGAGTTTCATTGAGGTATCCTTGCCTACACATTGGTGTGTTGAGCAACCTCCTTTTTATTCCCATTTATGTTTCTTCCCATTCCATTTTGTCTCATTACTTGTCCAAATAATTAAAGAAGCATATCGTATGTGTTATGCTTCATCATGTGTGGGATATCTCGAATATTCCATACGATTATGATCATCTATTGACGATTGTTTGACGTAACTAGCTCGAAAATCTTACACTTGAACAATCATCTTCACATATATATGTTGTAACATAAATATAAACATTTTAGTACATACTAACGTGTCCACATATGAATATGAATATGAATATAAATGTGTTTCCATATGTCTGTGTGACTACATATTCACTTGCTCGTAATCACAAAATTACGTTTTTCTCAATTATTTATAACATATGGCATGAAGTGAGGGAGGTAAGAGGAGCTCCTCCACACCAGTGTGGAAGCAAGCATTGTCAACTGTCAAATAACTATGAGGTCCATGTGTGAATTTCACCACTAGATTAAACGTGCGAAATGTAGATATGCCTAAAGTTATTTGTAAATGCAACCAAACGTGGGATTTTTTTTTTTCCCTCTTTTAATAAAATAAAGTAGGTAGCACATATTATGCGTGTGTGTAACTTATCCGACTTCATCCCCCTCTTTCTATCTAGATATCAATCACATCACAGAGTACTTTGAAAACAATTATGCAAAAAATCTAATGCTTTCATACAAAGAAAATGGCACGTTTATGTATGGGATTTTCTCGTTTCAATATTAATAAAATACAAATATTTTTGCTGATAAAAAATAAAAAATAAAAAATGAAAATGCCATTTTTCATTTTCCACATTTTAAATAAGTGACCTGATAAATATTTACTTGCATGTGGGAGGTTAAAAGGTGGAATACAAATAGTACTATCTTGATCGAATTAAATAAATAAATAAAAAAGATTAACTGTGAGTTGTGAGAGTCATCAATTGATGGGGGGAAAATTTCCTCAGGACTCACTGAAATTATCAAACTGCCTTTACAACATGACTTATTTCATAAACATCATTGTAGAGGGCAAGATCCCCAAAAAGTAAGTGAAAAACATGTGAGCATAGAGAAAATTTAATCAACACGTTATAGTACTGTTTGGCTTGTTATCACCAATCAAATAATGATAAAATCGATCGAGTTTGGCATGTTATCATGAATCAAATAATGATACAATATATCGGAAGACACGTGCATCATAACAAAAATTATTAAAAATTAGTCAATATTTGACTCATCCTTGAATTTATATGTCATCTCGATTTGATCTATTATTATGTTTTTATTAGTTCGTGATATCACGTCTTGATCTGACTTATTATTATATTTTTATTAGTTTGTAATATCACGTCAACCAATGTTACATTTGTTTTTTCTTGAGAGCTTACAATAAAAGCCATAAGAGTGACCTTTTCGTAGTCTTCCTCTATATATATATATATATATATTTTTTTTTTTTTGGTAGAATAGTCTTCCTCTATTTTATTAATTATTATTCTTCAATCTTGGGTTTGAGCCAAGTGCTTTACTGCGTGGGACACTAACATTTTTCTACCAAGTCCTCGAGGTTTGGGGGTGTTCAGTGCCTGCTACTACTCACTCACCTGCTCCTCAGGTGCAGGTGCTCAACTGCTCACCATAATTTCTTTGTTTTGTTCGTCTTCCCTTTTTGATTAGTCCACCCTCAACTCATTAAAGCCTCTGGGTGAGTTTCAGCTCCCTCCAGACTCCATGCACCAGTTTTTGGTACACTCTTAAGATTTGCCATGTTCTCTATTCAGAGCTTTTCACACACAAATTATGATGGGGGTGCATGTTAGTAACGTGAAGATTTATTTGTTTCAACAGACTAAACATTTTTGCACTCGACTTATAAACAATGGAAATTATTTTTTTTGAATGGCTCAGAAATGATCTATAGTTTATTCCCAAGCCCCCACAAAACACAAAAATTAAAAAGTAGCAAGAAGAAGGTTAATCCAATAGTTCCTCGATCTAGTGTAATGGGAGTTGATAATTTCTCATTAGTAAGCTCTTAATTATGATGAAAAAAAAAAAAAAACCACTTCAATGATTATCTGTCATTATAAAATTAATTAATTATAAACAACCCACAAATGCACATTAAATAAGTATGAAGGCATATGTGATCGACGAAGAATCCACATGTTATGGCAAATATGGTGTTACGTATATGCAAAAGTAATAATGACCTATCTTTTTTTTCTTTAATTAGTTGGATGAGAAATTCATTATAGCAACTAGGAATGTGATGGATGAAGAATCCACGTATCCTATTCTCAAAAGTACACACTAAGGGCACAAGTGAACAAAATTTATTTTTATTTAGAAATTTACCTTCTCCGTAAAAATATAATGGCAACACGAGCGTGAAAGAGAACCTCGATCATGACCTGAACGTAACTATTTTATTTATATACCTGGAAAGAGCACAGAATTATTAGGTGAGACTTGAGAGATTCCTCACATGAAGCCGTCCACCTGAAAATGGCCCATATCCGTACAATCTGATGTGGCCGCTGCAGAGGTGATTGCATGTTCAGGAGTTAGGTTCGGATGTGGTGAAAAAGAGGGGGGAAAAAGGAAATTAGGCACAGTGAAATGACCAAAGCACCCACTGACTTTCCAAAATTTAGACCTTTTTTTTTTTTTGGGGTGAGGTGTTGTGGTGGGGGGTGGGGCGTGGGCGTAGCCGAAAATTTAGAACTTAATATAATGCCATTTTTTAGGTCATTAGGTAAAATCATAACTTTCCAGTTCACTCGGCACTCCACAGTAATCAAAGAAGTGAAGAAAAAAAGAGTATGTTATTTCAATAATAACATAAGGTAAAATAACAGTATGTTTTTTTAATTGTTGGACTTTTTTAGTTTTGTAAAAACCGTAAACTAGTTTGGATCGTTGTTTGTGTAGGTAAAAAATGTTTCATTTGGGTCATTAAGAGAATAATCTAAACTGATACCTCGACGAGAGTTAAACTTGAGATGCCACTACACGTTAATATAAAAAATAAATAACATTAATCTTTGTATCATTTCAATTTTATTGGATGTCTCCAAATATGCAAAATATTTTTAAAAATGGGTGATACATTAATTTTCTCTGAACCTAGCAAAAGAAATAGGGAAGACAGAATAGTTTCAACAATTCTCCCCCCTTTTTTTTTTCTTCTTTGTTTTTTTTACCCCCTCTCTCTAAATGATGGTTTACCAACAAGGCTCTTCGTTCATTGATTCTTTAGGACATGGATATTATTACACCACTGCGCCAAGAAAACAAATGCATGAATCATGATCAAAACCTGTACGAAAACCATGTTTTTTTTTTTTTCTTTTTCCAAATTCACTTTTTTCTTCTTTGGTGTGCCTTATTAGGGCAACAAGGCATGCAACTCATGTAGCAAAGTCATAAAAATATCAACAAAAAAAAAACAAGGGGTTGGTGTTTCTCCGTATGAATTATGGATCCCACGGCTTTGTCCATAGAATTAGGCAACACACAGTCTAGAAGATATTGGAATGATGGATGCTTTTCATTTGAGAACGAAGTTTCCAATTTCATTGGCTGAGAAGCACTAAACGAAGCATTCTCAGCCATGGGATTCTACCATAAATATCAACTGAGATTTCTAGGGTCACAAATTCGCCACATGTTGTCCCATACGTCCATCCCTTACTTCTAGTACATTGGTGGTCACACCAAATTTTGTTCCTAGTTCTTACTCACACATGCATTGGCACGGCAAGATCAAATGCTCATGGTGGTGCATGACTGCCGAGCTAGTAGGGTTTCTATCTTTTCAATTCTACAATTTCACTATTTGTTGTACTTTAAATTATTGTTTATCCTTCTTTTCCTCCTACGATGCGTATCAAGTAGAGCCTTCTGCTTGATAAGCACTTATGGAAACTTATAGTTCAAGTGCTCAAAATCCCATAAAAATATTTGGTTCTCTTAAGTGGCATTCCTAAGGTTTAGAACGATCGATAATTGCCTGGTATGTGTGAGAAGAGTTATAGGACCAGTACTACACATATTTAAGCCATTAATTAAAAGTTTTTATTTTTTATTTTTTAGACAATCGATAGAATTTACTCTTATCTTTTAACCTCTTTAATATCAATAAATAGTTATCAATATTTTTCTATAAATTTGAATTTGAAATCACTTAACTAATAAATGGATATCAACATTTTTTTC
Organism: Liquidambar formosana; assembly: GCA_039720395.1. Lineage (NCBI taxonomy): Eukaryota > Viridiplantae > Streptophyta > Magnoliopsida > Saxifragales > Altingiaceae > Liquidambar > Liquidambar formosana. Next base: position 31,443,513 of record CM077827.1, on the reverse strand, counting down.
ATAAATCTCAAATTATATTGAGCTGACGATCCTAAGTACATATATATAAATACACATACAATCGGTTTAGGAAAGGTAGAATGATCCTAAGTACATATATAATCACTTGTTTTTTTTTTTTTTTGGTTTTTTTTTTTTTTTTGTGGGTGAGAACAATTCACATTTACTAAAGGTGGAGGAGAGAGAAAGAGGGGGAGTAGGGAGGGAGGGAGGAAGGGTGGTGTCACATGGGAAGCACGGTGGTTTGTTAGTGAGATTGGCGAAGAAAGTGTACGGACGGGGCCACGATGCCACGTGAAGGGCGCTGAAAAGGACAGAGTGCCTACGATACTTCTTTATCTTTGTGCAACAACTAACTGCATCTCTCTCTCTCTCCCTTTCTCTCGTTTTCGAACTGTCAAAGTCCGACCAATGGGGAGAAAAAGATAAAAGAGCAAACGGCGTTTTTGTCTCTTTATTAACTTTTATTACGCAAAGCTGGTGGGGCAGTTGGGTTGTTCTCATCATTCGTTTGAATTTCGTTTTGAGAATGAATCAACAGAATTGATTTACGATATACCATTTAGTGTTTGTTTGAGGTAGTTTTAAAGTAGAATCAGTAGTAGAATTAAAAGTTAAATTAGAAGTTGAATCAGAATTAGAGGGAAAACAGTTTAAGTAAATTGACTTCAAAATCTATTTTGGACTTACAATCACTTTTCTCATTTTTTATCCAAACACTCTTATAAGTGATTATGGGTCATCAGAAAAGATTTTGGGCCTCTCAAAATCTCATCCAAACAGATACTTAGTCCCACATGATACACAATTTACCTGCAAATCATGCATCAAATAATGAAAAGACAAAATCTCAAACTCATGACATGTAGTTTTAAGATGGCGGATTGGTTGAAAATTTTGAAAGAAATACCCAACTAAATTTTCTTCTTCTTACCCTTTCCCTCCCCAGTTTTATTAGTCAGATAGCGCTTATGGCTCCTACTAGCTGTAGTCTGCCCCGTACCAAAAATATCTACGAGTATCTAAAATATACCTAGAAAAATGAGTCAAAGTTATTGTCTCTCAGCTATAGACTTCTTGCATTAAAGCTAACAGGTTGGCTTTTAGGATGCTCATGTTTGATAATTTTCTTTATCTTATTAATCAATTTAACTTTATATTAAAAATAATATATAATATAGTTTTTTTAAAAACCAATTGTGAAGTTAATTTATTTTAAAGTTAATTATCAATCAACAATATAATGGCCTTAAAAACTAAAAAAAAAAGAAAAAGAAAATCATATACATCGCCATGCATAAATGGAGGTGACTTTGGTGGGAAGTTGTGATTCGAAAGCTGTCTTGTCACTCCGTTGAGGGGTGCCAGAGGGGGTTCCTTACCCTCCTCACCCATTTAAAAAAATTTTTTACCACACAAAAATTTTGATATTTCTAAACCTGATTTCGCTAAATCTTTTTTAGTCCTTCACATTTTTTAATTGTAACCTTCCTCTCTCGTTTTTTTTTTTTTTTTTTCCCCTTTATATAAATAATTCTTACCTTTTTTTATCTCACAAAAGTTTAATCTTTCTAAATGTACCCCTTTTACTATCAATAAAAATTTTAAGTTCAAAATTTTTTTTTTGTTCTTGTTATTGTCTATTAAGGGGGAAAAAAAATCGATAAAAGGTTATTTCAAAGGATTTTTCAATGAGAGGGGCTATTGCCACCACAAATTCTTTTGCACCCCGCTTAGTTTAAACTTTTTAAGATTTTTGTCCATTAGAAAATATCATTTTAAATAACTTTGTAGAAGAAAAGTTTTCCAAAATTTATCGTTTAAGTAGATTTTTTGTATACATGATGTTTTGTGAAAAATGAAGAAAAAATCTTTTTTTTTTTAATTAAGAAAAAGAGTATAAAGCATCAGAGAAGAAACCAGCATCCCAACTAGGTTGGCACATTGACCCTCAACATCATGTCGTTACAACTCATAATTTTATTAAAAATAAAAAAACGAGCAATACAAGAAAGAAAAATGAAAGAAAAGATAATCATCACAGGACTGGTCTTGGTGACTTATACACTGTCACAATCCAGCTCACAAACCCACCTAAAACAATTACAAAGCTAAGAAAATGAACCTATAATTAGGAAGTCCGGACATATCTCTAGATTTTGATGAAAAAATCTACTTAAACAATAAATTTTGAAAAAAATCTTTTGTACAAATTTGTTCAGAATGATGTTTTCAAGTAAATATTGCGGTTGGTTTTCAAGAAATTCTTTTATATTTTTTATAAAATTTTAAAAAATATAAAATAATGAGGTGCAAAGGGATTTTTGTAAAGTACAAAAAAAAAAAAAAAACAAAAACAAAAAACGACAAATATCTAAATAAAAGCCAAACTTGCTAAAGAAAATTTTTAACTCCACCACTTAGTCCCTCCCTCAGATGGGTGATGGTGCAGGTATGTTCGTATTTGTGGCTGCTATTTATATATCTTTTAATTTGATGATGTAAGCCATAGGGCAACCTGAGCATGCATTTATTATTTATTTATGTATTTAATTTTAGGGAAAATATCTAAAACCTCCCTTAAAAATAAAATCATATTTAAAAACTCTATTAAATATTTTTCATATCTATTTAATTCCAATAAAAAACAATCATATCCATTAACTCCAACCAGAAAACTTTTTGTTTACTAATGTTAAAGAAAAAGGGTGATCCGACTAAAATACCCTTTCTTTCGCATTAAATTAATATGTTTAATAACAAAACTGCATATTTAACAGAATTTTCCCTTTCACCTCTTATTTTCCCAAATCTCTCACTCTCTCTCTTTCTTCCCCCCTCCCACGTGCACATTGGAGAAGAATTAATTAATGATAGTTAATTTTATTCTAATTACACTTAATAAATAAAGTAGAAATTTAGTTAAATAGGCATTTATTTCATTAAAGATTTTAATATCAAATAAGGGTGTTTCAGTTGGATCACTCTTTTTTTTTTTTTTTAACATCAAATAAGGGTGTTTCAGTAAACAAAAAGTTAACTGATTTGAGTTGATGGATATGATTGTATTTTATTTGGATTAAATTGATATGAAAAAATTTAATGAGGTTTTTAAATATGGCCTTTTTTTTATGGGAGTTTTTGGATATTTTCCCTTAATTTTACTTATTTATTTCTTTATTTATTGTTGGCAAGCATGCATTTATTATATGGTGGTAAATTTAATTTAATTGCCTATAGGCTAAGGACTACAATATGGAACCCATAGTTGATATATAGAAAGATTTGATTTTTTGAAATATCACCCCTTTGAGGATCCCCAAAACTTCACGCTTCAGGGTCGACCTTCTTCATATACACAAGTCCAGGGGTAAATGATTTTAATTATTTATTTACTTATTTATATTTTAACTATTGTCTCGAAGGGATGATGATCAAATAAACACGTATTGATATTACTTATATCAACATTCACATTAAGAGTTGTATCTTGTGCATTAATTGGATATGAGGTACATTGGACCAATGCAAGGAGTACAACCCCCAATACATGATGCTGATATAATTTATATCAACATGTGCTAGTGGGAACATAACCGTGTCTCGAGGTATCCAAATATATAGATGGAAGGTCAAGTGTTGCAGCCTTTCAGGTGTCACTATAACTACTATTGAGGGAGGTTAATTACAATTTGAGGAAAGAATAGTGCTACCCTTCCCAATTTTTATTTTTAAAATTTTTGTGTTCTTCTCGTATGACATAATAGCTAATGTGGATATTAAGACTCGGTCAAAAGAATCTACTGTATGTGGTGTTATTGCAATAAACTACTTAACGTGATAGATATATTTAAAATAATTTTAAAAAAAAAATGATGTGCTAAATCGACAAGTCATACTAATTTTTTTTTATAAGGGATAAGTCATACTAATTGCCACATGGGACAAGAAAAAAAATGTTGGAAAGAGCAAAAAACTAAGAGGAAAGGTGAGAAAAGATAGAGCATTTATACTTATATATTTCTGATTTGTAACATATATGGAAGAGAGAAAAGAGAATTATTATTATTAGAGTCCTATGGGCTTGAAGGTGACAATAATGCCCAATAGCATGCCTCAAATCGCCAAGGAATTAACAAAATTGCTTAGGAATAAAAAGGATACTACAACATCTATCATTCATGATAATTGAGTTAAATTGATAGTTATTCAAGTTAACTGATTTGAAAAGAATGTTAAGTTCCCATATCAAAGCAATACCTTTGAGAAGAGTGACCTTATTCTATTAAAGATTGGAATAATAAGAACATTATGGAATTGAGGGATTGCTCCCAAGTATTTATAGTGCTATACAGTATTGTATTAAAGTCATTTTAATTACAGAATAATTTGGAAATTTGTCTGAATCATATTTATAGTGAGGCAAATAAGGCAACAGATCTCTTAGCTAATTTGGGACACTAGTCAAAAAGAAACTTTGCCTAAGAATAGGAATTTTGACCTTCTTATGAAAAGAATGTGATTGTTAGTCGTAATCCAATATGAGGTTGTCTTCTCTTACAAAAATGGGTAAAAAGGGAAAAGGATAAAGAAAAAAAAAAGTTCCCATAATTATACATATTGTCCTGTATTATTCTATTTATTTTTGTTTAGTTGAAACTTGAAAGCTATAGCAGAAAAACATCCTAATTTCTATGATTTGGTATCCTCAATCAATGGCCTTACAAACCTCTTGTGAATACAACCCATGATTTTGGTTATTCATAAACTCTAGGCCTAGCCAAAAAAAATGATAAAAAATGTTGAAAAAAAATAACTCCTTAGGTGGTCTTGTGATTTGGTGAGGATTCACGGGATTAAAGCGTCGATCTTAGTGTTGTCACACATATCCTGCAAACAACTAATTAGATTTTAGTTAAATATCTTAACAAATATACAATATAATTAATTTTAATAAACAATCAAATAACCTATTAATTTGTAGGTCATTTGTGGCACACAAGAAGGGCTTATGCAACTGGAGCAAGAGTTGAAAGGAATTGATCACAATTTTGAACCTGTTCTTTCCATGACCCCTCTTAACTGAGGATAGGGATCCTATAAAAACTTCTTTCGACCAATGTGACAAACCTTTGCATCATTGGAGTTTACTATGATATTTTAGGTTGTAGTTCTTAATTATTTGATGAGTATTGCTTTTATAATTTTTGACGTGCATGTGCAGTCGAAAGATCTGTATGACATTATACAAAGCATTTAAAATCGATCCGTAAATATTTTGATTAAAGAAGGAGCTCATGGTGAAATGATGCCATCACAAAATGCATGTCACACCTCATTCAATGATTTTAACTTAATTTAAAGGCCACGTACCATGCAGGTGGTGCCTTTATACTAAACCCTAGCTTGAAAGACCCTAATGCTGCAGTCAGACAATTTTAAACGGTCAATACCAAATGAAAACAATAATAGAAGTAACCCAGTGGTCCCATTTTCCATGAATATATGGTCCCTCTTCTTGAGTAACTCTTTCAACCATCATGTGACAGGCACTTGGATGCATCATAATTAAGTTTGCGCGCTATGCAAACCCCACAAGCCAAGGGAGTGACAATTAATGAATGGTGGTCCCAATCAATTTTCTTTTTCGATCTTAAGGTTTATTTTTGCAAGACATCATTACAAGGACAAGTTAATTGATGCTGGCAAAAAAATAAAAAGAAGACTAGTTAATTGAATGCGATAGACGGAAAAAGTAATCATTGGAGGCAAGTTTCGAATCCAGGCCTATAATTAACTCCAACAGGATTTACCACCAAGTTAGGTTCATTAATTTATTTATTGCCCCCATTCAATATTAACAAGTTTTTTGTGCGTAGTAATCATAACATGGGTCTACCAATAGCATGGTAGTCTAATGACATTTAATTCATTTGTTCAGTGAATGATTAGTGATCTTGGGTTCAAACTTATGAAAAGTATTAAAACTCATTTTTGGATATTAAGAGGAGTTAGGGATAAAAGCGTTGATACTCATTTGGGGATATTGAATGGGATATTAAGAGGAGTTAGAGATAAAAGCATTGATACTCATTTGCAGATATTGAAAGGGATTAAAGATGATGATAAGTTTTATTCGATTGTTAAAAAAAAAAAAAGGACATGAAAAATGAGCCTATGGTCTGAGTGTATGACAAAAAAGTCTTAGATCTTTTTTTTTTTTAGAAAAATATTTCAGCCCATGTCTATCTAGAGCTGAAATGAAAGTGAAAATATAGGCCTGTTTATACGTACCATATGGCTACCACTTATTGTAAGAACTGGCTAATTGCAATAATGGTGACAGTTGGGTGATTGGTTGTAATGCTCAAATTAGTTGGGATGAAAAGCTAACAGCTAGAGGTGGCTCCAATGTAATGGATCATTAGCTGTCCACTGTACATGGATCAGGATATATTCATGAGCATGTCTATGATCTTTTAGGAAGAACATCATTTACATTTTTATGGGTCTTATTAACTTGTGTCCTTAGGGTATATGCTAAGTATAATATTTAATGAAGTATATTAAAATGTGTATGAAAAAATGTGTTTGCATATATGATTAGTTTCAATGTATTTTGACATTTTTCTATGTTATTTACGTTTTCATATTTTTTTCGTAAACTTTTTTATATCCTTAAATGTATTGTACCTTAATAAAACCCTTATTTTCTATGCCTCATAAAAACTGTCTATCTGAGCCTGTCCTTTGGCGTACCCTTGAGTCCTGACACAAGGTTAGAATTCATTATCAATGAATGACAATGTTTTCTATTATTACTTAATCAGGGGTGAACTGCTTTATTATTTGTAGTAATGATGGAGGCCTGCATTTGATGATGGGGTAAATTTAATTTGTGCCTTCATGTCATAGAAAGCAAAATGGAACCCTTCCATTTCCACAAACACACCCACAATTTACAAATTAAGGCAATGTTTTACCCTAAGTACTAGGGCAAATATGCCATGTAAAGATGAACGGTATGGGTTCAGATTAATTAAATCAAAATGCACGCGAGGACCCTCTTCATCTTAGGCTTTCAGCAAACGAAAACGATGTTGTTTTCGCTTGTTTGCAGTCTAGCATGTATACCTTTTTTTTTCCCTCCTGTATGGATCCAAAAATTTTCTAAGTGGTTGTACTGTTTTTAAATATTATTATTATTATTATTATTTTTAGCCAAGAGTCATATAAAGAAGGGAAAAAGGCATGTCCATACTTTAAAATACCTGATAATCGACTTCTAAAAACATGGAACTTGTTTATCTATTACTCCTAACACCATGATCTCCATCTACCTATATGGGATAAGGTTTCAATAAGATGAGAAAATTGGGAAAGTCACAAGATCATACATTGACATGACATGGCTGAATAGTGGTGAATGAAGTAGGACATAACACTAACATCCATGTCATACTCCAAAAACCTTGGTGATTTTTAGAGATGCGAAGACTTACTTATATACTACCCTTAATACCTCCTATCCGATGTGGGACATGTTAGAAAATATTTGTATTGTATTACTTATGTATAATTCTGTCAAAACAGTATGCATATAATACACGAATTATTCTGAATTACACAAATATACAGAATACAGAATATAATAGAAACCGAAATAAATTCTGGAAATCCACAAACTTTTGTTCATGACTGTTCTGGGTTAACAGACAGACATGACTTAACGGTAATTAATTTAATTAGCAAAATAAATTTTGCTTAAAAAATAACACACATGGGTCAGTCTTCTTAACCCCACCCCACCCGACCCGGCTCGGTTCGGTGCGGTGCGGGCGGGTGCGCGTGTGTGTTTTTGGGTCCAAACCCAATGTTGACTAGGTCCTCCCTCCTCACAAAACTTGGGTGCCCTTTGAGCCCAAACTACAAGTCCAAAGTATGTGTATATGAATTCACTTAAAATTTCATAGTTATTCAATGTGGGACAAGCCTTATTACCATTCTTCAACCAACTATTCAAAGGTGACTTTAGAGAACAATTTCTCATTCACCCATTAATGATTTTTGCCAATTAAATATTCGAATTAAATCTCCACATAGAGATTAACTAATTCCAACATGGACCCACCTCAAATTATACATGAGACCACTTTAATAAATGGACAATATCTCTAACAGGACAAGGTCCCTCTCAATGGTTACTCATATATAAAAACCTATTTATAAATGGTGGTGCTATATGAAGCACCCTTAATATAGCACCTCGTTCTGCATCCAACCAACATCAATAAAAAGGAGATTTATTACTTAAATTGACGGAGTCTTGATCCATACACGTAATGCCACATAAGGTGTTGTATTTTGGTGTTGCACATAAGGTGCTGTAAATAATATTTTTTATTTACAAATTAAAACCTTAACTTTATATAATCTACAAAAATGAAGTGCATTGGTAAATGTAACTAAAATTAATCAAGGTCGGCCATAATTATTCTCCTACATTGCACTGAAAATACATACCACAACTAAGCAGTTTTGAGTAGGGGTGTTAATGGTTTTGGTTAACACCAAGAACTAAACTGAACCAAACCGAACCGGGCGGTTTGGTTTGGTTTTTTTGTCATTCGGTTTGGTTATGGTTTTAATTTTAGAAAACCGAACTCAATTGATTTGGTTTTGGTTTTCAGTTTTAAAAAACCAAACCAAACCGAAAAACCGAAAAAACCAAAAAATATATAGATTTATATATATATATATATATATATATATATATAAACTTAAAGTTTGTAAATTCCCAATTCTAATAAGGGTAAAATAGGTAATGGGCTTGTTTTTGTTGATCTTAAGTTTCTTATTGTTTTCCTTTTTTTAGATTGACATGTATTAAACTAGTTATTAATGTTTTGTGTATTAATGTTGTGTGTGATATTGACATATTGATATATGTCAATATGTTTCTATTTTGATATAATGTTTGTTTTTTTTAGTTGTTAATGTAATGTTTTTATTAAAAATGTTTTTATTTGAAGTTTGGCATGTCAATTTTTTCATTTTCAATTATTTGTTGTTACTTGATAAATTAAAACTGAAACCAAACCGAACCAAACCGAAATATAATGGTTTGGTTTGGTTTGGTTTTTTTATAGTATGGTTTGGTTTTGGTTTGGGAGGGACAAAACCGAAGTATAATGGTTTGGTTTGAAATCTCTCCTAAAACCGAACCAAACAGAACCATTAACACCCCTAATTTGGAGTGCTATGTGGTTTCCTCGTGGACCAACTATGCGCTTTTTCCAAGGCCGACAACCTAGTATATACCAAGTCTTAAGACTCACTAGCCTTCAAAAGCATCTGCTAATCCATTACTATATATAATTCCTATAATTATAATAACAATTGTTATTTTTATATTGAAAACTTTAGATGCTTTTTTTTCGGCTAGCTTAGAGGTCTCATTTGTCGTGAATCTGAATTGTTTAAACCGGCCTATATGTCATCAAGAGATGTGTTTGGTATGATCCATTTGGAAAGTACATAATTAGGGCATTTAGAATGCAGTGATTATCATGTATGGTATCTAAGACCCCTTCCCTAATCTATATACGTACCCTCAAACAAAGGAAGATGTATTATTTATTTATTTAAAAGGACTGCACGACTTAAGGGAGTTAGTCCAATTGGTAGGAGGAGAACTCTTCTATTCTATCAACTTGAATTCGATTATTCTAGAGAGCATTTCAAGAATTAATTCTTAAATACACTAGACCAATGTAGGGAGTGTGCCCTTAAGATCGCTCAGAAATAAATTTAGTTGAGGTGCGCACAAACTGACCTAAACAGCTTCACCGTCAAACCAAAATATATAAAATAAAATAAAAGGACTGCACGACAGCCCGAGCCAAACAAGTCATGGCAGCCTCAATTAGTTCGATTGAGACACACATAGTATGGTAGTAGAGGCATCTCAATCTCTTCGAAGGGTAAGATGGGATATCCCAATCGATAGGGTTTAAAACAGGAAGCTATCCCTCTTGGATCTATTGCTAATGGATTTGAATTAGTCGGCACATATAATTACAACTGAAGTTTTCAAACAACCAATGACCTTTTTTGGTCTGTTGGTACAGAGGCAAGCACTAAAAGACCTTATATAGCTGCTACACAACTTGATCTCATTTGCAATGTCTTTTCTAAAATCTCTTATTCTTCTTGTTATTATTATTTTCTTTAAAAATTTTAAAAAAAATTTGGGGGTTGTTGTCATGATATATATATATATATTCCATTTTGTGAGAGAAAATGGCCTTTCGCATTATTTCCCCCAAGTCAACAAAAACATTAGACGGACTGTTTTTGCTTTTTTTTTTTTTTTTTTTTTTTTTTTTTTTCTTGGTCCTGAGGGATTGGTTGCATGGTTGTTCCTCAAATTATCGGCTATCATTTCTTAGGTGGGTCACTGAATACATACATGTAAAATATGACTAGAATTTGATCAGCATTGAAAAAATAGATCTGAATGCCCTAAGTTTTAATTTTAAGAGGGAAAAAAAAAAAAAAATACACGCGCACACACAAATCACTAGCATTAAGTAAACTTTACGCGAGTTTAGAAACATTTATTTTTCTTTCCTAGGAATGAGATCAATATTTAATATATACCAGCTTCATTCAGGCCCTCGATCAACGAAATAAACATATTCTGCTTCCTTCCAGCATCGATAAAAGGTAAACAAATGTTGTTTTCATCGGCTATCAATTTTTGTTTTGGCCGGGCTTGTTTGAAATTTATCTAAAAGGGCTAGCTACTATGATTTTTTGAATTACCTCATAAGGATGGGTTTGTTATTCTTGAATCTTGATCAATACAAGATTAAAAAAATGGAAACAGCAAAAACAATGTGGAAATTGTACGTGGTTCCTAGGATGAGTACCTTAATAGGGTCTAGAAAATATCCTTAGTATATCCAAATTAGTACACATGCAATTAATTAATTTATAATTAAGCTGGTATAAGTGGTTTGTGTTCACACACACACACTGCACTGCACATATAATATAATATAATCCATATATATATATATATATATATAGAGAGAGAGAGAGAGAGAGAGAAGTGGTTTGTGTTCACACACACACACACACACATACATACATATATAGATATAGAGAGAGAGAGAGAGAGAGAGAGAACAGCTTGTGGTTTGATTAGAGTTGCTGTAAAACATGGGCTAGTTTATAATATAAAATTTGGAGTTAATTAAGAAAAGTCCTCTATTCAGGTAGCATGCAATAATAATTAATAACATTTGTAGATTCTCTCACATGATGTTGGAGGCCACATATATTGGACTAAGTAGATGGCATCTTGATTTTGACAATCAAATTGTCATCTAATGACCTTTCTATGGGAAGCAAAAATTTAATATGTTTAGTGGAAGAGATCTAAATTAATTTCAAGTGCGAAGAACAGTATAAACGATTCCCCTGCACATTTCTATGTCTACTCAATGCCAAAACATTGCTTCATTAATAATACACCATTACATAATGCGGTTTTTTAACGCAAATATTATATGGATTAGACTTTAATTTATTTGCATGCCACGCAACGTGCAAGCTTGTGGTTTATGGAAGAATCACCGACCCCACAAAAAAACAAAGAACCAAAAAAAAAAAAAAAAAACCCACCTACTACGTATTTAAGAGGGTACTCGATCAAAGTTCACTTCTTATTATGAATATACATATGTGGTGATATAAGTTATATCAACACGTATTTATCTAATCATCATCCTCTCTCTATATGTATATATATGTGTGTGTATACCTACGACGTATTTAAGAGGGTACTCGATCAGAGTTTACCTCTTATTATAAATATATATACATGGTGATATAAGTTATATCAACACGTATTTATCTAATCATCATCTTCTCTCTATATGTATATATATATATATATATATATATATATATATATGTGTATATATGTGTATATATATATATATGTGTATATATATTTATGGCTTATAGTTTCAATGCAAGGGAGCACGATATGCAAGAAGCCCAATGACGTGACAATATTTCAGTTCCTACTATTTTGCTAATTGGGCTGGCATGAGTGTGCCAAAGTTGAATAGGTACTCTAGGTTCATTGACCCTATCAAAGAAGAGGGAAAAAAATTAAAACAAAACGACACACACTCGAGATAAGAATCAAATTTGAAAATATCACATGAACGATTGAAACAATATAAAATCTTGAGGGAAGCGATTTTATCATTTAAAGGAAGATCTCACTGTAATATTGAAAGAAAAATAAAAAGGTTTAAAAAGAAACGCACAGGGGAAAGAAAATATCTACCTTTTTCCATTACAACATCTCCAGAGATGTAAACTAAATTACCTGTGCTATTGCTATTTTAGTTTATATTATAGTGCCAAATGCTATAATTTGACATAAGGTGCTCTAATTGTGCGAATGACATAATGTGCTATTTTTTGCCACAACCTACAACCTCCATTCCTTTCATTTTTTATAAATTACCAATTACCATGTTCCAACCTCCACTATTCCAACCACAAAATTATGATGATAACTAGATTTGCCTGCTGTGCAACTTTTTTTTTTTTTTATTTAAATATAAGATTTCAATATTATTTTTAAAATATTATATTTATTTATGGGCTATTTGATTACTGAGAAAATTTTAGGAAGAGAAGTATTATATTTTTTACAATTGTTCAGTGTGTTTGGCTGTTGAGAAATAGAAGAAAGACTGACATAACAAATATAACAATAACTCACCCTTATGATATATTTAACATAAAGATGAGTTATTATTATTTTTAGCATATCATTGGAGCATCTCAATTTACGCTAAATGCTATCATCCAATAATATAGATTATAATGCTCCCATTTAACCTTTTTCGAATAGGGTTGAACCAAAACAGAGAGCTTTTCAACCAGAGACCCAAATTTCACCAAATGATTTCTGCACATTTTCGGTAATCCCTCACTGATTAGCAGGTTCACATCCTCTGTACAATGCAATATTCCTGCAATCTTGTAGCATCTAGCTCCTAGATATCTATGAATGTGACTTTAAAATGATATTTTATTTTATATTTTATTTTACATCTTCCTTTTCGAAGATAAAAATCAGCACTCAAAGTACAATAATGTAGAGCAACATATATATCTATCTTGTGGTTGACATGACTTGCATGTCCTATCAAATTATTCCATGACCATTCGCCACAAGCCATACTTTCCATGGTGGAAGCTTTGCACAAACGAGAAATGATAATGTGCTAATCACAGAACCAACAAAAGAGAGAGAAATGTGCTAATCACACTTGGAAGGGTTGGATCATTGTACTGTGATTGCTACCCAATGCTACGTGTCATTCAATCACAACGTGATGATCGGATTATGATTATAACTCTTGCACAAATTTCCATAGGACTATACGTTGAGGATAGATGATTGTGATTGAAGGTTTAGTAACCGCCATTAACGTCTTTGCCTTATGGTAATTTGTGACCGTTATAAAGCGACGTGCCTCTGTCAATGATCAGAGAATAAAAAGAAGGCTTACAATCATGCTTAGATCACACATCGGTATGACTGATTCTAGTGAATGAATGATTGGTACATCCAAGTAGTTAAATATTTTTTTTTTTTCATCTTTTTCTTCTTCTTCTTCTTTTCCCTTTTTTTCTTTCTTTCTTTTTCTTCTTTTTCTTCTTCTTCATTATTTTTTTTTTATTTTTTTTTTTAATATAACCTATCATACTCTTATTTTTTTCTCCACCCTCTCTCACTACTAAACTAACCCAATGGCTTGACTAGTACTCTTTTTTTCTTTTGGAATCTGGAGAGAGCATGGTGTTTGGGTTGCACATTTAGATGGGCTGAGCATAGGCCCAACTACTTGAGCCTATGTATTGCCCAACACAGACAGGTAGATTAGAGATGGCAATTTCAACCCGATCCATAGGGTATCGATTTGACCCGCACCTATATAGACGGATATGAATACCATATGCATAAGACCCGACCCAACCCAAATATGCTTTTATAATTTTAAATTTATATATATAGATATAACTATTTTGATATAAGCTCATGGAATCCATTAGAAAACTCATTATCTATTTTTACTATTTCTTAATTTTTATGATTGTGTCTAATATTTGTGTGATCATATTAGGTATGATTTTATTTGAACAAGATCATATTGGGGTGTTCTCACCCGCCCCGACTTGACCCATTGCCATTCCTAAGGCAGATGATAATTCTACCATTTGTAAAGCTTTAATCATGTGCAGGAGATTCCATTTGATCACGGCCGTTCGTGAGTGACACGTGCAGGCACGTGTGTCGCTCAAGGATGAATGACCATGATTGATATATGTGCATGTATCGCTCACAAATGACTGTTATCGAACAAAATATCTCACACATGATCAACCCTTATCATATGTAATTATGTATATATATGGGTTTAGTTTACATATACACCTCTATGTCGTAAGAATAGCCCAACCCGATTCTAGGCAGGCTGACTAGGTTGGGGATAAGTGTTTACATACCCTGGCCCAATAGGCTATTAGAATGGGGCGGGCTACTGCCACCCCTCAATTTTATTTATACCTCCACTTACTTTACTTTATCAGGATTGTATAAAAAATATATTAAAAAACAAAATAAGAATTGACCGCTTGATATACTAGAAAACATTATTTTTAACAATTTTATATAATAATTTTTTTCTAAAATCTATTGTTTAAGAAGACTTTTTGGTCATTTAAAATATCTATTTCATTTTTGGCCAACAGTCTACTAAAATGACATTTAAAAAAAAAAAAAAATTTCTTATGCAAAGTTGTTTAAAATGATATTTTCTAGTAAACATCGCAAATATTTTTCTTAAAAAACCTTTTTATATTTTTTATAAAATTTTAAAAAATTAAAATAAATGAGAGATACAAATAAAACTAAGGGGTGACGACAACCAAATGCATTAAGAATTGATCTATGAGGGCTTGGCCATATAAATTTATTGAGAATTAGTGTACCCAATAAGATAATAATAATAATAATAATAAATTAGTTAGAGTAAGGCTGTTATGACAATGTTCTTATGGGCTCTTGTATTTTTTCACCTATTTTGGACACGCAATCTAAGACATGTGAGATCTTCAAAATATATCACATTGAGTTTGTCCCAATTGTCTCCCTTTTTTGAAGATCTATTATGACTATAGAAAAAAAAAAAAAAAAAAAAAAAAATTGTATGTACCACACATCATGTTGGGAACCTTTGATTAATTCTATTGTCATAAAGTTGGTCTAAGAGACATTAAAATTTAACCACATGCTCCCACCGACAACTAAATTGATCATGTTAGCCAATACAAGCAAAAAAATAAATTTATGTGGTGGTCTATCCAATTAGATGGTGTGTGATAATGAAGGCTCCTACTCTTTTGCATTTGCAAAAAAAAAATATATATATATCAGACACAATAAAGTTATAATGAGAAAAAAAACAACCACTGACAAACATTAACAAATTGTTTTCTCTTCCCTCTTTTTCATCGTTATGTTCTGCAAACTTTTATGGTCAATCCTATTATAGTATTCTATTTTATTTTTTGATACTTTATTTATTATTATTATTTTCCAGCTCAATGAACAAATCACAATCACACAAATAAATTAATAAATAAAATAAAATGAACTGTCCACGTGTCCCCAAGGTCCCCAAGAACACAAAAGGAGATTATGGTCATAAAGTCAATGGTTAGGGCACTTTTATGTCAATTTGCCCACAAACAATGAAAAGATGTCACCGAGGAGAGCACCGGGTTTGCATGCCGGTGTCTGACTAAAACCCGCCTGCAATTTGTTGTCGCTCACAAAATCGTGCATCCCTCCCTCTGAACTTCCCATAAATTTTCGATTAAAAATTTTCTCAGAAATTTCTTTTTTTCTTTTTTTTTTCTTCTCAGAAGCCTAGGTTTGTGAGGAAAATTTATTTTTCTATACTCCCTTTTATATTATTTTGGTGGTATTTTAATTTTAGATTCTCTTGACGGATTCTTCTAGGAGGAGGATACCCTTTTGGTTTGGTTCTTCAAAAGTCACTTCTACTCTTTTATCTTTTTATATTTTATTTTATTTTTAAATTTCTGATAATTTTTTTTAATATTTTTTTTCATGCTTTCTCTTTGTGTGAGGTAAGAATCTCTCTCGCTCTCTCTCTCTCTCTCATATTTTGAAAACCCATGAAGGGTTTTCTTATTTCAATCTGATTTCTCTTCGTTTTTTTTTTCCTCCCTATTTTTTGTGTTCTCTTATATTGTTTTCAAGATGGGTTTTGTGTGTTCTCTTGTTTTCTGGGAAAATTGAGGAATTTTTTTCTTTTTTTTAATAATTTTATTTTAAGTTGGTAGGGTTTAGATTGTTGGGTGCTTTTATTTTTTGAAATCTTTTGATGGGATGCATTTGATTTATCTGGGTTTGCATTGTTTTTGCAGATAAGCTTTTCGTCTGCACAAATTCATTTATTTATTTATCAATTTTTTTTATATAATTGCTTTCAAGAGGAGAGTAATTGAGAAGCTGTTAGAGTGACAATTGAAGGACTTGTGCATCTGTCCAATCAGGTTTGTTTTATTTAAAATGCAAAATTTAAAATTTTATGTGGTATCAGTGGATTTATGTTCTCACTCTGTATTTAAATTTCTGCTTTACAGATTTGGGTTTTCCTCTAGGGTTTTGCATGCGCTTTTTGAGGATACTTAGGTTATATTTACACCAAGAATTTGAGGATGTCCTTTGTATGCATGTCAATTATCTGATTGTTGTTTTTATATTTCATTGGTTTCCGTTGATATTCTCAATTGTTTTGAGAGTAATAATTATTATATAATTGCTAGGCATAAGAGAAAAAGGTTATTTGAAGTATCATACAAATAGGTTGGATTTGGGCTTGTTGGTTGTTGTTACCTATGGGTTATAATTTTGTTTTGCAGAATTGAGTTCATGGGTTTAATCCAATACAGTCAAATTTCGGTTTAAAACGATAAATTTCAGGGGATAAAGAGAAGCTAACACTCTGTCAGATTGTTTTGGTTTTTACAATGGATCACCCACTTGGATGTGAAAATTACGGAGAGAGTTACAAGATGTATGAAACTGGAAAGGAGCATGTTTCTCCTAATCCTCCACACCCGCTTTTGACATGGTCTTGCTTTAATTTTCTCCAGATCACAAGAACTTCTTCAGTCATCTTATGCCTTACCAGAACCTCCTTTTTAATATTTCCTTCTATTTGATTCACAAATCTCTTACCAACTTTCTTATATCCTTTATGATGATACTTTCCTCATAACTTAAGGTTTATCTAATGAGAACCCTTTTTTATAATAGGATTATGAGATATGGTGGACTACAAAGTTTAGCAAAGATTAGAGAATGAGATAGTGTAGAAGTCAGAATATAAGAATATCAAAACTACATTGCACTAACTGGACAATTCTTAACAATTTCAACAAAGCTGCCAACTCTAAAATCGCATATTGTAATTTTCTTTTTGAAGGAACCAAAAGACTTTAAAGAGGTAGATTTTACTAAAATATTATTTTTAGCATCCTAAATCTACAAAAGAAGGCCGACCAGCTAAGACACCGACATGGGAAGACATGACACCAGCATGCTGATATGGAAAATTCTAAAAACCTGACACGAATTGATGAGGATACAACAATAAAATAGGGAAACGATTGAGTGTGGAATGTTTTGGGACAGATCACACGGCTCGGAGCCGTGCGCTCTTGTCCGGGACAGTCCGCACTTAATCATTTAAATGTATATATACATCTATATATATATATATGATAGTTCCATTATACATATAAAAAAAGAATTAAGATATATGGAGATATAAAAAGACATAATTACATAAGCAAGCAAGAGAGCAAGACATTTGTAACTTCATAAGTCATAGTGAGTTAGAACTTAGAAGTTATAAGTTATAACAATGGAATTTAACTTAACTTCAAGTATAGTTCCATTTTCCACAAAAAACATTAGAAAACAAATTTTTCATCAATTGTCTAGTTCCAACAATGAAAATACACAAAAAGACTCCCCCTGTGACATGGCAAACGGTCCTGCATGTGTTGGCATAGTGTTGGAGCCGTGTCGGACATGAGAAAAGAATTAAAAATTACAGATGTTTCCCTGGCATGTGCATGGTGGATAGGTGTCGGACATTGCATTTATGGACTTTTTGGAGTGTCTATGCTTCCTAGCCAACCTCCACTTTTACGAAGATTCTCTTTTGGTGGTTTTGTAGCCATTTTAATGAGCGTAATCTATCTTTTGTTCCTTTTTTAGGCCCCCTTAAACTTTAGCTTTGCTTGGAGTTCTTTTTGTGTGTCTAGTTCATGTACTTGGGCTTCACTTCCATTTTAAAAAAAAACAACCGACAATGATCAAGAAAATTGGTCAATCTACTTTAAGGCACCCTTACACAAAACACATCTATTTGTCATAATCCATTTCTAGAGGATTAAATGTTTCATCGTTAAGCCGCAACTTGCACAAATTAGGCTACTTTAGATTTGATGGCTTATCACTTTAGTCATGAATCATGGTCGGTCAACATCTTAGGTTTCTGCAGAACAACAATGGCCACCCTCACCTCACAAGATAATAATCCTGGATTGATGCGTCTTTGATAAGTTAGGAGATTGACAACAAAGAGGTAGCTTACGACACCAAATCTGTCCAAACCACACATGCATTCTATCATCAATTGTGGATCAATGCCCACACCCATGTGGACTCACCACCTTTGAAGGGGAGCCACCCAACCAACCTCACTGTATTTAGCTTCCACTATCTTCTCTAGAACCCATCTTGCTCCACCCCAAATCTTCTCAATTATTTGCTTAGAAGTATTTCATTCATTAAGAGATTTGGGAGTTTTCCAATCCACCTTCTTGCATATATTGCTCACTTGATCCCACTTTTTGCAGACAAAGAGTGAACTCTCACTGTTAACCTTAAGGAATATGTGGAAGGCTCTTCAAGTTTATAAGCTACTGACGTAGACACCTGGTAAGTTTGATTGGAACTTAGACAAATCTTACCAAAAGACAGTTTTGAAAGTTAGACCACTAAAGGGCTGTTAAACTGCACATATTAGACAGATCTTAGCAAAAGACATATTTTCTTTTTATTTTCTATTTTTGAAAGTGTCTTCTTTTTTTAACTTTTGTGTTGCACAAAGCAAGCCTTCTTGTGGTGCTTCTTATTTATTTATTTTTTGGGAACTTAAAGTTAACCTTTCCCTTAAATTATTAACAGCTACCTTGAAAGTCATGGACCTGCTATGTCCTTGCCCCATTAGTTGTACATGAGCGGGGACTGGGGATAATCAAAGTTTGGCATGAGCCAAATAGTCACATCAAGGCCAAGAGTTTCTTGGTTCGCTTAAATTAGCTACTTTTTCCGATTAAGTTGTTGAAAGTAAACTAGGTTGTCTAAGTTATGAACATCTTATTCTTAGAGTTGGTGAGAGCCTTTTTTAATTAACACCGAAATAGCAATTCAAAGGAGAGTCCTTCCTTATCCATTAGTGTGGGTAGTAGGTTTGAAAGGGATCCCTTAGAAAAATCAAACTGTTGAAGAGATGTACTCCTTTCTACAGTGGATGGGTATTTAGTCCAAGGACAGTAAGGGTGAAAGCATTTCAGTTGACCGGTTGGAGCTTGCAGGTAGTTCCAAGGCTAAGCAGCTTGAAATAGAAGAGAGGAAATAAAAATAAAAAATAAAAAAATTGACGTCCTTAATTAATTTTGAGCCATTGGGAGATTTGAGACCTAGAAGGGAGAGATTGGTCAAGCAATGAGGATATTGAATTGGAATGTGAGGTTTGGGGTGTTGAAGGAGGAGAAGGGTGGGTAGAGACATGTTTTCTAACCCTCATCTCAATATGGTGATGCTTCAAGAAACCAAGTTGGAGTTAGTAAAACCAGAGCTCTTTCTTTTTTTTTTTTTCCCTTTCAAATCCCAACTCTAGGATCATTGGATGGTATTCTTATCATCTGCAATGATTTTGTTATAGAAAGTGAAGGATTTTTCTTTGTGTCTGTAAAGTTCTTTGATAGGAATAACAATGCTTTGTGGAAACATACAGCAATATATGGTCGTTTTGATCCTAGACTTTGAAAATTCTCATGGTTAGAGCTGAAGGACGTTAGGGCTGTGAATCCTTTGCTTTGGTGTCTTTATACTTCAATAAGAAATGTGAATTAAAAGATATTCTCCCTAGAAACACGAATAATTGGTTTAAAATGCAGGAAAGTTTTGTGTGTTATAAATTGGACAGATTCCTTTTCTTCTCTTTATTGGAATGACAGTTCTTTTTAAGTGACATAAGAGAGCTCTAGCTAGGCCAGCTTTTGAACATTTCCTCACTTGGAGTCCAATCCCATCAGGTAGGTCCTATTCCTTTTTGTTTCAAAAACATGTGGTTTAGTCACGATGCTTTCAAATAAGCATGTTTGTCTTAGTTGCAATCTTACAGTATCTTTTAAGTTAGGAGGGTTTTAGATTTGTGCAAAAATTAAAACTTGTAAAGAGAAGTTGAAACGATGAAATAAACAGACCTTTGGCATTGAATCTAAATCCAAAGCTAAATTTATAGAGATTAAACGATGGGATAGATAGCTAAAAACAAGAGAGGATAGATTGGAGGGTGTGAGTGCCTACGGGTGCAACTTGGTTGGGTTGGGTGGATTGTCGGGTTGGGCTCACGACTCATACTTCAAGTTATCATTAGGATCTAAAACTACAACAATAATCAATATGACATTCTCTTTGTCAATATTACAATATTTTTCAAAATTTTTATTCATCATTCATTTTTATTGTCATATCACCAAAAAAAAAAAAGACACCTCATGAAAGTATGAGTCAGAAGTAATATATTTGGATTCAGATATCTGATTTGTGACTATGCAAACAGGTTCTGAGAGATTTGTACAAATTTTATTTTCAGTCAATCTTCATTACTCAATGACCTTACTTTATTTTGAAAAATAAAAATTGAATGTTGCTCTTCCTGTGGTGTTTAGCATAAGATAAGTTGTTTCTTAGAAAAATAAAAATAAAAGAAAAAAAGCATAAGAAAAGTTGAATTCCACCGTGTTGGCAATCCAAACACAAAGATTCTTTTCACAGTGCATATCGTATACTTTCATGAAGTTGAACCCATGAGTCCTTTACCTCATTAATTTCATTCTTCCCTATAGATTCAGTATATGAGTAAAACATCTCATGTGGAAGAACTCATCACTCTAAGAATAATCGATTCCTCTTATTAGAAATTTTCACCAAACTAGGGCTATTGGGTGATTAGAATTTGCATTATCAAATTGTGCTCAACTTTTCAAGACCCCACCGTAACAAATGTGTCTCCATAGTTTGAATAATAATCTCATTATGATGTAGAGCTACAACCTCCGAAAAATATATATATATATATATTCCTGTGGCATCCAATTCTTATCAGTATAATCTATAATCAATTCTTATCAGTAAAAAATATGTATTCAAGGTTTTGGATGGAAGTCTATAAATAAGTTCTGAGACACTAGTGAAAACCAATGTCTTAAAAATTGTCTTAAGTTTCTTTCTTTCATTCAAATAAATTTCAACACGATCTTTTCTTACTGTGGTTCTGGAAACCATTTGAAAACTCTAGGTTTCTTTCTTTCATTCAAATCAATTTCAACACGATCTTTTATTGTCATGGTTCCTGAAACCAATTGAAACTCCCAGCAATCTACACCACAGAATCTTTTAAAACCCCCCCTCCTCCACCAAACTCGAGGGTATCTGAAAAAAGGCGATTAATTGCATGTAGCTTGCGTAGAAATTTAGGAATTGTCATTTGTGGTCTTTGTTATATGGATATTTAGGACCATTTTCAAGACGCCTCTAAAGTGTACTAGTTTCTTGAGAGGTAGGATACATAAACATTTGAGAACAATAATTGCATGTATCTTGATGAAATTTACCCCCATCCTCCGTTATAATTTTTCCAAGAGGATCCCACCACTTTATTTTTCCTAATAGGGTTTTCTGCATTTAGGAATTATTTGAGGGATTTATAGCGGCTAGTTGGTTTATTACTTTTTTTCCATGCTTAAAATGAGCCTAGAACAACAAAGCAATTATATATATGTATGTATATCTGGACAACATTTGTTCCTTAAAAATATGAATATGAATGAGCAGATCTAACAAAAGAATAAACTCATCAAACAAAATCTAGCAATTAACTTAATAAAGGGAAAAAAAAATTCTATGAAAATGATTGAGAGTCGAACTCGTAGGGCATACCAGTCAAACTATAGATGCTGATGGCATATGTTGGTGATCGATGGTGACAGCAATCGGTGTATGTGAGAAGATTGACAACACCGAGCATGGGTTGTGGGGGTCTCCTAACTTTCTATCACACTATGATGGCCTCTCTCAAGAAAATGATGAAATAAATATTGAAAAGGGTTAGGGCTTTAGTTTTCACCTTTCATAGAGTTATATATAAGTTATGTTAAATATGATAGGGTATTTATTGTTAAGTAATACTAATTAATGTAGACTAATATAGTAATACATGAGTTTGAGTTCTTGGGTTAGGCTGCCTAAGACATCTTATTGGGCCAGCCTGAATTAAATTTAGGTTGTCATTCTACAACCCAAGCCCAGCCCGCTAATTAAAAATTGTTGCCCAAACCCGCCCAAGTTGCAGCCCTGAGAGTGCCATGAGTGAGGAAGACTTTGAGGGTAGTACTGGTCCCAAATTCAATGTGAAAGAGATTCTTACGTGAGAGGAAGAAAGTTGGATGCAGATCTTAGGCTGTGTAAATAATAGGAGGAGATGGTAATAGGTGGTTTTTTTGTGCCGTTGCGAAAGGTCAAAAGAAGAAGAATAACATTAATATTGACTAATTTGTCTTGAAGCTTGGGGTAATATGGTACTTTATTTGGATAGAATTCTCCTTGTGTTTTAGAATTTCTTTGCCTCTTTGTTTAATGGAATTGTCCTTCAGGAGTAAATTTTTTTTTTTTTTTTTTTGTTCCTTTGATGCATTCAACGTCGTGGGTGGTGAATCCAGCTACCCGAGTACATAACCTTCCATAAAACTTAATGATTTCTCATTGAAAAGATTAGGATTCAATGGATAATTAAAAGTCTTGCAATTTTGCAAAATATCAAGAGTAGGAAAATAAAAAGAAACTCTTATTAATTATCAAAATCTTAATAGATCTTCCATTATACCACCTCAATATATAAAGGAGACTCTTCTTTCCCTACCATGACACAAAATACACGAAATAGCAAAAATAGAAAAAATTACCAAAAATGGTAAAATTTGAAATTTACTTTAAGTTGTTAAATAGAAGATTTTAAAAAATAATGGACTCAAAACCCTACGAACAATTGAAAAGGAAGACTCTTGAAAATGGAAAAATTTTACCAATTACAAGCTTTAACCATTTAAATTATTATTTTTTTCTTTTTGGCTCCAAAAATCGAGGAGAATTGAATGAACTAATTTATTAGCATGTATCCCCCATTGAGATCTTTGGGAGAGTACCACGATTGGGGATGAGGTTTTTGACATTAGAAACATCTGATGTGCAAATATGAATTAGAAGCTTTAGTCATTAAGCAGTAATCTTCTCAACTATCTCCAATGGACCAATTTTGCGTGCCGCAAGCTTATTATACTTTCCCACAAAAAGAGAAAAAAAGAAAGAAAGAAAAGAAATGCTATCTATGGTCAAATTTGCCCAAAAGAAATCCCCAACCTCAAACCCCACATGATGACACTTAACAGCATGCTTATACTCAACAATTGAATCCAAAAGATTCTAGTGTGTGGCCTTATTAACTTGTTAAAGTTGACCAATCAAATCTTCAACCATTGTCTGAACACGCTTCAAATATGGAACATGAGCCAAATCAAGTGGAGATTGCGACTTATAACCATAAACGATATGAAAAGAATTAGGAGTAGGGTTAGGTTCTATCGATTGTCAAAAATAAATGGTTATAAGCAAATTATATCTGCTAAATTTTTTTAGTCCACGTCCTCATGTGATCCCCAACTAAACTATGTGTTGGAAAGTTCCACATCCCACATCATATAAACATTGAGTTTGATATGACTTCATATACTTATTTGGGTCCTCTCCCTATTAGCTTAGGCTTTTAGGTTGAAAACTTAACATAGTATCAAAGCATGTCGTTTATGAGCCCGTCTTTGTTATCTACATAAGTACATAACAAGTGTGTTCTTGTCTTGTTAAGCCTATACGTGAGGGAGAGTGTTGAAAAGTTCCACATTGTATAAACATTGAGTTTGATGACTTCATATAGGTACTTGGGCCCTCCACCTATTGGCTTAGGATTTTAGTTTGGAGACTTAACATTACACAAAAGATCTCTTAAAGAACGATTAACAACTTTCATCTGTCCATCAGTTTGAGGGTGGTAGGTACACACTATTGAAATCGAAATTAGTCTAGGCGAGTCACCATAGATTCTGCCAAAAGTCACCATAGATTCTGCCAAAAGTGGCCAATGAATTGCATGTCTTAATCAGTTTCAACAAAGAGGGTTAACCCATGCAGATGTTATATCTCCTAAAAATATGATTGTGCCACATTCATAGCATTGTTGTTTCCTTACAAGCAATAAAATGCGCTATTTTAGAGAAGCTATCCACTGCTGCGAAAAAAATTCATACGCCGTTGTGTGTGAGGAAGCCCTAAAACAAAGTCCATCCTTATATCAATCCATGGCTAACCCGGAATGGGTGATCATCCAGAATTGGGCCCTTATGGCACAGCTTAGTCAATTATTCTCACAGTTCAGATCAGATTCAGACCGCCACTTAACTAGCATTTGTTGCTTTGGCCTTAGAAAATTGAAAACTGAGGCAACCCTCAACAAACTTAGAAGTATCACTATGCATAGAAGGCCAGAAGTAAGAATCTAGAACAAACCGAAGCATCTTGTCTCACCCTACAAGACCCGCACTATGTGATTCTTAATAATCTTCATATTTTAATTTTTTTTTTTTTTTTTTTTTGATGAAGTAAAATTTGTATTAATAACAAAGGGCAAAGCCCAAGTACATGAGACATATACAAGAACAAAGTACCAAAGGTCCAAAGCACAAAAAAAAGATCCCTTTATAACTTTAAGGAATCTAAGAAATGAACAAAAAAAGGTTTACTAATTTTAGCATTGCCAGAGTACCACAAACAAAGATCCTTAGTGAAACCGGATTTGAGATCAATGATGGATTTGTTAATCCCTTCAAAAGTCCTTCGGTTCCTCTCCCTCCAAAGGCACCAAAAAATAGCATGAGTTACCATCCTCCACACCGCTTTAGCCTCTTTGTTGCCCCCTTTAAAACACGAACTTGAAAGAAGAACATAAGTGGACGAAGGAAGAACCCAATGGACACCAAAAACATTGAAAGTGAACATCCAAAAACTCCTTGCCACTTTACAATGAATGAAAAGATGGTCTACCGTTTCTGCTTCTTCTTTATACAAAATACATCTATTGGGTATAGAAAAACCTCTCACAATAAGATGATCCAAGGTCAAACACTTATCACTATCTACCAACCAACAAAAAAAAGGCCACTTTAGAAGGAACCGAGGCAATCCAAACAATCTTAACAGGGAGGAAAACATTTCCAATAGGCCTTAAAAAATTGTAGAAAGATTTTATGGAGAATAACCCTTTAGAGTCCTTACGGCCACACCAAGAAATCATTCTCACCCTCCAAAATCTTGCTATCGTAATAATAATCTTCATTTGAAGACTGGATTTAGGTGCACAGCTGATTTCCTTCAAATAAAAAATTGTTATATATAAGAAAATGTGAACACCTACCTGCTGAAACATCACCCACCACGGGGAAAAAAATTGGAAAGCAGTAGATCTACTCACAAAGTGAATCAAAGCCAAGCCAAGAACCTTAGTCTACATGGTTGTGAGAAAAGAAGCACGATAACAGAGTGCATCTGCCACCCAATTTGAAGAACCAGACTTGTGCTTTAGAATAAAGAGAACTACTGTAGTTATGTGGTCCATTCTGCATGCTGGTAAGAGATCTTGCTGTGAAAATTGATAGGTACTGTAATTGAGTTTGCCTCATTTAATTTTTCACTAAAAAATGCCACCGGCATGTTATTCTAATTCAAAACCGCTCCAATACCAACCTTGGAGGCGTCACAGTGTAATTCAGAAGGCTGTGTAAAATCGGGTAAAATAAGAACCAGAACCAAAACTCGCTTTTGTTTGAATAATTGAAAAGCTTATGTAGCTTCCTTTGTCCATGTAAAGTAGCTAGCCTTCATGTAGTCAGTGATAGGTGCCCTAATGTTGCTGAGTTGTGAATGAAACACCTATGGCAAACTGTGAAGATAATGTATATTCGTTGCTTGAGGCTACTGTTTGAGTGCTTCAATCTTTGATTCCTCCGTGGAGATGCCAACTTTTGAAAACAAGATACCCAAGGAATAGCACATCTGTCATGAAGGTACACTTAGTGGGGGATGCAGAAAGCTTTTATATGTGTAAGACTAAGAAATTGCCTTAGGTGTTGAATATGCAAATATGAGTTCGCATTATAATAAGGACATCATCAAAGTAAACAACTATGAATTTACCAATAAGTAGTCGCAACACTTGGTTCATAATGTATGAAGGTAGTTGGTGCATTAGAGAGACTAAAAGGCATCACCAACCACTCATAAAACCCCTCATGTGTTTTGAAGGTCGTTTTCATTCATCAGTAGCCCAAACTCGAATCTGGTGATAGTCATTATTTAAATTTGGCTTGCTAAATACAATCATCCAATCGAGGAATAGAAAATTTGTTGCGAAACATGATCTTATTTATTGCCTGACTATCAACACACATACACCAAGTCCCATTTCTTTTAGACGTGAGCAGAGCAGGTATTTCATGTGCAGGGGTGGTAAGCTATTAGGTAGGTTAAATGGAAGCTCATCAAAGATGCATCAGTCAACAATTTTACAGCGTTAAGGGACATCACTACCAACGACATTATCTCAACCAACCAGCACATTGGATCCCTCCCCAACTTGTGGTTTAAATGTCTTTATTTGGTATGCATTTTTTCGTCCATCATTTATGACACCCATATCAAACTTTTGAGGCCTTCCCAATAGAATATGACATGCTGATACATCCATACTAACGACATCACACAACAAGTTATGCTTGTATTTAGAACCAATAGAGAGAGCTACTAAGCAATGTTTTGTAACGGTTTCCTCATTGCCTGTTTTGAGCCACCATGGCTTGTAAGGATTAGGGTGTTGTTCAGTTGTCTACCCTATTTTTAAATAGCCTCTTTTGCCACCACGTTATTGCAAACAAGCTGGCATGCCTTGCCACCTTGCCACCAATGGTACACATGAAGGGGGCAATTTTTTTACGAAGCTACCAATCGTCGTTTGCCCCTTGGGGAGTAGAACAGGCATATGTCAGACCATAAGTAATGGACTTAATTCCCTGAAAAATATTCTTCTTAAGAAGGACCATCGTTAGTACTGTCACACTTAGGTTCTTATTCATAATTAGCCAGCTGCTTGTTTGTGCATCCCTCATTATCTGCAAACAGACCCTACCAATATTGTTAACCTTCTTGTGATTGGTTCTGTGGCCTGGCTCACCACACTTGAAATAGTGTGGCCCTGCACCCATGGCTGGTGTTCTGTTACGCTATGCTCCTCATGGTCTCCCTGCGGCGGCCTGTGGGACTGCAGTTCAGGCGAGGGGTGTGAGGTTAATGCCGCTATGGCTACCACTACAATTTGTCAAAAAAGGTTCTGTTAGAGAATCTTGAGGGGAAGGACACAAAATTATTGAAGGAGTTTATAAACCTATGGAAATGGTTGGAAATGGTCTGAAATTAAAATCATTATGTTAAGTAAAACTTTCTTTGAAGTTGCCCGTTAGCTCAACAAGTAATATTTATTGAGGGTTGTGCGACAAGGAGAAGCAAGAGTGAATGCACCAATGTGCAATATAACTTGTGGAAAATTTTCTTCTATCATATGTAATATATGTTAAGATCTAACTTCCATTATATCAAATATTTATCAATATGTTGATATCTCTGTTGATATGTGTAATATCCTGTGAATTTTGATAAATAGATTTCAGCATCGACAATGTGTTTTGTATCTTTGAAATATTGAAATATTTTAAAACTTCTTTTGACTACAATATCTCTATTAATACGTCTATTGATATCTCTGTGTTTTTTAACCTTGAGATTACTATCGATATTGATATTTTCTTCCTTCATTAGAACGTAATTTATTTAGAGGTTGAACACTAAATCATTAATAGGGAAATTAGTTATACTTAGCAAAAAAAATCCCATGACTTAATAAATTATTTAGAGGTTGAACGTACATTTAAATCTGTATTCCCAACTCGCAAATATATGATCAATAAATTGATAAATCATCGATATGTTGATCATCTATATTAAATTGAAACAAAATCCCTCTATCTTAACATTCAAATTTTTACTTATTGCAATTTTACAGTATTATAACTGGAAGAAGGAGAGTTGTGTCAGGGGGACAGACAACATAAAACACTTGGTCAGACCCTTGCCAACGTTTAACCCAAACAAGGATTTGTGTCGCCAATCCCAAATAGTTGGGATAAGGCCTTTTTTTAGTTGAGTTTTATCAGTAGGGCAATTTATTTTGTTAATATTATTTTTATTTTTTGGTGTGTGTGTTTTTCTTTCTTTCTCTCTCTTTTTTTTTTTTTTTTTTTTTTTTTTTTTTTTTTTTTTTGGGTGGGGTGTTTGTTTGGGGGTTGGGTTACATCATACTATATGTATCTTTATATATTAGGTAAGTGGCACCATTATTCTCAAATAGCTTATTAAAATAAAACTGTTTCTATTCAGGAGTATCAACATCATAAGCTTCCTCGATTGATGACTTTGCACTGTTAGCCTGTTGCAGTTTTTATCAACATGAACAACCCATATGGTGAAGAACATGTAAGTCATTAACCTTGCTTTATTTTTATTATAATTTTTTTTTTTGCAATCTCCCTGAGATGTCTAGACTGTTGGTCCGACTATTCCTCAATCTCAAGCAAGGCCACCGCTCACTTGAGCGCACAATCAACCGAAAAAACCCAGGTGGGTGGCTGGTCCCTTGGGAGTATGAGGAATTGAAACAATGAACCTTGTTGATCATTCGGACTACCTATGTCAAATGGGTCCTAACCATGTAATACCCATGCAGGAGGAAGCAACTGTAGTAGGATTTGAAGTTCCAAATTCACCTGATTCAAGTTACAATAATGTGTATCCTGGTAATGAAGACGAGGCACGGGACCCACCTATGGTCCCTGCACAACTGCCACACACCTTGCTAAACTACCGTACAACTGGAGACACTTCGGGGACTCTTCCATTGCCGCATAACGGGACTGTCAACCATGTTTACATCGAGAACAGGGATACCCAGCGATCTGTAGTGGCACTCGGGATCACTCACCGCTTCCGTTCCAAATTTGTTACTGTTGTACTTTACAAACCAGTTCAAAGAAGGGGAAGTACGAGCACTTGACGACCGTGTAGTATAAACCTTCATTAGGATTTAGGGTTGTTTATTTCTTCTTGTCATGATGGGAAGAGTTGCGATAAAACCCAGATAGGAAAGAGCAGTGAAGAATGTTGATTGCCTCAGTGCTTCTGGTGAACTGAGTTTCATTAAATTAGGAGTTACCTGGATCAATGGGTACCATAACGCGTACATATAAAGCTTCTCATTCATGTTCACTTGTATGGGAATTCAGTTTATGGCTTGAGCTTCCCTTTTCATTACTTAAAATGGAAGGTTATGAAATGCATGGAAGTATACTCCACTTTTGGGCATCAAGTGGCTGGTTTATATGATGGGCATGCCTGTCTGTGGCACTATCACACTTTCATATATGGTTGGTTTAGTTGTATTAAAATGTTATCCTCCAACCAAGAAGTGCTGCTTTAAATTCCAGCCAACTTCCTGAATTTGCAGAAAGTATGAATTTGTATGGTGCATGTTTGATTGTCTTAAAACAATCAGTTGATGCAATTCATTTCATCTGTAGTTTCGAGCTCTATAGTTAGATGTTTTCTCGACTCTTTTGTATTATTTAGAGTATAGGACATGAGCTTTTATACTTTCTGCGAAGCTCACTGGGGCATCCCATTATGCTCATTTGAGTCGAGATTTCATCATTCAAATGGGTCTTGAATTCTTGATTATTAAATGAAGTCCGCAGTAAGCCTAGCTATATATGTAGGTATTCCGATGATCTACCGTAGATCCAAACTCATAATGCATAGAAATGGGTCTTGAATTCTTATTTTTTCTGAACTTCTCTAAAGTTGGCTAACCCTATTATGTCATCCAGTTCAATGCAGCCTCACTTAGACATTTTGCAAAACAATCAGCCAATTTTAGTACTGTGCTCAATCCTTGGTGATGATATTTAAATTTTCAAACAATTTTATGAGATGTAGCTTATCCATGTAGTTCAAAATCAATCATCAAACTCTTCGATCAGAAAACGAAAAATCCCAAACATGCTTCCATAATGTTTTGAAAACCGGTTCACTCAAGTGATGGATTGTTTCAACTTGGTTGAATCGGTCGAGTCAAATGGTTCAACCGGTCAAGATAAATTTAATTATTATATTTTACCATTGCCAAAAAATATATAAAATAAAAAAATAAAAAATAAAAAAGAGAAGAAGAAGAAGAAGAAGATACTAATTTAGCACATTAATATTAATAAAGCATAAGTTTAGATTTGAAAACTAAACTAATAAGTCATAACTAGCGCATTTGATTAAAAGAAACAACATAAGTAGTAATAATTAAAATGAACAACACAAAGTTGGAAGAAAAGACAATTGTCTGTCGGTGGAATATTTACTTTCACCATTACTCAATTGTCCAGCTTACCTGATCGAGTCTATGGGTCAATGGTCGAACTATTTGATCTGGTTTGGGTTTTTTGGTTTTACAAATTTTCGGGTTGACTGAATTAATTGGTCCGGTACATATGTTGGGTCTAATCCAACTTGATTCAATTAATCGAAATCGAAACAATGACCTCTGGAAAACTCATCCGGACCTGACCGCTCAACCAACTCGCACAGGTGCAATTTGATCTAATACAAGTCTTATAATAGAGCTCTTACAAGATGACACAACTGATAAAGTGAGCTCTCCATAATTTTATAGCTCTTAATTCGTGAACAATATAAAAAGGCCTTTAACTAGAGCTTCCTCAATTCTCTTCTCACATTCATTAAATCCCAACCACAAGCCATCTCATCTTGTCTGAAAGTCTCACGCAAAAAAGACGCCCCAAACAACTTTTGGAGCTCGCCAAAGGGTAAGGTGGGCTATATCATATACTTTATGTCTTCATCAACCCGGACTTTAAAGTGCAAACTACGAGTTTATGTACAAGGAAATACGTGTCATTTGACCTGAGAAGTATTAGGAGATTGTGGCCCATTTTGCACCAAAACATCGAATTTTATTTTTCCTTTTCTTTTTTTGGGTAATATAGACATCATTTGAAATTTTGAAATAGTTTGCAAAAACCAAATCACTGGCCCTTTATGGAGTTGCAAGTTGCAAGACATTGAATTGTGTCGAATATGTCCATTGGTCGGCCATGGGATAGTGAACACTTCTTCTTCTTCTTTCTTTCTTTCTTTTTTTTTTTTTTTTTTTTTTTTTTTTTTTTGATACATTTGGAGGGATTTAAACTCCTAACTTATTTTACTCTTATTTTTCATCCGATCCTCTCTCACCATAGGCTAGTAGTCCCAATGACTGATTAGTGAACACTTTGAAGGTATTGGGGTACGCACTACGTTAATGCATTATCTTTTAAGAACATAAGTTGCTACTAAAATTGTCCAAAATTAATCACTCACCATGTGGTAAAACAAATGAGATCGACAGACTCTAGGCATCAGCCCATGTGGCTCGATGGTGATATTAAGATAGGTTAGGGTTTGGGCATCTATTATCCTTCAAGGTAACCAAAATAAAAATAAAAATAAAAGACGCCAAGAAGAAGAAGAAGCAAACAATTAAGACATGGGTTGGGTGAACGTGGTCTATACTCTATAGACGTGGTTACAACAACTAAACCAAACCCTTCAAAACTTGGATGATTGGGTTCAATTTTGGCCTAAAGACAAGCAATTCATAATAATTTTACTCAAAACACATAAAAAGGGGGTGGGGCTCGGGTTGACTTGGTGGATCAGGCTATTAATTGCCCCAACTACAAAAAGAGTTAGCAAAGTCTTGGGGGCTGTTTTTAAATATGAGGAAAAAAAAAAAAAAAATCTATGATCCTTTAATTGAAACCCCTGAGGATGTAAATACAAGCGATGGCCACTGTACAATAATTGGTAGAAAAACCCCAGCCGTGGTGTTCCTTTATTGTTATTATTATTATTATTTTTTTTTTTTCAAACGAGGAGTATCTTAAGTCATTGAGCCTAGACTGATTCTTCATAGTGCTTATTTAAAATAGTTTAATTATTATAATCACGAAGGGAATATAAAGACATCAAACTCTACAAGAATATTAAATTAGAATACATGTGTTTTCGTGCGTCCAAAAGGTTGAGTTAATATTAAGGTAATAAAACAAACCCCAAGTAGGCTTGCAAGGTGAATCAAGTTATATATTCAGGTTTGGCTTAAGATCGGCTTAACAAAGAATTTGATCGAGCCATATCGTGAGAAAAACAAGTCAAGCTCAAATATCATTTTACACTCATTAATTTATTGAGTCATGCAAACTCAAGTAAAATACTGTTTGGCTCTATAAATTTATTAATATTTTAAATAATCAAACTACTCAAACTCAGCAATTCGGCTCGAGATTAATTAACATATATGACAAAAAATTCATTTCAAGTTCACTCGTAAGTTAAGCGAGGCAAGTTCAAGCTTTACTTTTGAGTTGGTTAATTTAGTGAGGCAAGCAGCTTACTATTTGGCTTATATACACCCCTGAATAAAAATAAATAATAAAATAAAATAAAATAATAGTGAGTTACATGGTAATGTAGTAGGTGCTTCCCCTCTATGCTTGGCCCTTCTACAAGGGCTGTTTAATCCTTTGGGATATACGACGAGGCTATTTCCTGTCATGCATGCGGCGAAATGGATTCACCCTTTTTTAGTATATTTAAACTTTCTTAACCGTTGGGAATCTCCATTGGCTCTTTCGAGGCTGATACCCTTAATGCAATGTCAACGGCTAACTCTATAAATGCCGCAAACACTCACCCTTCAAATCCTACTCTATACACCACCAACACTTTCCAGAGAAAAAATGGCCGACATTCAAGGCTCCCCTGGTAGCTCCATGCATGGAGTAACAGGCAGAGAACAAACCTTCGCCTTCTCAGTCTCTTCCCCAATTGTCCCAACCGATACCACTGCTAAATTCGCTTTACCCGTCGATTCGGAGCATAAATCTAAGGTGTTCAAAATCTTCTCCTTGGCCAATCCTCACATGAGAACCTTCCACTTATCGTGGATCTCATTCTTCACTTGCTTCGTCTCCACCTTCGCCGCCGCACCACTTGTTCCCATCATTCGCGACAACCTCAACCTCACCAAACAAGACATAGGAAATGCTGGGGTTGCCTCTGTTTCTGGTAGCATTTTTTCTAGGCTTGTAATGGGTGCGGTCTGTGACCTGCTTGGGCCGCGATACGGTTGCGTGTTTCTCATCATGTTAACGGCTCCAACTGTGTTTTGCATGTCGTTTGTGTCGTCGGCCGGAGGCTACATCGCCGTCCGGTTTATGATCGGATTTTCTCTGGCGACTTTTGTGTCGTGCCAGTATTGGATGAGTACGATGTTTAACAGCAAGATAATTGGGCTTGTTAATGGGACTGCGGCAGGGTGGGGTAATATGGGGGGTGGAGCAACTCAGCTTGTAATGCCTCTGGTTTATGAGATCATTCGGAGAGCTGGTGCCACCCCGTTTACTGCGTGGAGGATTGCGTTTTTCATCCCTGGGTGGCTTCAAGTGATCATGGGGATCTTGGTTTTGACTCTTGGCCAAGATTTGCCTGATGGGAACCTCAGTTCCCTGCAGAAGAAGGGTGAGGTTGCCAAAGATAAGTTCTCCAAGGTTAGTTTTCACTCTCTTACAAGAATAGTGTTCGGGGGTTTTGCCTCCGACCAGTATATCCAAAGACCCTCGGATATGTGTAGTCACCTTATCCCACCCTCATGATAATGATTAGACCCTTTGAACCTTGGGTAGCTTCTAAGAGGACTAACGCTGTCTTTGGTACATGCAAATGGGAATAGAGAAAGGAATAGAACTCCCATTTCATTGGTAAAAAACGGTAGACAGTGTGGTTGGTTAAAGGAAATGAATCCCTATTCTTTCGAACCTCATTATTCCCTCGTTTGATGGAATTAATGAGTATTCTTTATTCTCTCAAAGAATGACAGTAATGACCGTGAAATCCATCTATCCATCTTTCTTTTTTATCCTCTTTCTTATCTTCTCTCTCCTCTCTTGAATGCCACATTCCAATGGGACCCATCTTTCTAATTTTTTTTTTTTTTTCAAGTCTCATAATATATTTCATTCATTTCTCCATTCTCTTTTCCATTATATTCTCATTCTATTCAAGCCTACGAAATACAGCCTAAATGCTTTTTGGGTTTCTAACACGTAATTTTACAGTTTCACCCACACTTTCCAAACAATATGTTTTTCAACCTTATTTATTGATTTGAGGTGATTTTAAACTTATTTACACAAATACCGCCCTTTAACTGGGTTGTGTCAATAAATAAAACTCTAGGTTGTTTATTTTTAAAGTATAATCAAGGGAAAACGTGGTTACCAGCCACACTTGAACTGGGTTACATAAAATTAAGTTTAAAATCACCTCAAATCAATAAATAAGTCCGGAAAACATATTGTCCCTGTAAAGAACCCTTTCTTTATGAGATGCTTAATTGTCAACTCTAGGCCTGACACTAGACTAACTCCTAGGGTTTTTTCCCTCTCTCTCATACACACATGAGAATGTTGATCTTTCTTTTTCTTTTTTCCTTTTTCCTTGCTGCAAATTAAATGTTTTAATCTATGTTTATTGTTCAGGTGCTGTGGTATGCCATCACAAATTATAGGACATGGGTCTTTGTCCTTCTCTATGGGTATTCAATGGGCGTCGAGTTATCCACCGATAATGTCATCGCAGAATATTTCTACGACAGGTCAGTTTCTTCCTCACCAATTTCATCACAAATCCGAAACTTGAACTAACCATGAGCATTTTATGTCACAGGTTCGATCTCAAGCTTCACACCGCAGGAGTCATTGCCGCAACCTTTGGCATGGCCAATATCGTTGCTCGCCCCTTTGGCGGGTACGCTTCCGATAAGGCAGCCCTATGGTTTGGCATGAGAGGCAGACTGTGGACCCTTTGGATACTCCAAACTCTAGGAGGAATCTTCTGTATCTGGCTTGGCCGTGCTAATTCACTTCCCATTGCCATCTCAGCAATGATCCTCTTCTCTATGGGAGCTCAGGCTGCTTGCGGCGCAACTTTTGGCATCATCCCATTTATTTCTCGACGATCTTTGGGTATAATTTCAGGCCTCACTGGCGCTGGAGGGAACTTCGGCTCTGGGCTGACACAGTTGGTGTTCTTCTCTAGCTCGAAATTTTCTACTGCGACAGGACTTTCATATATGGGGGTTATGATTGTAGCTTGCACTCTTCCTGTGACACTGGTACATTTTCCACAGTGGGGAGGCATGTTTTCTCCCCCTTCGAAAGATGGGGTGAAATCTACTGAGGAAAATTATTATACATCTGAGTGGAATGAGGAGGAGAAGCAGAAGGGATTGCACCAGGGAAGTCTCAAGTTTGCAGAGAATAGCCGGTCAGAGCGTGGCAGAAGGGTGGCTTCGGCTCTGACTCCACCGAATTCTACACCAGCCCATGTTTAGTGTACTAGGTAAGATCAACATGGTGGCGCCTGTTCAACCCAGAAATGAGAAGAAGGGCAATGTAATGTAACCTTTGTGTGGGGTGCTTTATTTTTTAGTCCTTTCCTTCTGCAATTCTTGTAATTTGAATTTGAATTTGAAATTATAAGAAATAATTACGGAGTATCATTTTAGGGCTTTATCCTGAAGGACCTATGGGAGTCCAAAGCCAGTTCGTTTCAAGGAGGCCATGAAGAACTCCAATTTTTTGGGGTGACTCCATGGATAAGAAGTAATGATGAGTAATGACCCCAATTATTCTGAAGGATGATAGCACCAAAAAATAAATAAATCAATAAAATTCTGAAGGATGGATTGTGTCCTCAAATGATATGACAAACAAAATGAAATGGTTCCATTTTACATAGTAAAAATCAAACATCCCTCCTCTTGCGTTTTTCTATTAGAATATATATACAATCATTAGCAGACATCAAATACCCATGATTCCATGAAGTTTCTTTTAGCTTATATATCCAAATGCCTCAATTGTCTAATAATTTGAACATGTTACGAAATAATAGAATTAGATGACCACAAATATTCTATTTTTATGTTATTATAAGGATCACCTCAAATAATGTACAATGATATGTCAGAAAGAAATTCAAGGTATGGCAATCTGAACTGCTAGTGAACATAATCATGAAAGCAATATATCAGCAGGTCATGGCCTGATGTCCCACCAAATTGTAAGATAACATTTTAGTCTGGTTATAGAGCTATTCTTATG
Source organism: Liquidambar formosana (assembly GCA_039720395.1). NCBI lineage: Eukaryota > Viridiplantae > Streptophyta > Magnoliopsida > Saxifragales > Altingiaceae > Liquidambar > Liquidambar formosana. The sequence goes on along the minus strand of CM077827.1, from coordinate 31,406,535 downwards.
GTGTATGATCACTATATTTGATTGCAGAAGAATACTGCCAACATATGCACCATTGAACGCTTTAGTGATCCCAGAAAGTCATTTAAATTACTCAGAAGTATGTTTTTGAAAAGCAGAGGCAAATTAGCACAAATAGATGTCAGGCAAAACATTTGTAACACTAGATTGATCGCTATAACTTCTGTTGTAAAGAGTTGGAACCAATGACAACAAAAGAATATATACATCAATGAAGCTTTAACTCACTGTCGATATGGACTGCAAGCTGATTGTATTCTTCAATAACAGAGTGAAGATGAAGAAGAACACACCAATCCCGATTAAAAGCATGGAGATTATTAGAGCAAATAAAATTAGCTTAACTTCCCACGGCCACCACAAGTACGACAGGATCTGGCAGAAGAGCATTTTGTACAGTAGCTCCATTTCTTTGGAAGCCTGTTATGACCCAATAGATTATTAAATGTAGAACATTAATGGAGCCCTGTGTGCATGCAAGAGAGAGAGAGAGAGAGAGAGAGAGAGAGCAAATGTACCCTGCCGTGTATCGAGTGGCCTGCATTCTTTGCAGTCAATCTTGCCTTCTCAGCACTTTCCTCGGAAAGTTTCTTAAGCACAAATCCTTCACCATTGCATTCTGAACATATACCAGAACCGCCACAATCTTCACAAACTGTCAAAGGAATCTGTGCTTCAACTTTTGAAGGCTGCAATTAGAACGATAGCTCAGAATGAGAAAAAGTATACATGGATATACAAACAAACCGTTTAATGGGAGTTCGGAAACTATTTAAATGAAATTCAAAACTTTGTGTTGATTAAACACAATGAAGTATTGTAAATGTTATTTGGTGCCACATCTCGTAGAACATAACCTTTTTTTTCTTTTCCGTGTAAAAAATGATTTTAGGAGTCCATTGGAACCTTCCTAGAAAAGAAAAAAAAACCATCTTCTGTTTCCGATAAAGCCCAGGAGCAAACAATTAATATAAACAACATAATTCACTTCAAGAAGCCATTTTCTTATAATAAGAATTAAAACAGAAAAAGGCACATTCCAGCACTACTTAGCTAAAACTCCTTTACAAGTTGGCCCCTCTACTGTCTGATATCAATGGACTAAAGGTGATTACATAGATGGCACTATAGCAGAGTTGCATTTGTACTAATATTGATTTTCCTTATGAAGTACTAAACTCTTTTGTGCCATTGTAAGAAAATTACGGACCTCAATTGCTTCAGAATCTTTGTTTTCAGAATCTTTGGTTCTCCTTACAAGAAGAGAAGCTGCTGCACCTACAACTGTGGCAGCAACAGCCACAGAAGCAGCTGTTTCTAGTAGTGCAGAAGATACTGTGGATACTTTTCTCCCTTGTGACTTTACATCAATTGAAGGAGAAAGCAGAACAAATGCATTACGAACTTTAGGCTTGGACTCCCTATTTGCTTCACATCATCAAAAGTAAGATCAGCTACAATCATGCATCAATTCAACCAAATTGTATTTTACATGTTCTAATATAGAATACTAGGAAGTGGAAAAAATTTTACTCTTGAAAAACTGAAAATATCTTTTTCCTTTCTGACTGAAGTTTCTAAGAATCAAATAATTTTTTATTCACCCAATCATATAAAACATGACAGACTCATTCTAAAAGTAACCAACGTAATGTGTCCATCTGAACAATCAAATGGCATGGAAATATATCACAATGTAAATTCCAGAATCATATGTACATAGCCACTTTAATTTAGAATTGAAAAAACGAAGGAGAGCTTAAAATATAGTGTAGAGCCCAGTCTAATACTTAATTCTGCAAGAAGTAGAATACTAGTGTAATAAGAAACTTAGAAAAATTCATGAACAAAGTACAAAGAAAGTTGGCAGCCTCATGTTGAGACATGGTGAAACCATCAGCATCTCTAAGAGATGGAAATATGACATACCAAAGGTAACAATATCCGAACCCTCATAAAAAAAAAAATTAAAATTTTTTTTAAAATTCAATAATTTAAGGTGGCCAAATTCCGAAGTATGAAACACATTGTGCAACAAAGCTTGAATGGAGACCTTGGAAAGTTGGAAGTAATCACAAACACATAACAATGATACCAAGAGCTATTAGCTAGATAGAGTAGAAGTTTAATTGAAAATTATTTTGCAGCAGTACAGCACATCACATAATTCCCTGTGAAATCTTTTTATAAAAATCTTCAAAAAAGAAGAATGTGCATACTTAAACACCCAAACTATAAAAAGGCAGCATTTATAATCACAGTTATCCACAAGGGGTGGAAATGCATGCATGGGCAATTTATGCAGTATGAATGTTTCTGAAATTGCAATCCGGGATAGCAGCGTATTCCAGTGCTGCCCCCAGCCAGAGGGAAGGACAAAAACCTTAACAAGCACTTCACCAAGAGCATGTTTTCTGGTATAAATGGTCTAGCATAGCCTAGATTGTAAATGGTTTATGCAACAAATGACTGCCATGTTGAAGTTTCAGTAAAGGCATAAAGTTCTAAGAAAATTACAAATTCTAGTCATTGGGAACATACAATGAGACCAAGGACTGGAAATAAGCATGTAAGATCTTTCATTGTTTTTCATATACATAATATTACACAATTATGTATTGTTAACCGAGCTACATGCTTGGTTTTTCTTAACACTTTTTTATTTTGCTAAGGACATGCTTGGTTACTAACACAACGAAAATAGATTAGTCAAATACTATCAAGAGACTTATGGACTGCCATGATTGGGTGGTCTCAGTGGTCTTATAAGATTCAAATTTTGCCCTACATGTTGCGAATGATGAGTAATTGAAAGATGCATACCTTATTTCTATGTGGTTTATGCAAACCAATTGAGTTGACATGTTTCTTTAAGAATATATTGATTAAATCCTCACCTTTCTTAGCATACTAGTCCCCATCTAACAGAGGGTGATTCTCATGCATGGAAGCTATATGTGTATCTTCAAGAATTGGATACGTAATGAAAACACATTTTCTTAGTCCATAATGAACTAGGACTAGTTTAAAGAATATAAATAAAGGTTATAAAGCTTAGTTCTTAACTCTTTCCCATACACAGCAAAGCTCTCCTTCAAGCCTTCACGTGTCAGAAGAACCGCAGAAAATGTAGAATATAAAGTATTTTCATAATCTACAGCACCAGAAAGATTAACTAGTACGTGACTCTAAATTATACACCATTAGCATGGTCTCAAGAGTTCAAAAAACCCTGTTCATGATTTTGCCAAGTTCCACCCATGTTTTACCATTTCCCCCCCCCCCCCCCCAACCCCACACACACACCCACGCACACACACAAAAAGAGGGGGGGGGGGGGGGGGGGGGGGAAGGAACCCTCCTCCCTCCTCATCTCTGCACTAAACCCCTAGGTCATTTTATACATAGGTTAGCAAGGGCAAACGCTCAAATTTGCCTGTTTAGTGCAATGGGTCCATCTTCTAAAATGAAGAAAACACAGTTCTTGACAGGGAAATAATTTCCCCTCTGCCAAACAGACCCGAAAGTGCTACCCAAAAACAGTAAACCAAAGAAATCAACCTCCCCACCAAATCATACATTCTAAGCTCATCAGCAGACTTATCTTCAATCACCATTAATTCTGGTGTCCCCATTCCCATGGTTTCCCCCAATACTCACAACTACTACTCTTAAACTTCCACAATTACTTCAAATAACTGAAACAAGGTACCATCTTTACCTAAATTAAAGACCCACTACACCAAAAAGCTTAGCTTCCTCCATAAAGATTTCAATGAATAGGTATCGGCAGTTTCACCAAAATCACTAAAAAAAAATTAACCCAACTCTAAATGACACTAATATGCATAGATCCACATGAACAACCCCCATAACAGCTTCTTGCTGTACTGGGACATTTCTCATTAATGGCTTTCTCATATACCCAGAACTATGTTTTTCTTTTTAATTAAAGTACTGTATTACACTTTCATTAAATACCTTCACAAAGTTCCAATTCTCATGGATTGAGAAGCAAATTGAATACATATATGATTAGCTTGATTACCATAATGAACTAGAATGCATAGCTGTAAAGGTGTGAAAAGAAAAGGGGTTGTTCACAATGAACAGATGTAACGGTTAGGAAAAAAGGAAGAAAGATTTGTATTGAATGCAAGAAAGTGAGGAGAGAGATGGTTTTCTGTATCTTACTCTTGGAAAAGGAGGCAAATGGTAGAGTCTGTAGCGGGAGCTCCATTTCGAATCTGTATTAAGTAGCCACACACACTGCACTCATGTTCCTCCTCTTAGATTCTTATCTTGGCTGTCAGCTATAATGGACAATTACTCCTTGATGATGCCAACAATTTCAAAATTGCCATCCCTCCGTTATACGGAGTAAATTTTTTTATTTTTTGGCTAATAGCCCATTTAAGTAGCACGGGCATCAACACGCGACACTATTACGACATAAATTCTCAAAATTTAGGATATAATATGGCGAACATACGTCATAAATAAAATGCATATTTTATATATATAATTAGATAATATCATATAATATCACATTTCTCATTCAAAATGCATCTTTATATATTTTTTTTAAATTCTAGTGGAGTTATTTATTGATAAAATTAGATAAAAAGGAAAATAAAGAAGATTATAAAAACAAAAAAAGATGAAAAAAAATAAGTGTCATATTGAAAGTGTATTGAAGAGTGTCGTATCCGATACATATCCGACACGAACATGGCACCTCCAAGGAAGTGTCTGTTCTTCTTAGCCTATGATGATTGGTATGATCATTGTTCCAAAATTATGTCTCATTCAAAAAAATTAGCTTAAAATTTTTTAAATAAATTCGCATGCTCATTTTTACGAGACATGAATTGAAAGATTCAATGCAATTTGAATTATTAGAATCATCAAAATAGACGATTTTTAGATGAACTTTTTTTTTTTTTTTTTGGGTGATGAAAAATTCTACTCTTATTTTTTAGCAATATTCTTTCATTATTTTGATTTTATTTAGGTAAGGTAGGTTATGCCCTTTCATTCAAATCTTTATGAGCATTTGCAGTGGTAATAAGTAATAGAGCCATAAAAATAAATAATGGAACCCATTAATAAACTCCAAACTTGTAAGTTGCAACACCGCACCCCAAAACACTAAATTGAATGCTCACCTCTGTTCCCCACCCGCCAGCATCTCATATATATCCTCCCAAGAAATATGTGTTGCTTTTCATGAATGTACTTTCAATGCCATAACCCAAAAAGAACGAAAAAAAAAAGGATGGATATTGCAAAATTACAGTGAATATGATGAGCTCACCCACTAAGAAAGCAATAAGCAGATCTAGGCAGTTGTTGCTATTCCTTTCATTAGACCAACCAAACTTGGGTACTTTTTTCTTGAGGTTTCTCCATCACTCTGCACTTCTCTCCAGGGGTTGGTGGTGGGGGCTCATGAGCCATTTGAAGTTGGTGCCTTGTTTGTTGGGGCACAATAATCAGCCATAGATGTCTCAAAGATGAAGGTGTGGGGGTTACACCACGTTAGGTTATTAAGGTGTGGAGCGTAAATCTGTATAATTGGTTGCCATTGTTCAACTGCATTTGATACGTGGCCTAATCTCAAGGTTTGAGTTGGCACTGCAGAAAGGTAATTAAGGTTGACTTTGGAAGGACATACTCTTTCCAGTGGAGACGTCATGTGAGACTGTGAGTCATGTCAAGTGGCTCATTTTTTTCATTTTTCCCTTTTTTTTTTTTTTTAAATCCGGTACCATATCCGTGCTTTGCTTTGAATTACCCATTTCTTTTACCAATTTATATGATAATAACAAATTAATAATTAATAAAAATATTCATTTTTTTTTTCTTTTTTTTGAAAAAGGAAATGAATGTTGCATCAATTAAATGATAAATCAGGAAAAATAAGGCTTATGTTGTAAGACAAACTAAGCAATTTAGGCTTTGCTCAAGAGCGATTTGATAAAAAATTCATTCATGGTCATTTGCAAAATAATCAAAGTCAAATTCAAAATCATTTTTGACCTTGATAAGCTTATTAATACTTTAACCAAACAAACCAGTGAAACTCAGTTTAAAATCAACTAAAAGGCTCACTTAAAAGATAAACAAACCAAACTCAAAATCATTTTTGAATTCGATAATTTATCGAGCCAATTTTAACTTAATTCTACACGCTTACAGCCTTACGAGGCATTAATCTACCCTTCTTCAAAACCACATGAAAGTTTTATCTTTTCCAAAAATTAAGAAAGTGAACCTAACCAAACCCACTTGCCGAAATTTCCCAATAGTCCCTTTATGCATTGAAACCAGATCCAATTTCTTCTACTTTACATGCACTGCTTAAAACACTAAATAATATCTCCTCTCACTTTTCCAAATATCAAAAATAACGAGGTGAGGTTTAAATGGTTGCCTTGATTTAAAGTCATGCTGGAATAGTTTTTGACTTGGCGCAATAGCAGAAACTCACGAGCATCCTGACTCTCTCCAGTCAAAAAGAGGCACCCACCACACCAACTCCATGCCCACAGCCTAAGTAATGCTTTGCTAGCAGTGAGCTGTGCCACATATCTGCATCCCCAGCGACTCACGAGGCTATTTAAAGCCCCTTTCACCTCTTCTTTCTTTCCTTCCCATACAATAAAACCCCATTGTAAACCTCTCTATACCCTTAAACTCTTCAACAAAGAAATGTCTACTACTATTCTCTACATTTTACTCACCCTCTTCCTCTTGTTATCTTCTCTGGACATCTCCATGGCTGGAAGGAACCTCTCGTCTAGAAATTACGTGCCCATGAAGCCACAGTTGAATAAGCGACATGTTTTTAGAGGGAGGGAAGTAAAAGGTTGCTTGCCAAAAGGATTTCGGCCTCCATCAGCTCCAAGCCGATATGTGAACTATCACACTCTTGGTTCAGCGGCATGTTCTTCTAGCAGGCACTCCAGGAAACCATGAGAATGTATTGGGGTTTAAGGAGACTTAAGGTGATAGTTGTATACGGTTTCTACGTTCATGAGTGGGAAGATTAGACAGGTTTATTCGTTATTATTCTTATGAATGATTATACTATGCTATGCATAAGATTTTCTACGTGTGATAACTCTCCCTCTCTCTTTATTTATTTATTTATTATTATATTATTATTATTTTTCTTTTGGTGAAATGACTTGATTGTTCTGGTAAAGTTATCCACAGAGGCAGGGTGAGGCCTTACCTGCACATCAATATTTTGAGAATTATACAACACCCGGAATTAGAATGACCACCAGGTCTTGGGAAATTAGAGAGTAAACTGGACCATCCCTCTGTTTGAATTTCAGGAAAGCATGAATAAAACAAACAAAGGGGAAAAAAACACTTAAAAGTGCCCAAGACAACTCATCTGCAAGCAATTTGTCACCGACTCAATATAACCAACTCGAGATTAATGAGCTGGGGATGGCCAAGTTTTAAGCTTCAACTCTAGGCCATCAAGCAATGTTTCAAGCTCTATGGCCAAGTTGAACCATCCACAATCTACCATATAAAAAGTAACATATGCATATTCCAACATACATAAATGCAATAATATACACCCTTAATACACCGATACGCACCCTACAATGTGCAATTCCAATCTTCCTAGTTTAGAAATCCACAAAACCATTACCCCTATCCATTCTGGTTTACATCACATTTTCGTTGCAGTAACATCAGCTTCATGACACAAGCATATCGATCTTCAGACCATGATTCTCATGAATCATAACACCCTGTCACCCTAAATCTAGGCATGCTCTCCTATTTTTGAAGGCTGCTTCTACACATACATTGGATTAGAAGTATGTAAAACTCTGATTCAGCGATGTAAAGCATCATAAGCAAGTTTGACAATGCATCAAGCATAGCATCAACTTTGCAAAAAAAAAATGAAAATAAAAAGAAGCATCGCATCAAGCATACATACGCAGTATGCTCACCTGGGTCTGAACTAAACCCACACTAACTCAGCCATCCACACTAGATTCACTGAGCAGATTTGGGGTCAGCCCAGATCAAGGTGTGCAGCCTTATCTACCAAAAGAGATTACAAAACAGAATGACCTGGAAATGAGGCAAATTCTAAAAACCAATCAACTCAAGGAACAGGGTTAAAGAAAAAGATCAATGTATAACATCCTGAATTTTCAATTAATCACCCAAAAGTTTCAACTATAACTACCATTAAATAACATTGTAAGAAGAGAATGGAACCTGGAAGTCAACCAGCAGCACCCTCATATTCAACAGAGTACAAAAGGCTAGAGTGAACAATAACCGGCCAGGAAAGCCTTACAGCATAAATAGAGAAATATCACTGAAAATAAGAATCTGTTTGGAATGCTAAAGTTCAGGCCAGCCAAGTTTGAAATCAGCCAGCGACTGCTTCCTTGACAAAACATTAAAAGGCAGGATATACTCCTCGCTGTTTAAAATTTGCAACTCCATGTGCTTTTGGCAAAATAAGTCCATTTCTGCTACACTACCAGTCTGTCACGCGTCAAACTAGACTGACCCAATTCTCCAACTTCCCAAAAAGTCCCTGAAAACTACTATGAAACTAACTATATAGGTCATCTTCATCAGCGCCAGCAGCAGAACTTGCAAACGGGTCAGCTACAGAGGCTCCAGTACCCGCCTCCGAAAACCGGAATTCAGTTCCGAACCCCCTAGGACTGCTGCAAGGTCTGAGCAAAAGTCTGGTACTTGCGAATGTCGGCATCACTCACACTTCTACGAGCATACTTCATGGATTCCTCAAAATGGGCAGCCTTAATCTCAGCCACCTCATCCTCAACATCTTCATCCATAGCCTCAGGATTCTCCCCTCTCCTTCTTTCCCTCTCTATATCCTGCAATAATTAAGAAACTTTGTCATCAACTGCTCATCACAAACTTACACTAAGACATAGTTCGGCTAGAAACAAATGTCAAGGTCTACTCCATGTCATGCAAAGTGTTCAAGCATGCCAAGACTACACTATTACACGAGATCTTTTAAAGGAAAAATATAGCAGTCACATAATTTCAATACAAAACACTTTGTCAAGTAGGACATTTCAATAAAAAAAATAAAAAAATAAATAATAACTTAGGTGCTACAAGGACAAAATGAAGGCCTTAAGAATGTGGATCTTGACTGTGATAAAATACATGTTGGGCATACTTAAAATAAGCCATGGCCCTAAATAAAGCTTATTAGCCAAAAAAAATTCTTCTTTTGGTGGGCTTGTAGTTACTTTGATGACAGCAGCCCCTCTTTTTCTTCTTTTGTTGATTCCCTCTTTCTCCTTCAGGAGTCTTCCACCCACCCACCCACCCCCCCCCCACGCGTCTTCCTTTTTTGACTAGTTCTTGTATATCTCTTATGTACATGGGCTATGCCCTTTTTTCTAATACAAATTTACTTCATCAAAAAAAATTAGCCAAAAAAATTCTTTGCAACCAACTCCAAGTTATTAGCGTAAGGCCCAACTCCAAGTAGTTAGGATAAGGCTTCATTGAGTGATGTAATGCACAAGATTATGCAGAGGCATTCATATGTAGTCCTAGAAATAAAAATGCAAAGCTAAATTGAGCAAAAGGTGGAGAAGCATACTTTCTCGATGTTCTCTCTTATAGCATACTTGCATGCTCGCTGGCATATCTCTGTAATATCAGCCCCACTAAAGCCTTGAGTATATTTGGCAAGGGCTCCCAAATCAACGTCTTTTGAAATGGGTGATTTTCTCAAACAGGCCTTGAATATCTGGTGACGTGAGCTTTCATCTGGGAGAGGGATATAAATCAACTGATCGAAGGCGGCCAGGCCTCAAAAGCGCAGGGTCTATTATGTCAGGTCTGTTGGTGGCCCCAATTATGAAAACAGTCTTTTTTGCGGACATGCCATCCATTTCAGTCAGGAGTTGGTTCAGAACCCGATCAGCAGCACCACCTGCATCTCCTACACTACTTCCCCTCTGCAAGAAATATAACAAAATATTAACCCGTAAGCTGGTGGGAACACATGAAGTGCATTGTAAGGTCTCAAAATCCAACATTACAGTTCTGTTTCAAGCCACTCTGCATTTTCTCAAAATTATGAAACTTTGACCTTCTCCCATATAATTTCCAGTTTAAAATTTCAAATGAAAATTTTTGACAGGGCTGTTATCATGTGGAAACTGAAATTTAAAACCTTTATGCAACAAAGAAAAAACCTGAGTAGCAATTGAGTCAAGCTCGTCAAAGAAAAGGACGCATGGAGCAGATTGTCGGGCCTTGTCAAAAATCTCTCGAACATTGGCTTCACTCTCACCAAACCACATGGTGAGCAATTCGGGGCCCTTGATGCTGATGAAGTTTGCTTGACATTCATTTGCAATTGCCTTAGCCAGCAAAGTTTTCCCACACCCAGGTGGGCCATAGAAAAGAACCCCTTTTGAAGGTGACATACCAAATTTCTCAAACTTCTCTGGATGCTCCACAGGATATTGAACGGTCTATACAACAAAAGAAAATAAAAACGAACAGAATTTTAGCTACAATCAGAAGAAACATCGCACCAATAAATAAGTTAAAACCCAACCCAATAATGCTCATCACCTCTTGAAGTTCCCGCTTAACATTCTCAAGGCCTCCAATGTCCTTCCCAGCTAACATTGGGAACTTCAACAACCTGCTCATCAAAGCTCATGTAATTAGTGTGTAATTAACAAGGAGTTGTGTACCTCATTGATAAAACAACCCTTTGCCATATTATATGGGATTTTCCACTAAATAAACTCACAGTTTCACGCAAAGCAGATGGATTGCTTGTTCCAAGAGCAGTCTGGAAATGCTCGTTTGTAACAGCCATGGAATTAAGTATCTCAGCATCAATGGTTTCATCTTCCAAGTCAATCACATCCATTTTCTCTCTGATGCATTGAAGTGCTGCTTCAGTGCATAGTGCAGCAAGGTCAGCACCAACATATCCATGAGTATCTTTTGAAATTCTTTCTAAATCAACCTGCACAGTGGAAAACCATAAATTCTAATCAATTCAACAGTGGAAAGGACCAAAGCAACAGAACCAATCTGTACCCTTGAGACATCATGCAAATCAGACATGAATCAGATCCAGGTAAGAACCAGATCCAAACAAGGGCAATTACCATCATACAATTAGTATTATAGTCCAAGTCCACGTGTGGACTGAATCCACAACAGAATCTTCTCCACTTCCAAACCAGTTCGTACCCACAAAAATAAACTTTAAAGAAAAAACAAACAGAGAGTTCAACTTACATCATCAGAGAGCTTCATGTTCTTGGTATGGATGCGAAGAACTTCCAGGCGCCCAACTTCATCTGGAACACCAATGTCTATTTCCCTGTCAAACCGACCAAACCTCCTCAAAGCCGGGTCGATGCTGTTCGGGCGATTCGTAGCACCAATAACAATTACATGTGCCCGGGATTTCAATCCATCCATGAGAGTCAAAAGCTGTGAAACAATACGCCTTTCAACTTCTCCATGTGTCTTCTCTCGCTTGGGAGCAATCGAATCAATCTCATCAATAAAGATGATGGATGGGGCGTTCTTCTCAGCTTCCTCAAATGCCTTCCTGAGATTACTTTCACTCTCTCCAGCCAATTTAGACATGATCTCAGGTCCATTAATGCAAAAGAAAAAAGCTCCAGTTTCATTAGCAACAGCCCTGGCAATTAATGTCTTCCCAGAACCTGGGGGTCCATAAAGTAAAATTCCTTTGGGGGGCTTCACACCAATTGATTTAAAAAGTTGAGGATGCCTTAATGGAAGCTCCACTAACTCACGAATCTGAGCCATCTGCTTACGAACGCCACCTACATCATCATAACCAATCTCATCCAACCTATCCTCATCCTCCCTTCTCACAGGCTCTCCCTCACAGAAGATTTCAGTGTCAGGCGCAACCACACAGTACTCCCCTGGGTCAGTCTCAATGACCTTGAACTCTACACTTCTCATACCTCCTCTCACAAGGAAGAGATCTCCTTTTCTCACTGGGCGATAAGCCTCCAGGAAATATGCTGTAAACATAGCATTGGAAATTACATCAATTAGTACTATAAAAAAAGATTAAATTTGATATAAAACATCATCTAATCATTTCAAAGATGTTGAAATGAGTGATGGAATGATAGAGGCTAAACTAAAGAATAAATTATCATATAAACTGAGCTATAGTGAGCACAGAAGAGTAATTATATTCAAATTAAATTATGGTGAACGTAACTGCAATGACAGTGAAAGACTGAAAGAAGGAATTACAACTACACAGGCTGTTCAATTACTAAATAAGAAAAGGAAATTTAAAGAATAACATCAGGCAGGGAGGCAGGGAGGCAGGGTCAGAAACTCACGTTTTAAGTATGCATCAAACAGATTCCCAGTAACACCTTCTATGGTATCATCAATTGGCAGTATGTGCACACGCGTCCCGTACTTAACATCTGGGCACTGATGCACAGATACAACATCTCCAAGCCGAACTCTCAGATTTGATCTCACGACCTTATTCATCCTGATCTTTGGCTGCTCACATGTGTCATCAGCAAGGGCGATGCAGATTGTATCTTTACGTTTCTTACCCTGAATACCAAATTATATTATAGTAAATTAGTAATGTAATAAAAAACCATTTGTGTGAATTCTAACATAGAATGTTGAGAGCTCAAAGATAGATTCCCATTTCCTCAAAAACATGAAAACAGAACTGCCACACATGTGGTGAATTATACATAAAGGAACACCCCTCATGCATAGGGATGGCAATGGAGCAGGTTTGCGACAAGACATCCTTATCCTGACCTCACCGACGAAGCAAAATACTTGCCCCATCCACGGCACACATCCGTAGTAGGGCAAGACAAGGTGAGTGTGAGAAAGATTCAAACCGGGTGGGGCCCCAGTGGGGCACATTATTATGAAATCCCCAAGTTTTTAAACTAATATTTTAATTGCATGCTAGCACAGCTTACTAAGCTGAATACTTGAAGCAAAGTTAAAGAGAACAAGTAGGGGCGAAGCAGGCGGGGCAGGCGGGGCAGGCTACCCGCAAAATCCAATTACTTGCCATCACCAATCATGCATGGAATTAAAAGGTCAATGAGTAATGTGAGAACTAAGGTAACATGGCCACGAATTCCCTAACTCAAAAAGACCTTATTTATTATGCTCGTGAATGGTGAGATACAGATGTTTATTCTTCAGCACTATCACACTCCCTCCAAACTCTTGGCCAAATTATACAAACACCTTTTAAAGGTCCCAAGCCTTTAAAAACTGAAGATTTTTACTTGGCTCCTTAGACAAGATTGTTCTCACTGACAAAGCTAGAGCAAATTATAAAATCAACCAGGACCCTGGTTGCCAGTGACATTGCCACCATATCGAGGACCGCTCCATATTTTTTGTGATTACTGTCTTGCATCAGCCATTTGGAAACACCTGCTCCCCACAACCCTGCAGTATGAGCCATTTTCCTTGACGTTTCAGATTAGGCAATCTATAATATCATCTAGGAATGTCAATGACTTGAGGATCCCAAAACTGTGGCCCATCCTTTTCTGTCAAACTCTAAAGGTGCTTTGACTTTGTGGACTACACCATGCCCCATCACAGAGATGGATCTGTGGGCCTGTGGGTCAATACAATAACTTCAACCTGGCATGGGAGGAAACTAACGGACAAGTGAACCTTGAATCTGAATCCCGGAAGCTCTTGCATCAATATCTGAAGACCATCATGGAAATTACCTAAATAGGGCCCTAATAGAGGCATGCATGGAGCTTCTGAGCAAGCCTTATAGATGACAAGTACTTCACAAACACCATTGCAGTAGACTCATGTAAATCGAAATCATTGTAAGTCCTTTGGTGCTGACCATTCGGCACCAACCACCAAGTGGAATGGATACTGTTCTATGTAATAATTCAATGTTGCTATGCCCCAAGATGGTCTCACATAGTCTAGACCTCTAGCGTTTTTCCCATTATGACACTTTGGTATGGTCTCACATTGTCTAGGGTTTTCCCCCATATGAAACTTTCTTATCCTACAACGTTCAACCTATACATACAACAAAAAACAAACCCCTTGCCCTTTTATGCAGAATTGGATATGACTTGTAATTTCAATTTCATGGGATTCAACAATCTAAGCTTTCAATATGGAAGTGTTTTTACCAGGAACTGATGGAATTCTAATTTAATACCAAATTCACCTGCATATAGAGCAACAAAAACAGTGCACTATGAATTGAAACCTCCAATTGCAACTCCATGCAAGTATGCAACCACACACAGCCCCAGGTCCAAACACCCAAACCCATAAAACTAACAAAACCCTCCAAAAATCCAAGCTTTCAAAAACCCCAAACAAGACATTCAAATAATCCACAAAGATCCCAATCACACCTATCACAAAACATAACACAAACACAACCCTAACATCAAACTCTCAAAACCCTAAATACCCACCTCAAAACTTCACTCAAAACACTATCTACATACATACATACATACACACACACACATATCCAAATATTACCTTGATCATGATCGTATCACCGCGGAAGAGCTGCAACTTTTCCATGGTATCGGGGTGCATCGACACGACCGAGTTGTCATCGTTGATGGCCTCGTCAACAACGAGCCGATTCGCCGCCTTCTTCCTCTCCAAAATCGCCGTCGAGAAATCCTTCTTCGCTCCCTTCCTGAAACTCACGAAATCCATCATCAGAATCACAAAGTTGAAACAACGAGATAATGAAGAAATCAAAAGGAAATAAAACGGGTTTTAACGATGCGAAACGAGTCGGTGTTCAAGGGATGAAAAACACTCACGGCTCAGAAGATTCAGGTTTGTCAGTCATGGTTGAAGAAAGAGAAAGCCAGATAGCGGAGAAAACAGAGAAGGAAACAAGTTACAGTATGAGAGATTTGAAGATTGGATCGGATATTTATAAAGGCCGACTGCAGTGCCTTCTTTGTCAAGAAAAAAATTTCTCTTTTTCCTCCTCTTTTTTTTTATTTATTTTTTAATTTTTTATATTGTTATCATTACTCCGTATTTTTTTCCTCCTTTCCGTATCAATTGGGATCGTCAAGAAAATAATTTCCTTTTTTTTTTTTTTTTTTAATACTCCGTAAGTTTTTTTCCTCCTTTCCTTCGTCAATTGGTCAGTTGGCTTTCATTGGGCTTACATTATATGGATTATGGAGCACTAATCATGGAGTAGTTTTTTTATAAAAAATAATTTTTGAGAGGCTATTAAAATCTCTCATGTTTATTTGTGAATTCTATTTTTTTCATTTTTTAAGGTTTTATGAAAAATATAAAAGGTTATTATGAAAACTAATTGTATAGTCTCTTTGAAAAGATCATTTTGCACAACTTTGTAGAATAAAATGTTTCCAAAATCTATAAGTAAAGTGAACTTTTTAACTATTTATAATTTTATTTGTGAAAAAAATGAAATGGAAATTGTAAATGGCTAAAAAGTGCTCTTAAACAATAGATTTTGAAAATTTTTATTTTACAAAGTTGTTCAAAATAATGTTTTATAGTGGATATTGCGACCAATTTTCATAAAAACTCTTATATTTTTCATTAAATCTTAAAAAGTGAAGGAAAAAAAAAATGAAGTTTACAAATAAAGTTGAGTGTTGCAATAACCTCCTCATAAATTTTTTCCCCTCCTTTCTTTGTCAATTGGGCTTTTATTGGGCTTAGATTACCTATCTCATACTAAATTACTAACTCTGGAGTAGTTTTTTTTTTTATTTTTTGGAAAATGCTATTTTTATTGGGCTTAAATTTTGGAAAATGCTACTTCACCCATGTTTTATTATCTACTTATGTGTCAAATGTGTATATGTGAAAGCAAACATGTGAGGCCTAGCATGAAATAAGGAAAAGTTGTCACATATGGATGGGTGGGAGAATGTGGGTCAAAAAGCGTAGTCTTTTTTTTTTTTTTTTTTTTTTTTGGGTGCGGGGAGATGATTAACTATAGAGTAGTCACCGATGGCATTGCAGCCTGGTGTCTTTTGTCTCACTCATTGAATGAGTGATCTCAACTTCTAACTTATAAAGGAGTATTGATATACATTTATTGATATTAAGCGATGTTAGGAGTATCGGTAGCTTCTATCAATATAAAAAAATAAAATAAAATACTATAGAGTAGGTTACTAGACCATAAGGTGTTACAAAGTGAAATGTTCTTTGAACTCTTCCTATGTAAGGAAAACAATCCTCAAGCAGAGGAAGCTACTCACTAACCCTCTATTTGGTTCGTGGAATCTATCAAGGAAAAAAAAAAGAGAAGGGAAAAAAATGAGGAGGAAAGAAAATGAAAAGAAAAGATGAAATCATATCAAGCCAAAATTATTCAAATTCTTCTTATTCTTCTAATTTTCCATTGCAACCAAATAAAGGAAAGTACAATTCCTTATATTTTATTTTATTTCCTTGATAAAATCCTTAAACCAAATAGAGCCTAAGGGTATGCATTGGATTGTTGGCAATGATCGCAAGATTTCTTTTTTGGCATGATAATTGGGTTTATAATGGACCTCTTACTGAATTTATTGGCACTAATCAATGGTGTAACATTGATGATAATTTTAATGTTGTTGTTCTATTAATTATAGCACTGGCATTTGTTGTTTGGATAGTGTAATGTAGTTGCTCCCTAATAAAGTCATTTTCAGGACATTTTTTGGAAATCTTTGAAGAAGTTGCATTTTTTTTTTTTTTTAGTCAATAGATAGAAATATATTGACTGAAAGAACTTCAGTACACGACAGAAGAACAATCCTCTACTAAGAACGGCTCTAGCCAACTAGGAGGAGTCTCTAGCCATACTTCTAGACTCTCTAGCCCAAGAGCATACTTAGCAATAGCATCCACAGTTTGATTACAATTTCTCGAAATTGAAACAAACTTAACTACATTCACTTTCCTAGCTAGATGGAAAATATCAGTACACACAACTTCCAGATCTGCTACCATAGCACCCCTTTTCTGTAAGCATTTGATTACTGGCTGTGCATCTCCTTCCACCTCCAAGCTCTTGAACCTAGACTCCAACGCCAAATTTAGACCTTCCCTCAGTGCATAGGCTTCCACGGCTTGAGCAAATAATACAGCTTCTATTTTTTTTGCAAAGCCTGCTAAAAAAGCCCCTTTCTCATCTCTAATTATAACCTCAATGCCCCCAACTTTATCTTTCTCCCTCCAAGCCCCATCAGCATTCATTTTTAAATTGGGAAAAACAGGAACTTGCCAACAGATAGGTTGCATTTTTAGGGATATGATTCTTTATAGTGTAATTATATTAGTAATATTATCCATAATACCCGTTTTCTAATGGAAATCTTTGAAGAAGTTACATTCAAATATGGGTTCAGGCAAAGAAACTGTGCTGCTGATTGTGCTGCCAGCTTTGGTCATTATGTAAATGATTCTTAGTTGTGAAATAATTGATTTCATAAAAGACCTAATTTGGTCTATTTGTATGAATGATATATATGAATGGTGTAGCATTTCCTCGTTGTAACTGTGCTCTTTCTTATTAATATAATTTATTTTTCTAAATAAAGAAAAGTGAAATGTTCTTAATTAAAACTAAACTCTCTTGAATTATAAGATTAAAATAAATAATTATGAATAACACTTTGCCCCTGTCTATTACTTACCGTTAGAAACTATATAGGATTTAGATTATGTGAACATCATGTGATATCAATAAACCATTTAGATGTCTAAATTAGTATTACTAGCTGTCGGGCACATGCAATACGTGTGGAAAAGGTTAAACACACTAGCTTGGAAAAAAAAAAATTTGTAACTGCAAGGTTAAAATTAGACAAACTTTTGTGTTAAGAAAGATATATACACATGATTAGCAATCAAGATATATATCAAGTGGCAGGATCATTGAGGGCACCTTCTAATTGTTTTTTAGTAACATTAACTATATTTTTATGAAAATTTAGTGTTCATACATACATGTCTTGGTAGATCTAAACTTCTAATTGGTTTTCGTGGGAGGTTAAATTACAAAGTGATCAAATTTTTGGGAGGAAACCAAAATTTTGGGTACTGCCAAATTTACAATTAAAAAACTATATATATATATATATATATATATATCTATATCTATACTACCTATAAAAAGATGAATGTAAGAAAAACTTTTGATTGACTAATATACCCTTATTTTAATTTTTAAATACACAACTATCCATCCTTCTGCATATATAAGAAATATAGCAATAAGAAAACTATAATTCTAAAACACATACCTTAATATATAAAACACAAATAAGAATTCAAAAGAAACAGAAACTATAATTCGTATATCTATATCTATCTATACTACCTATAAAAAGATGAATGTAAGAAAAACTTTTGATTGACTAATATACCCTTATTTTAATTTTTAAATACACAACTACCCACCCTTCTGCATATATAGGAAATATAGCAATATGGAAACTATAATTCTAAAACACATACCTTAATATATTCTAAAACACATACCTTAATATATAAAACACAAATAGGAATTCAAAGGAAACCCTAAATCAAATACTCCATTTAATACTATACATATAATCCTAAAACACGTTGACTTCGTATTTTCCTCTTCCTCTCATTCTCTAGCAAATGAGAATGACCTGTTAAAGGCACACCTATTTCCCAGCGTAGTCACAAACCAAATATCCACATCATAGAGACGATACATGGAGACGATACCGGATCTCAAGGGGCTATTGCGTGAGTGTTTTATACTTTTATTATGTATTTCTTGAAATTTTGTAAGAATTCATATAATGCTGAATTTGTTTGTGGTTGGGGGTGTTTGTTTTCAAAGATTTTGGGTAGACTAGGAAAACCCTTGAATGTGTTTTGATTGTAACTTGAAAATTGTTGGAATGGGTCATATATGTATATGATATATGATAATTATTATTATTATTTTGCTTGAATTTGGTTGTTGATGGGAATGGAGAGCGGAAAAGAAAAAGGAAAAAAATAAAATGAAAATCTCGATCTTCACTCTCTTTTCAATCTCTAAGTGAACAAAAAAAAAATGTAGATGATGATACCATATAAAAATAAAATTGAGAATTTTTTTATAGAAAGTAAGAAAAACTATATTATGAGGGATCAATTTCACCTATTAAAAAAATAAATTAAATAATATTTGAAAGCATCAAAAATATAAAATATAGAAAATAAAAATAAAATAATTATGTTTGCTACTTCCCTTTGGAATGCACATCTCAAATTGAGGTAGTAAATTGCCACAACCCACGTAAGGTAGCAAAAGACAAATTTGTTATTATTTTTTTTTTTTTTGTTTTTTGCTACCTCCCTCAAAGATGCTCTTGTATCACATATTAAATTATATTATATCTTTATTACCTATAAAAGTTTATACTTTAGAAACACTTTTGATTGACCATTACATCCTTATTTTAAATTTTAAATATTTATAAATTTTTTTATTTAAATAATATTCATGTGCAACGCACATGTGCCCATATCTAGTAATAAATAGAAATATATAGGAATATGAAAACTATTATTCTAAAACAACAGCCGGAACACATACCTTAATATATTCTAAAACACATACCTTAATACTCAGTATATAAAACACAAATAAGAATTTAAAGGAAACAGAAATTATAATTCCTATATAATAAATAAACAGTCGGATTATAAATTTCACATTTTCCATCAAGAGTAGTTTCAACCTTCTCTCTACCTTTTCTATTAACGACGATTTCTCCTTTTTCTGGTAAGTTTTGCTCTGTAAATCTATACTACCTATAGAAGGTTAAATCTCAGAAAAAATTTTGAACGATCAATATACCCTTATTTTTAAAAAAATATACATATCTACCCTTCCTTTAATTGAAACACATAATAAACATTCTTATCATTTGGTAACAAATATGAAAGATTTTAATTCAAACTTTTAACAAATTAGAGTTAGATTTTTACTCAAATTCATTTTTTAGAGCAACTATCAAGTTGCATGCTAATATATATGAATATGAACTCTTTAAATATTCCGTTTCATGAAGAAAAAAAATTCTGAATATATATCTAAAGAGGTTTTAATCGTTCATTGTACTTTCGAATTTTAAACTTTATCTTTTATAATTAATATTATTTAAAAATATTCACGTGCAACGCACGTATGCTATATCTAGTATTTAAAAAAAATGAGGGAAGAAGGTCTTTTGATCCCTCTCTCCATCCCGCACTCTCATGTGCATGTAGGGATTAAAGTTCCGGAAGCAAATTACCTCATTTATACCAAAAAAAAAACATAAAAGACACAAATTATGGGTATATATTAAGGAGGAGTCGAGTCCCATGAATTTTCCTAGTTGTTATAACTAATAAAAGTAATAATAATGTAACTCAAAGGATGAGGCATGGCATTGCACATGTACATGTCTACAAATAAGAAACCCAATAATGATCGATCAACGAATGGTCATGCGCATGACCATATGAAGTTCACTCATCATGGTTAAGCCGAGCCATCAAGATTAGTGGCATGGTCTTCATTGTTATACTGTGCGCATGCAACTTTTAGAATAGTAATAATATTGTCCAATAAATCTTACAATACATCTTACAAGCTTAATTACTAAGGGAATAGCTTAAGGCTTAAATGCTTTATTATTCAACTCTCTAAGCTCTATTAGATGATAAACACTAAATTCACGGAGTGAAGCAGTGGTTTCAAAACCTTAACTAGGGGTGTTCGTGGTCCGGTTTGGTTGGGTTTTAGGGTAGATTTTAAACCAAACCTTAATATTTCGGTTTTGTTCTTCCTAAACCAAAACTAAACCATACTACAAAAAAACCAAACCAAACAAAAAAAAATTATCGGTTTGGTTCGATTCAGTTTCAGTTTTGACCTGTCAAGTAGCAACAAATCATCATAGATAATTATTTATCTCTAACAAAATCGAAAAAAAATGACAATCAAAACTCCAAATGAAAAAGTTTTAATAAAAGCATTACATTACCAACTAAAAAAAGCATTAAACATTGTATTAAAATGGAAATAGGGAGTAAGAGGTTGAGAGTAAAGTAGCAAACTTGAGTTTGACTATAATCCAGTAGGTTTGGTATTCCTACTACGATAGTACCTATTTTACCCTTGATTGAATAAGAAATTTACCAACTAAATTTTAACATATATATATATATATATTTTTCGGTTTGGTTTGGTTTTTTAAAAATGAAAACCAAAACCAAACCAATTTAATTCGATTTTCTAAAATTAGGACAAAAAACAAACCTAAAGAAAGAAAAACCAAACCCAACTGACCAGTTTGGTTCTCAGTTTTAACCTAAACCATGATAACCCCTAACCTAAACACCTTAAAAAAATGAGAGATTATGATTCACACTATCTCTCGGAGTCAGCTATCAATTAAGTTTATCTTAGGTTTTAACTAATGCAGAAAAAGTGACGGTCTTATTTACATTTAAGAGATGAGTTAGACTTGAAAACATGAATATTTTTATCGATGAGAAGAAAGAAAAAAAAAAAAAAACAAACAGGAAAAAGAGAAAAGAAATTTAAACTCAAACTTTACGACTAATCTTAGTAGGCTTTATGACAACCTTAAAGTCAAGACTTTGGCCCACAAGTTATGTTGGCATGAAACAAATCTAGCCCCTCAGCCATTCAAGGTGCTTTGCTATCACACTGTATGCGGTTGGATTTCAATGAGGAATGGAGAGATTGGTAGCACAGCTGGCTGACAATGTTGTATTGGAAGCAACCTTGATCACTGTGGAAACATATGAGTAGATCGAATTTCATGCTCAAACACAATGAAGCTATAGGCATGCCACTTAAATGAGACATGATGTTTGAGAGTACCTCGAACTTATTGAATAATTACTTAGAATGCAAGACTCAAAATCGGAGTTTATACCATTATGAACACAATTCGAAGGGCTTAACCTCCTAATTGGTCCGGGCCTAATCTCTTTTATTGCAAAATAAATAAAAATAATAAAACATCAAAATGTGGAAATTCTACATTCGACATTTTTTGTGGTAGTTGGTTTGAGCATCAATGTTGTTGATTTTTTTTTTTTTTTTTTTTTTGGGGCAAATTGTGGAGCCATTTGTAATAGCCCAATCTTATGTGGAAAGACAAATATCAAACAATGATTATATAGGAACATAAAGGAGACGCAAAGCATGAGGGAGCGTAGTCTTGACCCCATTTTCCTCTCCTTTTAAATGTTGCTTAGTGTTGGTATTTGGATCGGGTTTTGATTGACTCATAATTCATGGAGCGTTTACATGTGTTAATTGAAATTAAAGAGTTGTGTATGTTAGAAACAGATATTAGACATATCCATATACATAAGTCTTTTGGAAATAGATATTGTGTGAACTTTCCCAGTCCCTTTTTCTTTCTGGTTCATCTCTCTAACAAGCATTACCATAGCCATAGAACTTGGAGTGTGAATAATATTGGAAAGAGTCTAGTAGCCTTCTCTATTGACACTTGGGTGTATCGTCAAAGTTCATGATTATGCGAGGCTTGTAATCCAAATACAAAATTTGATTTGTTTCTGTTGAGGTATTCTGTATACTTATATTATTAGTATTATAACACTTGTCAAACATCACTCAACGCATCTTCTCCTTAAAAAATTGTATTCCCTTCATCCCACAAAGAAAAACTATTTTTGTTACTTTTTTTATCCCAAAATATTTGTCCACTTTGAAAAATAAAGTTATAAACTTTTTGAACTTTCCTATATTACTATTTGTTATTTCAATAACTACTTTTAACACAAAATTCAATACCAATAAGAAGAGGGTATTTTTGGAAAAATAAAATTTAAAAAATGACAAATCAATAAAATGATGATTTTTCTTAAACTGCTTATTTTGTCATACTTAACATATCTTTATAAGACTCTGGCTGTAAGAAATAGGATTATACGTGAGAGTGAGAAGATAAAAAAAAATATAAAAAAGGAAAAAAAAAAAAAGAAAAAGAAAAGAAGATAAAGGAGAGATGCAAAGCATAAAAATAAAAAAATAAAAAAAGAGACAAAGGGGGAAAAAGCGGGTCAAAAGATCCATCAATGTTACCCTGAAAACACTCCTCAGTTCTCCCTCGTTTTTACACTCCCTCTTTCTCAGCCAGCGTTCAGATCCAGGTGAGCCTTTCTCTCTCCTCCCGAGCGCTCTCTCTCTCTGCTGTTCAATCAGTTGTTGTATTTAAATGTGGATTGACATCCCGATTCTTTTTGTTTTCTTCGTTTCTGGTTTATTTTCTTGAGCGTTTTCCTCTTCTTTCCCTTATCTTTTGTCCCGAGAATCAAACAGAGGGTTAGGGTATTTGCATGTATGTTTGTGTGTAAATATATATATATCTGTAAAGGTGAGCGAAGTGTTTATTTGTTTCATTGTTCGAGTTAGTTCGTTTCAGTTGGGTTTTGAAATGCGCGCGAAGTTGTTGCCTTCATAGATTTGCCTTTTTTTTTTTTTGTTTTCACTGTATTGGAGCTTCTGGGTTTTAGTTTACTCTATATTCTAGTGAAGCTACTCTGTTCATCTTTTTCCCTTTATGCTGCAATGCTGTTTTTGTTACTTTGTTTCCTGTGAAAATGTTGGCAAATAATAGAAATTAGATTTTTTGTACATATATACAGCTTGAGAACCCCAAGACCAAAGTCACAAAAGCTTGACTCAATAGTGGCCAATGGGTTAGGATTGAAGTATGGTCCTAACTTTTGTTTTTAAGTGGTGCTCTCAAGACCCAACCAGGGCCTTTGCACTTGGTAGCCCGAGACCTTTACCATTTCTCCAGACGATGGGTTAGGATTGGAGTATTTAGTGTAATGACTCAAAAATTTGAAATGACTTAGTACATCATATTTTTTGAATGGAGCTTAAATTTCTTTCGTTCTTTTTTATTTGATGCAGCTTTAGCTGTTTTCATTGCTCAAACGTATTCGAGGGGTCTTGATTTTTGTGTTCTAGAAGTCGCGAATACAAGGAGCAGAGATGTCCAGAGCTATCATTTTTGTTTGATAACTCAATAAATTCAGTTGGGTTCTGAGGAGACATATCTTATGTATTCTGGGTTAAATTCATTTTATTGTAGAACTAGAATGGTTCAGTCGACGGCTTGAGTTTTGTAGGTAAGAGAAAAATGGAAGAAATTCAGTCACAATCGGATAATTATAGGTCTTCGTCATCCTCAGCGAGTAGTCCCGCGAGTAGGGTGCCCTCGAGCAATTTTTTCTACTTGCGAAAACCCGGTTCACTTAGGCAACCTATCTCGTTCGAGGACTCGCCGGAGTGGGAGGACACAGATATTGATGTGAGGGTAGAGGAAGGAGGTGACTCTATCAATGTTGCCACCCCGACCTCCCCGAATCTCTCGAAGCTCAATAGCGGGTCATTGCCATCCCCTCCGTTACCAGAGGGTGCAGTTGCCGTGAGGAAGATTGCGGGAGCTTCAGTTGTGTGGAAGGACTTGACTGTTACGGTCAAGGGGAAAAGGAAGTACTCTGATAAGGTTATCAAGAGTTCAAATGGTTATGCATTGCCGGGGACAATGACAGTTATCATGGGTCCTGCCAAATCGGGGAAATCTACGCTATTGAGGGCTATTGCAGGTTTGTCAAAATGCAAGTAATTGTTAGAACTAATAGATCATTCAAATATTTGGTTTTACATGTCTCTTTTGTTGGCCTCAGACTAAAATGTCATTTTCTTCTTATTTTAGGAAGATTGGATAAATCAGCCAGAATGTATGGGGAAGTTTTTGTGAATGGGACAAAGAAACAAATGCCATATGGGTCATATGTAAGTTCTAAGTAATGTTAATAGCCAGTTGAATGCTTATTTTTTATACTTTTTTTTAAAAAACTATTTCCTGAATTAAGGACATGTCTGGATGCATTTTTCTGCTTGTTTTCTGTTTCTACAACTAAAAAACAAAAATGCTGAGTTTATGTGCGTGCTGGTTCTTCAAAATGGAATAAATATAAGGGCCAAAAAGAAGGAAACCACAAAATAAAAGAAGTTCCAAAACATGAAATTAAAAAGATGAAACCAAAAGAGCCCTTACTTTTTGATCTGGTTTACCATCTAGGGTATGTTGTTAATCTTTTCCTTATTGATATTTGTTTCCTCCTGGCATTAATATCAAAATTTCTGCCCAGCCTTTACCTAAGCATATTTTTATTGTAGCACACTCATTGTTCTTCTCAAAGACCCCGATCATTATGTTTGTCACTTAGTAAACATAATTATATAATGAATAGAGTTTGTGGGTTTTTGTAAATTTATATATTATGCTATATCAAACTGATCATATCTTTAGTACTTGTGAAACATATATTAAATATTCATGTTTTTGCATTTAAATTGGTTATTCAGAACGATACACTTGGCAGTTTAGTCACTACAGCACGTGCTTCCCTTTGTTGCTTTGCTTACGAGGATAACATCCACCATTAAAACGAGGCCATGCTGGGTGGAAACATGCAATTATTTTTTATCATCCCTTTTAAAATTTGTACATTAACAATGATTATTCTCTGCTAGCAACCAATGATTTTAGTTGTTTATAGTGTTTCCATGTGCATTGATGTGCAATTGCGCACCCACATTTCTGCATTTAGTACTTGTTGTATACCTATGCATCTGACCATGAAACAGTTAAAGCTTGGAAGATATTTGACATATTTCCACTTCAGATCCTAAATCAAATTTTGAGAAAACTTCTGATAGGTTGTTTAGTTCTTTTATGTCCTGCTGTATAACCAATGCGATCAATCCATTTTCTGCTGGTTCCTCCCAAGGCTTTAATTTATCAGGTACCATTATGAGTTAGAAGTCTAAAAACCTTTTAGTTCACCTTGAACTAAACATAGGAGTCTACATATCACATCATTTTCCTCTCTCTCAAATTTGGACCCCCAATCTTAATAGTTTTTTTTTTTTTTCCCTGATTGAAAACACTTCATTGTCTATCTTAAATTTTGTACCAGTCTATTCTACAAAAAATGTTGTACCGTTCCAGAAGTTGATTTCTTTTTGATGGTGAAATTGGGTAAATGCACAAACTCAAGGTTGCAATGCACTATATTTAGCTGAAAGTTATAGCTGTGTTCTGTTGTGAGGAAAGTTTTGAATCAAATTTGATTTTCAATTTACAGGGATATGTTGAGAGGGAAACCGCGCTGATTGGATCTCTAACTGTCCGGGAGTTCCTGTACTACTCTGCACTGCTTCAACTTCCTGGTTTCTTCTTCCAGAAAAGGAGTGTGGTTGAGGATGCCATCCATGCCATGTCTTTGGGTGATTATGCAAACAAACTGATAGGTGGCCACTGCTATATGAAGGGTCTTCCTAGAGGCGAGAGAAGGCGCATCAGTATTGCGAGGGAGCTTGTGATGAGGCCACATATCCTATTTATTGATGAGCCTCTTTACCACCTTGACAGGTTTTTGTCGTAATCTTAATTTAAATTTTGAAGGGCCTTGTAAAAAATTTGTAACTTATGTTCAACACGATCTTCAGGGCACAACTTAAATGGTCTGCCTAATACATAATTCACTTGTAGTGCACATGCAGGTGCAGGAACTACCAGTTCATGTAAATTTTAGGCAAGTAATTATAAGGATACCCATTCTGCACACAAATTCATGTGTTTGTGTTCACGGATGCATGCACATGTATGTATGTAAATTTGGACTTTGTGTCTTGCATGGTCAATAGGTTTGCCAATTAGTCAGAACTGGTCTGGAAAATGTGAACCTGGTATGTGAGGGTGAATTTGGTCGATCAGATATTTGGGCAGAAGTAATTTGGCTGACTTTGTGTGTCCCCTCCCCTTCTCTCTTCCCTCTATATTCTAGTGGACAAGACAGTATTTAGTGATTTTAATATTTTAGTTTTTCATTATAAGAATTTTTTTTTTTCAGAAGAAGGCCAAAGATTTGTAGAAACATGGAAAGAATATATATAAAAATTTCAAAAATGGTTCTTGCTTAAAGTTGGTGACTAAAAACTGAGCTGTGACCAACATAGTCAATGATCTGTTTGTCTTGCTCAATTTTATTCCGTATGTTCTCCTGATTGATATGTCTGGCTCACTTATGGTGTTGGGCTATCCTTTGCAAGATTTGTATATGGTTGGTTACAGCTCCTGCATGTGCATGATAATTAATCTCTGTCAGAAATATTTGCTTTATGCCAAGTATTAATTGAAGGTTTTGTTTTCATTTTTCTCAGTGTCTCTGCACTTCTGATGATGGTTACACTGAAGAAACTTGCAAGTACTGGATGCACTCTGTTTTTTACCATTTACCAGAGCAGCACAGAAGTATTTGGCCTCTTTGATCGGATTTGTTTGCTTTCAAATGGAAATACACTGTTTTTTGGAGAAACATTGGCTTGTTTGCAGGTAATCTCTAAGCAGATCTGATTCATTTTTTCTTCTTTTATGATGGTTTTGCATGAAAAATATGATTCTGGAATTAGTAGACCTTCATATATACATAATAGTTATCCATTGAAATTTGACAATGCTTTGTTGTTGTTGTTGCTGTTGTTTATTTTTATTTAAATGCTTCATTTGATTGCCACAAAAACACAGGGTATTGTTGAACTAACATACCTTTTGTTGATGAAGCACTTCTCAAATGCTGGATTTCCTTGCCCAATCATGCAAAGTCCTTCTGATCACTTCTTACGCGCAATTAATACGGACTTTGATAGGATCATTGCAATGTGCAAGAATTGGCAGGTACTAGCTTTTGATAGTGCGATTTTATTGATTTTTAAGTCGTGAATTACGCTCTAAAGATGTCTGTAGAAGAATAAAAATTGTAGTTCTTAAATCTCAAAACAGTGAGACACAAGGTTGTCTGACTTTTTTGGTTTGATACTTGACTTATTGGTTAACTTGTGGTTTAACACTTTATTATGCATTCGTATGAATTTTATTTCAACCCCATTACCTTGTGGGCCTTATGAGACTGAAATTTTATTTCATAAATCAATATTAGCAGAATGTTTTTCTTTCTCTTTTTGGTGTAGATTCACTGTACATTGGGTAAAACATTTTGACAGGATGAGGGAGATTTTTCGTCAGTGAATATGGACACAGCTGTTGCAATCCGCACCCTTGAAGCTACTTATAAATCATCTCAAGATGCAACTGCAGTTGAGAATGCGATACTGAAACTCATTGAAAAGGTATGACTACTACTATTTGAAATTTCTTGGCCTGTTTGCATATATGCAGGCTTGGCTATGTGTGTTGTCATTGAATTACACGTGCCACATTTTGGCCCATCTTTTAAGCTGAGTTTCCTCTCTTTTATTTTCACACAAAAAATAGTGGTATCCGTGTTAAGAACTGTTACTGTAACAATTCTTTTGCGTACTAGCATTTACAATACTGATACAGAAATCACACAACCACAAAGATGCTGGGAGGCCGAGGATAAATGGCTTCTCGATTGAGTTAACTTATGGCGTATGCAACTATCAGTCAATCAGTGGGTGAGCTATTGCCTTGAAGGCTAGACTACTCACATGTCCACTGTTACTGGATGATGAAACAAATAGGCAAGCTTGCTCATGTGTCAAGCATAGTCTACTTCTCCTCTTATATGCACACACGTGTTTAAACACATGCAATCAGCAAGTATTCATGCACATGCTTGCATGTCTATAGATGAGCTTACATTATACTACTAATCCTTTTCATTATGTGTGCAATGCACTAATATGCACATACATTTCTTCCATCAAATACATGTTGTTTTGTATATAAAGCAGCTCGTTTCATGCTAGTATCTTCTTACATCATCAAGATGCAGCTTTGGATTAACTCCATGAAAAGCTTTTCTAATAGTAATTACTAACGATTTGTTGAGTTGAGTTTCTAGTAACTTGTAAACAAGTGTAGTAATTACTAATGAACTCTCGGCAATTACTTTGTACTAAAGTGAGCTCAAGTGTGCCTTTAAAACACTGAGGGCCCAAAACTGTGTAGCCATCAGGCATGAAGTTGCCAATAGTGTTTTCTCTAAAATAAGGAAAATTTTTGAAGTTATTGATTTTTTGCTTAAGCTTTCAGAAAAATATGTTGAATGCACTTTATCAAAAAAAAAAAAAAATAGTTTATGTTCTCACAACATTTGAAATCTCTACTACCACCATTATTCAACAAATTCTTCTCATATGATTTTAGTCTGTTTTTTGTAGCTAAATAGTATAAAACCTTACTTCAACTTATGTCTATATTTGGAAGCTGCTCTACAACATGGCCCTTTGGTAGCAAGAGCATAACATCTCCCATTGTGCTATCCACATTCTAATAGTATTTTCAGAATCTGTTTTAATTATGCACCAAATAAAAAGAAAAAAAAATGATGTTTCAGTCAAGGCTGGAGTTATTGCATTTTTCTTAAACTAATGAAAACTGTTTTAGTAAAGTATGGAAGCCTATTTTTCATTTCTCATGGCCTGGGAATTTTTGAATTTGACAAATTCTTTATTTGTTAGTAAATGATACACATTGTTGCTACTACTATTTTATTCAAGCAGCTTCATTTCCTGATGAGTGATGAGCAAGTTAAGACAAAATCTAAGCTGTGAAGAATTAAAATCTATATTTCATTACTTTTCTAGAGAGAGAAACTCTCGGCGCACTTTAGTCTTCCTTCACTTATGCTAACGTGCACCTATCTTTTACAAATATTTTAATTGTGTTTTTCGATAAGCTCTTCATAGTCTATTGTACGCCTCCTCTCTCTCTCTCCGCTCCCCTCCCATGGAGGGAACTGGATCTTTCTACTACTTCTGGTTCGAAGGTATGATCGCTCGATAGTGGCTCTCGCGATTTCCGGTATGAGGATTATTGAAGATTTCTGTTTTGAAATTGAAAGTACAAGTGCGTCTTCTGCTTTTACGATCGAAGAAAGCTAAATCCCAAGAATCTGTAAATAAAATGGGTAAGATATTCCAGATCGAAGAGAAAACTTTCGAGATTTTAGTGGTAGATGATAGTAAGGGTAGATACGTCAAAATCAACGAGTGGGGCAGAGGTTTTTCTAGAAAGAATTTTCGTCAAAAAATTAATTGATTTTGTGGATGGTATTCTTTGTAACGGTTTAAATGCGAAACTCTACTTGAAGGATATGGGAATCTACAGAGAAATGGTGGCGATGGTCAGATCCAACCACAGAGGTAGGGCTTTGTTTGTCTTTGAATTTTCGTTCAACCATAACAAGAGCATGGTTATCTTTCCTAAAGGTAGGGACGCACTTGGGTGGAGATCTTTACTCATTTCATTGAAGGAATGCCTCAACTCTATAAGCCATCGAAGAAAGATTCAAACTTTACTTCTTGAATCTCCTCTTTCTTATTTGCAAATGGTGAAATTACCACTGTTACCGTTATCGGGGGTGTGCGATGTTAAGGCGATGCACAACAAAGTGCTATTCTAGATGCATGATATGGAGGTGAGGAATAGAATTGATTTCTTAAAATCATGCATTATGGGTCGATTTTGTGGAGAAGGTGGGTCAAATCTGGAAATCAAGAAATGGGCTACCAAAACATGGAGGATTTTTGTAGGTGTCACAGTCCATCGATTATGTGACGATTTATTCCTTTTCTGTCTACCTTCTGAAGCGGAAGCCACTCGAGTTCTAAATGAAGGTCTTCGTGTTAAGGGGAATGTCAGAATACACCTCGATCGATGGGGTTTCGAAGTAGGTTGCACAGGAAATTTGAAAGGTGATGGCAAGAGATGGATACAAGTTACGGGGCTACCGCTTCATGCTTGGCGTTTAGATGTGTTCAAAATGATAGGGGATTTTTGTGGAGGATTTTTAGCTATGGAACCAGAATGGGAAAAGAGATGGGACGGAGCTCGTGTGCTGGTAAAAGACTCTGGTACCATTCCGTTGTTTGTAGATATAGTTGTGCTAAATATCTGCTATAGGATTCAACTCATTAAAGAAATTCAGCCGCAGATAATGCCGCCTCGCAAAGTGACTGGTAATCATAGAATCCTTAGATCGAGATTGAAGGGGAACCAATTCAACCAACTCTCTTACACATTTCATGAGAGGAACGATGGTGATTTCAGAGAAGTCGACCATCGGACAAGAAGTAGAAGATGGATGGGAGGCCACGTGCGATGGAAGAGAGTGGAAGGTCTTGGCTCTAGGAAGTCACGTAGCAACAAGGGGTTGGATGTCCGTACAGTGGTAGATGATAAGGGTTTGAATTTTGAATATAGGAAGAAGATGATGGGGGGTGGAATGGCATGTGACAGTAAAGGGAAAAAAGTGATTATGGGAGAGGAATTGGACCTTTCTAAACACATTTGCAATGTTGGGCCGGTGACCCAAACATCTGATCTAAGCATGGTCCCTTCTTCTTCTGGTAAAGACATAGATTCTGGGCCAATTGGGTTAAATAGCAGGCCTCAATCCAATGGGGTGATAAGTCACCTCTCCTATTCTCACAATACACTTCATCTTAATTCCATTCTGTCTGGTAGGAAGGGAGGATCAACGGTGTTGAAATTTGAGGGCAATCACGTTTACGATGATGGTGAATTGGTTCGAGAAGAACATGGGCTAGCGGGTGACAATGATGGAGGTGACGATAGAGGAGGTGAGACCAGCAAGAATGTTATGGCTCATTCTAGTGAATATTTACCGCTTATAGTAGTGAGGGAACCTGTCAATGAAGATATCGGAGGTGATGCATGTGGTGTCGAATGGTATGCGTATCCTGAAGAAGACTGGGCGGACTGCAACACCAGCCACGATGATTTTGGCAGTGTATTTGAATGCGAGACCAAAATATCTTCAGGTACTGACTTCTCGGAACCTATTGATTGCCTTCCAATTGTTTCTTTGGAACCTGGGTTTGAGAAAACAGAGCAGGGGCTGAAAATTGTTTTCTTCTTGAGAATGGGGTGTCGAATGATGTGGAAATTTCAGAATGCGTAAAAACAAAAGTTAAAGGGCTGAGCAAATTTCTGGGTACTACGTATGGGGGACATGAAAAAGAAGTGGTCTCATTATTTTCCTCCATCAAGAAGAGTTGGAGGTTGAGGTCCACTATATCCCCACGGAAGAAATCAATTAGTTCGTTAGAGAGGAGGAAGAGGGAATTGAAAAAGTTGGAGTGGTTAATTAATTATGAGGGCAGAGATTGTGTAGTAGATGGGGAAGGGGCTGTGGGGGTGAATCCAATTCTTGATATAGTTTCTATATGAAGCTACATATCATTTGTTGGAATTTTAGGGGTTTGAATCGTAGGGAGAGAAGAAGGAGGATTAAATCTGCCTTGAAGAAATGGAAAGGGGATGTAGTGGTTTTCTAGGAAACAAAAATTGAAGTTATGGATAGAAACATTATCAGAGAATTATGGGCTGGTAATCATGTGAATTGGGTTGAACTAGTGATGCAGGACATCCACACCAAGGTCACAGTTCACAACACAATTATCACGATTGAACCAACAAAGAAGAAGAAGCAAGAAGAAGCAGTAAAGAAGCTAGAAAGAAGCTAGGGTTTTGCCTGGAACACAGCCCAAACGTGTAAGTTTTTTTTAATAATAATGAAGTGTCTGTAAACCCTAAAACTAAGAATCTTAAATAGGCTCAATTACATCCAAATAAGGAAATAAAACATAATAAGCAAAATAAAATCTAAATAACCCAAATAAAATAAAAATAGTCATAAAAAAGGAAACAAAAATCCTCTGGTCCTCTAATAACCTATCATGTCTAGCCATAAGGTCACCGGGTGTCCTACTCGACGACGTCGGCGGCGCTTATACACCTGCGTGACCTGAGGTCTAGGTCTGGTGTCCACACCAACTCCCCGGGGGTGAAGAAAATGCGACTTCGTCGCGTGTGGCTCCTGTCGACTCTGATAGTACTCCCATAAATCTGGATCGAGCTGCTGGAAGTCATCACGCGTGATCAATGTGCAATCTGAATCAGGATGGCCTTGTTAACGAACCAAGAAACGCTGGAATCCGCCATCCCTAGTAGAAACAATTTACTCATCCAAAATAGCATCAATAAAATCATTTTGTGCTTGTGGAAAGTATGGGGTGGGGAAACAGGAACAATATTAGTAGATGGGAGTTGGGGAGGTCAACAAAAGGTTCATCAAGTATAGTTATGGGATCTTTATAAGCAACAAGGTTTTCAACATTAAAAGTAGAGCTAATCCCATAGTCAGATAGCAAGTCTATAACATAAGCATTTGGTCCAACCCGTGATAACACTTTAAATGGCCCAGCACTACGAGCTTGCAATTTTCGAGCAGTTCCAGAAGAAAACCTGCTCAGGCCTAACTCGAATTATAACATAGTCTCCAGTATTAAACTCTATATAGCGCCTACGTGAGTTAACTTGTGTTTTATATTTTTCATTGCTTGCGTGAATGCGCTTGCT
Organism: Liquidambar formosana; assembly: GCA_039720395.1. Lineage (NCBI taxonomy): Eukaryota > Viridiplantae > Streptophyta > Magnoliopsida > Saxifragales > Altingiaceae > Liquidambar > Liquidambar formosana. The sequence goes on along the minus strand of CM077827.1, from coordinate 31,372,927 downwards.
AATCTTATGGTTCAAATCATGAACATGACGGGCAAATGCCTCATCTGACTCAGATGTCCTAACATGAGTCCTAACATGAGGAAACATAGGGAGGAGGTCTAAAGGTTTCCTAGGCTTGTAACCATGTACAACCTTAAATGGACTCATGCCTATAGACCTATTGACAGAGCTATTACATGCAAATTGAGCTGGGGGTAAGATGGAATCCTAATTCCTATTATTGTCACCTACCAAACTCCTCAAGAGGTTGCCTAAACTTCTATTAACAACTTTAGTTTGACCATCAGTTTGAGGATAATAGGCGGTGGAGAATTTCAGCTTTGTGCTTAACAAATGCCAAAGTGTTTTCCAAAAGTAACTCATGAATTTGACATCCCTATCAGACACTATAGGTTTTGGGAAGGCCATACAGCTTGACAATTTCATTGAAAAACAATTTGGCAACATAGGAAGCATCAGTTGTCTTAGAGCAAGGGATGAAGTGAGCCATTTTAGAAAAACGATCCACGACCACAAGAATGGAATCATGTTTCCTAAAGGTACGTGGAAGACTTAGAACAAAATCTATGCTCACATCTTGCCATGGACAATCGGGCATAGGTAGTGGAGTGTAGAGGCCGGTATTTTGTTTCCTATGTTTTGCCAATTGACATGTACGGCACTGACTCACAATTTTAGCAACATCCCTTTTCAAAGTAGGCCAATAGAAGGTGCGCTCTACCTCTTCAATAGTTTTGTCTCGCCCAAAATGACCTAACAGACCACCTGCATGTAATTCCCACACTATAAAGTCTCTCACTGACGAACATGGGATACACAATTTGTTACCATTGAACAGATACCCGTTTTGAAGAATAAACCCATCAACTTCAAGGGTCTGTTCATCTTGCAGGACTTGGTAAACATCGCCAAAGTCTGGGTATGACTCATATTCTTCTTTGAGGCGTTCAAACCCAGTGATTTGTACTTTCATCATGGAAAGTAACAAAACACGACGACTCAGGGCATCAGCTGCCTTATTTTCAACTCCAGATCGATGCTTGAGTACAAAGGTATAAGCTTGTAAAAACTCAACCCAGCGATCATGTCTAAAGTTTAACTTTTTCTGGGAGTTGATATACCTTAAAGCTTCATGATCAGAGTGAAGAATGAATTCTTTAGGCAGCAGGTAATGGCGCCAGTGCTTTAAAGATTGCACTACAGCATAGAATTCCTTATCATAGGTGGAGTACTTTTTCTTTGCCTCATTTAGTTTTTCACTAAAATAGGCAATTGGATGCTGTTCTTGACTGAGCACTCCTATACCTAACCCAGACGCATCACACTCTACTTCAAACACCTTTGAGAAGTCTAGGAGGCGCATAACTGGCGCTTCAGTCATTCTCTTCTTAATCTTTACAAAGGCTTTAGCGGTTGCTGTGGTCCATTGGAACTCCCCTTTCTTGAGACAATCAGTAATAGGGGCCATTATAGCACTAAACCCTTTGATGAATCGACGGTAGAAAGTAGCGAGCCTATGGAAGCTTCGAATCTCATGGATATTCTTGGGCTTAGACCATTCTACTATCGCCTGTACCTTTTGTGGGTCAACCGATACTCCTTCAGAGGATACTACAAATCATAAGAAGATAACACTAGTAGTGAAGAATGAACATTTCTTAAGATTAGCATATAAGCTGGCATCTTGTAGGGCTTGACACACTTGTGTGAGGAGGTCTAAGTGTTGCTCCTTAGAATTACTATAGATGAGAATGTCATCGAAGTACACAAATAGGAATTTACTCATAAAAGGTCGAAGTACTTGTGTCATGACTCTCATAAAAGTACTAGGAGCATTGGATAACCCAAAGGGCATGACCAACCATTCATAAAGACCATCCTTGGTCTTGAAGGCTGTTTTCCATTCATTTCCGGGACGAATTCGAATTTGGTGGTAGCCACTTTTCAAATCTATGAAAAGATCTTGGCTCCGGCTATCATATCTAGCATATTATCAAGCTTAGGGATTGGAAAACGGTATTTCACTGTAATCTTGTTGATGGCACGGCTGTCCACACACATTCTCCATGATCCATCCTTCTTGGGGGTTAGTAGTGCGAGTACGGCACATGGACTTAAACTTTCCTGAATAAATCCCTTTCTCAAGAGTTCATCTACTTGCCTCTTCAACTCAACATGCTCTGTAGGATTCATTCTATAGTGGGGCAAGTTTGGGAGTGTCGCTCCTGGAACAAAATCAATTGTGTGTTGATTGTCATGCATTGGTGGTAGTTGATCTGGGAGGTCCTCAGGGAAAAGGTCTTGAAACTGATGAAGCACAGGGGTAACCTCTTCAGGTGGTTCTTCATGAGTAGTAGATGGGACTTCCCTAGCGACTAGGGCAAACACAAGAGATCCTAGATTTGCTTCTTTTTCGATCTCTTTGGGGCTAATGATGTGTAAACTCTTTTTTTTAACCATTTCTTTCTTTTGACCCTTGTTGGTAGGTTTGGGCTGTAAAGGGTTAAGCTTGATTTTCTGTCCATTGAAGACAAACGAGCACGAGTTAGAGCGACCATAAATGGTAACATCTAAATTGAAAAGCCATGGGCGCCCTAAGATGATATGGCCCACATCCATAGGGATGACATCACACCATATTTGGTCCTTATAGGAAAGGAACGAAATAGGAATAAGGCATCTTTCTTTTATGGCTATGGATGAGGTGTCAACCTAGAAGACATTGTAGGGACTAGGGTGGGGCATGGATTTTAAACCTAGACGAGAGACAAGGCTAGATGAAACAGCGTTAATACAACTCCCACTATCTATGATCACCTTGCAATTTTTTTCTCCGCACTTGATGTAAGTGTGGAAAATTGTGGTCCATCTCCAATCATCATTCTCCTTAGACTGCGCTAAAACACACCTGACTACGCCCATTGTGAGTTGATGACTAGAGTCATTAAACTCATCATCAAGATCATCAATATAGTTTATGTCAGGTTCATATATCTACTCGTCCAATTCTTCTTTAGTTCCCTCATGATTCGGACCTTCTATATATAAGGCCTCTTTGGTGGGGCAGCTAGAGGATACATGCCCGAAACCATAACACTTGAAGCATTGGATGTGAGAGTTTGGTCTGGGAGGGCACTAATCACTTCTTTACCTTTATTTTGTACGAAGGAGTTTGATACCTCTTTCGCAACTGGGGTAAAAGTAGGGTTGGGTCTCTAACCTGAGGCGGGCCGGCTGTTGTTTTAGGCATTGAAGACGAAGGATAACTGGATGGGCTCCTAGTTTCAGTGCGCCTTGAGAACGGGGACCTAGCAACTAGCTAATGATTTTGTACAAAGGTATAGGCGTCGCTTAAATTTGAGACCTCACGTAAGACAAGTTCCTTTCGGAGGTCATCATTAAGACCTTTCCTAAACCTACTCAAGATCATGCGTTCATCCTCAACCACATCACATTGCATCATATACTCATCAAACTGGGTGATGTACTCAGTGGCAGGTCAGTTCCCTTGCCTTATGTTATTCCATTTGTCGAGTAGGTTGCCTTGATACGACTGGGGCAAATATTTGTCTCTGAGCTTTTCTTTCATTTCCACCCAATCATTAATAGGAGGCTGGTGTTTTCGAGCGAGAAGGAGTTCAGTACTTTTCCAGAAAAGTTTAGCCTTACTAATAAGCTTCATTTTGGCAAACCTAACTTTTTGATTGGTCGACAACTCGTACTACTCAAAGAAGTGGTCTATCTCTCGGATCTAGTCGGTGAAGGCCTTTGGGTCGAGGCGACCATCAAAAGTAGGCGCTTCAACTTTCATTGTTCCCCTAACTCCATCACCAGGATCTCTAAAGTCCCTATAATCAGCGTAATGCCGATTAGGATTTTGCTCATGACCTCTAGGAGGTGGCCTAGGGTGTGCTCTATCTGTATTGTTAATCACGATTCCCGATTGGCGATGATCGCCTTCTAGGGAAGTGACAATTTGTTTAACTGAAGCTTCTAATAACTCAAATCGAGCGTCAGTTTTAGCACGCTCCTCAGCAAGCTGGGAATCAAACTTGGTGTATAGATCCTGGATAAGTCTCCCTAGGGAGTCTTCTTGACTCGATCCCATGACTAACTGACACTCAAGGTTAGATATAACACGACCACTACGTAAGTGCATGTAAAGATGTACTAGGTATGGGGTGCTACAATGAAACAAGAATCCTACGAGATAGCTAAGTGCACTGAGATTTGGGCAAGCAATTTTACTTTCTTTTTTTTTTTTAAATTCACTTTGGTCCAACAAGCTTTTAATAACAGAGACTAAGTCCTAATTCAATAAATAGTTGCAAGCATGTAGTGCTAGTATTCAAAGTGTTAACTAACCAAATACTACCACTAACTTGACAATGCTCTACAATTAATAAATCAAACCGAGTGCTTTAAGGCATATGAGAATGATTCGGTTTAATTCAAGGGGAAATAGGACAAATTGGGTAATCAATTAGGGTGGGCTTGCAAAGTGGGTAAAACTAAATAAATAAACAATTGAAGCAAAAGGGATTTTTTTTTTTTTTTTTTAGCAAGTGAATTCCAATCAAGCACAAACGAAATTATTGAAACAGTTTAAGATAAGCAAATTAAATCAACCAAGGTGGGAATAGTACTAACCTGGTTTAGGATAAACCAATTGCAAATAGAATACCTCTGTCCAAACTCTGTGTCCAATAAGAATAGCCTGTTCTAGGTTGGGATATCCTTGTCCACAGTCTAGTTCCAATTGATTAGGCTCCCTTTTGGATTAGATGATCTGAAATTGAAATGGGGATGACCCTATCCAAGGTTATAGCTCCTTATCCGTGACTGGAATAGGCTTTGTTTGCAACCAAAGGCCCGTATTTCCTTTTTGGTTTTAAACCAAAGCTTCCTGGAAGCTTCTCAAATACGATGCAATGAGGGAGGGAGGGCCAAGAGGCGACGGCAAGGCTCGACGGGGAAAAATCACCGGCGGTCTGACGGCGGCCTGACGGTGAAGATTCGACGGCGGGGCTTGGACAGTGGTTGATGTGGAAGGATGACGGCGGTGTGGTGCGATTCCGAAGGTGCGATGTTGGTGGATTAATGGCGACGTAGTACCAACGGCGGCGAGGGTGGCCAGCGACTATGTGACAGTAGCCGTGGATGCGACGGGAAGACGCGAAGGCTTGAGTGTTGTGGGTTTGTTGTTGACAGTGGTGAGGGATTTGAAGGTAAGTTGGGTAGAGAAGAGAGGGGTAATGGTGATGATGGTTGTGGTTTAGCGGTAATGGATCGTGTAGTCGATGGTGGGTGTGTCAAAACAAATAGTTTTTTTTTTTTTTTTTTTTTTTTTAGGGTTGTTAAGGTGGCGGAGGCATAAGGTAGGTGAGGGGTCGGCTAGGGTTTCAGAGGCGAGAACGAAGGGGAAACTCGGGTTTCTTGGGTTGTTCGACGGGGGTTGTGAATTTCTGGGCTTGTTCTTCTGCAAGGGCTTTGCGGGTGGCTTCAAAGATTTTGTGAGGGAGGACGAAGGGGTAAGGAATAATTTTCTTTTGGGGGAAGAACTCGTGGGCCATCTTAAAGCGAGGATTGGCGGAAGGTTTCGGCTCCATGGATTGAGTCTGCTCCGATACCAAGGTTGATGTAGGACATCCACACTAAGGTCACAGTTCACAACACAATTATCACGATTGAACCAACGAAGAAGAAGAAGCAAGAAGAAGCAGTAAAGAAGCTAAAAAGAAGCTAGGGTTTTGCCTGGAACACAGCCCAAACGTATAAGTTTTTTTTAATAATAATGAAGTGTCTGTAAACCCTAAAACTAAGAACCTTAAATAGGCTCAATTACATCCAAATAAGGAAATAAAACATAATAAGCAAAATAAAATCTAAATAATCCAAATAAAAAAAAATAGTCATAAAAGAGGAAACAAAAATCCTCTGGTCCTCTAATAACCCATCATGTCCAGCCATAAGGTCACCGGGTGTGCTACCCGAGGACGTCAGCGGCGCTTATACACCTGCGTGACCTGAGGTCTAGGTCTGGTGTCCGCACCAACTAGGTGCTTGGGGTACATCAGGGGAGTGCTAATTATGTGGGATAATAGAGTTATTTCTAAGATTGATGAAGGTATAGGAGTGTTTTCTGCTTCTTGTGTTTTTAAGAATTTGGATGACGGATTCTAATGGATTATATTAAGGGTATATGGCCCTAATGAAGATTTATTAAGAGCATCTTGTTGGCTTGAATTGGAAGGTTATTATGAAAGATGGAATTTACCATGGTGTGTGAGAGGGGATTTCAATGTCGTGCGATATCCTAATGAGAAAAGAGGTGGTGAGCATCTTACATCGGTTATGTGGTTATTCTCGGAATTTGTGAAGTCTAATGAATTAATTGACCCCCCTCTTAATAGGGTATTAAGAGGGTGGTTTACTTGGTCAAATAACCGCGAAATCCCTAGTTTATCAAGATTGGATAGATTTCTTTTTTCACCTTTATGGGAAGAGCATTTCCCTAGAGTTATACAATCGACCCTCCCAAGACCATTATCCGATCATGTTCCACTACTACTTGATAGTGAAGGTATGAGAGTGGTCCTTTCTGTTTTGAGAATATGTGGCTAGAGGAGGATGGCTTTGTTGATCTAGTGCATGATTGGTGGGGTTCTTACGCATTTATCGGTTCTCCTAGTTTTGTGTTTGCTAAAAAGATGAAGGCTCTAAAGGAAAGTTTGAAGATATGGAACAAGGAAGTGTTTGGCAATATTAGAGAATCCAAAGATAGTGTTTTGGATGTGATACATTTTTTTGATGAGAAAGAAGGAAGGTTGGAATTGTCTAGTGAAGAGAAAGCTAGTAGAATGGAAGCTAAAACGGAATTTGCTAGATTAGCCTGTTTAGAAGAGATTAGTTGGCGCCAAAATCTAGAGTTTCATGGCTTAAGGAAGGTGACAAAAACACTAAGTTCTTCCATAGAATGGCTAATGCTCACAAAAGGGTAATTATATTGGGAAGTTGATGGTGAATGGATCACTTGAGGATGATGAGGATATTTTTTCTAAAGAAATTGTTGATTATTATGAGAATCTTTTTTATGAGGAGGAGGATTGGAGGTCTCTCACCGATGATATGCTTTTTAATTCTATTGGGTTGGAAGAGGCAAGCGAGTTGGAAAAGGATTTTGATGAAAAGGAAATTTTGGAAGCACTTAATTCTTTATGTGGAGATAAAGCACCCGGTCCGGATGGTTTTACTATTGCTTTCTTCCAAGTGTTGGAAGGTTATCAAAGATGATTTGATGAAAGTTTTTGAGGAATTTTTCTCTAGAGCAAAGATTGAAAATAGCCTCAATGCCACTTTTATTGCTCTTATTCCTAAGAAAGGGGAAGTGGTAGATGTGCGTGACTTTCGCCCTATTGCTTTAATTGGTAGTGTGTACAAAATTCTTGCTAAGGTGTTGGCTTTGAAACTTTCTAAAGTTATTGGGAAAATCATTTCTCTTTCTCAATTTGCATTTATTAGTGGGAGACAAATTGTTGATGTGGCTCTAGTGGCAAATGAATGTGTTGATTCTAGACTAAAAAGTGGGAATCTGGGTATTTTGGCTAAGATTGACTTGGAGAAAGCATATGATCATGTCAATTGGAACTTTCTTATTTACTTACTTGGTAAAATGGGTTTTGGGGTGAGATGGCGTAAGTGGATTGCTTGGTGTATATCTACCCCTTCTTTTTCGATCTTGGTAAATGGCTCTCCCTATGGTTTTTTTCGAGGTTCTAGAGGGGTACGTCAAAGGGACCTCTTTCTCCATTTTTATTTATCATGGTAATGGAAGTGTTGAGCAATTTTATTTCTAAAGCTGTGGAGGTCAATTTATTGGGAGGCTTTGAGGTGGGTGATGGTCGGTTTGGGTTGGACAAGGTTTCACACTTACTTTTTGCAGGATGATGCTTGATTTTTTGTGGATTGGAGGAGGAACATATGTCAAATTTGAGGGCTATTCTTCTCTTTTTGAAGCTGTATCGGGGCTTAGAGTCAATTTTGGTAAAAGCAATATTATACCGGTAGGGAATGTTGACAATGTGGATAATCTAGAGACTATTTTGAGTTGTCAAGTGGGGAAATTACCGACATCATACCTTAGTCTTCCTTTAGGGGCTCTCTTCAGAGACCCTAAAGTTTGGGACCCCGTTATTGAGAAGATAGAAAAAAGACCTTGGTGGTTGGAAAAAAGGGTATCTTTCTAAAGGCGGCAAGTTGACACTTATCCATAGTGTATTATCTTCCATCCCCATTTATTTTTTGTCCATTCATAAAATTCCCAATTCGTGGCTTCTAAGATTGAAAAACTAGAAAGGGACTTTTTATGGAATGGTATGGGCGGTGAAAGGAAATTTCATCTTGTGGAGTGGCGCACCATTTGCCTTCCTAAACATATGGGAGGACTAGGGGTTAGGTCCATTGTGTGCACTAACCAAGCTCTCATGGGGAAGTGGCTATGGAGATTTGGAAGGGGTGTCCAAGGTCTATGGTGGGATGTTATCTTATGGAAATATGGTTTATCTAGAGAGGGTTGGTGGTCCAATGAAGTAAACGGTTCGCATGGGGTGGGTCTTTGGAAAGCAATAATGCAAGGTTTTAGTGATTTCGTTAAAGAAATTGGTTTTAAAGTGGGTGGTGGTAGTAGGGTGAAATTTTGGAAAGACGTATGGTGTTCCAATACACCTCTCATGGTGGAATTCCCTCCTCTATTTTCTATTGCTTCTAACAAGAAGCATTGATTTCGGAGTGCTTGGAAGGGGAAGCCGGTTCTCATCATTGGAATGTCCTTTTTATTCATCATTTTAATGATTGGGAAGTGGAGGAAGCATTGGCATTCTTTCAAGTTCTTTACAAAAGTAAGATTTTGGTGGGTGAGAATGATTTCTTGGTTTGGCGTAAGGATTCTAAAGGGTTATTCTCCGTAAAATCTTATTATAATTGTGTAAGGTCTTTAAGGAATTCTTTTTCTCCGGCTAAAGTCATTTGGGTCTCTTCAGTTCCTACTAAAGTTACCTTTTTTTGTTGGTTAGTGGGAAGTGATAAGTGTTTGACTTTGGATAATCTTGCAAGAAGAGGGTGGTATGTGCCGAATAGATGTATTCTTTGTAAGCGAAATGCAGAGTCGGTAGACCATCTCTTTGTGCATTGTGATGTGGCTAGAAGCCTTTGGATGCTTGTGTTTAATATGTTTGGAGTTCATTGGGTGCTTCCATCCTCTACTTATGCCCTATTAGCGGGTTGGTGGTTTAAGGGAGGAGGTAAAAGGGCTAAAGTCATATGGTATATGGCACCGCATGCTATTTTGTGGTGTATTTGGAAGGAAAGGAATGCTAGAACTTTTGATGGGCCGGAGAAGTCTATCATTGAACTTAAATCATCGTTACTTAAGTTTTTGTCTTTGTGGTATTCTAGTCATACCAATACTTGTAATCTTTCTTTTTTAAATTTTGTGGATTTATTCAAACTTGTTAGGGGTTAGTGCTTACTCTTTGTATATGGCTTATGTACATGGGCCAAGCCCTTTTTGATCATCAATACATATTTACCTTACCAAAAAAAAAAAAAAAAAAAAAGAGAAATTGTTGGGGAAGTAGTGGGAACAAATGATGTTAGCTTGCCTTTTTGGTCTAATAATTTACTTTGGTTTCAAAGAGAAAATCAGAAAATATAATAAATATAGTTTATTGTAACTGCTCTGGAGCTTTTTGACTTAGTCCTCTATTTGCCCTATTTTTATTTCTTGTTTTAACTTTCTGTTGGTTAAAATAGGCACTTTATTGCCTTGTCTTTTGGATGAAGCTTAAGAGTCATATGGGTTAAAAGGCCTTACCAAAACAGTTGATTGAAACTTGGTCAAACTCATCTGCAGCTAACTGGGTTCTCATATTTCCCAAAAGACCCCTCAACTTTGATCCTTATTTTCGATTTGCAACAATTACAATAGCTGGACTTTATCCTAATCCAGCCCTCTTGCCCTTCTCTTTCTGGTTTTTAATATATATATATATATATATATATATATATTTTTTTATGAAGTAAATGTATATTAAAACAAAAGGGTTAGCCCAAGTACAGGAGACATATACAAGCGCTAAATAAGACCCCTTAAAGCTTAAGAGCGTCTACAAAAAGTATAAAAGAAAGCTTTCGACTATGAGAAAGACTAGAAAACCACAAAAAAAGATTCTTAATCAAGGAGGCTTTAAATTCAATGATTGATTTTTCAACTCCTTCAAAAGCTGGTTTTTAATATTAAACCCTAAACTTTAGCCAAAACGCTTTTCCCCTGCATCACTGCACCAAAATAAATACCTTTTAGTGTCGTACTTTAGAAGATTAGCTACTAAGAGTTAGCTGTCCCTTACTAACTCACTTATGAAATGCAATTGTTGTCACAGGACGGTCCAATTCTCAAAAGCAAGGGAAAGGCTAGCAATGCTACACGAATTGCAGTTTTAACTTGGAGATCACTATTAATTATGTCAAGGGAATGGAAGTACTTCTGGCTTCGACTGGTTCTTTATATGTTTCTCACCCTCTGTATCGGTACCGTGTTTTCTGGATTGGGACATTCTTTATCATCTGTTGTGGTGAGTTTTTTAAACTAGACACATTTTTACTCATTCCAAGAGGTTTGGGCATGATAACTAAGAAGACATTGATTCGTGCATATATATTCAAACATGTTTAAGTTTGTAAAATTTTAAATGATTATCATTTTCTTAACTGTACCTTTCCAAATTCTAAGAGTACTCCTGCTTATTGTGATGCTCGTAAATTGCAAATATTGTAATTGTATCTGATTTTTCTCAATAATGTCTTATCATTCTTTCTTATTATTATTATTATTATTATTATTTTTTATGTAGCAATTTTATCAGAGTTGGTCCCCCGCCCCGGTTTTTTTTTTCTTTGCAAGAGGATGTATAATCTAAATGGCTGTATAATGATCCCCATGTATTTCTTTTTTCGAGGTGTATATCAATAGCTCTGTTGATCAATATATTTGTCACTTACCCAAGAGAAAAAAAGAAGGGAAAAGATCCATGTGTAATCTTTTAGGCCTTCTTGTAACCACCTATTAGTGCTTTTGTGTAGATGCTAGAAACTTTTATTTTAAGGGATTGTAGTTAGTTAGAAACTTTTATTTTAAGGGATTGTAGTTAGCAAAAATAGTGTGTTTGGAATTAACTTCAAGAAAGCATGACTCCTGGTAGATGATAGGAAGATTTCCACTTTCCAATGGCCTATTTCTGGCACATATTCTTTGCAATTACTATTCCGTCAATCTTTGCAATCATTTTTCACAAATTTACAACACAACATTTCTTTGAGATTATCATACATTTCCATTGAAAAACAGGAGTAGTTGTCCATACTTTAGGACTGGTAATTGCAAGAATTAAAACCCCTAAAAAAAGGTTAATATAGAGTATAACTGCCCTATTTTGAGAGACCAGTTTAAGGAAAATCGTGGAGGTCTGTACAGAAATTTTATGTTTAATTTCTGTGACACTGACGGGGAAATTTGTACCAGTCATGGTTCACTCTGATCAGAATGTCATCCAACAGTTCTTTTCGCTGTTTTTGCAAATGACCCCCCAAGTAAAACATTTCTTTTACTAAGTTATGATTCACCTGCAAATGTTTGAATCTTGCATGATTTTAGGTTTGATGATATGCATAAAACATTGATACTATTTCTGGTGTCACTGATTCTTAACTGATGCGGATATTCATATAATTTGTCATGGCCAAGTTAAATTCACCATTGTTACTCTTCTTTGCTGAGACACCTTCACTTTTGAGTTTTGATAGTCCATCTTGAACTAATCTGCCATTGGGTTCTATGTGTGATGCTTCTTCTTGCAATAAGATTAAAGTTTTGACAAACTCTTCAATCATATTCTACAAATATCAATTGTTATTATACTTTGCACTAATTTCAAAGCTAGTCTGGCATATGAAATATGCTCCTTGGTGAATTTTTTGTACTAATTTCGAAAGCTAGTCTGGCATATGAAGTATTCTCCTTGGTGAATTGAGATAATATAAACCTCTATTTTTATCTGTAACGTTCCATCCTTCCATCAAGAAAATGATATTGTCCGGTTTGCCCAAAGGCTCACAGTTTCAAAACACGTCATTCCAATTAAGGGCATGATACTGTCCTACACCTAACTATCATCAAAGTGCACTGTGTAGTTTTGCTTGTCACTGGCACATGTGCTCCTTCTAAGCCCCCACTGTCCCACTGTCCCAGGCATAAAGCGTCATGCCAATTAATGATGAAGACCTCCATATATAGCTCATAAACTTTCTCTAACCAGGCGATATGAGACTAAGCACACGGCCTTGTGGCACCTCACCTCACCTCACCTTACCCTTTGTCCACAACCGTTGGGCTATTGGGTCTTGGTTCTTGGTCACCATGTTGTTTCTGGTTGGTTGCGTAACTTTTAAAAGTAATAGAGATAGTTATGGGATCACTGTACCACCATTGAACTTGTGGCACTAAATTGCTTGTACCTGGATTATTTGGCTGCATCACACTGCCACCGGCACAAGATTTTTGCAAAATTTCTTCATGAATGTTCTTGCATATGGAAGCTCAATGTCAATGCTTGTTTATACATGCCTCTCAAAGATGATGTTGTTTTTGCATGTGTCTACATTTAGGTGCATCCACTCTGTCTATTACACTTCTTATGAGCATGGGTTTTCTTCATTTTCCTCTTCATCTTTTAAATTGCAGACAAGAGTTGCAGCAATATTCGTATTTGTATCATTTACTTCACTTTTAAGCATCGCTGGAGTACCTGCTCATATGAAAGAAATCAAGGTAATTTTAATTACTATATTTTAGTCCGATGTTAACTTGTATGTGGAAGATAAGAGTCCAACTCCTATATTGCGCAAGTATATAAGGTCACTACCATAGATTCTGTTCATTACGATGTTGTTGTGGTCAGTGTTCTTGGCAATCTAGTTACATCTAGTAAGTAGATCCTCTCATAACAATTAATAAGATTTTTGAGAGCTTTGTCAATATAAAGACTGGTCATGTTATGATGGTAATGACTTACATTTAATCTGCCAGTGTTTTCAAATGCCAAGATGACTGGTTTTTCCAAGTATTGAAAGGATGGGTTGATGACTTGATGGGCCTTCCTTCGTACTTTTGTGGCATTAAGTCTTCCTGGCATGCATGGAGGATTTTCCTGACTATTCATGGTTGTCGCTTATGATGTCAGTCACCTATTACCTTAGACAATTGTTTAATGATCTTTAATACTCTGTACATGTATGTTGTCATTTTAAGGTTTTGTAGATGGAAATTTAAGATCATGAGTATATAATTTATGCTGAGTAGGGGACACATGGACAGGGGCATTGGGCTCCAACATGGAGATAGGTTGTTGTTTATGGCAATTCCCCAAAATGTAGACACAGACATGGCTGTCTATGCTTAACGCATGACAAGTTATCAACTAATGAAAGAATAATCATATCATAGCATTTGAGACACTTATAAATTTTTTGTATGTTGTACTACAAATAATTAATTGTATGAAACATTGAGAATCTAAAAATGTGGAAAATATGGTTCAATTAGTTTATGTCTATTTGAGTATGACTGTATGAGTGACCTCAATGTCTTATCATACTATTGGTAATTAGTGAAGTTATCTGAGATTGTTCTCATTATCTGTATGATTTAATGCTTTTTAAAACTGCATTGGTGCAATTTTGGCTGCTTGATGATTGCACATGCTTTTTGTATTTTTCATCAAACTGTGAACTATTAGCCAAATTGATGGTTGTTTGTGAAAATTCCTGTTATATATTTACATATCCAAAGTAAACCCTTTATAAATTTGGATTTTATTTTCAATTTCTCAAATGGCCCAGGTTGCATTCTTTCCTTAAAAATTGAAGTATAGGAACTGCCTCAAATAATATAAATGCGCCCTAATACTGGCGAAAAGTTGGTTGGTGAAGTCCCAAGGAGTGTTATCTTTAGACAAAAAGGAAAGAAAAAAAAAATATATTTTTGATGATTATGGACAATGAATGGCATGCCCAAATTGTGCCCAGGATGTGTTATTTTATTGATTTAATTAGCGTGATTGCTATTTTGCAGATCTTTGCCGCTGAAAAATCCAACCAGCATTCAGGAGCATTAGTTTTTCTACTTGGGCAACTTCTCTCCAGCATCCCATTCCTGTTTCTTATCTCCATTTCTTCAAGTCTTGTATTCTATTTCCTTATAGGGCTGCGAGACGAGTTCAGCTTGTTGATGTACTTTGTACTGAATTTTTTCATGTGCCTCTTGGTAAATGAAGGACTAGTCCTGGCCGTTGCTTCTATTTGGCTAGATCTTTTCTGGAGCATCATGACACTGGTATCCATACATGTTAGTTCCTCGCTCTGCTTCTCAACTTCTTTGAAGTCACCACTTTCAGTGTTTAGTTTCTAACGATTGAGGTGCAACTCAGCCAAGAGTTCTGAGTTTTGTGTAATAATTTAAAATTTTTTATGTTTTCTTTTCTTTCTTCATTTTTCTTCTTCTTCTGTGTGTGTGGAAAGAAGAGAGAGTTGCTTAGTGAAAACAAATTAATTTTTTAGTTGGCCAAGTCAAACTACAAAACCAGTATTCTGTTTCTCCATAATTTTTATTAACAGTCCATTATCTACAATGTTAGATACTTAGATGACATAAGGGATGTAAATTTATAAAACAATTTTTTGATGTGACATATGATTTGGTGTCATTGGTATTTCAATGACCCTAATTGATCACCTAGTGTTTCATAATCTAACAGTCGTTATCTATGGCCTTTCAGGTGGTAATGATGCTTTCTGCAGGCTACTTCAGACTCCGAGACTGCTTTGCCTGGACCAGTATGGACATATCCAATGTCCTACATTGCTTTTCACACTTATTCTATCCAGGCAAGTAGATCTCTAAATGAAATTCTATTTTGTGCTTTTGTTCCAAATATGAAATATCAGACTATAGTGCTGGATTTTTGCTTCGTATATGCACCAAGGCTCTAGTAACATAAATGTTTGGGCAAATTTTGACCGGGCTTATACCCAAATTCCTCTTCTTCAATTTTTTTTTTTTATGGGTTTGGGGGGGGAATAGAAAACAGTTTTCAGGATGTTTTTATTTGTACTGAATTTTCAAAGTACTTAGGACTAGTTGTTAAATTTGTAACTTTCTGCTTGCTGAATGGATCTCTAAATATGTTACCTCTGTGTTTCAGGGGCTCTTGGAGAATGAGTACATTGGGACTGAATTTGCAGTTGGGCAGGTAAGGACGATATCTGGGTTTCAAGCCCTCCGTAGTGCTTACGACATCTCTCCTGACAGTAATTCCAAGTGGGAGAATTTACTGGTGTTGTTTCTCATGGCAGTGGGGTATCGTATTCTCATCTTCTTTTTGCTACATTTTCGTGTGGGGAAAAACATATTTATATTTAGATTTTTCCAGTGTAATAGGGATACAAACAACCCAAGATGAATGAAAGTAGTACTGTCAGTCTTGTATCACTCCTTTTGTTTGAGCCCGGCTTGTTTAATATAATACAAGAAACCTGTGATGAAAGTTAAATCTGCATAATATTTTTTGCTTAATGTCTCCTGTTACGAAAACGTTTGGTAAAGCTCTAGGAGATTTTTCGGGCAGGGTTTGACACTTCGTGCCTCATTTATGTAGTTGATATGTGGGCCATGGAATCATTGTTAGAAGTTCAGTGACTAAGGGTGTGTTAGGAAGCAAATCAAACAATCTTAGGAAATAATATATATTGCTCATTTATAATTAAATCAAGTTTCTACATCTTGTTTAAATTGTGATCAGTGCTAGCAAAGTTGTTTGGGGATATGCTCCATTTGATTGTTTATGATCTTTCTCATTTTGTAGCTCCGGTCAGAGTTAGCGTTTTTGCAATGTATGTGATGGGGCAGACATTGCTTGAGTTTTGTTTGTTTGTTTTAGCTTTACTCACAACTTGATCCACTGCCAAACTTATTCCACTTTCAGGATCTCCGTTCGAATTGATTTGGTTTAGAACTTCAGTTTAGACTGTTGAATTTCATTTTTTTTTTCTTTTTCTTGGTATGAAAAAAGAAAGAGAAAAAAGAAAAAAATACAAGGGAAAGAAGAAGCACTGGAAATGAACTCAACTGCTTGAATTGGGATGCTAGTAGTGTAGTATGATTTTGCTGTGCATATAATATGTTTGTTACACCTGGCAGGAAAATGCTAGAATTATTGCTTTGCATGGTTTCCATTTTTAATATACGCTGATATTCTGTACCAAATTAATAATGGAAGTACTTTTCTGGGCCTGGTTTGTCGTCTTGTGGAATCACACACAAAAAACACCTTTAAGAATGTTTTGAGTATTCAAATTTATTTATTTTTAATATTTAAAATAATGAGCTAGAGCATCAAAGAAAGATTAGCATCCCTATTAAGGTTGGCATCCTAGTCTCTCTCAATCATGTGCATTATATATGCTAACATATATTTCATTAAATAAGTGCTGCTAATCACAATCACGATGTGAGTGGAGTTTTGATTTGGAAATGCTAATCACAGTTGCAATGTGGGTGAACTTTTGATTTGGAGATACTAATCACATTTGTATCAAATTGTTGAGCTTAAACGGTATTGAGCTAATCTCGACCGTCTATTTCGATTTTAGATGGTTGAAATTGAAAAATGAGAAAATTATCAAATTGTTGAGCTTAAACGGTATCGAGCTAATCTCGACCGTCCATTTCGATTTTAGATGGTTGAAATTGAAAAATGAGAAAATTATCAAATTGTCCTTATAGAGATAATTTTTTCATCTTTCAATCTCAACCGTCCAAAACCGAGATAGACGGTTGAGATTAGCTCGGCACTGTGTTGAACTTTTTAAGCTCGGCACTGAATCCAAGTCCGATTTAATCGGTTCTTTTCAAAGGAACACTGAATGAACATAACAACCACCACAAATAATTATGGATTGGAAAATTCTTTAATGAAATTAGCACCCCTCACCACAAGATGGTTACAATACATTCCAAGATGAGTTAGTGCTCTGCATCCTAAACTCTAGAACACCCAATCATAATGAATACAGTAGTGTTTTCCTTATGAGACCACATTGTTTAAGTCCTATTCAACATAGATTTTTTTTTATAAGGCCTAAGTGGGTCAACATCTCTTTTGAATCCTAGCCTTCAGATGTTCAATGAATTGATCCATATTTTTCTCCGATGATCCATCTGTCGTCAACGCATTCTCCAAAATCTTCCTGACCTCCTCGATCTTTTTGATGAGCCCATCTCCTGATTTTCCACTCATCATACGGTTAATCTTTTCCGAAACATCCTGCCTAGTGATCGACTTCCGATCGCTCAAGTTGATCCCGACCTTCCAATCATCAACCACCAGCTTCCTATTAGTGAATTGATCAGTCAGCAGAGGGAAGCACAACAATGGTACTCTACACCACATGCTTTCCAATATCGAGTTCCAGCCGCAATGGGTCAGGAACCCTCCGATCGCCGGATGCCCTAGAACGGCAATCTGACAACACCATGGGACGATGATCGCACGGTCACCAATCTCCTCCTTAAATCCAACGGGCAATGGATCAGCATCATCAGAGCTCACAATATCAGGCCGAAGCACCCAAACAAAATTGACTCCACTAAGCAAGAGCCCATTAGCTATTTCTGAAAGATCCTCTTTAGCAACATGGGCATAGCTACCAAATGACACATACAAGACCGAGCGATGAGGCTTTGTGTCAAGCCAATGGGTGCAATCCGACTCGGACCACATGCTCGTGGTCACTATGCTCTTGGTGAACCCAGTTGGGAATATGGGTCCAATTGCGTAAAATGGCATCTTGGTCTGTAGAGCTGCTATGGTCTCTGGTTCTAGCTCTTGTACTGTGTTGCATAGAACAAAATCTGCTCCTCTAGCCTCTTTGAAGGCCTTGAAGATTATTTGGTGGCATACTGTTGATGTATCTGTGTCTTGAAGATAGGACATCATGTCCTTTGGTTCCAGCGCTTGGACCCCGGGTATGTAGTCTATAGTGTCATCGCGAGTATCTGATCATAGAAGTTGAAAGTAAAATTTTCAGATTCATAGAGTGAAATTATCTGATCATAGGAGTGATTTTGTATATGTCGAAAAATTTTCCGGACCTAAGCAACAATATCATCCTAAAACTGCATTATCGTGGGGAATGAAAATGAAAAGTTGGAATCTCATAACAGGTTGGAAACAATCATAAGTCTCATTTCGCCGGTGGCATGATAGTCTAACTAATTACACTATTCTTGATTGTTAAATGAGTAATCGTCAATGACATAATAGCCTAGTGATATTCTCTAGTTTCTAGTTAACTCAGGCAAGAGTATTGACATTCGTTTACTCCCTAACTCTATCCTACAAAGATAAGCTAAGTTTGACAAAGCATGCAGGTTAAGAAAAGTTATTCTTGCATTGACTTGTTATTTTTTACTTGATGTTTCTAAAAATACCCTTTCTTGCTTGCTTGATATTGGGTTTTGCTTTGAAAGTAATTATTGAAACAACTAAATGTAGTATAAAAAAATCCAAAAAATAATGATTTGATTTTACAAAGTAGACGAACATTTTAGGACAAAAAAAAAGTTATAAAAATTATCTATTTGCATGAAGGTGGGGGTATTATTTATTGATATTAAGGGGATTTAGGGCAGATATATCACTGGGAGAGAGAGAAAAATGAACGTGATCGACACTCACCATTCCAACCAAAATGACCATTCATCCTAAGAAGATCCACATGGTAATACAGTGAAAAAACCAACGCCGGTTCCGTCCAGAAAGAAACATAGAAAAGCCCAAACTTCTTCGCCACCGCCGACGGCCACACGAAAAACGTATCGGCAATCAAGCAACTAACCTCCGGCTCAGACCGTACAACCTTCTCCACCGCCTCCTCCACGTGAGCAGAGAACACATGCAATAAAGCAGCCATGAACTGGTCATGATTTAACGACCGATCAAACTCGAGAGGGAGGCCGTCCGACACGGTGGTGTACCGGATGTCGAGACCCGATTCACGAACTCCGGCGAAGAGATCGTCGCCACCGCCGCCGCCGCTGTCGGGTTGGGCTTTGGATGTTTGGTGGTGGATGGAGTGAGTGTTGATGAAGGTGATGATGAAGCCTCTTGACGCAAGCTTGATGGCTAGATGGACAGATGGGATAACGTGGCCTTGAAGTGGGTAGGCTATGAATATGGCATGAGGCTTTTGGTGCGTGTTTTCCATTGTTGATAAGCTTTGAGTTGCAGACAAGAGAGAGCGTGTTTGAGGTTTTAACCTTTAAAGACGGAGGTGCAACTGAATTGACCAAGACCAAGGGACAGCCTTCAATTTTAATGAAGTGAGTCCTCAGTTACGGAAATGCGTGGACAACAATGGTTTTAAGTCTTCCGAGGATTTCTTACATTTTTTTTTTTTTTTTTTTTTTTGGCGGCTGTAATAAAATAGCAAGAGCCAAGAGTAGCAGTACATGAAGGGTGGTCGACTACTTCACTCCTCCATGATTGAGATGTCCACATCCTTTCGTGTCGCTAGGAAATTATGGCGTAGTGTTTATTTTAGTTTATTTTTTATTTTTATAATAATTATGATGTAGTATTAGTGTTCGAATCTTTTCTTTTTTTTTTTTTTTGGTTTGGTTCGCATGGAGGGGAGTAGAACCCCTCACCTAATCCAAGCCCCACCCCACCCTACCTGATCCGGTGCCATCTGAGTTATTGCTCGTTGGCGTTAGTGTTCGAATCTTTTGAGGCACATTAATGTACACAAAAAAATAAAAAATAAATTAAAAAAACCTGATGTAAAATGATATGTTATGTTTATTTTTGAAAGGATAACGGTGTGAATTTCTTATTTAAAAAAAATTGATAAAATGACTTCCGAACAGTATATCGTTTCTCTCACAAAGGATTGTGGTTAAAGAAATAGAACCCAATTCTTAATTAGCAACTGAATAAGGCTTGATAGTAACCAACGTGAGTTGGCCTGACGGCAAAAGGAAGGATGAGCTGTAAATTCGGACATCTAGGTTTGAAATTAGCTAATCTTTCTTGGCTAACCATCAATTAAGGCTATTAGTCCGAGCGTTAAACGACTTTATGAGGATGGTCCCGTGTAGAGAGCAGGGATTAGTTGGGCTCTAAAAGTTCTGATATCTCATTGCTTGACAAAATAAAAAAAATAAAAAATAATGCTTGATGGTAGTTATTTAATTGGTAACGTGAGCATATATGGGAATATATATGGGATCATCCTTCAGACAGACACAGATACAAGACTTGTACTCTTAGCATAGCAAAAGTTACATTTTAGAAAACCACTAAATGGTTGAATAAGTTACTCGTTTAGGCCTATAGGAGAGATGAGTTTTGAGGGTTTTTAGAGCATACGAAGAGAGGTGAAAGGATAGAAAGAAACAAGCCATTAGGATTTAGCCTAATGGTGAGAGAAGGTTGGGAAAAGCGTAAGAGTAGAATGGGTTAAGGGTTCAAACCCTTTCAATTGTACCCAAAAAAATTTAAAAAAAAAAAAGGGAAAAAGAAAGGATAGAAAGAGAACACGAGAGACACAAGGTATTGTTTCAAAGATTCAGGATTGGGGAAAAGCTAGAAGGGACGGAGATTTTTAGGCTTGGATTTGGTATCCTGAATTCTATATATATTAATCATATATAATTTCTCTAGAGTTATAGTGGCTATGGATTTTATCTAATTCTCACCTAGCCTGTACGTGGGTGTATATAGAAAGGGTTTTGCTCATAGTTAGTAAAATGCGGTACAGGAGAATATGAGATGGCATATGTACGGAGTATAATTTGTTTTTTTTTTTTTTTTACAAAAATACGATGAAAAATTTGGCATAAAAAAACGGAAATGGAAATAATACGGATATGTGGATATATGGGTACAATACGAATCTTAATTAAAAATTCAAGATAAAAAATACGCGAGTATGTTATGTTATTTTATTTAGTATATCACTATTAATCACTATTTTTATATTTTTTATTTAAATACTCATAAAATATTATAAAAAAATCAATCACATATAAAATAATAATCTATTTTATTATTTTGTTTTGTTTTATTTTTTATGCATTTACTTAGGAAGAAGCAGAAATTTGACTAAGAAGATGACTAAAAATTAGTAAGTATATAAGTCTTGATCTATATATATTTTCACATTTCCATCTCCTAAACTATTTTATAGGTTTTGTCCTAAAATCATATGAAATGTGGTATATATGGCAAAAGAAGATATAATCATCTAATATTTAATAAACCCAAAAAAATTATATAAAGATATAAGAAATTATAATAGAAAAATTATAAATTAGATTTTGATTTAAAAAATAAAGATAAGAATCAAAATATTTTAAATATTGACAGTAATATTGTCGATAATTATAGCAAGAGTCGAACTGTCGATACTATTATAGTCAAATTGTCAACTACAATAAAGAGTATTTTAACATGAGTATAACATGGAATACGTCAAATACGTGAACTATACGTTTGTTACAAAAAAGAAAAAGAAAAAAAAAGAGTATTTTTAATTATGTTTGAATTTTGTACGACAAATGGGAGTTTTTTTAAAAAAATACTTATGTACGTGTATTATATGGGTATAGTACGAGTATTTACTAACTAGAGTTTTACTTAATAATGTTAAATATTTTTCTTCTCAGTATGCAATTTATTATCTTTAATTACTTTATTTGTGGATATCAGCATGGGATAACCTGGGACACAACAATTGGTATAAAAGCTTCAGCTAGGGAGTTAGTCCAATTGGTAGAGGAGAGCTTTTCTATTCTATCAATCTGGGTTCGATTCCTCTAGGAGCATTCTAAGAATTAATTCTTGAATACACTAGGCCAATGTAAAGAAGTGCACCCTTAAGATCGTCCGGAAGAGATTTAGTCAAGATGTGCACAAACTGACCCGAACACCCTGACTATCAAACCAAAATAAAAATAAAAAAGGCTTCCACTAGCACAAGTGGTTGGGTATATTATGTCAATTAATTATTTTAAGCACGGACACTACAAGTCAAGCTAACTTCAATTATGGAGTTTTGAAAATTTGTCATTATATTTAATTATAAAATTCCCAATACATGTCCACGTACCATCCAAAAAACCCAATCAAACTAACTGGATGAAATCATCAAATTGTGATATGATTAGTGTCGGTTGAGATAGAAGGTCATTTCTAATTGACCTGATCGATTATCAAATACAAAAGTAATCTGATTTTAATAGGTTTTACCTAGCCACATATAATGGGCTGGCATACAAACATTTTTTGTGGGCATTGGGATACTAGGCTAGTAGTTTGTAGAATGAAGACGAGTGTCCAGGCAATTTGAATCCGTGTATATATATCTACATCTTATACTACAATAAAAAGATAAATGTGTGAAAAACTTTTGATTAACTAATATACTCTTATTTTAATTTTTAAATATACAACTACCCTTCTGCATATATAGGAAATATAATAATATAAAACACATACCTTAATAAGAATTCTAAGGAAACTATAATTCGTATAATTCTTAAATAAAACCAAACCCAAATAGGAATTCTAAAGAAACGGAAACTATAATTAGTAAAACCCTAACAATGTTAACATATAAATACAAAATAAAAACACATTATAAAAAGGGTGGCGATATTGCCAAAGCCTAGAACTTTACTTCCACGGCTCTCATATTTATAAGAGTCTTAATGGACCATTTTACCCCTAAAGTCAAAAGAACCAAAAGTGCAGTCTGCCAAAAGTACCCTTCTTCCTCCTTAAAGCAAGCCGTTTTTCCGTTTTTTTTTTCTCCCCTTTCTCATCTATTGCAGCCTCTAAGCCCTTTTCCTCCATTATTGTCGTAGCTCATGGTGGTATGATACCTGTTCGTCTCTCTATCCGTAGTCACAAAGATCTAAAGTTACGAATTGTAGATCGTATAAAGCCCTCTCAATTTCAAATTGCAAGTCTCTCTCTAGATCTTCCCCTCAGATATGAAGGTAGAGCTAAAGTTTCTCTCTAAATGTTCTAGGCATGTTTTCTTTTTCAAGAAGAAATAGATCAACTAGATTTCACCGTGATACTTATAATGGCTACTAAAATTTGTGTTCATGGGGTTCATGTGGGTTTCCTGCATCCATACAGTATTATGGAGTTCAAGGCATTGAATTAGTGTACCGTTGGCTAAAATAATTTTTGGGAAAAAATGGATTAGACCTTTTGATAGAAGTCTGAGAAATAAATTAATATCAGTTGGTAGAGGGGAGAATGGAGCAATTTGTTCATGGAAAGTGAAAGCCGGAGGGAATGGGGGAGAGGATGTATCATAAAGGGGCTGTGAAAAGGGGCAGGGCTTCGTGTGGAGGAGGAAAAAGGGTGCGCAATGTGAAAGCTGGAGGAAACAACATACATGAGGCAAACTCCACGTTTGGTTCTTTCTGGCTTTAGGGGTAAAATGGTCCATACAGGTCCTTACAAAAATGGGAGCCGTGGAAGTAAGGTTTTTGGCTCTGGCAATAACGCTACCCTATAAAAATCATAAAACCCTAACACAGGAAAGAACAACTACTGCTTCCTTCTTCTGCGTCTTCTATGTACCTTCATTGCGTCTCTTTTCTTCTAGTGCTTTGTTTGGTATGTAATTTTCAATAAACTTGACTCATATATACAAATTATGTTTAAACATTCAAATCTCTACCTGCATAAACATTTAAATCTCTGCCTGCATTGCGTGATTGTACTTTTAAATCTCTATTTGAATTGCAAAATTGGCAAGAAAAAGAAGAGAATCAAAGACAAATCAGTTGAATGAAAATAAAAAGATGCATGCTTGAACAAAAACAAATGAAAACCCAGATTAAGAAGCCCAAGAAAAAAAAAAAAAAATTGAATTGCATAAGTAAAGTTTTGAATGCAATTCAAGTTTTGAATAGCACATATAATCTTTGATTATTTTCTAAGCATTCGTATATCGGAAAAAGCTTGAATTGCATTATTGAACTTTTAAATTGCTACTGTTGCATAATTTTCATATTTTGTTAAGAATTCATATATAATCTCTAAATTTTTAAAAATAATCAAGTCAAATTACCAAGAAAAAGAAGAGAATCAAAGACGATTCAATTGAAGGAAAATTAAAAAAGAAGCAGGCTTGAACAAAAACAAAACAAAACCCCCCCCCCCCAAAAAAAACATTAACAAATGCACAAGAAAAATAAATAAATAAAAAGGGAAGGTCTAATGAACCACCAAAAAAAGTCCCTATCAAATCGTGAGGTTCATGAAACTTTGCAATATCTACCTACGAACCCAAAATACCAAACTAAACAAAACAAAACCAAAAAAACAAAAAGAAAAGAAAATAACTTAGATCACAACCCCCCCCCCCCCCCCAAAAAAAAGTTCAAAATCATTTTTAAAAAATATGTACAGGCCCAAAAAAATAAAATCACAAGCAGTAATTCACCACACATTGATGAAGAAAAAAAAAATTAAAAAAAAAAAATATATATATATATATATATATATATATATATATATATATATATATATATATATATATATATATATATATATATATCGAAATCAAATCATATCAAAGAACCTATGTATAATGAAGTTTCAAAATACTTTTAAGCACTATGATTTGGGAAAGATAATGAAAAAAAAATAGTAATTATATCAAAAGAAGTAAAGGATTGAGTGATCAAAATGCTTTCATTTTATGCAAAGGCACGATAAAATTATTAAATTAAAAAAATTATTATCATTATTAAAAAAAATAATGTAACTCAAAAAAATTTACGTGCAACGCACGTGTACACCAACTAGTATATATATAATGCTATAAGACTTTGTCACCCAATTTGGGAGGCATCTCTGTCACCAAATTTTACATACATACATACATACATATATATATATACATACATACATACATATATATATATATATATACTACTATATAAAGTCAATTCCCTTTGTGGTTGGATTATACCTGAAAATACTAAAATACCCTTATAAGTTAATAAAGCTAAGATACGATTTGATAATTTTACTAACTTTGAAAAACCCACCACAACCTATTTCCTCTTAATTCTCTCCCACACACACACACATGCGGTTTAAAAACTTGAAAATTGATATAACAGTTTCATTGATGGAGTGAAAACTTAAAAAGATGTGTTGCACACGCATCGCATGTGCTCGATTACTAGTTACTAATGAAAAAGTTCTTTAAACTGATTGTGCACTATCTGTATGGTTAGATAGGAGGGTGCTAGTTGGAGGGTATTGAGAATAGAGGGAGAAGATGTTGAGGATGTGGCAGTACAATTAGGGCATGAGGGTATTGAGAATTTCAGAGCTTTTGTTAGTCTCAAACTTTCTATTCTTTGCTATTAGGGTTAGCCTAGTAGTGAGGGTGAGTAGGATAAAAGATAGGAGTTAGATATGTTAGGGGTTCAAACTCCTTCCATTGTATTAAAAAAAATGGAAAAAGAAAACCTTTTTCAAATGATTCAATAAAGGCTTTAAATTGAGGATCGAAGTTCTTGCGTTCATGATGCAAGGCCCCACAACTTGCATGTCTTTTAGCAAATAGCAAGATGCAAGTATCGTTAAAGGAGAATTACAACATCCTAGGTTGATTGATTCGATTGTTCAAGATGCTAGAATTTTGTTAGATTTTTTTAAGGGTAAATTGCAGAAAATTGCAGAAAACCCCCTTGAATGATGGGGGGTCAACAAATAATCCCTCTTATGTTTTCATTTTATCAATGTGCCTCATTTATGTTTTAATTTTTGTCAATGTGCTCCACCGTCACTCTCCGTTAATGAAATTTGATAAAAATTAGTCACGTGGCTATGCACGTGATACCGTTAACGGACTTGTGTTGCCCAAAATCGCCGTAACCTTCACTGTTGTCATGGCCAATTGGGTGGCCATCTACGATTGGTTTTGTTTTCCTTTTGAATTAGGGGGGCACATTGACAAAATTAAAACATAAGGGGAATTATCTATTAACCTCCCATACTTCAGGGGGTTTTCTGCAATTTACCCTTTTTTTAATATGTCGGTAGTTAGATCTAGCAAAACAAGGTTCCATGCCCAATGGATAGCCATGGTAATCGATTTGGTTCAATCTCAATCCTTTGCTTACTTCATTCTGTTTTGTTGGTGAAAAAAAATTAGGAATGACCTTGGTTTTGATTTTAAATGTATTTTCATTGACCCTTTTTATACAAATAAATAAATAAATAAAGGTATCATGGTTCTTAGTAAATAGTTGGATGACAAATGTCTCAATAAAAACCTTGTGAATTCCCGAATATGACATATGATGTTGTGATTTTTTTCCATTCCCATCTTATCTGTAGCAAATAAGGGCAGAGTTATGATTTATCTCTAATGGGAACACTGTGCTATGATTCTGTGAAGTGGGAATTGGGAACTTAAAAGCCCTAAGAAACATTTTTTTTGAAACAATTACTTTTCAGTAATCATTTTTCAATTTAATACCAAAACAATGATTTTTTTTGTCAACGTATTACAAACTGACTGTAAATATACTTTAAAATGATTACTATTTTCCTCATTTTGGCATTATGTTGAGAAATAATCATCAAACGGTAATACCTCTCCAAAAAAAAAAGAAGAAAAAAACAGTTTGGTTGAGCCAGTAGGGGCACGTGACCCAAAGGCCCCCCCTGGCTCCGCCCATGGTAGCAAAACAAGGGACATCAAATATGTAGATACTAAAGAGGAGTTTATTCCCAAAGGTAGTTAACTTCTCTAAAGTCGTTTGAAGGGCGTTAATCTATTAGAAATTCCAACCTGAGCTAGTGATCGAAACTAGGGATTTTGTTCTAATAATTTGACAAATTTCATTGTAAATACAAATCTCACTTAGAAACAACCTTACCCAAATTTTGCCGATAAAAAAAAAAGGGTAAATTACAATAAGACCCCCTCTAAAATCCTGACTATTACAGATACACCCCCTCACGTTTTTAAAATTACACTGACACCCCCTACTTTACAAAATAAACTACAAAAAGACCCCTCTTTCTAACTTCCGTCCATTAATCCGTTAAATCATATTCAAATTTTTTCAAAATACCCTAACTATCCTTAGTGGATGATAACTTCCATGTTAAATGCATATAACTCAGCAATCCAATAGTTCATCTAATACTTTTGAATTTTTTAATTATTATTGATAAACAACTAAAAGATAATATATATACCCCTCTTTCTAACTTCCGTCCATTAATCCGTTAAATCATATTCAAATTTTTTCAAAATACCCTAACTATTCTTAGTGGATGATAACTTCCATGTTAAATGCGTATAACTCACCAATCCAATAGTTCATCCAATACTTTTGCATTTTTTAATTATTATTGATAAACAACTAAAAGATAATATATATATATATATATATATATATATATATATAAGAAAATGCTAAAAACAATTTAAATTTTCTGTCCAACTGATGTGGCAACTGTCAAATTTGCTGTTTAGAAACAATTATTTATTTAATTAAATTTTTAATTGATTTGCAAAATAAAATATAAAAAAATTGATTTGCTAAAGTTGCCACCTCATTTGAGTAAGTAGATTTGAGTAAAAAAAAAAAAAAGGGCTATGTAGCATTACTCATATATAGAAATAAATAAAAAGAATTATTACAATGGAGATGCACGTATAGAGGTGGCAAATGAGGTGGAAACTTGGCAAATCAATTTTTCTTTTTTTTTAACACATCAATTAAATAGATAATTGTTTCTAATGAGCAAATCTGATGGCTACCACATCAGTTGGACAAAAATTTAAGCTCTTTGGCATTTTTATTTTATATATATATAATCTTTTAGTTGTTTATCAAAATAAATAAATCAATCAAATGTACTGGATGAATGTGTTGGACTGATAAATTATATGCATTTAACATGGAAGTTGTCATTTAATAAGGGCAATTAGGGTATTTTGAAAAAAATTGAAAGTGATTTAATGGATTATGGACGGAAGTTAGAGGGAGAGGGTCTTAATGTAATTTCAGAAACGTGAGGGGTCTATTTGTAATTGTCATATTTTAGAGGGGGTCTTAATATAATTTAGCCAAAAAAAAAAAAAAAAAAACCCCTTAACCAAATACAGTCTTAATCTCCGTGACTAGATCTGTGTTGCAGACATTGGCCGCGTGACCAAGCCTCAAAATTTTCTAGCCTATATGTACGTTTAGTACCTCACTCGGAAAGAGTTTCAATATGGTAACATTGCCACTTGAATGGTGGTAAAGATTTTTGTGCACGTCATAGCGTTCTCGAAGAAAGATAAATCATCATCATATCATTATATCATTGATTGAGTAGTGTTACTGCAATCAATGAAAGGGATGCACATCAATCGCCCAATGTCACTAGAGGACATATATAGTTTTTTGTTCCAGTTTCCCAACACTGTCCAGATGACTACTACAAAGGAAGTTGGCACATGGATCAAGATGGACTGACAATATTCATTAACCTACAAGAGTACCCTAATCCTAGTGTAAGGCCAAATCAAGAAACCCAACAAAACTGTCACAAGCAAGCACATGGGCACATGCATTGCATTCTGTTTGGTTGGTAGGTTGGGTGGCTCTTTTTCCTCTCTTTTGGCCTAATTCTAATTGCGAGTGAGTTTTTAGTGTAAATGCGATATAGATATGTGGTATCATGAGTCAATAAAAATAAAACGAGAGACTCGTGATATAATATTAGTCATATCACAGTTATATATAAGTTTTTTTAATTGGGGTTTCCTAAATCTTATGATAAACAATATTGTTAACAACATGCACAAAAAGGGGCTTTGAAAAAGAAAAGATTAAAAAACGAGGGATTATCTCCGAGGTGACAATATTGAATACTATTTTGTAAGTTGCACATCTTATGACTTGATTCTCATGTCCAAAAGGATAATTATCCATTGCAAATATTTGAAATTTCATCGTAACATAGATTGTTCTAACCCCAAAAAGAAACTCTCCTCTTGGAGGAACTTTTTTTTTGGATACGAGGATGAATCCCCTTAACCTGTCTTCCACGACTTCGAAATCGATATCTAATGCCGTTAAACTTTGCTTTGTCTGTATGTCTTATTGATTTTTTCCACCATTAATGCTAGCTTTTGTTGGCGCGACCCACTAGGGCCTCTCCTTGACGTTAGAAATGTCGTTTCTCTACAATATTCACATGGCTTAGATGGAAAACAAATTGAAAATTGTAATCTTTCGACGGTCAATTAGACCCCGGAATTGAAAGGCCAATGCATATATATATGTTCATTTCCCGGATGGCCAATCAAATGAGGCATAATGTCTTAGAATCCAAGAGAATCAACTATTTTGGTGAGTTAAAATTACTTTTAGCTCAAAAAGTGTAAAAGTATCTCTCTACAATAAAAATAGCTCTTTGTAATAAAGTGACTATTCTAATGCAGCAAAATTTATTTTTTAACTCACCTATTTTTTCTTTTTTCCAACTATGATTCCTTGCATAGTCAAATAGCTCAAAACTAAACTTAAAGTAGAATTTGGCTTTTAGTTTAGCTCTGAGTTATTTAAGCGTACCATTTAATTCTCTCATTAGAGAAGGCCCTTAGAGCTAAAAGCTATATATAATTTTAACTCACACTATAACTCTCCCATTGAAGATGCTCTCAATAGGACCTTGTAGACACCAAGAATTCAGTGACACTCAGGGCCTGTTTGGGAACTTAAAAAATTGAATCAAATTAGGTCTGGTTCATAACTGTTATCCGGTTTTTAAAATAAACCAACTGAATCACAGTTGTTTTGAAAAAAACTATATTTATGCTTTGTTTTCAGAACAAAACTGAACTAAATAGCAGAAAAAAGAGATTTACTAAACGGTTTGAAATCAAAACCGATTAAATTTATTTTCAACTGATCAGGTTTTCAGATTTGCCAAATAGCCCCTTAGATAACCATATGTCGACTAATTTTTAGTAATTTAAAGGTTAGAATTTTTTACTAATCAAAATCTAACGTGTCAAGTTTATGCTGAATTAGGCTTCGTTTAATAAAAATGGATCAATGGTAGAAGACACGTACAACTCAAATGGATGAGAAGATGTAGGCCCACATACACGATACGTATTGACCGACAGATTCCATTAAATCTTTTGTATTAGATTAGATTAGATAAGATAGAGGTTAGGAATATGAACTTTCCAAACTATAACTTGGTCATGGGAGGTGGTCCTTTAGCGCGTTGGAATGGGGCTCAGTCCATCTCCACTACGATTCCGGGCGCTTCCCATTAGGCAAAAGCGCCCACTCAGACTTTTCCATAAAGGCGGCAATCAACAAATAACGATTCTGGTAATCAGATTTCTACCTGAATAGAGAGAATTTATTTCAAAATTTCCCCCTATTCTCTGTCTCAATAGAGATGGGATGCCATGGGTTACCAAATTAAAATAATAATCTGCTTCTTTTTGGAAAATGCAGAGCATACTTTAATATGTATGTACTGATATTATATATGAAACAATGAAAATGATTAGGTGCGGTCTTAGATAATTGGTATAGAGGTCGCATTGTTGGGAGTCATGGCGTGACAAAAACCGCGTGTATAATACGCGTGTTCCTAACCCTGACTCAATTTCCCACCCCTCTGATGAGAGTCTCGACTAGAGAAAAAACCTCAGGCGCCCAACAATCCACCATTGATATCGTCGTCTCTTTCTCTCTCCCTCTCTGCCCCTTTTATCTGCTGAAAAAAGCTTCAATTTCTAAGTCTCTCAGGTCAAAATGGCAACCATGGCTTCGTCGCTGTTCAACGGCGAGAGAGCCGTGGTGTTGCTCTTCGTCTCTCGCCTCCTCTTCTCAACCCCTCTCTCTCTCTTCTCCGAAGGCTTCTCTCTCTCCCTCCTCGCTCTCGCCGCCCTCTCCCTCGAGATCCACGCCGACAATTCCAATCCCCTTACCCGGTTCAAAACCAGGTATGCTCATCATTATAAACTGTTCGAATTTTCCATCAAGCTCTTATTATATTTGTCAAGAGTTCATGAAGTTAGGGTTTTACGAATGGCTCTTTCTGAGGCAAAATTGAGCTATAGTATGCAAATTCATGCTCCGTTTGGCCGTTGAGAAACTGTAGTAAAATGAAAAAAGATTCAAACGGGATGGGAATAATTTGAAAAGAAATTGTCAAAAATTCATGTAGTTAGGGTTTTAAGTATTGCTTGTCGATGTTGCCAGGAAAAATTAAGCTATAATCTGCGAATTCATGTGCCGTTTGGTTGTTGAGAAAATGTTGGAAAATGAAAGAATTTTCAATCTCTACGGGACAAACTTGAAAAGAATGTATATTCTAAATTTGAATTTTTTTTCATTGTTTGGAACCTGAGAAAACGAAAATTTCTGCTGAATAGTGAAATGAGTCTAATTCAACTATTTTGGCTTGGTTGAGGTAAAAATTACAACGACAGATATATAATATAAGTACTTTTTTCTTTTCGTTTCCCCACATTTCTAAGCCACCTAATGGAGCGTTAGGGATTTTTATCCTGTGTCATTGGACTTCGTGAATTGTGCGTTGTTTCTCAGAATTATTTGGTTCCTACAAATGGAATTCAGGTTTCAATGAGGCATTATGCTGCGTCCAAGCCCGGGATTATTGTTATTTTCGGTACGGTATGTATTTTTCTTGTTTGTGTTGTAATCTGTGCGTGTTTGTTAATTTAGGCCAGGTGTGTCGTCTGGGATACTGCTAGGAGCAGTTACGATGCCTACTGTTATGGTCTCAAGGTTGATACAGCTGTCAAGAGCATACTCCTTGCATGAAATTGAACTTGAAGGTATTGTTTTAAATATAATTTCAAGTCTGTCTGGTGTGTCTGCAACTCAATAGCTAAATGTATGATTATTATTTTGTTTTAAGTACTTTACTTGAATTCACTAAGTATTAACACTAGCTTATTGCCCGAACTGTATCATAGCTGTTAGCCATGTGGAAGGTCGTGGATTGGAACCCTTGACATCTCCTTTTGTGATATTTTCAAGTGTGTGTTGTATACCTTCTTCAACTTTATGACTGAAACCCTTCCCATGGAAAGGAAAAGAACAAGATTGGTCAATAATATGCCTTCATGGTAGTAGGTCCCATATGTATTTATCACATTGTTTGGAAATTCTTTAATTGGTGATTTTGGATAGTTGTTATAGAAAGTTAATATGGATGGAAGGAAAGCTATGAAGCACTGACAGTTCTAAAGAGGAGCCGTCTCCATGTCAAACAGGTGTAAGACACCAAGACTTCTCCGACATTTCTTGGACTCTTATCCAGCACTCCTTGACTGTGTCCATGTGAACTTAGAATATAATTAAAAATTTGGTCCTTTTAATAGAGGCAAACTAAGTAGAGATGGCATGAAGAATAACCAATTAACCTTGAGGGTTGGACCGAGTGGTCCTAGGGCCTATTGCCAAGTAAGAGGTCTTGGGTTCAACTCTCATCACCCCCCCTCAAGGCCACCCCCATGGACTTTGTCCTATAATTGCCCGGTGCATATGGGACAGGGGTACTGCATGTGCTCAAGGGGATTAGTCAGGTGCAAAGCATCTAGAACCTCTTGATATAAAATAATAATAATAATTTTTAAAAAAAAAAAAGGATAACCAATTAATAAGTATAATTGGACTTTAGATATGACCTTGTAGAGGTTTCTGATCATGTTCGGTTTAAAATTTTTGGGACTATGGACTCCTTCCATTTAAGAAACAACAGAATGAAAATAAGCATCACCAAGACCTTGTGTTATTGTCAATACCTTTTCTAGTGTCCCAAGTCATGAACACTATTAGGACATTCCTTGGACGCAGGTGAGATATAGTTTTTCTTTTATTATAATAACGAGTTTAATGGCAATAAATGCACGTAGACAGCTATCTCTCTCTCTCTCTCCTCTCTCTCTCTCTCTCTCTCTCTCTCTATATATATATATATATATATGCACACATTTATATCTAGTTGTGTCCCTGCCATTTCCATGTCCTTTTTTTTTTAACGATTTTTAGTCTCAGTGTGTATGTTGTGTCATATCCTTTTACTGTGACTGTTTCCATCCAATATAGATGGTAAGATATGATTAACTATCATTATAACATTTAATCTTGATGTATCCTGCATATTAAATGTGTGTCAAAATTAGAGTTTTTATCGCTTGCCTAGTTGCCTTCAAGTATGAGTTCCCCCACACCTTCAAGATCCCTTCAACAGTGGCTAATAAAATTGAAATGCTTCAAAGAGACTTTCTTTGGAATGGCTTAAAGGGAGAAATTAAATTTCATCTTGTGGATTGGTTTACGTTATGTTTACCAAAAAATAGAGGGAGGATTGGGGATTAGATCTCTTAAATTTATGAATAAAGCTCTCCCTGGAAAAATGGTTTTGGAGGTTTGGCAGGGAAGAACAAAGTCTTTCGAGGGATGTGAAAATATGGAAATATGGGATTACTATTGAAGGTTGGTGGACTGAAGAGGTCAGGAGATCTCATGGCTTGGGCCTTTGGAAAGCTATCATGCAAGGCTTCGAGGACTACATGAAAGAATTGGTTATAAAATAGGGGATGGGTGAAGACTGAGATTTTGGAAGGATTCTTGGTGTAATGATTCCTCTCTCATGGTCGAGTATCCCTTGCTTTTCAACATTGCGGCTAATAAAGATGCCAAGGTGGAAGATTATTTTGTAGGGGAAATGGCTTGGAACATCACTTTCATTAGAAACTTCAATGATTGGGAGTTGGAGGGAGTTTTTAATTTTTTTCAATAACTTTATAATAGCAACAATTCTTTTCTTTTCTTTTTTGATAAAGGGGGAACCATCCCATAGCAAGGCCTTTTGGATCTACCCAGGGAACCTAAACCTTTGGGGAGACTAGCACAGCAACCCACTGCCACCGCCCCCCACTTAAGTCTTGGGTTGTCCTAGTGGGGAATCGAACCCATGATTGTGCGCCAAACCACACAATCGCAAGTTCACCATTACCAACTAGACTACCCAAGGGTGGGTTATGATAGCAAGATTTCTTTGGAAGGGAATGAGTCCTTAGTGTGGCGCAAGGATGGTAAAGTATTATTCTCGGTGAAATCTGTCTACAATACACTTATACGTAGAGAACCTTATTTTCTTCCGGCGAAAAAGATTTGGATCACCCCGGTTCCTTCTAAAGTTGCTTTCTTCTCTTGGTTGTTTAGTAGAGACAATGTTTGACATTGGACAATTTGAAGAGTAAAAGGTGGGAATTGGCTAATAGATGCATTCTTAAAGCGGAGGAAATGGTTGATCATCTTTCTATCCATTGTGAAGTGGCATGGAGTATGTGGGCACTTGCATTTAATTTCTTGGGGATTCATTGGGTCTTGCCCTCTAATACTCAAAATCTCCTTTCGGAATGGAGGATTAAAGCGACGAGTAAGAAAAAGAAGGTGGTTTGGGACATGGTTCCGCACACTCTCTTTGGTGCATTTAGAAGGAAAGGAACCTTAGAACCTTTGAAGAGAAGGATAAGTCTATTATTGAGCTCAAGTCTTTTTTTGTTAAGACACTTCTTTGGTGGTTTAATAGTCATACAAAAGACCACAACATGTCTTTTGCTTCTTTTGTAAATTTTCTCTTACTTTAGCTCTTTTTGTTTTGGCTAGCTCTTGTATATAACTTATGTAGTTGGGCTTCGCCCTTTTGTTTTTAATACAATATTTACTTCATTAAAAAAAAAAAACGTTTTGAGTTCCCCCACTTAAACACCACAAGTTAGTGTTCTTTTTGCTGTGGCACTGGTGAAAAATATCCCAAAAGAAAAGGAAAATTGTTTGTTTTTCTTTTAAATAACTAAAAAAATTGTTTTATTTGGAAATAGCAATAATAACTGCATGGATATTTGATTAGTTCCATTTCTGTAGAGTTAGTATGTAATTGTAATAAACTCATTTAACTGTTTGACGAATGAAGATTGTCTTGAGGGAAACCTCAATGGTGCATTAGTTGGAACTTGGATGTGTAAAAAAATATTGAAGTATACTTTTGGTAGTAAATTGGAATGAAAAAAGGTAGATGTAAATTTTTCATACCATAACTGAAGGGGAAAAATAACATCTTTAGCTATTATTTTTGTGGACTTTGATAAAGAAACTATTCACAACTTTGTTGTAGGGTTAGCTTTCAAATTACCCTCTGTTTCTTCTATATTTTTCCATTCATCTCTTAAGAAAATTTCTGGAGTTTTCATCCTCTTAATGTTTTTGTTATGTTTTGTCGACCTTGTTATCAGATCATTCTATATGTTTGACAATGATGTTTAAAATTTCTTTTACAGAGCTGGAATATCTGAAGTTGCAATACTGGGCCACGTCTGCCTGCTGCTTCAGCGTGCTTATTTTCCTTCGCTTAGTTATGAAGTGTTCACCAAACCATACGCATTCCTTTTGTTTACGAAGTCTTTGGGATGCAAAGATTAGCTTAATTTGCATTGTCTTATATGCAGCACTTAGCTGTCTGTCTCTTGCTACAATCTCTCATTGTGGTAAGTTTGCAACTCCGCTTCTGTTGTGAGTTTATTTTCTTGGGTTATTTAAGATATGACGAGAACGGTGGGAAAATCACTTTAGTTTTTTAGACTTCAAACTGACAAGTTGTAAAAGATAGATGTTTACCAATGTTTTTTGTTTTATGGTGTGGTAAACAAAAGTTCGTATGGCTGCTATAGTTATTTACTCATTCTTTTACAGGCTTGCACACTGCATTAAAGTTATTGTGGGTGCTATGTCATGGATTGGCAGCAGTGAAATTAATTCAGCATGTTCTTAATACTTTTCCATCATGTGCTTCCATCGGTATGTGTCATGCTATTCTTTCTCTTTCTTAAGTTTCTTTGAATTGTAATGAAAAATGGAAAAAGAGGAAACAACAGCCGTACATTTAAATAATGAAATATTTGAGCACTGTTTAATGCATGCATTTTGACATAAGTGGGGCAGAATCTCATTTGATCTATAATTCTACAATTCATGGTTTGGAGAGTTGATAAGTAGTGACCTTCCTTGTTGGTTTGATTCATATTGGTGATTACACAGCTTAGGATATGGCTTCTATCTAAACTTGCAACAAATGAGTATGATAACTTTATTCCTGTGCATTTCTAGTTTGTCACTTGCCTGAAATTTGTTTCACCTTGTTTTCTCATTAAATTTATGCATTAGTTCATCTACTTGGGTACCCCATGTGTCCCTCAAAAAATGTATCGTTTAGTAGCATATCTGTATCTCATATCTGTATCCATGCTTCATAGGTAAGTTTACATTGTTTGAACTTCTACTAGGCCATGACAATTACATCCTTTTACCACTAGAATGAATCAAAGACGCAAGTTGGCACCAATCATCTAACTTTAA
Organism: Liquidambar formosana; assembly: GCA_039720395.1. Lineage (NCBI taxonomy): Eukaryota > Viridiplantae > Streptophyta > Magnoliopsida > Saxifragales > Altingiaceae > Liquidambar > Liquidambar formosana. Next base: position 31,336,287 of record CM077827.1, on the reverse strand, counting down.
GTCCACAAGAACTAATATTTTTAATTATTAAATATGGCCAGAGTTGCAGAGATGAAACAAAAAAACCAGTACAAACCCCACCCCCCCCCCCCCCCCCCCCCCAAAAAAAAAAAAAAACAAAAAAAAAAAATGAGGAAAAACAAAGAAAGATCACAAGGAAGATTTAGATAATTGCATCCAATGATAAATGTTCCATTTAAAATTCAGTATTTCATGTTTATTCTGACATAAAAATATATTTTCAAAGTTTGACCATTATTTGTTCAATGTTTCATACGTAGTCATGAAAGTTAAAAAATTCTTCTTAGTTTCAACTAGGGCGGTTAACAATTTGGCAATAGTTATAAAAATGCATCTTTGGCAAAGGTAGTTAGTTATGTTTATTAGTTTTTTTTAAGGCAGTTTATGAAGAGTCCTATTTTAAGTGTAGTGATAAGTTTGTGATGATAGCAACATAAATGTTGCTATTATTCATGTTGCTGTTGAAAATCTGATTTAACTTTGCTCAACAAATGCTTTTTTGAGCAAATTTTTGCTTCTGGCATAAACAATGGCTTGAATTATTTAATATCAGGTCTTTGGTTCTAAACATTGTGTATCCTAGTGGATCCATTGTAGTCATTCAAACATTACAAGGAATAAAAAAACTAGAGCATGGTGCTTAAACTTACATTGAGAATCACTTTTGTCCTCAAGTTTTCATTTACCTTACTGAATTCTGAAATTTGTGTTACTTAATGTTTCTCGATTATTTTATTTTTCATTAGATCAGCCATGAGCACCTGAGGTTGAGCCACAGTGGTGGTAGTTTCATCCTGTTTCGGTCTCTTTTATTATTATTATTTTTAGATGTCTTAGGACATACTGTATTGATTTCTTATTTTAATTAGGATGTGCCTTGTTCTCTACCCAGTAACTATCATTGCCGTCTCTCTTTTTAGGGGAAGCGCTTTTGGTGACTGCTGGTCTTGTTCTATATTTTGGTGATATGTTGGCGTGTACTATTGCAAAGGTTAGTTCTTTTCTACAAAAGATAGTTTCTACTCTTTCACGGTCCAGCAAGCAATATAATTTACATTTTTTGGGCAATATTGTTGTTTGAACAGATTCATGGATACTTTATATCATCAGAGTTGGTTTCTGCACAATACGGAATAAAAAGAAGTGAGATAAGTACTATTATCCAGGTATGAAATCCTTGAAGTAATGAAACTGTTTGTGAATGGTGTAGCTGGAATGTAAGGGCTGTTCTCTTTCATGCAGGGGCTGCTTCTTGGCCTTCTTCTTTTTCCAGTGATTTTTAAATTTGTTCTCCAAATTTGGGAACGGTTTACGAGTTTGGCCTACTTTGAAGCAAGCACACACAATGAGATTGGGAAATCTCTTATTTTCTACCCTTCCCTCGCGTTTGTCTTGATTGTCGTCGTCCCATCATGGATGCAGTTTGTTCACGATTTCCCTGCACATCCTTTGTTATGGTATTACTTCCTTTGTAGTTGACTTCATTTGACTCTTTCATGTACTTTAGCTGCATTTTGTTTTTACCATCTAATCTGATGCGTTGGTAAGATGATTTTCAAGCTGTTGTAGTTGGTTTCATATTCACTTGATAGGTCATTAACATATCATATATGTCGTGTCAACGTTTCCCAAGGTGTGGGTTGCATTCCTCACTTCATCTTGAGTACAAAAATAATTGCAATCCTCACTTCATCTTTAGTGCAAAAATAAGTAAACCATATTTCCAGTGCTGCCATCATAGTACTTATAGTCTCTGTCATTTGTAATACTTGGCAAAGCTATTTTGTGCAGTAATATTCCACCGAGGCTGATTGGATGAAAGGTGGTGGAACTGCATAATCACTTTGAATATTTTTTTTAATCTTTTATAAAGGTCTTCATGCTTTCCATATCTTGCATGGGACTAGTACGCCATGCGGTTTAGCCTGGAATAAATTAATGAGTAAAACATTAAATTTGTGAGTATTGCATTTTTTATGATTGTCGTTTCATAGAAGAGCATTTGATTTTTTTTTATTTTAAATTTTACTCAATTCATCACTCTTATTACACCTATATGCTTATGAACTACTTACAATCTAATTCATGTACTGGAATGGCCTAAAAATGCATTGAAATGCCTAAAATACCTTCTAAAAAAATAGGATTTTATAGATTTTACAATATCAACAAATTTCCACCCAAAAAAAAAAAAAAAAAAAAAACAAAAGAGAAAGAAAAGAAAATGTAAAATCAATTAAAATAAAGGAGGCAATGCAGGCTAATTCAAACCAAATTATACAAATATTCTAATTTTACATCTGAACTTTCTTAAACTAAACCCAAACTCTGTGAACGTTGTATTAGCCAGGCATAGAATCTGTTAACACATTCCAGGATTAAATATCAATGAGTACCTAGACAGCATTCGTATATAATTATATATATATTATAAAATAAAAAAGAAAGGCAAAAAAAAAAAGGAGGGAATATTCATTCACCTCTTTATGCTGGGAAAAAACTAATCAGAGTATGTTTGTCCCAATTTGACAAGAATGCTAATATTAAGATCCAATGGCTTTCTTTGAGAGATTGAGGCATCACTCGCCAGTATAAATAATTTGTGCTCAACCTTGAGGTTTTCTAGGAGGTTGAAATTTGTTTTGTCAGCTAAAGAGATAATTGTTATTTGTTGCTTTGATATCTTTAAAACTTATATTCTACTAATCATTCAATTTGAATGTCTGTCTATTCAATCTGCGAACAAGTATCAAGATGAAGCATCTGATTATCATAGATGAAATTTATTCATTTGATCTCAGTAAAAGGGTTGTAACATAACATTCATTGGGACATGAAACAACGAATGAAGTAATCAACTCAATCCTGGAAATCATGGGTTATTTACTGACCTTGATCTTCGATATGATTGAACCTAGTTACCTAGATGCTTCAACTTTAATGAATGTGTCTGAAATTTTTGTATAATGAACTAATGAAGAATGATGACCTAGTGCTGAGTTGTAGAGGTAGTTTGATGAAGTGAAATGACTAAAACATCTTGAATGGTAATCTAGAATAATATAACTGCATTTAGGTTTTACAACACCGGATAAGGGATGAAAAATTGGATGTTTTAATATTCTGAGGGAGAGGGAGAGGTTACAGGCAACTTTCATGGGCTGTGATGTAGGCCTAAAATTTCAATATTCATGTAGTGGTTTCTTTATGAAATCTAGCTTTCTTTTTGCGTGGTTAAACCTTTCGTCTTTCACTTTGTCTCTGCTTCCTATGTATACAGTTGTCTATATTTTCGAACTGGTCCAAACTTCAAACTCCAAACTCCAAACCCCAACCAGTAGTTCATGGGTGTCTGCTCCACTTAAATGAGGTTGGAGAAGAATATTAAGTAGAGATTTTTTTTATATATTTATAATAATGGGATGAAGAAGGAAATGACCTTATTGGGAACTTCACTCTGTCAGCAACATTGCCACGGTCATTACCTTCAAGTTCTCCCCCTTTCTTCATTTGCTGGGTTGTAGAGGTTGGTTGATTAAGTAAAATAACTAAAACATTTTGAACAATAATCTAGACTAATATAACTGCATTTAGGCCCATTGCTTTGTTTGCTTGTTGTATAGTTTCCATAAGTATAATAGTTGACATTTCCATCATTTGTAAACTAATTCGGTTTGGGTAATAATCACAATTTCTGTCTAATACTATAGTTATCCAGTATATCTAACTATTTCAACAGAATAACTTGGTTTAGCATCACATGATTTTGACAGGGTATTTATATTTGTATTCTCGGAACCACTGAAAAGACTGTCATTATGTATGTATTGGATGGGTGTTATATATGCATCAGTTCTTCGGTTCTACAAAATTTCAAAGAATAGTAAGATTGAGAGGATTCTTCTTCGAAAATACTACCATCTGATGGCTGTTTCAATGTTTCTGCCTGCTCTTATTTACCAGGTGATTTGAGATTGAAATGAGGATCTTTGTCTCTTGGGTAATATTTGTTTGCTAGTCAGTTCTACAACCAGTTTGCTTAAATATTTCGTTGGCTATAAATTGTTTTCCAGCCAAAGTTCCTTGATCTAGCATTTGGTGCAGCTTTGTCAGTTTTCTTGGCGTTAGAAATTATCCGAGTAAGTTTATCAAACTTTTGCATTATGTGGTTAATGACATTTCTATGTTTACCTTATCATATAAGAAATAATGTCATGGCTAAAAGTTTTATTGGCGTGATATTCTGTCGCTCATGTCTGTCATTCAGGGATTAAGGGATTAGGTGTTTGTATTGAAGAGTATAATGTACTTACATAAAAGGTATAACCATGTGGTTCTGATGTAGGATCGCTTAGAGTTTAACACCAAAATGGGATTTAGGTTTGGGTTTTTGTGCTGGAATGTTTGAGAAATTAGGGTTTAAAGAAGAGTTTTGGGAAGAGATTTAGGGTTCTATTAGGGTTTATTTGAATAGTTTCAGTTCTGGTTGGTTTTATTCTCAAAGAAATTGAAAAAAAAAAAAATGGAGAAAAGAGAAAGGGGAAGAAACAATGAAACCTGGGTAATCACACCTAGGGTTCCTTAAGCAATCAAACTAAGGAGAGAAGGCGATCACACATTTCTTTCAAAAGCTTCAAAGCTATAAAATTTTCAATAATCTATCATAAGCTTCAAAAGAGAAGATTACAAACTTTTTATAGACCAAAAGAAAACGTCAAATCCTAACCCTTGAATGAAATATTACAACTGTTTATCATAACCTAACCAAAATAAGTAAAAAAGAGAGAAAAATAACCTAATTTGTCCACTGCTATAGTAACTGTGTGAACAGTGTCCATGAACATTAAATTTTTTAATTAAAATAAATATAAAAAACTCCCAACTTAAGGAAAAATAATAATTAAAGGAAACTAACAAATAGAAGAATCAAAATAGCATGGGACTCTTTGGGCCATAGAATCAAGGCCTTTGAGCCTTCTTTTATAGACTTTTTGTTACTGCCATTGGTTTCCATTAGTTTTATTTTTGAGAAGACATGAAAGTTTAAAAAATACCTGAAGTGAGGAAATTAAGAAAAGTCTAATATCAAGAAGAAATATCCCAGATTTCTTGATTCAGTCTCAAATCGAGTGATAATTTCCTCAAATATGATATTGATACTGAATTCAAACATGAGTTTTTAAAATGGTTTAATATTTTCTTTGCTCGTCCCTTCCAAAACTTTGCATAACTATATTTTTTGTAGGCAGGTATGGAGAATTTGGCCTTTGGGACATCTCGTACATCAGTTTATGAATGCTTTCACAGACCATCGTGATTCAGATCTTCTTATTGTCAGGTGTGGCATGTCATTGCCCTCATTTTTCAGACTTTAAGTGTGTGTTTGATATAAAAAAAAAAGTTCTAATTGCACCACTTTTTATACCCTTTACTTTGTTTAGCCATTTTTCGCTCTTATTGGGATGTGCACTTCCTATCTGGATGTCTTCTGGGTTCAATGATCGACCACTTGCTCCTTTTGCTGGAATTTTGAGCCTTGGAATTGGAGATACAATGGTGAGTTTGCTTCTTGATGTGTACCATAATGTCAACCCTTGGACTGCAAATCGTTTCTTAGTTTACTTTTCTCATTTGAGTGCCTCTAGAATTTTTCAAAATTTTAAATTATCAGATTTCATGTTGAGGTTAATAAATCACAAGCATGAAGCATGTCTACATTTTCATAAAGTTCAAGGTGCATATCAATTATGTAATAGATGAATGGACATGAGTCCTGTCTACCACTCTTCTGTGCCAGTATATATTAGACACAATCCATTGACCACTTCAATACTTTTGATGATGTTCTCATATCCTTGGCACATTTGATATGACCTCAATATTCTTAAAGCACATTTACAACTATATTCAACTTGAATCGCTACTGTATGGAATAATAATTGAGCCATGTTGGCTAAGCTGATGCATACAGTCTTGAATTAATTCAAAGCAAACCAGAAGTGTGATTTTGCAACAATCCTGAGATTCTGGGTTACACTTGGAGCTAGATAGCATCCTTGATATCCACCCCTATGGGCATGCCCAGTTTTCTCTTCTTTCTTCTTTCTAGCTACAACTCTTTGGAGTTCAGTTAAGTTCAACTGGAGTTATTTTGTAGTTTAGTCTGTGATCACGGTTGATAACTTGATATCTTTGATGACCATAGTGTTATCAACATGGAGAAATGCATTTTGTCATTTCGCCAAGTAGATTTAGAAGCAGAATGATTTTTTGTTGCAATGGACTTTAGTAACCTCTTCTTGTTTATTATTGCGAATTCAATTAATGATAGGCAAGAATATTGATAATAGGAACTTTGATTCTGTTGTGCATCCAGTGGAAAAGGAGGGAAGGTGATGTTTATCATATTCTTGCGTGACACCGAACTTAGTATTTTTTCTACCTTCTAATTTTATGGGAAAATTATATTTTATAATGACTGGAATGATTTCCTTTTTGGCTTTAGGCATCAATGGTCGGCCACAAGTATGGGGTCCTCAGGTGGAGCAAAACTGGCAGTAAGTATATAACTTCTTCTGCCTTGTAGCGCTTTTGTTGATAACCGATTAACATATGTAAAATAAATTTCTTCTTTCTAGAGAAAACAATTGAAGGTACTGCAGCTGGTATAACGTCTGTCCTGGCAGCTTGCTCAGTTCTTCTTCCACTTATAGCATCAACGGGATACATATTTACCCAGGTCTCTCTCTCTCTCTCTCTCTCTCTCTCTTGTGGGCCTAGCCTTTCTTGCAATTTAATCCACCTAAGTGCAACATCTTTCTTTTAGAACAAGTCCCACATATATATGAAGGCTTGAATTGGTCACATTTCTCCGGACTCCAATTCACCAAGATGAGTCAAATACTCACTATGTGGTCCAGATCATGCTCATGTCAGCCTATTTAGGTCCTTGCACTGTTTCCTGTTTCCATTTTTTAATGGAAATCTTATTACCGCTGGTTTCTTCCTCCGATCGCATAATGCCTGCATTTTATATTGTAATGTTCTGGGTATAACTCTAAGACATTTCCTATGTTGTGTGGGTGTCACATTTCCAGCTGAACACCCACCTATCCACCCATCTCCCCCCCCGCCCCCCCAAATAAATAAATAAATAAATAATAATAGAGGAAGAAAGTTTGAAAGTCTTACTGGCGTGACTTGATTTTTGCTTTTAATTTTTGTTTATTTTGAGTATATATATATATATATATAGCTTTGCTGATATCTTGGATAACAATTTGCGCAGCACTGGTCATCTCTTCTCTTTGCTGTGATCGTGAGTGGCTTATTGGAGGCCTACACAGCACAACTTGACAATGCTTTCATACCCCTCATTTTCTACAGCCTTCTCTGTTTGTAAATGCAGCTCCAACCCCTCAAAAACGAGTATACACAATCAGGCGGCATTAACTAAATCTGAGAATTTCAATGATTCTTAATTACATTCTTCCCTCGAGCAGTTTTTGTAGATATAACTAACCTGCTGTTCGAGAATACAAAAAAGCCTGTTGTACGTTTGATTCCTTCATTGGTTGAGATGGTTCTTAGGTTAGGTTTTAGTTTCAAACAGTCTTACTGTATTCTTACCAAGAAAGAGAAAAAAGTAGCCAGAGTTTTGAGCATCTATACAAAGGGGTGAGCTCCTTCGTGTTTAGTGTTTAGAAATCAAATAAGAGTCATATCATAGAGACAATTAGGGGTAGAGAATTGTTTGAATTTTAATAGTCATATGAATTCATAAATATATTGTCTGGAGCCTTTTTTTTTTCTTTTTTTTCCTCGGTTTGCCATCTTCATTGGTGATGTTTTCCTTTCAAGCTAGCTAACTGTTGTTATATCCTTCAAACACTTTGCATGGCATCATGATAACTGAATTGCCCTTTCTTATAGTGCACAGGAGAAATTTCTTCGTCGTAGAGTAATTCTGACTCAACTCTCCATGTATTTTTACACTCGATTCGGTTTCCAGATTCTATAAGGGAAAAAAAAAAAATTAAACTACGAGAAATTGTACTTTTCCTTGTTTGGTTGCAATGGAAGATTGGAAGAAGAAAAAGTAGAATTTTCACCTGATATAATTTTATATATACCTTTTATTTTATTTTCTTCTCATTTTTTTCCTTATGTTGTTTTTCCCTAGTGGAATCTGGGAACCAAACATTACGTTAGTTTTCCAATGCGCTCGCAATGTAGAGTGCAGGAAGTAAAAAGGCAGTTTGAGTAAGAGCCGGAGTTGCTATGCACACTGAAGCGAGGTTAATGGTTCTTATTATTCAACCGTGGACATTTGTGATCAACGAGTTGCCCTGACTTAGTGAATGGTTCTCCATTTGTAAAATCTATATATCTATACTATTTATAAAAAGCTGAATCTCAAAAAAAACTTTTGAACGACCAAATATACCCTTATTTAAAAGTTTTTTTTAAAAAAAAAAAATGCATATCTATCATTCCTTTAATTGAAACACAATAAACATTCTTATCATTTGGTAACAAATGAAAATTAGATTTTAACCCAAACTCTTAACAAATTATAGCTAGATTTTTGCTCAAATTCTTTTTCCTAGAGCAATTATCAAGTTGCATGATAATATATATGAATATAAACTCTTTAAATATTCCGTTTTATGAAGAAATTTTTTTTTTTTTGAATGTATATCAACAGAGTTTTTAATTTTTCGTTGACAATTTTGATTATAAAAAAAAAAAAAGTACTTTTGAATTTTAAACTTTATCGTTTATGAAAAAATATAAAATCTTTATGTATTTATTATTTTGTATAACTAATATTATTTAAAAATATTCACATGAAACGCACGTGTTATATATATATATATATATAAATGTATATATGATTTTAATCAAGTTTGGATTGTCATGGACGATTATGGCCAATCATGGATGACACATGCCCAAGTGTGGATGACACATGCCCATGCGTGAATGTGAGGTATCATTGACACATGCTATTCACACCTAGATTTTCATGTATCTTTTATTTTCTGATGCATTTCCGGTGTGGAGATCGTAGTGCAGAAAGCTAAAATGGAGACATTGTAATCCAAAAAATTTTATTTTTACCCTCTATTTGGTTCATGGATTTTATCAAAGAAAAATAAAAAAGATATGAGGAATTGTACTTTTTCTTATTTGGTTGCAATGGAAAATTGGTAGAAGAAGAATAATTGAAATAATTTTGGCTTGATATGATTTCATATTTTCTTTTCATTTTCTTTCCTCTCAATTTTTTTTTCCTTCACTTTTTTTTCCATGGTAAAATCCACAAACCAAATAGAGGGTTAAGGTTTTGTAGTTTTGAAATAGAGGGCCAAATTTTATAGAATTTCAATCAAAATTCCAAATTATTTGCTTGAATTGCCATTTGAATTAATTGAAAGAGAAAATTAGAACACTCAATCTTTTAAAAAATTTAGAAAATGCTTTATAGTCAAAGTGGATCCCAATTCATGTTAGGGTTTCTTGTCCAATTTCACATTGGATGATTAGTCACTACTAGTTAACCGAACTTTAAATTTATATATGCACTTATTTATTTTTCTTAGATTATAACATAACTGACATGATGAGGGAGAAGGATGGCAAATGGGTGCCATCCTTTCAATTTGATTCAAATGAAGAATGTCAAGGTCAGATCATGTTTGGGTCCAAAGGTTTAGTTTATTCTTTCCATTAATGATTATGTCCCTTTGTTCCTTTAATTTCTACTCTGCCTCTCGTGGTCAGATATCTTTGCCAGGTAATTGAAGTCATTTTCATTGAAGCAAATCAAAATCTACCATTATCAAAATCTTTGGGAGATTGCTTCCAATAGTTGGCTTGACCATTGTCCAATAGTTTGGTTGAGGAACAATTACACTCAGAATACTTACCTTGGAAAACAAAATTGGCTGATTGAGTGAGACTCCGCCAATGGCATGATTGTTTAATGGCAATTTCCATTCTCGTTGAGTGTAATTTCGGTTCAAGTTCATAGAAGAACATTAATACCCGTTTGTTGATATTTGGCTGACTAGGAGTAGGGATAGGTTCAATCGAATGATTACAAGGAAAAAGGAAAAAAGAAAAAAAAAATACTCCACTCAAGCTAACACCTTTTTTGGCTGAAGACAAGCATAGAATGAAATTGAAGTTACTACTCACAGTACCTTTTTTGGCTCTGTTGGAAAGGGGATGATGGATTCATATAGCCAAATACAATAATTAAAACAACGTTATCATATATCATATGTTGATAGTTGCGAGAGTTCAGCTTCTTCGACTTTCACAGGGTTTGAGAGGGTAAGTTGGACCAAGTCGGCCTTATCCATCACTAGCTTGGTCCTATCTAGCTGGATATATAATATCAACTGATGCACAATCCCACAGTATTCGACATAAAGTACCCAAATGAGGTACAGGCCGAACCTTATGCCAGTATGTTTAAGTTAGAAAAAAACTTCCATGGAACCATGGTATGGGCCACATGGTGCAATCAACCAAACACATCCAAGAAAAGTGGGATTGTCAGTAAATTTTTTGGTCCCACAATCCCACTTTACTTGGTTTGTGATTGACTGATTGTACCACATGGCCATACCACGGTTCCATGGAAGTTCTTCTCGGTTATCTCATTGAAGTTGTTAAATCATATATCACTCTTCCTACGTGTTTTGGGTCCTCTTTGTCTGTTCTTTTGTTTTTGTTTTTTGGATAAGTTTGTCTGTGGTACTCTATTCTTTTGAGAGAGAGAGAGAGAGAGAGAATCACAATCACAAAGAGAAATGCAATGAAGGCATTGAACATTTTGACTAGTGCTAACATGTGGGGTGTGGGGTTGTGGGGGTGGGGGGGGGGGGGGGGGGGGGGGGGGAGATGATCAAATGCCATTCAAGTATTCAACGTGGCTATCCCATGAAGGAGTCGTTTGTTTGGTTGAAAATGGGAGAAATTGGAGTAGAATGAGAAATTGGAGTAGAATGAAATGATATTTTAATCACAAGCAGCCGAAATCTCTTTCTATTCTATTTCAATGTCGGCCAAACAAACTTGCCGACAGTATAAATGGAGAATAAATGCTTGCGATGGTATACATTTATTGTTGTTGTTGTCTTTTTTTTTCTTTTTTTTTTTTTATATGAAAAAAATATCAATACCTATTTGTTTTTTTTTTTTTTTTTTTTTTTTCCAAAAGAGAGCAAAAAGCATCAAAGAGGAACAATGAATCCCAACTAGGTTAGTACCCAAAGCACTCACCATCATCTGCCTTTAGCTCCAAATTTTATTGAAAAAAAAAAAACTTAAGTAAATAAGAAAGTATACAAGAAGATAAGGAAGTAAAACCCAAACTGTCTGGTCTTGGTGGCTTATAATGCCACAATCCAGCTCACATAGGAAGAATAAAAAAACATTCGAAAACTCTCTAACAAGAAGAAAACCAGTTTCAAAAAAGAGCTTAAGAGACAAATCTATAAAAAGGAAGCCCCAACATATCTCTAGCAAGCTCAGAAGGAACAACACCAGAGTCTGCATGCCACCAAGTAAGATCAGAAAAATTGAGAGCTAAATTAGCTATTTTGTCTGCAACAGAATTACCTTCTCGGTAAATATGAGAAAAAATCACATTCATCTTCTTAATGAGAGAAAGACAGTTTCGCCATTCATTTAACAAGGGCCAAGGAGGCTTAAATGTATAATTCTGCAAGGAGGAAATAACAGCCGAGGAATTACTTTCAATCCATAAACTATGCCAACCTTTCTCCCAAGCAAAAGAAATTGCAAGAATCACACTCTTGAGTTCAGCAAAAAATGCAGTCTGAATACCCAAACGAAGCCCAAAAAAACCTTTCACAAAACCCCGATAATTTCTAAAAACTCCACCACTAGCAGCAATGCCAGGGTTTCCCTTAGATAAGCCATCAGTATTAACCTTAATCCAATCAGCTATAGGGGGATGCCAAAATACCGGAATGACTTTAGGGGCCTTTCGAGGAATACCTTTTAAATGCAAACTATGTAAAATCTGAACATCTAAAACAGAGTTGCCCATTGGAGCTTTAACAAGCAAGCTACCATCTCTAATCCAAGCCATTACAGTGCCAATAGCCCTTTGAACAGGAATGAAAAAATTATTAAATTTCACATCATTTCTAGACTTCCAAATTATTGTTGTGCAATAAGCACGATCATAGAAAAATAAAAACCCAAATAAACATAGAGAAAAGTAGAAAACACCATTTTTTTCAATGGTTCAATAAGATGCCTACGCACATGAAGGGTTCTACTACAGTTCTTTGAGTCTCTTAAAGTCCTATAAATAAATTAGAAAATAAAAATGAAAAATTTACAAGGCAGCTCAAAAAATAATCATGGGTAAGGACCTATGTAATAATTTGATTATGGGCCGCATGTGATAGAAATAAGATGACAACCCTTCCCGGCCCCTTACGGCCTACCAAGGAAAGGAGGAAGTAGAAGAGAAAAAGGGAAAACGAAACCTCAACAAACCCTAGGCTTCTGTCTCTTTTGTGAAGTATCAAACCCTACTAGTTGCTATCCCATATAGGACAGGCTAGTAGTACCTACAATATACAAAGTGGGTCATTTACAATAATGTTGTTGTTCTCAAACTGAAACTGCCTAGAGACCCCATTTTCCCTTCGAAAAATATCCAATGACAGCTAGACGTGAACTGTATACATAAAAACTTTATTTGGATCATCAACTTTTTAGCCATATTTTTTACTCTTTTGAAATTGAGGCTTAGATGGTTGAACAGTACGTTCCATGTGCAGAATTGCATTATGAGCTCCCTTCGGGCCTTTCTCATGAAAGAAAGATCCAATAATAAGGGCCGTTCACAAGGCCAATTGACATGCGTGCATGATATTAAATTTTTGGAAGACACTTGTGGTAAATTTATGAAATTAGATTGTTAATTAAGCATTTGGTGACGGTATTTATGTTGTGTAAATGAGACTCTGACGTTCGAATGAATGGTTATGATACTACGTAGATCGACATGCTTTTTGAAGCAAATTGCTCAGTGAAAATGAGAGATGCTTAAACCTTGAGGGGTGGATCGAGTGGTCTTACCACCTTTTGCCGAGTAAGGAGTGTTGGGTTCAACTCTCACAACTCGCCTTCAAAGCCATCCCCATACACTTTGTATTGTAATTATCCAGAGCATGTGAGACAAGCAGACTGCATGTACCCATGAAAATTACTTAAGTGTAAAGCATCTGAAACTTGTTATCAAAAAAATAAAAAGGACAAGAGATGTTTTTTTCATCAATATTATTCACCCAAAACAAAATCCAATCTGATGAGACACAAGTCTATTTACTGTCCATAGGTGAAAAGGCATTGCTTGGTTAGGATATATATATATATATATATTTTTTTTTTTTGGGGGCGGGGTGACTTTAGGGATGTCCCGTGGAAATGAAATGTTTACTGTGTTTTGCATGGCAAAAATGAGCTCATTTCAATTTTTCGGAGCACTTGAGATGAATCTATTCCAAATTATGGTAGGGTCAACTTGCAGGATTTCAAGTCTCTGGCATTATGATTATAATTATTACTCTGTATTTTTCAACACTTTTTAATGTGATTATATTTTGCTTTTTAATGATTCTGTTGTACAGGATGGATGTGTTATTTTGGTGCTATATGTAGAATAAAAAATGGAATGATTTACCTAGCTGAGTAGAGTGTAATGAGTGCCAGTCAAGACTATGAACAGCAATATAAAAAATGAGAGTAGAAGGAAGGAATTGAAGGAAATATATCAAAATGACTCATTTTGCTGAGTAGAAAAATAATAATAACAATAAGTCCTATTAATATACCAAATGCCATTGGGAATACACTTTTTCTTGTACTTTAAAGATAAAAATACCAGAGAGCTTAAATCTGATCCCAAAAAAAAAAAAAAAAAGAGAGGAAGGAAATAAAAGGTCACTGATGGAATATGTAATTTGCTAGGAATTTATGTTTAGCATTGGCTGCATTTAACGCCGCTTGCACTGCTCTCCCTTTTTGATAGATACACATACATATCTATCATATTAAAAGCATCGGAATGCCTTATAAAATAGAAGATACGTGTCCAAATGATAGACACATGTCCGTGACATAAGGATAATAAAGACTTAATGCAAATAATGTTATCCCTCATAATTTGTGCAGGTATTTGGAAGCAATAAAACATTTAGGTTTCTATCTATAGGTATCTTGACTCGTATGCTTTTGACATGACTTGGCCGCCCATACCAAGGAATTGTATTTTTCAAGTGGGGTAAAGGTAGGACTTAGAGGGTGAGGCGTGCTGGAATGTCTGAATCATACTATTCTGAAGTGTTCTTATCAATATGGACCAAATGATCAAAGTTTGAGTACTGATCTCTAAAAATTTTTAAATCTCATGACTATCAGATTGAAACCAAAAGAAAAAAAATTAAAAACACGATTCCCCTTTTGCCCAAACCCTAATTGAAATTATACAAAATAGAGCGTATATATACACCTCTCACTATATATGTTGAAGATCATCTTATGCACACACCAATGTGTATTATATACACCAAGTGCATGCATTCATTTAATTTAACGGTGTATTTGGATGAAGAATTTGCAAGAGAAATTTGGGTTAAAATAGGATTTTAATGCCATCCGTTGCTATTACCACCTTTGTAATTTGGCATCAAAATCTCATCTTAACTCGAATTCATCCTGCAAATTTATCATCCAAATGCACCATAAAGATCTACACATACATATATGTACTCACATTGACAATATGTTACCTGTCTAAATTAAACTAGTGATGAATTGGGTTGTATACCCTAAACCCTAAACCCTATGCATTTTTTTTTAATCAATTAGGCAAATGATTCATGCATACCCTAAACCCCATCTTTTGAATTGATTCGTAAGACCAACTCGTACGAATATTTGGGCGTTATTCGTGCATTGTGTTCAAGTTTTTCCCTCTCAGGCCTTTGTATGCTTTCTTAATAAGATTCCCATGTTTTGTTAATAACATATATCCCCATTGTAAGCAGTACAATTTAATAATACAAGAGTAAAAATGAATTCGTTTGGGACACAAGCTAGGCGACCAAAACTACTCCGGAGGCAGATATGACTATCCAAAAGGGATGTTTCATCTGTGAGATGAAAGCTCAGACTTCACTCACATGCTTTGGTCTCCCCTCAGTTACACCAAAGTCAGTCGGCCCCGTCCTCTCTGTCTATCTCTCCCCCCATTGGTGTAGCATGCAACCGTTCACATTATCTCTAGCTCTCTCTCCCCATTGGTGTACGTGTAGCATGCAACCGTCCACATTATCTCTAGCTGACCCTACGAGACCATATAAAGCAAGCTAATGTGCAAAGAAAAATCACAACGAACCAACGAAAGAAAACAAAGCCATGACTAAGCATAGAACCAGTAGTAAGAAAAAGAGTGGCATTGTAAGACTTAAGCTTGTTGTAGAGAAGCTACAAAAGAGTCTTTCATTGGGTAAAAAATGGGCTTCAAATTTGGACAAGTTTGAAGAAGTCACCGACCCAACCACTGTGCCGGACGATGTGAAGGAAGGACACTTTGCAGTGATGGCCGTGGACGATGAGGAGCCAAGAAGATTCGTCGTTCCATTGACTTATTTGACGCACCCTGCTTTTCTGAGGCTGTTGGAGCAAGCGGCCGAGGAGTATGGTTTTGATCATGAGGGTGCATTAACAATCCCTTGTAGGCCATGTGAGCTTGAGAGGATATTGGCTGAGCAATGGCAGGAGGAGAGACATTCCAGTACTAGTGTTGGTGTTGATTGGGGTTCTTGTAAGACCATGGTGCAGAGCTTCTAGGAAAAATTAATCTCTCTAGCTAGCTTGTAATCCATTCATTGGCCTTCTCTTTTTTTTCCTTCAAGTTGTTGAATTTAGCCATCTTTGTTCATGTCCATGTACGTATTAGACCCTAAAGCAAAAATGTTTACCAATACCTAAAGCAATTGGTATTGTTTCTTTAAGAAGTTTCAAATTAACAATGTGAAATTGTGAATATGTGTGTGTGTATGTGTGTGAGAGAGAGAGAGAGAGATAGAGAGAGAGATATCATATTACATTTTGTTTTTATTATAGGTAGTGCTAAACCATCAAAACATGTTAAACAAAACTTCCAAAACATGTTTAATTATTGCCGAAAAGCCATCAAAACATATTAGGAAAAGCTAGCTGGCATACCCCCTCTTCTTTGGAATTCTTGAAAATCCTGAGAAACACGAATTTCATTTCCAAACAACATCCAACAATTGAACCCCATATACCCATCCATAAATTTTATTATTATTATTATTATTATTATTACCACTACCATAGTGTGCTGGGCAGTCATTAGATGTTAATTAGTGGGTTAGCATGCACGAAGACAAGTTTTGAACCAAAGCAGCCAAGGCTTTACCACCTAATCTAGGGACATCTTCACCCATTTATTGATAACACAGTATTAATTTCTTTGAAATTGCAAGACAACGTCCAAATTAATAAAAAATCGTGCATCCGATCCATTGAAAAGATAAAAAAATAATAATCCGTAATAATAATTGAAGCAACAAAGAAGCATATATAATCTAGGAAAGACTTGGAAGGAGCTTGTTACAAAACGTACGTGAACAATGTTGGGAATCAATGAATGATTAGGTACGCCAAATTTGTGACCTTCAATCTCAAGGATCAAATCGAACGATATTTTCTGGGGTCTTTGTTAAGTTTCCATCCCAACAGTCTTACATCCAACAAAAACAAATGCTAAATGCAATTTCCCTTTTTTGCTTCTTGGTTGGTGCCATAAAATTTATTGTGATAGCTATGGTTCGACTACCCTGAAAGGCGGGATCCACAGTACTGTTGGTACCACATTAACATGGTCCCTCTCGCTCGCACACTATATCCTATGCAGTTTCTATCAGAAATTGAACTTTTGGAAGAGAAAGAATAGACCCCAAGATTCGAAACTCATGAAAGAAATGGAAAAACACACTTCCTCGTGAAAACGTTAATTGTTAATTCAGAGAGTAACTTTGGTCGGATGGTGCGCTTTGATAAATTGACAAGGCTATCACGAGTGTCGTGCTTTGCTATCGCGTCTAGTGAATACATGTTTGCTATGATGGATGGAAGGTTCCTTTTTTTTTTTTTGAAATTTGGATAAGTAATTTTATTTAAATTTGCTAAAGTGCTTTAGTCTCCATTGAGAAAAAATATTTAATTTTGATTAAATTTGGTTAAATTTTGATTAATTTTGGTTAAATTTACTAATGTACACTACTTTGGTAGATTATATAAAGTTCAGGTCTAATTTGTGAATAAGTTGTTATGTGCAACCATTGAAAGAGACCTTGTTCTACATCGGGCAAAGGTGTGTTAAGGGTAATATATAAGGTTCTGCATCTCTAGTCGCCTACGTTTTTTAACAATGATGCGCTTGTCAATCTTATATCATATTTCATCACCTCTATTCAATCATTTCAATCTATGTTTTTGTATCTCTCCCCCTTTTCCCGTCTTGTTGAAACCTTGTCCCGCATAGGGTAAATGATGATGAGAGTGTTAAGAGTAGTATATAAGCAGGTTCTACATTTATAAAAGTCGCCTAAGCATTTTAAAGTATGGCATGTTTGTCAATTTTTTGTCATTTCACCTTTCTATTCAGTCATGTCAATGTGTGGTCCTACAGCTTTCTCCATTCTTTATCTACTCTTAGAAAGAAAAAAAAAAATTTAGAAAGATGCAACTAGTGAGAAAAATTTTTGGATCTACCCCAATCCCAACCCCACCCATGAAACTAAAAACTAATCCTAAACCCAACACAAACCCGCATCAGGACGGAATGGGACAAGACTACAAGAAGTGGCAGGCAGGGATGGGTATCCCATTAGGGAAAAGCTTTTGCAAATTTAAAGTTACACTATCAACTAAAACAAGTTGCTACATATGTATGGCTCAGTTGGTAGTAAATATAGGTGAGACTTCTACATTATAGAGAATTTTTTATGTGGGACAAAGGACATTTACAATGGCCGGTGAGTCGCTTGCATTCCAAGTGGCATTATTTTACTAAACAATATACTTCTAGCATCCCATAGTGGAAAGGAATAATCATTTTATACTCTTTAATCTCTATATAATATAAACTACTGCACTTGTCTAACAATGTTTGCTAAAGAGTGTGGCTTGGAACTTACAGTATATATATATATATATATATATATATATATATATATATATAATATCTTAAAATTGAATTGTGTCGGGGCAGGGTGTTGTAGGGTGGGTTTCTGTATTACTCCATCCCCGCCACGAACCCATCACGGGTTTACTCTTTCATTTCCACCCCCGCCTCTACACTTAAATTTTACATACCAACCCCATCCCATTAGGCTCAAGACGGGGCAGATCACCCGAAAATCCCATCCCATTGCCAGCCCTGCAAATACCTACTAAACATGCACAAATGTGTTCAACATGTGGAATTGACGTATTTTATGAAGAGGTGTTTGCATGTTTAAATATAGCTTTTTTTTCTTTTCATTTTTTTCTAAGCATTTGAATATTGCTTATTACAATAGTAATGACAGACTATTATGAAAGCATTTTCCAAATCAACAATCCTCTTTCATCCTAATTTTGCACCTACGGTTCCACTTTCTACATAATAGACCATGAACCGGACTAAATGACCAATAACCTTAGTCAATTGACTTGCCCAATTGATAAAGACGAACTTATGATTGTGATTAGGCACACGGTAACGGATTCGATTTCCTCTAAAACAAACCAAGATTTAAGTAGAGGGCGTGGCCGTGGGTTGTTGCGCTAGTTTCCCTAGGGATTTAGGTTCTATAAGTGAGTCCAAAGGCCTGCTGTGGGATGGTTCCACCGTTACCAAAAAAAAAATTTGACTTGCTCAGTAAATGAGTAGAAAATACTCTCATTTCAGCCCAATAGCAAATGGTTTATCAAGCTCAACTTCTACACTGGGTGACTGAGTTTTATTCTTTTTATTGCCTGTTTTTAGTAGGTTTTTGTTTTTGACTTCTCTCTACCCATATTTACTCATCTCTATTTAGTTGAGTGGGGTTTTTTCCTTTTTGGGTTCTTTTTCTGGGATGGTATGAGGTAAGAAAGTCGTTGAGACTAAACTTCCTGTTGCCAAACAATGTTTTGTTCCTTGCCGTCCAAATAACCCAAGTTGCTGTTAGAAATTTATAACTTCATTTCTGGGATTCCAGGCTAGCTTGTAGATGAAGCAGGGACATTAGACTGCAGTTAAACAGTCGGGGGTTGATCAAAGAAATCAGGAATGGCACTGAGATCCACCAGTATAGACCAGATTCTAGTGGCTTCCAAGGCAATCTCCCAGAAAATGAAGCACATCCACTGCTCCTAGACCACCTTTCAAGCACAAGGACGACTCGGTCAGCAGACAAGAAGCTCTGAATTGATCGATTGGCCATTAACCTCTTACGATCGAGTAGCCAGCCAAAAGAAGTTGCGAGGACAGTTGTGAGGACATTCCAATTAGAAACTTTTTCCCTTTTTGTTAACAGCTGATAAGCTGTCTCAATAACCCTCAAGGGTAGACCCCGTGGTCTCGACAAAAGATCTTAGATTCAAATCTCACCACTTTCCCTTAAAGCCAACCCCATGGACTACAATAGCAGTCATAAGGTCGCTAAGCCCTCTTATGGTAATCAGTCCAGTTGAAGATGAGTTTTTCATCTCCTTCGATTAGCCCTCGGATCTAATGGCTTGTCCAATCCCAATAGAGGAGTGGGTTTACGGAAGTCTTTATTTCAATTTCAACTCCGCATGAGTATGTGTTCTCATATCGTTTAGCCAAAAAATAAAAAATAAAAAAATAAAAATTTCAGAGATGTCATTATGATCGCGATTGAAACAAATTGGCAACAAATAGAGAAAACTAGAGGGGGGATTAAAAACCAGTGCATATCGAAGTACAACACATAAGTAGAATAGCATGCATGAAAGCAAACATAAAGAAGTTCACATAGGCATCATTGTCGTAGGAATATGGTTCTACATATCCTTGGTCAACAGCCAAGAAAAATAGAAGGGTACATGTATATTTAGGGCAAAAAAATAGTGGCTCCTACCTACTAAACGAGCAGAGGAAACCAGGCCTGTCAGCTTGAAACAATAACCAAGCTTTGATCACCTGTTCTGCTCTCTCATAACTTCCGTCATAATCCACTCCCATGAAAACATCCTCGCAAAGTGGCATACCTGTTCTACGTTTTAACAGTGCATATAACAACTGTGATCCAGGTATACTAATAAAGATATAAATTATTAGTTCTAACCATCTGCGCTTCAATCAGATAAACCAGACTTGCTCTTCAGGTGCTGCTTGAATTCCATGATATCTCCCCCCCACCTGGTCACAGTTTGATTCTCACAGACCCAAATCTCATGAGCCACCTGATTTATGAGCCTAAAATCATGGCTAACAAGAACCAAACCCCCATCCCACTCATTCAATGCCTCAGCCAACGAATCAATAGTCTCTATATCCAAATGGTTAGTAGGCTCATCCAGCAAAAGCAAATGTGGCTGCCTCCAGGCCAACCATGCAAAGATCACCCGGCTCCTTTGCCCATCAGATAAATTCTTCATCGGCATCACCTGAGCTTTACCAGTCAGTCCAAACTTCCCAATTGCAGCCCTCATCTTCTCTTCCTCATGTCCTTGGTACTCTCTCATCATAAACAGGAGCGCAGACATCTCCATGTCAAGTTTCTCAGTCAAGTGCTGATGGTACTGTGCAATTCTCAGGTGGTTGTGCCGCCGAATCATGCCATCAAGAGGAGACAGCTCCCCCGTCATCAACTTCAGCAGCGTACTTTTCCCAGCCCCATTGGGTCCCACCAGTGCTATTCTTGAGTCCAGATCTACCCCAAAATCAATATTCTTGTATATGAGATTATCAGGAGTGTAGCCAAAAGAGACTTCTACAAACTGTAGTACAGGTGGGGGCAGCTTTCCCACATCAGTGAAGCGAAAGACCAAAACCTTGTCTCTCACCACCTTTTCAGTAAGCCCACCCCTCTCCATTTTTGCAAGAGTTTTTTCTTTGCTCTGTGCCTGGCGGGCTAATTTTGCTGACCCATGACCAAATCTGGCAATGTACTCCTTCATTGAAGATATCTGCTCCTGCTCCCACTTGTACTGTTTCATCTGGTTCTCTTCAAGCTCAGAACGGGTCTGAACATATTGGTCATAGTTACCCGTGTAAAGCTTCAGTTTCTTGTTTTGCATGTGGATGATGTTCGTGCACACACCATTTAGGAAATCCTGAGAGTGTGATACCACAACCAAAATGCGGTCAAATTTCTTCAAAGTCTCCTCCAGCCAGACACAAGCTTCTAAATCTGTTACAGAAAACAATAGATAATCATTAATAAAAGGTACACAGAACATTTGAAGACATAACAGTTGCAGATCAACTATCAATGCACAACTAAAAAAGATGATCCCTGGCAAACTAGAAGTTCATAACCAGTATCATCTTAAAGTAAAACACAGTAAATAATCAGCAGAATAATCATTTCTTTTCATATATAAAGAAGAAAAAAAATCATGAGAAGAAAAAATCCATGAGATGAATGAAACTATATCATTGTGACAATTAATACACTTGCTCACAAAAATCTTAATCACAAATGATGCTTTCCATAAATCAGATTAATACCCGTGGCTATGTGCCTCAAATCTATTGTATAGGGTGAAAAGTGCAAATGTAAAAGAGTTCTTTCTTAACAGCAAGCGAGAGGTGACAAACATTTGTGTCGAAAGCGAAACTTATAAACACTTGGAAAATTTATCAAAACTTTAAAGAGGAGAAAAAAAGAGATTCCCTGACTTGTGGCATTTTGAATAGGTCAAGTGATTTATTAATGCCTTATAACTGAAAGAGATTCAACATAATTCTGGATCAGTTAAGGGGTCAAGTGAGAAAGAAAAGAAGCATGACAATCAGGAAATAGGACCAGCTCGCATATGCCTGAAGTTCAAAACATCAGCAACAGGCAAACACAGAAAGCAAAAATAGTGACAAAATCTTTAGCACAGTAAGCAAGGCCGGTGCCCAAAAACTAACCAAGATGATTGGTGGGTTCATCAAGTAACAAGACGGTTGGGTTCATGAACAAAGCCCGAGCTAATGCAATCCTCATCCTCCAGCCACCAGAGAAATCTCTTGTTTTCTTTGTTTGCATCACCTTGTTAAAACCAAGACCAAACAATATTTCAGCTGCACGTTTCTCCGCGGTTGATGCATCCAAGGCATCCAAACGCTCATAAATTCGCTCTAGAGCTTCCCCACCACCATCATCCTGAAGCCACACAAACAATACAAAAGTCAAGATAAACATTCCAGAAGTTCTAAGACCTGAGTCATTAAAACTATTTAATTAGACAAACCTGTGCTGCCAAAGCTTCAGCTTCTCTCTCCAGTTTCAACCTCTCCTCATCACAGTTTATGACAGCCTCAAGAGAAGACATGTCAGAAGCTTCAATCTCCCTGCTGAGGTGATAAATATCCATGTGCTCTGGAATAGGGAGCTCCCGGCACCCTATTGCAGTTAGAAGTGTAGATTTCCCACAGCCATTCAATCCCAGCAAACCATAACGCCTGAAAAGATTAAATGTCACCAACAGATTAATATGAATCAGAAGTGGCTCCATACATAAACAGTGACACAAAAAAGACTTGAGTAAAATTAACAAACCTGCCATAGTTGAGCTCCAGTTCAGAATCCACTATAAGATCATGTCCATGGAAAGTAACTGATAAAGACTCTATCTGTAACAAACACAAATAAATTTGTCATCAATGTCATGATAAAAATAGCTTCAGGAAAGAAAGTAAGAAACTCAAACACTAAGATGTATGCAGAAGGATTTTTCATGCACAATATTACTTCCTAAAATGGAGTTCCAACAAGGACAAAGGCCTAGGATATAATCACAACAAATAACACTTAAGTGATTAGCCCTGGCAACTTACTCAGCATAATGCCCTGGGAACAGACCCATCTGATCGCCTAGGCGCTCGTCTAGGTGCACCAAGCTAGCAACAATAAGCAAAAAGTGTGACTTGCTATGATGAGATAACGTTCATACTATCAAAACCTTATATGGTGCACACATCCAGCAAACAAAAGGAAAGAAATCTTAGGACCCAACAACTAAAGAACCAAGAGATCTGAGGCAGAATATTGGAATTTGGGGGATTTCAGACCAGATCACCAGAGTACCAAAAAAACCACTACTATCCAAGGGCTCTGCATTTTATATTTCGCACATTCCAGAATACACTTCTCATTCCAAAACGCTAAATTTGGCATTTCAAAAGGTTTATTCTTGGTTCTTCGGTTCTTCCTTCAAATTTTATTTTTGTGGGGCCAAAATCAAATATAATAAATGGGAACTTATTAAGTAGAAGTAGATAGTTTTTTAGCTGAAGAATAGAAGGCAAAGGTCAAGGCACATTAAGAGCTCAGTATAGATCAACTCCTATAAAACAACTTTTCTAAGTTAAATGACAACTTGTGCATTTCAAAAATGCTTTATTTCATTAATCATTCAGTCATCATAAAGAAAATCACTCCTGCCATTAGAATTAGATCTATACAAGATCAAAGCCACTATCATACCACACTTCTGGCGTACTGCATTCCCATTCCCAAACCAAAAAAATCAATGTTCCAGGCATAGTTATCAAAACCGGACCAAAAATTGACCCGCTCTTTTTTTTTTTTTTTTTTTTTTTTTGTTGGGATGGGGGGTGTTAATCTGGTCACCAGTTCAACCATGGGTTCATCAGCCAGACTGTTTAATACTAATTATATATCATTTTAGATCTGCTTTTCTTTAATTCCGGACCAGAAATCGATCCCGTCAAGTATGTGGGTAATCAGATCACCAGTTCAACCATGGGTTCACGAAAAGATTGAATGTAACAGTATAAAATTTTCTAATCACCCTATTCCCTTAAGAGCAAATTGACGAATGGAATCATAAAACACACCAAAAACAACAAGAATTTTAGGAATGTTATTATTCATAAAATCGCAGTAGAAGAAAATAGCACATGTACTGCAGTACTCGCAAGAATCTGGCTCACAAAGTGAGATCATTGGAAGCCCTTCTAAAAGAATATATCTCAAACGCTCAATGCACTAAATTCAGGTCCAAGTAATAGGCATCAGCCACAACCTTCATGATTTTCCATTTTTACACAAGAACAAAAATTTACATTTAGAAGGAAAAGGAGAAAGAAAAACTCCTTTGTTTCTAGGTTTAGTACCAGCTGTGCGCCTGTGCAAAATCAGAAGGCCACAAACTAAACACAGGGTAGAGAGAGGTTCAAAGGACTGATTCAAATGACATGTTTCAAGATGACAAATGAGGCTGCTCAATTCCATAACATGAGCTGAGTCAAGAATTTTCATGACAAGAGCTGAATGAAGACAGTGTGTCCATCCTATTATATTCTAAAAAATGGCTTATTAAAAGTAACCCATTTTTCATAGTTCCGATTAAGTCCATAATTACCATCAACTACGATTTGAAGTGCTGGGGAAAAAAATAGGTCTTCACATCTGAAATTCTTTTTTAATTTTTTTTTTCTCTCGGTAAAGTTTCATGGAGACCAAGATTCATTAAAAAAAAATAGCACTAGAAATAAGCGTTACGTTAAAAGAACATTTTTTTTCCCACAATTTTTTTCCGAAAAGCTATTTTGTGGGAGAACAAAGAGGGAAAAGATCAAGACAAGTAAATGGAATATACATAGAAAAGCAATATCATCATTCATATAACGCACAAAAACTCAAGGCGTAAAATTGGGGAATAATATCAAATTCGGGATCTAGAAGAACACTATCACGCTGATACATAAAAACCTATTTTTTATTTTTTTTATTTTTGTAAACATTGACATGAATTTTCCAAAGGCAAAAAAAAAGGACTTACGCGGATATCTCTGGAGAGAGGATGCGAACATAGCACGCCAGTACAAGTCCGATCCGATATCTGAAGATGCTCAATTCCATTCGTCACCTTGTCAAAACCGCTTCCGTTCTGCACATCTGCCGCCGCCTTTGAAGACGCTGCAGTGGAGGCCGAAGCCGCCGCCGCCTTTCCTCCTCGCTTCGCGGCAGCCGCGGCCTTCTTCTGCGCCGCCTTCTTCTTGCTCGCGTCAGACACCATCTTTAACCTGACCAACAATATCAAACCCCAATAGATCTATCATCATTAAGAATATAATAATAATAATAATAAAATGGAAATAAGCCAAGAATCGAATCAAGCAGCCGAAAATTTGGAGAGAAGACGTACCTTTGAGGATTATGGAGATGAGATCTGAGGCGAAACGATGATCGTCGGATCTAGGGTTTTCTCCAGATCCTACTTTGTGCGCTTTCTGCTGGGAGGAGAGACGAGGAGGAGATGAGGGTTTTTGGTAAGGAGGCGTATGGAGTTTGGGTATATATACGGTGTGTGGGAATGAGGGGGTCCACGTGTCCTAGGACTGGTTAAGAAGGAGTGTTAGACCGACCTCTCTCGAATTTCGACTCGTGAGATTTTTTAGCAGGTGCTATTTTCTGCAAGCTTGGACGGCGTCGTTTTTTAGGTATGTCCGTCGGTTGGGCAAGGTATAAACCACATGGGCTGCTTGGGAGTTGGGACTGCCAATCAAACCTTTACGAGTAAACCTCAAGTCCAAGACTCTGCAATCACACTGATAAGTTAAATCCATGGAAATAATGGAATCTTGTTCGAGTAATCTAAGAGGTGGACAAGAGTCCAACACATTTACATGTATTTAACATATGGTTTGCATATATTTACAAACACTTGGTATGTTTAAACTTTAAAGTAATATTCCCTTAGTTCCTAATTGATGATCGTTCTTTTTGAAAAAATACGTTTTTTTAAAAAAACCTATTAATTGTTTTCACATAAACATATATGTTTTGGCATTTCAATTTTGCATTCAAGTGTACTAAACATTAATAAAAATAAAAATAAAAAAATACTCTTTTAAAAGTATTTTAGGAAATGAAATAAAGAAAATAATTAATTTTTGGAATGTAACAATAATTTTGAAATATCCCAAAACAGAAAGGAATCAAATAATTTAAGAATGGAACAAGTAATGAACTTGCGTTTTTAAAGTTTTCCTTGTATAAATAGTTTTAAGGCAGAGTGATGCTTGCCCAACTTGAACTCTATCCTATTCATGTTATATATGATTTGCTATTTTTTTATTAAAAAAAAATGGAATGTGATTGATTTTATTTCAACTTAATTATACTTTTTTAGTCTATTATATTCTTATTTTTATTATTTTCAGTTTTTCATTCCCACGGGGGATTGGCTCAAAGGCTTCGGGCTTGACTTTTCGTAAAGGCAGGGTTGGGGTTAAAGCTGGGTATTACAAGGATCCAGTCCAACTCAAAAACAAGTGAGCCCACCAGCTGCCAAACCTAATTTGGGCACGAAGGAGAATAGGCTTGGCCCAATTTTTCAATCAATATGCGTTCTGTGGATCATAATGTATTTCATGATTAATTTTCCAAATTTAGTGAAGAAATTCCCACTATTACATAGCAAAATTGATCAAGTTTTGCTCAAAATGGGACAAAATGATATTAGAGTTCCCCCTGATGGGGGAGTTAAGTTTGATGTCAAGTACAATATGAGATCTATCAAATTCATGTTCCATCCAAATACCCATTCTTTTGCCATGTCTCTTATTGTAGAAGCAACAAAATATCCATTTTAAATCTTTGCTTGCTCAATCAACCTTTCTTGGGAGGCTTCTACTTGATCCTCATGATCTATGGGCCTTACTCTGAAATAGTTAAAAGTTAAAATATATATATTTTCCTCAATTATTCTCCTTCCTTCTTTCATTAAGAGGTTTTGCTATAGATATTGGATACTCTATTAGTTTTAATAGGTGGTAGGAACTAATAGTATGCCTCTCATTAGAGAGGGCCTTGTCAATTAATACTCTGATGGCATTTTGACTCAGAGGTCTGAATTCAAGAAAATGTTTTGGATACGTTAGCAATTATTTTTAGTGATTCACTAGCCCATAACAAAAAATGCTATATGTACTCTTTTTTTTTTTTTAAGGGTAAATTGCAAATAACTCTCTTGAAATATGAGAGGGTCAGCAAATAATCTCTTTTATATTTTAATTTTACCAATGTGCCCCACTTATATTTTAATTTTTGTCAATATGCCCTGCCGTTACTTGTCGTTGATGAAATTTGACGGAAATTAGTCACACACTATACACGTGACACCGTTAACGAACCGGTGTTACCCAAAACACCCTTAATGGGAGGGTACACGTGATAGGGAGAATGTAGGGCATATCAGTCTTTCACGTTTACCGTTAACGATGTTAAACCAATTAAATCCCGAACTAAACTAGGGGGTACGTTAGTAAAATTAAAACATAAGAAAGGTTATTTGTTGACCCCACTATACTTTAAGGGATTATCTGCAATTTACCCCCCTTTTTTTTAGGACCTATTTTGGAACTTCAAAAACTAAATCAAACTAGATCTGATCCATAACCGTTATTTGATTTTTAAATAAATCAAAACTAACTAGATTTAATCTTAACTGGTCAAGTTTTCAAGTTTGCCAAACAGTCCCTCAAACCAAAGATTAGCAATGGACTAATGGGAATAAAACACGAAAACTAGAAGGGTGGGATATGGCCGCATCAGTTTTATTTTCTTCCACAGCTGTTATAAACATATTATTATAAACTGACCATTTTACGGTTTAAACTCAAGATGAATCCAAAGCTTGTGTACCAAATGACAGTCATACCCCTTTTCCCATCACTCACTCACACAAGTGACCTCATCTGAGTCTCCCCTACGCCGTCACCGTCGGATCCCCATATGCCATTGCAGTATCCCGCCATAGGAGGCCTGACTGAGTTACATATTTGAGTAGCTACCGCCCGAAACTCACCCGCAGTCGATGCTCAGAGGTTCGTTTGTGCACTTGATTTATTTTTTATTTTTATTGAAAATCTTTGAATATTAGACTTCATTCTTCATGAATTAATTGAAGGATTTGGGGTCTGGAAAGCATGGTCAATTGGATATTTGCAAAAGACAGAGGAAGTTTTCGTAGAGAAAGTACCTGGTCTTGATGGGTTAAAAGTCGTGAAGATTGCAGCTGGAGCGAATGGAGTTGTACATAGCATGGGTTGGGGTAACATGGTCAGCTTGGCTTGGCGAATACCTGTGATCAAACTAGCCCAAGTTGCTGGTGTGGTTATCAACTGAAGGAAAAGGTCTTCACATATCGTTCTTAGTTTGATTCAAAAAGAAATTATTTTTCATTGTTGCGCAAGGTAGTTTACAAAATTGTTCAATCTAGAATGGTCATCGACAAGTTTTAAATGCCTCTTTCTTTTGTTCATATTGTAGATTTATTGTTGGAAAGTGGAGTTTCATGGTTTCTGATGGAATGTTGATACATGAAGGAACACGGGTTCCATACTTTCATTGCTTTGGTGAAATTCAAGAATAGGGTTTTTGTAATATTCAATGGTCGTCTATGCAAATGATCTTTCTCTAAATTTTAAAAAAAAAAAGTGAAAAAAAAATAAATTAAAACTTGTAGGAGGGACTATCGAATACTGAATGAATCAGAATCAGTTTTTGAAGGGGGAAAGGTAAGGGTATTTTTGGCAAACTATGTTATGACCTTAAACGGTTACTTTTGACCTTACCCTGTGTTTAGGGGGAAAAAGGGAGGGAAGGCAAGGGGAGGAGGGAAAAGAGAAAGGAAGGATGCCAAATCCTTTATTTGGTTGGGAGGGAAAAAGAGGAGGAAATGAAAATTTGAAGGATTAGGCTTCCTTCTGGCCCGCCAAATTAGTTCTGCCCAAAAACAAGCCAAAAAATGGAAGGAAATATAGACCCTTATATAATTTGACCAAAATACCCATCGGATAGTTGTAAAATGAGACTCCAGCAACTTTTGTTCTCACTTCTAACAAAATAGAAGCAAAAAGGTTTGTTCTCACTTCTAACAAAATAGAAGCAAAAAGGTGACTTAGCTTTAGGTTCTCCTTGATGCTTGCAAAAAAAAAAAAAAAAAAAAAAAAAAAAAAGAAGAAGAAGAAAGAGTAAGTGCTCTGTACCTGGGGTAATATTGTTTTATTGGGTTTGCATTTTGTTCTTATGGTTATAATTTTTTTATAAAAATAAAATCTTTTACTCTTCAAAAAAATAATAAAAGAAAAGAAAATATGCTGATAAGAAAATATGCTGATAAGAGGATAAAAATCTTTTACCAATTTTTTCTTTCAAAAAGAAATGTTTTCTTTGTAAGGATAACGTGGTAAAATACATCTTTTAACTCTTATTTCTTTTTTTTCATCCCCTTTCTTACCAAACAAACAGACAGGCAAGAAAATATCTTTCCATCCTCTTACCAAACAATGAGAAAGGGAAGAAGGCTTCTTTCCCTATAATGGCCTTTCCATTCCTCTCTCTTTTCGTTCCTTCGACTTTTCCAACCCTCTTATCAAACACAGCATAAAAGGCAAAACTGTCCTTTCATACTATTTTGTCTAAAGAGCTGCGGAAGAAAAGAAAACAGATGTGGCAGTATCGCCCCCCAAGTAGAAAACCACGAAGGCAGGGTTATGAAGAGATGTTTTCCATCTCTTGTCGTTTATAAACGACAATGATTTAGAAAACGGCGTCGTTTGCCAAACACCTCCTTCTCTCTGTCTTGCTCGCTCTATCTCTCTCTCTCTCTCTCTGTGGATTCTGAAACTAGGGTTTTACAGCTGCAATAATGGTGAGTAGTCTTTACCCCTTTTATTTTCTGTATTCTACTGATTATCTATGTTTTCTATTATCCATGGATTGATTTTGCACTATTACCCATTAGACATATGACTGAGCTGACAATTCCTTCTTCAACCTCCAGAATGACTTCATCAAAATAGTTGGCTTGATCCCCCCCCCCCCCCCAAAAAAAAGAAAAAAAAAAAGAAAAAAGAAGACTTCCTGACTATATATATGTATATATTCTTTTTAGCTGCTTCGAATCCGTGTTAAATGTTTCCAATTCTTCTTATGAGAAGTTTGTGAATATGAAATTTTAATTTATAAAACAATAATCCTTTTTCATTTATGCGGGGGAAAAAAATCTCCACTGAAAAAGATTGGGGAAAGGAATTTTAATGTAGGAAATGGTAAATTTTGGAAATAGGATGTTTCGCTCTTCATTTCTATTTGGTCTCTAAGGTTTCTAGTGGCAGATTGAGTGATTTCATTATTGTGGGTTTAAAAAAGAAAAAAAAAAAGGAAGAGCGGTTTAGTCATCTTTGATGCTCTTCATTTACGGATTTTGTTTGAGGAAAAGCGGAGTATATTGGAAACCCTTGATGTTTCAAGCACCCATATTGTTACTCTAAGTTTGAATCTCAGTGCCTATCTGATTTGATTTTGTTTATCTTGTTTATTTTGCTTGGTTCTCCAATTGTCTTTAGGTGATTTTGTGGGACATAAAATATTTCTACTCAACCAGTGTTCCGAAAAAGTGTCCTATTTGTTAATCAACAGATTGGAGTGTGGTAATGGATAGAAACCATAAACCCCCCTCATTTGGATGGTTGTGATTGAACCTGTGGTGGTACTGAGGATGGTGTGTGACAGACATTTTTAAGTTTTGTTTTATTTTATGTGGTTTGATTAATTTGCAAACATTTTTGTTTTGTTATTGAAACTGCTTTCCTCAAGCTTGTTCCAATCAATTAGGTGATGAATTTATGGCAAATAGTAAGATAAACCAGGAATTCTTAGCTTAGTATGTACCCAGAAATAAACTGGGTCCATAATTGCTGGCTCGGTTGATTAAAATGCGATTCTACTGAATTAGTACTGATCTGATATTGATAATCTGTCACAATTCTGTTATAGATTATCACTTTAGAAACCATTGCCGATTTCGCTGAATTTGTATTGTTAAGTTGAAGCTACAAAACATGGATAGAGAATTGCTTTCGTTTTTTCAGTGCTGGCATCAAATGCTAAACTAATAGTTGAGATCAAGAATTTGCTTATTTCCTCTTCTCAAAATTGAACTTCATTTTTGCAAATTTCACTTATAAATTTATTTTTCCTAGAAATTTCATGTGATTCCAACTATGAAAACCCTAAGTTAGATGCTTCTTTGATTGCTCAGCTTCTATCATCTCTTTAACTATAATAGTTTCTGACACTGTTCTAAAGAGTTGTCTTGTTTTCCTTCTTTTATTCTTCTCTTTTTTTTTTCTTTTTTTTTTTTGGAGGTGCAGGGGTGGGGTAGGGTCTGGAAAACCTTTCAATAACTGGATTTTCCTTTTTTTCTTACTAAAATAAATTGCCTTGAAACATGATATTGACATTATGCCCTCTCAAAATCATAATATTCAATGTAAATTGCTTGGAATTGTATGTGTTGTTTTCGCAGTTTTTTTTATTGTTAGTGGAAGAGTTAAGGATGCAAATTTTTGTTATCTCCAAGTTTTATGATGATGTTAAAACTTCAAAGTTTTTTCTTGCACTAATTAGCTTGGAAAGATTCTAGTAATTGTACTTAGGTTTTGTCCAACATTTGTGTTTGTTATTGGAATTCTGGGTATGCTTGCTGTCAATAATTATTTATTTATTTATTTTTTATAAAATAATTATTTTATTCTTGACATTAGCAAAATTAGCAAGATAGACAAAAGAACAGGGCATAGACAGAGTAAGTAACCTTTTCACATGCAGATTTAGCTCTCAGTTTTGATAAATTGATCAGCCTTAAAATACTAAGTCCCTTTTGCTTAGTATTTACCAGATTACCTCACTCAGTTGTTGGGCCTTCTCGAAGGGAACTTCAATTATTCAAAATTATTCAACTTTACGAATAATTGAAAAAATGCAGAGGAGTTCCTTTCCGCAAATTTTCTTACTCTCCCGCTGTCTATGGGAGAAAAGGGACTTCTATAACTAAAATTCTAACAATCAAATTACAAGCCCTCTTTACAATAATCAATTCTCAGACAAAACGTTACCTTACAATTGTCAAGAATTATCATTCGAATCCAATTGAGTCTGTACATTATTGTTCGAGAGGCTCTTCTTTTCTATTGGAACGATCCCTAGGTTTTCTATTTGTAGATTTTTCCTTCCCTTCTTATTAGTATTTTTGTGTGTTCTTTTTTTTTTTTTTAATGTACTTTTGGAATCCTATTAACAAAAACAAATTTGGCAAGAAGTTTGAAGGAGGAAAGCTCCTCAAATCTGATTTTCCTTTTTGGTACATCTTCACTGAACCTCATAACACACAAATAGCTGAGAAATGGGTGGTTGGCTCCTGAGTGACTTCGAAAGCTGCAAAAACAATGCATGTAGAGGTAGTTCACAAAGTGCAAACATGCAATGGCTAAGTTTAGATATGGCTGGTTGTTATATTGTATTGAAAAAGAGTATAATAGAAAATATAAAAATTAAATATGATAAATTAGTGTTTCCATGAAAGGAGGAGGAGGATATATTCAATGGAATAGTAATCATATCCAGTGAAGCATATGACTCTAGATAAAGCTGAATCGACCGACAGCTGATTCATGTAGTTTTCTCCCATGTAGTTGAATTATGGCTTAGTTGTGTTAAGTTGAGTACAAATTCTATTCTTTTTCCCTTTTATTTATTTATTTATTTAGGATTTTGCATTGTATCTTTTTTATCTTCAGGGGAAAAAAAATTTCCAGGTGGGGGTGTGTTTGTTTGTGTGTTCGCTCATCCATTCCTTCTTTTGTTAGGGGGAAAAAAGTTTGAACTTTCAATTTTTTATGTGATTCATTGCTTGTTTCACCATTTTAACCAACTAGCAGAAGACCTGAAATCTAAAATCTGATAGAATTTCATTGAAAAACAGAATAAGTGAACTTGCAAAGGATGACGGTTTTGAAGAGGTATGTGCTAAGATTGTTCGTATCATTGAAGTACATAACGGCAAATGTGGTAGACAGGAACAATGGCCGGATTGTTGCAACAGCGTCAACAGTAGAGCATGCAATCAAGGGCTCACTTGAGTGTGGCCGGTCTTGCAATGCCAAGGCAGCATCAGTTGTGGGAGAGGTGTTGGCTATGCGACTCAAGGTGGAGAGTCTTGAACAGGGACAAGGAAGAGGGATTCATGTTAATGTAAACAAGGAGGTTGAGAAGAAAGGCTTCAAGAACCGCACCAAGGTCTGGGCCATTGTCAATGCCCTTAAGAACAATGGAGTTAAACTCATTCTTGATGATTATGACGAAGATACTTCTCGGCCAAGTCATTAGTAAGTTCCTCTCCCCCTGTTCCCCCTTCTCTGTATGTATTCGTAGTGGAGATTGTTTTATGCTTGGTTTTGTTATAATGGGGTAGAAAGTATGTATGTAAAAGGCAGTTCTTATCTGTTTATTTATTGAAGCAAATTTTCTATTAAAACAGAATTGCTATTCGCAACATGGGAGTCAATATCAAAATTATAGATTTTGTGTGGAAAGTCTGGGGAGGGACCTTGTTTCTGTTGTTTTCCCCTGGCAACTGATATTGCAAGACATCCACATGAACCAGAATGAACTCACAATTGTTTCAAATCTTAATAACATAAATTGACCTCAGAAAATATGTTCTTAGGTTTGTCTTATTATCTTGCCGTTGTTTATAGACACTTCTACAACATGAATTCTATTGAAAACATAAATTCTTTATCCACTTTCTTCTTTTTGTGCTCTTACAGGGTATGCCTTGATAGCTTATAGTTAGTTCATTTGGGAAACAATGCTACATAGTGACCTCCAAATATGATATGACTGATTGCCAACTTGAACATGAACTAGAGATGCTACATACCATGCTCCATGGGTGCGTATTTCAATCGATAATTTCTGTCTTTTTCCTATACATTCCTCACATGCAATTTCAGTGGGTAGGCTTTAGGTGTTCAGATTTGATATTGGAAAGCCCATTTGGGCGCTGGTCAATCCCTCCTCTCTGTTAATGGGCCTCATAGGTAAAAACTAACATGCCATGAAAATACAAAATTCAATCCCACTAATCCACATTTTGCTATTTGTATCACAGTGCAATAATGATTGTATGCACGTGTACCACTGCTAGTAAATCACTCACACTCATCTTGAGTGGTGGACAAAAGTTTTTTTTTTCCTTCTTTTTTTTCCTTGCTTTCCCTTTTTTACTTTTTTTTTTCCTTGTGCAATGGCACTTGGGGTGTCTTGTGGGTGCGTGTGTGCCGCTGCCTCTAGCTACTAAATCACTCACACTCATCGTGAGTGGTGTGGACAAAAGTTTCTTTTCTTTGTTTTCCTTTATGTTGTAATAAACTTCAAAAAGAGAGTAGTTGGCAAAAAGTTGTGCCCGTCTGAAGGTTCAACATTATCTCAAGTCGCCAACCTAGTTAACAATAATTAGTAGGTCACTAAAAGATTTTTCTTGTCCCACTAATTCAAGATCTCTCTCATCCTTTTGTTTTCATGTCATGATGCTTGCCAAATGCATGAGCTCTTTATCATTGATTGTGTTCAATAATTTAGATGTCTTCTCTTATCAATAATATTTTAATAAAAGAAAAATGAGGAAAATAATAAAAGAAGAGTGATGTTACAGTTTTGACTTCCAATAGTTAAAAAATCATTCCAATTAGAGATAATGACACGCACTAAAAATGTTTTGAAAAATCTGCCCATTTTTGTCTTGTGTCTTGTCAAATAATTCAATATGAGAAATTATCATTTCCCATTTAAAATAAACCCACACCCCCCCCCCCCCCCCCCAAAAAAAAAAAAAGAGAGAGAGAGAGAGAGAGAGAGAGAGAGAGGAGTAAACAGTTCAAATTATCATTTTCTTCAAATTAAATATAATGAGAAATGTTATATACGGCACCTGAGCTGAATAGTATGAAGATGACAAGCACATTCAATTCAGAGTAGGAATGATGTATCTCAAGAATCCTCCAACTCATGTCTGCCTTATGTCTAGTGCCTGACACTCATGTTGGCCTGTACCATCTTCTAGGGCCTGCCAGCCACAATACAGGCCAATGTGAAATGAAGAAAAGTACTCTTAGTAATTGTTACCTTGATTTGGTTCGAAGTCTACAAGGGTCCAAAATTGGTCAAGCGTAGAACGTTGATATCAATCACAAATTTTAAATTTCAAATTTCAAATTTTAAATTTGTAAGTTAAATTTTATCTTGTAGGATGGTTGAAATATATATATATATATATATATATATATATATTTTTTTTTTTTGGGACAAATAACATTTTCTTAATTATTAAAGTATCTTAGTCTTTTAGTCTTTTAAAACTGAGGTGAACCAAGTGCATATCAATTATTTTTTCTCTTGTATTTTTTAACATCTAAATCAAATTGAGTAAGGCTGGTAAAAAGGGCACTTGATCTCATCTCTCTTTTCATGAACTCTCCAATTTTTAGTTATTTTATATACGCAATTCAAAATACGTGTCATGTCATTACGTTTATCATGTTAACGCCATCCTAAAAGAAAAAAAATAATTCATCCAATAAAGTCTATTAAAATGGGCCAACATACATCAATCAAAGTTGATGGAGAATTCTAGTCAAATGGTATTTGAAACATGTGATCAACCCACATGAATTCTCGGAAAATGCTATTTCTTTCAAATTATTTTCCTAAATTCAACATCCTAAACAATGCACCAATATAATAATCCATGAGTTTGAATTTTAAAATTTGAATTTGAATAGTGAGACAAAAATAGATCCAATACCAAAATGTATGTCACCTCATTTGGGATGTTGAATTGGGTAGATGATTTGCAATAAATAGCATTATTGAAATGAACTGAAAATCTTGAATGAAATTGGGTAGATGATTTGCAATAAATACCATTTAGCCACCTATTGAGGTGGTGCAGCAATTACGTTTTCATTTGAAGTCTAAAAATCTTGAATGAAAATTCCTGAAAGTGTAAGCCTTACGCATTTTCTCCATGTGATTTTGTAACCTTAGGCATTTAGGGTTGATGCATTCAATTAAATTTATTGGGTTTTATTCTTTTTTCCCCAATTATAAAAGGCCAAAATTAATCATTCCCTTTTTCTGCTTTCCTTTTTCTTTTTGGGTAGGAAAGATAGATAAATTTTATTGCCATTGAAGATTGGACTTAAAGTGAATCCCACAAAAATGTAGGCCAAATCTAATAATCCAAAAGTTAACCTCATTTCCAAGCTTAGACAATAAAGGATGCCTTATTGCCTTAATTTGTAGGCCACAAAAATTTCACCCCCAACTTTGGTTTCTGCTTTCCCCTTTATTGAAATCCCCTTTAACAGTAAAATTGAGGACTTTTTGGTGTCCTCATGACTGATGTTACCTTTTTATTTGTTGTGCCTCATCCACATTTGTTTTACGAAAATGTGAAAAACATTTTTTTAAAAAAAATTAAGAAACATAACATACAATTCTTACATAATTAATGATTTAATTTGACTAACGGATATTTAACCTAACTCCTCGGTACGACACTAAGAGACTTTACCAAGCAAGATGATGGCAAGACAATAATAGATTACCCATAAGTCTATAACCAAAGTTAGCCATATATCTTGACAATTATAGGGGGAGTTGCAGAATGGTTCGGTTATGGGTAAATAATTACAAATCAATATAATTGGTTAATAATTTTTTAGTCATTCTTAGTTAAGTTAGTAGTCATCTATTTGCATTATTAGTTAATTGTATTGATTTGTAGTTATTTGTCTATTGTCGGATCATTCTTTAATTTTCCCATAATTTATATTGATATTATTTATAACCTTTGTTTAATCAATAGAGCACGTCAAACGTGTGCATGGGGCCCTCAGTAATATTGTATTTTGCTTTTAATCCACTTTGAAGGGAAATTTTTCACTCAAGTCGCTATCAACCAAAAATCAAATTAAGACTTTTGTTTGCATTGCTGTGATGGAAAGGGAAATGTGGGGATTGAACTTTGGGAAAAAAAAAAAAAATTAGAGTGCTCTCCTTCTGTGACTTTGCTTTTCCAAGTCATTGTAACCCCACCCAGTACAACAAGTTGCTTATGTGCACTTCAAATTAGTGGTCATTATTAATTCATCAACTAATTAATCATAATAATTGGGTTCACTAAGCCTTTGAATCTTCTAAAACTTCAAAGTGTTACCGATTATTTTATCACAAACTTTGAGTTAATCCTTGATACTTAACTCCTAAGGAACTTAGGAAAAGGGAATATTAAATGATTCATAAGTGCTCAAAATTTACTTTACGATTTGCAATAGCAATTAGCTAGTACCTTATTAAGTACACCGATGTTTTTTTTTTTGGGATAATCAATAGCCTTTGAAGCTAATGACATATCCCGTCCCAATAAAAATGTGTGGTTTGTGGAGATCTTAATTTCAACCCTACAAGAGTGCACGTGTGAATTAAGGAGTGTGTATTCTTGTAAAATGAAGCAGACTGAGTGGAATCCATTTTAGGTAGTGTATCAACATCAATGCAAGACACAATTGTGTCCAATGCTTACTAAATCCAATTGATTGTGTATGCTTAAAATCATCATCAATTGACTTTGAATCATCTTATCTCGAAACGTTTTGGGATTAATTTTTCCAAAAAGGAAAATGATGATGACCATTTTTTTTTCTTTGTGTAAGAGGATATTAATTAAATCAACCCTAACATTATCATTTTTTTTTTTTCGAAAATAAATTCATCTTTTTTTATTCTTTTTTCTTTTCTTTTCTTTTTTTCTTTTTTTATTTTTTTATTTTTTAAAATATAGATGAAGGGGGTGCATCTTTTTTAGTCTACTAGTATGGTATAACCAAAACCCAAAAGTCATAATTGAGCTGAAAAATTAAGAAATTGAAACACCCTCACCTGGCATGGTATTTTTATATTTCACCCAAACATTTTTCCCTCACATGCAATACAGAGGATTACCTAATTAATTAGGGAACCACTAGATTATCTGAAATGTTTAACCTTTTTTAAATATGATTTTATATGCAAGCTGGTTGCAAATAAGTATATCTAATTAGACTTAAAGAGGATTTGATCAAATGATGCAATGGGTAACTGTCCCTTGATGGTGATGGTGCTAGCACACTTGAATGCTTAGAAATTAGAGATGGATTTTTCCAATCTTAGATTTGACCTATGGGTTACATCAATTGATAAATACTCTGATGTATGATTAGTGTCATTGTGGTCATTGGGAAAATAATTAACTAAAATATTTTAAACAAATTTCTGGATTATTGTCCAATTTAATAATATAAAAAACCATCCCTAACCAACTCCTCAACACAGCCAGACACTAGTAATCCAAGTTTAGCTGAACCCTCTCCACATTAGCTTTCCTCAGTCTCTCTTGCACATGTCCACAGCAAAAATTTCAGATGCTTATTACTAACTCTTATTATATAATTAACTTTGCTAATTGAAGAAACCTTCCAACTTGATAGATAAATATTTTATCGGTGTTGTACCATAAACTTGGGTTCGAATCTCCCGAACGCATTTGTCTTCAACCCACCTACCACCAAAATACAACTTGATTGTAATTATTATATTTTTTAGATGATTGTATTTTACTCCTTCAAATTTGACTGGTTTTTCATTTTACGTCTTCATTTTTTTTTCCTTCCAAGGAAGTGTTTCCTAAGGTTTTTAAGTGAATATCCTATTCTTTACGAGAAGAAAGAGTGAAATTAACGGCAAACAATTTATCCACATGTAATCAAAGGAGGTAATTAATCTGCAATTTTCAAACGATAAAGTGGAAAAATACCGAGCTCGAGAAGTTTAAAATTTAATTTTGCTATATTTTTTACCTCCCAAAAAAAAAAAAAAAAAGGAAAAAAAACCTCTTTGCTAATTGAAATGAACAAAGTGATTAGAAAGTGCCCAAGTCCGTAGATCAAAGACGCATAGACAAGGACAGGAAAGAAACTTTGTGCTTTTTCTTTATATTCAGAGTTGGTAAAATATCACAAACACCCTTGAAAAAAGACCCTTTTCTTCTTACCTGAAAATCTCTCCCCCTTCTTCCGAGCTTCCTTTGAATGTCCTTACACTCACATGGGCATTAGCTCATGTAATCATCACACAGACAAAGGAAAAGAACCTTTGGTCACATGGATTTAGAATCTTTATTCACATATACCCTTTAGTTTTGTGACCTAATAAAATGCACGCGCCCTTCTTTTTTTCTGTTTACTCCCTATATAAAATATATATAATACATATATGCATAGGGGGCAGTATATATAGAATTCAATGAGGTTGACGAATTGTGAGGTCGTTGGGAAGGTGGTAGGTGGAATTTTCTTCTCTCATGACTTCTCCTTGCCGACGCATGTCTCTTTCCCATTCATGATTCACCACATGGAGAAAGTTTGGCGGTGCTGTCACCACAAATTATAAGGTTCAAATTAATTTCCAATTAACCAAACTAATCTAAGTGTTAAGGTTGTGTTTTGGATTATCTCCCTTTTTTTTTCTTTTTCTTTTATACAAAATTAGAATTTATCCAATTAATTTCACTTTGTCTTTTATTTACATGTCGACAATAAATATTTTTTATAGTAATACTCGTTTTCTAAGTACTTTGATTGAACTTAAAAAAATTGGCGAAAGAGCAATTAGGGGGGGATTAGTAAGAAACATGATGTGTGGAGGGTTGGAAACAAGTTTTTACAAATTTTTTAGAGAGTAAATTTTTTTTTTTTCCAACACTTCTCAAAATTTCATAACGTATTTGTGGAAAGAAAAAAAACAAAAGCACAACCAAACACATTTTTAATTTAAAAAAATTTATTTAAAAAAAAAAAAAAAAAGA
Organism: Liquidambar formosana; assembly: GCA_039720395.1. Classification (NCBI taxonomy): domain Eukaryota; kingdom Viridiplantae; phylum Streptophyta; class Magnoliopsida; order Saxifragales; family Altingiaceae; genus Liquidambar; species Liquidambar formosana. The sequence goes on along the minus strand of CM077827.1, from coordinate 31,296,189 downwards.
GGCTAAGCATACCCTAATTAAAGTAGTTGTATAGTAATCCTTAATGAACTTTTTCCTTGCCTTTTGGAAGGTTCCTTTTTCTTTCCCAAAGGCTGAGGGAATTAGAGCATGGAATCATCATGGCATGTGGACACCATGATGTGCATCAAATACATGGCCTCCAATGATTACTCACGTCCTCAATTTCTCAAGGTCACGAACCACGATGCATGCATTATAGTCTATATATGAAGGACTAGTTTAATTCTACTCCTCAACTGGATTCTCCTCCTCCTTTACACCTAGCTCTACCAGTCTACCCTACTCAATTCTGTGCCTCCATTCGTGTTAAAGCACATCATGCCACCATGGTCCCAAAATAAATTAGTGTAAAAATACCACAACGGTAACCCTAATCATTAATCCCAACCCACAAAAAAAAAAAAAAACAAACAGGTGCAAGCCAAAGTAAACTAAAGGAGGGGCTTCTTACCCTTACCTTAATATTATGAAAAGGGGGGCTTATTATTCTATTTATTATTAGAAAACTACAAAATAAATAAACGACATGTCACGGTCATTATTTATATACTATGATTAAAAAACATCTGACATGTCAAGATTCAAATTCGAATTGATTCATGGTCTTTTTGGACAGAGACCACTGTGTTCACATTGTTGGCCTAACAAAGAGACGAAGTAGTGGTATCTTTGTAACCATTGCTTTTCAAACCTAGCGACCCTTGTCCTTCTAGTCTCTAGACTAGCTACTAGATTACTCAATTAGCACTAGAACATATCGAATTGTTTTTAACTTTTTACCTACTAATGCATCTCTGTTTTTGTTCATCAATTAATATAAGTTGACCCTTTTTAATTTAGGTATTAAAAAAAAAAAAAATGTTGAAACTCCCTTGTTGGCGGGATGAATCAATTAAGCATGCCTATTAGGGTATTAGGTATGCACGTGAGCTGCAGATGAGGCCTCCACGAGCGAAGTGCGGCAGTAACTTGGAAAAGGTTCAAACCGTAAATTGCGACCATGTCAAGGGTAATCTCGACTTTCAGCCTCCCACATGCCCACCCGAACTGAGTGCCTACCATAGGGTACCCCCCCTCCTGACGGCTCCATCGGACGGTGCTAAATTGCACGAGGCAGTCACCGCGCACATTCCTCTCAGCCCCCACGGCGCAATTTTGGCAGACGTTAACATGTGCTGCATCCATTTAAATTGTGACAGCTGTTCCTAACGCGATGCCCATTTTTGTATTTCAGATAGGGGTCAGTGCAGTACAGTACTTAAAACAAGGGGCCGCGTTTCATCCAGGAATGGCCAGGCAAGGAAAGGACAAAGCCACTTTGGCATAGGGCGGAGGCACCGTCAGGGAAATGAGAATACTACGCTCACAAAATGGTGCATGAACCTTCACCTTGGGAACCCTTAGAATATCTGACACGTGCACTATAATTAGAGGGTCCCACGTCTCTGTGGTCACTAGAGTGGAGGGAAGGTTCCAACTTCTGAATTGGTAATTGCTAGGAGGGGTGAGTGGCACCGGTAAAGCAACATGTCAAAAATGGCGTCTTGGTTTTCACTTGGAGTGCAAGTATTGAACACAGCTTGCTCTTGTTTCTTTGGTGATTTTTTCTCCCCTTTTGCCTGGATTAACTCTCTAAATATGAGTAATATTATCGTTCACTTCATATCGGTTAATGTTTTATCATAGTAAAAATATGCCAAGCTTAAAATAGATAAAAGTGTAATTATCCCCCAAAAAATATGTGAAGACATTGTGTTGAAAAATAATTAGGGAATACAACGGCATTTTGGTTTGCAAAAATGGTATATGATGAAAATTATTTTGTACCAATTTTTTATGAAGTGGAAGGTCCCCAATTTTATTTTTCTAATGGGACCTTTACATTGTCGATTAGTTGAGTTTTTCCGATTACTAACCGATGTATAAGTATGCAGTAACTCTGATTGTTCTCAAAGATTACTTGGTTGATACTTGATAGCAAATAATAATTATTACAAAAACTCTCTTAAAAATAAATTCATATCCAAAAACTCTATTAAATATCTTTCCTATCCATTTAATCCCAAAAAAAAAAAAAAAAATCTTATCTATTAACTCTAACCAGTTAATTTTTTGTTTACTGTTGTTAAAATAAAAGAGTCATCCGACTAAAATACTATTCTTTGACATTAATGAGTTTAATGAAAAAATTGTATATTTAACTGAATTTCAACTTTTATCATTTTTAGTGTAATTAGAAAAAATTAACTATCATTAATTAATTCTTCTCTAATGTACACATGGGGGAAAGCGGGAAGAAAAATAGAGAGTGAGAGAGCAGGTTTGTAAGTTTGGAAAAAAATGAGGCAAAAGGGAAAATTCACTTGAATATGCATTTTTGTCGTTAAACATATTATTGTAAAAGAATGGCATTTTAGTTAGATCACTTTTTTTTTTAACCGCAGTAAACAAAAATTTAACTGATTGGAGTTAATGGATATAATAATTTTTTTTTTTTAAATTTGGATTAGATGGATAGGAAAAATATTTAATGAGATTTTTAGATATTATCTTATATTTGAGGGGGGTTTTGGATATTTCCCCTAATTATTATTGTTCTTCTTTGTTTGGTCCTCCCTTCCTCCACCGGCCTGAGGTAAAGAGAGAAAAGGGGCTTTGTTTTCTGCTTTATACAATGTAAGAAAGGAAGCATTTTGGCAAAGTACAATTCATAGCCTTTTTAGTGCAAATCAAAAGCCTACTATCGAAATCTCATATTAGAAAAGCAAAACCAAAAAAATAAAAGCTGGCAAAATTTTATGGAAAAAGGATTTAAATTTAAAAAAAATAAAAAATTAAAAAAAAACTAACCGTCAAAACTTTTGTAGGAAAGTAATTCTAGCTTGGTACTGGCACCATGAGAATTAAGAGTTCCAAATTCCAATTGTATCATTGCCAAGAGAAAGGAAAAAAATTAAAGAGGATAAGTCTCTTTTTGGGTCATGATCGATCTTGCACTATTCTTTAGGATGTCTCCCATTCATTTTTACTTTGGGCTCAATAGGGAACGTGAAGCCTACTTTTACAAAAGGAAGGTAATTCTAGCTTGGAATTGGCGCCATGAGAATTAGGAGTTCCAAATTCCATTTGTTGATGATCCAAGAGAAAAGGATGAAATTAAGAGGATGACTTTTGTTTTGGTCAGGACTTTGCCCTATTCTTTAGGATGTCTATCAAAATGGGTTTCTAAAATGTAGTCATTTACCATTAGCCATACTCTCATGGGTTATATAATTCATTCCTTGTTGAAATGTAATTACCATATACACTATGACCAAGTACTTCATATTGATATGAAAACACCACGTCAAAACACACCATTTACAATACTTATTAAAAAAAAAAAAAAAACCATTTTGATGATATGGCATTAGCACTTACCATGCAAGACGGATTCAATGCTAAGTTGTAAAAACTCAATACTGTACTGAAGTGATTGGAGCCTTTTGATGGGTTGTTAGACGGCAGAGATTAAAAAAGTAATGAATTACCATTAAGGTTATTTAGTTATTTCAATAACAATTTTTTAATATTTTAATCTCAACAATCCAATAACCTATTTAATGACCCTAATCACTCAGCACGGTCCTGAGATGGAAATAGTGCTCCTCAGCTTGGCAACTCTATATCATCCATTGTCATATCAAATAACTCGTTATATAACATACTTGTCAATGGCATTTCTTCCCACTCTTTGAAGGGAAGAATCCTGTTCTATTTTTGTAAGTATGTGGAGCGAGAGTTTATAGGTACGTGTATACATACACGTCTTTTGAAATTGTTTATAAAAAAGGAAAAAATGAAAAAAGGGAAATACTATTGAGAGGTCTTGAGTTTTTTTTGAGTGCTACTTTTTATTGTTTTGCCTAAGTTGTTGCATTAGGGAATTAAAAAAAAGAATGCAATTAATAAGAATTGTGTGTATATATATATATATATATATATATATATATATTTTTTTTTTTTTTCATTTTTGTTACATTGAAGAATTACATATTTACCGATTACAGAAACAACCCACTCCCTCCCGAAATTGAAGGACGAATGAAGTGTGTGAATTGGACCGTAATTACTTATTGGAAGAGACCGCAAAACGTCTACTCGCCCCACAAAAAAAATAAAATAAAATAAAATAAAAAATGACACCGCAGAATGGCATTACTGTAGTTTGGATGTAGAGGGAAGGGTATTTTTAGAATGATGGGGAGTAAACGTGGGGTGTGTAGTGGGTGTTGATCCTTCGAGGAAATGGAGCTTTTGCCGGAAACGATGACAAACAAACGGAACCCACACTGGCAAATAAGACAACAGTTAGGATGTACGAACCGACTAACGACCCCTCTATCCCATTTGGTCGGTCCCACCACCCCCACCTCCTTACCTCTTTTAACTTCTCCCCCTTCTTTTTTTTATTGGTTCGCATGAAGGGGAGTAGAACCCCTCACCTAACCCAAGCCCCACCCCCACCCGGTGCCATCTCAGCTACAGCTCGTTGGGAAAACAAACTTTTTGTTCTTATCAGAGACAGGTTTCACTTCTTCCCCTACAAATTATTATTGTAGTATTGCTGCTTAAGATAAGATTAATCCCTTCTTAATAAAGCTTTGAATTGATTAATTAATAAGAAAAAATTCTACTATGAGAGACGAAAACAACATGACAATTTTTTATTTTTTGTTTTTATTATTTTTTTTTTGTAGAATATTATTATGAGAAACACCAACCAAGTCCATAGACAAAAGAGTACATAACCTCGGTGGGGATGTGTCTAAAATTTGAAAATTACAATTAGTTTTATGATCTTCCCTAACAAGGAAATCCGCACATTGATTTCCCTCCCTAAGAGTGTATTGCAACCCAATCTCGAACGATTAACATTCGACAATCATTAATGAGGATCATCTTTAGTGGCGAAACTAGGGGGCTTTTGGGGGTACGTGCCCTTACTGGCTCAACCAAGGTTTTTTTTTTCTTTTTTTGGGTGAGATATTAGCATTTGATGATTATTTCTCAACGTAATGCCAAAAAGAGGAAAATAATAGTTATTTTAAAGCATATTTATACTCAATTTGTTATAAGTTGACAAAAATATCTCATTTCTAGTATTAAATTGGAAAATAATTACTAAAAAATAATTTTTTCAAAAAAAAAAAAAAAAATGCTATCAAGAGCTTTTAGTTCTCAATTCCCATTTCACACAATCATAGCATAGTGCCCCCATTGGAAGTAAATTCTGACTCCGCCCTGATTATCTTGGTACAAGTTGTTGGTTATTAAATATTCATGCTTGTTAGAGGTGTTTGCCCTGAATTTGGGTTTTTATTTTTTTATTTTTTTATTATGCTGCCCTGAATTTTGTAAATTAAAATAACATCATTTGTACTAAGAATTATGGTGAGCAAAAAGAGGTGGAAGTTGATAAGGTTTAAAACATGAAGAAGAAAAATTATGGTACAAAGAAAATCCGTTCTAGGAAGAATATGTGCCCCATCTTTGTTATGGGGCGAATTACATATTGGTTTTTTTTATGGGCAAATAATAACATATCAACACAAATGATTATTAACTTCATAATAAAAGACTACTAACTTAACCAATAATGACTATTGACTTGCATTAATATGTAATTATTTGCTTATAACGAGGTCAATCTATATTCTATAAGGTGGTATAATTACATGACAGATATGGCACATGATTTTGTTGACAGAATCTAAAACCTTTTGTTTATTAATTTATTTTTAACAGGCATCCTGGTATGTAGACCTTACAGTCCTCCTTTGTAATAAATTATGGCCTGCGTGGCAATTTATTTTCAAAAAAGACTCGAATGGCAATTTAAAATATTTTATGGGATGTGACATGAGTAAAATATCGTTGAATCATTTAAACTAAAAGTTAAAAAGAGTCATCCTAAGATTGCAGTGGACTATGACTAAATGACATTAGCCCCTTCTAACATGATTTAAAATGAGGTGATACCACATATGATGCAAACTCTCATCGCTCTCCTTATGTGCCATCTTCACATAATTTATTTTATAATTATCCAGTACATGTGAAATAGCATATATCTAAGGGATTAGTATTTGAAAGGAAAATGAAAAGACATATGATACATGCCCTATTTGGAGGGAGGATATTATTTTGGTATCGAAACTTCTAGCTTGATAAATTCTAAAAGGCATGTAAGGCATAATTCAATGTTGTCATTTTCTCTCTCTATCTCTCTCTCTCTCTGTGACAATTAACACTCCAAAAAAACTTAAATGATGACTCATCCTATGGTAGGAGTGAAACTTGGAAGTTGAAATTTTGTAATCAAAACATTGGTAACCAAGACCAATTGTGCTACCTATATGATTGTGTTGCTTAATTTATTCAAGAAATATCTATATAAAATCAAATGATTGGAATCTTACACCAATCTTCATGTGTACATTTGGATACTTCACCCTTTCGAGTGTCATGCTGTGCTAGAATGGGACTTTTTGGGCTGTAGTTGAATGGACCCTATGATGAATGTGAAATTTTAAGCTGCTTATTACCACTGTCGCCACTCATCAGACCCACTCTGAGACTTTCATTCTCATGAAAGTTTTGAGACCCAATTGGCACAACAATTAGTCAGGAACCCATTTTCACCGACTTATCAAAAACACACCCACAAAAAAGCACACAAAGAATGCAACAATTCCACCCCAAGAATATCACTAACTAGTAATTACTTTTCATAATCAAAACATATCCCAAATTTGAATCCAACCAACCAGATATTGGACAAAAGACAAAGCAACTCACCCATTCCCAATAAACTGAACCCGACCCGCTTTCTCTCTCTCAAACTTTACCATCTCTGAAAGGCTATATCGTTATTTTCTATACCCTTATTTACATTTTCCTCTCCATTTTGGCCTTGAGAAAACTCATATCTACCCTTCAAATCTTACCTTTCCTCAGTCCTCACATAACAGAGCAAGCATTCGGATTCTCATCGCTGAAAATTTGAGGCGCGTGCAACGGCTGAACCATATAACCCTGATACATGTACCCGTAGTCGTATCCGTGTTCGTACACGTGACCCATATGGTCCATTCTATGTTCCGCCTTGTTAGCATCGCCCTCGGCGTCTCCCTTCTTCCCACCATCTCCGCCACCCTTCTCTCCGCCTCCGCCACCGCCACCGCCACCGCCACCACCACCGCCACCACCCTTGCCCTTTTCTTTCTTGTCGTCCTCCTTGTCTTTCTTCGGCGGGACGATCTCGACGGTTCTCTTCAGCCTCTCTTTCAGGGTCTCCGCTAGGGCCTTCGCGTCCATCGTTCCTTTCACCGTTACCAGATCCTTCTGGAGGTCTATGGTGTGAGTTTGAACACCTGTAACGCCGTTAAAAGTTACCGTCAGAAATTTTGAAAACCGTTGAGATAGAATGTGAGCGGAAGAGGGGAGATGATAACCTCACCTTTGGTCTTGGCTGTAATTTTGTGAATCCTTTCGACGCATCCCTCACAGTGCAAATTCATCTTCAAAACCGCCGTCGTCACCGGTGGCTGCAATTAATAAATTATCAGATAAAAAATGAGTAAGTGATATTTTGCTAAAATGCGCCTGCACATGGCTGAAAAATAGCAAGCAAATGAAACTCTGAGCCCTGAAAATTCAAATCTTCAATAAATTTGAATGAAGGTTTTGATTTGAAGCGCCTAAAAGCCCTAAATATGCACCAGGTAGACACATGGGAGTCGGTAAAATACGCCAGCACACCATATAGCTAAAATGCACCAGAAGCGCAAAATGGAAAGCTGAGCGCCAGAATCCAGGAGGATTGGTGCGCACATTAGCAAGGGACCAGTACCTCCTTGGCTTTTTTCTCGTCTGGCTTTTTCTCTGGTTTGTTCTCTGCCTTCTTGTCTCCTCCTCCGCCGCCGTCCTTCTTCGGCGACGGGGAGATAAGTTCGACCTTCTTCTTCGTCTTCTCCTCGAGCTTCTCTCGAAGTTCCGCCGGATCTACTTTTCCGACTACGGTGATCTTGTTCGTCTCACAGTCCGCTTTGACCGCCTCCACTCCTTCACAAAAAACAGAGTCCCCAATCACAAAAACTAATCAGTAACGAGAAAAATGTCACAGACAAGCAAGTTAGAGTCGAAATCAAAAACCAAATTTCAGAATACCCCCTTGAGAAAATCTCAGTACTCATCTCTCTCTCCCTCTCCCTCTCCCTTCCTCTCTCTCTCTCTCTCTCTCAGAAATGACAACAGACTGATACGATTATAGTGTTCAACAGTAAATCTGAGAAAGCGGGAAGAAAGTAAAGAAAGAATGGGAATGCAAAGAAGAAACAGAGCAGAGCATGTTGAAATCTTGTATGTATACCATCGAAACCGCGAACAGATTTGATGATTCGTTTGGCACAGCCCTCGCAATGCATATCTATCTTCAACACAACAGGGGTAGGACCTTCTTCCTTCTTACCCCCTTCGCCTTTGTTCTTCGCCTCGCCTCCCCCGTTCTTCTTCTGCAACAGAGACAACAAAAACAACAACCAACAATCATCATCAGGGATTATTACACCCAAATGCATGTATTATCTCAGAAGGAAAACTCAAAAATAGCGAGTCGACTCACCTTGCCCATGGTGACTGTCTCGTCTGGTCTGTGAGATGAATCGGAGAGGGGGATTTAGAGCATGAAGTGGGAATTTATAGGCACGGAGGAGAGAGAGAGAGGGGTAGGTGAAAGACGGTGGTGAGTTGTACATGTGTATGTACTATGTATGCATGTATGTATGGTATTAGTGCATGTATGGCATTGCCATGGATGATTAAAGACCAAATGTGTACCCTCTTTTTCTATGTCACGCGCTTTTATTATTGGATGAAAAAGAGTTACTACCACGGCTTGTGTATTCACACAATGGAAATTCCACTGCCCCTCCTTTCTGTGATTTTCATGCCCCCTTTTTGCATGATTTAGTCTTTTTAATACTACATATAAAAATTACTTAGAGTAATTGGGAATGGTTCCACTCATTGAGTCTTTCCCCCAAAAAGAAAAATTCATTTAAATGATTTTAATCGTTTAATTAAAATTAATTTTTCATCGATAAAAAATTTAATTAATTTTCTTCATATATAAGATATTAATTATTAGAAGTCTTATACCAATGTTTTAAATAACTTGATTAAAATCAAATTACTTGAATGATTGAGATTATTCAATGGATCTACTTTTTAGAAGATATATTTTGTAAGACTCATCATTAAGTTGGTGGGTTCCAATTTTTTTTTTTTTTTTTGGCCTTTTATGATAATGAAATACAATTATACAAACGAGACATCAATTAAGGACGCAAAGTATTTCCATTCATACTGTTGGATCCCTTGAATCTCAATTAACATTTTTTAAGAATTCCCATTAACAAAATTTTATTATTTTCTCTCCGCAACATTTTTTGAAAAAAAATTATCCGTCAAACTTTAACTAGCACAAGCGATTCCATTTTAATATATTTTTTATTAAATTTATTCTAATAGAACAAAATCAATGTGATAAAATTAATAATACAATGCATGTCTTGAATTACATGCCAAAAATAAAAATAAATAAAAGAGAACAGCGGAGGGAGCTGGAGATAAAGAGGGGAGAGGGCGCGTTCGGATTCAGTGCTGAGCACATGTTTTCTCGGCACCGTGCCAAGGTGCTCGAGATTTTGACACGTGGCATAACGCTTCATCCGACGGCGAGAAAGACCACTTGATAAAACGACGCCAAGTATGTGCGTTTGGACACCCAAACGCGACGTTAACGGAGCAACCCACCGTTACCCCAAAACACCACTTCCTCCTGCAATCTCCCCTGCCATTCCCTTTCTCCTGCCCATTGATGCCTAGGATTTCCTCATCGATGGAAAGGAAAGCTTGACCCACTCACCTTGCATTTTCCCGGCCAGGTGGGCAGCACACACCACCCCACCCTCTCCGGCCATTGATTCATCAACAGAAAAAGAAAATAAAAATAAATAAAACATTGAAGATTTGGATTTGGGTTTTCATAGCAGGGATTGGGTGGTGATGGGTTACTAGGAGGTCCTCATCAGTGACGGCTTGCTCATAAGCCACTGTGAATTTGGCCGGCAGTTCCTCCCTCCCACTGATCCTCTCCTCTGTTGTTTTTTTTTTTTTTTTTTTTTTTTCCTGTCACATTGAGAGATCCATGGCCATGTCTTTCGGGTCGCCGGCCATGGCTGTCTTCTTTCTTCATCTTCTTCATTTTTTTTCTCTTTCGGGCTTTGTTTTCTTCTCCTATATGCAGGCAGTTCATCACACCACAACCCAAACCTTAACAAACCCCATCACCCTCGCTACTATCCTCACAAATCGAACCTCTATCGGCAATCTATGGCAGTCCTCCACCGTCCAGAATCCTACCACACAATCGCACCTTTGAGAAATACATAAACCACTGCCGTGATCCATCGCCACCACAAAACCCTTGTCTCCATTGCCTCGTGCTCTCGGATCGAACCCATGGCAGAAAAAAAAAACCCCGATCTCAATTGGATGGCAACGAGCTCTCCTTGATGTCGGGTTTTGCCGGCGATTCTTTGCCGTAGACAGGTCTCTTGCCGGCAACTCTTGCCGGTGACTCTTGCCGGTGACTCTATCTGACTCTTTTCACGTGTCGACGCACCAGCATCAAGTCACTGTGAAGCGCAAATTGAACCTTGCCGTCGAATCCTCACCGTCGACCATCAAGCCAGATCTGGGTTCGCAAGTTGCAACCAGAGAGCAAGATCTGGGTTCGCAAATTGAACCCCCACCGTCGAACCCACTTCCACCTACTGGCGTTCAGATCTGGTTCTTCCTTTCATCTTCTCCGATTTTTTTTTCCTTTTTTTTTTTTTTTTTTTGTTGTTGTTGTTTTCTGAGATGTACCACCTCCATGGTTTTGGTGTGCTGGTGTGAAGGGGGCGGCATTGGGAGACGGTGGGAGAGGCGGTGCGGCGGGGATGGTTTCATCGGAGGAGAGGGAGCCGGAGTTGGGGTTTTCTATATAACGGCGTTAACTTTGTGTTTTGGACTCAAAACGCAAAGCTTGGGAGTCGTTTTATCAAATGGAGATGCTATAGCCGTCGGATGAGGGGCTGCACCACGTGGTGCGATCTAAACCACGTTGGCACGGTGCCGAGAAAACATGTGCTCAGCACTGAATCCGGACGCCCCTTCTAAGTACCCTAGCCTTACTCTTTAAGTATGATGTCGGGGGGGAAAGTGGTGTGTAATTTCGTGGCAAGTGTGAAGTGTGTGTGTGTGGCAGAGAGGACTGAAGGGACCTGGCTTTTTGTATGTTAGCACCTGCTTAAACTCTATTAGTGCTTAGGGGTGGGGACTTGGGAGTGTCCACTTACCAATTATTGGGCTATTGCAAGTGGATGGCTGCCTAATTAAACATGAAAACAAAACTTGGGAGAGTTTAGCCATGAAATGATGGATCGAAGCCAAGATAGGATCATGTCCTACGTAATAGGAGGGTCCCATGAGATGCATGCAATGAATAGGTGGGGAATTTTTTTAAAATTTTTGCCATGCTTTAGTCTATTATTGAATGTCCTTCTGGATTCTGAGCCTATCTATTGAACCCTCTCTAGATAGTTCCACTGAAGTTGAGTCTGCATTAAGGTGGGCCGTTGCCTTTGAGTGTGCTGCAAATCCACTTACAGACTTGGACCAATAGTTCAATCATCCTCGGCTATAGAATTCTGTTGTCTTCTTTTTTATTTTTGGAGTTTCTCGGTGGAGTCAAATTTTGCGGCTTACGATTGGTCAAATGGGCCTTTGATTATAAATGTACTGGGAATATCTCTGTGAATTGCCTCTATTACTCCTGTTCCGTTCGTAGATTGCCAGGTTGGTGGGGGCTTCTTTGTTTGGTGTTGATATATTTACAATATATGTATTTTTTCTAATTGGAAAAAAGCAAAGGAAAAACATATGAAGGCGTCCTCTATTAGGGTTGGTTCAGCCTCAGGGTAACCCAACTATTATAGGCAGGCTAGGCCCAAAACATTTGACATATCATTGGGCTTAGGTTGAGCCATCGGAGAACAAGAACCCAACTTGGTACTAGCCCGCCCTTTTATTTATCTATTTATTTTTCCTCCTTTTTTTTTTCTTCTTGTTCTTCTTTGTATTAGGAGGTTTTGAGTTGCTTACACATTCAACTAATCCCCTTAGAGACATGTAGTCCTCTCCTCCCACATGTCCGAATAATTACAGGATCTATGGGAGTTCATGTATTATTGGACTTTGCCCTGAAGGAAAGTGGTAAGAGTTGAACCCAAGACACTATTATTATATGTCAAACATGCTTATTTGCTTGATTCTATACAAAAGTGATTTGATGTGAGGCTCAAATTGTACTGGTAAGTTTATGAGTTACTTAAATCGAGGACGTTAATTGTGTGTGTGTGTGTGACAATCACTTGAAAATGCCTTTAATTTGAATTTAAATTTTCATTTGTGATAATGATTTTCATTTTCTTAAATTTCTATTCAACATAATAGATTTGTATCTTCAATTATATGCAAAATAATTTATAACCGTTTAAATTATAGGGTAAATTACAAATAACCCCCCCCTGAAATATGGGAGATCAGTAGATAACCCTCCTTATGTTTTAATTTTACAAATGTGCCTCCCTAATGTTTTAGTTTTTGTCAATGTGCCCAACCGTCACCCACCATTGATGGAATTAGTCATGTGCTACGCACGTGACACCATCAATGGACCCGTGTTGCCTAAAATGCCCTTTTGACTAGAAGGTGCACGTGATGGGAGGGTGTATGGCATATCAGTCTTTTCACATTTACCGTTAATGGTATTAAACCAATTAAATCCCCAACTGAAGTAAGAGGCGCATTAGTAAAATTAAAACACAATGGGGGTTTTCTGCTGACTCCCCATACTTTATGGACTCAGATTTGGTGCAGTTTTGCACTTTAACTGCACCGTGCAGTAGTTGTCAGATGAATGACACAATGTAAGGGGGAGACAAGAATGGCTGGGAGCGTTTGGCTAGTTTTATTCCATTAGTAGCTCACGGCGTTATGCAGCTCATGGTTTCGAGTAGCAGTAAAATATAGATAGTTGTTCTATTTTTTGTGAAATGACAATTGTGGAAGTTTCTCTTGTAATCTATATACTCCGTACCTTTTTTTTTTTTTTTTTTTTCCTTTTTCTTTTGTAAGAACACTTTAATATCTCAAATTATATTGAACAAGGAAATTATAAAACGAGGCGTAGAATTAGGAATTTATCACAGGGGTTGCATTTATGAATAAAAACAATAAAAATAAAAATTATACATAAATAAAAACATAAATAGCAAGGTGGCTCATAAGTCATAACAATATAAATAATAAAAGGAAGATGATGGCATACAGGGAAAGTCCTAATTGAATGAATAGGGGATTTACAATTGGTGGTAGACTTAAAAGGATCCTCAAATTTTATTTTATTTTAATTTCTTACCAAATTTGAAAAGAATGTTTTAGTCCAAGAAGCCAAGGGTTAGCACCCATAAAGGGTTAAGATCCTCTAGATTCCCCTCCAGTTTATGGTTGTTAAAGTGCCACATGCTTTAATGTCATTATTTTAAATCATGGAGGCCAATAGAGGCCCTTACAAAATTTGATGACCAAATGAATAGAGGCCTACCTTAGTTGGCAACTGACACCAAGTGAGTTCTATTGCAAACTAGGCTGAGGGAGTGATATGAGCCTTCCAAAAATAAAAAGAGCCTACTTGTCCTTATGGGTTGAGCTTCATGTGAATTGTGAAGTGAGGCTATGATAAGTGTGGTTAAAAGGGAATGGCTATTGCAATCCCCCACTCTTATCACCCCACCCCCATTCTTTAGGTTTTTAAGGTTTTATTCAAAATATAAAAGGTTTTTATGAAAACCGACTATGATGTTCACTAGAAAACATCATTTTGAACAGCTTTGTAGAAGAAAGTTTTTCTTAAATCTATCGTTTAAATATAATTTTTAGCCATTTATAGCCTTTATTTCATTTTTTGCCAAAAAGTCTACCTAAACAATAGATTTTGGAAAAATTTTCTCCTGCAAAGTTGTTCAAAATGATGTTTTCTAGTGGACCAAATGATCGGTTTTTGCAAAAACCTTTTATATATTTTTTTTTTATAAAATCTTAAAAACTAAAAAGAAAGGGATGGGGTTATAAGAATGGGGGGTTGCGATAGCCGTTCCCGTGGTTAAAATTTTGATACCCACAACCTGAGTTCAAGCTAAACTGATGCCAAGCCCAGCCCAGCATACTTATTAAGATTTTGGAAAAAAATGTTAGATATGTAATTAAACCTTAGGACAATACACAATAGGGTTTTGTTTTATAATATTATAATATTAATAAATTCTTCATCCCTCTTCGCTAAATGCCATATGTAATTAGATATATAGGTCTGTCATCTCATTTCCTCTGCGGTGAACACTTGAAGGAGTACAATGCAATCATCAGCACTAAATCTTTAAACATCTGTTTGAATGTTCAAAACTTCAAATAGAAATTAAAAAATGCATTCATCATGACATGAAAAAAATGTGTTTTCACAGTTTCCAAACATTTTCACATTTTTTCAAGCAACTTTTATCATTTACAATGCATTTTCATCATTTTTGTTGTAATGATTAGATCATTAATTGTAACTTAACATGTGCCCTAAACTTAAAGAAAACTCTTCCTTTAAATAGAGTTTTTGGTGGGCTCTCAGTTGGGCCAATTTTGTAGCTCACAATTTGGCTCAATGGGAAATCATGATTCATGAAGGGACCTTTTATTAGGGTCAGGCTAGGGCTCAAAACTTTTAGCGTATGAGTGGACTCAGGTTGAGCCTCGTCTAACTCGTCGTTTAGCGAAATGAAGGGTTTTTATTTATTTATTATGAGGATGAATCCCTCAGTTTGTCTTCTACGACTTCAAAAGGATTTTTTTAATTTGTTTGTTTGTCTGGTCTGTTTTTTTCTTTACAATTGATAGAATCTTCCCTTCTTCTTAACCCCCAATTTTAATAAATAGATATTGATGTTTCTTTCTAAATTTGAATCCAAGATCACTCATTCAATAAGTGATGGATAACCTATAAGCAAAACTTGTGTACATTGATAGACCCAATTTTTATACCCTCCAAAAGGACCCAATCAGGCTCTGCTCTTCCTCCTTTAATTATTATTTAAAAAAAAAAAAAAAAAACATTTTATTCAATTGTTAACAAATTTATTTCACTTTTATGGGGCCAATTATTAGTTGTTAGAGTTCAGTTGATGAGCAAAGCAGGAAGACAGTTTCAAAGCCGTGCCTCTGATTCGTCACTGATCGATTGGCGTGTAAAGACAAGTATCTTTGGTCCTACCCATTATACGGGTCTCCACCCTCCCAACAATGAAACCATGTTTTGAAGTGGTTTATTTCCAATCGCACGAGACCCACTTGAGAATCATAATCTTAATAAAAACACACCCACAACAGGAGAAACATATGCCAATATCTCAAAAATCCCACAATCAATCATCTAACTTTTTATAAAAAACATAGGTCCTGTTAGAAAGATAAGGCAAACTCACAAATCACTTCGAAAAGAGAGAAAAAAACAACAACTTGGCAACTTCTTTAGGCCAAATTGACAAGACTCATCCTTCGGTGGTCAGGCTAAACGAAAGGAACGTGAACCAAACTGAAATTATTCGTTTTGTTGACATTGAGATTTATACACGCTCCTTTGCCCTCTTTGTGGGGTGGGCTGCCGTCCTCTTCCTGGATCCCCCCCTTCCACCTCCAGAGCCTTCCAACCAATCTCAATAATGTAAACTATCACTGCCACCAAAGACATCACCAGTCCTGCTAGTGTAAATTCAGGTTTATTTGGAGATGAAGCTTGGCTGGGGCCGAACCTAAAATTTCAAACAAGTTGCGGAACACAAAGAGCGTCTTCCCAAATACCTATAGAAAAGACATAATTAATATGGTCGGATTAAACTGAAATAGAAAAGAGAATAAGAAATCTCGCAAGCAACCCATTGACCACACATTGCTAATGAGGTCAAAAAAATCTGGTAAGTGAGAAGACTGGCTAGTACCTCCAACCAATTACTTCGGAGAAAATAAACCAAAATGACTTGAACCAATTGAATAGACACTATGGTCGTGGCTATTAGATACTCTGTATTCATAATTTTGAATGTAATTTTAATTCCAAGACTCTACTAAGCTGACATGTAAATGCACCAGAAGTGCATAGAGAATTCCCCTTTTATTTATTTATTTTTAATTAAATAAAAAAATGGCAATACCTTTTCGTCTCCTCCTCCGCCGCGGCGGTCCTCATCTTTCTTCGGGGGTTCGAGTTCAACCTTCCACTTCGCCGTCATATTGATCTTCTTCTTCTTCTTGATCTCCTCAACAAGCTTCAACGGATCAATTTCACCGACCACCTTTATCTCGCCATGCTCAAGGTTTGTTTCTGCCGTCTTCACTCCTTTACAAACACATCAAAGTTCAAACCACCAAACAATTATTATGGAAAGCATAAATTACAGTAAAAAAGGCAAGTTGAAATTGAAAATTAAATAGCAGAACAAAAGCCATCCAAAAAATCTCAATATACCATCGAAAGCCCGAACAAATTTGACCAATTTCTCCAATTCATGAGCACAGCCTTTGCATCCGCCGCATTGCTTGTTCATCTTAAAAACTGCTTCCATCACACCTTTTTCCTTCTTTTCTTCTTTGGCCGTTTTCCTCTCCTCACCTGCTCTGTTCTTGCTCTGCAATAAAGCATACCAAAAAACAGCAATCATCATCAGATTATCTCAGCAAAACATAATTAGAAAGAGAAATGATAGTAGCGAGTTAACTCACCTCGCCCATGGTGGCTCGTCTGGCTTGTGGAAAGGGGAGAGCGGTGGTTAAATAGTGTTGTGAAGTAGTGGTGGAAAGTTCTGGGAAATGAAGCAATTTTAAAGTTGTGAATCCATGTCATAAACGCATGAATTTGGAAACTGAGGAGTTTCCTTCGGTCATCGTGGAAGTTTCAAGTTTCCTTCGATCTTTTTATCTTCTCATCTTTTTCAATCTTTTTATCTTCTCGTCTTTTCCTCTATGTGCTAGACATATTTTCACCTTCCTGAAGTCTCTCTAGCAATTCATTTTATTTTTTTTGTAAATCCTTTCCATTTTTTCTTACTAAAATTTCTTTGGTACAAACTAAGAACACCATATCTCTCTCTATTTTATTTTATTTTTTATTTTTAAAAAGTATAAAATAAATTGAAAATAAAAAGAAAGTTTTGAGGCACCCATAAACTAAAAACACCATATCTCTCTCTATTTTATTTATTTTTTATTTTATTTTATTCATTTGTTGACCAAATGAATGGAGACCATTTATGGGCCCCAAAATTTGTTGACCAAATGAATGGAGACCTACCTTGGTTGGCAACCGACCAAACCGAGTTCTATTGCAAACTTAGGCTGAGGGATTGATATGAGCATTCCCTCAAAAAGGAAAAAAAACAGCCTACTTGTCCTTATGGGCTGAGCTTCATGTGAAGTAGGGCTATGACGAGTGTGGTTAAAATGGAACGGCTATTGCCCTCCATTTTTATCAACCCATGCTTTAGGTTTTTAAGATTTTATGCAAAATATAAAATGTTTTTACGAAAATCAATCACATTGTCCACTATAAAATATAATTTTGAACAACTTTGTAAGGAAAATTTTTTCTAAAATCTATCGTTTAAATAGACTTTTTAACAATTTATAGTTTTTATTTTATTTTTCGTCAAAAAGCCTACATAAACGATAGATTTTGAAAAAACTTTCTTTTACAAAGTTATTCAAAATGATGTTTTCTAGTGAATGACACAGTATGTTTTCATAAAAACTTTTTACATTTTGCATAAAATTTTAAAAACCTAAACTAAAAGGGGGTTTGATAAAAATGGGGGGCAATAGCCGTCTGGTTAAAATTTTGAGCACTACGACTTGCGTTCAAGATGAGCTGGTGCCATGCCCAGCCCAGGATACTTATTTAGATTTTGGAGAAATATGTCAGGGATGTTTGGCAAACTTGAGAATCTAGTTAGCTTAATTAAGTCTGGTTAGTTTTGATTTCATACTATTTGGTAAGTCAATTTTTCTTGTTAATCAGTTTAACTTTGCTATGAAAACAACACTTAAATACAAGTTTTTTCAAACCAACTCTTAATTGGTTTTAAAAACTATATAACAATTATGGATTAGACGAATCTAATCTAATTTTTTGAAGTTTCCAAACATGCCTTTAGATATGTAATTAAACCTTAGAACAAGGGCTTTGTTTTATATTATTATAATATTTATAAATACTTCATGCCTCTTTGTTGAATTCCATAGATATATAGGTCTATCATTTCACAACCTTTGTGGTGAACACTTCAAGAAAGCACAATGCAATCACCAGCACTAAATCTTTTAGCATTCGTTTGAATGTACAAAAGGAAATTAAATAATTCAATGTGTCTTACATAATATTATAGTTATTGAACCTTGTGGTCTAGTTGTAGTATCAAGGTGGAAGGGGGGTGTGAGCGCTACGAAATGTGAGGAGTCGACATCCAATTTAACTTTGAAAACTAATTGACTCTAACGGAGTCAAATTTATCATAACTAGAGATTTAGATTCGGAGCTAAAGTACATTATTGGAAAGGTGTTAGGCACCCAACAATATCCCCTTGAAACCGGCATCTACAAATAATTTGTTTACTTTAATTAATTACAACATTTAATCAAATAAAACCCTAAGCATGCGAATATGCAATAATATGTCAAGGTACACAAAAGATGATGAAGTGATAATGGAAAGAAAGCAAAATATACATGAATCAAAAGCTATTAAACAAAGGAAAATAAACAAATAAACTTTCTGCCTGAATAGGGATGCGTACTCACCATTGAGGGGTGTGTACGCACCTAAGTGGCACTTTCTAGATTTCAGTAATAGAAACAAGCACTTACTAAAATTACTGATTCCTCAAAGGTGCATATGCATTATAGGGTATGCCCTCAAAGGTGCATATGCATTACAGGGTATGGTATGCGTACGCATTATGGGTATGCGTCCTAAATTATAAAATAAAACAAAACTATCTGCCTAGACTAGGATGCATATGCACCATGTTTGGGTGCGTATGCACCTTAATGGCATCACTGTTTCATCTACCTAAACTAGGATGCGTACGCACCTAAATGGGATCACCGTTTCATATTCTCCACGTCGAAACCAGCTTTCTTGCAAAAGGAGTTAACCCAAACAACTATCGTATGCAACAAAATCACAATCTGAACAATTTATGCAATCCTACTATCAAGTATCAAAAGAAATAGATTGGTGTTCAAACCGTCTCTCAAGTCCACTGTCAATTTGGCAGCGTCTCTTCCATTGAACCAAGCAAGCTACTCACAAGTGATCTTCTTTCATTTTCTTTCTCTGTATGAACTACTCACTTTCGTTCTTTCTTTTCTTTTCTCTCTCACTCTCTGTCTATCCGTCCTTCTTCCCTGCCTATTCCTCTATTTCTTAAAGTCTCAACATTCCCCCCTCTCCATTCTCCCCCATTCACTTCTCCTTTCTTTCTTTTAGTGTATATATATATATATATATACACACACACACATACATATATTTCCCATTGAATGCACCTAACCCACTTACTTGCTAGCTTGTAGAAAAGAGATCCAGGTTGATAATAAATATCACGGACCTTATCATCGGGATTTCAAAATATGTGATCTCAAATTAACTAAGCGGTACAAAATGAGGTGTCTACAAAGGGTTTGAGTAGTTGTAAGTCTAAGAATCAATTTCTCTCCAATGTGAATGGGGGAAAAAGAGAGACACAAATTCATCACCTTAAATTGGCAAATTCAAGAAAATATATGATGATCATCATCACGAATAAGAGTGAATGAAAAAGTAAGTAACAATTGAAGAATTTTTAATAATTAATCATATTAGTGACTTCAACTTTTTAAAATATTTTAATTCAAGAAAATAGATTTGTGTTTTCAATAATATATAAAATATATTTAATCATTTAATTTCTTTTTTGCACTCAAATTGGATCTAACTTTTTACCATACACTATTATTTACCCTCCTATCTGTATAGCATGTACAGTCCATGACTGGCTGGCCCATCCTAAAAGCTTAAACCAATAAGAAAAATCATTCATATTCTTTAAAATTTTCTCAAGATTCTAATAAGTCAATTACTAGTTTATGGTTCCATGATACACAATTTTTCCAGACACCGTACTGTCAGCATTTTTATTTTTGGTTATGGTTTAGTCTAGAACTCGCTATATAGTGAAGAAGCTTGAGAACTCACAACAGCCACATTCGATTAAATGGTTCCAAACAAGATTGTTTACCCAAAAATCTACTAAATAGCGAGCCCTTTATGATTGTATTATTTCAAAGCCCGAAAGTTACACTTTCATTATTTTTCATCTAAAATTTGCAACTTGATCAATGGGAGAACTTCTCATATTTAATTGTCACGGCCGTGATTTGATTTGAAATCTAAACTGTTCCAACATCAGCCGAGGTACAGCATTTATACTAGGGCATCTTAGTTTTTTAAACTATGGGCTGATAATCTTTTTTAACATCCAAATTAAATTGTTGAAGCAGTAACGTTTTAATTCATCCAAAAACAGTTTAAATGAAAGGTTGCTCGAGTGTAACTCTTGGGTTTTTAATAGATGTGATATCGGGTTCAAGGTTACAAAAAAGTATTCTTACCCATTTGTTAATATTGGGGGAGGATCAAGGGCATGGGTTTATACTATCGATTGTCCAAAGAAAAACTTACCATAGACCATAATTTTTTTGTTGATCGATTTTTTAAAAACGTTTCTCCTAATGTAATAGCAAATTAGAGCTCATTCTTCAGAATGTTTAGAGAATTAATTGTGCAAGGGTTAGCATAATAAACTTGGGAACCAAACTACCTTGAAGAGCTAAGAGGGCATTTAAGGGATCCTGCTTGGTGACATAAGAGTTCAATTTTTCATCCTTTGCGGTAGAGATTACTTTAATGTCATTATTTTACAAGCTTTTTCTTCATCCCTATTCCCTTGTTTTT
The DNA here is from genome assembly GCA_039720395.1 of Liquidambar formosana. Taxonomy (NCBI): domain Eukaryota; kingdom Viridiplantae; phylum Streptophyta; class Magnoliopsida; order Saxifragales; family Altingiaceae; genus Liquidambar; species Liquidambar formosana. The sequence continues at coordinate 31,274,926 of CM077827.1, read as the reverse complement.
CCTTTTTGGGTTGGCGGTATTGCGTGGTCATTATGTAACAAAAGCTACATGAGTATGGGCAACGGCGAAGTCAGGAATTTTTTATTGACGTGGACCGGCCAACTTAAAAATATTATGACAGTAATATTTTTTCTTTTACGTTAAAAGTTTCACTATAAATTACTAATACAAAAAAGGAGGTAAGATCAATTACAAATGGTGTGATAAATTTTACATTTACACCCATCAAGATCTTCACAATTACAACCATCTACAAGAAATCAAAATCAAAACATCTGCAAACCCTATGTCCTTATTGGAATGAGATATGCTATTAGGCTCAAGGGCCATTGGAAAAAATTTTCCATTTTAAATGATGGATTTGTGCATCAAATAGACAAATACTATATAGAATACACCAAAAATTGTTTAATTCCCCTTTGAATTATTAAACAAGTCCCTAGAGAATAAAAATTGCCCTTATGTGAAGTTATTGATCGATCTTTTTACTAAAGTTTTGGAGCTTTTTGGTAAAATTATAACAACTGGTTTAACTTTGGTGTGATAAGTTCCACCACTTCAAGACAAGTTGAATATGGATTTTTGTTTGTGTTTGTTTTATTTATTTACCCCTAACCCCCCCAAATTTCAACAAATGTGTATCAATATTTCTTTATAAGTTTAAATCTAAAATAGCCCACTCAACAACTAAAGAGAATGCCACTATACTATCAAGTACTAACAAATTGATTACAAATTTCTTTTTGGGCCAATTGTTAATTATTAGATGTTAGTTGATTAGCACAGAGATATTTTCGAATTCACGCCTTTGGTTAGCCACTGATGAGCTTTTATAAATTAAGTTTAATATCTTATGTGAGCCGTGACCGTGCCTTTGCATTACGCGGGTCTTCACCAGTGAAAAACCATAGGTCAGTTCTGTTTATTTGCAACCGCACTAGACCCACTCGAGAAAAACAACCACAAAAAGGACACACAGAGAGGAGAAACATGTGTCAAGTATCTCAATCCCAAAATCAATTATAACCTTTCATAAAACTTTAGGTTTTGTATGAAAGTTTTGGGAAGTAGGTTCAACTCCTTAAATAATGAATTATAAATAAATAACAAACGAACAAAAAAAAGTGTTCATAACTTTTTAACTCCTACATCAACAAGACTCATCTTTGGATGATCTGGTTAATCGAGTTTAATTGTTCGAACTTATCTGCTCAAGTTATGTGGTAATTCTTGATGCGTGTTGGAGCCTCTAGCAGTCTATAGCTTTTATCTTTTGGGAAAATGCTATTTCACTTATGTTTTACCACTTATTTTTATCACTTATTTTATGTCTCAAAAGTGTATAGGTCAAAACAAATATGTAGAGCTCAACATAGAATAAGAAGAAACTGACACATATGAATGAGTGGGAGAATGTGGTAAAATAACATAATCCTATTCTTTGTTTATGCGACATGCAACTTTCCCTTTCTTATACTCTTATGTCATTCATTCTCTTTTCTCAATAATTATGATCTCACTTTTAAATTATAAAAAAACTTTTGAGAAGTGTAAAAATTAAAAATAGGTGTAATTTACACGGTGTAAGTTAATCCCTCGTTATATATTTCAAGAAACCTTAAATTTTTATTTTTAAAAAAATAGGATATAAATAAATTAAGGAATGACAATACTGACCCTTTACTTTTGGCCCATATTATTGGATCCACATATAATTATTGAGCAATGTTGGGATCAATAAATACGTATGCCTTTGTGAATAAATGTGAGAGGACGGCTATTGCAACTCCTCAATTTAAATTGTAAACCCCATTTTTTTTTTTTTTAATTTTCAAGGTTTTGTGAAAATATAAAAGGTTTGTATAAAGATTGGCCGTTCTTTGCAAAATTGTCAAAAAGTCTATTTAAATAATAGATTTTAATATAAAAATATATTTATAAAATTATTCAAAATGATATTTTTTAATAGATCACACAACCAATTTTCATGAAAACTTTATATATTTTTTATAAAATTTTAAAAATTTTAATATAAATGGAATGTACAAATAAGGTTGAGGGAGTCATGATTATGTGTTTACCTCCGGGAATATGGATCCGGATTTGCTGCAGTTGGGGTGGTTTTACTGCACCATGCAGTAGTCGTTGGATGTGCTCCACGTGGCAAGTGGGAAAAACCAACAGCTGGGTTTCAAAACGCACCAAACCAGGTCGTTGAAACCAACCCACCACATTCTCGCTCTTCCTTTCCTCTCTGCAACTAAGGAAACCCACTGTACTCTCTCTCTTCCTTTCTTCTCGTCGGTGAAACCCATTATATTCTCAACCATGGCAGATCTAAGGAAACCTCTCTTTCCCAACCCAAACCCCCATCCCATTTCTCCCTCTAAACCCACGATGGCCATGGCAAATCTGAGATCTCCGGCCATCAACTCTTCATTGCCGGCAACCCCCATCCAACCCTCCTTCTGCATCCACCAAAAAAAAAAAAAAAAAAAAACATAGAAGAGGAGAAGAAGAAGACCAAAGCTACTGGCTGCTGGAACGTTGTAACGAGATCTCATGAGAGCTTTGAATTAGTAAGCTTAACATCTACCCCCTTTCCCTCTGTCTAGTACTTGCTCGGGAGTTCTAATTCTAATTCTCATCTCTCGTCTGGCTTTTGGCCTACTCAAGCAGGAAGTAAGCATCAGGAGAAGAAAATGACGCAACAGCACCACCACCAATGGAAAAATGGAGGTTTGGGTACGATGGAGGCGTGAGAAGGAGTTGGGGATGTCTTTGTCATCGTTGGTGGGTGTCAGCGCAGTGCATCATCCAGGTTCAGATCTAGGTCTGGATAGGTTGCCTCATTGCCTCTCTTTCTTCTTCTTTTTCTTCTTCTTCTTCTTCTTCTTTGATTTTTTTTTTGTTTTTTTTTGTTTTTTGGGTAATTTGGTTACAATCAATTTGGGGGTCTTGATCTTAAAGAGGCAAAAAAAAAAAGAAAAAAAAAAGAAAAGAAAGAGAGAAGCCATGGCGCCGGTGACAAATCTGGTGATGGGGGAAACCTGTTGCCGGAGAAAATGGAACTTTGAGTTTTTCTAGCAGCTCCGACCTCCCATCATCTCCTCCTTATTTTTTTTTCACACTGAGAGGACCATGGCCATGGCTTTCACGGTCGCCGACCATGGCTTTCACGCTACCATGGCTCTTGATCTCTCCCTCTCCTTCCTATCGGCGCCGGTGATCATGAAAATACTACCAGTGAATGGGTGTGCAGCAACAGTGGTTGGCCCCTTAAACAACCTGGTTTGGTGGTTTTGAAGCCCAGCCGTTGGATCTTCCCACTTGCCACGTGGAGCATATCTAACGACTACTGCATAGTGCAGTAAAACCACCCCAACTGCAGCAAATCCGGATCCCGGGAGTATATGGACCCCTCCGCCATCGCGAAAGTTTTCTTGGATTTTTTTATCTTCTCATATTTTATTATTATTTTTTTTTCATTCTTCTGCAACTAGTAAATAATAGGGCCCATTCCATTGGGATATTTTGTTTGAGTTGACCGGATAGTGCTAGATGCCAGTAAATGCATATACTTTTTTTTTTTTTTGATAAGCACAGTAAATGCATGTACTTAATCGTTAAGTTACGCGTGCGTGGGTCTCTTTTTAGCAAATTTATAAGTCCCTCTCACCTTTCCAGAAGTCTCTCCTACTGGTGAGTAAAATTGTATTGTACCTTCCGAGAAGTCTCTCCTATTGGTGAATAAAATTGTATTGTAGGACAAGAGAGACTTCTAGGAAGATGAGAGGTTAAAATTGTATTGTAGGATGGGTGAGACTTCTAGGAAGCTGAATGATAAGAGAGACCTCTAGGAAGGTGAGAGGTTAAAATTGTATTACAGGATGGGAGAGACTTTTAGAAAGGTGAATAAAATTGTATTGTAGGATAGGAGAGACTTCTGGGAAAGTGAGAGGGGACCTATAAATTCGCTGAAAAGGGGTCCATACTTTACAGATTAGGATTTGGTGCAGTTTTGCACTTTAATTGCACCATGCAAAATCTGTCGGATGAGTGATACGTTGTAAGGGGAAAGCAAGAATGGTTGGGAGCATTTGGCTAGGTTTTATTCCATTAGCAACTCACGGCGTTACACAGCTCATGGTTTCGAGTAACAGTAGAATATAAATAGTTATTCTATTCTTATGATATGACAATCGTGGAAGTTTCTCTTGTAATCTATATACACCGTACCTTTTTTTTTTCCTTTTTCTTTTGTAAGAACACTTTAATATCTCAAATTATATTGAACAAGGAAATTACAAAATGAGGAGTAGAATTAGGAATTTATCACAGGGGTTGCATTTATGAATAAAAACAATAAAAATAAAAATTATGCATAAATAAAAACATAAATAGCAAGGTGGCTCATAAGTCATAACAATATAAATAGTAAAAAGAAGATGATGGCATACAGGGAAAGTCCTAATCGAATGAATAGGGGATTTACAATTAGTGGTAGACTTAAAAGGATCCTCAAATTTTATTTTAATTTCTTACCAAATTTGAAAAGAATGTTTTCGTGCAAGAAGCCAAGGGTTAGCACCCATAAAGGGTTAAGATCCTCTAGATTACCCTCCAATTTATGGTTGTTAAAGTGCCACATGCTTTAATGTCATTATTTTAAGGGGAAATTGGTGATTGGTCCACTTTTTGGTAAAATATTAACAATTAATCAAATAAGAGTTTTTCTATGTCAATTAATCAAGGAGACTGAACTTATTTATCAATTAGTCACATATTTTTTGAAAATGCTTGGTTTACCTTTATTATTACTAATGGCACTTCCTTTTTTGTTATTAAGGGCGTCCTATGTAACTAACTTATCCTTTTAGTATTATAATTTTTAAAAGCTCATAACTTACAATATACATATCCGTTTTATAAAAAAAAATATATATATATTTTTGGAATCTACTCGTTGATATTTTCGAAAAAAGATCCATATTGATTAGGTAATTATTAAAAAAAATTAAAATCGTAAAATTTTACTACTTGACACAGTCTAACGTAATACTTCATAAAATTGTAAAATTTTACTACTTTACGAAGTAGTAAAATCTTACTACTTTAGTAGTAAAATTTAGGGCAAACTACATATTAGTGTCGCTAACTTTACCCTAAATTTCAATGTGGTGTATAAACTTTTAATTTATCCAATTTAGTGCACTAACTAAACATTAGTGTTTCAATGTGGGTAAACAAGGGACGGCCGTTTAGTTTACTAACGGAGACCTCACGTGGCGCTGACGTGGCGATTCACGTGGCGCTGAGGTGGCATCCCTGGTGGAGTCTCCCCAGAAGAAATTACATATTAGTGTCACTAACTTTACCCCAAATTTCAATGTGGTGTATAAACTCTTAATTTGTCCAATTTAATGCACTAACTATACATTAATGTTTCAATGTGGATAAACATGGGACGACTGTTTAATTCACTAACGAGGACCTTATGTGCGCTTACGTGGTAGCCCATCTGCCATCGATGTGGCATCCCTGGTGGAGTCTCCATCAAAGCTGTTTCGACGAACCCATTCATAGTTAGAAATGATAGAGCATAGGAAACCCCACCTTCCCTCCCATTTCTATTTTCCATTTTCCATTTCCCTTTTCCCTTTCCCAACATACGTAATTACAATCCCTTCTATCTGAAGAGAAGAAAGGCTACTATTGAAAGTAGGAAGATATTCACCATGTCTTCCACTACTACCACCACCACCATTATTGCCACCATGGAAAGACAGACACACTAGTGCCACTTATATGATATGAGAGCCTCCCTCTTCCCCCATTCTTCTCCACCCTTATTGCCACATTAACGACTTCCTCAAAGAAATGGAGTTTTCCCTCTCCTCTTCTCCCTAACCCTAATTCCACCTTTTATCCTTTCTCTATTCTCTCCCCTCCCCAAACCCGCGCGTCGTCCCCCACCCCTACCACCATTCCCGAAGATAATCTTTACCATTCTTCAGATCAGTTCGCAGTCGATGTGGAAGCAAAGTAGCTCCTTGCGTCCCCCACTCCCACCACCATTCTCACTCTTGGGTCAGAAGCCCTAGATCATAAGGGGTTATCAATGTAAGTAATCTCTCAGATGCTGCGCACGTAAGATGCAAATGGTGGGAAAAAATGGGGAGACTCCACCAGGGATGCCACATCAGTGCAAGATGGGCCACTACGTGAGGGCACATGAGGTCCCCATTAGTGAAGTAAATGGTCGTCCCATGTTTACCCACATTGAAACAATAATGTATAGTTAGTGCATTAAATTGGACAAATTAAAAGTTTATGCACCACATTGAAATTTGGGGTAAAGTTAGTGACACTAATATGTAATTTCTCCTGGGGAGACTCCACCAGGGATGCCACATCAGCGCCACGTGGATCGCCACGTCAGTGCCACGTGAGGTCTTCGTTAGTAAACTAAACGGCCGTCCCTTGTTTACCCACATTGAAACACTAATGTATAGTTAGTGCACTAAATTGGACAAATTAAAAGTTTATACACCACATTGCAATTTGGGGTAAAGTTAGTGACACTAATATGTAGTTTCCCCTAAAATTTATAATAAAGTAGTAAGATTTTACTACTTTACGAAATAAATTTTACACTGAAGTAGTAAAATTTTACTACTTTGTTAAATTGTAATCACTTAAAAAAAATGGATCATCCCTTTGTAAGGTGCACTTATTTGCCTCTTGAACCTATTTTCAAGCTGGCTATTGCAGACTTGCAAAGGGCTTTAAATTTTTTTTCCTTCTTTTCTAAAGCTTAATTTTCTAATCATTGCAACCCCACCCATTTTTCTGTAATTTTTTCCTCCGCGTCTCTCTCTTTCTTTAATTTTTTCCTTCTCATAGCCAGTTTTGCCGTTTCTTCTACATTCATTTCTAATGGTGTCTTTGAATATCATGGATCTGCCCTTGCAACAGCAAGTCCCTTCCAGTCTTGTCTTTGTCACAACAACAATTTCTAGTCAAGTTTCTTCTCCATTTTGAACTCCAAGCCCTAATTGCACCTTTGTAACACAGCATCTTCAAACAAATCTAGAATTTTTTTTTTTTTTTTTACCCTGAAAAAATGTCTCTCTTCATTGTTGCTAATATGTAAGGTATATATATAGTATGTGTGTAACTGTTTGTTGATGCAAAGGGAAAAGGGCAAAGGGAAAGTTTTTTAGAATATGGTGACAAGAGATGGAAGTGATGATCCTTTCCCCAACTGATTGATGCTGATTATACTGTGCTATTTTTTTCTCTTATTTGAGAATTCAAGCCAAAAATCTGATAAGAGAGAGAGAGAGAGACAGACAGATCTGGTTCACAATACCATGGCCTTTTCTTTTGTTTTGGAAATCTCCATAGCCACTCCAAAGTTCGTCTGAATAGTAGTCAAAACTTAACTACTGGACAACAAATAGTCGCCGGAGGAGGTCTTAAAGTGGTCAGACGGTGGTCAAAACTCGAATGGTAGTGGTCATCTATATTTGAGGCTGTGGGTGCAGGGTGGCAGTGGCTAGTTCCTATTATCGCCGGAGTTGTTGCTTGGTTGGGGTTTGAGAAAAAAGAGATGGAGAGGGGGGTCTTGGTTTGGGTTAAGGATGAAGAGGGGTAGGTGGAGAGGGAGGGAAAAAGAAATAAAAGTGAGAGTACTCTGGTCAATAATGATAAAAATGGACTGATTGAATTAAGAAAAAAGTTAGGTGACTAATAACTAAATAAGATGTAGTTTCTTGACTAGTGGCTAAATCCCCCTTATTTTAAATCATAGAGGCCAGTAGAGGCCCTTACAAAATTTGATGACCAAATGAATGGAGGCCTACCTTAGTTGGCAACTGACACCGAGTGAGTTCTATTGCAAAGTAGGCTGAGGGAGTGATATGAGCCATCCAAAAATAAAAAGAGCGTACTTGTCCTCATGGGCTGAGCTTCATGTAAATCAGGCTATGGTGAGAGTGGTTAAAATTTTGATCCCCACAACCTGAGTTCAAGCTAAACTGGTGCCAAGCCTAGCCCAGGATACTTATTAAGATTTTGGAGAAAAATGTTAGAAATGTAATTAAACCTTAGGACAATACACAATAGGGTTTTGTTTTATAATATTATAATATTCATAAATTCTTCATCCCTCTTTGCTGAATGCCATAGATAATTAGATATATAGGTCTGTCATCTCATTTCCTCTGCGGTGAACACTTGAAGAAGCACAATGCAATCATCAACACTAAATCTTTAAACATCCCTTTGAATGTTCAAATAGAAATAAAAAAATGCAATCATCATGACATGAAAAAAATGTGTTTTCACAGTTTCCAAACATTTTCACATTTTTTCAAGCAACTTTTACTATTTATATTGCATTTTCATTATTTCCGGTGCAATGATTGAATCATTAATTGTAATTTAATGTGTGCCCTAAACGTTAAGAAAAGCCTTCCTTCAATTAGAGTTTTTGGTGGACTCTCAGTTGGGCCAATTTTGTAGCTCACAATTTGGCCCAATGGGACCTTTAATTGTAATTGCCCTAGTAATGTGTCTGTTGCCTCTTCCTTCCTCTGCTTGGTCGGGTTTCTTCCCCCCTACCCCCAAAAAAAAGAAGAAAAAAACAGAAAAGAAAAGGGAAATCATGATTCATGACGGTACCTTTTATTAGGGTCCCTCTTCTTCTTTTTTTTTGGGTAATATATTAGGGTGTTCAGTGGGGTGTGGGTTCAGGCTTTCAGCCCTACTAATAGGCAGGCTGGGGCCCAAAACTTTTAACGTATGAGTGGACTCAGGTCGAACCTCGTTTAACTTGTATTTTAGCGAAATGAAGGATTTTCTTTTTCTATGAGGATGAATCCTCAGCTTGTCCTCCCGACTTTAAAAGGATTTTTTTTATATATATATTTTTTTGTTTGTTTGTTTGGTCTGTTTTTTTCTTTACCATTGATAGGATCTTCCCTTCTTCTTAACTCCCAATTTTAATAAATATATATTAATGTTTCTTTTTAAATTTGAATTTAAGATCACTCACTCAATAAATGATGAATAACCTATAAGCAAAACTTGTATACATTGATAGACCCAATCTTTATACCCTCCAAAAGACCCAATCAGGCTTTGCTCTTCCTCCCTTAATTATTATTATTATTTTTTTTTAAAAAAGACATTTTATTCAATTGTTAACAAATTTATTGCACTTTTATGGGGCCAATTATTAGTTGTTAGAGTTCAGTTGATGAGTAGAGCAGGAAGACAGTTTCAAAGCCGCGCCTCTGATTCGCCACTGATTGAATGCCGTGTAAAGATAAGTATCTTTGGTCCTACCCATTATACGGATCTCCACCCTCCCAACAATGAAACCATATTTTGAAGTGGTTTATTTCCAATCGCACAAGACCCACTCGATAATCATAATCTTAACAAAAACACACCCACAACAGCAGAAACATATGGTAATATCTCAAAAATCCCACAATCAATCATCAACCTTTTTTTTAAAAAAAAAGGTCCTGTTAGATCAATGTTTCCACTTAAAAATAGCATTTTTTGGTTATTAGTGAAAAACCAATATGAATATGTCATGTGGTCAATTATAGTAAATTAGTTGAGAGCATGTGTAGTTTGATTTGGTCAAAAAAGAAGTGGGAAAGTGCTGATTTTTATTTAGGTTAAATTACAATAAGACCCCCTCTAAAATCTGACTATTACAGATACACCCCCTCACGTTTTTAAAATTACACCGATACCCCCTACTTTACAAAATAAACTACAAAGAGACCCCTCCTTCTAACTTCCATCCATTAATCTGTTAAATCATATTAAAATTTTTTCAAAATACCCTAACTACCCTTAGTGGATGATAACTTCCATGTTAAATGCATATAACTCACCAGTCCAATAGTTCATCAAATACTTTTGAATTTTTTAATTATTATTGATAAACAACTAAAAGATAATATATATATATATAAGAAAAATGCTAAAAACAATTTAAATTTTCTGTTTAACTGATGTGGCAGCTGTCAAATTTGCTGTTTAGAAACAATTATTTATTTAATTAAATTTTTAATTGATTTGAAAAATAAAAAATAAAAAAATTGATTTGCTAAGTTGCCACCTCATTTGAGTAAGTGGATTTGAGTAAAAAAAAAAAGGACTATGTAGCATTACTCATATGTAAAAATAAATAAAAAGAATTATTATAATGGAGATGCACGTGTAGAGGTGGCAAATGAGGTGGTAACTTGGCAAATTAATTTTTTTTTATTTTTACACATCAATTAAATAGCTAATTGTTTCTAATGAGCAAATCTGATGGCTACCACATCAGTTGGACAAAAATTTAAGCTCTTTGGCATTTTTCTTTTATATATATATAATCTTTTAGTTGTTTATTAATAAATAAATAAATCAATCAATGTACTTGATGAATGTGTTGGACTGATGAGTTATATGCATTTAACATGGAAGTTATCATCCAATAAGGGTAATCAGGGTATTTTGAAAAAAATTGAAAGTGATTTAACGGATTATGGACGGAAGTTAGAGGGAGGGGGTCTTAATGTAATTTCAGAAACGTGAGGGGGTCTATTTGTAATTTTCAGATTTTAGAGGAGGTCTTAATGTAATTTACCCTTTTATTTATCACATGTGTTTTATATGATTTTAATGGTAACTAACCACTCCAGCAGAAAAAAAAGAAAGTGGAGATCATGAAAGATGTAACTATCCACTACCTTGCCACATGTCATAGTAGGAACGAGAGATGCAAATATGAAGATATCCACTACTCCTCATCTGATGCTAAACACCCACTACTACATCCAATATAGCACTACTCAAGCAAAGAACAAGGAAGTGGGGCAACCCACTAATTCAAGCATATGCAGCAGAAATTCAGCAACTATTGAAGCACTCCCAACATCTATAAATAGTACAAGTGAAGACTAAAGAAGGGTTCCACAACCACCACAACTCTTTCTCAGGAATATCAAATTTAGTTCAAATTAGCTTCATAGCTTTCCAATTTTAAGAGTAGTTCAGATTACTTTCAAATCTCTCTTTACTTTCCAATCCTCATTGTAATTTGGTTTCAAGTTGTATTCGTGAACTCTTGTTGCTCGTTGTAATTCGTGAAGTTTGCTTTCAATGATCCTTGGTGTCTGTAAGTTTACTTTCAATCACTACTCTTGCTCATTTTATATTCCTTTTTGACATCCATACTAAACTCAAGAGAGAGGAACCCCTATCTCTCGTCAATTGTTTGATACATTTAATTTTCTCAATTACAATCGATGACTAAATAGGCATTTGGGGCCAACGGCCTTAGATTCAGCGGCCTAAGAGGTGCTGAGGGGTCGTGGACACACAATCTTTAAGCTTTCGAGCCTTAACATGTCCGCTCAACTTTTTTGTGAACAATCGGGCTAACCGGTCTTTGTCCTTTTCCACGTGTGCAACCAAAAGCAAAACATACGGTATGAGCGTGAAACAAACTGACATTATTCGTTATTTTGCAATTAAGATTTATTATTTTGCAATTAAGATTTATACACGCTCTTTTGCCCTTCTCCTCCTTCTTCTTCTTCTTCTTATCCTATAAGAATATTAGACATCACATAAATCCAATAAGAATATCAGCTACAGATAACTTAAAAATAGCAACTAACTAGCTTTAGAACCCGTGCGACGCACGTAGGGATGGCAATTTCGCCCCGATCCATAGGGTCCCGACTCGATCCATACCCGAATGGACGGGTATTTTTTTTATTTTTCGGGTATCGGGTCGGGTATGGGTATAAATTCTTTAGAAAATTTGGGTATGGGTCGGGCATGGATCCCAACAAGAAAATACCCGAGACCCGACCCGACCCGATAATTTTACAATAAAATATATATATATTTTAATGTCCTATGTTTGGAATTTATGTATGGTTTTATGAATATTTGAAACCTATCTTGATATAGGCTTATGGAGTCCATTAGAAGGCTCATTATATATTTTTATTTTTATTTTTTTAATTCTTATGTTTGTGTATAATATTTGTGTGATCATATTAGGTATGTTCTCATTTGAACAAGATCATATTAGGTGCTAAAAACATTTATAAGCTTGGTATATGATTATATGAATAACATGTAATAGGTGTAAGTAGCAAAAAAATGGAATTTGGGGAAAAAAAATCCTCACAATAGGGTGGTTGGGTATGGGCGGGTCGGGCATGGATGGCCCAAGAAGACGGTGGATCGGGGATGGAGTTTAATTCTTCATACTCATCGGGTATCGGGTCGGGTATGGGTATAAGAGATTAAAGATCGGGTCGGGTATGGGGTAGTGTTGACCCGCATCCGACCCGACCCATTGCCATCCCTAGACGCACGGATTAATTTATAAAAAATAATATTATTAACAAATTAAAATTTTAACAAAACTCTTATTCTCTAAAATAGTAAAATATATTTGTTAATATAATATGTCAATTAAATTGAAAAGATATAGACAAAAATAAATAAAATAATTTAATCAAAATAATCTTTGGTGTGATGTTAGCATAATGTATTACACAAAATTTAATTATATTCTTGAAAAGATAAATTATTTTGAAAAACAATTAATTTAATAATGGAAACTTGTAAAAAAAATGAAGGAACTGATACGTTATGATATTTGGTGGAAAAAGATTAAAATTCTCTAAAGCCTAGTCTATCCCACAATCATGGTTTTAACATGTTGGTATATACCAAAGCAAATATAGCCGTTGAAGGTGTCTTGAAATCCGACGGTGAAGATTGTAAAATGCATGACAATGATAAATTTTGACCTTTCATGAAGTTTCGAGTGGGTTTCACAAAGAGTGAAAAACCATGGGGAAAAATATCAAAAATATGTTTGAAATTAGATCATAAAAAGATGAGAGAAAAGTCTAAACTGAGAAAAAGAATAGGAAAAAAAGCCAGAAGAAGAAGAAAATAAGAGAAAGTATAAATCTTTTCAACTTTATGTAATTAACCATATGGGAAGAAAATCGGGAGAATCTGAAGATTCTAGCGGATTGTGTTTTCTTTTTTAATCCTCCTTTTCTCTATTTGTCTTTCTTTTTAATTATGACTATTTATAGTTTTATACGTTTAATTTTTAGGAGGGGAAATGAATAGGCATAAAGAAAACAGAAAAATATATTATAATTTATTAAGTTTGGGTTGAACATTGTATAGTGTGGGTTTTCTAATCCTCTCACATAAAAACAAAGAGATATGTAGTGAACACCAAACGTCAACGTACTTCCACCATATAAGAAAGAGCAAGTAATATAAAAAATAAATTAAAAAAAAAAGAAAAGAAAAAGAAGGTGAGGAATTTATCTTTTGGTGACTACTTCCCAGCTTGATACCAAACAAAGAAAGTTAGTTGTCCTTTTGAAGCACTTATCAAGTCAATTTGTAGCAAGTTGACAAACAATATCATTTATTTTTTATAACCCGTGCAACGCACGGGTGAGGTCTGTAAATATAAATATTGTGAACAATATAAATTATATATATATATATATATATATAATACACACCCGTGTGGTAGTTCAGATGGTAAAGAACTGCGGCTCCAAAATCATAAATCTTGAGTTCGTGTCTTCGCTCCTCTACTATCGAATGCATGGACTTGAGAATGATTTGTACATCATATAAATTACTTTGGATCTAACAGTTTGAGATACTCCTTGTTTGGCAAAAGTGTATTTGCACAATTTTGAAAACATTTTTATAGTTTTCTAAGCAATTTGATATGTTAATACATATTCCAATGTGTCGCATTTTCTTTTTTAATCATTATTGCCTTTATTTGGCTCCCTTTTTTATTATAAATATTTATAATTTTATACGTTTAACTTTTGGGAAATGAGATGAATGGACATAAAAAAAAACGAAGAAATATGATATAGTCTACTAAGTTTGGGTTGAACATTGTATAATATAGGTTTTTCGATTTTCCTACATAAAAACAAAAAGATATGCAGGGTACACCAAGCGTCAACCTACTTATACCGCGTGAAAAAGAGCCTGAAAAAGAGCAGTAAAAACCAAAAAATAGAAAAGTTGGACAATTTACCTTTTGGTGATCACTTCTCAACTTAATACCAAACATGAAACATTAGTAGTCCTTTTGAAGTATGTAGTATATAGTCAATGTGTAGCAAGTTGGCAGAGAATATTCTTTCTTTGGCATTAAGTTGAAAATTGATCACTAAAAAGTAATTTCTCCAAAAGTCATATCTTTTTGGGAAAATTACTTTTTAGTGATTCTTTCTCAACTTAATACGAAAAAAAGAAAACTGATAGTTATTTTGATGTAAGTATACAGGTAATTTGTAGCAAGTTGATAGATATTGTCCTTTTTTGGCATTAGATTGAACAATGGTCACTAAAAGGTAATTTTACCTTTTTCCCCAACTGTTCACAAACGGAAACAAGTAAGATTTGTTATTTTGCAATTAACATTTATACACGCTCTTTTGCCCTTCTCCTCCTTCTTCTTCTCCTTCTTATCCTATAAGAATATTAGACATCACATAAATCCAATAAGAATATCAGCTACAGATAACTTAAAAATAGCAACTAATTGGAGTACTATTCCGATAAGCAAAAAGGTAGAATGGGGAGGCAGCCATGCGGGGTTAAGTGTCTAACCAAGGACCAAATGGAGAACACCCATTTCAAGTTCGAATCTAGTAATAGTTTAAAGTAACACCTATTTCAAGTTCGAATCTAAGACTTAGTAGCCATCAGATCCTTATAAAAGTGACCCAGAGCCCTTTGACCAGATGAGTTGAACAATTACTAAAAGGGAACAGCTATTGCAACCCCCCATTCTTATAACCCCACCCTTTATTTTTAGTTTTTAAGATTTTAGGAAAAATATAAAAGGTTTTTGCAAAAACCAATCACTTGATTCATTAGAAAATATCATTTTGAACAACTTTGTAAAAGAAAATTTTTCCAAAATCTATCGTTTAAGTAGACTTTTTGGCAAAAAATGAAATAAAGGCTATAAATGGCTAAAAAGTATATTTTAAACGATAGATTTAGGAAAAAATTTCTCCTACAAAGTTGTTCAAAATGATGTTTTCTAGTAGATAACACAGCCGGTTTTCATAAAAAACTTTTATATTTTGCATAAAACCTTAAAAACCTAAAAGATGGGGGGTGGGTGATAAGAATGGGGGGTTGCAATAGCCATTCCCTTACTAAAAATGCACCCTTTTTTCGCTAAATAAGAAACACATGTATCCAAGGAAAGTAAAAGTGACCCAGCTACAACTATATGACCTCCACCGACAAAAAAAATTATTGGGTAAATTACATTAAGACCCCTCTAGTATTTGATAATTACAGATAAACCCTCTCATGTTTCTAAAATGACATGAACACCTTCTACTTTACAAAATAAACTACAAAGAGACCCCTTCCCTCTAACAGCCATCAATTGATCCGTTAAAAAAAAAAGTAATGTCATAGCTTAATTTTTTTAAAATACCCTAACTACCTTTCTTGGATGACAACTCCTATGTTAAATGCATATAACTCATCAGTCCAACATATTTATCTAACACATTAGATTTTTTTTTTTGTTGATAAACAAATAATATAATATATATATATATAAGCAAAAGGCTTAAATTTTTTGTCCAACTGATGTGTTAGTTATCAAATTTTCTCATTAAAGACAATTATTTTTTCAACTAAATTTTTTATTGATTTTCAAAAAAAAAAAAAAAAAAAAAAAAAGATTTATCAGGTTACCACCTCATTTGAGTAAGCAAAAGGCTTAAATTTTTTATTCAACTGATGTGGTAGTTATCAAATTTTCTCATTAGAGACAATTATTTTTTCTACTAAATTTTTAATTGATTTAAAAAAAAATTTTGATTTATCTGGTTACTACCTCATTTGAGTAAGTAGATTCGGGTAAAAAAAATTGGGCTATATAGCATTGCTCATGTATAGAAATAAATGAAAAGAATAATTACAATAGGGAAAGAGCAAAAGAAAATTATGAAAATATGGGATGAAAATAAAATTTAAATGAGAACAAAACGAGAAAATTTGTATGTAAAAAGAAAAAGGTGAATATATATATATATATATATATAATCCGACAATTGGTTTGGCCAAAAGATTTTGGAAGTGCACTTGATACAATTTTGCATCAGGTGCACCTGATAATAGAAAGGCTGATATATATATATATATATATATATATATATATATATCAGCCTTTCTATTATCAGGTGCACCTGATGCAAAATTGTATCAAGTGCACTTCCAAAATCTTTTGGCCAAACCAATTGTCGGATTAAATTTGATTCATATATATATATATATATATCAGCCTTTCTATTATCAGGTGCACCTGATGCAAAATTGTATCAAGTGCACTTCCAAAATCTTTTGGCCAAACCAATTGTCGGATTAAATTTGATTCATATATTGGTCATATATGCCAAAAATAAAGTTGAACTAAAATTAAAAATTGTTTCATTTAAAATGTTCATAAATGAGCGATTGTTATTAATTAAAAAATGCGCGTTTTGGATAGAATAACAATCAATCCCAAATTAACTTGATTTTGGGATTGAACACTTACATGAAAAAACTATTTTATATATAAACTATATATATATATGTGTGTGTGTGTGTGTGTGTGTGTGTGTGTGTGAGGGTTGTTCAAGTGTGGGATATCAGAGACTATATCATTCAATCACAAATGACTGTGATCGTACAAGATATCTAACTTAATCAATGTTATATATATATAAAGGAGATAATAAATTTAGAGGGCTAAAAAGATTTTGAGACTGGCTAAATCTATGATTAATAAAAAAAAATATGTGTAAAAAGTAAAAAAAGGTTAGCAATAGCACCTTGGGCCTTATTAGCTCTGCCCTTAGGTGCATGTAATGGAAGACATAAATTAGAGAGAATTCGAGTCATTTAAAAAGGTTAAATGGTGCATTTTATATATAAGGGCATTTGCATCATTTTATAAATTTTATTAATACCGTCAGTCAACTATTCTTACAGGGGTGATAATGTAATTTCAAAATAAAAAAGGAGTGCATCTGTAATTGTTATAAAATAGAAGGGTGTGTAGGTATAATTTACTCAAAATTATTCAACAAATTCATTTGGAATTTTTATTTTGAAGGGCGATGCTAGGGTCAGTCGTTCTGATCATCGCTTAAGGCCCTTCGCCACATTAAATGGACACCTGTATTCCACTACAAACAACACACAAAGCAACCGGGTAATACCGGTTTTATTATATAAAATGTAAAGTGCACTTTTATTGCCATAGCATTTCCTTGCTTTTCACTTTTTTGCCACTCCCACGCATAATAAACCACTTTCCACGCCAACGACCAAAGCTCGCCAGTGGTGCCATGGGCGAACGACTTGGACAAAGATCGTGAACTGGGCCTCTCAGCGATCGAAAGGCTTCAATTAAACCCTTGAACATCGACGACTAACAAACCCTTCCTTAACCACGCTGCCATACCAAAGCTCATCGGCGGCGCCATGGACGACCGACTTAAACAAAGATCGTGAACCCCAACCTCGGCGATCGAAAGGCTTCAATCAAAACCTTGAACATTGACAATTAACAAACCCTCTCCTTAACCACGCCGGCATCCTCACAACCGCCGCCCTCTTCCCAAACCCAAAACAGAGCCCTCACCGAAACGCCGTTGTGCATCGCTTCCGCTTCTCTACACTCCTCTGTTCCACCTCGCCCCATCAGCACCGGTTCTCGGCGATGGCTCCACCACCAGTGTATGCTGGTTCCAGCGATCACAAACTTGACATGGTTGGACGGGCCCCCACAATGTCAACATCTCTTCTTTAGCTATGGGCGGCTCCCTCACCAAGATCTGAAGCCATGGCATATGGTACAACCCGATTTCTTCACAGAGAAGCTCGTGTGTACATTAATGGCAACCTTCGATTTCATTTTAATTTAAATTTTTAAAATTTTTTCCTTTGATATGGTTGGGATGCTTAAAGAATAGTGTTCGAACTTCACCCCCAATTTTGATTTTCCCCCACGTTCTCCGACAAAATAGGATCAGGAGAAAGAATACAGAGAAAAGAGAAAAGATAGGGAAGGAAAAAGTGAGAAGAGAGAGTACAGAGAAGGAGTATGAATTTATTTATTTAGTATTGTTGTAGGTTGAGAGTACTTTACTCTCTCCTTATTTGTCCTGTAGTTATTTCTATTTTAACCGGTTGCCTTATGTATTGTTTATAGTGGATTCTAAGTGTCAGCGTAATATGACGTAGGGTGATAAGCGATGGTCAGAACGACTGACCCTAGCATCGCCCTATTTGAAAAGTCTCTAGGTACAGTAAAATGAACCAAACGAGCGGTCCAAAAATTACGGACATGCACGCGCAAGCGCAGGAAACCGTACCTTATTGGGTGTAGCGTCCCTTGGTTCATGCCGTTTATTCTCCTTCACACCCGACGGCTTGGTATTTACCCGTTCCTTTTTCTCGCGCCCTGTCGGCTTTGGTTTATCCTGTCTTTTCTGGAGCTTCCGCTGATCCGCGTTTTCGACCACCGCCGGCCGCTCCTTCTTATTCTGGAAACGCGAAACCACAAAATTATATAATTCCCCTTTTATTTATTTAAAAATAATAATTAAAAAAAATGGCAGCACCTTTGGATCTTTCTTGGGCAACGCATTTTCTTCTTTGCCCTTATTCCTCGCCTCACCTGCTCCGTTCTTGCTCTGCAACAAAGTACACAGAAAAGCAGCAATTATCATCCGATTATCTCAGCAAAGCATAATCAGAAGGAGAACTGGCAGTAGCGAGTCAACTCACCTTCCCCATGGTGACTCGTCTGGGTTGTGGAAAGATAGAGGGAGAAGAGTTGTAAACAGGGGCACAAGGTTGGGGGAGGGGGATATATAGTGGTGGGAAAATAAGGGTGGTGGGGTCTGGGCAATGATGCCATTATATAAATGCGTGAATTTGTTGGAAAATCCTAGGAACCCGAATGGGAGGGGTCGGCCAACTAGTGAGTTCTGGGCAATGAATAGTTCATGATGATATTTAGTGAACATTTCTTAATCGCATGACTGGCAATACATTAATTGTTCGATCACAAATAACATGATGCTGTTAAAACACAAAATCATTTTCCATATTTTTCACGAGGTGTCGAGGAGTACTAATGTGTTAGTCTCTCTATTCCTAAATTATTGGCCTCCTTTTTTTTGAGATGTTTTAAAATTATTGTCACATTCCAAAAACCAAAGATTTTTTTTATTACATTTCTTAAAATATCCTTAAAAGGGTATTATCATTTTTCCAATGTTTCGTAAACTTTAGGATAAAATTGGAATGTCAATACATATTTATTGATGTAAAAGCATTTAATAAGATATCCTAAAAAAAATATGTTTTTTCAAAAAGAATGATCAATTAAAAACGGAGGGAGTATAAAAAGCCCAATTTAACTGTTCAAACTTATCAACTCATGTAATGTGGTAATTCGTGATGCATGTTGGTGCCTCTAGCCTTATCCTTGTGCACGTGACATGCCTGTATAGCTTTTCCCTTTCTTATTCTCTTATGTCATTCATTCTCTTCTCTCATTAAGTATGATCTTACTTTTAAATTATAAAAAAATATTAAGAAGTGTAAAAGTAAAAAAATCTTAAGTTAATCCCGCCTAATATATTTCAATAAACCTTAAAATTTTTTTTTTTAAATATAAATAAAATTAAGGAATGATAATAACCAGCCGTTTACTTTTGGCCTATATTATGGATCCACATAAAATTATTGAGCAGTGTTGGGACCGCCGTTGTGAATATATGTGAGAGGGTGGCTATTGCAACCCTCAACTTTATTTGTAAACCCCATTTCTTTTAAGTTTTCAAGGTTTTATGAAAAATATAAAAAACTTTTATAAAAATTGGCTGCGTTCTCCATTGGTAAACATAATCTTTAACAACTTTGTAAAAGAATTTTTTTTCAAAATCTATTATTTAAGATGACTTTTTGTCTATTTATGAACAAAAATTATAAAAGGCCAAAAAATCCACTTAAACAATAGATTTTGATAAGACTTTTTTTTACAAAGTTATTCAAAATGATTTTTTCTAATAGACAATACGATCAGTTTTCATAAAAACTTTTTATATTTTTTTATAAAATCTTGAAAATTTTAAAATAGATGAGATGTGCGAATAAAATGTAGGGATTACAAATTTACAATAGCTACCCTCTATACATGATTATGTACTTACCATCCAGTAATATATAGACCCCTTCAGCCATCGCGGAAGTTTCCTTGATCTTCTTATCTTCTCATTTTATATATATATATATATATTTTTTGTGGTGCTACAAAGACCCAGAGAACAAAAAAGAAAGCAAAGCAAAATCATAACAACCGACAACAAAAAGGAAAAAGCAAGAAAAAAATCTAGACCTAACTACAATGGTCGAAATGACTGGCTTAATTCCAGATTAGGGAGAGGGGAGGCATCACGAAACCCGAGAAATGTTAGTTTGTTTGTTTTTTTATTTTTTATTTTTTCTTGCAACTAGTTATAAATAATAGGGTCCGTTCCATTGGGACATTTTCGTTTGAGTTGACTGGGTGGTGCCGGTCCCTTGTTCAGCGAATTTATATGGGTCCCCTGTCACCTTCCTGAAAGGCTCTCCTCACCTGCAATACGGAGTACAATTTTATTTATTTATTTATAAATCCGTGAATTTGTTGGAAAATGCTAGGAACCCGAATGGAACGCAGTGCTAATGTGCTATAGGGTCCGTTCTATTGGGACATTTTCGTTTGAGTTGACTGGATGGTGCCGGTCCCTTGTTCAGCGAATTTATATGGGTCCCCTGTCACCTTCCTGGAAGGCTCTCCTCACCTGCAATACGGAGTACAATTTTATTTATAAATCCGTGAATTTGTTGGAAAATGCTAGGAACCCGAACGGAAAGCAGTGCTAATGTGCTATAATCAGCCCAGTTTAATTGTTCGAACTTATCTGCTCAAGTAATGTGGTAATTCTTGATGCGTGTTGGAGCCCCTAATAGTCTAGTCTAGCTTTTATCTTTTGGAAAAATGCTATTTCACCTATATTTTATCACTCATTTTTAACACTTATTTTATATCTCAAAAGTATATAGGTGAAAATAAACATAGAAAGCCCAACAGGAAATAAGAAGAAACTGACATATATGAATTAGTGGAAAAACGTGGTAAAACAGCATAATCCTATTCTTTGTTTACGTGACATGCAACTTTCCCTTTCTTATACTCTTATTTCATTCATTCTCTTTTCTCAATAACTATGATCTCACTTTTAAATTATAAAAAGCTATTGAAAAGTGTAAAAATTAAAAA
Organism: Liquidambar formosana; assembly: GCA_039720395.1. Lineage (NCBI taxonomy): Eukaryota > Viridiplantae > Streptophyta > Magnoliopsida > Saxifragales > Altingiaceae > Liquidambar > Liquidambar formosana. The sequence goes on along the minus strand of CM077827.1, from coordinate 31,253,472 downwards.
ATCTTAGGTGTAATTTACACGGTGTAAGTTAATCTCTCGTTATATATTTCAAGAAATCTTAAATTTTTAGTTTTTTTTTAAAAATAGGATATAAATAAAATTAAGGAATAACAATAACTGACCCTTTACTTTTGGCCCATATTATTGGATCCATATAAAATTATTGAGCAATGTTGGGATCAGTAAATACGTATGCCTTTGTGAATAAATGTGAGAGAACGGCTATTGCAACTCCTCAATTTAATTTGTAAACCCCTTTTTTTCTTTTCTTTTTTCAATTTTCAAGGTTTTATGAAAATATAAAAGGTTTTTATAAAAATTGGCCGCTCTCTGCAAAATTGTCAAAAAATTTACTTAAATAATAGATTTTGATATAAAAAAAAATTTCTATAAAATTGTTTAAAATAATGTTTTTTAATAGATTACGCAACCAATTTTCATGAAAATTTTAAATATAAATGGAATCTATTATATCTATTATATATATCTAAAACGGAGGAATGGTCCTCCTGTAGCAGCCACGCGTCAGTCTTTTCTTTTCTTTTTTTTAAATCACATGCTCAACAGTGAATTTTTTTGAAAAATTACCTTTTGGTGATCCTTTTATTACTTAATACTAATAAAGGATGTAACCTGTCAACTTGTTACAACTTAACTATATACATGCATGAAATGACTACTAATTTATTTTTTTCGTATTACATTGAAAGTTGATCACTAAAATGTAATTTTTTCAAAAAGTTACTTTTAGTGACTTTTGATGAAATTGCTTTTTCAGTGACCACTTTCTATTTTAATACTAAACAAAAGTTTTTTGAGGAAAATTTTTTTTTTGGTATTCACTACTCTTTTTCATGCAAATAAATTGTCGCTTGGTATTCATCATATATCTCTTTGTTTTTATGTGAGAGAATTGAAAAACCTATACCCCAAACTTTGTAAACTATCATATTTATTCGTTTTCTTTATACCTATTTATCTTCTCTCCAAAAAATTGAACGTATAAAATTATAAATAGTTATAATAAGAAAGAGAGATAGTTAGAGGAAAAAGTGATTAAAAAAAAAAGTGACATGTCAAAATTTTCAAATTCTCTCGATCTGTCTTCGACAAGAAAAAAAAAATATTTTAATCAAATTCTTCAAATGGTTTATTACCTAAAATTAAAAAGATCTATATGTTCTTTTATCTTCTTTTCATTCATTCTTTGCTCCACCTATTCTCTCTCTCTCTCTAAACTTTTCTTTCTCTCTCTCTCACTTCCCAACTAAATAGCAAACAAAGGAAATTGGTAGTCATTTTAAAACATGTATACAAATTTGTAGCAAGTTGATTGATAATATCCTTAACATGTGTCCTTAAGTCATAATTAAGAAGAGAATCATTATATGAAAACGGTGAAAATGCATAGAAAATTATACAAATTACTTACAAAACTATAAAAGTGCTTAAAAAATTGTTCAAATATATTTTTACCAAATAAGGGATATGTCAAACCATTAAGCCCAAACTAATCCCACATGATACACAAACCATTCGCAAGTCTATGCATCCGATAATGAGGGAACGAAGGCACGAACTCGAAACTTGATTCCTGAGCCGTGATTCTTTGCCATCTAAAATACCATTACGAGTGTATATTATATATCTATATATAAGATGATAATTGGGTAAGCACGTGCTAATATAAATTATATCAACACCCACATTGGGGGATATACCTCATGCATTAATGGGTTAAGGAGTACATTGCACCAATGTGAGGGGTACAACCCCCAATGCATGATAGTAATATAACTTATATCAACATATATTGATCTGATCAGTGCTATATATATAATTTTTATTTGTCATAATATTTATTTTTACAAACTTCCCCCGTGCAACGCATGGGTTATAAACTAGTGGGTATTAATAGCCATTTTTTTCATGATGTCAGCCATCTCCGTCCTAAACAACCACTTGAGAAGTGAGTGTAGGTGTATATTATTTTCGAAAATAAAAGAGAACAGTGTCTTTTAAAAAAGTATGGAATGTCAGCATTTTTGCCAATAAATATACAAGGTGTAAATGTAATTTATCATAAATTTTATAAGAAAAAAATAGAAAATGAGTAAAATATAATAATTGGATAATTTAGATGATTATTTGTTTCGTTTTAAAAAAGTTTTTGTGAAAATGAACCTATAAAATATTTTCATGTAAATTATCCATTTTTCTATGCGTTCAACACGTGGACAACCTAAGAAATAGTTTGAAAAGAGTACCAAAACATTGATCTTAGCCAGAGAATATATTCCATTATGTGCAGGGTACATGTATGAACTGATAAGAGCATCTCCAACCTTGAGACAAAAGGTGAAGCAAAGCTAATTTTTGCCTCATGTGAAAAATAGGTGCTCTAATGGTGATGCATTTGGTGAAGCAAAGATAACTTGAGGCAATCTTAAGCTATATTTGAATTATGAAATGACTCAAATGCAAATTTGTTACATTGGTTAATTTTAAACATCAGGGACGTTATGTGTCATACTCCCCATACATAGGGGAGTTTTCTGCAATTTATCCTATATTTTTTCTAAAAAATTTATATCGTTCTTTATGCATTTTCATTTTTTTTATTTAAAATTATCTCATTAATTATAATTTAACATTTACGCAAAAGCCTTATCTTAAATACTCCGCAGTACAGAATGTGTATTCCTCTCATAAAATAATCTGAATAGATTTGGCTGTCTGATTATCCTTTGTCCCTATCTTCTTTTTATGTGGTCTAGGTATGAGAAAAGTGGAATCATTAGCTATCATGAACTTCTCTGTTGGAGACTTCCCCATCTTCTTTTTATGTGTTCTAGATATGAGAAACTTTTGCTAATGTATCTCTCCAATAAGCCTTCCTCTAAAATTCATTCCTCTCCTTATCCTTGGCCCCACAAATGATGTCAGCCATTTCCTCTAACTTTTTCTTCCCTTCCCCAACTGTACAACCTTTCCACTTCTTCTACTTTTTTCCTACTTCTTTCTCTCTATTTTTTTTTTCTTTCTTTTCTCCCCCACCCCTCTACACACAACGTCAGCACCTCCTCCTTCTTCTTCTTCCTTTTTTTTTTTTTTTTTTTTTTTTTTTTTTTTTTTTTTTTTTCCAGTTCTCTTCTACTTCCTCTTACACCTTTCTTCTTCCTTTACCTTGTCCTTATCCCTTCTTTTATTATTTAGTATAGGTTTTCTATTGCTAATTTTTTTTAAATGACCAATGGATAATGTGTAGGGACGACAAAACAAAAAAAAAAAAAAAAAAAAAAAAAAAAAAAAAAAAAAAAAAAACAGATAAAAAGTCTAAAGGTTGTCACGTCTTTTTATCTGTTGATCCAACAATGCCGACAAAATTCGATGATGCGGAGCAAAATTAGGGAGTGCAGACCCTTTGGTGGTGACATTTGAATTATTGGGGGTTTTGAATTATTCTTTTGACACGGAATAACAGAGGAGGGAGTGCAGACCCTTTGGTGGTGTCATTTGAATTATTGGGGGTTCTAAATTACTTTTTTGACACGGAATAATTCAAATTTCCATGCTAAATGCATGTAAATACAAACTTCCAAAGAACCCACTTTTGTCTTTTCAGAAGTCCACTGGTCCAAAGGATAGAGGATAGTGGATAGTGTGTAGAGAAGAAAAAATAAATAAGGGTAAATTACAATAAGACCCCTCTAAAATCTGACTATTACAGATACACCCCCTCACGTTTTTAAAATTACACTGATACCCCCTACTTTACAAAATAACTACAAAGAGACCCCTCCTTCTAACTTCCGTCCATTAATCCGTTAAATCATATTCAAATTTTTTCAAAATACCCTAACTACCCTCAGTGGATGATAACTTCCATGTTAAATGCATATAACTCACCAGTCCAATAGTTCATCAAATACTTTTGAATTTTTTAATTATTATTGATAAACAACTAAAAGATAATATATATATAAGAAAAATGCTAAAAACAATTTAAATTTTCTGTCCAACTGATGTGGCAGCTATTAAATTTGCTGTTTAGAAACAATTATTTATTTAATTAAATTTTTAATTGATTTGCAAAATAAAAAATAAAAAAATTCATTTGCTAAGTTGCCACCTCATTTAAGTACGTAAATTTGAGTAAAAAAAAAAGGGCTATGTAGCATTATTCATATGTAGAAATAAATAAAAAGAATTATTACAATGGAGATGCACGTATAAAGGTGGCAAATGAGGTGGTAACTTGGCAAATCAATTTTTTTTTTTTTTATTTTTACACATCAATTAAATAGCTAATTGTTTCTAATGAGCAAATCTGATGGCTACCACATCAGTTGGACAAAAATTTAAGCTCTTTGGCATTTTTCTTTTATATATATATAATCTTTTAGTTGTTTATCAATAAATAAATAAACCAATCGAATGTACTTGATGAATGTGTTGGACTGATGAGTTATATGCATTTAACATGGAAGTTATCATCCAATAAGGGTAATTAGGGTATTTTGAAACAAATTGAAAGTGATTTAACGGATTATGGACGGAAGTTAGAGGGAGGGGGTCTTAATGTAATTTCAGAAACGTGAGGGGGTCTATTTGTAATTTTCAGATTTTAGAGGGGGTCTTAGTGTAATTTACCCAATAAATAAATAAAAATGTCTATAGGGTGTGTTAGTTCAATTATTAGGGAGTGCAGGCCCTTTGGTTGTGTCAGTTCAATTATTGGGGAGCTGCGTTACACACTTTGTTTAACGAGTGAGTCTTTCATGTAACTGTCACACGGTGAGGTGGTGCTAGGATCAAGTAAAATAAGATTTCAAAGTTAAAAATTATATTAATAATTTGAATCATGGGATCCTATAAAGGAGAATCTTGAGTGTTTGGTTTGTTATAGATAAGCAATTGTTTTATTTGGTAAGTTTTCAAGCGTATTTGACAACATATTCAATCAAAAATTAAATATTTTTTCTAGTAATTTCCTAATTCAATTTGTACTCTTCTAGATTTTGTCTTCAATTAATCAGGTTATCTCATTTTTTTTTTCTTTTTTTCTTTTTTGAGGGAGCTATAAAGAAGTTGGGTATAAGTAACAACCCTTAACTGTCCAAGACAACTAATAAGAAGATAGACACACTGCTTTATAAGTAGGGATGCAAAGGGTTGAACTATACATAAAAACATGTTAGCCTAAACTCTAGATTACTAAACTATTTGTTATCTTCATATTCATTTGTGATTCCCGCGCATCGCACGGGTTCATACTAGTGTACAAATAAGGTTGAGGGAATCATGATTATGTGCTTTACCTCCAAGAATATATGGACCCCTTCCGCCATTGCGGAAGTTTTCTTGGATTTTTTTATCTTTTCATATTTATCTTTTATTTTTTAATTTTTTTCATTCTTCTGCAACAAGTAAATAATAGGGCCATTCCATTGGGATATTTTTGTTTGAGTTGACCGGATAGTGCTAGATGCCGGTAAATGCATGTACCTTTTTTTTTTTTTTTTGATAAGCACGGTAAATGCATATACTTAATCGTTAATTACGCGTGCGCGGGTCCCTTTTTCAACGAATTTACAGGTCCCTCTCACATTCCTAGAAGTCTCTCCAATCCTGCAATACGATTTTGTTCACCAATAGGAGAGACTTCTAGGAAGGTGAGAGGTTAAAATTGTATTGCAGGATGGAAGAGACTTCTAAGAAGATGAATAAAATTGTATTACAGGATGGGAGAGACTTCTAGGAAGGTGAGAGGTTAAAATTGTATTGCAGGATGGGAGAGATTTCTAGGAAGGCAAATAAAATTGTATTGTAGGATAGGAGAGACTTCTAGGAAGGTGAGAGGTTAAAATTGTATTGTAGGCTGGGAGAGACTTCTAGGAAGGCAAATAAAATTGTATCGCAGGATAGGAGAGACTTCTAGGAAGGTGAGAGGGACCTATAAATTTGCTGAAAAGGATAAGAACTTTTATGAGACCGTTGCACTAGCGTGGCTGTGAAACCAGCCAATCAGGGACAAGGAAAGTGGGTTTGTGAGCCAAAAAATGCACTGATAAACCTACTTTCCTTGTCCTTGATTGGCTGGTCTCATAGCCACGCTGGTGCAAATGGTCCCATTGAAGTTCTTCCCATTGAAAAGGGGTCGACACACGTGTAACTCAACGATTAAGTATAAGACTATCCTATCAACTCAAATGATTAAGTGTATGCATTTACCAAGAAAGGATAATAAATAAATAAAATTGTATCCCAGGATAGGAAAGACTTCCAGAATGTGAGAGTTGACCCTATAAATTTGTGATACCCCGAATATTTATTGATTTATCTTAGGGTAAAATGCTAAAACCCCCCTCTATTGTTACCCATGTTGCAGGATACCCCTCTAAAAAAAAACTCATCAAAAAACCCCCTATATTGTACTAGGGGGTACGCCGTTAACGGCGATGTTAAAAGTCCATTATACCCTTGTACGGAAAAATAATAAAATATTAATATTTAACATCTATAAGTGGTTTTTAATAATTATATAAGAAACGGCGTCGTTTTGTACCTGCACGTTACACCCCACCTCCAAAACCACCGCCGCCGCCTTTTCTCGCTGCAGAAGACGCACCACCCTTGCCAATTTCGACACCGGCTGTCCCCATTTTTGGCCTGCCAAAGTTTCCGAGCGATTCGTAACTCAGCGGCACTGGAATACACGAAATCTACATCTCTCGTCACCCAGCAGATCTACGACCGGCACGACGTGCCCACACCGCCGCTCCCTCCTCCATTGCAACCATTTTCTCTCACCGACGATGCACCGATGACGACGACGACGCTGTTAAGTTGGGAGTGTTACCATGGCACACCATTTTCAGATTCTTAAACACTGAAAACCAAATTTTAAAACCCATACCTCCATATTCAAAAGTTGGTCGCGGGGGGAATCGTGGGTGGTTTTGGGTGGAGATCATGGCTGTGGTAAAAGTGGAGAGTGGGGAAGTGTTTAGGGAGAGAAAATTTAGAGTAGAGTGAGGAACGGCAAAGGCATTAACGGTGGTAGGACTGAGTTGGATTTGGCCCTTTGAAACCCTAATTGGATTGAGTTGAATTTGGCCATTCGAAACCCTCAGGTGGGCCGTGTTCTTGGTATATACATGTAAAGGGAGAAGAAGGGGAGGGATAGTTGCGTGGCACTGTGCCGGTTTCTGGCATTGGATCACTGGTGAAGATGACGGACTGGTGGTTCCCCCTCCCCATCGCAGCACGAGTCTCACCGCCAGCTCCTCTCCCTGCCAAGCACGAAGCTCACCGCCGACGGCACTGCAAAGCCCATCCTTTCAGATCTAAATAACCCCACCCTCTCCATTCTCACGGCCGGTGAACTGGTGTTCACATAACTCATCCATTCTCGCCGTCGCCGGCTTCGTCTTGGTCAGCAATCGGTGGTGATGGAGGTGATGGAGGGAGAGAGGAAAAGTGAAGAGGGGTCTGGTAAATGCTCACCGTGCCGCTTGACAGGCGAGGGTCTCCGGCGACCCTTGACAGGGACGAATTGCATAAGTACCAAATGGCACCGTTTTATGTGCCGAAGGGTATTATAGTCATAAAAGTGATTTAATTGATCACGTGTGTGGCACGTGATCTTTTGCTGTTAATCTAACTGACGGAATGTGGATGGAGGGGGGTATTCTTCAACCCAGCACAATATAGGGGGTTTTTTGATGAGTTTTTTTTTAGGGGGTATCTTGCAACATGGGTAATAATAGAATGGGTTTTTTGCATTTTACCTTTTATTTTACGTATATATTCGATGGAATTGTACATAGGGTGATAAATTTAAATATTTTATATAGAGAATGAAGATGAGGTCAATTGGATATTGGGAAACATTGCATTAAATTGCTTTAAATGGAGAAGATGATGAAATCGTGAAATATATATATATATAAGATGATGTTCAGGTAAGCACGTGCTGATATAACTTATATCAAAACCCGTATTGAGAGTTGTACCTTGTGCATTAGTGGGATGTGAGGTGCATTGAATTAATGCAAGAGATACAACCCTCAATGCATAATACTGACGTAACTTATATTAGTACGTGCTGATGAGATCGCCTATATATATATATATATATATATATATATATATATATAGAGGTGGAGGAAAGAAAAGTCAAAAGAAGAAAAGAATTAGGAAGGGAGTGAAGTACGTGAAATGAAGAAAAAAATGACAGGTTAGGTGTAGAAAAAAACAAAGGAAAAAAAGGAAAGGAGATAGGACGAAAGGATGAAGAAAAAAGAAAAAAAAAGGAAAAGAGAGAAAAGAGAGATAAGGACGTCGGAAAGAAAGAAGGGAGAAAGAGAGGAGAGAAAGAAATCTATTGTTATATTCTTATTCTATATTCTATAAAGCAAGAAAAATAACCGTTGTCGTCCGGTTTTTTGTCGCCTCTTTTTTTCGTCCCTTCCGGTTTTTTTGTCCTCATCCGGTTTTTTTTCGTCACTTCCGTTCAAAACTCTCACCCTCTCTCCTTGGTTCTCGCGCCTTGTCAGAACTCACACCCTTTTCTGCCATCTTCTTTCCTTTCAGTCATGCCTCTACTCCTTCTCTCTCCTTTTCATCCGACCCATCAGGCCAGACCTTCTCTCTCTCCCCTTTTGTTTTCTCCTTCTCTGCCTCCTCATTTTTCCTCAGGCTCTCTCCCTTGGTTCTCGCGCCTGGTCAGAAAGCCATACCCCCTTGTCTGCCATCTCCTCTCTCTCTCTCTCTCTCTCTCTCTCTTCTTGATCAAACCAGTACCTCCGATCTGTCAGGAGAGTGTTTCTTCTTGGAGAGAGCCGTAGAGATCGAGCATGGCCGACCTTCACCTGCAAGATCGCGCCGGCTTACCTCAGCTCAGACCTGCTCCCTTTCTCCTTTTCGTTTCTTATCTCTATCTCCCACCGGCGAACTGAATTCTTCACTCCTACAGCCGGTTGCTTCATAAGGTACTCTCTCTCTCTCTCTCTCACTATATGTTTATAGTATATGGGTGTTTGTCGGTGTTTATATATGTTTCTCTCTCTTGATTTGGTGGATCTGCATTTCTTTTGTAGTTTTAAGCAGAATTTGAGCTTGAAAGTTAGGGTTTCTGATTTTCTCTCTCTCTACACTTCATTGCGGGCTTTCATTTTTGCTGTAATTCAGTTTAAATATGAGCTAAATTGTGTCAAAGATTCATCTTGGTACTATTAAGCCATTGTAAATATATGAAAATCTCAGTCATATAGTTGTTTTAGGCTTCATAAGTGGGGGTTTTTGATTTGCTGGGATCCAAATACTTTTTAAAAAAATTGTGATACAAAATTTCCATCCCTTTCCTTTTCATACCATTTCTCAAGAATCAAACACAGCATAAGAAAAGAATACCCCTTTTGGTGCTTTTGTTAATTAATAATTTTCTATGGATTAACACATAATATCGTGCTGGTTTTTTATGGAACGCTTTGCAGAAGGATTACCCCTCAAATTCTCTAATCGGGGTGAAGAAATGGAAGCAACAGTGTTGGCTCTTAAAATATTGATGGAGAAATTATTTCACATGCAGTGTTTGCTTATTTGTTGTTGAGTAATTACTATTGCCTTGATATTGATGTGGAATTGGGTAATTTAAATTGGGTAATTATTGTCTGTTTATTTGTTCCTAAAATTAAATAATAAAAAAAAAATTGGATATTTAATATTGATTTCATATTATTTTTTCATATGTATGCTGGCCTTTTTATAGAATCTCCATGCTATTTTTTCTAGATGTTGCATGCATTACATGTGTCAATTAGTTGGGGAGAATAAAAATTAAAATTGTGAAAGTGTGGAATGTTGAATTGCTTATTTTCGAAAAGGAACTGCTGGTTGGTTTCACTCTTCTACTCCATTTAATTGATAGATCCCTGCACATTTAGATTGGTTTGGATAGTGCACTTAGGATCCTTTCTATAGTGAACTCAATCTACAGGGAATCAAAGAGGGTCTTCAAAGGTACAGTAAAAATTATATATATATATATATATACACACGTTATTGGTTTGATTGAATGGTGTCTCGATCTTTCAGCCTCTTTGTATGGTGATTTAACCTTTTTTAAAATCTATTTGTATGCAGTTTTTTGGAAGGAGGCTATCTACTGAAATTTCTGATCATTGATGACGGATGGCAGGAAACGGTGAATGAGCTCCACAAAGAAGGTGAACGAATATTTGACATAGTAAATCTCTTATTTTTTTGACAAAACTTATCTAACTCTGGAGGATTAATTCTTATTTGATGCAGATCTATTTACATGTGGCATGCTTTAGTTGGGAAATTTTTGAGCTTTTAGAACATTATCTTATTGCTTTAGGCAAGCAAATTTGAATTTTGTATTTTAAGTGCATGCATTTTTAAACAAAGCACACTTTATGTATTGAAAATGAACAATATCTATACTTCATCCACTCTTTTATTCATGTCTAGCAAGACATTTTTTTATGTTTATTGGATAATAACATTAGGGGGCTGATCTAAGAGAAAGGATTAAAAGAAGATAACTTCAATTCTTCTGGAAATTTGAAACCACCACTTCTGGATCAGGTCAAGGACCTTTTCAATTGTGTAATTTGCTTTACGGTTAATCTCAATGAAGAAAGTATAGTTGATTTGCTACAAAATGTATATTGTTGGTTCAGTTACGTGGTAATTTTGTTTGGTTTGAGTCAACTACCTTCTAAATTAAAGCTCTTTGGATGCAAGGAATTTAATCTCTTTACTTTATTTAACTTCTTTATTACTTGTTCGAATTAAATCTCTTAAGAACTTTTTGTCTTGTTCAAAGATTTGATTCTTTCTTTTTCCCCTTCTTATGGCTGACAAAACAGTAATTCCTAATGATGTTGTTGCATTAAAGGTAATCTACATATCTCTTTACTATTCCCCTGCTCTTAATGCATACCCAATGTGAATCACTTCTTTTTTTAATCTCTCAGAATGTTTTGAAAATTTCTGGCAGATACAAAAGCCATCTTTCCCTTGGGAGTTCTACATGTATCATCAACTTGACAAGTGCATCTCAAAGAAGAAAGTATGCCATTTCCTGGAGTTTTCTGTATTGATTAGTATTTTCTGGTTATATAATGCTACTTATTTTTGATATCTCATTTGATCAGAGATCAAGCTTTGGTTTTGCTCATAGAGTGCATCTCTATTCCGACTAGAGCGTACTCATCACTGACTATTTATGTCATCGGACACTTCAGGTAGCTCGATGATAATTTGTATACACCCATTACATTCTGTTGTTTTTTTTTTTTGATAAATAACAATTGTATTAATCAAAGAGATAAATACATATTGGACAAGAAGTCCAACAAGAGACCAAAAGGAGCCACAAAAACAAACAGCCCTAAGCATCAAAACAAAACAAGAACGCCTCCAAACAAAAGGCAAACCAAAACCAAAACATCATCACCTCAAGGAGGACAAAAAGAAGCCCCAAAAGCTCTATGCTTAATAGGTTTCGAAGCACAAATCTCTTTCCAATTTCTAACAATCAGAAACAAAGGAATACCCTCAAAGGATTTGTCCACCGAAGCCCATAAGGAAGCAAGGAAGCACACTTTGTCCCAAATACTATCCAAATCCTCATACACATCTCATACCATTACATTCTGTTGTTATATCTATGCTTACATGACAACCTTCTTCAGGATGCCATAGGGGTTTTTTTAAAAGTAGCTTTAGTCTTTGCTTTTTTTATCTTAATGAAATTGTAATAATATATTGCTTTTATCATGTAAATTATGCGTTTATCATGTAAATTATGCAATGACATCTGGTTTAATGTGATAATTGTAGTGTAAATGTTTAGCAGACTTTGCATGATGATATTTGCTAAACAACTTCTCTTTTTCTCATAGTTGGTTTTTGTCGTGATGATGAAAGAGATCACAATGTCTGCAATGGTTAGTAAACTGACATGTCTCGTGTTTTGTATGTTCAATTTCTATTTCGTTGGAGAATGGTGACGCTTAGTCGTAGAAGTACCACTAATGGCTTTAATATATGTTTTAAGTCAATGAAGTTGGATGTTCATATTCACATCTTTCTTGCAGCTGTGGTAGCTCTAACAAAATTTATTTGTGTGGTATATAGTTGATAGTTTAGAAATATGTTACTCTTGAATGGTATAGAACCATTAACCTTTACAAAAAATAAACAAGACCATCAAGCTTCACACACAAAAAAAAAAAAAAGCAAAAGAAAAAGGAAAAGGGATTTAGTATATTTTTAATTGTTTGTTCCATCTTATAGTTACACTATGACGGTTCTCTTTCATTTTTTCTTATTCTTGCTCTTTGTGCAAGGTTTGCTTTAGAGATTAATTGTTTGTTCCATCTTGTAGTTACGCTATGATGGTTCTCTTTCATTTTTTCTTATTCTTGCTCTTTGTGCAAGGTTTGCTTTAGAGATTAAGAAAGAATAGGATGCACTCTTTTTGTCAAAAGAAATTGAGTCATCAAACTCAGGAAGTTGAGCCAAAGAAGGCACCTCCCACCGTGTCCCCTCATAGTTAGTGGCTACTCATTCCCTCTCCTTATTCTATCTACTTACCCTATTCTCTGGGTTTTTTCATATGATTTCGAATTTGAGGGACGAAGAGAGGGGCTTTGGATCTGAAAGAGGGAGGCGTCAAGGATTATGATGATGCCGACAGTGAGTTGTTGGTCCCAGAATCACATCACTCTTTTTTTTTTCCAAATTTTTTTCCTTGCTTCATAGATTTTCATTTCAATAGAGTTTTGTGAGTCTTTCCCTTTCTTGGCCCTAGAATCAGATTGCTCCTCTCTTTTTTTCCCCAAATTTTTTTGCTTCATGGGTTTAATAGCTTTTCTAATTTTAATTTGTTGTTGCTAGGTTCGTTTGAACTATCAGGTCTCACATACTTCTCATTGCTTTATGCATTACTCTTTATTTAAAAGAAGAATCTGTTCTTTTGTTTAGGTATCCACACGACTCCAAGGAAGAAGTTAGTCTCGGTGTCGTTTTAGTTGTTGAAGGTTTAGTATTTCAGCACCTAATATTATAGTTTTTTGTTAAGCTTCGGTTGTTTTCAAATCTTAATATATTATTATTATTTTTTCTTTATATTTATCTAGGCTGGTATTGTTTGTTCTTAGTAACAATTTTATTATTATTGTGCAAATGTACATACATGTTTACGGTGCTTTTGTGGGATTTTGCTTTTCTTTGGAATTGCTTTTATCACATCAAAGTGATTTTCAAAGTAATATGTTGCAGCAGCTATGAAATGTAGTTTGCATATCCAGGTATCAAATAGTGCTCAACAACTTTCATTTCCACGTCAATCTCTCATTTTATTCATTTATTATTATTATTATTATTTATTTATTTATAAATAATTGTCACAAGTTACTACCAAACAAAGATAGGGAAATAGTAGTGGAGTAGGATTTGATCCATTTTTGGTAGATATTTAAATATTTGGGCTCAATGGTGAGATGGTCAGAATAAAAATGGGGGCCCTTTAACATAATTTAAGGATGCACAACTCTTGATTGGTTGCAACAATTGTGTCATTGCTTTCTTCACAATGTGAATTTATTTGAAGGAAAGATGCCATGAAAAGGTGTGTTTGCTTTTATTATTTTTTTTTACTCTTGTAATGCGTGGTCAAACCATATGCTTTCCTTTTCCCTTCTTACAATCAATTCTGAGGTTTACTGTCCTAGAGAGTATTGTAATTAAATTCTTCAATTCAATTTAAACTTTTCATTTATGTTAACTAATGTGGGTGAACTCCCATACAAAGTCTAGGGATTTTTGTTTGCTATGATTTTTTTTCTATGAATCCATCCTCTTCTCCTTCTCTTTCTTTTTCTATGTTTGTGCTAATAATTACAAGGAAAAAAAAAAAAGAATTATTTTTGTTTCTTTTGGTTGTGTTTGGTTCGCGACTAAATGAGAAAATTGTTTCTATAAAAAAATCTGGGCTTTTCTTTTGGTTGTGTTTCGAAGCCGCCGTGATCTAAAAAAAATTTCTTTTCGTTTCTTTTGTTTGTGTTTTTATACTTGTTTTTTTGGTGCTTTGGTTAGAACTTTTTGGGTCTTTGTGGTGGTTATTTTTTGTTTTCTGCATAAAATAGATATCAAAGGTGAACAAATCACTCAAATAAATGCTTTTCTTCTACTTGTGTTTGTAAGCCATGGGGTTTTTTTTTTTTTTTTTTTTTTTTTTTTTTTTTTTTTTTTTAATAATAATTTTGTGTGTAACTGGTTCATTTTGTTCAAAAAATTTGCAAAAAACTTTGTTTTCATCCCTTTTGGTTGTGTTTGTAAACCATTAGGTGTGGATAGTGTTCTCCTGTGTGTGATTGGCATAATTTGGTTGGGCATATACCATTATGTTTTGTTGGAGCAGGCTATCGATGCCTTGTGGGATAGAGTTATCTGATTGGCTTCTTTGGGGTGTTTTTTTCCAAGGAGTATGAGGGGTTCCCTTCTTTGTTAGGAGGGGACATAATTTTGTCAGGGTTAAAGTTTAATTTTTGACATTGGGAACTTGGCCAAATTGGAGTAGGTGGCCTTTGTAGGGATAGCTTTCATACGACTCTAAAATAGTGGGTCATGGAGATAAATTCAAGTTTGTATTAGTTAGTTTTTAAAGGATTTAAAGAATGTTACTTTGGATTGTAGTCAGAGAGTACCAAAACGGGAAGTTAGCTATTTAGCAGACATGGACATAACTTGAGGGGTTTTTCTATATTGGATTCATACATTGGTAAAATGCGTTTCTATCTCAATGAATGTAACTTTTCATCCCTTTTTTGTAAAAAAACCTTTTGGTTTTGAAGCAAAATTCTCAAGTAAATTAATTTGAGCAATCTAATTCAATTTCTTATAGGTTTCCTCGCTGGCAGGGCCGGGGGTACTAAATTATATTATAGGTCATGTAAAGGTTAATTTTATTTTGCCCAAAATAACAAAGTAAAACAAGTGAGTTTTAATAATATATTAGCCTAACCACATAGCTATGTTTAATGAAGTATTATCGGGAGGGTTATTAAGGAAAGCTTTAGTGTAACCTAGCAACAACTATATGTATTGTAAGGATACTATGACTAGGGGTTTGCTTTATGCTAAATACTATGGCTAGAATTTTTTATTTTATAATTCTCTCATGGGAGGTGTTTTTGTTTTTGTTTTTTTTGTTTTTTTTTTGTTTGGTAAGTTGGGAGGTTTACATTTACCCGACTCTATTTGTCAAAGTCAAATAAATCGCTTTCATTTCATTTTCTATTCTTAAATTTCCTCAATAATTAACCGTGCATTGACTCAATTTTTACTCTGAATTATTTATCTTTTCTAGATCCGAGCGACAACTATGTTTGTTATATTCTCTCTACTAATAGAACTAGGAAAGGATGAAGGAAGCTTTTGAGCATTTTTCCTTCTGTTGGCTTGGATTTTTTTTCTGAGAACTAAACGGAGAGAGTATAACAAGATTTTTATTTGTGTATTTATTAATATGCAATCCTGTGTGTGCTTGGTTTTCTGTCTTTTATTTTCCTTTGTTTTTGGTTGTTCTTGGTGAATTTTACATTTATTTGATACCATCATCACTTGTCATCACTTGTGTTCATGGTATTTGTTGGAATTTCCTTAACTTTTATATGCTTTTTTTCCCCAGAAGTCTCTATGAGCTAAATGATGTTGCTTGATTGTTCGACCTTTCAAAGGCTTTTTCTAGGATCATCCAAATTAAATTTTAGCTGATTTTTTCTTTTGAACTTGTTTATTTTTGCAGAACCAGTCTCTGATGCTGCAACTTGTGGACTAAAATCAAATTTTGAGACTTGGCACCAACTCTCATCATACAAACTTTATTGTCAAATACTATTTTAACAGTGTCCACTAAACATTGTTTCAAATAAATAATGTCTTAGCAATTCTTTTGAATAATGATGTAGAAGCTTACTCTGCATTTTAGCATGTTTTTAGATTTGCTTGTTAATGGATTAAGATTAAGCAATAGCCTTGCATTCTCAAAAGTTGCACCATATGCAATACACTTACGTTATGTTTGGACAACAAATTTAAGTGGAATTTGTTTTTGATTTTTTCTCTCATTCTTAATTCTGTGCATATCTCTCTCTCTCTCTCTTTGTGTTAAAAAAAAAGGGCTATTCTAATTTCCCGTGAGTTTCACCAGATCAAGGTTGGGACTTTTGGATCTGGTCTGGTAATTTCTTGTTCAATATCAAAAAAGCCGTACGGGAGGACAGAAGAATAAAAGAGACAAACCCTCGCCTCCCACTCAAAAAACACTGAAAAAAAAAAAAATCACAATTACCGGGCATGCGCTTGGCGCGAGCATCCTCCCCTAGTATATAGAGAAGAAAGGAGGAGAGAAAGAGAAAGGCAAGGAAAAAGCTGAGGGAGACATGTTAAGATTTGATTTATGCAATGTGATAATTATTGATGGTGATATTATTTAATGTTGTGGATTATGATGGTCGACTTTATTGAGTCCAATATAGTTGGGAATTAAATTATTATTGATCAGTGGATTATATTTGAGGTATATGATTTAGAGTTTGTATTATTTGGTCTATATATATTATTTTGAATATAAATGCATGCACTATGTGTGAGAATATTTGAAATATTATTTATTGTATAGGAATTGGATTTGCTACTAGGCTGTTGTTTGCTCACCCCAATATATTTTCAGGTGATCACTGTTGAAGGCACGCAATAGAATTGGGGTCGAGATTTTGAGAAGTTATTTCCTACATTTATTTTTATTTAAAACTAATGTAATTTTATTTATTTGATTGGTCAATGTATATTGATGATGGTTTTTGGATTAATCATCGCTAGCTGCAGCTGCGCGATGCTCTGTATTTTCAAAAGGAATTTATTTTTGAAAAGGTTTATTTATATGAAACTCATAAATATTGCACGTGTATACTATATATAATTTTTGGGGCGTTACAAAATTCGCTGAAGGAAAATGTGTTTTACCCATGTTTTGTCATCCATGTTTACTATCTATCTTATGTGTCAAAAATATATAAGTAAAAGAAAATATGTGGGGCTCAGCATGGAATAAAGAAAAACTACCACATATAGATGGCTGGGAAGAATATGGGTGAAATAGCTTCCAGTCCTTTACTGTCATCCAGCACTATCCGATCAACTCAAACAAAACTATCCCAATGGAATGGGCCCAATTAATATAGGGTACCCAAGAACAGTAATATATATCTCTCTATTCTCTTCTTTCTTTCTTTTTTATTTTTATTTCTATTTTTATTTTTTTAATGTGTGGTGTAAAAGACCATGATATTTTGAACTTTGAAGTACATTAAAGAAGATGATAATAAAACACGGGCAAAATTTATTAGACAACATTTATGAAACTGGGATAAACTAGGTTCGTTAAAATTATAACTCGGAGTAGCTATTGACGCCTCAAAACTTGTTTTTTATCCCTTATTTATTTTAAATTTTGTAAGGTTTTACCAAAAAAAAAAAAAAAAAAAAAAAAAAAAGAAGAAGAAAAAAGACGTAGGGTAAACTATATTAAGACCCCTTCTAGAATCTGACTATTATAGATACACCACTTCATGTTTTTGAAATTACATTGGCACTTCTTATTTTACAAAATAAACTACAAAGTGACCCCTCTTTCTAACTTCCGTCCATTAATCTGTTAAATCATGTTCAATTTTTTTCAAAATACCCTAACTACCCTTATTGGATGATAACTTCCATGTTAAATGCATACAACTCACCAGTCTAACACGTTCATATAGCACGTACTTTTGAATTTTTTTCATTATTATTGATAAACAACTAAAAGACAATATATATATATATAAATGCGAAAAAGTTTAATTTTTACGTCCAACTGATGTGGCAGCTGTTAGATTTGTTCCTTAGAAACAATTATTTATTTAATTAAAATCTTAATTGATTTGCCAAAAAAAATAGAAAAATTGATTTGCCAAGTTGTCACATCATTTGAGTAAGTAGATTTGGGCAAAAAAAAAAAGAAAAAAGAAAAAAAGAAGAGGCTATGTAGCATTACTCATATTTATAAATAAATGAAAAGAATTATTACAATAGGGATGTACATATAGGCAAATGAGGTGGCAACTCGGCAAAAAAAATAAAATAAAATTTCACATCAATTAAAAATTTAATTAAATAGATAATTGTTTCTAATGAGCAAATCTAACGGCTGGTACATCAGCTAGTCAAAAAATTTAAGTTTTTTTTGGCATTTCTCTTATATGTATATATATTATCTTTTGGTTGTTTATCTATATAATAAATAAATAAATAAATAAAATCGAATGTGCTGGATGAATGTATTGGATTGGTGAGTTATATGCATTTAATATGGAAGTTGTCATCTAATAAGAGTAGTTAGGGTATTTTGAAAAAAATTAAGAGTGATTTAATGGATTAGTGGACGGAGGTTAAAGGGAGGGGTCTTTTTGTAGTTTACTTTGTAAAATAGGGGGTCTTAATGGAATTTTAGAAACATGAGGGCGTGTATATGTAATTATCAGATTCTAGAAGGGGTCTTAATGTAATTGTCATAAAAACATTTATGTTTTTAATTGTTTGCGCTGTTCACAAGAAAACATCATTTTATGTTTTTATGAAAATTGTTCGTGTTGTCCAAAAGAAAACATCATTTTAAACAACTTTGAGAATTGTTTACTCATTTATAATTGGATAAATTACATTAAGACCCCTTCTAGAATCTGACTATTACAAATACACCACTCACGTTTTTGAAATTACACTAACACCTTTTACTTTATAAAACTAACAACAGATGAGGGACTCCTCTGTAACACCCCGGATATTTTTTAATTTGAAATCACATTGAAATTGAACTTTACTTGGAAAGCATAAATGTTATTTTATGTGAAATAAATTATTATTATTATTATTATTAGGGGAAATTGGCGAATAGTCCAATTTTTTGTAAAATATTGGCAATTAATCAAGTATGAGTTTTTCTAAGTCAATTAGTCAATGAAACTAAACTTATTTATCAATTAATCACACATTTTTTAAAAATCCCTGATTTGCCCTTATTATTACTAAGGGCACTCTTGTTTTTTAATTTTTTTATGAAGGGCATCCTATGTAACTAACTTAACTTTGTAATATTATAATTTTTAAAAACTTATGACTTACAATATACATATCCGTTTATATATATATATATATATATATATTTGAAACTTACTCGTCAACATTTTCAAAAAAATATCCATATTGATTAGGTAATTATTAAAAAAAATGAAAATTGTAAAATTTTACTACTAGGCACAGTTTAACGTAATACTCATAAAACTGTTAAATTTTACTACTTTCTGAAGTAATAAAATTTTACTACTTCAGTAGTAAATTTTACAGTAAAGTTGTAAAATTTTACTACTTTACGAAATAAATTTTACAACAAAGTAGTAAAATTTTACTACTTTGAGAGTTGGGGTTTGTAATTGTTTAGAATTTGGTGATGTACTTAATGATGGTGTTTCTTCACTTAGGTATGTAGGTTCATGACAACTTCTTGCAAAGCTGGGATTGTTTCCAGTATATTTCCTTATGGCAAAAACTATATGAACTCAACTGAAAATAACCAGGATATAGGATTGGAAGAAAAATATGAGAATGGTGGTTTTTTTTTTTTTTTTTTTTGATCCAGAAAAAGTTTATATTATTAATAAAGATGTAAGTAGCATACAAAGAGAATCTCCAACGTTCCCAATGGCAAAATAGAGGCAAAACAAAGAATAAGACTTAACGCCTAATTCTAAAAAACAATAAACCCAAAGACTACACAAACAGTAGTGAACTAAAAATGAGTTGAGAATGGTGTTAATAAAAGTTTTGAAGACGAGTTGCAGACAACAAAGGGTCCTAGTTATGGGGGATGCAATCATCGGTGACAATGGTTATTTCTGGTGGCAGAAGAAATCATTGGACTCTAAGCTCGCTGGTGAGGTTTAGATCTGGAAGAGAAAAAGAGTGAGAAAGTGAGAAAACAGAAAGCGAGAGAGGCAGAGAGAAGGAAGGAAATAGGGAAGCTAGATTTGGTGAGTTTCAGATCTGGTTTCTTCAGATCTAGTGTTCGTCTTCAGATCTGGTTCGGAGGAGCTTGACATCGACGAACTTCATAGCCAATCTTTGTCGCCAAAGGTCAGACATCGATGGAAATCAACCACCACCAGAGTTGTTGTTTGGGTTGGGGTTTGAGAAGAGAGAGATGGTGATAGGGTGGCTTCGGGGTAAAGGATGGAGAGGGGCAGGTGAAGAAAGGGATAAATAAATAACTTAATAAGAATGAGGGTATTTTGGTTAGCTATAAGCCAAATGGACTAAGTGAGTTGAAAAAAGAGTTGGGTGACTTTTTGTTAAATAGATTATATTTCGTGGATTGATGACCAAATCCCCCTTATTATTATAATGACAAGTATTGAATTATTTTGTTAAGTCTCAAAATATTTTTGAAAGATAATAAATAAGATATTTTTAAAATTTTTTTTAATTGGGCATTCTAGTAAAGTTTGCACAAAGAGAGACTCCAATTTTTTTTAATTGGCATTCTATATTCTTGAATATAGTATGGACTGACTATAGAATGTTATATAATATATAGAAACCTAAGGAGATTACTAGAGTTGTCTTGAACTTATATATAACATTGTATTATATCCTTTTGGATGAGTTTGCACCCCACATGTGGCAAAGAGATTTAACATTGTCCCTAAATTTGACACCTAAGTTTGTTTACTCCTCTATATATAGACTTGGGTGGGATTAAAGGGAGCAAAAGTAATATATAAAAAATAAAAGAAAGCCTAGTGAAAGAAAGGGTGTGGGAGTATTAACCAACTAATCAAGTAAGTTCTGACTATTTGGTTTATGTATATTTAATCATGTGAAGATTATTGAGGTAGGGGATTTAATTCTTGTTCAATAAGTTATGTTTATTTTGATGCTATTATTTGAAATGTGGAATTACGATGGTTTATTTCATTGATGGTCAATATATTTGGGAGTTGAATTGTTATTGATCGTTGAATTATCTTCGAGGTGCATGTATGATTTAGAGTTGATTTTATTTAGCCTATCTATTATTTTTGAATATAAATGTAGGTATTGCGTGTAATGTTTGAAACATTATTTACTGTATAGGAATTAGATTTCCTATTAGACAGTTGTCGTTCATACCAATATATTTTTAGGTCATTGTCGTTGGAAGCGCGTAGTAGAATTGGGGTCAAGATGTGGAGAGATTATCGTGTTTATTTATTTTATTTGTATAAAGATTAATGTAAATATTATTTAATGAGTTGAACAAAGAATATGCACATGAGTTTTGGGTTAACCACCGCATTCCGTAACTGTATTATATTTTGTATTTCAAAAGAAGAGTCATTTTTAAAAGAGTTTTATTTGTACTGAGCTCGTAAATTTGAACGTATTTTGCGGGTCGTTACACCCTCCTTCTAACTTCCGTCCATTAATCCGTTAAATCATGTTCAATTTTTTTTCAAAATACCCTAACTACCCTTAATGAATGATAACTTCCATGTTATATGCATATAACTCACCAGTCCAATACATCCAGTACTTTTGAATTTTTTAATTATTATTGATAAACAACTAAAATATAATATATATATATATATATATATATAAAAGAAAAATGCTAAAAATTTTAAATTTTCTGTTCAACTAATGTGGCAGCTGTAAGATTTGCTCCTTAGAAACGATTCTTTATTTAATTAAATTTTTAATTGATTTGCAAAATAAAAAAATAAAAAATTGATTTGCCAAGTTGGCACCTCACTTGAGTAAGTAGATTTGGGCAAAAAAAAAAAGAAAAAAGGGGGAGGGGCTATGTAGCATTACTCATATGTAGAAATAAATGAAAAGAATTATTACAATGGGGATGCATGTATAGAGGTGGCAAATAGGGTGGACTTGGCAAATCAATTTTTTTTTTTTTGCACATCAATTAAATAGATAATTGTTTCTAATGAAAAAAATCTGATAGCTGCTACATCAGTTGGACAAAAAATTTAAGCTTTTTGGTATTTTTCTTTTATATATATATATATATTATCTTTTAGTTGTTTATAAATAATAATTAAAAAATTCAAAAGTACTGGGTGAACGTATTGGACTGATGAGTTATATGCATTTAATTTGGAAGTTGTTATCCAATAAGGATAGTTAGGGTATTTTGAAAAAAATTGAGAATGATTTAACGGATTAATGGATGAAGGTTAGATGGAAGGATCTTTTTGTAGTTTATTTTGTAAAGTAAGGGGTCTTAATGTAATTTCAAAAACGTGAAGGGGTGTATCTATAATTGTCAGATTCTAGAGAGGGTCTTAATGTAATTTACCCTTTATAATTTATGTTTCATTTTTACAGAATGGAGACTATAAATGGCCAAAAAAGTATGTCTACTTATATACTCCCTCCGTCCCACAGAGATAGACTATTTTTATTATTTTTTTTTCTCAAAATGTTTGTCCATTTTGAAAAGTCAAATTATAATTTTTTTAAGTTTTCTACACTACCCTTAGTTATTTCGATATTTACTTTCAACACAAAACCTAATACAAAAAGGAGAGGGTATTTTTGGAAAGATAAATCTTAATAAATGACAAGTCAATGTAATGATAACATTTTCTTAAACACCATATTTTGTCAAACATGGCCTATCTTCATGAGACGGAAAGAGTACGTTTTTTAGTGGACAAGGCAACAAGTTTTCATAAAATCATTTTACATTTTTTATATAACTTTAAGAAATTTAAAATAAGTGAGAAATAAAAAAAATAAATAAAAAATAAAAAATCTTAAGGTGCCAATAATTTCCCTCTTGTAACCCCGACTTAAGTTTAGACCCAACTAGCACAAAGCCGCATAATGGTATTTGTACAGGAAAAATACTCTTATGGCTTATGAGTTGTGAGTGCTACTAGAGTATCAGTCTTAACCCTACTTTTACCAAAACAATTTTTCTGTCTATCGTGGCAATGCCATAGTAAAACAAACACTAACACATGATATCGTCACAATCATCAAAATAAAAATTTACTTTAACTGCCATGTTAGTTTATTGTAAGAAAATATTGGATATCTCGAATTCGTGGTTCCTAAATAGATACAAAGCGTGGAACCCATACACGTGTGTACAATGGGTCCCACCTTTTGTATTTGTTTGGAATCCCGAATTTGGGATCCCTAATATAGTCCTTTATTGTGTTAGGGTAATGCTTGGTTAGTTATCATAAATATTGTATTAATATGGTGTTGCCATTAAGGGTGTTCATGGTTCGGTTTGGTTCGGTTTTAGGGCAAATTTTACAAACTGAAACCAAACCATATTATAAAAAAAACCCAAACCAAACCAAACCGAACCAAACCGAAAAATATATTCGGTTTGGTTTGATTTGGTTTCAATTTTCTCCTATCAAATAGTAACAAATCATGGATATTGGATACACATAACAAAATAAGAAAATTGACAATCTAAATTAAAATAATAACAAATTTAATAATAGCATTAAAGATTGTTAACTGAAAAAAATATTAAGCATTGTATCAAAATGCAAACATATTAAAATAGGAAGTTTACATATTGAAATTTAATATATAATAAACATATATTATAATATATTATATACACTATGGTTTTTTTGGTTTTTTGGTTCGGTTTGGTTTTTTAACATGCAAACCAAAACCAAACCAAATCAAAGAAAAACCGAATCAAACCGACGGTTCGGTTCTTGATTTTAACCTAAACCATGAGTTGCCACATCATTTGCCATGGCAAGGGATACCCTCTCTCTCTCTCTCTCTCTCTCCCTTTTTTTTTTTTTTTTTTCTTTTTTTTTTTTTTAAAGGGTAGAAATGAGAGAAGAATATTCCGTATATTATTTAGAGAAGAATGTTCGATACGTAGTTAAAACCTTGGGCTGGCCCAACACAACCCAGAGCTCACCTGATAAAATGGCTACAAGCAGAATAGGGTCAGCTAGCTGAGATTAGCCTAAGATGAGCTTGGGCTTGGGCCGATTTCAGACTCACTTCAACCTAGCTCCTGCTGGCCAAACTTGCAACTCTCCAAAACCTTAAAGGCCTGTTTGGGTGACCAATTCGAAATTAAACAATTCAAGAAATTTTACATAGTATTAAATTCATAAAACCATCATCACAAATAAGAGTTAAAATTGGAAATAGTGGCATTTATGGATTTCTAAGAATTGATCCTATAACAACTCCAACCTTTTTAAATATTCTAATTCAAGGTGATAGATTTGTACCTTCAATAATTTTGAAAAAACTTAAATGAGATTGTAAATGGCCCAAAAATCCACTAAAATAACAAATTTTGAAAAAATTTCCTTCTACAAAGTTGATCACTGGCCAATTTTCATGAAATCCTTTTATGCTATGTTTGAATAAGTAATTTCTAGGTGAAATTTGTCTTTGAGATGGAATTTGTAAAATTTTTATAAAGTTTTCTCTTATAAAAATTTTACAAATTCCATCTCAAAGACAAATTCCACCTAGAAATTCCTTATCCAAACATAGCATTATATTTTTCATGAAATCTTGAGAAATTTTAAATAAGTATAGGGAGAAAAAGTAAGTCTTGGAGTGCCAATAGAGGCCCTTACATAATTTGGTGATCAAACAAATGGAGGCCTACCTTAGTTGGCAACTGACCAAACCAACTGAGTTCTATTGCAAACTACGTTGAGGGAGTGATATGAGCCTTGCAAATGATGAAAAAAAAAAAAAAAAAAAAAAAAAAAAAAAAAAAAAAAAAAAATGTAGAAAGAAAGGGCCTACTTGTCCTTATGGGCTGAGCTTCATGTGAAGTTAGGCTATGATGACCAGTTAAAATTTTGAGCCGGGAATGGCTATTGCAACCCCCCATTCCTATAAGCCCACCCCCCATCTTTTAGGTTTTTAAGGTTTTATGCAAAATATAAAAATTTTTTATGAAAACCGGTTGTGATTTCCACTAGAAAACATCATTTTGAACAACTTTGCAGAAGAAAGTTTTTCCAAAATCTATCGTTTAAATACACTTTTTAACCATTTATAGCCTTTATTTCATTTTTTGCCAAAAAGTCCACCTAAACGATAAATTTTGGAAAAACTTTCTTCTGTAAAGTTGTTCAAAATGATGTTTTTTAGTGGACATCATGGCTGGTTTTCATAAAAACTTTTTATATTTTGCATAAAACCTTAAAAACCTAAAAGATGGGGGGTGGGCTTATAGGAATGGGGGGTTGCAATAGCCGTTCCCTTTTGAGCCACACAACTTGAGTTCAAGCTGAACTGGTGCCAAGCCCAGCCCAGGATACTTATTTAGATTTTGGAGAAAAATGTTGAGGGCGTCAAACTTTATTTGTAAATCTTCGTGTTTCCGTTTTTTTTTTTTTTTTCTGGCCGTCTCAAGGTTTTATGAAAAATATAAAAGGTTTTCATAAAAATTAGTCACCTTGTCCACTAAATTTTGAACAACTTTATAAAAGAAAGTTTTTCTTAAAGTTGTCGTTTAAGTGAATTTTTTGGTCATTTATAATTTTTGTTTTTGTAAAAATAAAATAAAGACTGAAAATAGCCAAAAATTTATCTTAAACGACATATTTTTGAAAAAATTTCTTCGATAAGGTTTTCTAGCAAACAAAGAGGTTAATTTTCATAAAAACCTTGAAAAAAAAAAAAAAGTAGGATTTACAAATAAAGTAGGATTTACAAATAAAGTTCGAGGTTGCAATAGCCATCCACAAAAATGTTAGATATGTAATTAAACCTCCGGACAATACACAATAGGGCTTTGTTTTATATTATTGTAATATTCATAAATACTTCATCCCTCTTTGTTGAATGCCACAGATACATAAGTCTGTCATCTCACTTCCTCTGCGACAAACACATGAAGAAGCACAATGAAATCATCAGTGAAGAAGCACAATGCAATCATCAGCATTTATTCTTTAAGCATTGTTTGATCGAATCACCAAATGAAAATCAATTCAATGTATCTTACATAATGTTAAAGTCATTGGCCCTTGTGGTCTAGTGTTGGTATTAGGGTGGATAGGGGCTTAGGTAGCTATAGGTCTATATAAGAATCAATTCCCCTTCAGGACATGTTTGTTTGGTTGGAGTGGAATGGATGGAATGGAATCTTATTCCAATTCATTCTAAGTAACATGTTTGGATGAGGTAATTAAATGGGAATGGAATCAAACAGTAGTAATGAATTATAATGATATATATTTATTCCGCAATATTTATTTCAATCTCATTTCATTCCAAACTATTTTGAGCAAGGAATCAAATTCCATTCCCACCCATTCCATTCCAACCAAACAAACATGGCCTCAATGTAAAGGGGGAGATTTTTATTTTTATTATTATTATTATTATTATTTTTTTTAATGAAGACAAATTCACCATATATGAATTGACAAATTTACGAAAGTTATAGTCATCGTCATAAGTAAGAGTGTAAATTCAAAATAGTTGCATTTCAAGAATTGTTAATCAATCCTATTAATAACTCCAACTTTTTAAAATATTATAGTTCAATAGATTTGTACTTTCAATACTATATTTAATTATTTAATTTCCATTTATGCAATCAGATGGCCCTAGCTAGCTTTTACCATAAACAATTATTTCCCCTCCTGTCTCTGTGTATAACATGTACAGTCCATGTCTGGCTGGCCTATACAAAGAAATTAAATTAATGAGAAAATCATTCAAATTCTTTAAAATTTTCTGAAGATTCTAATTTGTCAATGTACTGGTTTACAGTTCCATGATAAAAAAAACTTTCCACACTGTTTTCTGTTGTGTTATGGTTTATAGTCCAGAACTTGCTCTATAGTCCAAGAAGCTTGAGAACCCACAACACCCACATTCGATTAAATGGTTCCAAACAAGATTGTTTATCCAAAAATCTAATAAATGGCGAACCCTTTATGATTATTATTTGAAAATCCCGAAAGTTACGCTACCATTACTTTTCATCGAAAATTTGCAAATTGATCAATGGGGAGAAATTCTCATATTTAATTGTCACCGTGATTTGATGCGAAATCTAAAATGTTCCAACATTAGCCAAGGTACGGCATTTATCCTAGGGCATCTTGGTTTCTTAAACTATGGGCTGATAATCTTTTTTAACATCCAAATAAAATCGTTGAAGCAATGACGTACATTTTCATCCAAAAATAGTTTAAATGAAAATTTTCCCTGAGTGTAACTCTTGGTCTTTTAATACATGCGATCACAGGTTCAACTCTTGGGAGGGTTAGGGATATGGGTTAATTTTATCGATTGTCATAAAAATAAAAACTAAAAAAAAAAACATAATTTTTTGGAAAATGATACATAGGACCACAATTAAAGGATCAAAATATAGGACCAATGACTTGGCTGAATCTGAATGGTCAGTGATATTAATACCGTTAGAAGTTAAAAAAGAACTTAATATGGAAAACCCTCAATTTCCGGTTCAGATAAATGCTTCCCAAAATTTAGATAAACGGGAATCAATGCAAAATATTTATATAATTAACCATGTGACACATCATACAAAATATGCATCAAGATAATATCACAACTCAACCATTATCATGACAAATCAGATAAATTGGGAATTCTATCATATAACAATGGAGAGTTCTCCCACCCCCCTCCCCCCAAAAAAAACCAAGTACGTTTTTAGAATATGAATATTCAGATCATTTGTGATTTTTTTTTAGATAACAGTAGGAATATAATTCCCCCCTGCATTGTTTTCTCTTGATTAGTGCCATGAATATTCAGATAAATTATGATTTTTCTTACATAACATTGTGATATTTTAAAGATAATACTAAATGCAATATGACACTAAATATGGATCCAAAAAGATGAACACAGTCAACTGAATCTACTAACCTTTACAATTACTGTGATTCCAATGTCGGAATACTACAAAAAATTGAATACGAAACCGAAACGTAAAAGCAATATCTCTTTATTCATACCAACTACGTTTAAAACAATGCAGGGGGGAACTCCTACTGTTATCTGGAAAAAAAAAAAAAAATTACAAATCATCTAAATATTCATGATTCTAAAAACATACTTGGTTTTTTTTTTTTTTTTTTTTTTTTTTTTTTTGGGGGAGGGCCACAGGTGGGGAACTCCCCATTGTTATATGATAAAATTCTTAATTTATCTAATTTGTCATAATAATGGTTGAGTTGTAGTATTATCTTGATCGATGCATATTTTGTATAATGTGTCATGATTAATTATCTGAATATTTTGCATTGATTTCCTTTTATCTAAATTTTGGGAGCATTTATCTGAATCGAGAATTAAAGGCTTTTCATATTAAGTTCTTTTTTAGTTACTAACGGTGTTAATACCACTAACCAATCAAATTCAGCCAAGTTAGTGATCCTATGTTTTAGTCCTCTAATAGTGGTCTTATGTATCACTACTCTAATTTTTTTGTTGATTGATTTTGAAAAACGTTTCTCCTAATGTAATAGCAAATTAAGTGGAGTTCATACTTCAGAATGCGTAGAGAACTAATTGTGCAAGATGGCAATCTAAGAAATGGACTGCTTGCAGAATTTAGCGGACCACTTTTGAAACAGTGCTTATGTTGACGCGAGAACACCATATATGTCTTGAGTGTTGTCATTACTGGTGGCGCACTTGTGCTCCTCATATAATCTTTTACTTTAAGTTCATGGCCGATTTCTTGGGGGACCAATTGGGGACCATACATTCCAAAGTTTCTGTGACTGGGATTTCAACACATCTACAATATCTGATTTTTTTTTTTTTTTTATTATTTAATTTTGAACTCAGTGTCTAGCTGTTTTCCTCATAAGGGCTATACATAGAAGACATGGACATGCAAGAAGCTTGGTAGTTGGTCCCCATTACTCTAACACCATGGGACCTTTATAGAAAGCCTAGCTTCCATGATTCAAGCAAGCATCACACACACACACATACATTTATATATATAGATTTGGATTTCCAATGCGACGTTGCACATGTTATGTAATAATTTGAGTCCCCTGTCGCAATTAATATGCACCATTGAAAATCATGTGTGGTCATGGATAGCTTGGCATGGATTTTGCACGACATTGCACTGGAGAATTGAATCCTACGTATTATATATATATATACATATCTAGTTTAGATGGGTGGGGATTCAAACCCCTAATCTACCCTACTTGATGCCATATGGGATTCTGAGTTGCAATTCGTTGGCCATGAACTTTGAAATTTGAGTGCCAGTGTAATTGCATTTTGCATGTGTCTGTTAGGGGTGTGGTGGATAAAGTTCTGCACGTGCAGGTTTTGGATTATTAGGAGGCTGCAGGTAGAGTTTAAGGCTAGGGGACCCATATGTAAGTAGGAGATATTATATTGGAGCAAAAGTCCAGTCTGTAGGGTTTCTTCTGTCTACTTGATCCAATTAATTTTCATGCCTTAATTAGCAGGGGTGCAAATCAGGTGCGGGTGTTGAGTTTTATCAATTCATCACTAAATCCAATTCCGATTGACTTGGACTTAGGTTACCTGTTGTATTAGGATCATGTGTATATCTATATCTATATATCTATTATTTAGAAGAAAAAAAAAAAAAAAAATGACCGTGAATGCTCATATACATATGAAGAAATCAAGATGAAAGTAAAGTTTCAGGTTAACATAAAAGGCTAAAAAAGCAAACCGCAAATGCTTATTTTATTCTTAGTTAAATATTGAATTTACATATTTGGGTTTCCGGTTCGGCGGATTGCCCAAGCCTTGTATCCATAACCGATCGGAATTTAGTTTGGAGTTTGGACAACTATTTTCGTATCCTTATGGAACACAAATTAAAAATGGTATCCATCCAGAGTTCGACTTATTTGGGTTAAGCCCTCTCAGGTCACACCCCTATGCATAAGGGCCCCAAAGCTCCTTTTGGGCTACAAAGTATAATACATAAAATAGGATTTGAGTTAAAATGTGGTTAGGTGCATGGTTGCGAATTCGATTTCCCATTAGAACAATATAAGATTTAAGTAGGGGGTCATGGCGGAAGGTTATTGTAGTAGTCTCCCTGAGTGGGTTTAAAAGACTTTGTTGTGGGATGGTTCCGCATTATTAGCTCCCCCCCCCACCCCCAAAAAAAAAAAAAAAAAAAAAAAAAAAATTGAAGTGGGTCATGGAAGAAAATTTCTTACTTTTTTTCATGACCAAATTGATTATAATATATATGGCTTGTCGCAAAGGTGATAAGCATCAGGAGGGTCCTAGTGCTGAAATATTCAAATTACAATCAAGTTTGAAGTGAAATCATGGATTAGATGACAAAAAAGGCATCAATTTGGCAACATCATTTCTATAGCATTGGGAAGCAATAGAAATAGCACCTTCTACGCGTTTTAGTGGCATATATACTTGGCATTTGGAACATTATCATCAGATTAGATCAGCACCGTCGATTCATATTTCATCATAGATCAAACAGTTGATGGGTTAGATGATCGAATTGTTTTGTTGGTGGAGATCCTTTGAAGGTGGTGTGGGTGAGTTGTCTTTTAGCTTTGATTTTATGCCATTGTTGTTTTAGTAGTGGTTGGGACTTGGAGTTATTTGATGGAGTTTGTCTGTTGTTTATTTTATAGGGGTTGTCCTTTTGTGAGGCTGGGCTGTGTTCTGAATTTTGGAGTTGTTTCTTTAGGGTGTAATGGCTTATTTATATTTAATAAAATTAGGGTTTGTTTGGTCGTCTAATTCAAAATTAAATAATTCAAAATTTTTTATATAGTATTAAAAGTACATTCTATCATCTTGAATTTATGAATTTAAGCAAATTATTGTTATCTTCATAATTCACAAATGAGAGTGAAAATTCAAAATAGTGATATTTTATGAATTCCTTAAAATTTATGCTTTCAATCCTATGTAAAATTTTTATATTGTTTAATTTCGAATTAGACACCCAAACAGGCCCTCATTGTTTTTGTAGACCAATATATACATTTACATATAAAGATGGGAACTCCAACCATTTTTCTTATTCTAGTGCAATCTCTTTCTCCCTTCTCGTTTAAGTTGTAAAACTTAATTATTGCTTTTATATATCTTTGTTTATTTCTTGTCAGTTTCTATTTTCTATAAATAGAAAATAATTACCATTCGATGCAAAATACTACTAACTTTCTTATAAATGACTACTAACTTGACTAACAATGACTACTAATTGTAATTATTTTTCTATAGGCGGACCAATCTAAAATTCCCCTCCCCCAACCACCCCCCCAAAAAAAATGATGAATATGATCTCTGCTTGTCTCTCCTTTGAAAGAGAAGGTCCTTGTTTGGAATGGTGATAAAAGTAGATTTAAATACTATCCATGGAAATCTTTCTTTTATTTTTATTTTTATCAATCCATGAAAATCTCTTCATGTGCACTTAACATGATTCTATGCTCACACGGGTTCAAATCAATTTAAATTGTATACTCCGTATAAGTTAAATCCAAATATGATGTCCTTCGAAATATAACTTGCTCACCATCTAATTAAATTGTTAAGTTGTAAAAAGGATTTTAGAATAAAAATATAAATATAAAATTGGTGCACAATTAAGAAAATGCAAAACCCTCACAAGAAGAAAAAAACTTATATACAATTGTGATACACTTAAGATGGTATCATAAACTAATAAAAATAAAATAAAATGAGATTATTAAAATCATTTTCATCACTTAATCTCAGTTGATTTTGTTTTCGTTAACCGTTAAATCGTACCACAATCTCATAAAAGAAGGGTAGAGTAAACAACCCAATATTATTTATTAAAAAAAAAAAGAAAAGAAAAGAAAAGTGTAAGACAGTTGCTACAGGGAGCCCCCAGTGACAGCCCATGCCAGCTTCATAATATCTAGTGATTGGACCAAAAGAGAGAAAGGATGATATTTGGTTTAGATTAATTAGCACTACATGCACTTCTGTACAAAATTTCTGAACTTACTTATTTTATTTGTCCCAACTTATATAGTATGAGTATGGAGAGAGAAGATATGAGATGTGCCCTTACAATAGCCACCTACTAAATCAGTAGGCCACGCGGTTATGGGCTGATTTCATGCATTCCCAGGTGGCCTGTCAGATGTGGAACTCTACGTGGAAGTCATTGCATTAGTGTGTAGATCAAATCCCACGTGCTAGGGGGCGTTTGCATCACGTGGCCTTTACGTACCACACAGCCCTACTGGTTTAGGCAGTGATTGAGAGGTGCACTTTTTCTTCTTTTGGTATAATGGCTTCCGTCAAAACCTTATCCAGCATAAATAATTCCGCCTGCTTTCTGCTTGTGTATCTCTCTCTTCTCTCTCTCTATATATAGATGAGATTTTCCCCAAAAACCTGGGGAGTTGTCAGAGAGAATTGCTAGATTCTGAGGTGTGGGAAACTGGGAATAGATAATTAAAAAAAAAAAAATGGAAAAGGAAAAAAAATCAGAGTGGTAAGGTTAGAATTAAGCCAAGATGTTGCCTTTATCTGCATTTGCACCTGCACCTCCTAAGCTTTAAAGCTTTGGCAAAAGAAAAAAAATAAAAAAAGGGTGGAGGAAGGCTGACGGAAGAAGATGGAAGCAAGAGAGGTGGAGGTGCAGGTGTAGGTGCAGGTGAATGCCATGTTGGCTATCCGAACTCGTGGTTGTCTAAGAAAACAACTGTGAAACAAACTGAAAAGCTCTTCCCCAGATCCATAATTTCTTTATGTATGTGTAGGGTAGTAGGGTTAGATTTTGAAGCATATGTAAAAACAGATCGATTAGCCTTCTGTAAGGGTAATGCAGCTTTCCTTTATGTGTTTCATACTTTCATATTCTCCACAAACCCACATGGGCAATCACACTACAAAGACGATTCTATGTGTGTGCGTGTGATTTTTGGGTTTTAGAAGACTCACCAATATGTTAGTGTGTGTATGTAATTAACAGGCTTTCGAAGAACTCTCCACAAATGCTTCTCGATCAAGGGAATCAGTTTATCGTCATCAGCCTACATGGGGCTTCTCAAGGTTATGAATCCTCATCTCTCTCTCTCTCTCTCTCTCTCTCTGTGACACACACACTGTATTACTTATGGAAGCATTCATTTGCATAGTGTACTTAATTAGGGGCTTTTTTTTTTTTTTTCTTGGGTCCTAACTTAATTAGGGTTTTCAAGCAAAATGAGTTGAGAAAATTTTAGCGAAAAAGTTGTTGAAACAGCTCTCTCTACCTAGGAGCAAGTGAAGGCTTAAAGTCAACATGATCGATCATATGATTTGAAACTTTATTAGAGACATTAATTCATGCTTAGACTAATTTTAAATATATTTATATCCAATAAAGATAATCTGAAATTTTGGTTGTTGTGGACTGATTTTACTGGCCGGTTACCAATGTCAACCAAATAATGTGGCAGGTTAGAATTGAAGCTCGCAAGTTTTGCAAATAATTTGGAAAATTTAACAATTAATTTTAGAGAGTGTGTTTTGAAAGCAACTTACAAATGGAGGCTCTTTTCCCTAAATAGTAAGTTTTTAAAACTTTATTTCGACTGTTAAATAATTTTCAACTTTATTCTCAGACAGCGGCGATAAATCGTAGATAACAACCACTGATTTTCAATAATTTGTTCATTACCACACCCATGCACAAATGGCTACCCAACCTAAAATCATGGTTGCTAGCCACGATTTATCGGCTGTCTGGGAATAAATTTGAAAAGTATATAATAGTCAGAATAAATTGTTAAAAACTTACTATTTAAGGAAAAGAGCTTACAAATGGAGAAGTTCAAAGCTTTAAAGTGGCTATTAAAATTTTTCAATTTTCAAAATCAACAAATTAATTCTGAATTTCAAAAGTCTCTATTCTTTTGTACTATTAATTACTAGCTAAACTCGTGACAAGCATTGGAATCCACTCTCCTTATAGATTGTGACTCTGGAAATTTACCCATTGCTGGTGATTTTTATAGAATTTGATCACTCTCCTTATATATAGGTGCTTAGGAGGATGATACACAAACCCTAGATTTTCATTCAATTAATGGGTTCTCAATTTTTTTTTTGAGTAATTAGACAAATAGGGTCTTGTTTCTGCTCAATAATAATTGCGTATATTGGTGAATATTGAAATTCAATAGTAATTTCTTTCTATTTTATCAAGCTTCATAAACTTTTGAACTTATCTTTCTTGGAGAAACATCTCCCTGATCGAGAGTCAGCAAAATGGAAAATGACATGCTCTCCAAGTATTGGCTAGCCAAGTGATGCAATAGTGGCAGATTTGACTAATGGAACGTTGATGGGATTTTTATTAGGATATTTAGAGAAAAATGTGCTTCAATTTTTGTCTGAATGTGGTAGAAAATGTTAGGTTGGTTTCAATGGTCTAGCATAAGATAAAACACTTCTATTGATGAGAAACATTTACCTTGTGGTTTTCTAGATATTTAGGGGGAAAATATTTCATGGCCTATCTAGGATCACCCAACAAATTCCAGCCAGTATTACCTTGATGTTTTCCATATATTTAGGGGGAAAATATTTCATGGATCACCCTACAAATTCTGGCCAGTATGTGGATGGGACCAAACCCCCAATGTAAGAATGAAAGCAATAAAGATCAAAATCAAAATGAGAGCTCAATTACAACATTTAAGTCGTTTTCAGTCATGTGCAATTGGACTGCTGACTGAAGAAGTGAGTCACTCTCTCTTGGGTTAAGGTTTCAAAATTAAGCTTTTCTCACCTCACTTCTTTCACGTGCTTCAAAGAGCCCTAAACGATGCCCTTAGAGAAATTAAACATAAATTCAGTGTACGCAATTTACTGAAAACAACCATCATAGTAACACCCTTGGGGGCTGATCGATGGTGGTATAGGAGTGCACACTTCAATCCAGATGAGTGATATTAGATTCATATAGATCTATTACAGCACTTTCTTAATAAAACCATTCTATGTTTGTAGCAAATGTAAAAACAATAGGCCATCATAAATTGCTTGATTGCTAACAGCTATACGTCGCCAAACTAGCCCCACATTCTTTTCTCTTTTCCAACTTTGCAAACTTCCCTAATTCCTCACTTGATTACAATTTTTTTGTTCTGACAAGTATCACTCTTCAAGTGAATAAAATACACTCCTTGCCTTCACGAGTCTTCTCAATTAACAATAAAATGTCATTAGACATGGAGGGGTTAGTGTTAAACGGTTAATCAAACACAAAACTTAAGCAAAGGTCAGTGCTAATCTTAGAAGTCTAAGTTTCGCAAATTGCTTCAAGATCAATAATTCCAAGGTTCTCATAAACATTCACACAATTATTCTCGAAACAAGCTAAAGTAAATGTTCAAAAGTTTATGGTTTGAGGGATAGCTTGGTAGGTTGGGTTACCTTGATTTTAATGAACTCTAGCACCAATATATTAAGTATCCTACTGATCAATATTCTCTAAGGCTATGTTTGGTGTGCCAGATAAGATAAACATATCATTTTTTTTTTTTTTTTTTTGTGTGTGTGTTTAGCGTTCTCTTTTTAAATAAATGATATAATATCCGTAGGATGGTTATATCCTCCATATGTGGGAGATAATTAACCCACAAGAGAAGTGGTAAATTTTTATCTTAGCTAGGATATTATCCCATTTAAAAGAAACAAAGAGACAGAAAAATGTCTAAGAGACCATCTTCCCCATTTCAAACAAAGTAACCAAAGACTTCTTCTTCATTCCAACCATTCTATTGTATTCAACCTTTTATTCCTGGCATACCAAACATAGCTTTGGAAGAGACTATCGTTGCCAATTTCTACCAAAGTGAGTTTTGACAGACGTACCCAATGGTCATGCGTAACTTGTTTTCTTCGACTAAGTATGCGACTATATATGTAAGTATATATCCAGCTTGGATATTAGGCACTAATTCTAAACCACAATTTGGGTAATCACCCAGCATTTTGGATAAGGATTCCCATGTTGTGTCTTAGGAAAAAGCATTTCTCACGGACTATTAAGTACAGGAAAATCTGTCTGGCCGGGAAACATAAGACCCTTTTGACATAGACATGCACTTTCAAACAAACTACGACACTTTTTATCTCAGAACTTATCAAATAGAAATAACTATATAAAATCTTTTTCTTAAAGTGTTTGAAATTAGAACCCGGCCAGCATCATGATATATGGAAAAAAATATATATAATAGTGACAATTAACATTGTTACATTTACTTCTACTATTGAAATGTATCAAAGCTTCATATTTTAAAGCAACAGACTTGTCCAAACCTCAAGATGTTAAAATTCTAGAACTAACTTAACAATCCAATTTCATATTTTATAATCAATATGAAAGATAATTTTATGTGTAGGTGGGTTTCCATAATAATTCAGTAAAAATCCTATGATAAATTACTAGAGTAAAAGAAAATTAAAATATTTATTCTCTGTGTGCGTGTGTGCACGCGCATATTTTGGAGTCTATATGTATAATGGGGCCTATTGGGTTTCTTGAGTTACCTAATTATTTACTTCTGTAAGTTGTGTTGTAATGGTGTCTCAAATTCCACCCGGTTTGTGACCTAACGGCCCATTTTTTTATATGGACATTGATACGTGATACGATTACGATACGATACGAACACGCCGACCTAGCAAATCTTCAAAACTTAGGACACAACATAGCGAGGACACACCATAAATAACATTTAATTTACATTTTATAGAAAGTAGATAATATCATGCATGTAGCATGACATCCATCACTCAAAATGCATAGTTTCTATTGATTTTGGGGATCCCTAGCTAGTAGAGTTATTCGTTGGTAAGATAGGATAAGAAGAAAAGGAATAAAAAAGGTGAGAAGAGAGGGGGTGTCATGTCGGAGGAGTGTCATTTCCAATACATGTCCAACACGGACACGGCACCTTTGGAGAAGTGTCCGTGTTTCTTAGTTGATTTCTTATTAGAAGCCATTGGTAGTATTGCCTCTGTGATTAATATTGTGAGTGATGAAGACAATTACATTGATTATGTAAATCTGAATATCTACAATATTCATAAATTCTTCACATGTCTAGGACGTACACAAGGAAGAGGGAGCTGCGAAAGCCATTCTTCACAAGTTTTGGCTTTTAGTGTTTTCTCATCAATTAATATCATTCGAAGACTTAATCATAACTTGAGGATCATTTTTTGCTTCAGAATGCTGGGTTTGGAAGGAAATGAGTGAAGGATCAAAAAGAAAAAGGAGCAGCATGTATGTGTTCTTAGACATTTTAGATCGATATTTGATTCAATCTTTGAGTCTGTTAACTTTGATGATATCTTTTTTGTGTGCAACTGTTGATGATTGCCTTCTGCTCTCAAATGCAGCATGCCAACTTCAGGAAGGTGTTTTGACAGTTTTGTTGACTACGTAAAGGCATTCTCTCGCAAACTTTGAGCATTGTTTGACATCTTCCTCCTCCTCGGCTCCTCTTGTTCATGTTCTTAATTAATTGTGAGCTTTTGCTATTTTACAATTTCTCTTCTTCTATCATCTATCCGACTTGATTGTAATTTTGTCAAATTTTATCTAATAATTCCATGCAGATTTACCTGGAGATTTCAACTTTTGAATGCTAAATGCGCACTGCAGTAATGCAATTAATCTTTGTAGGGTTGATACTGGAACAATGTTTTACATGCAGACTGAAGATTAGGTAATGGTCAGCATGCTACACTAGCTCTATTTATGAAAATCCAGCAAGAAGCCCAATTTTTTTCCTTTTTAATTAAAAACATTTTTTAGATTTGTTGTTAATATAAGCATGATTGTTATATATATATTGCAAAATTCACATGACATTGTATTTTTATTTTAAGCACTGGGAGATCGTTTGGGAGTGTATACTGTGAAGTTTTAGCTCATTTGATCTGATAGACCAGCTTGTGCAGGCAATATTAATTCATTTCCATCGGAGTGTTAAGGACTGCAGAAGGGGCAGAGTGTACCACGTAGAGTCAATTAGATAGCTTTATTTCAAGTTTCTGCTGATCACTGGAGGGTATTGAGAGGAGCCATATCTTTGGAGGAGCTCTAGTACACCGAGAAGAAAAGGTGAAGAAGAAAATACTTCATGGGGTTGCTCTTATATATTTTACCATTTCAGCGGCTGGAGGAAAGACGATGAAAAAGATTGCAAACTCGGAACCAGTCTTTCGATGGGTTCCATTAGTTCATCAGCTGTAACAAAATTAACTTTACTACATGGATTTTAAACAAACGGAAAAGATAAGGCATGACACATGTTTTACACGTCCTGGTGCCCAGTGTGGGGAGAATCTTGACCTCACTCCTTTTCTTTCAAGAGTACAGAGCCAGGGATGGAAATGGCCTAGTGGTACATATAGAATTGATCAACTCCCTGTAACCTTGCCTAAATTTTTTATTGAAATATTATGCTTGCATAAATATTTGATACAGGGGTTCATAAATTTTAACCAGCATCCATGAGCATACAAGTCTATTTGTTACAATCACTCCTTAGTTGATCTGCTCATGAGAAATTGGCTGTGAAGGACGGACATATAAGGACACCGGCAACTTAAAAAGCAACAACAGAATACATGGCCATTGCCCCAGAGAGCAAGCCAGTCTTCTACTTCATAATAAATAATAGAATGAAATACATAATCAAACAATCTCAGAGTCTTGACCGGACTTTCTCAATTAGCTCTCTTCTGAGGATTTTCCCTGCAGCTGACTTTGGGACGCTGTCTACAAATGTTACCCTCCGCAATCTTTTGAAAGGCGCAACCTGTAATGAAACAGAGAAATTAGTTGAAGTTGCAGTGAACAAGCATCCTACTTCACTGAACTAGGTGGAGCCAGACCACTACACAAGAATGAGGTTTTTCCCTCCAATTGTTTCACCTTACCTGATGTGCAATAAATTTCTGAATATCTTCTTCAGTCAGAGAACTGCTGGGAGAGCGAACAACAAAGGCAATGGGGACCTCACCAGCTTCAGCATCGGGATACCTATAAGAGGGAAACGACTCAACATCAATGGTGTTCCATAAGATAAGAATTAATATAATATTTCCTCAAAAGAGTTAAAGATGGGAGTTGTACAGATTCTGCATGAGCTCAACTTACGGGATAACGACAGCATCTAATATTTCAGGGTGAGAAACCAGCAGCCCTTCAAGCTCTGCTGGTGCAACCTGGCAAAAACAAAGTAATTGATAACACGATTTAGCAGAATAATGAAAAAGCTTATAGAGATCCAAAACCTAAATACTAGAATTTAGGGTATCCTTCATTTTCCAAAGTCCACAATCAAATATCATAGCCCTATCCCAACTAATTTTCTCAAACAACTAGGGTTTTTTTTTTCTTTTTTGGATGAAATGGGAGAGCTTAAAGCATCATAGGGAAACAACTAAAGGTGTTTAAATTTCAAAAGTAATGAAAATATTAATCAATTGACAATACTCCTCCAGTGTCTAGTATCCTCGATTCAAGAATTCATCAAATGAAAGGTGAATATGTGCCCAAATGATACCAACAACAAACGGAAGTGGAGAGAGTTTTGCCTTGAACTAGCCACAGTAGAAGAGATGCCACTATAATTGAGAGAACAAATACTGGAAGGACAGTTCATGAACTGGAAGCTCATAACTCACTTTTCTACATTTCATTTTGCCGTTTTCATCTCCTCCTATCAATAGAGGATGATGTGGGCATATTACTAGATTGCAAACATTATCTCTATTGCTACATCTCTTTCAAAATCCAGGTATGTAGACTTTTCCATAAGAAACAAGATTCACCTTTTTCTTCCATTTTCAGGAAAGCTGTTACCAAGAATTAAAAAAACCAAAGTAGCAGCAGAATTTTAAATGTAATAATAAAAAAATTATTGCCAACAAATGTTACCTGAAAACCTTTGACCTTGATAAGTTCCTTAATTCGGTCAATGACAAATAGTTGCCCTTCCTCGTCAAAATACCCAAGATCTCCCGTATGTACCCAACCATTTTTATCTATTGTCAGTTTGGTGGCCTGTGGATTGTTGAAATAACCTGGAAATGCATTTTGAGATGGTAAGACCACGTATTATTCAACTGAAGATGGAAGCATATTCCTCAACCATGCTAACAAATACAGAATTCACAAGCAATTTGAAGAGAAGGCCAATATCATTTTGCACTCTTGTGATGTCTTTGTCTATGGAGAGAAAGTAGTTTACTCTTCCTTGTCATGGAATTGCAACAGTATATGCATCTAGACACCATAAATGGTAACGTGGACAAATGTGTCTGACTTCTATAACTACTAATTAATTTAATTTGAAGAAAAGGGTAAAAACACCAGAGATTAGCTTCTCTGTCTTTACTTTGTGACAGGAGTTTTCTGTCAGACCATGATCTAACAGGATGGAATGGGTAGCTGCGTTTTAAACCATAGGATTTGAAGGACAAGGTGTCTAAATCTATTTGTTCCAAGGAGTAATGTCTGCGCTGCCAAGTTAACATAATCTCAAGTTCAAACTTAATTAATAGTGGCTTAATGATACTGGACTAATGTGACCATATAGTTTAGTCATAAACGTGTTATTCGATATTTCCCTACTAAAATGAGCAGAACATACCATAATTTAGTGAAGAAATTTTTTTTTTTTTTTTCTTTTTCCCGAAATAAGATGAAGAATTGCATTCTGGATTTTCAGAACCTATCTTTCAAGATGAAGACTGAAACAAGTTGACATTACCTGGCATCATATTAGGTCCTCGAACACATATTTCCCCCGTCTGATTCGGAGGAAGAGGCTTCAATGTATCTACACTAACTATTTGAGCTTCAACCCCTGGGACAAGTGTTCCAGCCGAACCAGAATGTCGACGGCCTGATCCTGGATTCTCCATCGAAACAACTCCAGTAGTTTCCGTCATACCAAAGCCCTGAAACCACAGAGTGCTAATATTTTAAAGTACTCTTTCAAACCAAAAACTAAAAACAAAAAACAAAACAAACAAACTAATAAAATAAAATAAAATAAAATAACATAAAAAAAGAGAAGAAAGAAAAAAGGCAAGCAAACATTGAAATGGACTGACAAGAAAACAAAACCAATTTGCGAACATTCTCCAAGTAATGTTTTGAAGTAAAACCAAAACGAAAAACAGAAACAAAACAAACAACAAAGAAAAGCAAAAATATTGAAATGTACTAAATGACTAATCCGTTTTGCAGCTGAAGCACCTGAGAGACCACAGCCAGAGGGACGTTCCTAGCGCACTCCTCCATCAATTCCTTTCCTAAAGGTGCCGCACCCGATCCAATGTGCCTCAACGACGACAAGTCGTACTTGTTGACCGCACTCTGTTTCGCCAGAGCAAGTATAATCGGAGGCACAACCCACATATGGGTCACTCTATACTTCTCAACCGATCTCAAAACCATCTCCATATCGAACTTTGCCATCGACACAACCGCATTCCCCCTCTGCAACTGCGCGTACGTAATGACGGAGAGCCCAAAAACGTGAAACATGGGAAGGAAACAGAGAAACACGTTGTGCATCTCGCCCTTCACATCCTGGTCACTTGTTATCATAAGAGACGCCGCAATAAAATTCCTGTGCGTTAAAATCACACCCTTACTGGTACCCGTCGTGCCCGACGAGTACAGTAGAGCAGCAGTATCGCTCTGTTTGACCGACGTCGCCTGGAAAATCTCTTGCCGAGCCGCCCATTTCAAGTAGTTCAGTGAAAAGCGTAATTCTAGAATTCGAAACCATTTTGGACGAAGTATCTCTGGATCCTAAAATAACAGCTGGTAAATTGAATCCTCTCACTTTTTCCCATAATTCAGGAACGGTGACGACAAGCTTGGGATTGGAATCCTTGACTTGCTTGGATAATTCGGAAACAGGTGTAGAGAGGATTTACAGTCGTTGCTATGGCGCCAATAGCGACAGTTGCGAGGAAACAGAGTGGGAATTGGATTGAATTTGGGGCGAAAATGAGTACAACGTCGCCTTTGGAAATACCCAGATGGATTAAAGCATGGGAGAGCTTTATTAGCGTGGATTTGAACTGGGTGTAGGTTAAGGATTCCCCGGTATCGGCGTCGAGGAGGGCGGGCTTGTGGGGGTAAGAAGAGGAGTTTCTGAAGAGGAATGAGACCATGGAGAGGTTGGGATCTTTGGGGAGGAACAGAGTGGGTCTGAGAGATCTGTAGATGCCATCACGGCCGTAGCCTGATTTCTCCATTGAAGGTTGAGAGAGGAGAGATTGTTTTCCCTTTCGTTGTTGGTGTTGAGAAGAGGATTGACGTTTAGAGGGGTATTTTGTGGTTGTGGGTTTTTGAGGGGTTTTGACCGTGGAAAGCGGGTGTAGCTGTCATGATGGCGTATGCGGAGAAAACTAGCGGTAGACCTGTGCATTCGCATGGGAAAAATGCAAAATAAAAAAAAAATAAAAAAAAAATAAAAAAAAATAGATAAGGATAATTCTAACAACTAATATTTATATCCATCTATTCTTATTTATATCTATATCTATATTTATAAAAAATTGAATATGAGAAAAACTTTTGATTGATTAATATACTTTTATTTTAAATTTTAAATACACAATTATCCTTCTGTACCCTTTTAATCTTATTGTAATTAAATAGATGACAACTACTATTATAGTAAAGTTTATATAGGAGACATCTATATTCTTATAGTTAATTTATATAATAAATATTTCTCTTTATTCATCAGAGTTTTATGCAGGTCATTCTTTACCTTTTTTCATTGTGAATATATGTTTCTCCATCAAAACTTTAAAGGAAATAATAAAATTTATTAGTATTCAACCGTTAGAGGTTAGAATTAGGTAAGCTTGAATTCATTATTTTCCCCCATAACATGTATGATAATCATTTCATGATTATGATATACTTACGAAATTCATCAATGTTACTTTGATTTGTGCAAATAGCTTACTTATTTTATTTTACTTCGAACTCCATCAATTACCAAAATACAATACCTTCAACTTATTAAGCAACGACATTTTTGTAAATTGGTGATGACACATATCTTCAATAATGATTAATTTTATTTATTTAAATTTTAATTTCAAATTGTTGAAGTTTTGTGATTAATCAATATAATATCGTATTACT
Organism: Liquidambar formosana; assembly: GCA_039720395.1. NCBI lineage: Eukaryota > Viridiplantae > Streptophyta > Magnoliopsida > Saxifragales > Altingiaceae > Liquidambar > Liquidambar formosana. The sequence goes on along the minus strand of CM077827.1, from coordinate 31,210,109 downwards.
ATATATTATTGAGAATTATTATATTCTAAATTTATTTGTGACTAATTTAAAAATTTTTAAATTAGTTATACTACTCACTATAAGTTTTAATAGAAGTAAAAATCTAACAAAACCGATATTAATATCTAATTCTTTAAAAATTATTCTGTCATTTATATTTCATATTATTGAAAAATAACCATGTGCAACGCACGTGTGCCTACATCTAGTATTAATTTAAAATAAATATAGAAATTTAAAGGCTAAAAAATTACTAACCTTATTTTTTGATATAGTTTCAATAATAAAATAAAATGAAGAATAAAAAAAAATACCCAAAAAACATGGAAGGAAAAAAAAAAAAGGAGGAAAAATTGTTTTTTTTTCTCTTTTTCATTAAGAAAATATATTATAGAAATAATTATATTGAGTAGCAAAAAACATATAAAGTAAATCGTTTTATAGGCATGGATATGAAAACTTATTCTCTTTAATTTTTGCAGCGCTAAGGTGAAGATTTTGGGGAATTTTTTTGGATTTTTCCAATGAGATTTAGATTTGTTGCAGTTATGGTGCAGTAAATGTAAGATCGATGACACATTATAAAGAGAAGAAATATAAGGTTATGTATCTACATAGCATAAATGAAGGGACGTTGAGACTAATAATCCTGTTTTTTCTTTTCTTTTTTTTTGGGTTGTTGACCAAACAAAAATTTAAAAAAAAAAAAGAAAAAAAAAAGGAAGAAAGAACGATAATGTTATTGGTAGAGAGGCAGTTGAAGGCTCCACGGCTTTTGATGCCTGACGGGTCATCTGTAACCATGTTTGGATGAATAATTTTTTAACCTCTATTTGATTCATGGATTTTACCGAAGAATAAAAAAAGAAGAGAAAAAAATTAAGAGGATATAAAATAAAAATAAAAAATAAAATCATATCAAGTTAATATTATTTTAATTTTTATTTATTCTAATTTTCCATTACAATAAAATAAAGAAAAGTATAATTCTTTATATTTTATTTTTTTTCTTTGATAAAATCTACAAACTAAATAAAACTTTAATAAAATTTGTAAAATATTTATAAAAAAAAAAAAATTCTACATAAATTTTTTTTATCCAAACATAGCATTATGATGACGAAGACAGCACGAAGGAAAGGCCAACGACTCTGATGTGCACAACACCAAAGGCAGCCGGGAAGGAAAAAGAAAAAACCACACATTATCTCATTAGGAAAATATTGACTACAAGACAAAGTAGGGGTTGTGTTTTATCTCTTTCTATGTTAAGCATCACAATCCCTTGTTGACCATTCTCCTCCCCAACTGAATTATGTTCCAGAAGCGCACGTCTCTCTTTTCCCAACACTATCAATGGCAATGCACATGTATTGGAGTCTATATTCTATAGTCCTTGTAAAGCACTCTCGTAGAGAATATAGGATTAAGATAAGATGAAGTGCAGCTACATAGCCACGTAGGCTGTACCATCCCCTTTCATATAAAATAATCTAAGAAGCATGGACACAGACACAAAATACAATTACGACATGACATAAATATTTTGACATGATAATTTTTGAAAATTCAAGACACGATACGACAATAAATAAATAAATAAATAAATATATATATATATATATATATATATATATATATATATAATTTTATGCAATGTTTTAAAAAATTGTTGGAAGTTTAAACATTTTTGTGTCCCACCATAAGAATTATATGGCTCGCGCGGTATAATATTAGTACTCTTTAACCCTTTTGCATGAGCTACCTCTAATTAACTGGTAAAAAGTACTCATTAGCTGTACATGTAGGAAACCTTTTATAGTTGTACAGGAAACCTTTTTAGCCTTCAGTCAAAGAGCAAAGGTCACTCATCAGTCATCTCCTGTTTTCCAAACAGAGAGAGGGAGAAGCGAGATGAAGAGCATCAGACCAAGACGGAGAAGCGAGTCGGCAACAGCAGTTATTTTTTCGATCTTTAGATTGTTTCTTTTCAATTTTTTGTGGGTTCAATTTCCAGACGAACTGTGGATGTCTACTTCCGTCAATGGCGAAACCCAGTCTACTCCCTTCTCATGCCATGTCCTACAAGTGTCAGAGCCTTGTCCCATAAGTCTCTGAAATTATTTTGCTATTTTTGTTTTTATGACACGTACGGAGTGTATCTGACACGTGTCGGAAGCGTGTCCGTGTCTAACACGTGTTGGACACAGCCACGCCTCCAAAACAGGCATGTCCATGCTCCCTAGATAATAACGTTTGATCTGTTCCGATAAGAAGGGGATAATTTATTTTTGAAACTTTTGTCTCAAGAAGCAGGTCCTTAATTTAACATTCCACTCTCTTGACCTCGTATTTATATTCAACATTAACTAACGTGAAGTATTTTGCTTCGTGATTAGACTATAATATGTTTAAAATATCAACTTCAGTTAATGACATTGTCGATGTCAACGTAGTAAAAAATTAATAACAATTAATTTAAGAGTAAATTGCAAAAAACCTCTCTGAAGTATGGAGGGTTAGCAGATAAACCCATTTATGTTTTAATTTTGTTAATGTGCTCTTCTTATGTTTTAATTTTTGGCAATGTGCTTCACCATCACTCGCCGATAATAAAAATTGAAGAAAATTAGTTACGTGACTACGCACGTGATATCATTAACGAACCCGTGTTACCCAAAATTGCTGAAACTCTCTCCAAAATCATGTCCAATTGGATGACCATCGATGATTGGTTTTGTCTTCCAATTGAACTAGGGGGCACATTGACAAAATTAAAACATAGGTGGATTATTTGCTAACCCTCCCATACTTTAAGGGGTTTTCCACGATTTACCCTTAATTTAAATTTTTTTTTTTATAAAAAAAATAGATGCTACAAATTTGCAATATAGATACACACATAGAAGTATAGAACTATCATTGTTATAGAAACCAGAAGATGAAGGAAAAACGTTTTTTTGATTTCATCTTTGAATATGCACCTAAAGAGTGATAAAAATCCAAACGCATGATTACAAATAAGTCGAAACAGTTTACTATAAGTAATTGTAGCCCTTTTCGAATATCAATTAGGTCACTGATGCAAACTAAAGCCCCAAGGATATTGGTTTTAAACAACTAAACAAGTTTGTGAAATGAATCATCCATACTTGGTTAATATTTAAGGCACAAAGCAGGGTGGGAGGTAGGGGGTCAAAGGGGGCATTTGACTCTCCTGAGCCTTTTTTTTAAAAAAAAAAACTAAATTATGAGTATATAAAAATTTGACCTTGACAATTCTTATTTAACCTCCCAAAAGATTTTATTTTAACCCTCTACCGGCATTTTTGGCCAAAAAAATTGATGAGTTTGATCATTTTGTTTATTATAATAAATTTTGTACCTTATATGAAATTAAAGAACAAAATCCCATTGTGATATGTTATTGAGAGAAAAAAAATCTGTTATTGAGAGAAAAAAAATTTCTAAAATATTTATCATAGTCTTAAATTTGACTTTGCAGAACTAATGTTCTAGATCTGCCACGGCACTTGCAAAGTCTTCTTTTTATTTTTTATTTCTTTCTAGGTGAATTAACCCTCAAGGTGTGATTTGAAAACAATATTTAATTTAAATGATATGGACCCTATTAAATTATATCAAAATCCAATTATATTTCTTGTGTTTAAAATGATCAAACAAAAAACAACAAACAAAAAGCAAAAACAAAACAGACAAAAAGACCCAAAAACAAAAGGACATTGGAGTGTACTGAATGAGTATTATGCTTGGAAAGCCAATCAGAAAAAAAGAAAACAGAAACAAAACAAACAACAAATAAAAAGCAAAAGAAAAAAATATTGAAATGTAGTGGATTACTATTCTGGGTTGCAGTTGGAAGTACCTGAGTGACCGCAGCCTGAGGGACGTTCCTAGCGCACTCCTCCATCAATTCCTTCCCCAAAGGTGCCGCACCCGATGCAATACGCTTCAACGACGACAAGTCGTACTTCTTGACGGCACTCTGTTTCGCCAGAGCAAGTACAATCGGAGGCACAACCGGCAAATCGGTCACTCTATACTTCTCAATTGATCTCAAAACCGTCTGCATATCGAACTTTGCCAACGAGACAATCGCATTCCCTCTCTGCAACTGTGCGTACAGAATGACAGCGAGCCCAAACACGTGAAACATCGGAAGGTAACAGAGAAGCACGTTGTGCATCTCGCCCTTCACATCCTGGTCACTAGTCACCATAAGAGACGCCGAAATGAAATTACCATGCGTTAAAATCACACCCTTACTAGTACCCGTCGTGCCCGACGAGTAAAGAAGAGCAGCGGTATCGCCTTGTTTGACCGACGTCGCCGGAAAGTCTCTCGCCGACCCGCCAATTTCTAGGAGTTCAGTGAAAAATGTTATTCTAGAATTCGAAACCATTTTGGTCGAAGTACCTTTGGATCCTAAAACTACAGCTGGTAAATTGAATCCTCTCACTTTTTCCCATAACTCAGGCACCGTGACGACAAGCTTGGGATTGGAATCCTTCACTTGCTTGGAAATTTCGGAAACGGTATAGAGAGGATTTACAGTCGTTGCTATGGCGCCAATAGCCACCGTTGCGAAGAAACAGAGTGGGAACTGGATTGAATTTGGGGCGAAAATGAGTACAACGTCGCCTTTCGAAATACCAAGATGGGTTAAACCATGGGAGAGCTTTATGACCGTGGATTTGAACTGGGCGAAGGTTAAGGATTCGCCGGTATCAGCGTCGACGAGGGCGGGTTTTTGGGGGTAAGAAGAGGAGTTTCTGAAGAGGAATGAGACCATGGAGAGGTTGGGGTCTTTGGGGTAGCACAGAGTGGGTCTGAGAGATCTGTAGATGCCATCACGACCGTAGCCTGATTTCTCCATTGAAGGTTGAGAGAGGAGAACGAGATTATATGTGGGGGAAGGATTTTTGAAGAGGGGTTTTTTGTGTTGTGGGTTTTTTTGCGGGGTTTTGAAGGAGGTCGTTGCTACCTTAATGGCGTACGTGATATATATATAGTAAATGAACGTTGAGAGTGAAGGCCTGTTTTTTGACCAGAGAAGGAAAAAACAAGAAGGATAGCATTATTGCCAGAGAGGCAAATGAAGTTTAATATGGTGAAAGGCGTTTTCGTGGTGTGCATAGCAGGGTGAGAGGGTGCCATGCACAGCAGCAGATCCGGAGGTGAAGAAAAAGGCCCATATGCTGCTATCTTGGTAAAAAAATGATTGAGTAGGAGACGAGTTATTCCAATTTTGGAGAAAACCTGCTTGGCTAATGGCTATGATATGGGCAACGCAAAATTGGAGGCATTTACATGCTGTCGTAAGATGTTCCATCAGCATCAACAGCCATGGGAATATGCATATTCCTCGATCTCTGGCAATAACTGCTATACTAAAAATGAAAAGAACGTCAGAGAGACTGTCATGGCCTGGGCTGTGCACACGAATCAAAGTGTTTTGTGTTACCGAGGGGATCTGCTTGAGGGGAGGCAGATTGTGATGACCATCATGAGAAAGCTACCCCATTCTTACCAGCAATTAATTTTATTTGTATTTTGCAGAAGACAATAATAAAATAATAAAATAATGTAGAAAAAATGCTATAAATCATTAACAAAATCCTCGTGGTAATCAAGTTTTAGATTTTATTTTAGGCATTCTATTTCAATATTGTGATGTTTCAACCAATTCCAAGTCATAAAATGGATATTGAGTTGTATCTGGACCCGCCCAGATTTTGACAGAAATGAAACCCATACCCAAAAACATGTTCCTGGTAAGTCTTCTCTTTCTACAGCAGCCCACCAAAACCCCCTTCACCCACCCAAAAAAGGAAATAATAATAAAAAATCCCTTCCGATAGTAAGCATCACAATGCTTAATAAATGGGATTAAATCTTAGTAGTCCAATCTATATAAATGGGATTAAATCTTATTGTTAATTAAAAATTTATCATGCTAAACGATATTTATCTATATAAATGGGATTAAATCTTATTTTTAATTAAAAATTTATCACGCTAAATGATATTTTCCTTAATTTTTTGAAGTTGATAGAATCATTGTTTCCGGTGGCATATTTTTCGATTTTGGTAGGCTATTGACAAGGATTAAATGTCAAAACATTTGTTACCATTTCCATGTCGTAAACAAAAGTGAAAGGGACAAGCAGGCCGGGAGAGGTGACATACACGATTTCAAACAATAACATAGTTTTATAGAAACTTTTAATATGCTTTTAGATCCTAACCTTATATATTGTCGGATAGGACGACGTATCTTATGAACTATAGGTATTTTTTTTAAACAATTTTAGTCATATATGATTCCCACCTATATTTGTTTTTATTGAAGGTCCCTAGTGGAATTTATTTATATCATCAAGAAGATCATGCATGCTCACATGAGTCAATCCCATTGTGTGCTTTTAAAATTAACTAAAATTAAATTAAATATATGGAGAATAAATTGTATGGTACGTATGTTCTTGGGTTGGTATTTATAATGATATGCAAAGAGTGAATCATGGGCTTGATATAAGAAAAAAATTTATGGACTTGATTGTGTTGCCCCATTATATAAAACACAGCAGGGAAGGAAATAAACTACTAACCAAAAAGGAAATCTAAAGAATGGTGAAAGAAAGAAAAAAAATCAAGGGTCTTGAATCCAATATTGATGTGGCTGGTGATGAATAATAATTTAGTGTAACAGCAGAGTGTCAATCCGAGAAGTGATTCGGTGTAGCACCGTAGAAGCAGCATTCTTTGTCTGATCACTTGATCCCCCTCAAACTAATGGTGATATATACGATTTTGGGAGACACTTTGTTGTGAAGGTGCCACCAATTTGCTTGGTCGAGAGAACAAAATGTATTTGAACAAAAAAACATTTATGGACTTGATCTCGAGTTAACTGATATGCAACAATGATATCGAACGCTTTCGTTCAAGCGTGGCAGACAAAAAAAAAGAAAGAAAAAGATTTAACTACCTTGCGATTAGTGCTGATATCTATATTTATATCTATATCTATCTTATCTATATCTATATCTATATCTATACTACATATAAAAAGTTAAATGTTAGAAAAGCTTTTGATTGACCAATATATCTTTATTTTATATTTTAAATACATCATTATCTTCATACATAGTACATTGATTGGAATAGGAAATAGAATATAAAATATAAAACACATAAAAGGGAAATAAGAATATAAAACACATAAATATAAATAAGAATTCAAGTATACTATAATTCCAACCTTATACACTGTACATTTATTGGAATGAGAAATAAGAATATAATACACATAAATATAAATAGGAATTTATAAATAGGAATTCAAACTGTACTATAATTCGTACACTTTAATTCCTAAAACTACATAAATAGGAAATCAAATTCGTATAAAACCCTAAACCTTAACATATATCATCTACATAATTTTGAATTCTACTTTCTCCATTAACAGCGGGATTTTGAATTTTTATTTCTCCATCAACAGTGTCTTCTTCCTTGTTTGGTAAGTGTTTTTCTACAAAATGTGATAACTTTTTCTCAGAATATAAAAAAAAAAAAAAAAAAACCACGTGCAACGCACGTGTGTACTAACTAATTATCATAAAAATCCAAACATTAGGCCTAATCTACAGCCTGGTAAGCAATAATTGTAGACAGGGAGGCACGAGTGACAGTGAGATTTATAGGTACTAAAAGCATCTCCGGTAGTGAGTTATAACTTGTGCTATTACTATATTATAGCATTTAGCACAAGTTGGGCTATTCTAATGGTGTTCTAAAAACCTGTGCTAAAAATAGAAATAGCTTACCTTTGTACCAAATAGAGCATAAGGGTGAGCTATTGCTATATTTGCTATGTCAGCTCTCTCTTCATTTCTCAACAATCAAACACATCAGTAACTGTGAAAAATACAATATTTCTCTTTCAAAATTTTCTTAGTAACCAACTAGTTTTTCCTTCTTTTTATTTTTTTATTTATTATTTTATAATAATTATATATAATTTATTTATTTGGAAGAATGGTGCATAGTTAACATATGGAAATAATTACGAGTGGTTGGAACTTGGAAGACTTGTAATTGGATAGATTATTTGTTTTTATTTTATTTTTAATTTTTTAAAATTTTTTTTTGGTTGGAACAATGGAGGTTGGAAGATAGTAGTTAATAGTTTATAAAAAATTGAGGGAATTGAGGTTGTGGCAAAAAATAGCACACTATATCATTTGCACCATTAAAGCACCTTGTGCCAAATTATAGCATTTAGTACTATAGCATGTGCTAAAATAGTAATAGCACAAGTAATTTAGCTCACATCACTGAAAATGCTCTGATGCGTGAACAAAACAAGTCAATCAAACAATCTCAATAAAAATAAAGGGACTGCTCTTGATTAGACATCAGTTATGGAGAGATTTCAAGCAATGACAAATTCTTAATTTAATTGATTTCTCTTAATTAAAGAGATTTTTTTTTTTTTTTTTTTTTTTTGCCTAACAATAAAAGAATTCACATGTCCACACACGCACCCATGCGGAGTCAAAACCAAAACTTCCACTAATCCCGCAACTCTATATATTGAGAGGGGACATGTCATTAAATCCAAGAGTCATTAGCTAATGAAAGAGAATTTCAAATCCACTAAATTAAGGAAGATAAATTCATATCAAATTCTATTGCCCAACCTTTTCTTTAGGGGTGCAACTTGGTTCGGGAAATTCTGATGATCGGACCGGACCGAATTGCCGTTCCGAGCAATTCGGTCCGGTCCGGTCTGAGACAAACAGTGTTCGGTCTGGGACTTGGGATTTTTTTCAAAAACCGAATTTTTTCAGTCCATGGCTCGGTTTAGGGGGTTTGAGTTCCAGATTGGACTGAATTCCCAAATTGTATACATATATAATATAGTATAATATATAATAAAACTTTTATGTTTCTGTAAGTAATGTATTTTTTATAATATATAATATAATAATATTATATTATATATTATCCATGGTCAATATTTTTTTTATATTACCAAAAAAAATACAAACAAAAACCAGGAATTCGAGAATTTGGGAATTCGGTCTGGTTCGGAACTCATATATTATAAAAATACATTTTACTGAAAAATACAAATAAAAATTGAGTTCCGAACTGTCTCGATCCGAGAAAACTCAACCTGGGACCAATTTGGTCCAAGCCTAAATCGGTCTGATTCCGGTACAAGATTTAAGGTTCCACATTACTTCGATTTGGGACAAAAATGCCCCTGTCCCAAACCATCCCCGTACCAAGTTGCACCCTTACTTTTCTTTCCCCGCCCTTTTTTTTTTGGGGGGGGGGTGTTTCTTTAAGGGTAATCCACAATGTGTGAAAAAATGGATTGGAGGCACAAAATTAGGAGTAAGGAATTTTGGTGCTAAGTTCTCAAAACTCACCACCGTGCTAAGGAAATTAAAAGTTGAAAACTTTATCCATTAATTGAGGTCATTTTAGTTATTTTAATAGCAATTTTTTTAACTTTTAATCTGAATCATCTACCACATCATCAAAGGGTGGTCATCAAATCAGCACAGCAAATAAGTAATATATATACTAAATAATTGAAACAAATAGGAAGCGAAATATTTCCTTTATTTTTGGGTAAATTGCACTTAAAGGTCCAGAGTTTGGACCATGTTTCACTTAAGGGTCCAGATTTTCAATTGTGTCAATTTGGTACCCAATCTCAGCTTTGACCAAAAATCACATACGGTGTTAATGGCAATGTTGAAATGACCTTAATGCCCCCAAGAAAACACCGATTTTTCTCTTGCCTCTCTCTCCTCTGTTCTCTTGCTTTCTCAGTTCTTTATCCTCTGTTCCTTCCATCTTCTTCTCTTCCCTTTCTTTCTTTTTCTTTTTCTTTTTCTTTTTCTTTTCTTTTTTCTCTCCTTTCCTCCATTTCTCTCATCTATTAACACATTATTAAGAAAAAAAAAAATGGTGTGGCCATGGCCACCAGATCAAGACTATAGTTGCCGGCAACCATTATTTTGATTTTTGATTTTTTTTTTTTTGGGTGTTGGGGATGGCTACCGCCCACCATGTAGGGAAACTGAGGGGTTTTGAGGGAGGCTGGAGTGCGCGGTGGTGCTTCCTCGGTGGGATTTGACAGTGGTGACTGGAAAAACCAAATCTGGATTTTTTTTTTTTTTTTTTGGTATGAATTTTTGTAGCTCTTTTGGGTTTGGTTTTGGATGATTTTTGCTACAATTTTCAGGTTGGTTTTGGATGAAATTTGCTTTTGCTGTTGTTTTTGGGGCTAGTTTTAGATAATTATTACTGGTGCTTCCGGAATGGTTGTGAATGATTTTTGGTGGTGAATTTGGGAAGGGATGTAGGTTGACTGTGATTGGGGTTTGTTGTTGACAGTGGAGCTGAGATGGGTGTGGTTGCATTGTGCAACAATGTTGGTGGGGTGTGAAGTTCGAACACAGTGTGTTTCAAATCACCCAGTCAGTGACGATGAGTTTCAAACCAAACCAATTGCCGACGTGGTGACGAAGCATGGGAGTTCATGGGTGGAGTTGGCCAGAGTAGGGAATGGGGAAAGGCAAAATGGGGATAATGTAATTTCAATTTGGTTACATGCACGGCATGTGCAAAATTAGAAGCAATTTTGTTTGGTCAACAAACGGTTTCCAACGGTGGACCCCTAATTGAAACCCAACTAATACTTTGGGTACCAAAGTGACGCAATTAAAACTATGGACCCTTAAGTGAAACATGGTCCAAACTTTGGACCTCTAAGTGCAATTTACCCTTTATTTTTCATTAATAATTGTTGACATCAAAGCATGGTTCATAATGCCCCGTCCCCATTCACATACGGAACGAGCACTGCATGGGAAATATAGGACGCCTATGCCATACATAACACATCACAAGCTTCACGACTGAGAGTGCATACTCTCGGAATTTTGCAACACCAACAATCTTGACCTCTACAGACAGAACTTTTGCAACCGTTGATACCATCTCTCACCTCTGAAGTAACAACATCTATTCCACGGCTGCTAACATCTCTGCCTATTTAAGTCAAAAAAGAAAAATAGAAAAGTCATCCACATGGGTATATTATAGACATTGATATGCAATTCTACAAGGTAAAATGTTTGGAAATACGTACATTCATGAACAGATAAGAGAACAAGGAAGATCATGCAAAAGAGAGCCAGATGAGCTTTGATGAACTTAGTAGTCGCCATGAATGTGTTTACGAAGGAGAATGAGAAGTTATGGTGAATGGTGATATATGCATATAGCAATCACGATGCTAGGTTTATATAACAATTCAAACCTCTAAGTTGAACTAACATTTTTATTTTTGGAAAATACTGAAGTGCCAAATTTTTTTCCCAAATTTGCATGTCACATCAATTAGCCCATTATGAATAATTATTTCTTTACCCTCTATTTGGCTCATGGATTCTACTAAGGATAAAAAAAGGAAGGGAAAAAAAATGAGAAGGAAAGAAAATGAAAGGAAAAGATAAAATCATATCAAGCCAAAATTATTCTAATTCTTATTTTTCTTTCAATTTTCCATTGCAACCAAATAAAGAAAAGTAGAATTCTTTATATTTTATATTTTTTCCTTGATAAAATCCACAAACCAAATAGAGCCTTAATGAAATTTTTAAGGGAAAATGACATGATAGTAGGTCAAAATAGAAATAATTCCAATAAGAGGGTCAAAATTCACATATTCAATTTAAAATGGCAATAACAAAAACTTAATTATTTAAAGAGGGGATCTATTATTTCCTATTTTATAATACCCAGCTTGTCATTTTGCTTTTACTCCACCATCAACCCATTCCTTACTCTCCTAATTTAAAGGTCCCATATCATAATTAAAAAAAAAACCTATCAACACATTGGGATTTTGGAATTACCTGAATGTAAATAAGTTAAATTATTATTATAACTAGTATCCTTGATAGGCTAATATGATTCTTCATTTTTCACCAAGATAGAGTTTTAGTACGAAAAAATTCTTTTCGTTTATTTTTTTTTGTTGACAATGATGGATTGCAAATGACGGAAAGAACATAATGCACTAATTTGGAAAGCTATCTCACAAAATGCATATTTAAAACTTTTAACTTCTAAGAAATAAAATATTGAATCCAAAAAATAGAACAAATAAAATTGAAATAATTATTAGAAGCTTGAAACAAAACACAATTTGTTTTCTCCAAGGAGAAATTCTTCATCAATTGTTATCGATTTCAGCAATAAGACTTCAAGGGAGGCTAAAGACAAAGAGGAGGAGGTGGGAATCAAGACTGCCCTTATTTAAGTCCAACTTAGGCACCTTTGGCCCTTTGGGATTGACGAGTAAAGATGCATGTGGGAAACACAAAGCCCCGTGTTGGCTCATCAATAACTGGTTCAAAAAAAATTGGGAAGTTGAGATCAAGCTCTTGAACATTACACTTTATATAACGGAATAGATTCATCCATCAACAAAAGATCCATCGAAGTTGTTGCGATCCAAGCAATACTAGTTAAGATGGAGGCTGTGCATGTCCATCTCATTGGGTAGACTAAAAAAAATTTCTAAAAAACTACAAAAGCTTTTGCACTTGTTGGTGCAATTGAATAATGCAAAACCTCAAAACTCCTTAAATGCTACTTGGGATTCAACGGGAGAGAAAAGAAAGATTATGGCTTAGTTTTGTAAACAAGAAAAAATGAAGATACCTAGAAAATGGAGGAAAAAAGGAGGGAAAGTTGAGATGGGCGGGTGAAAAGATTTGAGTAATGTGAAAAGATTCATGAAGAGGGTATAATAAGCATTCAATCCTAAATCCCATTTTTTAGGAATTAAGATTCATTATTGCCATTTTGAATTGAATGTGAGAGTTTTAACTCTTTTATTGGGATTATTTCTATTTTGATCCATCATTTTGTCATTTTCCCAATTTTTAATCGATTTACCTGATTGTTGCCACCCAGACAAGTATACTTGAGCCGATGTGTTAAGTTTTCAAAACAAACATGGGTCAAGTTTTTCGTAACGGCCTGATCTTCAGCATTTAGCAAGATTTTAATTTGTAAGCTACATTTATAATTGTAGCAAAAAGAGAAAAGCTACAATTAATTATGTAAAACTCTTTGGTAATGTTGAGTTTATTAAGATAATCAAAAGAATGAGTATAGCTGTCAAAATATTAAAATTCTATAGACCCGAGAGCAACTGGCTAATTAAAGAGAATTTCGAATCCGCTAAATTAAAGAAGATAAATCGAAAGTCTAGGAAAATCATGAAACGATGGCACAGTATTTTTCCCTACGCTTCAATGCATATGTGGCCGCGTGGGCTTCGATGCATACATCATCGCGTGCCACGCGGCGCTTGACTAACATTCCTCCTCTCCTTGTATATAATCCCCAGCTGAGGTAGGTCAGTAACATAGCCACTGCCTTTCTCTGGTTTTCATCTCTTATATATCACGAAGGTAAGCTCGCTCTCTCTCTCTCTCTCTCTCTCTCTCTCCATATATACATTGAATCAATGGCCGCGTCCTCAATCACCAGTTCCTTATCTCGCCTCTCTCTATTTCTCACTACAAAAGCCTCACCATCCCCTATCCCTTTCTTCCTCACCACCAAATCAAAGGTTCTAATCCTCGATAATCTTTGCGATTTTCACATCTAATTTCCCAAATCTTCTAATCTCCACCATTTCCTTTTGGTTTTTCCAGGTTCCAAATCGATTCCGATTGTTTTCGTCATCATCAATGGCCTCAGAACCAAAAGAGTCTCCTTCTAACAATCCAGGCCTCCACGCGACCCTAGATGATGCCACTAAGGGATACTTCATGCAACAAACTGTAAGTCTATATATATATATATATATATATTAGATATATGTATATATAAGATTAGATTATATATGCAGTTGTATGATTTGTAAGAATGATTAGATCATTGTTTCTTTGAGGATTTTTTCTTTCTTTGTAACCTTTTTTTTTTTTTTGGGGGGGGGGGGGGGGGGTGTGTGTTTAATTTATAATTGCAGATGTATCGAATTAAGGATCCCAAAGTCAGTCTTGATTTCTATTCTCGCGTATTGGGCATGTCGTAAGTTCTTCGGCTTGGCTTCTTTTTTTTTTTTTTTTTTCCTCCAGAATTTTATGGTGATATGTGGATTTGAAGTAGCTGAATTGGAGTTATGATGTATTCTTATACCGTTGATGTAGTATGATATATTGCCCTTGATGGCTGTATACTTGTGTGTGAGACCAATGTACTTATGGAGACCTGTTGGAGTCGTTGAATTTATAGTCTGATATTGGCAGTGTCATATGCTCGGAAATGGGGGTTGTATTGGGATAATCATATTGGGAAATAAGATGAGGTTCCACGAGACTATCATGAGCACCTACCTAAGAGCATACGCTCTCCATAACACTTAGCGACTATACGTAAACCTTGTATACAACTCAACTCAACTTGACTCAATTCAACAAAGCCTTGATATGTGGGGTCAGCTAGGTGAATCCTTTTACGCCATTTAGTTCTATCAAGGATGGTATCTTCTTTTAAATCCCTACCGCACATGTTGTTTCTCACACCTCTAACCATGTTATTTTGGGTCTTCTTCTTGTCCTTTTGAGGCCTTGGACTTGAATCAAATCATCCTTCAGTCATGGTGGATTCCTAGGTCTTCTTCGCCCGTGACCAAACCACCTTAGACGATTTTCCTCATCTTGTTCTAAATTGGTATTACTCATACCTTCTCACGAATGTGGTCATTTCTTATTCTTAATTGCCCAACATTTGGAACCATAAAGTAGACTTGGTCTCATAGTCATTTCGTAAAGTTTTCCTTTCAACTTAATAGGTATTCATTGTCACACAGCTCTCTAAATGTACTTCTCCGCTTCATCCATCTGACTGTAATTCTATGGGCAGCGTCCTCTTCAATTTCTCCATTTTTATGGATATTTGATTCAAAAGATTAAAAATAGTTATTTTTAGGTATCTCGTGGCTATCAATTTACATTATGCCCCCATTTATCTTGTGTTGAGGATTCTTGTATCTATTGTTGAAAAAAAAAAGAAGAAGAAGGAAAAAAAAGAAATGCATGGAACTTATGAGCTTGTCTATATTATGCCTAGTGGAAGTATGACATTGTCTATGTGAAACCCATAAAAATTTTCCTAGAAATATGAAGATCTGACATTAATTCCATGTGGCTGTTATATTGGCTGTTTGCTGTGTCATTTTATTGTTCATCAATGGTAATGCCTTTTGCAGGCTTTGCTGACATGATTTTGCATGTTGTTGTCTCTTAGCCCTGCATGTGTGAGCAGAGCATCCGTGCATGAACAATGTTAGTTTAAATTAATCTCACACTGTCAATGAATTGTAGCTCAGTTGGTATCCAGAGGGTGTCCCTAGTGACCTTACTACCTTAGGGTAAGATGTTGGAAGTTCAAGTCAAACTAGATATAGGTTTAAGTTTAAGTATCGTGAGAAGTTGTAATGGTTTGACATTATATTATTTTGTCCTTTAAAGGTATGGCAAGGTTCCAAAGTTCCTTATTATAGTCTTAACTAGCTGAAAAAAATCCGTTTAGTTCATTCAGCATATTCTTGTTTTACTGGTGCAACTAACTAATAAGTCAGTTATCTTGTTTTAATATCATGTCTTCTAAGTTGGAATTAAGCCTTGAGATCCAAGTCATACTATAAACATTTTCCTGAAGTTACTTTAGATTCAGTGGTTAAAATTGATGGTTAATTCTTCTTGTGTATCTTTCTGAATATTTCAGGTTACTCAAGAGGTTGGATTTTCCAGAAATGAAGTTTAGCTTGTACTTTATGGGATATGAGGTAAAATATGTCTGACTTCCTTTTTATTTTTATTTTTATTTTATCATTAATAGTGCCTTAGTGGTTATTCACAATGACCCATTCCAATCCAAGTAGTGTTGTTACTGGCTTGATTCCAGGTCCATGATAAGGAGCCATGGACCCCTGAAATTGAAAATAACATGAAGTCCAAAATTATATGTAGCCCAAGCATGGTTCTTTAACCAATGGAATCCAACTAATTGAAGAATCTATGGCTCCTCATCATGGAATCATCTCTGTGAGATCATTTGTCTTCCCATTATTTGGGTTTATATATTTTTCTCGATGCCATTAAGTCAGATTGTCAGCCATTTAAGTTCTTAAAATGACATTTACTTATCCATTTTATTTAGTCTGTCAAAAGACAAATACTAGGATTACCTGAATTTTGGTAATACCAAAGAGATCTGTTAATATCTTTTCTGGTTTAGGATCCAAAGTCAGCTCCAATTGATCCAGTTGAACGAACTGTTTGGACCTTTGCTCAGAAGGCTACAATTGAGCTTACACAGTAAGAACTATCATTGTCATGTTGTCTTCTATCTTTCTTTTCAGAATCATCTCCTTTTCACCCCAGGCTTCCTGATGATATCTAACATTTAAATAATTCTTTCAGTAATTGGGGTACTGAGAGCGATCCCGACTTCAAAGGCTACCACAGTGGAAACTCTGAACCTCGTGGCTTTGGTATGCAACTCTGTAATGTTAGAATGAATATTTCAAAAGCATACACATCATGTGGTTGTGATATATTCATGTTTTGTTCACCCTAAAGGATCAGGATAAGTAATGAGTCCATTTTATGGAAAATGCCAATTATGATTTCTTACCCTTTTTTGTGGCATATATTGGGGGTGTCAGGGAAATCAGGATGATGAATTTGACAATTCTAAGATTTTGTACCACCTGAATCAATCTAATCATAATTATCGAATCAATCTAATCATAATTATCTCATCAGTTAACTTCAACCCTCAACTGAGAATCATGAGAAGCAGTACTGGTTGAAGGATCGGCAGAAATCTGTATGTGCTGAGAAGTGTTTTCTAGATTTTCACACACTTTATATAGACCACCTTAAAGAATTTAGGCTGCATTTGTATCAATGAAAATGAAATATTGGAAGAGGAGGTGCTGATTCTGTCAGATGATTTGTGTACCAGAATGTTATGCCATGTTTTGAAAGCATTTTCATTATATGTGGATGATTGAGATGTTAACAACATGCCTATTTCCCCGGAAGTGGTCTCCCAAAGTTAGAGAGGGATATGTGTTCGTTCCTTCATTTTGGGGGATTTAAAATATTGTTATCTAGACAAAATGTCAGCGTGTCTTTGCTGCAAATGTGATGATAGTGTGAGTTTTTGCCACTATGTCGAGGATCTGGTTTACCCTAGCTCCAAATAGGGCTGTAATTTATCAGACGATTAGGGCTACTTGGTTATCTATACACATCAGTGGTGCTTGAATTGGCTGTGCTAGTGTGCTCTAGATGCATGTATACTCTCTTTTTATATTCCAATTTTTGAGATTTATACCTGTGCAGTATCCAATATCTTGAGTTATCAACCTGTCTCATTTTGTTTTCAGGGCACATAGGCATCACTGTTGACGACACATACAAGGCATGCGAGAGATTTGAATGTCTAGGGGTGGATTTTGTAAAAAAACCTGATGATGGTAACTGACCTTTTTCAAATTACAGAATTACTAAACCTGATATGATGTTTTCCCAGGTTGAAATTGGCATCTCAAATTTAAATTATAGGTGGAGATAATTCCATTCCTGAATATGGTATTTTGCTGTTTAATTATCCTTTTCAGTATCTGTGGACTTATTCTATTATATAAATGGATCACCTATATCCATTCATCAGGTTTATTTCAAAGGTTGCAATGTTGTTGGGAAATAGACCACATCCCATATCGATTAAATATCAAGTTTAATTGTCTTCATATACCTGTTTGGACCCTCCACTCCACTTACAAGCTTAGGCTTTTAAGTTGGAAACTTAACATGGTATTAGAGCATGTTGTTCCTGGGCCTGTTTTGCTCGTGAGCCCGTCTTATTATCCATGTGATAGGCCATTTGAATCTTGTTAGGCTTGTACGTGAGAGGGAGTGTTGGAAATACACTACATCCCACATTGATTAAATATTGAGTTTAACATGTTTTCATATATTTGTTTGGGCCCATCCACTTACAAGCTTAGGCTTTTAAGTTGGAAACTTAACATGGTATCAGAGCATGTCATTCCTGGGTCCGTTTCGCTCATGAGCCCATATTTGTTGTCCACGTGATAGGCCATTTGAATCTTGGGAAATAGACCACATCCCACATCTATTAAATATCGAGTTTAACATGTCTTCATATACCTATTTGGACCTTTCACTTACAAGCTTAGGCTTTTAGGTTGGAAATTTAACAAATGTGAATCGCATGCATTAACTACTATAGCAATGCCTTCTACACACACACATTAATATATATATATATATATATGTTGAACAAAGGGAAAAAAAAAAAAAGAAGCAATGTCTGGGTTACTTGACATTGCTCTGTAGCTGGTGTTTTGTGGCAGAGATTATTTCAGATTAGTGGGGAGATGTAGGTATGTTTGGGTTTTGGGAGGGATAAGAAAGGTGCAATATTGTGGAGATGTGCTGTGATGACACTCTTTTCGGTTATTTGGGGGGAAAGGAATGCATGGATTTTTTACGAAAAAGAAGAATGCTTGGCTGGTTTATGGAAAAGAGTTTATTTTTTAGCTTCCTTTTGGGTTTCGGTTTCAAGAGCTTTTGAAGGGATTCCTTTATTTATCATTAAATGTGATTGGAAGGCGGTTTGTGCTAGTTAGTGGTTGTCCTTGTTTTTCTTTCTATGGTTTATTTATTTATTTATTTATTTTTTTTGGGGGGGTGGGGGGAGTACAACCCTTGACCTATCCTAATCCTACCTTTTACCCCCACCCTCCCTCACCACTAGACTAGCCCTAGTGGCTTATCTTTTTATGTTTTTTTGATTGGTGGACATCTTGTCCCCCTTTATACTTTTCTTCTTTTTATTTTTTAATAAATTTTCTTTGTTGCTGATCCACAAAAAAATAAATAAATAAAAAAGGTAGCAGTGGCTGTCTGGCTGATTCTTGTACTAATAAAAACAGAAATGTGAAGAAAATAAGGATTACAAAGGCATGGATAGCTTCTAAATGAATTTTTTTGGAAAAAAAAGAGAAGTGTTGTACCCCCTCCTAGTAAACAAGTCAATCCTCCATATGTGCATTTCTAGAGATCCATGAGAATTACAAAACCACCCCTTGATCTAGTCGATAATCTCTCTGAAATAGGGAGAACTCTCAATGGCCTTGAATTAAGCTGTCTTCCCCATCTCATATTTGTGGCCGAATCCCTGCTAAAGATGCTTCCAGCATTCTTTAAGGCCTCCAGTCATAGTCACAAGCCTAGCTTTGCAAGAGTGGCCTAAAGCTGCTGGTTTAGAGTTCAAAAAAGGGGGGAAAATTGATTGAGCTCATATAAATTCTCCATATTCTGCCATGTCAATTTGTCTCCAATTTCTTAAGGAGCCACCCATTTACATTAAGTTTGGTGCTTTTAATCAGATGGGGGTGTTACTATGATGATAGGAAGAACAAAAGAACACCCAATTCTGGATTGTTTGTGTATGCCAAAGAATTACCTCTAAAATTGTTGTGGAAATGCACAAAGAATTACTAATTTTAATTATTTATATGCTCTCTTCCATGCTTATCATAACTTGTCATGTTTGTTTGTTTGTTTGTTTTTTTGCCAAAATAGGCTAAAGTAAGCTCATTTCCACCCCTAAAAAAAAAAAAAAAAAAATCCCCTTGCACTTTGAAAAAACCCAGATATCTGATGAGAAGGAGCTAATGTCTTGGTTGGGACCCAACTTATGCATGCTAAGCTGAAATTTGATTCAATAACGCGAAGGCTGTGGGGCTATGGAGCTATGGAGAAAAAAGGAAACAAGAAATGTTGTGTAGAATTACTGTTATGTTAATGTCATGGTTGCATATAAATTTACTTCTTACTTTTCACATGAAAATCTCAAGGGACTGTAAGCACTCTGATTGGTTGAAAGCTACTATATATATATACAGCAGTGTTGTTATTGGTTCACTTCATATGTGAAGTACAGCCAACTTAGATTTAAGGGACCTTAATTCTGTGGTTATCTTTTTAGTCGTCATTATTAGCTTTTGAGCCCATTTAACCAGGCTGCTTATATAATAGTTGAATTCTGTTCCAGTGGTGGTTTCCTTTAACACACTACCTTAGTATAATGTCCGACCATCCTATGCCTAGACTGAACATTATCACAAGTTATATTACATTTTTTGTCTCAAAGATTAACTTGGTTGCAGGAAAAATGAAGGGGATAGCTTTCATCAAGGATCCTGATGGCTATTGGATTGAAATCTTCGATCTTAAAACAATTGGAAAGACAACTGGTGCTGCTGCTTAAGCAATGCCACACCAGGTAACCTATTAGAAATTTCTTGTTCCCCCTTTTGTTTAGTTCTAGATTCTCTTTTTATTTTAATCTTAATGTATCAATAGTTTAGAATATACCCCTGAATTAAACTGCTTATTACCTAACACATTAAATTCATTGCAAGATTCACATTGTTTTCCCTGCAGCCCAAAATGTCTCTGAGCTTTCTAACAGTTTTAACGTTCTATATGGTTTTACTTTAAAGCATAGATCTAATGACAGAATCTTGGGGTTTAGAGTGCTGGTAACCATTAGAATTTTTGGTTTGTAGAGTTTACCGAAAAAAAAAAGAAGCATCAAGATAATGTGTGCACGTGCATCAAGTCATGCGTGCATCTACACATACACACGTGTGGAGAAAATTAGCTAGGAAGGGAAGGAAATTAAGGGGCCATCAGGAAACAAGAAGAATTGTCCAAATAAAACTGTTAGTCACAGGGCATTACAGATTAGAATTAATAGTGGAAAAGAAGCTTACCTCCCATTCGAAAGCAAAAGGACTGAGACCCAACGGAAAAGACAACAGTTCACCTACTTGCTACCCTCAAGACATCTGAGGGGCTTCATCATAGATCCTTCAGTTCCTTCCAAGGAAAATGAAAACATAGATTTGCAGATTTAGGCAGGTTTGGTTAGGTTGAAGGCCAGCCCCCCATCCTCAAAACCTTAGGATTGCCCATTACCCCATCCAATCAGATCTCTAACCTGAGAAGCTTATCCTGAGCTTGAGATAGGTCCTGTTTATTCAGAAATAATTACCAACATTTCCCCCCCACCCCCCCCTTTTTTTTTTTTTGCATAGAGGGTTGAGTGTACGTACACACTACACAAACAGACACATACTGGTGGGATCTTTAGCTTGCTTGTTTTCTTCTGTTTGGGGGAAAAAAAAAAGTGAAAGCAGGGTGGGGGGGGGGGGGGGGGGGGGGGGAGGATCTCTGGCTTATTTGCTTCAAACTAGTCGTATTTATTCTGATGGGACAGGTAAATCTGCTTTCATTCATAAATCTATCTATTCTGCGGTTGAGGGATGTTTGTGGGTCACTTAAATACCATTGAAACTGAAAGCTGCTGGTTTTGATGTAGGAAAAGTGGGATGGGGTCCATGGGTTTACATGGTCCCATCTGGATTTCAGCCATGTTCAGAAGAGGATACACTTCCGAGAATGAGATGTTGATAGAAGTACTTTTTATCCTTTTAACGTTGGCAGAGTGAATTTCCTGTTGTTGAAACTGGGGACTCTTTTGAAGAGGACAGTACTATTTGTGACTGGAACAAGTTTCTTATGCTATAATTCTACCACCATTAGTTTTAGCTATATACTTGATTATGAACTGGCATCTTTTGATCTCCAAAAATTTAGTGGTAACCCTTTGAGGAGGGAATTGGATTTGGTGTTTGAGTTGATAAAACTCAATACCATGTTAAGGTAATCCACACCTTTAAATGAGATTAGATGGCTTGAATTGAAAGTTGAAAAAGGTTGCCCAATGAGGTTATTTTGGTTATTTCAGTTGCACTTTTTCAACTTTCAATCCAAGCCATCCAATCTCTCATTTAAGGGTGTGGATTACCTTGGCATGGTGCTGAGTTTTATCAACTCAACACCGCCTCAGCAACTCAGCACCGTGTGAATTTGATATGGATGCTTAAAACAAATTGAAGGCAAATCCAGACGAAATAATTTTTGCTTTATGTTAGAATTTGACCATTTCTATAGAAATTTTTAGAAAATACAAGGAATACTACACGGATTAGTATTTTTAATCAAGAAGAAAGAAAAACGTTATTGATTTTTTAATGATGATTTAGTTCTGGCTAATAGAGTAGAGTACATTTGTATTATTATTATTATTGTTATTGTTTTGACTGTACAAAGTAATACTTGAGATTGGATTCATTGAAAAGTCTCAACAGAAAATTAGTAATGTCTGATTCAAATGGTGGCCATAAAATCTCAATAGCACCAAACCCCCACCCCCCAACAGAAGAAGTAGAAAGACAGCAAAAAAAAAATAAAAATAACATGCAAATTCTTAGATGAAAGTAGTATATTATTATTACTAGTTTCAAAACTTGTGTAATGCACGGATTTATATATATATACATTTTGTCAAATGATAGGAGAAAACACATACTCATGCAGAGTTGAAACCAAAACTTTTGTAAATCTTATACTTCTATTAGGCTAGGTTATGCCATTAGATCTGAGAGCCATCGATTAATTTGAATTTTCACAGAATACTAATTCTCTAAAATAGTAAAATGTCTTTATTAATATAATATGTCAATTAAATTTAAAAGATATAAACAAAATAAATAATAACTAAACGAAAATAATCATTGGTGCAATGTTAAAAAATATATAAATTAAAATTAAAAAAAAAACTTAAAATACACTGAAAGCGGTTTTAATAATGCCTGCTTTTATTACATGGAAAGCAATGTTACTAAAACCGCTTTCAGAGTATTAAAAGCGAAGTAAGCATTGCTTTCCATGTATTAAAAGCAACGTACTAACACCAATTTTCATGTATTAAAAGCAGCGTTACTAACACCACTTTTATTTCAAGTTTTTTATTTATTTAAAGACATACAATATAGAAGAAAAAAACAAAAACAAAAGCAAAAAAAAAAAAAAAAAAAATTGCATTTAATACTCCTTTTGTACCATAAAGATAAGCCATGACAAAACATGGAATTTAAGAAAATGTCATCATTGTATTAACTTGTCTTTATTAAGCTCCGTCTTTCTAAAAATATTCTATCCTTTTTTTCTATTGGGTTTTGTGTTAAAAGTAATTATTGAAATAACAAAGGGTAGACTTTTTTGCCATTTAAGTAAATTTTTTGGCCATTTACAGTTCTTATTTCATTTTTTGCCAAAAAGTCAACTAAAACTATATATTTTGGAAAAAATTTATTTTGCAAAGTTGTTCAAAGTGATGTTTATTCAGTCACTTTTCTTTAAAACTTTTTATATTTTTCTAAAACTTTAAAAATTTAAAATTATTGGGGTGGGGAGACCACTCGAAGGGGTTGCAATATGTAGACCCAACTTATTTCTCTTCTTTATTGGGTTTACCCATTTCAGCCCAAAATATACTTTTGTACTCCATCTGTCTCACAAAGATGAGCCATATTTGACAAAACACAAGGATTTAAAAAAAGACCATCATTGCATTGACTTGTCATTTATTTATTTCCATCTTTTCAAAAATAACCTCTCCTTTTTAGTATTGGGTTTTGTGTTGAAACTAATTATTGAAATAACAAGGGGTAGAGTAGGAAATTTCAAAAAAAAATATTATGATTTAACTTTTCAAAGTACACAAACATTTTGGGACAAAAAAATATATGATTTGACTTTATCCTTTGTCCCCTGAATTTTTGTTTATGTTTCTCTTTGCTTTTCACTTCATCATCACCATAAACTCTCTCTCTCTCTCTTTCTTCCTCCATCTTCTCTATGTCTCTCTATCTCCTCTTCTATTTCGTTCATCTTCGTCGGATCTAAGCTCCATTTTCACCGAATATGATTCTCGCTGGATCTGATTCTATATTATTGTCTCTCTCTCATCTTCCTCCATTTCTCTCTCTTTCTCTCTCTCTTCCATCTTCACTGGATTTGCGATGCACAAATTTATTTATAAAAACAATATTATTTGAAAATTAGAATTTTAACAGAATTTTTGTTTCCTAAAATAGTAAAATGTATTTATTAATGTAATATGTCAACTAAATCTAAAAGATATAAAAAAATAAAGTAAATAATTAAATCAAAATAATCTTTGATGTGATATTAGCGTAATGTATCACACAAAATTTAATCATACTCCTAAATTTTGAAAAACAATTAATTTAATAGTGGAAACTTGTGAGAAAATGAATAAGCTAACACGTTATAATATTTGGTGGAAAAAAAATTAAGACTCTTTAGAGTATAACCTATCCCATGGTCATAGTTGTGACATATTGATATATACCAAAGCAAGTATAGGGGGTAGATTATAGAATGCACGACAACAATAAATCTTGGCCTTCCATGAGGGTTTCAAGTAGGTTTTGCAGAAAATAAAAAATTGGGGGAAAAAAATTCCAAAAATATGTTTAAGATTAGAGCATAAAAAGATGAGAGAAAAGTTTAGAGAGAGAAAGAGATTGGGAGAGAAGCAAAGAGAGAGAAAACGATAAGAGAAAACATATATCTTTTTAACTTTGGGTAATTAACTATTTGTAAGAATTTTGATTAAAATATTTTTTTTTCCCAAAGGCAGATTAAGAAAATTTGAAGATTCCAACTCGTCATGTTTTATTTATTTATATATATATATTTTTTTAATTCTCATTTCCTCTATCTTTCTCTCTTTTTTATTATGACTATTTATAGTTTTATACGTTCAATTTTTAGAAGAGGAGATAAATGGGTATAAAGAAAATGAAGAGATATGGTACAATATCTTAATTTGGGTCAAACATTGTTCAGTGTAAGTTTTTCGATTCTTTCACATGAAAAATAAGAGATATGCAACAAACACAAAGCATCAACTTACCTGCACTATGTGAAAAGGAGTAGTGAACACAACATCCCAAAAAAATTTCGGGAAATTATTTTTTGGTAACTACTTCCCAACTTAATACAAAAAAAAAAAGAAATTGGTAGTCAATTTGAAGCACGTATATGGTTAATTTGTAGTAAGATAGCAAACAATACCCTTTGTTTGGTATTAAGTTAAAAAGTAACCACTAAAAAGTAATTTGGCCAAAAATTGGGAAAATTATTGTTTGCTAATTACTTCTCAACTTAATACTAAAATAGGAATTAGTAGTCATTTGGAAGTATATATATAGTCCATTTGTAGCAAGTTGATAGAAAATATTCTTTGTTTGATATTAAGTTGAAAAGTGGTCACTAAAAAGTAATTTTCCTAAAAAAGTTTTTAGGCATGTGATTTTTTAAAAAAAAGAATGAATAGTACCTATGTTGACACGTGGCATCTACAGTGTAATTCCATATATTATATAGATTTTCTTTTAAGAACCCCTCCAAAGACTTTGCTTAGCAATATCAACACTGGTAATGACTTTTATTTTGTTTTGAGAAATCACTCACTAGTTTAATCTTATCAGCCCATCAAACTGCCATCAATGTCAACTTAGGGGTTGGTTTTCTTTCTACATCTATTTTATGAAAGCGGCCGGTAGCCTTTCTGGCCTCACTTTTATATCCATGCTCTCTTCGCTCTTTTAATTTTCAAAATGTTCTTATCATCATTTTGTAATCAAGAAAATAATAATATCGTGTTAATTTGAAAAAATTCTTCCAATTCAATCATTCCCTCCCTCTAGTATTGCAATGAGATAACCAAGATAGCAATATCATAATATTTTTGTTACTGTGGGCACACCTTTGTGCCACCTCCCTAGCCTAGAGATAGAAAGGGGTGTGGTATTTGGGGTATTTGAGTCTGAAAATGAAGTTTACTGTATATTGCTCAATTGCTGACCTGAGGGACAAAATTGTATAACACCCTCCCCCACCCCCTCTCTCTTCCCTTCTCTCTCTCTCTCATTGCAAACTTCCAATGCTCTACCTGTTAATGCTCTATGTATGGTGACAACAGATCATATACTCGCTAAAACAGAACTGTTCATAAAAAATAATAATAATAATAATAATAGGGTAAATTACATTCAGACCCCTTCTAAAATTTGACAATTACAAATAGACCCCCTCACATTTCTGAAATTACATTAAGACCCCCTCCTTTACAAAATAAACTATAAAAAAACTCCTCCCTCTAACCTTGGTCCATTAATCTGTTAAATCACTTTCAATTTTTTTCAAAATACCCTAATTACCCTTATTGGATGACAACTTCTATGTTAAATGTATATAACTCATCAATCCAACACATTCATCCAGTATATTTAATTAATTTATTTATTTATTGATAATCAACTAAAAGATTATATATATATATATATATATATATATATATGAAAAATGCCAAAAAGCTTAAATATTTGTCCAACTGATGTGGTAGTCGTCAGATTTGCTCATTAGAAATAATTATCTATTTAATTGATGTGTAAAAAAAAAAATAAAAAATTTTGACTTGCCAAGTTGCCACCTCATTTACCACCTCTATACGTGCATCTCCATTCTAATAATTCTTTTTATTTATTTCTACATATGAGCAATGCTACATAACCCTTTTTTTTTTAAACTCAAATCTACTTACTCAAATGAGGTGACAACTTGGCAAATCAATTTTTTTGCTTTTTATTTTGCAAATCAATTAAAAATTTAATTAAATAAATAATTGTTTTTAAGGAGCAAATTTGACAGCTGCCACATCAGTTGGACAGAAAATTTCAAATTTTTTAGCATTTTTCTTTTATATATATATATATATATATAATATTATCTTTTAGTTGTTTATCAATAATAATTAAAAAAGTCAAAAGTATTGGATGAATATTGGACTGGTGAGTTATATGCATTTAACATGGAAGTTATCATCCACTAAGGGTAGTTAAGATATTTTGAAAAAATTTGAACATGATTTAACGGATTAATGGACGGAAGTTAAATGAGGGATCTCTTTATAGTTTATTTTCTAAAATAAGAAGTATCAGTGTAATTTTAAAAACATGAAGGGATGTATATGTAATAGTCAAATTTTAGAAGAAGCTTCATTATAATTTACCCATAATAATAAAAGTTAAAAAAATGTGTCAGTCCAGTCAGTAGGTTCCACACCTTTTGACTTTTTCATTTCACTAGGAAAAGACATTCCTAGAAAAAGCTTTCCCCACAGCTTCAAAACAATCTCAAGATAATTTAATTAAAGATGTGATGTAGCTGGCAACCCACTTAATCTAATCTGTGACCCATATGAGTTGCAGCTTGCAGACTTTTGAGTGGGAGACCCATATAAATATTTACCATATCCTTACAATGCAACAGGGCAGGAACCTATGAAGCAGTGGGATAGCCTGACATTTCTGATCTTGTGATCATGCAATTTTGGAGCCCTTTGGGCTGCTTCCCAATGGGGATTCCCTTCCCCTCTGTTCCATTTTTTTTTCCCACCCTTTTATAATATTTCGATTAAAATGAGGATTCCTGTCACTTCCGTATTAAATGACTTCAATCACCTTTGTTTTGGGTCACAGACACAAATTTAGATAGATTATTTAGTGATAATGATTTGGTAACAATCTTGTTACTAGGATTTTCACTAACACTGCATTCGTAGCATATATGCAATAAGTAAAATTTTTAAGATTTAAAAATTTGCATGAGAAGTTACTCCGTATCATGCTTAAATGGTTATTTTTAAATGATTTTTTAAAATTTTTAATAACAAGCTTGTTATTTTCTCATTGTTTGGCATGCCCTCATCAATATTGCTGCAAGTTCATACTTGGAATTTACGACGTACATATTGATAGACAAATATGCCACATTATAATATTAAGATGAAGGTTAAGAGCTCATGTTATTGAATCTAACAAAAAGAGAGATTGGGAGAATCTCTCATCAGCTGAAGGTTGAGAGCACTTGTTGCCACTGCTAAGTCAACTTTTCTCTTCAATTTTTTTCCCCACAACTAGCTCTACAATACTGATTAGGTGTGCTTTTCAAAAATCATGTCATCACCTATAAATTAAAGGGTCTTTTTTGGAAATTTCAAAAACTGAATGAGGTTGGGTCCACTTCCTCAATGTTCTCTGATTCTTTGAAGGCATGGATTTCTATTCATATACCAAAATAGATTGCGAGGGATAATATCTTAGTCCAAAGCTAGAAATGATTAAACCCACCTTACTATTAGCTTACACATGGAGGTCAATTTTGAGGGTAAGCAATGCTCTATGAGCTAGAGCTAGAGGTAAAATGGACTTTAAGCTCCACATCTATTTCGATTAGGATGCATATATTCAACTAGAAAAGGTTGTTGAAAGGCACAATCACACTTTTTTTTCCCTGGACAGAACAAGTTGTTCTAAAGGAAAAAAAACGTCAGAAATGTTTGAAGAGGTATACCATCTTTGCATTAGAATGGTTCTCCCATTTACTTATTCAATTTTCTCATTTCATTTATTGAGCCAATGGTCGTGCATTGACCCTTCAAATAAGTTGGCAAATTTTTTTTAAAATTCAAATAAAGAACATCATGCTTTTGAAAATCCATTTTTTTCTCCAAGGGGAAGCAATTTAGCCTGTGCTCGATCCAACTAATATATGTCTCCCTAAAACCAATTGTTTTAGGGGGGGAATTACAGATTGGTCCCACCACAGGCAAATAATTACATATCAATACAAATGACTATTAACTAAGAACGACTATTAACTGTAATTTTTTGCAGCTAATAGGGCCAATCTGTAATTCCCCATTGTTATAGGTCATAATCAAAGGTCAATGTAGTTGAGAACCAGTGCACATTTAAATCCATGCCCCAAAGTCCAAATCAACGGCACCTATTAATTAACCATGAACCATGACTTCATGCCATGCCAACCATTCAAAAGATATTACATTTTTTATTAAAAAAATTAATCAAACAATTTAATTTTATAATATCCATACACACAAGTTGATTGCATGGCCTTTTTAAGATACTGTAATGTGGGATTTATAATAAAAGACATTTTGTGCAGGAAGACTGAGATTATGATTAATTATGAGTCATTTTTTAAAGCTTGAGCCTCCAAAAAACTGCAGAGATTATCATAAGTTTTCTTCGTATTCAAGTTCCCACCTTAGTTCTGACCTGTTCACAAAAGAAGATTCTGGGCTATTTCCATGTATTATTATTATTTTTTTTTGGGGGGGTGATATGGGTCAAAAATTCACGGCTATTCCATATTAAATTACCCTTTTAAGGCATGTAGCAAGACAAATAGACAATGACTTAGTAAGGGGTGGCCTATTTCTACACCATTTTTTTTTATACATCTACATCTCTTGTGTCATACTTTTATACCCTTTTCCTTACTTTTAGCTTTAGCAAAAAAATGTGTGAAAGTAAGCCCTCCCAATAGGGCTTTGCTGGTAATATTATTAGACCTCTCTTCACAATTCTTAGGAAATGTCATGAAAGTAGACTAAAAAGGCAGAACAACAAGCTTGTCTAAATATATTTTCATGACACATTCTGCATTTGCTTTCATGACACATGACTCATCATAGGGATGGTTTTTGGGGCTGTAAAGGGTGTCAAATAGCATTTTTCATTTCCAAGATGTAGCACCCCATTTGTAATTTACTCTTTATCGAAAGTGTTTAAATAAAAATAACAATTGAAAATAGTGCATGCTTGGCTTACTTTGACATCATATAATGATGATAACTTTACCTCTGGTTTTCAGGACAAATACATATAGATAATATATTATTTTTATATATAGAGGTGAGTTTATGACATTAATATTTGATTGGGTGAGCAGAAAGGACCGTACGAACATATACGCCATCCAGTTCCCAAAAAGAAATGCACAAAATAAAAAGCTCTTTTACCATGTACTGTCAAAAAAACAAGTGTTTCATTTCAGTTCATTCAATACACAAACCCCCAGAAACTGAAAAAAGATAAAAAAGAAGAGTCTTATCTGAATCTCTCTCTTTTTCCACCTTACCCTTTCAAATCTTTCTGATTTTACTTACTTACAGTCAGTTTTCATCAGTAGTAGTAGTAGTACATGACCTTCTCTTGTGTCTTGTTTTCATCATTGAAGAAGCTGTCACACCCAGTAGCATTATTAGTACTGCTAATCAACTGCTTAACCTCCTCAACATCATACTCTAATGGAGGAGGGTCACCCGCTCCAAAACACCCATTTGTCTTCTCATCAGTCCATCCATTGTTGACATTTTCAGCCCCATTATTACTGCTATAACCCAGCATGAATTTCTGGTTTTCTTCAAAGCCATTTGAGATGTAGCTGTGAAAATTCATATCTAATTCTTGTTTGATCTCTCTGCCATAGCTGATCTGAGTAGTGCCACTCCCATCAGAAGAACTACAACAACTTGCTTCATTTCCAAACATGAGGATGTTGTTGTTGTTGCTGTGGTTGTCTTTCACTGGGTGGTAATACTGCATGGGACCCACCAAGCTCTCTTGGTTTTCAAGAAAGGAATTTGTTGCTAAACAAGTGGTGGCGTTGTTATTCAAGAGATATGATGAGACTGGAATGGGTTCAAGGCCAGGGAAGCATTTGGTTGGGGTGTAATAAGAAGTGCAGTCTTTGTATAGTGACGGTAGAGATGGAGATGGTACTGATGGTGTCTGATGAAGAGGAGATGGGATTAAAGGTGTCTGATGAGGTTTTCTGTGGGATGAAGCAACCATACCCATGAGTTTCTTCTTGAGCTTGGTGTTCCAGTAGTTTTTGATATCATTGTCAGTCCTGCCAGGTAACTGAGCTGCTATAATTGACCACCTGCACTTGAAAGGAATAAGGTCCATAAGAAGACAACACTGAGCTTCTCCTAACAGGTGTAAGGAGGTTTTGATGTTAGATCTAAACTTGGCATGCATGCAGTAGAATTATCCAAAAAATGAGCAGATTTTGTTACATGCAAACTTTTAAAAAAGAGAAAAAAAAAATCCCAGAAAATTTTCTCTTTTTTTTTTTTTCCCCCTTTTAGTTGAAATTCATGGATGTTCATTCATCACAGCAGATGATGGTTATGGGGAAAAAGGGGAAAAAATGATATGCATATCAATTTGGGTAAATCTTAAGGTAAAGGTGTTTGTCAAGAACAGAAAAAAATAATAAAATGAATTAAATTGGGTACCTGCTTCCAATGCTAGCAAACAGGCTGCAGATTATCCTATCTTCATGGTCAGAGAATTCACCATGTTTAATGTTGGGCCTGAGATAGTTAAGCCACCTCAATCTGCAACTTTTCCCACATCTCTTCAGACCTGAGATCCAAAACCAACCCCCTTCAGAACCAACCCCAAAGAGAGCAAAAACAATTTTCTAGAGAGAGAGAGAGAGAGAGAGAGAGAGTGAGAGAACAAAGGAAACCCACAAATCGAAATTAAACATTTTTATGAAAATGGGTTTGAGTTAATCTTACCAGCCTTTTGTGGAAGAGCAATCCAATTCCCACCAGTTCCATATTTCTCTATGTAGTCCTTAAGCTTTGAGTCTTCCTCAGGTGACCATGGCCCCTTCTTCACATTTGCTTTGTCACAACAAGGAGCCCTCCCCATCTCTCTCTCTCTCTCTCTCTCTCTCTCTCTCAAAGTCTAATGATCTTTTTGGACCTTCTTGTGGGGGAACCAAAGGTCTCTCCTTGAAAATGGAACTAATTGGTGTTGCGGTGCTAGTGCCTTTTTATTAAGAGACTTGGGCATGGAAGTTTGAACTGTACGAAATATTTATTAATTCAGCAACAGAAGTCAAAAGGATGGGCCTGTTCAATCAGTTTCTAACTCTTATGATTATTTTGCAAGCAAGCTAAGAGAACTTTCCATTTCACATATTAGAGCCCCATGTATAACCTTACTCGGTCTCTAGCTTCCTTTTCTCTAAAGGACCCAAAGTCTTATTGGATAGATATATAATAGGCAATTGATATGATGGCTGGTGGCTGCGGGTCTTCGAATTGTGACATTTTCCAAACCTAGGGAAATTGTGGTAACTAATATTTATAATCATCAGATCATTATAGGACTACCAAAAGGAAATGTATGTATAAGGTAAGTCTACCATGAAAGGCTTTTTATTGGTGAATTGATTAATTCTCATAATTTCAAGAGTATATGTACAAATTTCAAAACAAAATCTATACCAATATTAAAAGGACTCTTCAAGAATCCCATATACAAAAATTAATCAAAAAATGACTTGCAGTTTGATCACGGAAAATAGTCTAAATTGATAAAAAAAAAATTAATCGATCAAATAAAACATCAAACTTTGACCAAATCATATGATATTTTATCATGAATTTTTGTATGCGAAACTCTTGAAGAATCTTCTATCAAATGGTACAAGTTTTATTTTGAAATTTATACATTTAACTCTTAAAATTAAAAAGAGTTCATCAATTCATCAATGAGAAGCTCCATCCATACATATAATACTAAATGTTTAGGTGCTTGATAGTGTACATATGCGACATCATTTATATCTATTATGCACCACGCAAGATTGTCACAAATAGTCCAAATTGACATCTTGTAGGCGTGTTAAGCATTTAAACATTTTCATACATACATAGATACATACATATATATATATATACACACACGTATAAGGATCATGATCAAAGGACAACATTTTCGTACAAATTTTTTTACAACAATCTTATACTATCTATTTCACACTCATCCAATAGTTAGAAAATTGCTTCATAATTATCTCCATTTTTACTTTTTGGAGACCATTGGATGGAAGAGAAATGGATGCATATGACTGAAAAAATTTTGTAGGAAAATATTATCCTTGATCCTGAACCTATACCCACTTATGTAAAAATTACAAGATCCGAGAACCAATACTCGATCAATTGTAAAGAGACAAAGCGTATAAACATGTAGAAGTTCATAACATGATCCAAGCATGCACCATTACTCCATCAATTATTCTGGGTCTCCACTGTACATGGGGAAGGGCAGTGTGACTGATGAGAATGATCATGTTGATGGTCCCATTTATCAGATTCTATGTACTTCCTCTGATCAGGTGTCTCCGGCCCGACTAATCAATGCCATTTTTTATTTTATTTGTTTTTGGAATTGTCGACCCATCATATATAGCTAGCTATTGCCAGAGCTTGAAAACAATAGGCAAACCATTTTCACAGATGGTCTTAGTAAGTTTTAACATTTCCTCATTGGGGACCTACCTGTGGCTATATGACACAATGGGAATAGAGGCCTATATATGGACCGATTGAAGTTGAAGGGGACCCCTACCCGATTTTGTAGGGTATCAATTTAACCATACTAGCGTCCTAACCAGCCATCATTATGTGAGGTCACTTCGTAAGTTTGTAAAATGCAATCCAGGAAGAGAAATGTGACTTGTTTAGGGTGAATTCGATGCACATGCAACCTTGTAATGATTGGCATGTCTGTCTCACATTAATGGGTGAATTAACAGAACCTCTCAAGCTAGGAGATCAGCCCTTATCTAAATTAGGGTCATTTAATCTTGAAAATTTCTTAAAGAGATTGGATATGACTATCCGGTCTTGTTGTTTACGTGGTCCACTTACACTTTTATTGATAAGAGGTGTGGGGTTCAGAAACTTGATCCTATTAAAACAATAGAGTAGGGTTTGAGGCTTATTCTTATGTGGTTTAGGATTCTTCTATCACTTGACATCATATCCCAAAAAAGAAAAAAAAAACAAAAGGATTAGAGATATGATCCTTGTGTTAGACTCTATTTGGTTTGCAGATTTTAACAAGGAAAAAAAATAAAATAGAAGGAATTGTACTTTTCTTTATTTGGTTGCAATGGAAAATTGAAAAAAAAAGAAGAATT
Organism: Liquidambar formosana; assembly: GCA_039720395.1. Classification (NCBI taxonomy): domain Eukaryota; kingdom Viridiplantae; phylum Streptophyta; class Magnoliopsida; order Saxifragales; family Altingiaceae; genus Liquidambar; species Liquidambar formosana. Next base: position 31,176,108 of record CM077827.1, on the reverse strand, counting down.
AGTATAATTTTAGCTTGATATGATTTTATATTTTCTTTTCATTTTCTTTCCTCATTTTTTTTCCCTTCCTTTTTTTTTCCTTGATAGAATCCATGAACCAATTAGAGGGTTAAGGTTTAATATGACAAATTTTGGTAAGATAGAGAGGATTATAATTAAAACATCAAGCATGGATATCCATGAATATAAAATTTTCATCTTTAATTGAACTTTTGTCACTTGGGAATTACATAGAATTAATACGTGAAAGTTTAGAGATGCCTAAGACCACGGCTCTTGTTTACACTTTAATTTGTGCCATCAATCGAAAAAATTATTACTGCTCATTCTCTACGGTTATCAAATGCCTGACTCTCTAATCTGAAGCAACCAAATGCAAATAGGAGAAATATTTCCAATCCATGTTGGTTGGGATGTTGAAACTTCAAGGAAGCTTCTGCTATTACTATATAATGGACTGGATAAAATATGTATGTAATACATAAACTAATGAGAGGAAGGGGAAAATTTTTCCATGATTCTTTTGCTTGTGTTTTCTTCTTAAAGTATAAGTCAAAACATAATATCTGGAAGCCGTCTCTAGCTTTTTCACACACATACACACACACACACACAAAGAAGGAAAGGTGTAAAATAAAAGGAAGCAGACTATTATGTGGTTAGACTAGGCTTATTCATGAAGTCAAAATGTATTGAACTCTTCTCTTGCAACTGTTCTTACTTTTGCTCCTCCATTTCAGAACCATTCAACAGGCCGGTTTTGACATATTAATCATCTGATATATACTAACTGATCAACCGCCATATGCTTTATGCCGATGCTACATTACCACAAACCATGTGATTCACAATGATAAAGAAAAACATAAAACTTATTTTGCTATCGGCCTAATTGAGGCATATATAAACCGGTGCTAATAAAAATAAATCATTTTCCATAAAAATAATTCCTATTTAATAAAATGTTTAGACCTCTAGCTACAATGGGGAAATGGGAAAGTGTTTCACGTTTTTTAAACCGTAATCAGTGTTAATTAACATATAATTGCATGCGTTATATGTATAATCAACATGACTGGGTCCCAAATATTTTGAATTTGGTAATGAGATTGATTGGGTCATCACAAACGTATCGGTGCCCAGCTGTGCAATCCAACAACCATGCCATGGGCAATTGTTTGACTCTTAATCCAGAATCTTAAAAAATGGTATTATATTCCGTATATTACTCCTAATCCAGAAATTTCAAACATGGCATTATAATTTAACTAATGCAGTTTACATACTGTTCACCTCATCTGGAAATGCCTCCCCTTCGATTGCATAGTTACACTCCAATTGCAATTTTTTCTTTTCTTTTCTTTTTAATGACGTTGCTCATTTCAGGATTGTGTGTGTGTGTGTGTGTGTGTGTTGTAATCATGATAATACATATAACTAAGCATTTTCTTTGAAGATGGCATGGGGAGGATTTTTTTAAAAAAAATTTGACCCCTTTTCTACAAATTTTGGAACCTTTCCCTAAACATAGTGTTAGATTGGCTACAAACGGCAATAGCTAATCGGACATACTTGAAAACAATAATGATCCAAAACATCTAGGCCGCAAAATTCATGAACTCAATTTTTTTAAGAAGTAATAGCATGCAAATTTTTTTTTTTTTTCCAAAAAATAAAAAAGAGCCACGCTTTCAATTATTTTACAGCTTGCAAGTCAATTGGAGCGATTTGCCAATCTGCTTACCTCAGGAATGATTCTACATTTTTATAATTGAATATAGTGGTTCGATTAATTTTCTCTGCATGCAATGGATGAAAACCTTTTTAAATGATAAAATACTGTGATTTTTTTAATGGCAGCAATGTTTAAAAAAAAAAAGTGTTGGTCGTTAAAAAGAGAATATAATCGACATTTGAAGGTTATTTCATGACGTAGAGAAACCACATTGAGAGATAACCGAAGCTTATTTTCTTATCCTCATGTCTGGTACCTACAAAACCTGTATTACTACAATATAGTTTGATTATTTGCATTAACCCATTTCCTTGACCTATCTACTTTATAAGGCAATCATTGCACCCTTTTATCCATAAAGTATCCTAATTAACTAAATAATGCATGTGCATATATTATTTTAGTATGTAATTGAACTCTCTCTCTCTCTCTCTCTCTCTCTCTCTCTCTCTCTCTAGTTTGCATTTTTTTTTATAGTCTTTTTGGACTGCAATTTCAGGCAGTAATTAATAATTTTTTTTATTGGAATTCACAGAGAAGATTAACCATTGAACGCTAAATAGTGACCATTACCACATGTTTTTGTATATATAATAGAGAGAGAGAGAGAGAGAGAGAGAGAGAAGCTAAAACATTATCAAGTTGAGGCAATAATTGTTTTTCATATCTTCTTCAATGCCTTTTTTAAAAAAATATCTCCAACACTCGTATAGTATACAACTGTTTTACTTTTCAGTATACTCATTTATAAATAGCCATATGCATGCATATAGTTTAATATGTGTAGGCAAATGTGTTTGTATCTATATATATGTAATTGGAAGTTGGTGTATTTTTGTATACATGCATGATGCAAATGAATTGACACACAGATAAGCACGAATATAGAACCCTATATATATATATATATATATTTTTTTTTTTTTTTGAGAGAGAGGGGGTTGCTCAAATGTGGGATATTTAGGATTATTCCATATGATCGTGGCCGTTTATATATGACACACGTTTGTATGTTGTCCACAGACAACTATGATCATATAAGATATTTAGGATATCTTGCACATAATCAAAACTATATATATGTATATATATTCTGGAATATCTCATCACATGATTACATATATATATATATATTACAATCACTTTTGTAGAAAGGACATATAAAGATGGAAAAGGATTGAGAAAGAGTCTTTGTTTGACATAAAACAGATAAAGCACTGAGCAAAATAGAAAAGAAAGTGATTTTCTATGAAAACAAACCCTTTTTCTCTGTCTTTTCTTCTGCACCATGGAATCTTCTAATTGAAAAACATGGGGGGTCTCCATTTCTTTATCAAATAGATAGACGTATAATATTTAAGTAAAACAAAATAAAATAAAAGTATCAAATAAATAAAGAACAAAAGAGACATGTGTCGTCATCTGCATTGACTCTTAGAGAGGGAAGATGCACAATTCTGTTGTTCTCACTTTCTCAACGGTTGGCAAACTAAGTTGGAAAAATTTGCAGTCTATGTTTGGTTCGTTATATTTAAATCATCATTATTAACAACAAGAAGAGTTTTTTCTCATGTACAAGTTTTTCTTTTGCACTTGTATCCCTCTCTTATGGCCTATTTCTTAAGATTACCACTATTACATTGGACACTACTTGGGCTGAAGGACTTCCTTCTCACCTCCATTTATTTTCTGACACGTGTCATAAATATTTTATAAAAATATGAATTTAAAAACACTGACAAACAAATGAGCTAATATGGATACTGTCGATACACATTCATGTTATATAGTATAAACATGTGACACTCAAATATGGATTTATAAAAATGTATTCCCAATTATGTAAACATAAGAATGCATGCACACAATCAATTCTTTTTCTTTATTTAGACAAGTAGTGAATATCAGTGGCGGAGAGAAGGAGCTCTTCTACCCAAGGGTGGAGGCAAGTATTTTCCTATTACATTTTCCCTTTTTTGTTTTTGTTTTTAATGTCATAGATGATAAGATCCAAACTTTAGACTCGTCCCTAGCTACTCCCCACATGCCATGCTAGTACCACTCTAGTATAAAATTTTCATGAAATTCTAAATTGTATATGATATTTTATTACAAAATCTACAAGGGATGAAACATCAAATTATTATGAGCTTTTTTCTTCCTGATTGACGATACATTTTAAATGTTCGCTTCATTATTATTTGTTTAAATAGAAATGCATGGGGGAAGTTTTTTTCTTTTGTGGTTTTATAGAGACCACAATTTGCTAACTTTTTTACTTCTTGCAATTACTAATCTCGCCACCATATTTTGGATCAAAATTAATAATCATTAAGGAAGGCTATAATGCCAAATGATCAAAGGACAATGCATGGTAAACCTATGCCGCTAAAAGGTTCGATGTACATATGCATTTATATTTGAAGATGGAAGGAGACTTTATTTGAAAAGATGGCTTAAAAGAAAAACGAGAAGCAATCAACTATTGAAACCAATGAGTAGCATCTAGACCCAAATATTTAATGTATTCAACTAAGAGGTCATATTAAACCTAGATGCTACCAAGTCCTCCGTAGATCTTTGACTTATGAAAATGATCAATGTTAATCTACACAAAAGATTACCCCATGGTGGTATATATCCATCAAGACCCATCCCACTTCCTCCCCACCCCCAAAAAAAAAAATACTATTTCTGTTTTGATCAGCAAAAGGAGAAAATTTAAAGACTATGAGATATAGAAGATAAGAACCAGCCCAAAACAACCACCCAAGCCATCAAACAAACCCAAAAAACCACTCCCCCAAAAATATAGCAGGTTCAAAACTCAGCAAGGTGCTGAGTAGAAATCTTGGTTAGCATTTGCTACAAATTTATGAATATGTAAGTTAGCTGATGTGTATTCTTCCGTAGTTTTGCTAATCCTAAAATGTTAATGGGATTGCTAGATTTGTTGTTGGAAAGACTCGTTTCTCGCTTTGCACAAATGACATCACAACTCTAGAGCTCACCTCTCCTATCAAAATCTTTTTGTTTCTCCTCAATATCTCTCCATCAATTATGTGTATATGACACACATGTTTGCTTGTGTCTCAAAATGTCATTTAGCTTAAATGCAAGTCAAAAGTGGTTGTGTTGTAGACTTGTAGTATCCTAATACGTAAGCTTGTAAGAGAAACTAAGCTACGGCACGAGATTGACTAATTACTCAGCTTGATAAAGTTATCAATAGCTAAAGTGCACCTTTTGCGGATCAAAAAAAAAAAAAAAAAGCGCTACAGTGATTGAGCACGGCTTGCATTGGTGTGTATTATTTTTCTGATCGACCAACTGTAAGATTTGAGTCGTTTGAATTTGATTTATTGTATACATCTTTTGGATATTGAGTAATCACATTTGAAGATTGAATTTGGTTATAAATTTGAAAGTTGAGAATTGATTTGAATCTAAATAATTGGTGGAGAGATATATAAATAAAGAAAATAATGATATATGTAATTAGAGTAATGAGATTCAAATAAAATCCACCTATATTCACGTTTAATACGATTATAATCAAATCCCATAAATCAATCCAAATACGATCCAATGATTTTAATCGATATTGTGATTGAATCTTAATCATGTTGAATTAGAATCAAACCCGTTATTTATTTGTTTATAATAAACAAAAGCAAACAAAAAACAAGAACAAACACCAAAGTCCAAACTCAACCAAAGAAAAGCCCTATCAGCTAGTCGACCCACCTACACAGCTAGGTTGGAGAATCAAAGTCGTATCATAATCCTACCCGTTTCCAACCAGAAACCAATTTTATTTTTTATTTTTATAATTTATTTTAAAGTTTATTTTATATATAGATTCACAGAAAATGAGTGTTGCCATTACCATAAATTTGAGCAAGTCAAGGGGCTCCCGATGAAATAATGGAAAAACCAGAAAAGTCAAACAGGTCTTAACTGGGATTCGACAGACAAGAGAGTCTCGCTGTCGTGATGACGTGATAGGGTGCGTACTGCACACACCCCCACCCCGTGTGTGTGCGAGTTGAGTGACAATGGCGGGAAAATCATTATCAAGATTCGTGTCTCATCTGTGCTCGAAACGTGGCGTTGCGAGCCTCAGACGTTGTCGTCTCGTATTAGATGTTTGTGGGCCATACTCGACTGCGGCTTCGTGAGAGTATATACTTGCCTGCTCTTGTCAAGCAACCCACATATTCGGATTTATTGTCAAAATTTCTTCCAAAAAACAAATTATAAACAACTCTTAAAAATATTTTGTGAAATAAACGAGTCAATTACTCTTAAGAGAAAGTTTAGTTGTTTCAAGTACCTATATGTTGTAAAGCGGAATGCGCTCATTTCAACTCCTCATATCCCCCAACAAGTGATATCCACTTGCGTTTTTTCTTATGGCAATAGTTTAATACTAGGGGATAATTAGATTAAAGATTAATCCAATGGGTTGGTCTAGTGGTTGAGCACTTGGCCCTAAAGTGGCTATCTTGAGTGGAGGTAAAAGATCCTAAGGCCGAGTCCTAGCACTTAAAAAAAAATTTTGGGGCAGCGATTTACCGTTGCCTACCCGTTACGACAATGATTAGTCCTTGGTTGTCAACTTTGAGGATATACTGGGTCAAAGACCAAAAAAAAAAAAAAAAAAGAAGAAAAAAAAGACTAAAGATCTGGATACTTTAAGACAATGACCAAAAAAAAAAAAAGATAAACGTACAAGTCAATCTCAATTCTCATTTTCGAGATTGATAATTTATCATTCAAAATTTGAATGTGTTATTGTTAGACTTGATAAACTCATTTGTACTTAAAATAATTAAACTAAAGCTTAAGTGATGGAATCCGAAATTTACTTAAACAGAGATAATTTTTCGTTGATGGTTTTTAGGTTTGTAATATTACATCTATATTGAAATAATCATTTGATTGCGAGTCTCTACTATCTAGAGATTTTTTTTTTTTTTTAAATTTTTTTTTCAAATTAATGATAAAAAGATTAAAACAAAAAAGACCTAAACAAATAATAGATATAAAAATTTGAATACTGTTTAATCATATTTCTATTTAATACTTTCACCCACTGAGTCTCTTTGTTTTGAGCTCGTTGCATAATAACCTAAATGAATCAAATTGGGGCAAAATGAGAGACAAATAAATTATGAAGACCATTAAGTGTTTGGTGGCTTTTTTTATAATCGATTTAATAAAATATTCATTTGAGTTAATTTGAATAGCTTATTACTCTACTAAACTCGGTTAGTGTTCAGCCCTCTCCACGATAATGAGATGAAACCAAAGAAGGGAGACGTGTTAAGTTCTGTAGCGAGTGTATGGTTGCTGCGTACTCTAGCGGTTATGGCTCTTACTTCTTCTCATGAATATTCCAAACATTTATGCGGTTTGTTAGCTGACTAAATATATATTAAAAAAATATATTTACAGATATGCAATTACTTATATGTGCTCAGATGGGAATCAATCAATCAGTCATCTCATGCACGCTTTTAATTTTTTATTTATTTTTTAATGATGAAGGGTTCATATAACAGGGAGAGGTTTTAGTGCTGAGTCGGTGCTGAGCTCATCTCAGTCATTCATCTTGGATTTGGATGGTTGAGATTGAAAGATGATAAAGTTATCAACATATCCTTATAAAGTAACTTTTTCATCTTTCAATCTTAACCGTCCAAAACTAAGATGGACGGTTGAGATGAGCTCGGCACCGTGCTGAGTTTGGACATTGAATCCAAGTCCCATATAACACTCACAATTCACAACACTACTTAAGTTCAAGACACAAGAATTATGAAAACTTGTTTGAATGGTTTTAGGGGGTTTGAAAAGGGTCGAACTCAAAACATTTGCGTAATTCTTTATCAATTGAGCTAATCTTTGGGGGTTTGTTTTCAAATTTTCAAAAAAGTCTTCTTTGCTGAACAATTTCTACCCGTCCGATTGAGTTGGTAAAGATTGATTTGAAACTTTGAAGGGCGTCAACGGGTCGGATTCCTTTGGAAGGGTCTCAATTTGAACATAAAAAACGTTTGAAGAAACTGTGTTTGGCTTCATTCGTCTGCGGGGTAAGTTATTGGTATGATGGATCCTCTAATGATTAACAAATGTGGGAGACAACATATTTAATCCAAACGACTTTTGACTTTTAATCAAGTAAAGCTTATAACAAATTTGTGTGTTTTTTTTGGGAAACAAATGGTGCTATATCAATTGAAAGATGGATTAGAAGTTTGATTTTTCTTTTTAGTGTGAATTGAGGTTGCAAGGTCAAGCCATGAATTAAGTTAATATTTTTGGGGATGGGGTACCTAATATACCTTGAAAAAATTTGTCTCAATAGGCAATTCATGGTTTGTTTAAGCTAAAGTGATAACTAGTCAAAATGAAAAGTTCAAAAGTTAGTTATTTTTCGATGGGGCTTTTTTTTTGTTTTTTGTTGTTGTTTGGTGGGGAGCGAGGGGTGAAGGACCATTTAACCGGGTTGATATGACGATAAAATAATTTTTAAAACACTGGTTGCTTTAGCCTTCTTTAAATTAGAATGGCAATACCCAAGGAAGTTAGTCCAATTGGTAGGAAGAAAACTTCTTTATTCTATCAACCTCAATCTGAGTTTGACTCTTCTGAAAAGCACTCAAGAAATTAATTCTTAAATGCATCAGGCCAATGTAGGAAAGTATGCTCTTAAGATCGCCAAGAAAGGGATTTAGTCGAAGTGCAAATAAGTTAACCCGAACATCTTGACCGTCAAACCAAAAAAAATTAGAGTGGCAATGACACTTTCGCATTAGAAAGGTGATTTTTTTTTTTTTAATTATTTTATTTGGGTGGACAATCAATAAAATTAACCATTTATAAGAGGCCTCATGCATACATTGTTACTAGGAGTATCGATGGGGCACCTATGACTCGAATTCGAGTCTAACTCAATTAAAGATAGTCCCATTCCAAACATACCCTAAACCTAGTTTGAGATTAACAATTTTAAAATTTTTTTTTTTCAATGGAATAAAATTATCATTCAATGAACTGTCTAGTCCAATGATAGAAATCAATTCTGTGCTTATCTTTGATGAATATAGAATAAAGTTTTATCCAAAAATGATTTTAACTGAATACAAGAGTCATCGGGATTATGTTAATCAGCTACAAAATTTATCGCACATTCTGAATACGTACCTAACAAAACTCAATAGCCTCAAAATGATCTACCAATTTGGAAACATCCTGATTAATATTAGATATGTTCTACAGAGTGTGATAATCCTTCTTGATTTTAATAAGAACCTCAAAGTTGCCTTTAATTTGAAACCTTTTTTTATCCTTTTTTTTTGAATTCTTCATATATATAAACAAAATATTTTTCAAATCGAGATCCATCTTAAACGCAAAGAGTACGGCTAACATGACAACACATTATTGCTAAAAATTTAGTAATATCACATAGACACACAACGTCTGACCGATCATGTGGGCCATGTCGGTTACGTATATCTTTATGTTCTTGTGTCGCGTATCTATGTATCCATCATTACATTTTTTTTCTTTTTTTCTTTTTTTTTTTTTGGGTTTTGTTTTGTCATGGTGGTATTCTCCAAACCTGAACCTGGTTTGACATCTTCAATTCGAGTACAACTTGGTTTGACATCTTCAACCGAGCACACCCAAACCCAGTTATTTTATTGCCGACATAGCTGGATAGCGACCATAAATAGGGGCCGGACAGAGTGGCTCACCCAACTAAATCGGCCCATGCCATCCCAGGCTCCTAGTGGCCAGTTTTGGCACCTTCTTTCAAACACACCGCTCAAACAGTATGGAGGAAAGGGAGAGCTCACACTAGCGATTGGACATTGGTTGTAACACCTTTCTTTGTCAAGGCAATAATAATTTGTAGGATCTCATCCATGGTGTCTTATAGGTGAAAGACATGTCAAACTTAGTTGGACCTAACAGGCAAACTCCTCGTAAAACTGTCCTTTTCTTCTTGACTCTCTGATCTTTCAATTTATGCTCCATGGAAAATTGCATGAGCGTTGCCAATTCAATTTTACCAACCAGGAGACTAATCTTTATCAACTGATGTTGATTTGGAACTTAACTGTCATTAGGGTCATTTTGTGTTTTGGATTAAAGGGAGGGGTGAATATACTTTAGGTCATTAGGTGATATGATATAATCCAGCGATATCAGCTTAACTGTCATGAAAGTATTATGCACTTAGGGTTCATTTAGTCGTTTAAATAAGAATTAAATGATTATAGCGTACTTTACATAGTATTGTAGGTACCAATCCATCACATTGGATGAGAAAATTCAAGAAAAAGATGTTCTACTAGCATAAATGAGAGTGGAAATTTAAAATAGAGGCCTTTATAAATTTCTAAAACTAATACTATAACATCAAATACGGTGATGTATTGAACTTTTTCAAAGTGTCATTCAATATAATGAATTTGTACTTTCAATACTATGTGTTTACGTAAAATATACTATAATCATTTAATTCTTGTCGTTTGACTAAACGGCCCTTTAGTTTGCTCCAGTAACAAGCGGGCCAAATCTGAGCCCAACTTAGTCCATTTTGAAATGTAAATTCAATGGGCCAATTTGTAGTCTGCCGGGCTAGGCATGTTGGGCCATGCGCTACATCTATGTCAACTCAAACTCATCTGAATTTTCCAAACCTAGAAATATGTTGTTAAAGCCACAAACACCACCACCATACTTGTCTTGGCTTAGTCTTATATGGCCTCTGTGTGACGATATGGGTTCAATTCTATCCAACGGCGATGTGGGTTTAATTCTATCTATTGTCCCAAAACATAATAATGACATTGACAACAACAATAAGCCACACCCCAACCCTAAAGTTTTATCATGTGCCATCAAACACTCATCTAGTGATCGACAGTTAAAAATCCGAATGCTAAATGGTCACATGGCACTCATGTGACAAGTTTAGCATTGTTTTGAAATGATCATTCCTTTTGGTAACAAAAATGCCTCTATCTTAATTTAGAAGCTATTGAGGAAGCATTTAGCATTTAGATTTTAGTCGGGTAGAATGTTTGAATACCCTTTACTGACAAAAAATTGAAATACACGGATGACCATTTACCTTTTAAATTTCTATTACTAACTTGTAGAGGAGCTCTTTATGTCACAGAGACATATTCAAAAACTGCAAAATATTTTTGTGTTGCCGCTAGGCTCAGACTCAAGTCCTTAAAACAAAATAAGATAAAAACCATTACCCTTCAGAGAAGGTCCGGGCCATCGCATGTATGTTTGAGACCGTCTGGGCTGCCATCTAAACCAACAGAGTCCTATCGTGGGCCAAGTCCAGCCCATGTCCGTCACCAGTGACAAACTTTATCTTGCAACTGTATCCACAATCGAGTACTGAGACAAGTCTTCGTTCATATCAGCTTTCAAACTCGTCAACCTCCATGGCTGGATTGCTCCAAAAATCATAAGTCAGTCATTCCTTTTTTGACTTTTCCTAATTTAAGCGAATCCTTTTTAAAATGCACTAATACTCACTTCTCCCTGTGGCTTGAACCCATTGCCTCTCACTCATTAACATACATCCATTCTAATACTATAGTTAGGAGTTTTTTGGTGACGTCAACAACTTTTGAGGTGGCACTCCATAAGCTCTTCCCTCCTTAATCCTTCATTCTCTTTCACTTTGGGTCCACACAACACATTATTTATGATGTCATCATCTTACTCCTTTTCTCTCTCCAAACACCTCCTCCATTTCAGTCTCCCACCTATCCTTTCCTTTATTTGACCCACTCTCTCTCTTTCAAATTTCAAAATTTGATTTCCTCCCTCCTATCCTCCATTTTCTCTTGTGAACACATAATCCTCACCAATCGGGAATGGCTGGCATGGGCACAACCAATGCTCGCCGGAAATGGGTGGCATGGACACATCCAATGCTTATCAGAAATGGGTTCGCCTTAAGTTTGCTCATGTTGTGGTTCTTGAAGTAGGGGCAATTTATGGAGTTAAGGTTGGGGTTTTATGGCATTGAAGATGAAAGGTTGTTCATCCTACGGTGGGTTCACCATGGCTACAAGAGTGGGTCGTCTGACTATGGTTTCATGTCCATAGCTTCTATGGACGCTTACTCATCTTCTTCATCCTTTTTTCCTCACCTGATGTCTCCTTTTTTATGTACGTGTAGTTGACTCACTATGCTTGGGTTGGATCTGCTTCAGCCTTCCTTTTTTTTTTTCTTCTTTTCTTCTTGTGTTGGTATATATCCTTTCATGAGATTATGAGACCCAATTTGTGGGTTTTTTTTATTTTTATTTTTATCATCTCAATTTGTGGGTTTTGAGTATAGGAAAATATAAATTAAAAAAAAAAAAAGAGCAAAGCCATGGAAACTTGGAAAATTTTCCATGGCTGAAGTGAGTGAATGAAGGAGATGAGAGGGGTAAAGAAAAATTGAAGAGAGGGAAGAGAATAGGAAGAGGAAAAAAGAGAGCCAAAACTATCAATGAAGGAGTGCAGGTTTAGAGAATGAACCCGTACGATGCGTTGGTTTTGCTCCTAACATGGAGATTAAGCTCTAAATTTGTCTACCAATTTGTTTCGACAATAAATTTGCAATTTCCGCGCATCGCACGGGTTTATTTTAGTAAATACATATAGAGGAGTGTAATACTTCAAGATCTTAGTTTCGAGTCTGATTTTAACCAATACCTTTAACTTGCGGGATGTGTAAGTATTGAAATTTATCCCAATCCCACAAATAGTCAAAGGGGACAATATCGAGGGTTCCATGTCATGAATATAAAAAATAAAAAATAAATAAAAATCTTATTATAAGTTATTAAATAATAAAAATTCACAATTTAAAGGATTATTCCTAAAGGACTCAACGAGATCATAATTGGAATTATGAGGTCTCTTGTGATTGAATCTTTATTATGTTGTGATATTTTACATCGTGGAATAGACCCATTTGAGAACAATTGGATGATGACAAAATTATCAAAGATTGGCATTCCTTATTTCTATTCAACAACGTACGAATAGTTCCTTGATTTTGGCTAAGTGATTGTTGAATCCTTTCCTTGGAATAAGTGGAATAAAACGGATTGATATTGGTGCGATCTGATCCATTATCAGAGATTAATCTCGAACTCAACAGATCATTCCTTTTTCGTCAATTGTTAGGAAAACCCAAACCCGGCCATTTGTCCTTACTTCAACAAAGGAAGCATGGGCTTCTCCGCCAAAAGATTATAGTATATTGGTTGAGTTTTTTTTTTTTTTTTTTTTTTTTGGTTTGTTTGTTTTTGTTTTTGGGTTTCAATTTCAATACTAGCTAAACAAGTCCGAACTAATTAAACACTTTGCATAAAGAATATACTCCAATTGACAACTCGAAGTTGAACCAAAACAAAATACATTTTCTCTACTCAAAACACACTGTTGTCTCTCTCTTTAAACTAGCCTTCTGTCTCGAGTCTCAACACCAAACAATCATTTTACCGTGAAAAAGAACATCAGAAAAACCAACCCATTTCTCAATACACCCTTCTCAATTCTCATACTCCTCCTATCAATGTCCTCCACCTCATCATCTTCTTCATCTCCCCTAAAACCTCCTCCTCTTCCCATTTTACCCATCCCCACTTCCCCTCAGCTCCAATGGCAGCTAGGCAGCATGGCACTCTTCCTCCACTTCGGACCCAACACCTTCACCGACTCCGAGTGGGGCACCGGCAAGGCCGACCCCTCTGTATTCAATCCTACCCAATTCGACCCGACTCAGTGGGTCAAAGTCGCCAAGGACGCGGGCTTTTCCCGTGTAATCCTCACAGCCAAACACCACGATGGATTCTGCCTTTGGCCCTCCGACTACACCAACTACTCGGTCAAGTCGAGCCCGTGGAGGAATGGTGACGGTGATGTTGTTGGTGAGTTGGCGAAGGCTGCGAAGGATGCTGGCATTGGGTTCGGGCTTTACCTTTCGCCGTGGGATCGGCACGAGCCGTCGTATGGCAAGACTTTGGAGTATAATGAGTTCTATATGGGGCAGATGACCGAGTTGCTCACCCGGTAATTGTGGTTGAACTTTAATAACTTCTTGTTTTTGTGAACTGAGTTTCTCGTTGATTGTTCTATCAATTCTTGAAGCTCTGCTTTGGATTTCGATTTCTGGGAATCTATGTGATTTTTTGTGTTTTTCAGTGAATTCGAGTTCTGCATTAAATTCTTAGGCCTACCCCCCCCCCCCCCCCCCCCAAAAAAAATGGTAATCAACTTGATAGATTGCACTTTTGGAGAATTTGCGTTGTTGATTATTTTTATAAAATATAGCTGCAAATTTTTGTTGAATGGCTAGATTGATTCTGTTCAGTTTTTGAAGCGTTGTTTTGTTAATCAACTTTTGGGTTTGCTTCATTTGTGTTGATTCTAACTGATTGGTTCTGTTTACTTTTTTCAAGAATTCAAGTTTCTGGGATTATATACCATTCTGGGTTATTGTTGAAATTCCGGTAATACTAGTACTTTGACCCAAAGGGGGGGTAAATGGGTCTTTAAAAATTTACCAAGTAATTAATTTACCCAATATAATTTTCTATAACAGTTAATCATCAAATCATCTAATTGCATGCTAAATATTTAATATATGAAAATATGATGAGTTTGATTAACCTACTTAATTAAATATATCAATGATATATTTTGATTAAGCAAGTTAACAAAACTCGAATCAATCACAAAATACGCAAGCAATTTTTACGTGGAAAACCTTAAAAAGGAAAAACCACGGGACCTCGTCCAGTTTGAGCAATCCACTATAAGCAATCAGAGAATACAAGATTTACCCGACACACAACAGACCAAGTCTTACTCCATGCGACGCTCCTCGAGTCTTATTCCGTGCAGCGCTTCTAATCTTCGATTTATAGTCGCACTTGTCAATTCCCTCAAATCCGCCTCATATGAATCCACTCCCACGAACTCGCAAGTTCGATCTCCGTCGCAACGGCTCTGGTAAGCACCGGCCACACACACTCAAGGTTGTGTTTAGGATGTGGTTTGTGGCATTAGATCATGAATATGAGATGCAACTAGAATGATAGAATCAATGAATAACCTAGTATCAAAGTGATCTAATGCATGAAAGGCATGAGGATAGTGTGGAGGCTAGGGTTCCTTCTCAATGCTCTTTCTAAAGGTTTTTCTCTCTCAAAACCTCTCTCAAAAGTCGTGCTATAAGTCCCCTTAAATAACCTACAAGAATCCCAATTGAATAAGGAAAAAGAGTGTCTGGCAAGTAAACTCGAAATAGGAAATCTGCCGACGACCGTAGGTACGGTTGGCTTGACCGTAGGTACGGTTGAAGGCAGAATGCTAATTATGCAAAACTGCTCCCAACCGTAGGTACGGTTTGCCTGACCGTAGGTACGGTTGTATGCAGAGAGCTATTTTTGGCTTCCTACAATATTCTACTTCCTCAATCATCTCCAATGGTACCTACCATGAAACACACAAGCTAGAATGATGAATTATATGCCAAAAACACTTCCAACGGTTAGAGGGACTTCCTACAGTTGATGAAACAAAGAAAATAATGAAGACTAAATGCAACCTAAATATATAGGAATGCTAAATATAAATATGCAATGAATCTAATACCACTTACCATCCCAAACACATGTAAGAATAAAGCTTCAATGAAAGTCTTCGAGAATGCACCTTGAGCTTCAATCTTGACAAATTGAACTTCAACCTTGGGATGAATTCAACTCACTTAAACATTAGCAACTTGACTCCTTTTGGAAACGGAAAAGCCAACATATACAAATTTGGTCTTTACAATTGTGAATTATCTGAGTGATTTTGGTTTGAAGCTTTTGAAATTGTGGTTATCACTTGTCTATCTATCCATCTATCTATGTATATAAAACATGCTTATATGAGTTATATCAGTCCATGCACTGGGAGTTGTACCCTATGCATTGGCCCCATGTAAGCCACTAATGCATGGAGTACAACCCCCAAAACGGGTGCTGATATGACTTATATCGTCACGTTCTTACTTGACCGCCATCCTATATATATGAATTGCTTTGTCTAGTGGACTAAGGTCACAAATCTGTTTTTGGTAATTGGAGCAGATATGGAGAGATTAAGGAGGTATGGTTGGATGGTGCAAAGGGGGAAGGGGAGAAGGACATGGAGTATTTCTTTGATAGTTGGTTTAGTCTCATTCGACAACTCCAGCCCGGGGCAGTCATTTTCTCTGATGCTGGGCCTAACATCAGGTGGGTTGGTAATGAAGATGGTGTTGGTGGGTCTACTTCTTGGTATCTCTTCAATCGGAGTGCTGCAAAGATTGGTGACACTGATCGCTAGTGAGTTCTCTCTATCAATCTTCCCTTACATGAGTGATATTGTTTACTTAAAAAGATATAGTTGATTATCTAACATTTGGAGAAGATGGTTCACTGAATATGCTCCAAGTCATTTATAGTTGATGTCTTATCAAATAATTACATCTTTGTCTGGTTCAGTATGATTTAATTACTTTGAACCCCATCTGCACCCAATAATTATACTAGCTGTGTAGCCCCCATTTTCCTTATGTGAATAGGGAATAATTGAACACCATGAACTTGGTTGAGAGAGAGAGAGAGTTGAGCTATGTTATTGAGTAAACAAGATGACATTCTTAATTGAGCTCTGTGAACTAAATATTTCTTTAGATACCCCAAGGAATTTGACCCCCAAGTACTAATTAAAAGGACCAGGCTGAGTTGCAGAGTTAGTTGATTAATTATTAAGGATCACGTTCCTTTGAGATTTTAGACCCACTAAAGGAAATCCTTGGTTTTCAAAGTACAGTTGAGAATGACATATTCTTCACTCAATTATATAAAATAACCATCTTTAGTGATCATTACATTCATTTAACCAGGATAACTCTTCACATCTCTAGAGCTTCCTTAATTTATATTTATTGACTATTTCCAAAAACTGTTAAGCCCTGTTTGATTCACTGAGAGAGTTGAGAGAAAAAAAAAATTTTGTAAGTAGGCTTCCTTTCTTAAGCATTTTAGAGTGTCTTCTTTTCTTCTCTCATTCTTTTTTAGTACTAAATGGAGTATAAGATTCTCATTCTATAATGACTAATGTATCCAACAGATATTCATGTTGAGGAGACCCACTTGGTCATGACTGGGTACCTGCTGAGTGTGATGTCTCCATCAGACATGGTTGGTTTTGGCATGCATCGCAAAAACCAAAGTCTGCAAAGACTCTTCTTGATATATACTATAAGTCAGTTGGCAGAAACGGTCTCTTGTTACTAAATGTGCCTCCAAACTCATTAGGTCTCATATCAGATGAAGATATACAAGTGCTTCAAGAATTCACTGAGCTCCGGAGCTCCATATTCTCCAATAATTTAACCAAGAAAGCTATTCTTCGTGAGTCCAGTACAAGAGGAGGCATTAGTGATTCTCGGTTCAACTCCCACAATGTCCTCAAAGAAGGTATTTACACCTATTGGGCTCCTGAGAGGAATCAACCTGATTGGGTGTTATATCTATACTTTGAGGAAGTAGTGTCTTTCAACGTACTGCAGATTCAAGAGCCGGTTCACATGGGACAGAGGGTTATTGAGTTTCATCTTGATACCCTAGATGAAAAAAGGGAGTGGAAGAAAGTGATTAATGGCACGACAGTGGGATATCAGAGGTTGTTGCGGTTTCCCACAATAGAATCCCAATACTTGAGGCTTGTCATCGAAAAGTCTCGGGCAGACCCACTGATTTCTTATTTGGGAATTTATATGGATCCATTTCCCATTTTGAGCAACATATCGGATACACACTACTCATTTCGATGGTAGTCAAGTTCTTCAGCAAATTACTTAAAACAATTCAAATATTGCCACACTATAGTTTTTGTAAACGTCCCAGCACAAGAGCATGCTCCTTCTGCAGTTATTAATGCATTTCTTCCCAAATCCATTGTTGTTGTACTTCTTGTGTGCGATGTTATAGTTCTCCAATTCTTATTGGCTTCGGTGCC
This sequence comes from Liquidambar formosana, assembly GCA_039720395.1. NCBI lineage: Eukaryota > Viridiplantae > Streptophyta > Magnoliopsida > Saxifragales > Altingiaceae > Liquidambar > Liquidambar formosana. The sequence continues at coordinate 31,158,266 of CM077827.1, read as the reverse complement.
TTGTATTTTCCTAGAGGATATCAAAAGGTGCAGAAGAATGAGATTGCAGCTCATGTGATTTGATTTTCATGCATCATAATCTCCAGGTAGGTTACACATTGCAACCCTTTGATCCTCTCGTAAAGTGGTAAACCATAGAGCATATGGCAATGAACAGTGTGCCATGGATCCTCTGACATAGCAGAAGCTTATGAAGAAGTAGGACACTGCCTGCTTCTTGGAAAATCGTTCGAATCTACGAACAAAGGTGTAACACACTCGAATCCACGAGCTCAGAGAATTATATCTTAGAAAGAAAATTCTTTATTGAATCAAAACATTACCTTACAATGAAAGAAGGTAGCCTTTATATAGGCTGCAAAATCTAAGTTGACTAGAACTATAACTCAAAAGTCCTAAACTTAATAAATAACCTAATTCAACTAGAACTATAAATCAAAAGTCCTAAACTTAATAAATAACCTAATTCAACTAGAACTATAAATTTGAGAAAGAAATAACTAAAATAAGGAAAAATACTAAATATTCCAAAAATAAAACTACTCCCAACCATAGGTACGGTTTGCTTGACTGTTGGTACAGTTATACGCAGAAAGCCTATTTTGGCTTCTGATTGGTCTTAAATTCTGTCCTACATCAGTCTCCCCTGCTTGAAAAGAACTCGCCCGCGAGTTCATTGTATGAACTTGAAGTCTTCCTTCCCAAACAAAAAGATACTTCGAGTACTTCAATTTCGTCAAGCTCTTCCCAAAATTATTCTTCATGAATGTTCCCACTCGAAGACTCTTTTCTACATACTTCAATTTATTAACAAGGTCAACCAAATTATGATTAAGAACAAAATTATACTCTTCGCTCCCAATAAAATCAATGTGTTGTACCCTGTTGCTCAATGAAAAATCAGTATCTGCATTCGAAAATTTAATAAGCTCATTAAATTTATCCAATGGCGGTTGTATAGGAATAACAACTTCTTATAGCCCTGACTCTTCCACCACAATATGGTCAACCGCCTCCTTGATATTTGTCACAAATTCTCCTCCATCAACTAGAAACACTGACTTCCCTTTGGGTTTTGGCTCTACTGCAGAGAATTCCTCTTTTATGGGCCCTAAAACGATCTTTTGTCCCCCTTTCATGAAAACATAGACATTATCACGCCCCCTATATGTAGCATCCACATCAAATTGCCACGGTCTACCCAAAACCATATGGTAGGCATCCATCTCGACGATATCACAGGAAACCTCGTCTACATAATGTTTTCCAATAGAAAAATTAAGGCGATAAATTTCAGTCTTCTGCACCATGTTGAATCCAGCCAATCTTATACGGTGATGGGTGTTTTTCAACCTTCAGTCCCAGCTTTGTCACCATGGCCTTTGAAACAATGTTCGCACTACTGCCACTATCAATAATAACATCGCATACCTTTCTGTTCACAGTACACCTGGTTCGAAATATATTATGCCGCTGCGACTGTTCCTCCCGCTTTGGCGCTAGTAAAAGTCTTTGAACCACTAAAGAGCGTGAAAGTAACTCTCCATCATCGCCCCCTATAATGTCTTCTTCTTCATAGGTGTATGCTGCTTCATCATCTACTTCCTTTGTCTCCAGGTCTTCCCTATCCTCTGGCGTGACTAGGTTAACGGTACCTCGTTTCAGGCACTGGTTGGAATAATGCCCTGACTGTCCACATCTATAGCACTTATCAGACCCCGGACGAGCATAAGGATTACGAGGTGCTACTTCAGGTGGAAAATGTTGGCTGGCTTTGTTGGACCTCCACTGCTACCTGTCTCGTGAGTGGTGTTAGACAAAGGTGGCAGAGTTATTGGTGTTTTTCCTTTATTTATTGCAGTATGATTAGAATTAAAGGAATTTATTGCTTCGACCGCCGCCTTCGATCTGTCTAATTGAGTTTCCGCCTTAAGAGCCAACGCAACGGCTTCGGTTAAGGTGTAGACTGTTTGCATCGCAACTCGATCCTGTATAGCCCAACGCAGCCCCCCAACAAATCTGGCAATTTGTTGCGCATTTGTTTCCAGCAGGTTATTACGCGACGATAGCCTATGGAACTCCTCTAGGTACGCCTCAACTGTTCTACTTCCCTGCCTACAATCTTGATATTGTTGAAACAGAATCTTCTCATAATCTGGAGGCAAATACCTAGATCGTAACAGTCGCCTCATCTTAGCCCATGTCCGAACCATCCCCTTTCCTTGTCGCATCCGCGTTGTTTGCAATTGCTCCCACCAAGCAGAAGCTCCCCCCAATAGTCTGTACGCGACTAATTTCACCTTTTTATCTTCAGGAATATCCATATAATCGAAAAACCTCTCAACTAATACCAACCAGTCAAGAAACCCCTCGATCTGAAGTTGGCCATTAAAACTAGGCAAGTCCATCTTCATACGAAAGGTCTGTTGGTCCTGCCCTCCTTGGTAACCCCTCCGATTATTCCGAAGTATGGCTTCAGCATCTTCTTCATCCTCACTCAGGTTATCCTCATAGGCTAGCTGCCTAAGTGGAATCTCTGAATGGCGTTCACGAAAAATTTCATCCCTCTCCCGATAAGGTTGACGACCAATAAGACCGTCGCCTCGCTGATTATTCCCTACCGTCAGCCTAATAAGAGTCGCTTGAATCTCCCGCAACACTTGTTGGGTCTCACGTTGCGCCTGCTGGGTCTCACGTTGGAAAATTCTAAATTCAGCTCCTGTAACTATATCTTCCTCACGGTCACCGCCGTCAAGGACTTCGCTTTCGTTCCGTGTGTTCGCCATCTGAATAGGATTAAGCCTGTTCTGATACCAACTGACGTAGCGGAAGCTTATGAAGAAGTAGGACACCGCCTGCTTCTTGGAAAATCGTTCGAATCCACGAACAAAAGAGTAACACACTCAAATCCACGAGCTCAGAGAATTATATCTCAGAAAGAAAATTCTTTATTGAATTAAAACATTACCTTACAATGAAAGAATGTAGCCTTTATATAGGCTGCAAAATCTAAGTTGACTAGAACTATAACTCAAAAGTCCTAAACTTAATAAATAACCTAATTCAACTAGAACTATAAATCAAAAGTCTTAAACTTAATAAATAACCTAATTCAACTAGAACTATAAATTTAAGAAAGAAATAACTAAAATAAGGAAAAATACTAAATATTCCAAAAATAAAACTACTCCCAACCATAGGTACGGTTTGCTTGATCGTTGGTACGGTTATACGCAGAAAGCCTATTTTGGCTTCTGATTGGTCTTAAATTCTGTTCTACATCATCCTCTCATAATGTGGTTTATATGGATTTGATATCTCTTGCCTTCCATTGATAAAAGTGTGTGGAAATATCTCTGAACCGAGGTTCCAGCTCGGGATGTAAGGTTCAGACCTGAAACGCTGACACGTGGCGGAGACTGTTCAACCAGCTTAACCACAACGTACGTGACTCACCTCCTAAGGTCCAGCTCGGGGCGAGAGGTTAAATCACTTCACTTGACACGTGGAAGGTCCGCATGATAGGACCTGCTGCAAAGCACGTGACCTTCCAGCTCGGGACACCTGTCCTGTGACTCACACTACGATCCAAATCCTACTACAGTCCAAAACTGTCCCAGCAGCTGTAATTCCTGACACGACGGTTACTGGAAACCATGGTCCCTTGGCCAACCATGATCAACAAACTATGGTCAGACGGTTATGGGTAAACTATGGTCAAATCTGACCTAACCAAAGCAGTTACCTGACCTCACATGGTCAGTCCGTACAGGTGGGTATAAAAAGAATATGATACAGCCTAATTTGGTAAGCTACAGTACCCTAATTCTCTGAGATTCATCTTCTTCCTTGCCTCATTCTCCCCAGTACAGCTTTCTGACTTAAGCATTGGAGAGGGCACGGCCAAAACCCACCTTGGCCTACCCTCTGACCCATTTTCCAAGCTTGTGATTGCAGGTCCAGGTGAGGGAGCAAGCTCCACCATCAACACGTAGTTCGGGGAGCGGGATTTTACCCCGTACAAAAAGCATCTTCGATTTTTTGAATTAGGATAAAGTACTAGTAAGTAATAACAAACAAATTTCGCCTCTCCTCAACTAAATTCCCAACTTCGTTCTTGGTCCTTGAGGTTTTTGACGTATTGGTAAAGGTTCCTATTATACGGCCAAATTAAGTAATGCCTTGTTGGGAAGAAGCAATGACCTAATGCTTGTTATCATCTTTACACATGCTTGTCTTTTGCTTACACTAAATTGATGAATTTGTGAGTATGCTGTGAGCTCTTCAATATGGGTTCTTATATCTACTCTGACTTCTCGGCGACTTTCATATGTCCTATTGGGAAGTCTCACATCCAAATTGTCTGAATATTGGGTTTGATATAATTTCATATAATTGTTTAAGTTCTTCGCCTAATAACTTTTACATTAGATTCTCGTAACATATATAGTATCAAAACATGTCAGCACCTATACAAAAACAGAATGAACTCTTGATCAAATTTGACCATTAATGGGTTTTACTCAACTTTGAAATTTGAAATGAAAGTGTATAGAAATGCTCTTGCTAGATCCCTTAGTAAAGAAACCTAAATATTGATGAGGAAGTGGACCCAAAGAATGCCCAATGACTGAAGGGCTTTTAAAATATGACCACAGTCCAGATAGAGATGAAGGTGCTTGCTGAAAAATCATCAAATATCATTTGCAAAGCATCTTTACTTAGCGTACAATACAGCAATTGGTCTTGTTTTTGCTGTGTTTTCACTTGGAAGTTGGAACTACTTTTAAAATTGACTGCCCAGAAAATTGATATAATAGGATGATGACCCAATTTCCATTTTGCTTTTACTCAAATCTTCTTGTGCGTGTCAAATGCGTAGAAAAATTAAAATTTCAGTGAAAGGCTGGAAGCATTAAAAACAAGATTCGGTGACCCACCCGGCCTAATATTTTGGCGGTCTTGGACCAATGGATGTGGTTTTTCTTGGTTCGGTTCAGTTTGATTCCAAATGACTCTTTGAGGTGTAAATCGAGAAAACATCATTTTAGATAACTTTACAATAATTATTTTTAAAAAAAAATTATCATTTAACTAAATTCTTTGAGTATTTACAATCTTTATTTCATTTTTGTCCAAAAAAATCCACATATATGTTTGAGACCGCGAGGGGTTGCGATCCAAAGCCAACACAAATCTACCAACTACATTGTCTGGCCCAGCCCATGTCTCTCCCAAGAGTACCAAGTTGACCAAGACTTGTAGTGAACCAGCCTAAGCTCATGTGAGCTTGCGAACGTGTCAAGCCTGGATTGGTTCAAATATCATAACTCTTAACCCAATACTTTTCAATATGCACTCCAACCTCTTCGCTCTGTCCTCTTTCCTCCTTAATATTTTTGTATTTACCACTATTATTATTACGATCAATACTTCTTGTCTTTGCTTGTATTTTTGTCAAAATATTCAACTGTGTTGCTTCTCAGTTTCTCTCCATTAAGTCCAAACGCACAATTGTTTCTCCCCTCTCTCTCTCTCTCTCTCTCTCAAACACCAAACAATCATTTGAACAATGAAAAGGAAGATCAAAACCCCCAACCTCGCAAAACCCATTTCACAATACACCCTTCTCATACTTTGCCTATCACTATCCTCCACCTCGCCATCTTCTTCACCTCCTTTCTCTCCCCCAAAACCTCCTCCTCTTCCCATTTTACCCATCCCCTCTTCCCCTCAGCTCCAATGGCAGCTAACCAACATGGCACTCTTCCTCCACTTCGGACCCAACACCTTCACCGACTCCGAGTGGGGCACCGGCCATGCCCATCCGAGGGTCTTCAACCCCACCCAATTCGACCCGACTCAGTGGGTCAAAGTCGCCAAGGACTCGGGCTTTTCCCGTGTAATCCTCACCGCGAAACACCACGATGGGTTCTGCCTCTGGCCCTCCGACTACACCAACTACTCGGTCAAGTCGAGCCCGTGGAGGAATGGTGACGGTGATGTTGTTGGTGAGTTGGCGAAGGCTGCGAAGGATGCCGGCATTGCGTTGGGGCTTTACCTTTCGCCGTGGGATCGGCACGAGGCGTCGTATGGCAAGACTTTGGAGTATAATGAGTTCTATATGGGGCAGATGACCGAGTTGCTCACCCGGTAATTGTTGTTGAATTTGGATTATTTTGTTGTTTTTGTGAACTGGGTTTCTTTGATTTTTGATCAATTTTTCAAGCTGTGCTTTGGATTTCGATTTCTGGGGATCTATTTGATTATTTGTGTTCTCAGTGAATGCATGTTCCGCATTAAGTGTTTTTGATGATTTGCAATTTTTTGTTAATAATGTTGTTGTTTTTTTTTTTTTTTTTGGTTGGGGGCAATTGTTGGAGGTTTGTTCTGGTAATCAACCTGATAGATTGTATTTTTTGAGAATTTTCGTTGTAGATTATTTTTGTGAAGTTTAGCTGCAATTTTTGTTAGAATGGCTAGATCGATTCTGTACCAGTTTTTGAAGCTTTGTTTTGTTAGTCAACTTTTGGTTTTGATTCATTTGTGTTGATACTAACTGATTGGTTCTGTTTACTTTTTGGAGAAATCAAATTTCTGGATTATATACTATTCTGGGTTTTTGTGAATTATCCAATTGATTTTGGTTTCATGTTGACCTTATTTGAGCATTTTGAACTTGGGGTTATCTATCTGTCTATCTATGTGTGTGTGTGTGTGTGTGTGACCCCGTGCATTGGCCCAATGTACCCTCTAACCCACTAATGCACGAGGTACAACCCCCAATGTGGTTGTTGATATAAGTTACGGAGTATATCAGCACATGCTCTCCTGATCATCATCCTGTATGTATATATGTACGTGTTTATGAATATACTTTGTCTAGTGAACACTGAACAGTCACAGATCTGTTTTTGGTAATTGGAGCAGATATGGAGAGATCAAGGAGGTATGGCTGGATGGTGCAAAAGGGGAAGGGGAGAAGGACATGGAGTATTTCTTTGATAGTTGGTTTAGTCTCATACATCAACTCCAGCCTGGGGCAGTTATTTTCTCTGATGCTGGCCCTGACACCAGGTGGGTTGGTGATGAGGCTGGTGTTGCTGGGTCTACTTGTTGGTCTCTCTTCAATCAGAGTGCTGCAAAGATTGGCGACACTGATGCTCAGTGAGTTTTCTCTATCAGTCTTTACTTCCACGTGTGAAATTGTCTACTTAAAAAGATATGATTTGATTTCTTTGAAACCCATCTGCACCCAATAATTATACTACCTGTGTATCCCCCATTTTGCTTATGTGAATAGGGAATAATTGAACGCCATGAACTTGGTTGTGAAAGAGAGGGATGGGGTGTGTGTGTGTGAGTGAGAGAGAGAGAGAGACAGAGAGAGAGAGAGAGAGAGAGAGAGAATACTTGATTTATGTAATTGAGTAAAGAGGATGGCATTCTCAATTGAGCTCTGTAAACTAAATGTTTCTTCAGATGCGCAAAGGAATTTGACCCCTGAGTAGTAATTAAAAGAACCAGGTAGGGTTGCAGAGTTTGTGTTTACTAATTATTAAGGATCACATTCCTTTGAAATTTCAAGCCCACTTAAAGAAATCCTTGGTTTTCAAAGTACAGTTGAGAATGTCATCTTCTTCCCTCAATTATCTAAAATAGCCATCTTTTATTGATCATTACATTCATCTAACCAAGATACTTCACATCTTTTAAGAGCTTCCTCAATTTATATTTATGAATATTTTCAAAAACAGTAAAGCTCCATTTGATTCCCTAAGAGAATAAGAGAAAAGAAAAAAAATATATATATATTTTTAATAAGTGTAGGCTTCCTTTCTTAAGCATTTAGAGTGTCTTCTTTTCTTCTTTCATTCTTTCTGAGTGCCAAACAGAGTATAAAGAATCTCATTCTATCATTACTGATTTATCCAACAGATATTCACGTGGAGGAGACCCACTTGGTCATGACTGGGTACCTGCCGAGTGTGATGTCTCCATCAGACCTGGTTGGTTTTGGCACGCATCAGAACAACCAAAGTCTGCAAAGACTCTTCTTGATATATACTATAAATCAGTTGGCAGAAACTGTCTCTTGTTACTAAATGTGCCTCCAAACTCATTAGGTCTCATATCAGATGATGATATACAAGCACTTCAAGAATTTACTGAGATCCGGAGCTCCATATTCTCCAATAATTTGGCCAAGAAAGCTCTTCTTAGTGCGACTAGTACACGAGGAGGCATTAGCGATTCTAGATTCAACTCCCACAATGTCCTCAAAGAAGGCATTTACACATATTGGGCTCCTGAGGAGAATCAGTCTGATTGGATGTTATATTTAGACTTTCAGGAAGTAGTGTCTTTCAATGTACTGCAACTTCAAGAGCCGATTCACATGGGACAGAGGGTTATTGAGTATCATCTTGATATCCCGAATGAAAAAAGGGTGTGGAAGGAAGTGATCAATGGCACAACCGTGGGATATCAGAGGTTGTTGCAGTTTCCCACAGTAAAATCCCAATACGTGAGGATTGTCATCGAAAAGTCTCGGGCAGACCCACTGATTTCTTATTTGGGAATTTATATGGATCCATTTTCCATTTTGAGCAACATATCGGATACACACCCATCATCATACTTCAACAGTAGTCAAGTTCTTCAGCAAATTACGTACAACCATTCAAATATTGCGACAACATAGTTTTTGTAAACTTCGGAGTGCTTGAGCACTTGTGCATTTATTCATTTCTTCCAAAGTCCATTGTTGTTTGGACACTGTGTGCAATATTGTAGTTCTCCAATTCTTATTGGCTTCTGAGCCGTGTACATCTCTGGATGATATGTAAAGGTGCAGAAGGATGAGATTGCAGCTTATCTGATTTGATTTTCATGCATCATAATGTCTGGGCAGGCTATACATTGCAACCCTTTGATCCTCGAGTAAAGTGGTAAACCATACAGAGCGCTGAGTAGCGTTCCCAAACATGCAAACTAGCATGTGGAGATGAACAGTGCGCCATGGATCGTCTTATAATATGGTAAATCATACAGCATATGGATTAGATATCTCTTGCCTTCCACTGTAATCAACAGTTTTTCCAATTACAGAAGCTGGCTGGCTTACTTGAGAGTGCTCTCTTCTTTGTGTACTGCCTACATCCATATATTCTCTTTTCTTCTTCATTATTTTCACCTTACTGCGTGATCTTCTTCAAGGCCTCAATCCATCATTTTTTTTTTTATTTTTTTTTTTAATTTATATGTTTGTGGGCTAATGCAATGAGAAAGAGAAAAATAAGCAGTCTGAGAAACTAGTCAAGATATCCACTATATTAGTTCAATAGTTGCTATCAATTATTTCCTTGATCGACTTTCGTTTGGATGGGTTGTGGGTAGAGTTGCAGACTTGCAGGGGAAAGTGAAATTTCTATTTTACCTAGGAAAGTATTTTCGTGAGATTTGGAAAGTAATATGGGGAAGGAGGAGAACCGAGAACCTATAATAGTTGTGTTCTTAAGCTCCTATTAGATTATCAGAATCAGAGGCAACTAAATCGGCTTCATTTCCAATTCCACTAATTCCACAAGAAAGTTGCTACCTTACTTTCAAGCACTCTCATCAGGTGAATTGAACTTGAAATAATTCCTTTTATTAAATAATTCCTTACTCAATGAATATGTATTCTGCTCGTTTTTTGTTTTTTGTTTTTTGTTTTTTATTTTTTATTTTGAAAAAATGAAGATGTATTCTGAAATTTTCTCCAAGCTATTCTTTTTATATTTTTCCTTTTTCTTTGGTCCTATATCTTTATGATTTTCAGAAAACTCCCAAATTACTAATTACCCCGAATGGTAATGAATTCCTTTGCACCAACCTTATGATTTTTTTAACCAGCTTAACTGGAAAATAGTTACTTGATAATAATTTAAAGTTAATTTCACGCTTGATTCAAAATGAGTTCATTAAGATCTAAGAAATCTTGGGAAGGACAGGCAATTTCATAGCTGTGCTGATCTTTAAAAAGATTTAAATTAAATTAAATTTTTTTCTTAAAAAAAATAAATTTTAAAATTTTAAAAGAGAAAAAGAAAAGACTTGCCTGGACAAGAATAAATCAATAAACAACAAATGTTTCCTTATTGTTGAAGAGAATGAACCCAACCAGAGTCGAGAACATCTTATGTTCAAGCATCTACCACATATATTGGTGATGTTAAACAGCATGACTTCCCTCACACTTGATAAGTTTCACTTGAGAGATGTTCAAGGGCTAAATCAAGTTACTACTAATTATTTTAAGCTGAATCATTGATTTTCCAATATTTCTTGGCCAAAATCGATACAGCGCATACAATGCACAAGCACTTACTGCTTGGAAGAAGATAGTGTAGAAACTAGAGAAGAGCGAACAAAACAAACTTCCACAAATCCCCACAATTCTAGCTTTCTTCTTCTTTCTAATATTTCTCCCTCTTGCATTCCTTGTGGAGTTCATACAAGAAAAGCATGCAGATTTGCACAGGCCAATTGCTATTCATGGCATCTCCTAACAACATGGTAGTTGAATAGCATAATCTTCCTGAAAGTTACCATCTCCAAAAATAGTGACATGCCAACCTGATTAAACAAATGAAAATAAAATATAAAAAAAGTCAGCTCCAGAGCAGCAAGCAAAAGTAGAAGAAAAGTAAAAGTAAATCTCTGAAGCAAATGGCAAAGAAAGAAACAACAGAAACTTCAGCCAAAAGACAACGTGTGTATAACGGATGGGCTTCAGATATAAAGTTCCAGCATAATCCAAATACCTTAGGCTCTGCTCAGTTCAATAAAAAATGATGTCAAGACAAAATATTAATTGGTGTCAATGGAGGGCTTCAGATATAAAGTTGGTTTTGCATGTTATTGACATATTGTGTAATGAGATAAACAGCCTATTCTCAGAAAGTGGCACGCAGAAAAATATATATGAAGCTGCTTTATTTGTGGAAACAAACATCATCACAAGGCACAGAACATTTAATGAGATAAAGAAGGCATATACACCGAGCCCATATGGTAGTGAATGGATACTAAACCTGAAAGTTTTAAGTAATCTTGACATCTCGAAGAAGCCGAGCAGCCATAGAGCCATATCTTCTAGCTTCCCAGTCACTAAGCTTCCCATTTTGGAGTCTTGTAACTACCATGCACTCTTCCTCGGCATTGTCACCACCAAAATCATCCAATTTAACCACCTCATAACAACTCTCACCATCCTCGTTCTTTCTATCATTAGTTTCCCCTGTTTTAACCTCATCATTTTGCTGATCAATCCCCTGACTCGTGCTCTCTGTGCTCCCTGCCGAAGGCTTTAATCCCATCATGTAAAGTTGGATACTTGGATGTTGGTACTTTATGTCCATCTGCATGGGATTGAAAGGGTCCAGTTCAGTTTGAGGGAGATGAGAAATTTCATTTGATCAATGAGAAATATAAGTAGCATTTCATATATCAGGCATAAACCTGAAACATGATTTTAAGCACCATTAACTGGACATGTGGCACGTCTCTTCGAACATAACAAATACCTTTGATTTAGAAATAATTTTCACTTCGAAGTTTCTCTTCCACATTTGAAGCATTTGCTCATGGACACTTGTAGAACGTATTTCATACCCCAACTACATGCAAATTTCAGTAATAAGTGAGTGCGTCCATGAAAATTGCTTGAAAGAAAAAACAAAGGTACATGCTAAACATACCAGTTATTATTACTCACTTCCTTTACCTGCTGATGTGGCAATTGCAAGTTGGTAATCAATAGGAAAGTTGAGCCTTGTTTGCTTTGAATTTAAAGAAGGAAAGGGGTTGCCACATCAGCCGGTGGATGAATCCAGTAAAATTTCCAGGGTATGTAGACCACTGAAAAAATAAAAGTTCTAAATATATTACCAAAATTGTGGTTCTGGGCCCTGACAATGTGAATATTGTCTGCAACAGTGGATCCAATAGATGCTCTGAGTAAACCTTGATCCAAAGAAGTTGAAATTTACAGGCTCAGCTTGAAATGGTCTTAAATATAGTATCACATTACCATAGACCTAGAAACAGATGATATCTACATGACACCAATTATTATTCACCACAAAAATGCCAAAGCACCTAGAAATTCAAACAAGTAAATCCAATAACTATGGTTTCTTTGCTCGCTAATAGCAATCATAATGTGCTCCAAACATAAAATTAAATAGGATGAAAATCTTGAAAAACTTACCTAAAGGGCAAAGTTCATCCTAAGGATTATATTCTAACCTATGGAAATAGAAGCGTATGGTGTAGGGATTAGGCCTAGATTCTAGGAATATTTTATGTGAGGACATAATGCCATGCTAAGCATATTTTTGTAAATGAATGAGATTTTCTCAATTCCTTATAAGGGTTTAATCCATTAAATAAAACAGTACGGAGTACTTTCTCCCAAAATAAATTTTCGTAGCAACTGTAGAGCCTAATCCATAGCCTTGCCATATTAATTTGTCTAACAAAATTATGGACTTTGGAATTGTATAGGCATCAAGTTTCCTTGACACCACCAGAATTGTTGGCAGCAAAATTCTTGAAATTGTTGAACTTGCTAGTTGCTACCATTTAGAAGTATTTAAGTTCCTCCACTAGTCACTGTTTTATATAGATCTTATACCTATCTTACTGATCTCTGTCATGTGTTTTTTTCCCTTAGTTGTCCTCAATTCATGAGTTATGTGATTGCAAACTTACCAAACCCAGAGATGAATAGCTTATGGTCCTTACTCTTCAAACAAATGAAACTCCGAAGTTTCTGGGTATCTATGAGCCACCGAAAAACTTAATCTGGGCTTTGAAACATTCATCAATGTGTATAAAATTCAGATATGAATTCCATGCCTTCACCATGTCTTGCTTAAGAATAGAGCATATTTTTCCCATGGCCAGTATTGGTTTCTGCAGTGATATGGAAAAACAAAAATACAAGGAACACTCTATAGTCTAGCAACACTCTTTCCAGTAAAGCAGAAAGCATGCACTTAATTTCCTCGTTTTTTTTTTTTTTTTTTCCTTTTTTTTGGCTAAGGATTTAATCTCCTTTCTGAAACTTGGAAGCCAACATTTGGTCATAAGAAATCCCAAATATCACAGATCCATTTCAGCATCATATCAACATAACACACAGATAAAATACTAACATGATTTTTATTCAAAAAGTTGAATCCCATCCAATGAACTTACAACATCAGTGCCAATGATGTAGTCAAACGGCGGACCAACAGCTCTTATATGATCCTCATTTCCCCAGTCCAACTCTGCAACCTGGATGGAACCAAATGAATCTACAAGAAACATAATTTCCATGTGAGGGAGCGGTAATACTACCATAACTATGATATTCTCTGATAATGTTATCTGTAGCTTTATGTACAGCCTTCTATCCGATAGGTTAACAATCGACAAATAGTTGGGCTATTGTCACTTCATTTGATGTCTAGTTTAAATCAAACTAAAATGAAACCTTACAAAATAAAATAGCATTTTCAGTAGCCAAACGGGAAAAAGAAGAAAAATGAAAGAAACTAGAAGGGTAAGAAAAAGAAAATTAAAATATCCATAGCACTAGGAGGATTGTTGATAAGACTCAAAGCACACCTGAAGCAGGATTCATTTGCATGATCCTTGAAGTATTACGTTCAACATTTCTCATTAGTAATGGCAAAACTTCAATTTGGTCTGTTGAAACTACATCACATCCCAGCAATGCCATGCCTGGAAAGAAAAGTTCAAGTCACACTAAATAGTGACCTTTCAAGTAGAAATGGCATACAAACACGATCCGCTAGATATATATATATATATATATATATATATATATATATATATCTAGCGAGAGAGAGAGCAAGAGAGAGAGAGAGAGAGAGAGTAAAATGCTGTTTGACCTATATATTTTGACCCATAATAAAATCCCATATGATGTGGCACAATGCTAAATGTAAGAAATGAACTTTCTACAATCAAATGTGTTTTTAAGTCTAAAAGGTACAGCCACATCATATGGGATTTTGTTTTGGCTCAATAATATGGGTCAAAAAGCACAGCGCTCATATATATATATCTATATATATATATATATATATATATATATATATATATATACACATTAAAAATTACAGCAAGAAAGAAAAAACTCACCAAATCCAGCTACTCCACAACCTGCTCCAAGTTCAATAACACGTTTTCCTTTTAGTTTAGATGGGCAAAACCTTCCCTTTCTGCAATTCTTTTCCTGAGTATTTCAACCAAATAAGTGCAGCTTTACTGATTTAAAAAAATACAGGATCACAAAGAAAAATAAAGTAGGTTTGCAACTCATGACTCAATACAGAGCCCGAATATATTACCAAAGACAGTTTTTCTAACATGGAAAGTTATCCTTATATTTTTGTAAGGTGATAAACCCCATCACAAAACCTTTTCATCCCCTGGGTGGTTGGCTATGGGGCCTGATTCAGGCCAGTCTTGAACTGAATTTATATTTCAGTATATACACCCGGAGGAGCTATTGCGATTCCAAAATTCACTGCTCAGGGCAGTGGATCTATCTAGGTTGGGTAGGGCCCCAAATTTAGCCGACCCATCTCTCAAGTCTCACCCACCCCTGTCCAAGATAATTCCTAGGAACCAGAGGGGTGTGACAATATGATACATATTATAAAAAGAACACATATTATTGGATAAAAACTAATACAATAACAATAATTTGTACCCTGCCATTAGATCGCAATCAATTGGTTTACAGATTTTACAGAGAGTTGACAGGAATCAGCAGGAGCTTATGGGAAGATAAATTCCAAGGATCTGACGTCCTAGCCATCATTAATCTCCCTCCACACCCCCCCCCCCCCCCAAAAAAAACCCAAGAAGAAGAAGAAGAAGAAATAAAAAAATAAACTCAAGACTTATCCATCTAGCTGGGATCATCAGGATGAATCTGCCTACAAATCCCTGTCCTACCATATCCTATTAATGCATACAACTCAACCTTACTCAACAAATCCTCATCTTAATTACTTCAAGTCAGATACATAATTTAAATGCAACCAACATTCAAACTATTTGGAGTTGATATTATGTTAATGAAAAATAACAAGAATATTGTTCCCCCAAAGAGAGAGAGAGAGAGAGAGAGAGAGAGAGAGAGAGAGAGAGAGAGAGAGCATTTTCAAGAGCATGAATATAAATTCTGGTTGAAGGCACTAAAGAGGGACAATATACATTACCAGAAATTTGACAAATACCATCGATGCATCCCAAACTGTAGTTCCTAAATGCTTAGAATTGGGATCCTACCACAAAGAAAACAAACTGAAAACTGTCAATGGAGTTATAAAAAGATTTGGACGAGATTTTTTTTACAACCAAGAATGATATTTAAAATTCCATAACATCAACTTAATGCTAGGAAACTGCAGCAACAGATCAAAGACATAAAACATCATATTATCATTAAACACGTAGAGGGACAATTAGCAATTCCTTCATTTAGTTATCCAAGTATGAAATTATAATTTCTCTCTGCAGTTTAAAACAGTTTTGGAATTATACAGATATAAAAGTCTTTGTCCCATTGAAGTATTGAACTAATCAAACCATCCTTGCTTTAGAGATACTAAAGATTTCCTTCTTTAATACTTATGAAGAAGAATAATAGAGAACATTTTTCACAATGATCCCAGCCATTGGAATCCTTTCCAAACAAGACAGAGCATTGAGTAGAATAAGTGAGAGTCTGGAAGAGACCAGACTCCACCCTTATAGATCATCCATTCACATGATGATTTAGTCCATCTTATTAAGCACCAAGAAACTCAAAAGTTAATGGATTGAAAGCTACAGCAATCAATGCCAATCTGAATTAAAATTTAGGTGGTGGGGCGGGAATGTAGCTATCAATGCAACAAATAGAAAGAATACAACAAACCTGAGAAAAGTGCAGTTGATGGCCCAAAACTTCAAATAAAATTGCTGATGTGTTAGGAGAATTTAACCTGGAATGCAAATTTCATAGTATAAGAAACAATTTACTTTAGAAACAAAGATGGTCAAAGTTTTAACAAATACATTTCCTTTTTAATCTAAGCACTGCTTGAGATAAATATTATACGAAAAGAAAATATTCTGCACCAGAATGCACAGAAAAATGTAAATATCACTGTATTTAAGCTTTTTTATATTAAAAATAACAAAAAACTACAATTAGCATTTGAAAAGCAGGACAGATCAATGCTTCATTTCGTGAGGAAGAGCCATATCCATCAGTCATCATATATTTAAAATTTCTACTCAAACATACTAGCAAATTTATTAAGCCATGGATCTTTAACAGAGTCAAAATAAAAAAAACTCATGATATGATAACTACATAATGCAAAAAAAAAATTTTTTTTTTTAAAAAATGTTTATTTGAACTGATGAATACAGTCAAGTGGAAGCTATTTTCTTATATAACCAATTGATGGAATGATGACAACAAAAATAGAGTATCAAATTGACTTTTAACTATGGAGTAGAAAACCCTAGTTTCACAGAAAACATAAGTAGATGATCAAAAAGCATAATACCTGTCAGGCTCCATCGAAGCACCGTTTATGAAGAGAGGCAATAACTTGATCTTAACTCATTTACTGCTATAAAAAACAAAAGAGGAAGTGTTTTAAAGCATAAAAAAATGTGAAAAACAATGGGAAACAAAATTTTCAAATGTAAAAATACCAACTACCCTTCATCTTTTGGTTTTGTTCTCATTGTAAGCTTCCAAAGGTTCAATATTTTGACAGTCTCCAAATTGACTGGATGAAAATTAAGGTCACAAGGCCTCTTCATTCTATGCCTAATACTCAATGTGAAAAAAAAAAAAAAAAAGAAAAAAAAAAAAGAAGAAGAAGTGAGGAGACTTTTGTGCAACTGGCTTTCAGATTGAAACATAGTGTTTTCCAATATAATTGGAAGACATCCTCCACATCCATGTGTAGTGTGAAAGAATTGCTCCATTGCAAGTAAGGTAAAATCGTATTCATGCATTCTCTTATTGTTGAAACCTCAAGCTAATGCTTATAAAGCTTGAGAAGACCACTGTACACCTCAATTTTATTTTATTTTTTGATTAGTGATGCTCAGAAAACTTACAAAAAATATCGGAGTTGTGTGTAGTTGCTTTTCTTTCTAACGTGTAACAATTTTTTTTGTGGTTTGGTTGAAGGGAAATTTTTTAACTGGTTCAAACATAGATGAGGAGGCATCACTTCCCAACATTACTATATTCTATTCAATCATATTGTAGGGAAAACTATATATATATATATATAGGATGGCTGGCAGTCAGGTAGGGACATGCTGATATAAGTTATATCAGCACCCGCATTGGGGGTTGTACTCCATGCATTGGTGGGTTATGGGATACATTAGGCCAATGCACGAGGTACAACCCCAAATGCATGGTGCTGATATAAACAAAAGATGCCATAAGCAGATAAAAGTGAAAATAGCATTGATCAAGTCAGATGAAAAACTGACCTCTAAAAAAATAAAAAATTTAGATGAAAAACAGATTTACAGTATATGCTGCAAATCTACATATAATCCTTCACATGAGGGAATATTACTTTTGTTAGACGATCGCAATCAAATAAACCATAGTGATTCTCTAACTCTTCCATCAACAACTCAATGCACATAGAGCACATGTAAGGAATAAACAAAAGGAAAAGGCTTAAAAACAAAAGGGTAAATATAGAAAATGTTCTACATCAGGAAATCACGAACCCACACCACAATTAACAGACCAAATCCTACCAAAGATTATAGAAACATACCCTAAGCTGAGACCTGCATTCAAGCAGAGGAAAACCCAAATCACTGGTTTCAAACCTTAGGCTCTATTAGTTCCCAAACAAAGGGAAAACCTTAAGCTCCAATTGGATGCTGAGAAATGGTGGGAAAATAAAATGTTCAAGGAAGGGACAAAACTTCCAGTCAACGTAACCTTAAGTTGAGTGTAGATTTTCATTTTTACACGCAAAATTTGGGGTTTTCTTTCTGTTGCTGCATTCTCTCAGCAACCAAACGGAAAGGTAGGAAGAAAAATAAAAGGCATAAAGCATAGGAAACTAAAGCAGCCCATTATACGTTACCATGGCAGGGAAAATTCGGAGGTGTGCGATGTCATGTCACTGTTGAGGTATCTCTCTTAAAGTGTCCGTCGCTGAGCGCCTGGAGTCAGGACTCAGGAGTTTGAAGGAAGTGGTTTCATTTTGCCAAGGCGGGTTTTGATGGGCACAAGGCTGAAAGACGTGAATTTCCTTTTCCGTGTGATTCGAAATCACGGGATTCGTATATCCTTGTGACCCTGTGTCTTTTGTTTTTTAATTATTCTTGAATCTCCTGAAATTATATTCGATTTTTTCATTAATCCCAGTTTAAATATTAGGTAAAAAAAAATGAAGGGAAAAAGAAGATAAATACGGAGTAATCAAGCTTCCTAAGAAAGGAAATCCATTTTTAAGTAAATTTAGACAAATATTTTTTTTTTCCTTTCACACCTATTTTCCAAGAGTAGTGCTAGGTATACGTCTAATCCTGTGTGCCAATTTATGTGCCTAACATTTTTCTTTTCTTTTTTAAAAACAAAAGAAGGTTTTTTTATTTAATTTCAAACGCATCACTACCGCATCAGGCTACAAAAGAGTCGAACCGTTCATTAATAGCTCGCGAGAAAGTTCGTTAAGGATTTGACTCGAGTTTGATCAATTAATAAACAAGCGAAACTCAAGCTTAAATTTTAGACTCGTTTATTAAACAAGCCAAGCTTAAGCATATCAAAGTACGGCTTGTTTAGGCTTATGAACAAGCCCGCTAAGAGCTTGATAAGAAACTTGTTAATAAACTTGTTTTAAAGGCTCGTGAGTGGGGCATAATTGTCTCAACTGTACATTTTGGCGTAAAAAAGATGTTCATTTCCTAGTAATGTATGCTTGATGCTTTTACTTATTCTAGTAGAGTTTTGGTGTGAAAGAGATACTTCTTTTACAGGATTAGTATGATGACTAGTTTTGAAGTATATATGGGTGTTATGATGTGCTCTAGGCCTTCAATAACTTTAGTGTTTTTAAGTTTATTGCAACTCTTTATTTAATAGTACTAAAAAAAGTTATGATTTTATGGAGTTTTGATTTTGGGTTCTTTATGGTTTATGCTTAAATGATGTTTCTTATTATTGATTTCTTGGTGGGATGGTAAATATAAACCACTTATCCAAAATAATAATAATAATAATAATAACAATAATAAAAATAAATCCTAAACAAGCCAAACTCGAGCTCAAATATTTTCTAACAAGCGGAGCTTAAGCTTGAAGTTTGGCTTGTTTATTAATGAACAAACTTTTTAACGAATCAAACTTGGGTACTCCAAAACTTAGTTCGGCTCGACTCATTTGCAGCCCTAATACCACATTAGACTAGTATACATAACCAATAATAAATACTGGTATATATATCATTTTTGATTTTCCATCCCAACGAAATTTAAATAAATGAAACTCAAATTTATCTTGTATATTTTAATAATTCTTGAATTACACTCGAATAATCCGAATATTGCAATATTTCGCAAATTTTAATTTTCGAATTTCTCGATTTATTTTGAATAATTATAAACACACAACATCTTTCTTATTAAGGTAAATTGCATTGCCATTTTTAGCCATCAATTTTTTTGAGATTTTTTTTTTTTTTGAAAATTTTCTTATATTTTTTGAAAATAACTCCCATTCTACAAGCTATACTTATGACTAATATTTTATGAATCTTGAATTGTCAAAATGATTCCACACTTCCACCCACCACCAAAATTCTACTCAAGGAGTTTGGATTTGAGCCCAAATTCAAATCCATTCCCTTCATATTCAGGACCTCGAGTGGAATATGGAACTTGATACATGATTAATATTAGAACTTTCAGTTACAATTACAATTCTAGTGTCTCAGTAGATGAGGAAATTAAAATTGCCATATCAAGATTGAATTCCATAAAATTGGTTTTTAATGAATATAAATGATTTCCTAATTCTTTTGGGGGAAGGATGTATTATTCACATATATGATCGAAAATTCAAAAATTAACAGATTCAAATATAGATCTGTGAGATTGATTTGTCAGATTAGTGGGTTGGATTTTATCGAAGGTTTTCCTTAACAAATTGAACTAAGATATATCATGAATTAATTTGAGATCTGATCCATTGACATGTCTATTTTAAATTCCATATCTATTAGCGTAAACATGCATAATGCACAAGGACCTACCTAGGAGTTGCGTCTTTGAGATGATATGCTTTGATGTACCAAAAATTATCAAATTTGAAATGGAGAAGGTAGAAAGGCCACTTGGGAGAAAAACATAGAAAGAGCACAATATTTTTTTCACACTTTTGATTGGTCTATCATTGCAAAGTCTCATACATCAATTGATGGAAAGTCTAACACCAATTAAAATTTGAAACAATTTCCATACGTGTGTATGCACGTTTCTATTTATTTATTTCTTTTCGGTGGGTTCAAAGAAAAAAAATGAAAAGCCCCTTTGCAACAAATAATAAGAATATTATAGACAGCATTTAAAACCAATTGGATGTTATCTTAATATTTCCGTTATAGAATCTCACTACAGACATGTACCTATTCCATCGGAAAGCTGCCGTTGCCGTTAGCACAGAGTTAAGCCGATGCTCATTCCCCAGACACCGTCTATGCTTCTTCTCCAGCAAAACCCATGGGCCTTCTACCCGAAATATGATGCGTCGGGTTGCAAGTGGACTCAACTCATGAAGCTCTAGCCTCTTGGTTGGGTTCCCTTCCCACCCCCACCATGCGGCCATGCCCCCGACAATTGTCCGAACTCCTACCCCTTCAGCCCAATTCCGGCTGATTACTCGGGTCGGATCGTCCTCACCCACCCAACTTTCAACCCTGCTGCGTCGACAAAATCGGAAGAATGTGAGTGGTGGAGCGAGTCAGACGGTGTTGAGTTTATATTCAAAGAACCCACCTTCATCCTCGGATCCCTATATATTCTCCAACCCCTTCTCTCTCATCCAATCCCTCTCTCTCTCCCTCCTTCAGATCAGGCACTCCCTCTCTGTTTTCTCTTCTTTCGATAGAGGTATGTATCGGTTGCATATGGGTAGATCTAGGTGTGAAACTTGTAAATGAATCATGTTCATGCCTTTCCTCTTCAAGCTTTTATCCGGGGGGTGTTTCGGTTTTGTTTGCTCTTGTTGGTGATGTCGATATTTGTTGTATCTGTGTAGGGTATTAAACTGTGATGGTTTTTGCTTTATTTGTTCTGATTTTTCGTTATCATCTCTTTTGGATGATTGGGTTCTGCATTTTCATATTTCCATTTTAATACTGAGTTTTAGAATTAAAAAATTTGTTGGGTCAGTGATGTTTTTTGGTGTTCTTTACAATGACATTCGGGCAAGCATTGGTTATACAATTGTTGGGTTCATAAACTTTGTTTGGTTGCTGAGAAAATGTAGGAAAAGAAAAGATATCAAAAATTTTAAGGCTGTGTTTGGAATGGAGGGATTTAGAGGGAATGGGAAGGAATTCATTTATTATTTTGAATTCCATTGTTTGGAATGGAAGGATTTATAACGGGAAATGAATTAAAAGGGATTTGATGGGATTTTGATACATGTACTGAAATCCGGCCTTAAGGGGTGGAGTTTCTAGGGAATTGGATTTATTAAAAGAGTTATAAGAAGAATAAAAGACCTAATTGAATTCTTTCATTTTAAATTCCATCCATACCAAATAGAACAAAGGGAGATGAATTCTGTTTCTAACTTTATATTGCTTTCATTTCTATTAAATGAATTCCTTTCCTTTCTTTTATGGCTGCCAAACACAGTGTAAATGTTAATTTTTTCCCCTTAGCTGATTTTGGAAAGGGGAAGGGAAGGGAAAGGAAAATGATCAAAATGCTTAAGAGGGTAATTGGTAATCCTTTTTAAAGCAATTTAAAACATTTTCCTCTTCTTTTCCCTCCTACTTTTCAAGATCCAAATGGAGCCTTAAATTAGGATCCAAGAGGAAAGGGAAGGAAAGAAATCAACTCTATCCTGAGCCTTATACATACAATACTTGGATTGGTTAAGTTTTTCAATTTTGGGGTTTAGGCCTCTTGTTGTTACCAATACCTATACTACTATATTAAGCCATCTCTTACTGTTGTTGGTTGGTCGCAAAAATATGTAATAGCCCCTCCTTTTAATCTTTTCTTTTATTCTGATTGCATAATAATAAGGGTAAACAAGCCAATATAATTTTAATAAACACATTTAATGTTATGACCCACATCGATTTTTCTCTCTTTTTAACTTCCACTACTCTCCTCTCTCTCCACAAAATACTCAGTTTCTCTCCGTCTCAACCATGCACCACAGTTCCCACGTCATTTCCTATTTTCTCTCCTCGTCTCAATGAGGATAGATTTCTCTCCCACTCTTCTCTTAATGTGATTGAAATTTCAAACATATTTTTTTTTAAATATGAAAAAATGCCAATTGATAATTATATTATTATTTTTTATTGAAAAAAGGAGAGTCTAATGTGCATCACGTGTGTCCTGATGACTATTTCTGAGTAAGGAAACCCCTTGCTTGGTTATATATATGTCCAGATTACATTCAAACCTTTATTCTAATTCATTCACAGCCTACTTGCACTGTCTGTACAGGGTATTTGTCCCTGGATTAGAACTGTGTTTTGATTTTGATTTATTATTACTATTTTTTGGATAAGAAGATTTGGTTGTAATTTTTTTGGCTTCTTGTTGAAAGCTTAGCTAGTGAGTACACTGGTTTAAAACCATTAATTGATCAATGAGATCTTGTCATACACATATTTAGTCACCATGAGTTACTCGTGGTTTCATGCCGTCCCCCCTGGGGGGGGGGGGGTGGGGTGGTGTGTTGGCTGTTCATTACAAGCTATTAGCATCTCTGTATCCATCTTTTAATTTCATAGACCATCCCCCTATGCCATACCTCTCGTTTAATCCAGCTACACGTCTAACCCTAGGCGGTATGGATATTCGACTGAAGATACTGGTCCCAGAGACATTTTGGTGTTGCCCTCTGCTTTTCTGTTTGATTAAAATTGATTTATTAATAGTAGTAGTTTGCTTGTTTCCAACTCAGATGGTAAAATCTGCTTAGAGTGGCTTGAGACATCCATGGAAAAGTGAATGGCTCCATTATTTTCTCATGTAGCTATTGGAGAAAAGGAGCTACCATTAAATTTGATGAAAAATGCCTTGCTCATGATGATGCATAAACTATTTGTAAAAATAGCAATGGGACAGGTCCATATCTGGGACATCTAAATTAATCACTTACTTCATCAAAAAAAAAATAATAATAAAATAAAAATCTGGGACATCTAAATCTAAAAATCTGGGACATCTAAATCTGCCTTTATTTGGCCAACTCACCTACTTAGGAAAGATTAGAGGCTTGGAAAACATGAACTCTGGGCACAATGAGTTCCAGTTTGATCAATGAAAACTGGCTTTTGAAATATCATATGTTCTCTTATTTGGCTATAGATTGAGCAGAATCCTTATTTTTCCCCACACTGGTTACTGTTAAGATTTTTGCTGCATATGCTATTTCACTAGAAGTTTCAGGAATTTTCTTCAGTAGATTTTTTTTTCCCCAAGGATATCAAGCTTTGTTGTTCAGAGGAGACTGACAGTTGTTTGCATTCCTCCAATTCAGTGATGGATACTTTTCTTTTCACCTCTGAATCTGTCAATGAAGGCCACCCTGACAAGCTCTGTGACCAAGTTTCTGATGCCATTCTAGATGCTTGTCTGGAGCAAGATCCTGAAAGTAAAGTTGCTTGTGAGACATGCACCAAAACAAATATGGTTATGGTCTTTGGTGAGATCACGACGAAGGCTGAGGTGAACTATGAGAAGATTGTTCGTGACACTTGCAGAGGCATTGGGTTTGTGTCACCTGATGTTGGTCTTGACGCCGATAATTGCAAGGTTCTTGTCAATATTGAACAGCAGAGCCCCGACATTGCCCAGGGTGTCCATGGCCACCTTACCAAGAAACCTGAGGAGATTGGAGCTGGAGATCAAGGCCACATGTTTGGATATGCTACAGATGAAACCCCTGAAATGATGCCACTAACCCATGTCCTTGCTACCCAGCTTGGAGCCAAACTCACTGAGGTGAGAAAGAACGGAACATGCCCCTGGCTAAGGCCTGATGGTAAAACCCAAGTGACTGTTGAGTACCAGAATGAGGGTGGAGCTATGGTCCCACTCAGGGTCCACACCATCCTCATCTCAACTCAACACGATGAGACCGTCACCAACGAGCAGATTGCCAAGGACTTGAAGGAGCATGTGATCAAGCCAGTTGTTCCATCACAATACCTTGATGGCAAGACAATCTTCCATCTCAATCCGTCAGGTCGTTTTGTCATTGGTGGGCCTCATGGGGACGCAGGGCTCACAGGGAGAAAGATAATTATTGACACTTATGGTGGTTGGGGTGCTCATGGTGGTGGTGCCTTCTCGGGCAAAGATCCCACAAAAGTTGACCGCAGTGGTGCATATATTGTCAGGCAGGCTGCAAAGAGTGTGGTGGCTTCTGGCCTTGCCCGACGCTGTATTGTGCAGGTTTCTTATGCGATTGGTGTGGCGGAACCATTATCTGTGTTTGTGGACACCTACAAAACAGGAAAGATTCCAGACAAGGATATATTAGCTTTAATCAAGGAAAACTTTGATTTCAGGCCGGGGATGATCGCTATCAATCTTGATCTGAAGAGAGGAGGTAATTTTAGGTTTCAGAAGACTGCAGCCTATGGGCATTTTGGCCGTGAGGACCCAGATTTCACCTGGGAGACTGTCAAGCTCCTCAAGCAGCGGAAGGCATAGTCTGCTGTCCCTCCATTGGATGTTTTGATTTTATTTCTATATTTTTTTTAATGTGCTATTCTTTTTTTTTCTTTTTAATTTTTTTTTTAAGAGGATGAAGAAACATGAATCTACATCTGGTTTTGAAGTTGATTGTTTGGGGGCTGTGATTGACAAAGGAAAGAAGCCAAGAAGGGGTGAGAAATTGTGTAGTTCAAGTTGTGATGGTAAAGAGGTAATGGGTCATTATAAAAAAAAAGAGGTAATGGGTCGATCATTGTTTTGCTTTTCTTGGGAATTAACCATTTCCAGAGCCAACCTACTGAGTTAAGTAACAAGGTGTTTCTTTCGGTTTTTGCAATGAAATGTCATATATTATGTAATCTTTTATGTTTTTGTTCTTAAATTTATTCTTACCCTAGGCCTCTTGCCTAAGCAGCTTTTGGTAACAATTCTTGCAAGGATAATTAACTGTTTTGAGTAGTGTACCCGTTGCTGTTTTACCTTTGATAATGTGAAGTTTCTTGCATTGATGATCATTGACCCAAAGTGAGCCATTGCTTGGGAAGCCAACATTGGGGGGGGGGGGGGGAATCCCACACCTTCCTCACTGTTAATGTAGAATTGTAGAAATTTAAAGGAACATTGGATCCAAGATCTACAATGAGCTTCAATTATGAGTATGGTCAGAGAAGACTTATAATTCAAGACCAACAATTTTTTTCGAAAGTTTTGATTCTTAGGATGGTCAAGCTTTGTGGCACATTTGTAGGCCTCACTAACCATGGCCAGTACATAATAAAAAGGAGAGTAAGTCCTACTGAACCTGAAGCCTTGTCTTACAAATGTCTTCCTATGAAATTGAAAACCCCTAATTCATTCCACATTTTGTTGTTTTTGCTTCGATGTGCCAATAACAGGATTTGCACACAGTATATTCAATAGATGTAGCAACTGTAACCGAAACTATAGCAACAAATTGGAACACCCAAACCTCATTCAGTTATTCTAACAATACAGGACAGGGGCGTCTCCATTTGTGACCTTATAGCCTAGGTGATACCTGTATTATATATGGGTTTAAAACTTGTTTCCGACATCAAATGGATGGCTTTTGTGGGTATATACCAACAAATAAATATAAAAATAAAATAGAAAGATAAAACTGAAATATGACAAGTTTTTTTTTTTTTTTTTTTTTGGGAGGGTGTTTGAGGGGCTGCTAGTTAAAAATTTGACATGTACATGTAGTCATATGAAATCATGGAAGACTTATCCAAAAACAAAAAAATCGCGGAAGTGTGAGGAGGGAAAATAATTTTGAAATTGCGAGAGGTGGAAAAATAAATAAAGTGCAGCTTGCCTAATGCAGGACTGTACAGAAGAAAAAAGGTTAGGAAACCACAGGAGTCAGAAACATGAACAGTGATAAACCATCAACACTAATGTGCACAGTGGTAGCCATGGACCACACCAGCTTCTGCTACAGAGTCTGCTCCGTCTGTGAGAAGACTCTCCCTGACAACAGCACTGCCTTGTGCAGATATTGCAACTTCATCGCCTTCAACCCTAACTCCTCCGGTTCCAAACGCCTCTTTCGTCTTCTTGTAAGTACACCCCATTTTCAGGGATTTCGTTTTCTGGGATTTTCCCTCTTGCCCTGTTTGTTTCGCAAGAAAATATGTTCTGGGTGATGGATATTTTCTTTTAAAAACTCCGTTTATGTTGATGAATATATATATATATATATATATATATATATATATATATATTGGCGGGAAATGTTTTCCCATTTTTTACATGTGAAATGTTTGGGTTTTTGCAGATATCTATAGCTTCAGATACAAAAGTATTTGTGGTGATATGCTTTGATAGGGCTGCGAGGGTTCTGTTTGGGTGCTCTGCTGATGAATTTTTCGACTTTGCCAAGCTTCACCCCTTTGCTGGTACCTCCTCCTCCTCCTGAGATTTTTTCGTAGGAGTTATTCTCACTTTGAATGAAGGCATCAATTAGGGTGTGTTTGGAAACAACTCCCAGTGAACATGACCTGTTATTTGTTAGGGCCGTTTGAATGATTTCTTATGGCTTTTTTGCACTTAATTATGTTTTGATTGCTGATAATTCAAAACAAAAGAAGATTAAACTCGGAATCTTACAATGGCTACTCCAATCCGGTTCAGTTTGGGTGTCGGATAGTTGGAGGGAAAGGAATGGAAAATACTTGAAATTGCTTATAAATGGTTTCCTTTCTTAAGCAATTTTGATTAATTATTTCCCTTTTCTTTTTCCTTGCTCTTTAGGAGATTCAAACAAAGTCTAAATGCTTTATGTTTTTCTTTGCAATTATAAGGGTGTTGACTGTTTGGTTGGGGCATCAAAAATGGAAATTTTTCAAAGCCATTTTCATTTTTGATAATGGAAACAGTGAAATCATGGAAGACTTTTTAGGATCATTGTTGTTGTTCCTTTTTTTTTTTTTTTTTCCTAGACAAACTGTGCAGTTACCATTAGCGGTAATACTTGGCTCACCATCAGTAGCCATTCTTCCATGAATTTTGCTTCTAAACATATTACAATCTGGGAATAATTACTTGGATTGCTCAATGTTTGACCTCTTCTTTTTTTGCATGGTTGGGGATGTTTTGTGAAGCTGTGACTGCTGGTAAAATTCTGGAGGGAGAGATGTTCAAAATGACGCTATCCAAGCCAAAGAATGGTTATGCACAGCATCTACGAGTTGTATCAATTGTTCCTTTGCAGTCAGGTTTTCAGCCAGTAATTGGTACCTTGAGGGAACTCTATGGAGTAAGAGTTGGTTCTTAACTGTCTTCACTAAGATTGCAATAGATCAATGAAATGTATTTGTGAATGCATCTTATCATGGTACTTAGGGAGGAGTGTCAAAAAAATAATTTCTGGATATGCTGATAAATACTTTGGAAATATATATCTTCCAATGTTTTTGTGTAAGTACATTCATAGAGTATTTCCGTGGTCTATTTTCCTCTGCGCTGCTTTATGTAGGCAAGTAATATTATAGTATGTCCTCCATTTGAGAACTTTGAGTTGATAGAAACATCGATAAATTGTCATATCATATATATAAATAAATCACAATCAAAATAACTGATCCTTGGCATGTTTTGTCCTTTGTTCTATATTTTCTTTTCACAATTGAAAACAGCCCCACTTTTCTATTTCCCATTTTTTTTTCAATCACTTATATTTCAATTTTTGAGTTGCAAAATTCAGACTTCACTTGCTATAAATTGAAAAATCAAAAGGAAAAAAAAAAAAAAAAACTATTTTTCCACCAGGCACATGCTAGACTTTGCACGTGCTTATTCACCTAATATTAAAAATAATCCTAACCCTACTTCTGTCTCAGATGGTAAGGTTGCCTTGCATCCAACTCTTCAGCATCTGTAGTGCAGCGTTTGGCTGATCCATTGGAACCATGTGACCAGCATCATGGACCTGTTGGTTGTTATATGCAACCAAAGTTGCCAAGTCAGAATTTGCAACTGCTTGGAGAGAGAGAGAGAGAGAGAGAGAGAGAGAGAGAGAGAGAGCACCTTGAGAAAACTCAGAGGCCCATGGCTTTTTAGCAGTCCAGCTTCTGCACCATCAACTAAAAACGGAATGGTGGGAGATGCCCTAAATGTTTTCTGACCAGACCATTGCATAGCATTAACCCACTTTGAGTTCCCTGCATGAAATAGAGAGGTTCAATTAAAGACATTTTCTCTACCAGATTTGAATGTAGGGATTAAGACAGCTCCCACATAGTATTAGCAGGGAGATTCAATAATAGAACCAAAAAAGCTCACCAAGCCAGTTGCATATGAGATCATACTCCCCTGCATACACAAGCAACTTGATTCCATCCTCTAGAAGGGCAGGAATACCTACTTCAAGGTTCCTCATCCAGTCCATCATCATGGCTTCGTGCACCGTATTGTTGCACAAAGCAAATTCTCTGTCACCAACCCCAAGAGCATCCCTAACAGATGCCTGGTTGAGGAATCTCTCCAGGTTTGAGAAGTCATAGCAAAGAGACCGCTCCCCACATTTCTTTCTAATATCATATTTCTGCAGACAAAGATACATATGCTCATCAAAGTTGAAATTGTACCTGCGTTTCTTCAACACTTCCATGTTCTCACTAGCAACAACAATGGTAGTTTTTCATTTTTCTTTTAGCTTTTTTCCATTTTCTTACATTTATATCGCCGGCAATATCCATGATCCTATCGTATATGGTCATGCAAACATCATACGCCACCTTGCAAGAGGATTCACCATCAGTGCCTGACACATTGATTCCAATACAATTTACCGACAGAAGGAAAAGAAATCAAGTGCTACTCTAGCTCATTATATAGGTAAGAAAGATTTCTGTCATGTTTATTCCTTTTCAACACGAAATTGAAAGTTGAGATGAGAAGAATTACCACAAGCTTTTACTTTCTTTTTACACTCCGGAAGCAACTTGTTAATATTCTTGTAATCAGATTCTTGAATTAGCCCCATGTCCAATGCGTAATCTGTGTACGCTGTGTACTGGATTGCAGGATCAGTTAGCCCATTACCAATAGCGAATCCCTGTTCAACTAATTCAAGTTAACCAAATTTGATAACGCAAGATGAATCAACTAAATGCAACTTAACCAAAATAAATTCCTTCATACCTTCAGATTTATGTGCAATCCGTCTTTTGCTTTGTTTCCTTGATAAACCCGACCAGCAAGAGCCGGAATGTAGTGCCCAGCATATGATTCTCCAGTTATGTAAAAATCATTTTCAGCATAATCAGGATGCCCTGCAAAGAATGCCTAACATTGAATGGAATAGTTAGGGACTGCCCAGCTCTGGTATGCATCCAAACAAACCCTATGCATCCAAGTCAATATAGTTTTTATTTTTCAGAACACTTGAAAACAAATTATGTTTTCATAAGTAACATCTTCAATTTCACTTCTACATATTGAATATGTGATTTCGAGAGATATGTTGCTGTTTCATACTGATCAAGTTCTTTTGTATTTAGCATGAAAACATTAGGAGAAATCGAACGGACCTGCAAGAAGTCGTATAGGTCGTTGCTAACACCCTGTTCATCGTGGCGAATGTCTCGCGCATCAGAACTGTAACTGAAACCGGTGTCAATAGGCTGGTCCACATACAGAAGGTTTGATACCTGCCAAGTGAAAAAAAAAAAAGAAAAAAAATCTTGTAATAACTCTCACACAATTTAAAAGGAATAAAAGATACAATGGTTAAATATATGCTAGCAAGCTTAAATTCAGAGTTTTTAGCTTCAATGATAGTATGTTTCTGCTACCAACATTTCGATGCCATCAGCCTTGCATAAAGATGGGCAATAGAATGTTTTTGCAGTTCTGGAGGAATGAAAATTTTATCCTGCTTCTAGCACGAATGGAGATTCTTATGAGGACACAGAGAAAACATGAAATTCTCTTTCAGTTCATCTACAACAGAGAAAAGAATCTGGGGTTCCACAGAACAGAGAGAATTTGGACCATAGAGAACATCTTCAAAAATAAAACAAAATAAGCCAATAAATTTTGGAATTCCTCTAGCATATATGTTTCCTAGATTGCAAGCTGTGGTTTACTGTCGAACCGCAATTATTGGAATTTATAATTGCAATCTTAAAAAGGGTGAAAAAGATCCAAAGTCCAATGATGGAAAACTACAATACCTTATCCCAACCGAAGTCATTCCAAACAAGAGACAGGTTGTTTGCAATATGGAAAGGACCATTTTCATAAAACGCCGCCAGTTCGCTGCTGCACCCTGGCCCTCCAGTCAGCCATAGAACAACAGGGTCCTGCTTGCTGTTCCTTGATTCAAAGAACAAATAGAACATCCTACAAACAACGGATGAAATTGGCAACTTCTTCATTTTCTATGCAGAATAATTGTGCATGAGTTTCTTACCAGTACATAGAATAATAATAATTAATAAATAAATAATTTTTTTGAAAAAAAATATTAATTCCATAATTTCTCATTTATTATACTCAATCAATATTAGCCAAAAAGAGGACTCAAACCCAATTTAAGTCAACAAATTGATTAATGTCATGCATGAACACGCTTCGACGCCACCAAACTATTTACCTCGCATCTATAGAGTTCGGAAGCCGATAATAACCAGCATGGTGACCCAGATCTTCAGTTGAATTCCCAGAATCAGCAACAAGTGGGAACTCAAAACGCTTCTCGACAATCCTCGGAGGGTCGACCGAGGATTCGTCAACACCAAATTTAACGGGGTTTTTTGAGAACAAGCTGAGATGTCGTATGAGCTTTTCTGATTTTGTTTTTGGGGAAGTTGCGGTTGGAGATGGACGAAGAGACTGTTCAGGTCTAGTTGCAGAAGAGAAAGGTGAAGAAGTGAGAAGAAAGAATAGAAGAGGGAGAAAGAGGTGAGAGAAAGTTGGTGCCATTGTTATGGGTTGTCTATGAGAACTGAGTAAGGCTATAAAAAGTGGATTATTTGATGAATCAATTTGGCTGGTATAAGGCCAAGAGAGAAAGACAGAGAAAGACAGATAACGGTCGTCAGTTTGTCCTTTTTTCTCCTATTTGTTTAATTTTTTTTTTT
The DNA here is from genome assembly GCA_039720395.1 of Liquidambar formosana. Lineage (NCBI taxonomy): Eukaryota > Viridiplantae > Streptophyta > Magnoliopsida > Saxifragales > Altingiaceae > Liquidambar > Liquidambar formosana. The sequence continues at coordinate 31,126,623 of CM077827.1, read as the reverse complement.
TTTTTTTGATAAATAACATATTGTATTGATCAAAGAAAGAAATACAAATTGGACAAGGAGTCCAATCAAAAAGCCAAACACAGCAAAAAGCTAAACATAACCAAAAAACATGCTAAGGAGCACAGGCAACCCTCTCCAACAAGACGGGAGGCAAACCAAAACCAACTCCAAAACACCTCAAGGAGGGAAAAAAGAATTCCCACTAGCTCTACTCTTAACAGGCTTCGAAGCACAAATCTCTTTCCAGTTACTAACAATAAGAAACAAAGGGATACCCTCAAAGGATTTGTCCACCGAAGCCCATAAGGAAGCAAGAAAGCAAACTTTATCCCAAATACTATCCAAATCCTCATAAACATCCCTAAAAATTCTAGCATTCCGCTCAATCCATAGCACCCATAAAATAGCTAAAATAGCACTGCTCCACAGAACTTTCGCTCTATAGGTGAACTTTTTCATTTTCCTTTCATCTTTTACAGTAATGGATTATCTAGATTTCTAGACCGACGTTATTGCCAAAGACAACATTGTTATTTCCCCTGCCAATCAGCCATTCATTGTACCAAAGTTTCCTCTTTTTTTTTTCCCTCTTTTTTGGATTTTTGCTCTGTTCCTCACCTATCGCAGGAGCATTAGTGGTTTCCAAGATTTATACTCTCTTCAAGAAATAAAATGTTTTGAGTTTGTGTAGCTCTTCACTTTTATTGGGGCTAGTCACTAATGAGATTTATTTGGAGCATTAATTGATGTGGAGTGGACGATGATGACTAGGGCGGATCTAGAATTTTTTTTTAGTGGTTGCATTTTTTTTTTTTAAATTTTAGTTTTAATATTTTTGCTAAAGGTAAGATGGTGAAGGGAGAAAGGTAAGAACATTTATTGTATCATTGAATAGAGGTGATGAAAGGACATAAGATTGACAATATGCTATATTTAAAATGCTTAGTGACTTTCAGAGACATAAAACTTGCTTATATATAACTTGTAACACCCTTGTTTACCCGATGTAGAACAAGATTCTAACAAAATGGAAAAAGGTGAAAGACACACATTGACATGACAGACTAAAAGTGATAAAGTAGGACATAAAATCGACGCCATACTTAAAAACTTAGGTAATTTTTAGAGATGAGGAACTTTACTTATATACCACTCCTAACACTCTGTACCCAATATGTGACAAAGTTTCTCTTAATGGTTGCACACAAAAATAAATTAAGCCTTAACTTTATATAATCTACAAAAGTGGTGTATTTTAATAAATTTAATCAAAATTTAATTAAATTTAATTAAAATTAACTATTTTTTCTCAATGAAAGCTAAAACACTACATAAATTTACTTATCCAAATTTTTAAAAAATAAAAAGAAAAAACAAATTATTTGAGTGGTTGCAGGCGCACACATGCACTGTAGTGCAACCACCCTGATAATGACCTTACTCGTGTTTTAAGATATTAGTCCGATCAAAAGCCTGAAGACCCATATCAAATAATGAAAGAATAAAAAAATGAAATCCTGACTGCCTACTTCTTGGCTCAATGGACAATTGGTAGGAAGATGAGAAACAGTACTAAATCCAGCTAAATTGGCATGCACTGGAAACTAAATAGTCTGCATTGCCTGTCCTAAAACCAACTATAAATGTCTGTTTAGATATTTTATGTATTTGAAAGATGGCTAGTAAAGAGCAGGTCACCATCCAGGAATAGCACATCAAATGGCAGGTTCCATCATGATGGGTTCATCTCACCCATCCTTCTGGACTGATTTTTTTTTTTTTGGGTTAAACCTTATTCATAACAACTTGAAAAATTTTACTACATTAATTTGGCCTTTTGTTTGTTACTTAATGAAGAGTGCTATGCCAGGTTGTCCTGGATGGATCACACATGTGGTGGGCATAGGTATTGTTTTGGTGTCACCTTATTCTTGTAATAATAAAAATTGTGTATAAATTGATTTTTAACTTTAATTTTTCTTGACATTCTTGCTGTAGATGAAGAATGGCTGGCAGTGGGTTCCCTCCAAGGAAAACGTCAAACAATATAATTCACAAAATATCTTGGTGTTTTGATTGGATGCTCACAACTCACAAGAGGGAAAGAGGGTTTCAGTGGTTGCTTTGTCAGATTGTTAATGACAACAGGCGGGGGATAAAACCAAGCATCCAAAGAGTAATTCTGGTACAATGTATTGTCAAAGAAAAAAAAAATTGGTACAATGGTTGACTTAAAAAAAAAAAAAATAATAATAATAAATTCTGAAACGGCAAAATTATTACCTGCAACAGTACTTTAGCAGCGGTGGAGACAATGGTTTTGTCTCAGGCAATAAGGCCACCCTTATTTTATTATACCTTTTTGGTTTCTTTGGATTTCTGAATTCACAGAGGAAAAGAAAAACGCGATGGGAAAACACTGAAAATTGTTGGCAGTTCATCTTTCTGGGCAAATTAGTATTAATTTTGGGTGACGATAATGTCAAAGTAAAAAACTATACTTTCACAGCAACATAAAAAAAATATGGGTAAACAAACTATTTTGCCATTTTCAAAAGGCAAACACAATAGTACATTAATTTGGTAAGAAAGAGAAGAGACACAGACATTCAATGAACTATTCATTTTCTCGAAATGCTCCCTTTTTTTTTCCCTGCACTCTCATCCAAGATCTCTCCCCCTTCTCTTCTCTCCCTACCCGCCCGAGGCCCGAGTAATCATCCAAGACCCCGAACGCCGAAGCTGTCATTGTCACTGCCTTTCTTGCTGTTGTAGTCTCCCGGCCACCTCTCTCTCCTACTTAATTACCATTTCGAAGAGCTGTCATTAAACCGGCAAGGTGCTGATAGCAACCATTTTTTAGGTATATTTGTGACCTCATTCCTCGCTTCAAGAACGTGTAATTCTAGTTCTTTTGGAATCCTAGCGAGCAATGAGAGAAGCGCGCATCCAAATTGATCACACTTATAAATTAAGTCAATCAATGCATCCAAATTGATCTTTTATTTAATTATAAAGGAGAGGAAACACATAAATGAAATAGGTCTCAAGTGGCTAGTTGTTAATATGGCACCCAAATTGCTAGTTTCAAGCTTTTCATTCAATGATACCACTTTGCTCCTCTTTGTAGCCCCGAATTGGACGAGGAAGTCGAAAAGGGGAGGGAGATGTGAGAGATGAACCCCCGATTCTCCCAATCAGCTTGCACTGCTATCCCCACGTTCACTGCATTCGTTATTCCTCCGGCTCTCGCCATCTTTATCTCTTTATCTTCTCCGCCTCCTCTCCAATATCTATATATCTATATATATATATATATATAATATACAATATATGCAGAGAGTGAGAGAGAGTGTCTGCAGATTTGTCTTTTTGACCGAAAAAATATACGGAATATGGGGGTGTGCTTTTCAGAAGGGCAAAATGGTCCATTCACCCAAATTTTTATATGCTGTTGTGAATCAAAAAATAGAGTTTTTTGCCGTGACATTATCGCTATCCTTAATTTTTTAACAGTGCTATTCATTCTTAATTATCTTTTCTATTCTAATAATGTAACCGCAGTTATATTAACATATGAAATTTATTTTTTTTAATTTTTTTTTCCTACATGTATGCTATGTCAATGTTCCCATTAAAAAAATCAAATCATGATAAATTAAGCACCAACTTTAAACGTCTTTCCCTCCTGAAGAAAGTTAGCATGAAGGCATCATGGGGTTTTTAATAAAGGGAACCCTCCAATATAATGCTGCACTAGTTATCAGATAATTATAGGCTTTCTAATTGGAATCATACGTTGCATAACAAACCTACCAACACTGTCCCCTCCATTAAAGCTTGGGACTCTGAATTCGCAGTTTCTGATTCCCAACCAAAGCACGTTTCTGCAACCACCAACAGTTTGGTGCCATCAGCCTTGCATTAAGATGGGCATATAGAATGCTTCTACAGATCTGCAAGAATGAAAATTTTATACTGATTCTACTTTATCTAATTGTTTTAAGAATTGTAATCTACGAAATACTTCTATGAAATCTTTAACTATATAAAATACATTCCCAGATTGGAAACCCAGGGTGGAAGAAAACAAGCAATTGTTTCTGTTTCAGTTCATCAACAAGGGGAGCAAAAGCTCCCTCTGGCCTCTACGTGGCTCTGACTTGCTTAGCCGGGTGGTTCCACATCACAATATGGACCAGATCCACTGGTAGGCAACTTGGTGAAAATTCCCACAGCAGCAGTGATGGTTGTAGGTTCTTTGACCTTTATGTAATCTATCTTTTTTTTTTCTTTTTTTTTTTTTTTTTGGGTAATAAGGAATGGAACTTCATTTATAACATGTAATCTACTTTAAAAATGAGATCATGGAATACAAAATACAGTGTACTATTGCACAATGGGCTCATGGGAACAGTATTAATTGCAAATATAACCGAAACGATATACTTAAATATATGAAGTACTACTCAATCATGATACCATCAAACCTCATCAGTCATCACCTCCTAATTTAGCCTCGGAGATATGTGGGCTCTCAATGGATTCTTCATAACCACAGTGAACTCTTGCTTCTCTGACAAATCAACATCATCTCCAGCTGCAGCCTTCCATTCAAAATTCCATACCAAATTGGCCACGAAATACTCCAAATGAAGTATTGCCAATCCATAGCCAGGGCAAATCCTCCTCCCTGCACCAAACGGCATCATTTTAATCTCCCTACTCCCTGTAATATCATACACTTCACCTTCAGCACCACCATCGCCACTCAAGAACCGCTCTGGCTCAAACCCCATGGGATTTTCCCACACCTTTGGGTCCCACCCCATCTCTGCTACCATAAAATTGATAGTACCATTTTTGGGTACGACGTAGCCATCCAGTGTCACGTCTTGAGTCACAGAGTGAGGCAACACAAAATGCCCAGGTGGGTGACGCCTTAGGCCTTCCAAAATCACAGCTTTCAAGTACGGCATCTTCTGCAAATCATCCTCCTTCACCTCTTCCTCTCCTTCCCGCACAACCCCTTTAATCTCTTCAAAGAGCTTGGCCTGAACATGTGGGTATTTCACCAAATTGGCCATGATCCACTGTAACGCTGTCGACGTTGTATCGGTGCCGGCGTTAAGAAACTCAGAGCACAAACTCACCATCTCTCCTTCATTGAGCTTCCTCTTCTCATCCGGTAGTTGTAGATCAAGCAACGAATCGACGTATGAGACGATGAACCCACTTTCGTCTTCTTTGAAATCCTCTTTCGCTTTGCTCCGCCTCTCTTCTTTGGCCTGCTTTCTAGCTCTTATAAGAGGGATTAGCACATCCTCTTGATTCTTGCGAAGCTGGAAGAGTTCTTCCCAACGCTTGCGGAAAAATAGCTTCCCCACTCGCGGCCAAAAATTGAGTATATTGAATCGGTTAAAACTCAGAAGCATTTGACGCTGCACGGTTTCAATTTCGTTGATCTGATTCTCTTTCACCCTATCCCCAAAGCACATGAAAACAAGCAAACAAAACATGGCGTACTGGAAATGATCGACGACACGGACGGCCTCACCGGATTTCGATTGGGACTTCAATCGGTCAATAAGGATTTCCAGGACCCACTTGCGAGCAGGGACGTACGACTTCACGCGCGAAGGGTGGAGGATTTCCGAGGTGAGATTGCGGCGGAGGAGCCGCCAAGTGGGGCCGTAGGCGGCGGAGCTGATGTTGTGCTGGTTGCTGCTGATGATTTTATTGGTGGGGAGAGCGCGGGGGCGGTCGGCAAAGACGGCGCCGTTTTGGATTAAGGCTTGGTGAGCGATGGAACGATCGGCGACGAAAATAGCAGGTCGAGACCCGATTCGGAGAGTGACCATGGGTCCGTACTTGGAGTGGAGGTTTCGGAGGATGGGTTCGAAGTCGGAGAAGGATTTGCGGAGCCATAGCAATCTACCGAGGACGGGAACAGTGGTGGGTCCAGGAGGGAGGTTGAGCGGGGGTTTTGTGGAGGGGGAGAGAAGGGAGAGGAGGGATTTGAGGAGAGCAGAAATGCAGAGGGCAATGAGGATGATGAACCAGGTCTCCATGTGTGTGGACGAAGGTCTTGCTGGGCGTGGACTGGAGAGATTTATAGTCTGTTTTGCGTGGTCATAATTAAAGCCCAGAGGAGGTGCAAGGAAATATCTCAGATATTGAATTTTGACGGGCATTTTGTAAACTTCGTCAGGGGGGTTTCATATAATGTCTCAGGTGTTGATTATTGGTTCCGCGCCTCGTGGGAAAGCCAATCAGATGAGGGGTCTTCGTCATCACTTACGGACTACTAATTTTTCTCCCATCTTTTTTTTTTATGGGTAGATTGTGGTTAACGCTGAATTATAGGGATGGCCGTAGAAAACCGCTTACCTTCAAAATCAAGCAATATTTTTTAAAAATATTTAAAATCAAGTAATGTTCGATATGATTTTAGAAACCATCGCTTGATTTTGAACATTACAAAGGTTTCCTACCAACCCTCATATTTTATAGGATTATTTATAATTTATAATTTATTATTATTATTATTTTGGATGAAAATAAAGCTTTATTTATTTATTTTATTACTCTGTAAAGAAAATAAACAGTATTATTACTTTGCCATTTACCATTTATTATACCATTTATTTATTATTACTATTCGTTATTATTTTTTTGGATGAAAGATAAGATTTATTACTCTGTAAAGAAAATAAACAGTACGAGTAACTTAACATCAAAAATAAAAATAAAAAACTACATTTTCCGTCCCACAAAGATACATACAATTTTTTTTTCCCAATCTCAAGTGAAAAAATAGTACTTTTGATAAGAAAAAAAATTTAATAGGTGATGATTCATTGTGTTAATGATTTTTTTAATTCTTATTTTTTTTTTTTCAAATCGTGTTCTGTAAGAAATACCTACCTATTTTTGAGCAAAGATTCTCTCCATTGCATTAGACGGTCCATTAAAATCTGAACCATTCATATTATATAGGTCTCATATGTTTTCGTAGATCCCACATGTTTTGAATGGTCTAGATTTTAATAGACTATCCATTAAATGAAAAGAATGAAACATAAAATATGAATGTGGGGTTTGCCAAATGAGGAACATCCCACAACAAAGGAAAAGCAACATTACTTGGAGGATCATTTATGACTTGGAATCTACCAACAAATTTTGCACCCATTTTAGTGAATTAATCTACACATTTTTTTTTTCCTTTTTATTTTTTGGATGTTGAGAAAAACAAAAAATAAGAAACAATTAAAAGTGGATTCCTCATCAAAGTCAAAGATCTCTAAATGCTCTAAGTGGATCCCACATAAAACGTCAAGATCTCTAGAAGCTTTGAAGGGTGCACAAGTAAATTTAGATTCATTGCTACGCCGTATTGAGATAACCTCAACCCTTCATCTCGGATTTTGACAACTCAAATTATATGATTCAAAATGTGCTATTTTTATTACCAAAATACCTTCGTAAGCATATTTTTAATTTTTAATCTGAGTCGTCAAAATCCGAAATAGACGACTGAAATTACCTTAGCATAAAATTAAAAAATAAAAAATAAAAAAACCTGAGAAATCACAACACACCACATCTGGGGTAGGAGGGAAAGGCTTAGCCAGTGAGCCGCCTACTTAGCCCTCGTAAGGGCAGAAGTGAAGATCCACAGAAAAGATGGTTCAGTCTGTAGATCTAATGTCATCCATGGGCAACGCGATTGCACAGGAGCTCGCTTAAGCTTTAAAGTGGATTTGATAAGGTGATATCCACGCCTTATTGAATAAATCCTTGATCTTGTGTAACGCCGAACAATGGAGTCCTTTGTGATTCAATCTGCTTGGAGGCATGTTGTGAATTGAATTACTTCTATTGTGGGGTGGTGGTCAAAGATTGTTGAGACTTGAGAGATTAGACAAGTTCCAAGTACTGGGAAAGTAACGTCCTCTAAGGATTTGAACCCAGAGAGCTTGAGGATTGTGAAGAGTCTCCATGCTTGTTTTGTGAGAAGAGCAAGGTTGAAGGATTGAAAATCTTTGAAGCTCCTACTCCACGTACACTCTTTGACCTAGTTAGATTTTCCCACTTAACCCAGTGGATTTTCCCTTCCTGGTTCTTCTGTCCCCACCAAAATTTAGCAATGCAGGAACGAAAAGTGGGAGCAGAGACTTTGGCAATTTTAAGGGCAGCCAGGGATCCATTTTGATTGGCTTGTGTGGTCATGTGGGAGATGCAGCCCAAAATATGTTTAGCATATTGCAAGTAACAAGCATCTAGCGACCAAAACCATCGTCATATATGGCTCAAACAAGCATTTTTGTCTCCCTCAAAATGAGAATATAGAGTAATCCTTCCGTTCCTAATTGACTATCTTATTTGAAAAACCAAACTTCTTTAGAAAGTTTTATTAAATGCTTCATATCAATATATATGTTTTAACATTTTAATTTTTCTTTCTAAGTGTATAAAATGTTGGAAAAATATAGAATAATTTTTTAATGATATTTTAGGAAATGAAAGAAAAAGAATTATTATCATTTTGAATGTGACAATAATTTTGAAACATTTCAAAAACATAAAAACGATTCATAAAATATAAACCAAGGAAATACAAAATACAACGTATTATTGCACGATGGGGTCATGGGAATAGTATTAATTGCAGATATAACCGAAACGATATCATTAACCATATAGAGTATTAGTACTCTACCATGATACCATCAAACCTCATTACCTCCTAATTTAACCTCGGAGATATGTGGGCTCTCAATGGATTCTTCATAACCACAGTGAACTCTTGCTTCTCTGACAAATCAACATCATCTCCAGCTGCAGCCTTCCATTCAAAATTCCATACCAAATTGGCCACGAAATACTCCAAATGAAGCATTGCCAATCCATAGCCTGGGCAAATCCTCCTCCCCGCACCAAACGGCATCATTTTAATCTCCCTACTCCCTGTAATATCAAACACTTCACCTTCAGCACCACCATTGCCACTCAAGAAGCGCTCTGGCTCAAACCCCATGGGATTTTCCCACACCTTTGGGTCCCACCCTATCTCTGCTACCATAAAATTGATAGTACCATTTTTGGGTACGACGTAGCCATCCAGTGTCACATCTTGAATCACAGAGTGAGGCAACACAAAATGCCCAGGTGGGTGACGCCTTAGCCCTTCCAAAATCACAGCTTTCAAGTACGGCATCTTCTGTAAATCATCCTCCTTCACCTCTTCCTCTCCTTCCCGCGCAACCCCTTTAATCTCTTCAAAGAGCTTGGCCTGAACATGTGGGTATTTCACCAAATTGGCCATGATCCACTGTAACGCCGTCGATGTTGTATCGGTGCCGGCGTTAAGAAACTCAGAGCACAAACTCACAATCTCTCCTTCATTGAGCTTCCTCTTCTCATCGGGTAGTTGTAGATCAAGCAACGAATCGACGTACGAAACGATGAACTCACTTTCGTCTTCTTTGAAATCCTCTTTCGCTTTGCTCTGCCTCTCTTGTTTGGCTTTCTTTCTAGCTCTTATAAGAGGGATTAGCACATCTTCTTGATTCTTGCGAAGCTGGAAGAGTTCTTCCCAACGCTTGCGGAAAAATAGCTTCCCCACTCGCGGCCAGAAATTGAGTATATTGAATCGGTTAAAACTCAGAAGCATTTGACGCTGCACGGTTTCAATTTCGTTGATCTGATTCTCTTTCACCTTATCCCCAAAACACATGAAAACAAGCAAACAAAACATGGCGTACTGGAAATGATCGACGACACGGACGGCCTCACCGGATTTCGATTGGGACTTCAATCGGTCAATAAGGATTTCCAGGACCCACTTGCGAGCAGGGAAGTACGACTTCACGCGCGAAGGGTGGAGGATTTCCGAGGTGAGATTGCGGCGGAGGAGCCGCCAAGTGGGGCCGTATGCGGCGGAGCTGATGTTGTGCTGGTTGCTGCTGATGATTTCATTGGTGGGGACAGCGCGGGGGCGGTCAGCAAAGACGGCGCCGTTTTGGATTAAGGCTTGGTGAGCGACGGAGCGATCTGCGACGAAAATAGCGGGTCGAGACCCGATTTGGAGAGTGACCATGGGTCCGTACTTGGAGTGGAGGTTTCGGAGGACGGGTTCGAGCTCGGAGAAGGATTTGCGGAGCCATAGGAAGTTGCCGAGGACGGGAACAGTGGCGGGTCCAGGAGGGAGGTTGAGTGGGGATTTTGTGGACGGAGAGAGAAGGGAGAGGAGGGATTTGAGGAGAGCGGAGATGCAGAGGGAGACGAGGATGATGAACCAGGTCTCCATGTGTGTGTCTATCTGTGGGGGAAGACTTGCTGGCAATGGACTGGAGATACTAATAGTCTGTTTTGTGTGGTCATAAAGTGGAGAGAAAAACTTCTATGTAACTGTGACACGGCCACGTGGTATCACGGGCCAATCAGAAATAAACAAAATAGGAGTATTAGCATATTTTCTGAACCCACATTTTTACTCTGCCTGTTTCTGATTGTTTCTGATTGGCCGGTGATACCATATGGCCGTATCACAGTTACATGGAAGTTCTTCTCTAAAGTAGTGGGAGGACCACAGGAGGTGCAACGAAATTTCTCAGATATTGGGTTTTGATGGGCATTTTGTAACCGTGCGCCATGCGTAAGCCTATCTGAGAAGGGGTCTTCGTCATTATCTTAAGTAGGGAATACTAATTTTTTCCCCTCCTTTTTTTTTTTTTTTTTTAATTGCTATTATTATTTTTTTTTTTTTGTATGAAAGGGAAGTTTTATTTATTTATTTTATGAGAAATGATTTTTAAGACCAAAATCATATACCGACATGTTAGTTGAAATCAGTTAACTAAAAAGAAATAAATAAATAAATAAATAAACTAAAAACTGACTGGCAAGAAAAGTGGACTAATTGCCTTTTAAAGACGCTTGTGAGTGTCCTTCTTCAAAGGCCTGTGATGCCTTTTTGGAGAGAGAGAGAGAGAGGGAGGAGAGTGTGGGTTTGACGGAATTATTGAGAGTTTTTAACTTTTTGTATTAAGTCGGTTTACAGTCGGCATACAGTCTTCGGTTCGTATAGTATAACTCTTATTTTATTATTCTGTATAAAGAGAATAAACAGTGCAAGTAAGTTAGCATAAAAATTAAAAAAAAAAAAGAAAAAAAAAGAAAAGAAAAAAAGCCCTACTTTTTCGTCAAAGAAATGATCATTTTTGCTTTTTTATTTATTTATATTTTTTTTTCAAATCTCAAGTAGAAAGATGGTACTTTTGATAAAAAAAAAAAACTTAATAGGCGATTAGTCAATACAATTATGCCTTTTTTAAATTAAAAAAAAATTTGTGTTTTCTCTGAAACATACTTACCTATTTTTATAGGACGAAAAAAGTAAAAAAAAAAACATAACTAAAAAAAAAAAAAAAACAAATGTGGGGTTTCCCAAACCAGGAGCATCCCACAACAAAAGAGGAGCAACATTATAAGGAGGATCATCTATGACTAGGAATCTACTAACAAAATTTGCACCCATTTTAGTAAATTAATCAACACTTTTTTTTCTCTTTCCTGGACGTTGAGAAACAAGGCGAAGAAACCAAAATAAATAAAAAAACCAAGGGGAAATTGGCGATTAGTCCACTTTTTGGTAAAATATTGGCAATTAATCAAGTAAAAGTTTTTTTAAGTTAATTAATCAAGGAAACTGAACTTATTTATCAATTAGTCACACATTTTTTAAAAATGCCTAGTTTACCCTTATTATTATTAAGGGCACTCCCTTTTTTGTTATTAAGGGCACCTATGTAACTAACTTAGCCTTTTAGTATTATAAGTTTTAAAAGCTTATAACTTACAATATACATATTCGTTTAAAAAAAATATTATATTTTTGAAATCTACTTGTCAATATTTTCGAAAAAAGATCCATATTGATTAGGTAATTATTAAAAAAAATTAGAATTGAAAAATTTTACTACTTGATACAGTCTAACGTAATACTTCATAAAACTGTAAAATTTTACTACTTTACGAAATAGTAAAATTTTACTACTTCAATAGTAAAATTTGTAATGTAGTAGTAAAATTTTACTACTTTACGAAATAAATTTTTCAGCAAATTTTACTACTTCGAAAGTTAGGCATGCAAGTGCGCGACAAGGGCCTAGTTAGCTTCTTGTAAAGATGGGGGGGAGGAGATAAACCAAACTCTAATTACTCCTCTAGTTTTCCACCTCAACCATAGGAAAAGGAAAATAATGCATTGATGTTTTGATTGTTAAACCATTTAAAAAATAAAAAATAAAAAATAAAAAAAAGAAAAAAAAAGGAAGAAGAAGAAGAAGAAGAAGAAGGTGCTTTCATGATCAGAGCTAAATAGGGGCAAGGGTTCTCAATGTTCTTCTTTGGACAAGGAAACATTTTGTTGTCTAATATATGATGTATTGTTCACATGATGTCATAATGGAAGCAATTAATAAAAAATTGAAAAAAACTTGAATAAAAAGGCTAGAAAGATAACACGCTTACCAGAGAAATTTTTAAGTGCAAAAATCAAAGGAAGAAGGAAGACAAATACAGACTGCTCTTGGAGGGGTAGTTATTGTTGCTCTTTTTGTAAATGTGCAGTAAAATTGGCAGCATCAAGGGTTTCGGATCTGGGAGGATCCTCCCATTAGTCCTTCCATCTCACATTTTCATCAGGATTGCTTTGATTTCACAAATCTAGATCTAGTCCTCGTCGCCAGAGATCATCCCCGTAGAGTGATTCTCTCTATGGTCGTGGGTAGGTAGGCAAGGATGAAGAAAGAGATAAAAGAGAGGGTATTTTGGTCAGTAATGAACCAAATGGACTAAATGAATTAAAAAAACACTTACTTGACTAATTGATAAATAAATGTTATTTACTTGACTATTGGATAAATCCCCCAAAAAACAATTAAGAGTGGATTTTGCATCAAAGTCAAAGATCTCTAGATGCTCTAAGTGTATCCCGCACAAAAAGTCAAGATCTGTGGAAGCTTTGAAAGCAGCACAAGTTTGGATTGAGTGCGCGCCAAGTCGTATTGCGATAATCTCATTCATCTTGGATTTTGACTATTCAATTTATATGATTCGAAATGTGCTATTAAAATTATCAAAATATCTTTATGAGTATATTTCTTATTATTTAATTTGAGTCATCAAAATCTGAAGTGAACAATTGAAATTATCTTAGCATGAAAAAAAAACTCAGAAATCACAACACACCATGTACATCTGGGGTAGGAGGGAAAGGTTAGCTTGAGAGTAGAGACGGAACTTATTGAGGGCTAATGGGGGCTACGCCCCCCCCCCCCCTCCCCCCCAACTTTTTTTATTTTTATTTTTATTTTTTGAGGGTCCATATATACACAAGTTATTTCATATGAATCACCCCTTTATCATCAATTATGTGCACGAGAGAATACATTAATGCAGCTATACTGTGAAACAAAATTGATGATATTCTTTCTTTTCTTTTTTTTATCTTTTTCTGCAAGTTAAAATAGATTTGCCAAGTTGTCTCCAATTCATAAGAAAAAAGTAATTATGCCAATATATGCATCGCATGGCTTTTAAATTTATATCTTAAATATTAACTAATACCCAATGAGTTGTGGCCTTAGTTGTCTCTAGGTAATTTCTTGAGAGAATGTTTTTCACGATTTAAAAGAATGTTGAGTTCCATTTTGATAAATGATTGAGTTGAAATATAATAATATATTGAAAAACAATTATGATGTGTCTTTTTATTCATTTATTTATTTTTTCTTTATAGATTTTTTTTTTTTTGGGTTAACATTGAATAGGTGGTACTTGGTTTTATTCTCCATGTATTAATATAATCTTGAGTCTTAGTATAGATCTCATTCTAAACAGGTAAAAAAAGACTTAATTCATACTTTGGCCCCCCTAAAAATAAAATCTTGGTTTCGTCCCTGCAGGCTAAGGGGCTAGCCAGTGAGTCACCTACTTAGCCCTTGTAAGGGCACAAGTACACCCACAGAAAAGATGGTTCGGCAATTTTCACTATGCGCTTGCTTTTTTACTTGTGTTTTACCTGTTTTTATTTCTAATGGTGCTAACCCCAAAGGATTAGTATATAAAGAAGAATCGTTACCTGGAAAGGTCCAAGACCAATTTTATTAACTAGAGAAAAGTTTGGAGCTAAGTTACATATTAGGAAGGTGTTAGGTATTTAACAATGTCCGGTAATAAACCGACCTTCATTTTGTATTTCATTGACCATGTTTAGTATTTTAATTTAATCTGGATCACTTTTTAATCATGCAACAGATAAATAACACACACAAATGATAAGTTAATAACATAAGATAATAAATAAACAACTGATGGCAAAATATAAACAATAATTAAAACTAACAAACATACACATATTATCAATATGCGTATGCATCACAGGTCATGCATATGCATAGCATCACTAGTTCATCTTCTCCACAACGAAACCAACTCACCTACAAAAATGATTAGTTCAAACAGATATTATATACAACAAAATCACAATTTGAACAACCTACACAATTCTATTATGAAATATACAATTTATATAAATTAATTAGTGTTCAAACCATCCCTCAAGTGTACTGTCAATTTAGCAGCATCTCTCCTGTCAAGCCAAGCAAACTATCTCCAATTCTCTCCTATTTTGTACTCTCTTTATTTCTTTCTCACGCTGTCCGTCCGTCTCTCCTATCTCTCAAATTCTCAGTCTTGTTTTTTCCGCCTCTCTTTCCTTCTGTGGCCGTCCCTCCTCTGCTAATGTCCAACCTCTCCAAATCTCTCCAATGTCCAACCCCATCCATCCTGTCTCTCTCCCTTCTTTTATTTTTTTCCCTTACCTAATTCCCCTCACCTCTTCTTTGTCTCTTTCTTTCGTTCTTTTTTTCCTCTCTCCGTATCATCTCTCACATTCTCTCTTTTTCTCTTTGTTTTTTTCTTTCTTTTTTCCTCTCTCCTTCTCATCTCTCACATTCTCTCTTTAAGGGCAGCTAGGGATCCATTTTGATTGGCTTGTGTGATCATATGGGAGATGCAGCCCAAAATACGTTTAGCAGATGGCAAGTAACAAGCATATATCTACCGGCCAAAACCATCGTCCACCATATAGGAATTGCAATGAAAAATAATGGCACCATGTTGGTGGTGATGATTGTTGTGATAGGAGAGAAGGGGGATAACAGCTTGGACATTCACTGCAATTTATTACTTTTAGTACCACCATCACAGGCGGCGAGTTGGAGCCCGTAGCCAGGTTAGTACTCCAGCCCATATTTTTATATAAAAGGCTACTATCCAAAGGTGATTGTGGTGAACTGGTGATATGCTTCAATCGAGCTACTAGGGTCTTGTTCGGGTCCTCTGCTGATGAGTTTCTTGACTTTTCCAAGCTTCACCCGTTAACTAGTACCTCTTTTTCCTCCTGACATTCTCTTTTAGAAGTTACTCACTCTGAATGGAAATGAGAAGTAGGGTGTGTTTGGAAGCAACCTCAAGGGAACATAGCTTATAAGAGCCACTTAGAATGATTCTTTATGGAGTGAGGCTATTGCCACCACATAAACTATTCAAAGTCCCCCATTAATTTACACTTTTTGAGGTTTTATGAAAAATATAAAAGGTTTTTAGAAAAACTAATAACATTGTTCACTAGAAAACATCATTCTGAACAACTTTGTAGAATAAATTTTTTTCAAAATCTATCATTTAAGCAGACTTTTTGATCATTTACAATCTCTATTTCATTTTCCATGAAAAATTGCCAAAAAATATGCTTAAATGACAAATTTTGGAAAAACTTTTTTCTACAAAATTGTCCGGAATGATGTTTTCTAGTAGACTATGTGATTAGTTTTCATAAATTTTTTTAATATTTTTCATAAAACTTTAAAAATATAAATTAAATGGGCGGCTTAGAGTATTTTATGTGGTGGCAATAGCTTAGCCCTTTTTTATGGCTCTTTGCACTTGGTTATTATGTTTGGAAGCAACTTTTTCTTGACATTCCTATAGTAGATGATCTCTCAATATGTTAAGCAAGTTGCGTTTCATCTTATGATTCTATCTCATAACGAGAAGGGTCGTGAAGAATGTATGGTTGGCAGTGGCTCCCTCCAAGGAAAATGTTAAACAATATACAGTAATTCACAAAATCTTTGTGCTTGGATGCTCATAAGAGAGACAGGGAGTTTCAATGGGTGCTTTGTCAGATTGTTATTCTTTATTTATTTTTTTTTTGGGGTGGGGGGGAATAGATCCCAACATCAAGAGATTAATTTTGGTACAATATTCTGTTTTTTAAAAAAAAACAATTCGTACAATGTTTGACCCTTTTTTATTATAAAAAAAAAATACTGAGACGGCAAAATTATTAATTCCACAACACTGCAATAGTACTTTAGTAGCTATGGAGACTGGAACAATGATTTTGTCTCAAGCAACAAAGTGACCCTTATTATCTCTATTTTTTTATTTTTGAAACAAATATAATTCATTAAAAGCAAAATTGTTTAGATCTAGAAATAACATGATTTCAATAGTCCCTAAGATTAAATTCTACTCCATATAACTTTATAAAAGAATCTACATTCTTTAATATTGATATTATTAGGACAACGATAATCCAAATTGGCCATACATTCAGTCATTCTATTTGTTTGCCTATATATATAATAGCCACTTAATGAAATCGAGTCAAGAGATACTTAATATCTTGAACAAGATTAGTTATGTTCCAATGGAATTGATATATGTTACAAATTAGTTATACATTTTTGGTATGTTTGGATTTCGGAATTAATTCACAGAAGAAATGAAAAACGTGATGGCAGAACACTGAAAATTACTCGCAGTTCATCTTCTTTGGCAAATTAGTATTAATTTTTGAACAGTGCTATTTCAGGTTTATAAAATACATTCCCAGATTGGAAACCCAGAGTGAAGAAAACAGGCAATTGTTTCTGTTTCAAGGGGGGCAAATGCTCCCTCTGGCCTCTGCGTGGCTCCGACTTGCTTACCTGTGGGTGGTTCCACAGCACAATATGGACCAATAGTGATCCACTGATAGGCACTTGGTACCCGCTTATGAAAAAACAAGGGGCAACTTGGTACCCAGTGTAAGCCAAATAAAAATTAATTAAATACAAATCTAATTATTTTGTGCTGAAAATTTCCACACTAGTAGTAATGGTAGGTAGGTTCCTTGTCCTTCATTTTAATCTACCTTTTTTTTTTTTTTTTTGGGTAAGAAGGAATAGAACTTCATTTATAACATATAATCTACTTTCAAAATGAGAATATAGAGTACTCCCTCTGCTCCTAATTGATTATCCCATTTGAGGGAAATAAGCGAAAAGTCCATTTACAAAGAAACATTGAAGCAGAAGTTTTTCTAATTTTCTTGTATGGCCACAAGTCCAAAAATATCTTTAAACCTAATGTTTCATGCAAAGTTAGAATTGGCTTTTTATTTAATGCCTTTTTTGACTTCTCAACTACTATGGTAAAGACCTGTCAACTGTTATGGTAAGTATTCAAGGTATTAATGCATATATTATGTTATGATATTTTTTTGAATTTTCCCTACGATTAACTGAATCAATTAATATCCATCAATAGTTTTCCATCTCGATTGTTATGATAAGCATTTAAGGTATTAACACTTATATTCTGTTGGGATATTATTTTGAATTTTGTCCCGTGATTCACTCCACCAATGACAAAATTTCCATTTTTAATGTTTATCAATTATTTTTCCTCCCAACCGTGATAGTAAATATTCAAGATATTAATGCTTATATTTTGGTAGGATAATATTTTGAATTTTTTGCGACGAATCCACGATTCACACAATCAATACAAAATTTCCACATCTAGCAAACAATTACATAACACATTATGTGAGTAAACAAAAATAGTTACATGTATTGCTTAATTAAAAATTTGTTTTACAGATTAGTTACATGCATGTACAGAGTATTTGTATTTGTTTCATTCACAAATACCAAAAAAAAAAAAAAAATGAAACTGATACATAGGGAAGTAACTGTTTCAAGATTTTCAAATTACACATTGAAAAATCCTACTCCTAATTATAGAGATTGCACAGGAAATTGATATAACTGTTTAGTTCGATGTAACAATTTGAAAATACATGGAGGAAAACGTTACCACATATCATTGAGTTAATTGATTCGAAGGTTATGGGAGGATAATCTAGAACAAAATCTAGGCACGATCCTTTCCACTTATCATGAAACTAAAGTGAGATGTAACATTTAAGATGTCTTCAAATTATATATAAGGGACGTATTTGTCCTTAAATAATTATGTAGACTTACGATTTTAATTTTTTTTCACTTGGACTTAAGCCCCCACAAGTTAACAAATTTAGACTTTTCCCCAAATACCCTTTGAAAAAACATGCATCTTTAGAAAATTTTATTAAATGCTTTCACATCAACATATATGTTTTTAACATTCTAATTTTCTCTTGAAGTATACAAACATTGGAAAAATATATAATAACTTTTTAATGGTATTTTAGGAATTGAAATAAGAAGAATAATTGACATTTTAAATGTCACAATAATTTCGAAACATCTTTAAAGCAAAAAAAAAAACAAAAAAAAAAGACTAATAAAATATGAATAGAGGAAGTACAAAGGGGAAATATGCCAAAAGTCCAATTTAAAAAATTCATACAATTAGCAGTCTTGGTAGAATTTTTATACAGCCCCAAGTCCACAACGATGCTCAAACAATGATTTGTTGGCTGATTTTTTCTCCCAAATTCCAACCTTGCCCATATTGGTTGTTATGGTAAGCAATCAATGTGATTTCCCACATTGATTGTCATTAATTTGACCCTATTTTTTCTCCGCACATTTTCTATAATAAATAACAGTTTTCCTTTTTTATTACACTCAAACGGATTTTGCCACCTTCTCACAAACCTTTTCAATTAGAAAGAACCTACCATTTTAACACCAAAATCCCCAAATCTGACGTTGCAAACCCCCCCCCCCCCCCCCCCATCAACAAATGGATTCAAATCAACCATAACCCCAAGCATAGTTACATGAACTTGTCGGATATTAGAACAAATGCTTACAACAACCAAGTAATAGTTCACAGCGATCAAAATCCCAAATTTGACAATGCACAATACCCTCCAAACTAGGCATTCAAATAAGATAAATAGTTACATAAACTCGTGGAAAACAAAATCTTTACAGTTACAACCAACTAGTACCTATTTACAGACATCATGTAACTATGTTCAAAAAGCTCATGTAACTAAAATGATATGATGAATCACACAAAACAATGCACACAATTAGCTCCATACAAAAATCGCCAAAAAAAAAAAAAAAAAAAAAAAAAAGACAATCTATTGTGTAACTGCTACAACACGTCCGATTTCGTAACCATCTTGCCCAATTTTCAAGTGTAACTATTAAATCGTATCCATAGACACAAACCACCAAAAAATGACATTATTTTTGGGTACGTTGGTTTGGCTTGGCTACTTGCAGATTAAGAAAACATTGGTTTAGCTTTAATTCAGTTGCGTGATTTTTGAAATTTGATTATCAAAGTTATTGTGTCAAGAAAATCCCAAATTTTAGGGAAAGTTTGTGTTAGAAATTTTCAAAACAAAAATGGTTTGTAGTGAGGGGCAAGGGCATTTTTGTCATGTCCACTCTCAATGGACTTGAGGCTTCATTAGTTTTTTAAGGGAGACTTTAATCTGTACAAGTATGCAAAATTGGACTCGTGACCAATCACCCCTAAATTTTTCCACAAGACAACTATCTTCATTTATGAGGAATTGGTACGGTTGAGAGAAAAAGTGAAAGGGAAAAAAGGAAGGAATGAGGCATTTTCCTCTGTTTGGTTAGGAAAGAACACTAAAGGGAAGTGAAGTAAAAAATGGAGGGATGGTCTTTCTTTGTAGCCAACCAAAATTTTTCTTCCCAAAAGTAGAATGAAAAAGTGAGTATTACTTGGTCTTACAAGATGAATTCCCTTTTCCTTCATTTTTTTTTTTTTTGGCTTTATGAGGGTAATATGGTAAAATAATATAATTATTTCTTTTCATTCCTTTCCATCTTCTTTGTCTACCAAACAAAGAGAAGAGAAATTTTCCTTCAAACGCTAATGAAAATTGAATGAATTAGATGGGTTGAATCAGTCCTATATGGAACTCCTATCATGGTAGGCCCCAATTTTTTATGGTGTCGTGGCATTGACGTTGTAGCATATTCAACAATGTGGGGTGGGTAAGGTAATGAAGAAGAGCCCAACCCGAACACAAAAAGGAACGGCTATTGCCCTCCCCATTTTTATCACACCCCGCCTTTAGTTTAGGTTTTTAAGATTTTTTACAAAACATAAATAGTTTTTACAAAAATTAGCCACGTTGTCTACTAGAAAACATCATTTTGAACAACTTTGCAGAAAAAAGTTTTTCCAAAATCTATCGTTTAAATAAACTTTTTCATCGTAAAAGAATCTTCGTATGTCCATATCCATCTTCTTTACGGCCCAGTTTAGGTTTGCTGTAGTTTCAATTGTTCGGCATAATCAGAAGAGAATCAAAAACTGCTAAAAGTAGAAGAATATGGTTGGTATTTTTGTTTCACGCGTTATAACATGGAGGGCATGCTCATCATTACCCAAAGATTCATTAAAAGGATATCTGATTCATGCATAGCTTTTCTACCGAAATGGGGGGCCTTGCTTCTACCAAAATCACTTTTACAACCTATAATCACTTATGGGCAAGTCATCAAAATAAGCCTGAAAAATTATTTTAGGCCCTTTTTCCACTTCCTAAAACATACTATTCACTGTTGCTTTTGTTCCTCTTGCCCCCCTCCCCTCAAATATTTTTTTTCCTTTTTTTCAGGTAAGGGTTTTTCATTTTTCTTCAAATCCACCGTTTCTTCATCTCAAAAATAATTAGCAAAACGCAATGATTTTTCCGAACTTCACACTTCATCAAACCCATCTCAAATGCAGCATTTGCACTCCAAAAACACAATGATTTGGGCTCTTTTCCCTCCTCACTAAGATGCACCCACAAGGCCACAATGTACCATTTTATTTTCGGGTTAGGCTCTTCTTCATTACCTTATCCACCCCACATTGTTGAATTTGCTACACGTCAATGCCACGTCACTAGAAAAGATTGTGGCCTGGTATGATAAGAGTTCTATGTAGGACTAATTCAACCCATCTAAATCATTCAATTTTCATTAACATTGGAAGGACTGATGGAAACTTTTAGGCTCTGTTGGATCACAAAAAAAACAACGAAAAGAAAAAAGAGAATGCTTCATTTTAAACATTTAATTTTCACTTTTTAAAATTTTAAAATTTTTATATTTAATGTGTGGAATTAGTAGATCACCTCTGTTGACTATGTTATGAATTGACTGACCAAATTATGCTAAAAACACAGCCATGTCACCTTTAATGGCCATTGAAGGTAGAATAGTTGTGTAATTTGGATCACATTCTCCCTTTTATCCCTATTTTTATCATTAAATAGTAGTTAGCTGTTATTGTTATATTCAATATAGAATTTAATAGAGGTAGTTACTAGTAATTGTCATATTAAAGAATGAAAATAACTACTAACTACTACAACATAATGTTAATATGGATGATTAATCACCTCAAGTGGATCAAGTGGCAAAGCAAGTAGCCTCTGTTGTGACTTGTGAGGCTGAGTATTTCCATATTTTCATGACTATTCACAAATTAGGCCAATAATGCAATTTAAGCCTCGCGCCTAGACATGACTACTATTTTTTATTCTAATATATATTCTTTGCTAATGAATTGTGACTTGCTCAAAAGGCAGAATAAATTATTTGGAAAGATGGAATCTACTAATCCAGTAGGACCAGTGCCCACTTTTAAACGTAAAAATATAAAAAAGAAGAAACACGGATTACATAATGGTTAATTCATCTCAGAATCTTGTCTATCACTCCTGAAATTAAAAATAATAATAATAATAATTCTAATGGTAAATATAAATTTTAATATCTTTGTAGAAGTTGGTTTTTTTAAAATTTGTTTTTAAAATAGATTTTTTAGTCTTTTATAATTTATTTTTTTGTATTTCCAAACTTCTTTAAAAGCAACTAAAGAGGTGTGTTGGGCATTAATGAGGGAGTAAAAAAGAATTAATGAGAGAGTTCAATCTATAAATGTTCTAGACTCTGTAAAAATGTTAAAAATAAAAAAAATAAAAATTAAGTGGGGTCCCACATGCTCCCACTAGGTGATTCGTTTGCAACCTAGTAAGTGTGTGATTGACCCGACAAATAATGGCTCAATACCGTTGTCCCCCCTCCCCCACTCTCTCTCCCTCTCCCCGAGGCTCTTCATTAAGATGACCAATTAGGGGCTAGAGCACTTGATCATCTCCTTGAGGACACGACACATAATGGGAAATTCTACAAAAACAACAAAAACAAAAAAAGAAACCCATAAAGTTTACATACACTGTTAACCACATTGTGGATGTTTCTTTTATAAGAACTGTCACGATCCGAAATTATGAGTCAAAGTCAATGGTGATAAAACGGGATTTAATTAATAAAGCATTTAATTTTTTTTTTTTTTTGAACACATAGAACTTTGACTTTTCCAAATAAAACAAGTTTTATATCCATAAATAAGTGAGATTAAAATAATTTTTAACCATTATTTTACTAAAAATGCGGCATAACCCGTTTGTAATACGAGATAACCAAGTAAAATCCATAACTTGCTAAATAAAAATTGAAAACATTCATTCATATAGGGTATCATTGCCTACCTCATATTCTACATGGTTCCCAACTCGAACTCAATATTACAATTCTAGAATAGTAGAATATATATCACCAAGACATTAAATTACATTCAATCCTAAATAAATACATCAATGATCCATAGCCTATCACAAATACGTATGATCCATTTTGTGCAATGCCTCACGAATCAATATGCAAGTATCTCATCAAAATACCTCAACTCAAACAACTTCTTTTTCTTTAAAAACCTACAAAATTGTAGGGGGCCGGTGAGCTAACGCTCAATAGGTTACATATTTCTACAAAGTCTATTAAGGTTTTAAAATCCATTTAAAACCACAAGATACATAAAATACTCATACCCGTTCTATAGAAAATATCCAAGTCTAATTCTATATCATAGACAAGCCATAGATTTAAAGTATAAACTCATATTCGTTTTCATATTATTGTATTCTCATAAAACCTCCAAAAACTAATTGAATAAACAACCAATAAATACAATAAGTTATATACCCATAACTTAGTGTAAATGAATGTCATATCATGATAATGCAATATGCAACTCCATGTCCAATTACATTATTCCTCAATTACCAAACCACTCCTACATGAGTCTTCGCACGAAAACGGAGGATTTTAAACCCAACCTCCAAGAGGATAACACAGCACGTCATCCCTACTTGGAACCGCAGTAGCCTCTATTCGAGAACACAGCATGACATCCCTAACTAGGACTGCAGTACTCAAGGATCAATGGAGTAGAAAACACAGCAAGACGTCCTGTGACCGCAGTAATCCAACTCCAATGACCCCTTAATACTTTTATCAAGTAGTTATTAAATCAGTTTTTCAATGCATTGTTATGCCAACAATGAATGCCAATGCAATATAATTATGCCAATCATGTTAATAACCCCATAGCTAGCAAAATAAATTTCCCAACAATACGATATCCCCATAATATACAACACAAAGTCTTAAACCATTATTTGGCATGTCTATGAATATTTCCCATTGTAAAATCACATAAATAATCTCATATGAATTGTTCCAACAATTTAAGGAAAGAAATAACCATATTTATCATTCTTATATTTTCGTTTATAAATCTAAATCAATAACTCAAATCGAAAAGTCTACAATTGCACAACTCTACTCAAAACATAAGCTTTTACATCAACCATGTCTAGAATACCATTTTTCTTTTGTAATCTCACAATTTGTACCAAAAGAAATTATACTCTCAAACATGAAACATATAATCAATGATTACTTGTGAAAATCCATTATCCAATATTTTTATAATTTTAAAAATATATTCAAAGTCAAAAGACCAAATCTGAAATTTCAGTGAACACAATTAGTGATACGTACAAATGAATTTTTATAATTTAATCCAAAAAGAAATAGGCTCTGAGGTTTATATTCCTTAAAAGAATATCAAATATATTTTGTAACCTCAAAATTTAGTAGAGAAATACCTAGTAAAACTCATTCAAAATTATTTTTCAATATGGAGTTGCTGTTGCCCAACAGAATTTCCAGATTCAAGTGTCCCACGAAATAATTACACCAAAAATACCAAATGGTCCCCAAATGCCACGAAAATTTGAAGGATGTTAGCCCAACAAGTCAGTGATAAAATAAAATTTGTTTCACCTCAAAATCATAAGTAAAATTAAAGTTATGAATTAAATGGTAAAATGGGTTCGTGCTGTCAGCACCGTACAAATCCACACGTAAAATGATTTAGGGGTTACAAAACCATATCAAATAGAACTAATGAAGCCTTAACACTTCCATAAGCTCGTATAACCAAAACTATATATGTATTGTACGGGGTTATTTTCCGTACGATGAATGCTGGTTTCTTCCGAGCAGAGCTGCGCCTCCACCAATGGACTGGCCTGCACACAATAAACACACCATTAAGGGATGACCGAAGTGAGTCCGGTCGTCACCTCTCCGATGCCGAAGTCAGTCGACTGTATATGGCTCAAAGGAGGATTTTAGACTAGGGTCTATGTACAGCCTACCTCTGTTAGGCTTAGAACTGTTCTATTTATATCCGTACATTGATCTAACCATGGTTTGGTTAGATAGCGGTTTTCCTTTGGTTGAGTTTAACCTGAGTTTAATTGATAACTGTGTGACCATGGTTGGCTTGACCATAGTCAGCTTTGAACCATAATTAGGATAACTGCCTACCCGTTTGTTATGCGATAGCTGTTTTACTCACGTGTTTCCTTCATATAGGGCCTGGATCCGTTACCCATTTTAGTTCGTGATTGAAAGAGTTCGAGTTGGCTTAGCTGTCATGGCTGGTCCTTCAGATTCTGATCTTCAGCTCGGGTCATAAAGGTTAATGGCAGTTTACCGTGCTGATATACTCTAAGCTCGGGGTACATACATTGCATGTTGCTGGACTTACCAGTTCGAGATCACGAAGTGCCGAATGTTCACCTCGGGATTTATCCACACATGTATATACAAAACTTCAACCTAGTATTTTATATTGGCATAATTACACGTCAATACATACATATAAACATTCCAAATAACACAATAATTCATAATAGGTTCCAAGATTCATCAATGAACTACAAAGATCTAAAATTTCATCTTCAATCCTAATAATACTCTCATTCCAAGAAAATAAATTAAGCAAGGCTCCATTTTACATACATGCATGTAAATAATAATTTAATTAATCATCCCCTTTATCATAATCCATATTCTTATAACCTAAAATAGATGAATATGTTTTTGTATGTTTGAAATCCATAATCAAAAAGGAATTTCACATGTAACCTAACCCAATACAAGGAATACAAGAGGGGTTTCAATACACATGAGGTTTCCTATCCCAAAATACAAATTTCTCCCAAAAAATCACAAAATCATGAAAAATAACTTCATAATAAAGAAAACAATTCCATAGTTCACAAATATCCTCAATTTACCAAGAAGAAATATGAATTTACCTTTGTAAGATAAGAGAATAGAAGGAAAAAGCTGGAAATTTGATGCAAGAAGAGCCCCCTTTGGTGTTCGTACAAGGGCCGTACGGTCCTCTTCTCTTCTTCTTCCCTTCTCTCTCTTTATCTCTCTCTAATAAGGTAGATCTGCAAAATGAGGGTAAATGGGCTGTTTTGGCTTTTAAAGAGTTAAATATAAGTGTTTTCTACCCTTTGGACAAGTGTCTAACATGTAAACATAAGTTGGGCATGTGTTCTACTAATTGGGCTCTCCCAACTACAACTAAGATAACACTAGGTTTAAAATGTATTAGGCCCAATATAAAATAAAGACTCAAATATAACATAAGGTTTAGGTCCACATATAAAAATGTGAAAGTCAATAGTGCTTAATCCCACTAATGTCAAATAACACATAAGGCCAACTAAATTTTAAAACTTTAGGACCCACAACAATTAAAATAAAAACATTCCAAAATAATTATCATATATAACACACAATAATTAATATCAAATTAATAAGTAACAGTAGTAGTATTGACCTTCCCGAAAATAAAATAAAATTTTGTACATGTCATCACAATTTAAAATTGACCCGTCTAAAAATAATTAAATAAATAAATAAGATAATTAAAGTCTTAACACCAAGTCAAAGCAAAATTATTTAACTTCCAATTAACGATCAAAACCAATCGCTAATGGATCCAAAATAATATAATTAATTCAAAATTAGAGTAGAGACATTACAAGAACTGTACGGAGATAAAATCCAACCGTGGAGATATAGTGAATGGACGGAGCTCCTTCACCGATCGAATGACCTGCAATCAATAAAATCGCTCGTCAGAAGGCGGCCGGAGTGTGTCCAGCCAAAACCTTTCTGATGATTAAGTCAGGTGACTTGTTATAGAAAGAGAAAGAGAGGAAATGGATTAGAGTTACTGTGCATCATCCCTTACTCAACAATGTACTGTTCTATTTATAGCCCGGTGTAGATGTAACCACGGTTTAGTTAGATAACGACCTTGGTTACATTAAGTCTAACTTGAGTTAGGTCCATAATAATCTAACCAAGGCTTGCTGACCATGGTTAGGCTCGAACCGTAGTTTGGGTCGCTGTCTGTTCCATTTGTTACGGAAGCTGTTAACCCGCGTGTTTAGTTCTGTATGAAGTTCGACCCGTGGTGGGTCTTTGGGCCATGGTAGACTCTTAAGCCCGTGCTGGAGAGCCATGGAGATCGGCCCGTAGTGGGCTCTTAATCCCAGATAGAAAGATGGTTGGCATGAGTGGCCTGTTCATTTAGGTGAGCATCCGCCGTGGCCCGTTCTTATTGCGTGAGTTGGGTTAGCTCGTGAATTGAGGATATTTCCCACACAAGAACCATTCATAGTTATACCCATCTTATTTTTCCAAACTTCACACTTTATCAAACCCATCTCAAATGCAGAGTTTTGCACTTTGAAAACACAATGTTTTGGCCCTTTTCCCTCCTCACCAACATGCACCCACAATGTACCATTTTCTTTTCAGGTTAGGCTCCTCTTTATTTCCTTACCGACCCCACATTATTGAATTCGATACAATATCTGTGTGATGTCACCATAAAAGAAAAATTAGGACCTACCATGATAGGAGTTCCATTTAGGAGTTAGGACCGATTCAACCCATCTAAATCATTCAGTTTCGATTAACTTTGAAGGATTGATGGAAACTTTTAGGCTCTATTGAAGCATAGAAAAATCAACAAAAAGAAAAAAGAAAATGCTTCATTTTCAACATCGTATTTATGTATTTTTTTTTTAAAAAAATTTAAATTTAATGTGTGGAATTATTAGCTCACCTCTGTTAACTATGTTCTAAAGTGACTGACGATTTGATGTGTGGAATTAGTAGCTCATAGATATGTATGATCATTGGCACCCTCTTGGTCCGCTTGCCCAACGATTTGACTCTCGCATCATGTATGACGCTGCTTTTTCTTCCCAAGCCTGGTCAGCACAATCATCTCCAATCGTTCTTGGTTCTTGCCTCTCACTATCATTGCTAATCTTATTGAAATTAGGGATGCAATCCCTTCTTCAATGAGACCTAATTCTCTTATCTTGGACAGGATTATGTGGAGTCCTTCTCCGTCTGGTTCTTTCTCCATCCAATCTGCTTGGAATGCTATAAGATCTCATCGTAATGAGCTGGACTGGTACAAAGTCGCTTGGTTTCCTAAATCCATAAGAAAAAATGCTTTTATTCTTTGGTTAACTATTTAAGTTCGTTTAACTACCAAAGATAAGCTTCTCGCCTGGGAGATTATTTCTAATGCAAATTGTCTATTGGCGCATTACATTGAGAGTAGAAACCATCTTTACTTTGAATTCACCTTTAGAGCTATTGTTTGGGAACAGATTTTTAGTAAGTTTGGTATCTATAGACATCCTAGAGTTTGGATTAATGAGATGTTGTGGACAGTACCCAATTTAAAAGGGAATTCGTTCACGTCAAGCCTTCAAAAAAATTGCTTGGGCTGCCACTATCTATCATATTTGGTGTGAACGTAATGGCAGAGATCAGGAGAATGTGTTTCAGCCTATTGGGAGCATTGTTGCCTGCATTGTGGATGACATTCGGTTTAGAGCTTTCTTTTAGTAAAGTCAAAGATAATGAAAGAAATAGGACTCTTTGCTCTAATTGGGGCATTGATTACTCTATTCTTTGCTAGATGGCTTTCTATCTTCCCAGGTTAGGGGTTTTGCTTGCCCAGGCTATAGGTTGCTTTCCCGGGCAGTGGGAATTTCTTGCAGGCTTGAGTTGTGGGCTTTATTTACTCTCGTTTTTTCTCTTTCACTTCAACACATCCTAATAAGCTCTCCAATGGCAGCTCATTGAGGTGTGTTTTTGGGTGATTGACTTCTCTTTGTAAGCCGGTTGGCTTGTATTCTCTTCTTTCCCAAAAGAAGAAAAAAAAAAAAAAAGAAAAGAAAAACGGGAGGATATTACAGACGGAAGCTTCTCCTTGTCCTTAGAAAGAAAGAAATATTCATTATTCAGCTGTCTCCTTCTCTCATTCTCCTTTTCGATTCTGCACAGTACCGTACACAAGCAATGTCGACTCTTATGTTTCCTGCAACTGCTTCCTCTGTGGCCGAAGACTGCGAGCAACTCAGAAAAGCCTTCGGAGGTCCTCCACTTTTACAATCTTCTCCCTATTATCCATGTCTAATTTCGATCAAACCATGTTTAGAATCTCTACTTACCCAATTCAATTCAATTCAACGTTCCCGATTTTGCCGATCGTATCGGCGCTTGGTTGTCTGTCTGATCTGAGTATTTCAGATCCGACGATCTGTTTATGATTGTGATCGCCGTTTATTTTGATGGATGATGATCTTGAAAATGGCAGTGACTTGATACTGTTAAGACGATTCTGTCTGAGTACTTACATGTTAGACAAACCTGATTTTTGAGAATATCTCATGTTTATAGATATAATTGTATTTTTATGTAATTTTCTTACAAATGATGCATAGATCATACGTTAATTCAAATGCTGACTCTGTTCTGCTTGCTCCCCTGTTTTTTCTAAGGCTCTGTTTGTTTCCATGGATAATGTTCACTGGAAAATTTTCCGGGAGCAAAATTTCTTGATTAAGGCTATTATTTAGCTTCGGGGATACGACTTACGTAAAATATAATTTTTATATATTTCTTTCTTAGGGGAAATTTTTTAGGAGCAAAATTTCTGCTCTAAGGCTCCTGTTTCTCACAAAAATCACAAAAACCATATTTTTTTTCTAGGAAATTAATTTCCAGCTAAACAAACAGAGAAAGTGATTTGTTCTTGTGAGTAGATTTATATGTTCAGTTTCTAATTGGTAGTTCAATGATCTGATTATACCATGCTCATATGAAGCTTCTTCTTTTCATGTTATTTAGTCCTTGAGTTTGTGATGGCATGATACACTAAAATTGGATAAGCTACGGCATTGCTGAGTGTCATTAAATTTCTTTTCACAGTATCCACTTTCTAGTGGCATGGTAAATAATCATCAATCATCACAACCTAAGAGGAAGAGAAGCATTTTTTTTTATTTTTTTTTATTTTTTTACATTTGAAGCATTGAAGAACCAAGTGGAAGTGTGTTGAGAGTGACGAATATTAATCTGATCGGCACATCTTATAAAATTTTCAGTCTGGTGCTGGATTTCAACCGATAATAAGAGTTTTAACGTAGTGCATCGTGTACATTTGTTCCTTATCTATTGTTGCTTCAATGGTTGAATACATTAAGAATCCGGCTAGCACAACGGTCTGCACTGTTTTTTTCAATGGATACATGTTTTGGCAAATGAAATTTGTGTATCAAGACAACTAGAAAAATCAACAAAAAAAGACACACCAAATATTTACGTGGTTCGGCTTGTAGCCTATGTCCATGAGGAAAGAGAGCAAGAAATTTTACTATAAAGAATGAAGATTACAAGTTGTTTTGTCTCTCAAAACCCTAGCCCCCAAAATATACTAAAGAACTCACACTCTCGTCTTTTCTATTTACATATAAGAGTCCTGTTCTTATAAAGACACCCTGATATAAGTTGAAAATCCTAACATAGTTGTCACATTAATTAACTTAATTAGGCATGGTAACATCTTCCTCCACATTCTTCGTGGTTAAAGTTTTCTGGCGAAGACAAGACACTGTTCTAGAACGACGCCCTGTTTGACCGAGCCGAAAGGATAATGTCACTATTCTCTTGCAATCCGAAGGTGCAATCAATTTCGTATATTTTATCTTGCAAACTAAAAGTGCAATCAATTGAATAGTTACATAAATTTCTTACATATTCTCAATAATTAGGAACAAGATCGTTGAAAGTGCAATCCAAAAGAATTTCTCACGTAACTGTTTCATAAAACACTGTTATTCTTTGGAAAACAAATACACTTAATTTTAGTTTTCTAATTTTGTTTTGTATTTGTGAATGAAACAATTACAAATTTTTTATTTTATTTTATTTTAATAATGTAACTGTTTTCATCCAATCTCTTGGAAAATATGACTGATTTGGGTAAAGTTACGAAACAAATACATGGAATGTCCGTGCTTGTTTATCAAATAGTTACATTGGAAAGATTTGTTTTCATAAAAAATGACAACTTATAAATGTACATGTTCCGTGAATTATGTCTAAGGATATTTATATATTGGATATCCAACAGTTACATTGAAAAAAGTTAGAAAAATCATTGATGGACATAAAAGGGAAATTGTGTTACAGATTGAGTAAATGGTGGGGTAAATTTCCAAAAAATATCCTAGGATTATATATAAAAATATCCTAAAATCATGAAATACTTACCATAACATTCATGAGGCCAAAAAATTTTTATGGACATTAAAAATGAAAACTACCGATTGAGAGAATCATGGATCAAAATTTAAAATAAAAAATCCTAATAGAATACAAGCATTAATTTATTGAAATACTTATCATAAGCTCATAACATTCGTGAGGCCCTGCCATAGTAGTTGAAAGGGCAAAAGGGGTAATAAACAAAAAACCAAGTCCAACTCTTCCATGGAGCCTTAACATTTAAAGGTGTTTTTCGACTCGTGGCATTACAAGAAATTTGGAAGGACTCTTGTCACAATCTTTCCTTGTAAATAGACTTCTAACTAATTTTCTTGAGTACAAAATACAACGCATTATTGTACAATGGGGTCATGGGAATAGTATTAATGACAGATATAACCGAAACGATATCCTTAAACTATAAAGAGTATAAGAACTCTATCATGTTACCATCAAACCTCATCAACTCCTAATTTAACCTCGGAGATATGTGGGCTCTCAATGGATTCTTCATAACCACGGTGAACTC
Source organism: Liquidambar formosana (assembly GCA_039720395.1). Taxonomy (NCBI): domain Eukaryota; kingdom Viridiplantae; phylum Streptophyta; class Magnoliopsida; order Saxifragales; family Altingiaceae; genus Liquidambar; species Liquidambar formosana. The sequence continues at coordinate 31,094,898 of CM077827.1, read as the reverse complement.
TCGCTTCTCGGACAAATCAACATCATCTCCAGCTGCAGCCTTCCATTCAAAATTCCAAACCAAATAGGCCACGAAATACTCCAGATGAAGCATTGCCAATCCATAGCCAGGGCAAAACCTCCTCCCTGCACCAAACGGCATCATTTTAATCTCCCTTCTCCCTGTGATATCAAACACATCCCCTTCATTACCACCACCACCGCCACTCAAGAACCTCTCTGGCTCAAACCCCATGGGATTTTCCCACACCTTTGGGTCCCATCCCATCTCTGCTACCATAAAATTGATAGTACCATTTTTGGGTACAACGTAGCCATCCAGTGTCACATCTTGAGTCACAGAGTGAGGCAACACAAAATGCCCTGGTGGGTGACGCCTTAGCCCTTCCAAAATCACAGCTTTCAAGTACGGCATTTTCTGCAAATCATCCTCCTTCACCTCTTCCTCTCCTTCCCCCACAACCCCTTTAATCTCTTCAAAGAGCTTGGCCTGAACATGTGGGTATTTCACCAAATTGGCCATGATCCACTGTAACGCCGTCGACGTTGTATCGGTGCCGGCGTTAAGAAACTCAGAGCACAAACTCACCATCTCTGCTTCATTAAGCTTCCTCTTCTCATCGGGTAGTTGTAGATCAAGCAACGAATCGACGTACGAGACGATGAACCCACTTTCATCTTCTTTGAAATCCTCTTTGGCTTTGCTCTCCCTCTCTTGTTTGGCCTTCTTTCTAGCTCTTATAAGAGGGATGAGCACATCTTCTTGATTCTTGCGAAGATGGAAGAATTCTTCCCAACGCTTGCGGAAAAATAGCTTCCCCACTCGCGGCCAGAAATTGATTATATTGAATCGGTTAAAACTCAGAAGCATTTGACGCTGCACGGTTTCAATTTCGTTGATCTGATTCTCTTTCACCTTATCCCCAAAACACATGAAAACAAGCAAACAAAACATGGCGTACTGGAAATGATCGACGACACGGACGGCCTCTCCGGATTTGGATTGAGACTTCAATCGGTCAATAAGGATTTCCAGGACCCACTTGCGAGCAGGGAAGTATGACTTCACGCGCGAAGGGTGGAGGATTTCCGAGGTGAGATTGCGGCGGAGGAGCCGCCAAGTGGGGCCGTAGGCGGCGGAGCTGATGTTGTGCTGGTTGCTGCTAAGGATTTTACCGGTAGGGAGAGCGTGGGGGCGGTCGGCAAAGACGGCGCCGTTTTGGATTAAGGCTTGGTGCGCGACGGAGCGATCGGCGACGAAAATAGAGGGTCGAGATCCGATTCGGAGAGTGACGATGGGTCCGTACTTGGAGTGGAGGTTTCGGAGGACGGGTTCGAGGTCGGAGACGGATTTGCGGAGCCATAGGAAGTTACCGAGGACGGGAACAGTGGCGGGTCCAGGAGGGAGGTTGAGTGGGGGTTTTGTGGAGGGAGAGAGAAGGGAGAGGAGGGATTTGAGGAGAGCAGAGATGCAGAGCGAGATGATGATGAAGAACCAGGTCTCCATGTGTGCCTCTGTGGAGGAAGACTTGGTGGGGGTGGACTGGACAGATAGACAGTTATAGTATTAGTTATAGTAGTTAGTTTGTTTTGTGTGGGTCATGAAGTGTGGGGGAGGACCAGAGGAGGTGCAACCGTGCAAGGAAATTTCTTGGATTTTGAATTCTGAGGGGCTCTTTGTAATCTTCATCAGGGAGGGGTTTCATATCATATAATGTCTCGCATGTTGAATACTTGGGACAGTTTGCCATGAGTAAGCCAATCAGATGCCGGGTCTTCGTCAAAGTATTAATTTTTGTTTGTCCTTTTTATTATCATTACTCTCTTATTATTATTTTTTTTGGATGAAAGGAAAGCTTTATTTTATTACTCCATATAAAACAAACAAATAAACAGTCTAAGTGACTCGGCACAAAAAAAAAAAAAAAAAAAGGCATCACAATTGCGGGGTTTGCCAAATGACGAGCATCCCACAACAAAAGAGGAGTAAAATTACTAGGAAGATGATTATCTACGACAAGAAATCTATTAATTAATAAAATTTGTACCCATTTTTGTCAATTAATCTACGCATTTTTTCTTTTCTTTTTGGGAAATATAGAAACAAAATTAAGAAAATAAGAGTGGATCCCGCATCAATAGTCAATGATCTCTAGAAGCTCTAAGTGGATCCCACATTACAAGTCAAGATCTCTAGAAGCTTAATTTGAAGGGAGCACAAACACACCACACACCACATGCATCTGGGGTAGGAGGGAAAGGCTAGCCTAGCCTGAGAGGCCTGGTTGAGTGGTTGGTTAGCTTCTCTGGTGGCATTAGTAAAAGCTACAGGAGGGATGGTTCAGGCTGTAAGATTAAAAGGATAAGGCTGAGACATAAATGTTAAGGCATAGGCTTCCCATTTCTGTAGAAATGAAAGAGATTTCGTTGGCTCATCCGGTGATGAATTCCCCCGTTGCAATATCTTTTTTGAGCTGATATTCAGGGGAGGGGGTTGCTGCGCGGGCCATAAACATTAGTCAATCATCGTTCTGAAGGATTCATTTCTAGATACAGAGGAGAGCTGATTAGCTGAACCAATCAGAAGAAGTAAATGTTCCACTCATTCAGGCTCTTTAATCGTTTGACAAAGTGATATCCACGCCTTACTGAGTAAATCCCTGATCTTGTGTTAGGCCAGATAATGGGCAGGAGGTGATTGTTGTAATAGGAAAGAAGGAAGATTACAACTAGGATTCCACTGCAACTTATAACTTTCTAATACCACGATCATAGGCCAGTTGGAGCTCATAGCCAACGCTAGTGCTAGCCCCTGCCCATATTTCTTATACAAGCCAACTATCCAAAGGTGATCGTGGTGATATGCTTCAATTGGGCTACTAGGGTCTTGTTCGGGTCCTCTGCTGATGAGGTTCTTGACTTTTCCAAGCTTCACCCCCTTTATTGGTACCTCTTTTTCCTCCTGAGATTCTCATTTTGAAGTTACACTCACTTTGAGTGGAAATGTGAAGTAGGTTGTGTTTGGAAGCAACGTCAAGGGAACATGGCTTGTAAGGGCCACTTGAATAATTTTTAATGGCTTCTTTGCACTAAAATATTTTGTTTGATTGCCCACGATTCAAAACAGTGGAAAATAAATTCGGAATCTTACAACTGCCACTCAAACCTTGAAATGTTTTATGTTTTTGTTGGCAAATAAATGGGGATTGATCGTTTTGGTTCAGGGTTCAAAGACCCTTCTTTTTTTTTCCTTCAAAAGAAAAAATATATATTTTCCAGTAAAATGATGGTCCAGATGTATCATTTTTAGGATGCCAACCCAACTAGCTCCCTTTCTGGATTTAAAAGAAAAAAAAGACGTTTCATTTTTAGGCCAGTTGTGCAGTTTATGACAAGAAATTACTTCTAAGGACGAAAATTTATGAGCATCCAATCAATCCAGCTCTTAGATAATGTACCCATCACACTGTGAAATAATCTTTTCGAACTATATGTCTATATACCCTCTGGAAAACCCACTTTCAAGCAGAGAAATCATGGTATGGTTGTTGCCTAATATTTACAATTAAGCACTTTAAGATCAAAGGAGGGAAAGCATATCTATCTATTTATACTACCTCTAAAAAACTGAACGTAAGAAAAAATTTTGATTGACTAATAAATTCTTATTTTAAATTTTAAATACACAACTACCCTTATTTAACATGATTATCTTCACTGATTGGTGACCCAGTGTATCCCCAAAGCTGACAACCAAGGGACTAATCACTGTCGCGACGGGTGGACAACGGTAAATCGTTGGCCCAGGGATTTTTTCCAAAGTGCTGGGACTCGAACCCGGGATCTTTCACCTCTACTCGAGATAGCTACTTTGGGGTTAAGTGCCCAACCACTAGACCAACTCACTAGGTTACTCACTATAAGTTTCAATAGAAGTAAAAATCTAATCAAACCTATATTAATATCTAATTCTTTAAAAATTATTCTTTCATTTATATTTTATATTATTGAAAAACAACCACGTGCAACGCACATGTGACTACATCTAATATTATACATAATCCTGACCAAACACCATTCCGGTCACCAAAGGAGAGATGATCCTAGCAATGCTCATGAGGTAGATGAGGCTATCACTTGGGAGAAACACTATCTTCTGTATTAGTCATTGTAAGTTTGCCTTGCATCCAACTCTTCAGCATCTGCAGTGCAGCTTTTGGCTGATCCATTGGAACCATGTGACCAGCATTATGGACCTGTTTGTTTTAATATTACAACCAAAGTTGCCAAGTAAGAATTTGCAATATCCTGGAGAGAGAGAGAGAGAGAGAGAGAGAGAGAGAGAGAGAGAGAGAGAGAGAGAGAGAGACCTTGAGGAAACTCAGAGGCCCATGGCTTTTAAGCAGCCCTGCTTCTGCACCATCAACTACAAAAGGAACATCTGTTGATGCCCTGAACTCTTTCTGACCAGACCATACCATGGCATGAACCCAATTTGAATTCCCTGCCCAAAACAGACATGGCTAAAGACATTATTTCTCTATCAAACTTGAATACAGGATTAGGGCAGCTCCCACCTAGCATACACACAACATTGGGGGGCATTATTTCGATAGAACGACAGAAGCTTACCGAGCCAGTTACATATAAGATCATACTCCCCAGCATACACAAGCAACTTGATTCCATCTTCAAGAAGGGTAGGAATACCAACTTCAAGATTTCTCATCCAGTCCATTAGCATGGCATCATACACCGTAGTGCTGCATGAAACGAATTCAATGTCACCAACCCCCAGAGCATCCCTAACGGATTTCTGGTTTAGGAATGTTTCCATGTTTGAAAAGTCATAGCAAAGGTCCCCCTCACATTTTTTTCTAATATCATAGTACTGCAGACAAAAGACATACATTTGCTCATCAATGTTGAAAATGTGTGCTTCTTCAATACTTAATGCTCTAACAAGCAATAACTATAATGGTTTTTACTTTTTCTTACATTTATGTTACCAGAAAGGTCCATGATCTTATTGAATATGTTATTGCAAACAAGATATGCCGCCTCACAAGTGGATTCACCTTCAGTGCCTGACACAACATATCCGATATAATTAACCAACAAAGATTATTAGCCAAATGAAAGAAACTCAATTGCTCCTCTATCTCGTTATTTAGACAAGAAAGATTTCTGGCAAGTTTGTTCCTTTTCAACCACCAGCCTAGTATGAAAATATGACGAGACTAAAAGAAGGAAACAATAAAAAGGATAATGAATTTTGAGATATGAAGAATTACCACAAGCTTTTATTGCCTGTTCACACACCGGAAGCTCCTTGTTAATACTCTTATAATCAGATTCTTTAATTAACCCCATGTTCAATGCATAATCAGTGTATGCTTTATACTGGTTTCCAGGGTCAGTTAGCCCATTACCAATAGCAAATCCCTGTTCAACCAATTCAAGTTAACCAACTCTGACAAAGCAAGATGAAGCAACTAAATGTAAATTAACCAAAATAAATTCATCATACCTTGAGGTTTATATGGTTTCCTTCTTTTGCTTTGTTTCCTTGGTTAATCCGACCAGCAAAAGCTGGAATGTAGTGCCCAGCATATGATTCTCCAGTTATGTAAAAATCATTTTTAGCGTACTGAGGATGCTCTGCAAAGAATGCCTGACATTGAATGGAAGAATTAGGGATCGCCGGGCTCAGATAAATATCCTAACAAATCCTAAGCATCCAAATTAGTATAGTTTTTGTTTTTCAAAATGCTTCAAAACAATATATATTTCTGAAGTGACATCTTCCATTTTTCATTTTTCATTTTTATATTTTTATGTTTTATATTTTTTTTACTTCTACTTGTTGAATTCATGATTTCAAGAGATATTACTGTTTCATACTGATCAAGTTCTTTTGTACTTAGCATGAAAACATTAGGAGAAACAAACAAACCTGCAAGAAGTCATATAAGTCATTGCTAACACCTTGTTCATTGTGACGTATGTCTTGCTCATCAGAACTATAACTGAAACCTGTGCCAATAGGCTGGTCAACATACAGAAGGTTTGATACCTGCCAAGTGAAAATAAATCTTATAATGACTCACATAATCTTGCAGGAATGAAAGATACAACTGTTCAATACACCCTTGCAAACATGATCACAGAGAAAGATTTGACATCTCAATTTTATTAGAGATATCCTTCTAATCTTTTATGAACAATATAAATCTTAAGAGCTCATTTTATTCATATTTGGTGATTAAAAACCACTATAGTGCCTCGCATATAATCAATTATTTTATTCATATATTTAAGTCAAGATCAAACCAAGATCCTTTGCTCATGGTTGCCAATTCTGGTCATAACATTGCTGCATCTCGACCATTTTTTTATTTTTTTTTTCAAAAAAAATTTTTAAAAAGAATATTTTCTGTGGAAAATTACATCTAGGCACCATGGGTTTTCAAAGGGAACCCTCCAATAAAATGCTGTACTAGTTATCAAGTACTCCATTCAAATCTCTACAGTCTATTTGTATTTAGAATTGTGCGTTGCATAACAAAATTATGGAACTTAGTCCCCTACCCAAAATTAAATTCTGCTACAAAATTTTTGGTGCAAGACTCATATAGAGTGCCTTTGCAAGACATGAATTTCTTTTCCTGATTCTAATTTATCTTAACAGTTCAAGAAATTATAATATTGTAAATACTTAAAAGTAATTTTCAATTATATTTATGTAGATATATTACTGAAGTATATGAATTAATATTCTTATGAAGTTATGAGGACACCTTCTAAATTCCAGGCTATAAATTTTATGAACCTCAACTCAAACTGTGGAGTCTAAATGAACTCTAAAGTGGTGTAGTTAGCAGACTGTAATCAAATATCAATACAGTTTCAGGTTTATGAAATAATTCACCAATTGGAAACCCAGAGTGAAAGAAAACAAGCAATTGTTTCTGTTTCAATTCATCAACATCAGAGAAAAGAATCTTGGTTACAACAGAACAGAGAAAATTTTGAAACTCAGAGAAGATCACCATCAAAAGTAAATCAAAACAAGCCAATATATGCTTCCTAGATTGCAAGCTATAGTTTATTGTGAAAGAGAAAAACAAGAATATTCAGTGAACATATAATTGTGAAGTTAGAAAGTGTTATAATGAGCTTGAAAAAGATCCAAGTCCAATGTCGATAAACTTTACAATACATCAGAGGGAAAAAAAAAAAAAAAACCTTATCCCAACCGAAGTCATTCCAAAGAAGTGACAAGTTGTTTGCAATATGAAAAGGACCATTTTCGTAAAACACTGCCAGTTCGCTGCTACACCCTGGTCCTCCGGTCAACCATATAACAACAGGATCCTGCTTGCTGTTCCTTGATTCAAAGAACAAGTAGAACATCCTACAAACAATAGATGGAACAATTCGGTACAATTTTTTCCCAACAAAAAGGAAAAAAAGATCGATTAGATCACAGACCATGGAAAAGAAGCATTAGACCAACAACAACATGATTACAATACTTCGACCAATTTTCTGTTTGGAAAAGATTCATTTCACCTACTCTTCTCAAACTCTATCATGTCAAACATTAACTTGAAATTGCATTAATTATATTAGATAAACCCAAATTCATCCCTTTTAAGCCAAATAAGTACATGAATTATGAGCACAGTATGCATAAACATTACAGAATTGTTCTACATGCCACACACCCATCATGGCCATTTGGCCGATACCCAAATGATCATCATATATTCAAATATAAATCCATACTTATCAGTCTTGCTGAAGGATCATCGAAAATTTAACAAGATACATCACAATCTTGACAGTTCATATTGTTCCTTGTTGATGCATCAATAAACTACAACTAATTGGCTGGTTTGCACTAAAAAAGTCGTAGGCATAAATCATAACGCAAAATTCATGATTCTAAAATTGCTCTCTCTTCTTTCTTTTATTTGGTGAAAGCATAGGAATAACTTTGGAAGTTTGACATTAATTCAAGACTTCGGTTCCAAATGATGGGTAAAGTTTGCTGCTGTCATACCGCATACCTGGGTTTGAATCTCCATAAGGCCACTTTTCTCAACCTACTAACCACTAACAATATAAAATACTTGTACAAAAGTTCCTTGCCTTTACCAATAATAAAAATAAATCAAAGGAAAATTTCATTCCATAAGTTTCTCATTTGTTATACCCATTTAATAAAGAAAATAGTTAGTAGAACTATCTTGCTGAACAATCATGAGCTCATGATTCATGATCAAACCCAATTAAACCCAACAAATTATTTAATGGGTCATTATTAAAAGACACCATTTTCATACAAAAGTTTTTGAGACAGTCAGTATTCCATCCATTTTTCTTCCATCCATTGGTCATGACCAGAAAGGACTTATAAAGTTTTTTGTACATACAAAAATATTTTCCCACCAATTCTAACCATTGATTAATATCATGAAAACTTTGAGGGCACTAAATTTTAATTACCTCGCAGCTTTAGAATGCGGAAGCCTGTAATACCCAGCGTGGTGACCCAGATCTTCAATGGAAGTCCCTGAATCAGCAACAAGTGGGAAATGAAAACGCTTCTCAACGATCTTTGGAGCGGCGGCGACAGAGGATTCATCCACAGCGACATTAATGGGGTCTTTTGGGAACAAGTTGAGCTGTCGTATAAGCTTTTCTGCTTGTATTTTTGGGAAATTTGCAGTTGAAGATAAGCGAAGAGTATAGTCGGGTATGGTTGCAGAGGAGAAAGGTGAAGTGAGAAGGAAGAAAAGAAGAGAGAGAAAGAGGTGAGAGTATGTTGGCGCCATTGCTGGGGTGTCTATGAGAAATGGGTGAAGGTCTGGTTATCTGGTTAGGCGTATATATAAGAGTCCATGGAGCAACTTGGCTGATAAGGCTCAGAGAAAGGGAGACATAACGGTCATCAGTTTGCCCTTTTTTCTAGTATTTATTTATTTTTTTTCTTCACAAGATTTGTTGGTTATTGGCTCATTGCTTTATTTGCTTAAAATGCTTTAGTTGCTTCAGATGCTTTAAAATTCTTTTCCCTTTATCCCATCCCTTTTTCTTTTTGATTTTCCAAAAGTTAAAAAGTTCTTTTCTCATTAGGTATCTAACTCCATCTTGAATAACCTGTTAATGACACCTTTGAAACTACAAGTAAAATTATAATCCTGTGTGTTGAAGTAAAAATTATAGTCCTTTGTTTTTTTTTTTTTTTTTTTTTTTTTTTACTGAGTATTATTTTTTGGTAGCTGAAATTTTCCCTTTTTTTTTTAGGTGGGTTTTTTTAAAATTTTATTTTTGGGGCCTTGTAAAGTCCAACTTTTAGGGCTGTGGGAAAACAAAATTTGTTTGTAAGGTTCCTTAAAATTTCATTAATTCAATTAGCTATCATACATCCATGCTCCATTTGGTGAGTGTTTCCTTACAACCATGGAACTAATGTTCATAGTTCTCAGAAATCAAACTAAAGCATTGGTTCAAATCTATAATTACTTGGCAAAAAACCAAAAAAAAAAACCAAAAAAAAAGAATTCAAAATCTATTATTCATTAAAAGAAAATGCTAGAGTTATTAATTTCATCTTTCAGAATTTATTTACTAGCTAATATGTTATAGCAAGATAAGCCCAATTGCTTTGAAAAACGGCTGCCACTTCATTTAGCGGATGAATTGGATGCATTTGGTGGATGTAGTACTACTCTTCAATGAAATAGTATAGATAAGTGGTTAACGAAAAGTTAATCATTTTCTAAAAAAAACTCTTATGTTTCCATAAAGAAAAATGTTAAAAGTCATCGGTTTCATCCACCAACTTTGTTTGTTGAATGATGAATCAATAGTAATTGAAAAAAGAAAAATGATTGCTTATGCTTAGCAAAAGTGGCTGCCACATTAGTCGGGGATGAATATGTCAGATTCATCCGATAGATGTAGCATCATTCTTCAATGAAAGAGTACGGGTGAAAGAGACATAGTGTGAGAGGCAACAAGCTCAAAGCCTATGATTTGATAAAGGAAAATGTTAAAATTATCAGTTTCATTTACCAAGAAAAAAAAAAAAACAAAAAACCTCTCCAGAGAGAGAGAGAGGTATCCGAATTCCGAAAGTAGACTCTTTCTAAAAGAAAACACAGCGTGATATTAACCCTTCCTTGGCTTAGCCACCATACCACAAGTATATTGCCTATTCCTAATGGACTAAGCTTGATTTAATTAGGCTCCACGTTACAATGCCCCTTTCTTGTGCCTTATGACTATTTTAATTTAATGGTGTTCTCATCAACTCATGCGTATAAAAAGCTGATGGAAAATGACGGGTTTGGTTGGATAACAAACCTAGCATAATGCAACTTCGAAATTAATGAACTAATGATGATTACTTATTTTAGAAATAGGAGAAGTGCATGTTGATTGTCGAATCACATTGGCTTGTTTACTTTAGAGCCCTCTTGTTTTTTTTTTTTTGCCCAGAAGATAGGATAACACGACCATTATCTCCACAAACTCCATGGATTTTTGGGGTTGGGACATACCGTTAATTGGTTGTTGTTTTTTTCTTTCCCTTTTTTATTGTTATTATTATTATTATTATTAAATTTATTGAAAGTGGTTTACTTTGAGTCTAAGGAACATTATATAGATATATAATGGTTCTGTTTTATAGTTTTATACATATGCACAAAAAATGTGGGGTTGGAACTCGGAAGGCAGTGTTGTTGGTGCACAGTTATACATGGGGTATCCACTAAGTGGTTGGACAAGAGGACATGAAGAATAGTTTTGCGTGAAAGACATCAATACCTTAAGCAAGTGATGTAATCCTAATAAAGCAACCAAAGCATCATGGACCCACATGCAGAAGGCTTTATTATAAAATTCGATTTCACTTAAAGCTAATAAAAAAACAAAATTGAAAAGAAATAAAGATAAGAGTTTTCCCCATTTTATATATATATATATATTTTTTTATTTGATAAAAGAAAGAAAAGACTTCACTCAACTTGCTATAGTGATGGAAAGACCAAGATCTTCCTATGTAACCAATTTTTTTTTATGAGTAATGAATGCTATGCGTCCCAAATTTCTAAAGTACTCCGTGTAAGAGTGAGATTTGCACTTATATATGTAATCACACCTTTATAGAGAAGAGATGTGGCCTAATAGGATTCTTAATTGTGCAGGCAAGTGTATTGGGCTCTCTTGCTACTCCAAAATAATTTGTTTTTGTTTTTTCCTTTTGTTTTTTTTTTCCCTGGAAAGAAAAGAAAAAGACAATGGAACTGAAAGTTGACAATACAGTTACAGACTTACAGGTGATCATGCCCAACTAAAGCAAAAAAGAAAAAAAAAAAAAAGATCATGCCCAAACTGATAAACATGAGTAGTAATTCCACGGGAGCGTTCCCACCAAAAATACTGGTGGAATCATATCAGAGTCGTTTGATGGTGTGCATTTGTTTGAGCAATAGCTGCAATCCAGTGGTCCGTGAAGTAGGAGTCCTCGAAATGTCTCCTATAAGCTCTCATGGGACCCTTATCATTCAACCCACGTTTTATTTCCTGAGGTGTGAATGTGTGATACACGTAAAGGAAAAAAATCGGTTTTAATTCCGTTTCCTTTCCTTTCCTTTTCTTTTCCCTTGTTTTGTTTTTTTGGTTTCCTTTCTTAGAGAAGTAAAGGGCTAACAAGCCATCCATGAATAATAGGAGGCGCTGGAAATTTGGAACCATACGTCATGCTTTTGTTTTTTTGTTTTTGTTTTTGTTTTTGTTTTTGGGTAATGTTGAGAAATGAAATATTGAGTTGGGAATTTGGGAAGCGGGGGGATGTATACTTTGTCCGCCACTTCTGGCAATGCCTTTTCTTTTGCTAAAGTTTACACACCCAAGTTTACCAAACTAAAATAGGTTTACACACCAAAAGCATTAGATTAGCTGATTAATAAATATAAGAGTCTATATCATAAAAGAGAAATCATTTTTTACACTTCATTATTATTAGTGTGTGGGTCTGAATCTGGACCTTGAACACTGCTGAAGGTACCGGAGCTGAATCTCACCTATGGGCCTGCATTCATAAGCTAGAAGACAATGTCAGAGGGAAGGCCAAAGTGGGTTTGGCTAAGCCTTCTCCAAAGCTCAAGTCAGAGGCTGTTTTATGGAGATAGAGGTAAAGAAGCAGAAGAAGACTATAAAGGAATTAAGGTATTGTATTTTATCTCATTTGGCTACATCATATTCTATTTATACCCACCTGTACGGACTGACCATAGCTAGATCAGGTAACTGCCTTAGTTAGATCAGATCTAATCATGATTTGTCAATAACCGTCTGATCATGATTTATTAATCAGGGTTGGATAAGTAACCATGGTTTCATGTAACTGCTTAGTCAAGGTTGATAGCCATATCTGAAGATTTGAACTGTAGTGATGGTTTGGACTATAGTGCGAGCCACATGGTAGGTGTCCCGAGCTAAATGAATGATGTGTCTTATCCTGAGTTAATTATGCTGTACTATAGCCTTGTGCCAATAATTCCAATTCAAGCTCTTTGCCCCGAACTAGGGTCTTCAGTTTAGGAATATTCCCACACAATTAGTATTATAATTGTTTAGTGTTTATCATCGTCATCGTCATCGTCATTATTATTATTATTATTATCGTTATTTCTTTATTTGGTACAAGGAAGTGCTGGCCTAAACTCCTAATCACGAGCACTTTGTCACACGGTTGTGAAGATCCAAGTGTCGCACGGTTGGCTTGGAAAATATCGAGGCAAATACATCTTCTTCTTGAGGTCTAGCCATTAGAGGCCCTTTGGCCTTCAGATATCAATTGTGTCGCATCTCTTTGGTGAAGATTTATACATGTACTTTAAGGACAAAGGAAGCAAGTGAATAGGTCTGGCAAAGTCTTCCATAGGGGGCAATGCGTCCCAAAATGGTGATTCTGTCATATACCAATTGAACTAGATTATGCAGATGCCATGAGGGTACGTGCAAATGCCAATGGCTATGACCCTAATCCAACTTCTTTAAGATCCAATTTTAAATCAATTATCTTGGGCTTAAATATATATTGAAACTTGAATATTGAGATCAAATTATAATAGGATAAAACATTGATCCAGATTATCCAGCCTAGGTAACCCCTCATACAATTGAATCCGACCGATCTTCTATGTATTAGGGGTATATTTCATGCTAACTGGCCTTTCTTGAGTTGGGACAGGGTTTTCAACATTAGTCGATAAAAATGATATTTCTGTTCACAGATGGAATCAGTAAGAGAAGTTTAAATAACCCACAAGGCCACAACTAGCATGCAGTTTAGATGAATCCTTTAGAGTTTAGAACATGAACAGCGCAATGCATGTCTTGCTACCTGCTATTGTTCAGGAAAGGCCCAAAGCCAGTCCCAGTGAACAGCAGCTGTGCCTCATAGGCTCTTTCTGTCATCTCATTGATATATTTTGTGTCAATGCCTGCCCTTTTGTGGGTGACTACTATGAATTTACATCTTCTTCTTTCTTTCTTTCTTTCTTTCTTTCCTCTTGCTAGTGTACAAGGATTTACATCTGAAGGATCCTCGTATGCTGGTTTCATAAACTGGCCCATTCCCACTACAATGCAAAGAGAAACAATAGCAGCAAACAAGTAGCGAATTTTTTTTTAAAAAAAGCCACAGCGGACTTTACAATAATATACATACATCATTTTTTTTTTTCTCCACCATCAGAGGTAAATTGGGTTTCATCTGCTGTAACCTTAAAAGGATCATGCACAGAGAAACTGGCCCATTCCCACTACAATGCAAAGAGAAACAATAGCAGCAAACAAGTTGCGAATTTATATAAAATAAAAAAAAATAAAAAAAAACCAGACAGCTGATTTTACAATAATATACATGCATCAATCTTCTTTTTTACTCCGCCATTAGAGGTAAATTGGTTTTAATCTGCTGTAACCTTAAAAGGATCATGCAGTGTCATGCAAGTTAACATACTCGCCTTCTTCCCCTGTAGTGCCAAAGGAAGAGGTACAAAACCAAAAGGCTTAAACTATGACCTAACTTTGGCAAGTCGGGCCCTAATTTCTTCTAATTCCTCCTCATCGTCAGCACCCTCAGCAATAGCTTCTTCCTACAAAGGCCAAATGAAAATTCATTTTCTTTAGCTTTCTTTGAGGCCAGAAAATAATAATAGCAAATCTGGATCTAATCACACAACAATTGTGTTGCACATACCTCCTGTGCAACTTCCACTGTCTGAGCAGGTTGCTTCATCCTCTCCTTCCTGACCGCTTCTGGAAGCTCCGCAGCAGTCTCACCAGCTATTGCAGTCAAAACCTTATCAACTTCTTCTTCAATCTCCTCTTCTATATCCTCTGAATCCAGAGCTGAGTCAACAGCATCATTCACAATCTCCTCAATCACCCCTGCCTACAAATCATAAATATGATACATGGCATATGAACAGACAAGTCAGTGGTGTAATATGGAGATATACCAAGAAGTACCCCTAAAATGCCTCATTTTAAACAACTTTTATGGAAAAAGAAGAGTAGCCCTTAGCCCCTCTTTTTGCTATATCCACTCCAGATTTTGAAATATAAAGATGAAGCGGATGCAGCCAACTTTGGAGTGGATATAGGGCTATCGAAAAGCAAATAGACTCATTTTAAGGCTATCAAAAATACAAGGATCTCATTTCAAACTCTATGTAAAAAAATGGACCAATTTTAATGACAAAACCAAATGTCAACATGGATTCATGAAAGTAAGTGCTTAGAAAAAAGAAATGACTTGAGTTATTGTGATGCAGCCTTCTCCTTGGATATTTGGTGGGATAGAGTTGTCTTTTTCTTCTTTCTTTTTTTTCTTTCTTTTTTTTGCCAACTTGTAAGCATTGGTTCCCAAGGAGTTCGAGGGTTTGCTTTTGAATTGTTGAGGGATTGGATTACTTGTTGCTCTTTGGCTAGATTTTCCATTGTTCCTTGCCTGAAGGTGGAGCCGTCCTCCTTTTAGAAAAGTTAAGCTTATTTTGAAGCGTTCTCACTGCATCACTTAATAACCCAGGAGAGTCGGGTATGGGAGGTATATCCAGGGATAATTGTGGTGACACGGTTTTTGCTTTCTCCTTGCCTGCTGGAAGGGGACTTCTATAAAGGCAGAGCTCTTGGCTATTTGTAAAGAACCGAAAGAGTCAAAGAGGTTAGGTCTCTCTTGCTTTCAAGTTGAGGGTGACTATTCAATTGTGGACAAGGAACTGTTGCTTAGGGTCTTGGCTTCTCCCACATTACTGGTGAGATTTTGGACTCTTAGAGTGAAGGCAAGGAGGGTGGCCAGGTCAGCTGATAAGGATGCAAATTCTCTAACAAAAAGAGGATCCTTCACTCTTCAGAATTTCAGAGGACATTTTATCCAACTTGAAGGCTTCTTTTTTGGTCTCATGTTGTTGTTTCTTTCTAACGTATTCTTTCTTTTTGTTTAATCCCTCTATTCTTTGTGGAAGGATGCCTAATCCTCTATGTTGCATGGACGCAGCAAAAATTGAGGAAATGCAGTGTCGGACACGGACACGGACACGTGCCCGAAACTCCTTCGGCACGTGTCCGACTCTTCCGGGAGGTGTCCGGTCAATTTTATTGTTCATTTTTGGTCCAACACAGTCAAGACATGGGGGGGACACTCCATGGACACTTTTGGGACACTCAAGTGACATGGCGGGGCATTTTTGTAAATATTATTTTTTTTTAAAAACAGGGTACATAATGTTGTTTTGGAAAATGTTACTTACTAATTACTATACTTCAAGTTAAATGCCATTGTTAAAAGCTTTTTGATGTCTTGGTTGTCTTTGTGATTAATGATTATGTCTTTTATTTCCATGCATTTGAATAATTTTTTGATATGTATAATGGAATTATATATATAATTATAAATATATATTTATTTATTGCCATATCCCCATCGTGTCATGTCCTAGCATTTTAGGATTTGCCGTGTCGGAGTGTCCGTGTCATGTCGTACCTGTGTCCGTGCTTCTTTGCTAATCCTTCTCCTTGTACTTATCTTTTCATTTTAATTTATGTATTTCGTTTCCTATCCCCTCCCCCGCCCCAAAAATAAATAAACTAAAATGGCTCAGCAATACGTAAACAAAAGTCCTTCATTTCTCTCATCCCTTGCCGTTAAAGAATTCAATAATAGAGATACCTTGGTCATCTCTTTGTTGAATTCTTGCATCGTGACAGCCACTTCTGGAGCCTTCATGAGGCTATTGGCAAGCTTCATGACCTCAGCACTCTTGGACAAATGCCCCACAGTACGGGCGATTGCTACAAACGCAGCAAAAATATGAATGATCAAAGAATTCATAAAAATTCAAATAAATGAACCAGAATATCAAGGATTCAGAGTCATTAAAACAAATGTTGATCTAAAAATGAAATCACACAATTATCTGAATCGATTGGAACCTTGTTGATCCTTTAGGGTCTAGGTCTAAATCATCCCTACATATGACAAGATGAATTTCTAGTTTCTTCATTTTTTTATTTTTTTTTTAATTAGGACTTTCTAGTTTCTACATAATCCAAACTCTTGATGGAAATCCTACTACTCTTGAACAAATGAAAATTAATCTCCTCACCATTATGTTAGGAGACCCAACTCAAGAACTCCAAAGAATATATACACAACCTTTCCAAGTTTCCATACTCATAAGGGGTTTTAAAACCATCTTGTGCAGAAGACGAAGATTAAAATTATTAGAAATTGTACGAGCAAAAGAAATTTTAATGGACCACTGGGCTTCCAAGAAAAGAGTATGAATGTAGGAAGAAAACACATCTTGGTAAAAGAAGTATGGCCCCTTCTTAGGTTTAGCAACAAGCTGGATTTGCATGCAAAAGAACCAAATGGTCCTTCTTGGGCCTACGGGTCACACTGCTAGGGATCTAATGCTTCATTAATTGATCAAATGAAACCCACTTGCTTACAAAGAAAGTGCATGTCCATTAAAAAGGCTCCCCCTTCACCACCCCACAAAAAAAAAGAAAAAAGAAAGGGGTTTCAAGACTAAAAGAAGATAATAGCCCTTCTCCACCTTCATTTTCTGGCGTTTCTTGTGGAAAAAATCCCATTGACCTTTATTTTTTAACCAATCCTCCAAGGCCATTTGACAGCAATAGATGTCCACACTAGAAATCCTCATTGAAAGCAAAACTTTACAAGTCCCTTAGTGGAATTCAAGAAAGAAAAAAAAATCAAATGTCTTTGTCCTGCCATAGACTATGAATAAGTGAAAATATTGTACAATAACTTTGCTCCAAGTATCTCTTCTAAGTACAAAATTTATGATACAAATTAAAAAGTTGACTACAATGACTTATCATAATTACATCTAACAGCACATTGTCTATACTTTAATCAGAAAATCATAACCTTGAAATTTGACGAGGACCATAAACTTAAGGCACAGGCTGAGCATTCCATGAAGATGAACTAATTTCACTGTTATAGAATTTTATACAAGTCCATATTCCATAGAATTTCAATTAAGTTCATTTCATATTATTTATAAGATCACCTGTAGAATTTCATCATCAACAATATCTTTTATCACTGCTTTTGGTGATGACTCCAAAGATTTGCAATGATTCAATTCTTAGTTTTTAAACTGACTCTAGTCTAAAGGATGGACCATAGATGGTTAGAGATCACTTAACAAATCCTATTCCTAACTATTAGGAATCAACTACAAAATTTTGTTTAGCCAATCTACTCCAAGGCAATTTTCTTGTTAGGCCATAATCCATCTTCTCATTTCTCAATAGTCACTGCCTCCACATGCCCCCATTCTTCTTGAAGCCCTTTCGACCAACCCAAATGATGTCATTCCTTACTACTGCACGTATTGGTCTTCATTGCACATGACCAAACCATCCTAGTCAATTTTCTTTCACCTCGTTAATAGTTGATGCTTACATATATTTCTTGTGAATGCTTCATCCCTTATTCTGATTCTTGTTGACTCATCACTCATTCACTGCAGTGCCCTCAATTCAGCTATAATGATCCTATGTATGTCATTGTCTGATTGTTCAATGTTCCACACCACAAAGCATGTCTAGTCTTATTCTAGTCTTATAGATGTCTCCTGAATATTCAAGTTGGAAGGCATAGCTATAATAATAGGGTTTTCTATAAACCATACTCCTCTTTAATAAAAGATATTCGTTGATCATGAAACACTCCAAAATCAAGTTCTCACTCAGTTACTTTATCCATCCTATTCTGATTCTACATGTAACACCCTCTAAAATCCCCCCCCCCCCCCCCCCCCCCCCCCCCCCCCCCCCCCCCCCCCCCATTATTGAAAATTATCAAAATAAGGCAATCGAAATGATTCCTCTTGGATATCTTCTAACTATTAATCTTTAAGTAAAATTATAAAATTTCAATTTACTCAAAGTTTAATTTAAACTTTTTACTTTTAAAATCTTAATTCATTATAGCAAAGGATAATAGCTAATTAGTAATTACAATCTTTTGATACATAGAAAGACCAGTAATTCACAAATTCTTTTGTCATAACATGTACATATGCAAAAGTAAACCATAAGTTTAGACATAAGCATCATACCAATGCTTTCCCCAAGGTGCATTGATATGGAATTCAATTGTGCCTTATTTTCATGAAGACGGTTCACAGTTTTTCTAGATCTCACAATTTCCTTAGCAAGGGCCTGAAATTACACAAAAAGGGAAATAAAAAACAAAGAGAAAGAAATATGATTTCAAATGTAAGAGAAATAAATAAAAGATCATCCTAGAATATTCTAGTGTAAGCCATAAAAATGTTCCACCATATTCAATCTGATAAGAATACTAATGAAAGAGGATGACGACCAAAAGTTCCATATCCAACCTATGAGACCTCCTACATGATAATCAGCTATTGTCAGATTATTGTGGCCATATTTCAAATGACCATGTAATTTTGTTGCAATATACCTTATAGGTAAGACAAATCAACATTAGGGGTTTCCACTAAAGAAGCACGTACACCACATGTCAAGATAAGAATGTCGATTCTTGATAAAAATAGCCAACCAAGCAACCCTTTTTTTCTTCATAACTTTGGTTCACTTAGCTTAAGGAAACAAGTTTAAGGCAGGAGTAGGACAAAGTTACCTCACCAAGTTGAAGACCAGACACACCCTCAGAATAACGAAGTAATTAAGCAAAACCCTAGCCACTTTCCCAATTTGGGTTGGATTTTCACACTTGCTCAAAGCTCTGCCTCAAAATACCCATAAATGTTGGCAAAATTGAGGAATGAAATGACATAAAAGCCCATCTGAATGGATATTTCCATCCATCCACTAGTATTCCAGTATGACAAAAGAAGGGTTACTTGTGGTTGAGAGGTTGGGGCTATGAATACATGATCAGTAGAACAATAAACACTAACCAAATAAATCAAAATTTATTAACCTTTCAGGCAATGCTTTCAATTCTCAAAGAATTGCAAGCAGTAAAATAAAGGAGATTTAAGTAATGCCATGTGCAAGAGTGTCAATATAAATCATGACCAAGTGAGCAATGTAAGCAAACACCGTTACTCTTTCATTGATATATAACCTTTGAACCACACCAACCATTATAGACCTAGATCTTAGATTGAAAATTCTTCAAAGAAGGATATAAAGTAAAACCTTTATGAACTTAAGAAACACAGAACGATTTTTAAAAAAACATAGATATAATAAAAAATAAACTTGAGAAACCATAAAATGTAAAAGGTCCATGTTCATGGCGATTCCATTATATAGTTTCAATCCTAGATGATGGCTATAGGGTTAATGAATTTGTTTATGGGCCTATTGTTAAAAAAAAATCTTATAATATGGGGTTAATATCCTCTCCAAGACCGGGAACAGCATGCTCTGATACAATGTTAAGTTTCCAACCTAAGAGCCTTAGCTTATTAGGCGGAGGGCCGAAACAGATATATAAAAACATGTTTAACTCGATATTTAATCGATGTGTGATGTGGGACTTCCCAACAATACACAACCACACTAGTTTGATATTTCTTTATAATTGTTAGTGGTAATAAAATTCTTTTTTTTTTTTTTTGGATAATTAAATTCTAATAAATTGATGAAAAGGGAAAGCATAGAAATATAGATAATCCACAGCGATAAAATTTCAACAGCATAAAAAGACTAGAAGAAATAGAATTGGTCTAAGGGATATGGAGAAGGATTGCAGTACCTTTGCAGAGACCATATCATTTCTCTTGGCAGCATCTTTAATTGCTTTCTGCACACTTTTCTCTTCTCTCTGTATATCTGAAACAACCCCCCCCCCCCCCCAAAAAAAAAAAAAAAATTGATAAACCCACCAATCTAAATATCTGATCTATAAACTTGAAAATAATAAATAAATAAATAAAAACCCAGACAAATGCAAAGAAAAAACCACCAAAACTAGAAAATAAAAATAAAAAAAGAAATGGGTAAGTGGGAATTGGAACCTCGGATTTGGCGTTCGATGTTGCGACACTCTTGACGGAGTTTACGCTGCCAATCTCTCAATTGCTGTTGTGGGTTTGCTTTGGGCTTCAACATACTCTTCATTTTCTCCATCTATGCTCTGTTTATCAAACCCCACCAAAGAAAGATTGTATGAAGAGAAAGATCAAATTATTTTACGTATGAAACGCACAAAGATCGAATCGAATCAGATCGAAAGTTCAAAACCCTGTGAAGAGAAAATATTCAAAAACAAGAAAAATTACTTTACTATCAAACGACTTGTAGAAGCCGCGTGATTAGCACGGCCTTGTGGGGAAGGTTCCTTCGAGTTTTCGGGGCCTTTTTTTCTTTTTCTTTTTCTTTTTTTCCTGAGATAAGATTGTTTTAGGTTGAGGCCCTTGAGGCGCGCGCCTACTTGTTAACGAGTTTTAGAGGGACAGCTTCGGGTCTGGATTTGGGAGTAGGTCATGAACCTCTAAAGCGGGTGGTTGGAGAAACGCCCTCCAAACAAGTTTTCAGAGTTCGAGTTTCCTCGTTAAGTGGGGTGAGGTAAGCTTTAGTTCGAGATTTACGCCCTTACACCTGACCCAAGTGTAGAGACGCTCATATAATGAAGGGATACCACCCTCTCTCCTCAATGTCAAGGTGAAGTTCGGAATTGAAATTTGCTTGAGCTAGAATAAAGTCGGGACTAAAAATCTTAGGTTGAGACAAAATCTTCTTTAGATTATTAGGGTAAAATCTACTTCTAATACATATCAAAAAAAAAATTGGTATGGCTTACCTAGGCTAGCCCCTAAGGCAACTCCACCCTTGCTCAACGTTTTTCTTTAATAAAAAATAAAAAAAGGTCATAGATTATGATTATGATACAATCATGTTGCATCAAGAGTTAGTTAATACGAGTGAAGTAAAATAAGATTTTAAGATTAAAAAATATTTTGATAATCTCATTTTACTTCATTTTCATTGACTTGTGATACCACATCAGTCATATCACAATTACATATAAATTTTTCTCTTAGATTAAGACATACAGATGTGACAAAAACACAAAAGTTAAGGGTAAGAGCAAAAACAAAAGTTAAGGCTAAGAGTCTAAAGAGTAGTGTTATTCATACTTAAATTTTTTTTTTTTTTTCTAAATTCCTTCCTATGATGATTTTTGTACTTTTTAAATGCATGCCCTGTAAGTGCTCCCATTTCTAGAAAAACAAAGTAAAAATAAAAAATAAAAAAAATTAGGAATCAATAGTATTTTTCAATTTGAGTAATTACGTTTAAGAAAATGTTGAATAGCCTAAATTCGAAACGCCCAAATAAACACAAGATGCAAACATTATGAGTTTGGACCGCCTAACTTGGATCTTCCGCATACCTGTATAAGTGCCTGTTTGGATGAGATTCTGGGAGGCCCAAAATCTCTTCTGATGGCCTATAATCACTTTTAAGAGTGTTTGGATAAAAAATGAGAAAAGTGATTGTAAGCCCAAAATAGATTTTTAGGCCAATTTGCTCAAGCTGCCTCCCCCCTGATTCTGATTCAGCTTCTGATTTAGCTTTCTGATTTTACTTCTGATTCTACTCTGAAACTATCCCAAACAGGCACTAAGTAGGGGAGAGCTATTCAGAGTTTCGGACTCCCAGAGTAGCTTCTGGCACTCTCCATTATCATTCATTATATATGATGACCATATCTGATAAGCATAATATCCTTAAATCAAGTCCTTCGCATTAATTACCAAAATTGTCCGGATCTTACTTTAATAATGGGAAAATTATATTAACCTCTCCTGAGGTTTGTTGAAATAACACCGACTTCTCTTGACATTTTAAAAATCACATTAACCTCTCCTAAGGTTATGGCAAAATTTCACAGATTTCTCTTTCATTATTTTTTCTGTTAAGGAGCATGTAAAATGTTCAAATCACCCTTAATCTAAATAAAACCTTAGATGCTTATATTATTTTTTTTCTTCATTTCTCTTATTTGATCTTGATTTAAAGTGTTTTAAAGATTCAAAAGTTATCGGTTTAAGTAGAGTCCAAATAGGATAATTGGTTTTCTATAATTTTTTTTTTCTTTTTCTAATTCCCTTTTTTTCCCTCTTCGTTTAGGCTTTGGCTCCCTTTTTGATGTAGCAAAAAAAATAAATAATAAATAAAGGTACCCATGTCTTCAAATGGCCGGTATATAGGTGCAAAATGAACTTTAATGTCTATATTAGAATAGTTAATAATTTATTTAAATAAGATTTTAAAACTAATTTAGTTATTTCATGCATTATTCCTTAATTAAGGGTAATATTAGCATATTTTTAGAATCAATTTTGACTCACGATCAATAGATGGAGGGGAGGTAATTGTTAAATTTTTTAAATTTCAAGAGAGGTCAATGTAATTTTCTAAATATCAGCAGAGGTCAGTATCATTTTATCAAATCTCAGGAGGAGGTCGGTGTAATTTTCCCTTTAATAATCGTCTGCCTTAACTCTAGTGTGGGAATGGTGTGTGGGCAACGCTTGGTGCCACAATTGATTGAACAAATAAAAGCTATTGACCCAAAAATCTTGTTGATTTGGGAGATGGTCATTGTGAGTCTCTGAAAATTTCTTTGGGGGAAATGTTTCCAATCCCGAATTTGGGATTCCGAAAGAGATAAGACATCAAGGTAGCATTGCCCTTTTCTTGGAAAGTGGAAGCTAGAGTCGTCAAGGCAAGCTAGCTCAAGATATCTCAATTGATTTCCTTAGAAAGTGGGAGACGGGCACCAGTTTTTTGTAGTATTTGGTGGTGAGCCTACAGTGTCAAGTTGGAGGAGTGAGCAAAAATGCCTCTCCAATCGTTCCCCATCCTCTTCCCAAATTCGACTTTTCCCCAAACTTTCCTTCCAGTATAGGGGAAAAGTTGTAGAGTTCCAGACCTCCCTTAAACCTTCAAGGCTTCAACAATCATGTTCTTCATTTTGCAAATCACCTCTATGTCCCAGATTATTGAAAAAGTAAAGATTTTGAGGAAATATGTGACTTTGCCATTGGAGCGTTCTTCCACAAATATGTCTTTTTAATAAAAATTATCCCCGAATTCGGATAAACTTTTGAGGAATGATTGGAGAAACCAATATTTAAATGATATAGGATGTGAGACTTTTCAATAAATACAGCCCCTATATGAACTATCTACACTTCACGATAATAGTCAAAGCATCAAAGTGTTACAAACCCTTAGGTAGAACTCATTATTGAAAACCGGCTTGTAAAGGAAGGGTGCCTAAGAGTTGATATACACATGGTCAAGCCCATCTTTATTACAATTACCTTCATTTCATGCACATTTTGTTCTGACATTGTGTACCATCAAACATAATGGAATGATCGAATGAGTACAAGAAAGGTTGGCACATACAAAAAATCAGAGTAAATGGGTAGAGTCTATATACTTTTTTCTAGGAAAATTTAGGAAAGTGTGAGGCAGGAAGAGAAAAGAAGAGAAAAGGGAAGAGGGTGGGGAGAGTAGGATCTGAAAGCCCCATATCTTTGTCGATCATAGTACTTGAGGAAGTTGAGGTGTCGCACAAACCAATGGAAACTCCGAAGTCGGAGGTTTTGGCTTCTGAAAAGTCATCTGATATGCCAATACTGGGATTTGAACAATATTGGGCTTTTATGATCCAGTCCAAGTATTTGGTGTTGGACTGATTCAGAAAAGGGCTTCCTCAAATTAAGGCCCTTTCTTAATAGATTTTTTCCAAAACCGAAGCCACTTTGATGTCTCCATGACTGTATGTCTGTATCTATGCTACTGTAAGCAAATAGATAGTGGCTGCATGGGCTGATCAGCTGAGAATAAAACCGTTATTTATTATTTATTAATTGATTAAAGGTATTCTAGGTTACTTCCGCCTAAGTTTGACTCCAGATTAATCTTCTAAACGTTCTTATGAGATGCTTCATACCTAATAGCAATATCTACAAAAATTTGAACG
This sequence comes from Liquidambar formosana, assembly GCA_039720395.1. Taxonomy (NCBI): domain Eukaryota; kingdom Viridiplantae; phylum Streptophyta; class Magnoliopsida; order Saxifragales; family Altingiaceae; genus Liquidambar; species Liquidambar formosana. The sequence continues at coordinate 31,070,325 of CM077827.1, read as the reverse complement.
ATGACCTTTAAGAGCTCATTCAACTAAGAACAAGCCTAATTGGGTTTCAATTTGAGTTTGTTTAGTAAAGGACTGCTTATTGTTCTGCAGCTCAAATTTGCAAAATCCAAACAAACACCCCCCTCCCCCACAAAAAAACAGGACAAAAAAAATGCGCATTTTTAAACTAACATTTACTTGTTTTTCATAAAATCCAGATAGTGAAAGATAGGGTAAAAGGAGCAATCCCAAAGTAATCCAAATGGACCAAATCCCCAAATGTCCAAACAACCCCTTAGGTCTCTCTATTGATTTCTTTTCCATTAAATAGAAAAATTATCCCTATAATTACTTTGTAATTGGTAATCAGAAGCTAAATAGTAATACTTCGTATGCAATGAAAAATTGGATGGGGGAGGAAAAAAAAAAAAAAAAAAACCCATACACGCGTTTTCCTTATACCTTCCATATGTCAACTCTGCAAAAGCTTCAATCCGCGTAGTAGCTGTTCACTGCCACCTCTTGGTACTATTCTATTAAACAGACTCTCATGGTTTTGTGTCCCATGTTGTCTGACCTATATAATGCCCAAAATAGCTACCACCCACAACTTTGGATTTATTTCTAAGGAAATGCCGTACTTTTATGAGGAAATTTTCATGAGTATAACATGCGTACATTGGTGGGATTCAACCCGTGACGTGATGCACATGAATAAAAGAGGACTCACTAGATTAGTTCCCCTCACAATTTATCACATGATTGCAATGTGTTCATTGCCTGTACACTTCAACTCCAACCATATATTGATTTCAACAATTAGATCGAATTGAAATGCATGGGATCAAAGGGCCCCCCACTTTAATGCTATATGAAATCCGGCCCGACCCTAATCCAAGGCCACACATAATCCAAGGTAATGGATGTGCGATATGCCATGTCTTGTTTGTTTTTCCCAAAGATTCATATAATTTCATATCTAATTAATTATTCGTTCAATGACCCGGTAATTATTAAATGATTGACAAATCCTTTTCTTTGATTAGCCTTTGTGGTTTGAATACATTAACAAAATTGTGATGATGGATTTTCAATTTTTTTGCCATATTATTGCCTCCATTTTGTCTTGTAGAATCCATCCTTTTTTGAATAATTTGTCCTTTTTTTAAATTGTTACTTCATGGAATGTCCAAACTCCAAACCACCCCATTATTTTTTTCCCTTTATTTAATACCAAAATCGTTGGCTCATTGCCCCAATCCACTAGGATTTGTTATGGCAAAGTACGTAGGCCTTGACTTGATTGATGATTCGATCCAATGCTACTTCAATCATAATGCAAAGAATCCAAAACAACCAACTAATATCCATAGTCTAGCTTATCCTACACCTAAACCTTTTTTTAATAAACCCCAAAACCACCCCCATTTCCTCCCCCCCCAAAAAAAAAAAAAAAATGAAATTATAGTCTGGGGAAAGGAACTAGACCTTCAAAGGTTGGGGGCATGGTCTACTGGATTGTCGTAGGGCATTGTTTATGTGCTCTGACTTCAAAGTAGTCACTATTAAATTGTCTATTGTAAGCGATAAGGGTCATGCATGCAGGCGCCCATTGAGTGCAAAATAAACAGGGTCGGCTCACTGCCCATAGAAAATCTGTCTTTGAATATTTATGAATGTCGACATATGCCCAAATTTCTCATTCTGTACCTGTTGACTTGCACATTTTCCATCCTTCATTTATTTTCCTCTTTAATTTCGTTCTGCAGAAAAATATGACGGCAATGTTTTCCTTCACAGATTCCATGATTTTGAGAAGTTGCTTCCAGTAATGATTTAATTAAATTTAGAGGAAGGTGGGGTGAAGAAGTCATTCATCGTGTTAGCAGTTAGCGTGTTACTGTCAGCATTGTTGTGTTTATGGATTCTAATCGGCCATATACCCACTAAAATTCGTATTCATAGATAACGTGAAAGCAATGTTTTCAATTTCAAGATACCAAATCAATAATACATCATACTGACATCTTAAAATGGTGGGGTACTACATTTGCGTAAGCTATATCAACTAGTATCCCTAAACTATGTGACTAATATACTTATTTTGGGTTTTCGGAATATTTATATGGACTACGTACAGTTTCCCTAACAAAATTCTGTGAGAGAGAGAGAGAGAGAGAGATGCGCAAGTGGGTTGCCGAAGTCTCTGTAATTATGCTTGAGATTGTGGTTAACTACCTACTCTAATTCTTTATTATGTGTCCACTGTTCTGTCCCGAAAACCTAATTTTAACAAAAAGTCAAATACAAGGGTAGCCTAATAAAAAGAACAAAAAAATTGAGGAAAAAAGAAAAGGGAATTTTAGATTGGACGGGCTATGAAAAAATAATTACAATTCAATAAAAATTACTATTAACTTCTCTTAGTAAATGACTACTAACTGTAATTATTTATTTGTAACCTAACGAATTTATAATTTTGTCTCACAAAAATAGAGCGCGCTCTCTTCTCTAATATTATAGTAGCATTATAAGATGAGAATTTACTACTCATTCCCGACTCCTAAAGATCGAGTCTAATTCCAATATAATCTTACATTATTCAATACATAAGTCTTAAAGAT